>OY720431.1:54970675-56223685 GCA_963082735.1 Pocota personata
TTGATTAATTATTTTACCGTCATACAAAACGAAAACTTATTAATTTTATAAAAAAAAAAAAAAACAAAATGTATTGACTCGGGTTTGGACCATAAAAAATTTTTTTTTTTTTAGAGGAAGGGTAGATCTTCAAAAGATACTGATGATCCGAGTAATCAGCATGCCGGATTTTTACCGACTAAAACCACCTCCCACATAATTCCGATCTAGTCACTTGGACATCTTAGTCTTTGTATGAGTTTCACTCCCTGGTGACTCTTTATTTCGAGTGTGTATGTATTTATAAGCAAGTATATAAATTTGTATTTTTCTTATATTAAGTTAAATCGAGAGGTTTTGTTCTTTTAAGCCTTCGTAATTGATTTTCATTATGCATTCGTTTTCTTGCATCTATGTTTTTATGCTCTTCTAGTTTTTCTTTGTGTTTTTTTGCATGTTTTAGAATTTCTGCAGATACACTTTTTACCTTCAGGTCTCGATGAAGGTCAGTATTTCTTATGTACCAAGGTGCATTTACTATATTTCTAAGCACCTTATTTTGGAAACGTTGTATTTTGTCTATGTTTGTCTTTTTGGCACAACATAGTTGGATTTCATATGTCCATGTTGCTTTCAGAATTTGTGTTGCCGCCACCCTGTAATGCACTAACCAATATTACCGACATCTAGTGGTGAGATGAGGATTTTTATGCAAAACGTCAAAGCCATGTGCAAATTAAAGAACTTGCTGCTGGTGGAAGCCATTTTCTCTTGCTGTTGGTGGGAGCCATGTTTTTCTGCTTTAAAGTTGTTGTGTGGTGGCCATTTTGGCTGAAGAGAGTTGTTCTGGATTGTTCTTTAGTAGATTGATCACGAGTGAAAAATAAAACTTAATTTTTTAAAGCACTTGCTATTAAAAGTAGTTTTTTTAAATTTTTTTTTTTCAAGTTACATGCGTATCAATTTGATTATATAAAAGCACTTTATTTCCAATTGATACGGATGAGTTTCTTCCTATCAGCCAGCGCAGTTTTCTATATTTGATTTCTAACTCTTTTTTCTTTTTTACGTGCTCTTTCCATCTCAAATTTGCATCTAGAGTCATACCTAAATATTTCGCTGTATTAGCGCATGGAACTATTTTTTGGTTTATAATAATTGGTATATATTCAATTTTTTTATTAGTAAAGACAACATGGACTGACTTAGACTCGTTCAATTTGATTCCCCACCTATTAGTCCATTCACAGATTTTGTTTATGCCAATTTGTAGTTTTTCTGTGGATTCTTCATTGGTTCTTCCTCCTGCTAGTATTGCAGTATCATCTGCGAATGTTGCCATAGTGTGGTTTTCTAATTTAGGAATATCACTAGTATATAATAAGTATAATATTGGGCCCAGTACACTACCTTGCGGTACGCCGGCCTTTATTTCTCTTAGATTTGAATAAGTACTCTGTTGTTTTATTCTGAAATGTCTTCCATCTAAATACGATTTCAGAATAGAAGCATATTGATTTGGCAACATACATCTCAGTTTATAAATAAGTCCTTCGTGCCATACTTTATCAAAGGCTGTTACGTATTCAGCTGTTAACCCTCTGAGGTACCTTTTCATTGAATCTTCCCTAATTTTTTTAATTTCTCTTCTTAGTTGTTGACAGAGGTTGTTTAGCTTGGCTTTATGTTGTGGAGCTCTTGTTTTCTGCCACTTTCTTCTTGCTCGTCTTTTATCTGCTACTAAATCTTTTATTTCTTTCGTGTAGTTTCTTTTTGTGTTCTTTCTCTTTAGGGCGGGGGTGCTTTCCCAGGCCGATTGCTGAATATCGCTGACCAACTTATGCAGTCTTTATTTATTTTACTTGTTAAGTTTAGCTTAAAGGCTTGCCAATCTGTTCTGTTATTTGTTAAGGTTTTAATATTTGTATTTTTAATTATATGTTCACTCATTTGGAGAATTATAGGTGAATGGTCAGAGCTTAGATACTCGAACTCATCTATGTGTATATAACTGCTTGACAAATTTTTGATTATGAAAAAATCAATTAGATCTGGTATCTTATTTTTGTGTGTAGGCCAGAACGTGGGCCTTCCTGTCGAGAGAATTTCGCATTGATGTTTCTGAATAGCAGCATAAAGTTCTTTTCCTCTCGTTGTTGTCAATCTGGATCCCCAGTTAAGGTTTTTTGCATTAAAATCTCCACCTATTATGTATGTTTCCTAGTTTTTCAAAAAAATCTGAATATTCTTCTTTTTTAATTGAATGTTTTAGAGGACAGTAAATAGCAACGATATTAATTTTTTTATGCTTAGCTTTTATACACACTGCTGTAGCTTGTATTTGCTCTGTTATATACTACAATTCCCATGAAAAATGAAAAAAATAAAATGTCCAAAGTTTTCCCTTCTTAATTTCTCTGTTTCTTCTTGACAGGCTTTCAGACAGTCGCTGGCAATAGTTTGTGGACATTTTTGCCCACTGTTCCTGTGCCCTCTCCCAGAGAACGGCTAAAGAGGATGGCGGTGAATCTTAGTCTTTGGCAAGAGCAGTTTTAAGGTAGGCCCAAAGATTTTCGATCGGGTTGAGATCTGAGCTTTGAGCTGTCTAGTCTAAGACATCGTATGACTGTATTTGAAGCCAACCCTGCACTTTCTTCGCCATGTTCAGGTCTCTATCATGCTGGAATACTACTTGACGTAGGGCATATTCCTTACTGATGCTGTGAGGTGCGTTTGTAGAATGTTCAAATACATGTGCTGGTCCATATTGCCCTCTATTAGGTGTAGTTTTTCAACAACGGAAGCACTCATGCAACCCCACAGCATAATTAAGCCCCCTCCATGTTTGTTTCACATGATGTACAATAGCTTCAATGACTTGCCTTTCCTTTTCCAAGCCCACGATCGTCCATCGGTGCAGTAACTATTGATTTGTATCTCGTCTGACCATATAACTTTTTTCCAATCGTCTTCCGCTTTGACATTTTCCTTTGAGAGAGCTGGTTTCTTTTTCTTCTCGATCGCTACCACATTGTGCTTACGCAGCGTCCGATTAGCCGTCCATCGACTCACTTGTTTTCCAGTAGCTGCCCGAAGTAGTTTCGCTGCTTCAGAGCCTGAAGCGACCCTTCCAGAAAGCAGAAACCTCACCAAAGCACGCTCATCCTGGTCGGAGAGTTTCTTGGGCCTACCTTCTGGAGAGCTGTTTAACTTCACTTTGCACTTCTTCCTTAACCGATCAACAGCAGATTGATTAACATTGCACTCTTGCGCTATAAAGCGTGTTGATTTGCCATCTTTCTGCACGTTCTCTGCGAGAGATGCCATTTCTACAAACAAAAGCTACACTATGTTCCAATTTAGAATACAATGTATAGGTATATTTTTTTAACCTTAATATAGGGTAACTGAAAATGAATAAGGTATTTCTAAAATAAAATTCGAAATATGTCAGGAAGCTTCCTCTTCGTTTGCGGGACAAATTACGACTGCAACTGCACGTGAAGAAAACAGTGGTGCAGAACTGAGTCAATGCAAAATAAATGGCAACTACGCAAATTATCAGGTTAGCGTTATGTATCATATGTGCCGTTAATCACTACTACTGGAGCTACTTTAAAATAAAATTTCCTTTGTTGAACATATAAACAAACAAAATATTGGAAAAAATTAACAACAAAGTAAGAAGTGATGAGGGAATTTAGGGTTGATCTTACCGCCCACGTCCATTCCCATAAACCAGCTGTTCTGGCACTAAGCGAAACACAGGTAGTGGAAGAATCTTCTGATTTGAAACTGCCTGGATATAACTTAGTGTCATTATTCTTTCCCCACCGTGGCCTCGCCATTTATGTCCGTAGTGATATTGCTTACCAAGTTCCACCACAGTATGGCCACCGTTCCAACCCGGAATTTAATTTCAAATGGCTAAAATTCACCATCCGTAAGCAAATAATCCACTACTGCTTTATTTATAGAAGCCCTAGTGTGGACAGCAACTCAACTTTTGACGAATTTGATGCGCTGTCCGATTCCATCACTCGAATTGTCTCCTTGTACCCTCATACTGAAATCATCATTGCGGGCGATTTCAATATACACAATTCGGATTGGCTTCAACATTCTGGACAGACAACACCCGAAGGAAAGTATGTTTAACTTTTCGCTGAGGTAAACAATTTGACTCAGCTTGTAAATAAGCCTACACGTATACCGGACATTGAAAGTCATTCCGCCAACACTTTGGACTTGTTTCTTACTTCGCACCCTGATAAATACACCACTGATGTTTTAGCGCCTCTAGATCGGTCTGACCACAATATCGTATCAGCTAAATTCTCGTACTCCGACCACTCAGTTAAAGAAAAAACTCCTAAAAGAAAAGTATGGCAATACGAGAAAGCCAACTGGAGCGGCCTTAATAGCTTCTTTTGGAGTTTTAACTGGTCGCTATGCTTCCTCGATAGCGACGTAGATGCCGCTGCTGATATGATCACTAACAGTATGGTATGAATGACTTTATTCCTAACAGAATAAAGAGCATTAAAAATAAGGCAAACTCGTGGTTTGACCAGAGCTGTAAAGAGGTTATCAGGTTGAAAGAAGTAAGTTTTCGGTCTTATAAAGCCAACAAATCTGAGGAACACCTAAAAAAGTTTAAACAAGCCAGAAAAGACTGCAATGCCCATATTCGACGTATAAAATTCTTACATGACCAAAAATTGAGGCAAAAAATCCTACAATGTCCCAAAGGTAGTAAAAATTTTTGGTCATTCGTCAAAAATATTAAAAATTCTGCCTCGTCTGCCATCCCCACGCTCATTTATAATGACATTCCAGCTGTCAGCTCCTTAGACAAAGCTAATCAGCTTGCTGCTCACTTTGCAGCGAACTCCACGCTGCCAGATAATGCTTCGTCTCCACCTGTATTTGAGAGCGTCAAATTTTCCATGGGACAAGTCCACTTTTGCACTCGTACAGTTGCAGGAGTACTCAAAGGTCTTAACATACACAAATCCGCTGGTCCAGATGGTATCCCCCCCATAGTTCTGAAGAGGTGTTCTTCTACGCTGGCGAAACCACTGCGTAAGCTTTTCTGTATATCCTACTTTTCAGGGCTCTCTCCGAGTAGATAGAAAACAGCATTTGTTTAACCCGTCCCTAAAAAAGGCGAATCTTCCTCCCCGTCCAATTACCTACCCATTGCACTTACGTCCCTTCTTTCCAAGGTCATGGAAACGCTGATAAATCGTCAGCTTATAAAATATCTCGATTCACAAAAACTCTTTAATGACCGGCAGTATGGTTTTCGTAGCAACAGGTCCACTGGTGATTTGATGGCATATCTCACCGAGAAGTGGAACCAATCTCTCCATCACTTCGGCGAAACCAAGATGGTTGCACCTGATATTTCAAAAGCATTTGACGGAGTTTGACATCAGGCTCTTTTGTCGAAAATGCGTGCATATGGCATCGATGAGTCTCTTCTTCAATGGATTAGAAATTACCTTTCGGGGCGTTCAATACAAGTTGTTTTGGATGGCTTCAAGTCTGCAATTCACCAAATAAATTCTGATGTTCCCCAAGGCTCTGTTTTGTGTCCGACTCTCTTTCTTATTTTTATAAATGATCTCTTGTCTGCAACCATGGATGGTACTTGCATCATTGAAATCGAAAGACTTGCCATTCTCGGTATGTGTATTAATAACCATCTTCGATGTAACGATCACATATTCGAGGTCGTCAAAAATGTTGCAAAATGTCTAGGATTCCTTAAACGGTGCAAGAAATATTTTACCCCGTCTGATCTGGCCTCAATTTATAAGGCATTCATCCGCCCTAAGCTGGAATATAACGCCCATATCTGGTCTGATGCACCCAAGACCGTTCTGCACATTCTTGATAGGGTACAAAATCGCGCGTTAAAACTTATAGGTGATAGAGACATTGTGAATTCAATTCATTCACTAGAACATCGGAGAAATGTCTCCTGTCTCTCCCTGTTTTATCGTTTTTTCCACAAAAAATTTTCCAGCGAAATAGCCAGTTGCATTCCTCCCCATCAGTTTACCCCAAAGCCAAACTTCGGTCGTACTGTCAAATATAGGGATTCTTTATAAGCCGAACAACACGAATGTGGAACGATCTACCAGGCTCTGTATTTCCCCATCACTACAACTTTCAAACATTCAAAGCCAACGTGCATAGGTACCTCCTCTGTTCCTCTTCCCCCTTTCCCTGACGCCCGTGCCCTGAAACAATTAAAGGGTATTAATACTCCCTTTGGCGCGCGCAGATTATAAAAAAAAAAAAAAAAAAAGAAAGTGACTCAGTTTTGCACCTAACTGTATATATATAACATACACATTTGGTGAATTTCAGACTCGAAACCATACTTTAAAAAAACTTGTATTGAAGGGTTGTTTATATTCCATATTTTCAGAAAAATTACTTGATGCCAGACACTGTCGAATGACTTTGAATTATCAAGCGCAACACTTCATCTCACAGAGCACTCTCACTTCAACCCCTGAAGTATCTATTAACATAGACTCCTAAAATCGGATGAATATTACTAATACTTCATGTTCAATCTACAACTTTTATCTTACGTAAAGGGAGCAAGAGTTGATTTTTGAATACCCAATTGTAGTTCCTATTGAAAACCTGATCCGAATATGTACTCAGTTGTATTAGTACCAACCAATGTTGCAATGCCTTAAAAACTATGAAACCTATGTATTTTTTTTTACAACAGTTAACATAACAGTCTCACCACAATGTAAAGCCGGAAAAGCCAACGTCTTGAAGTTCACCAATAAATTTCAAAGTAAAACACTTAACAAACAAACATCTACGATTACATCTTGACTTACAAATTGGAAACTTTATACTTCAAATTTAATGTTTCCTCTGCAAAAAGAACACTCAAAACAATTGCTGAAATATGTACATATGTAATGTATACACTTTTCTTTGAAAGCTATCGCCTCGTTTTCATATTTTTCAATTGTTCCTAGGATTCCTATTTCATTTTCATCTCCCCATTAAAATATTCACCTTAATTTCTTTTGTTCTGTCAAAAAAAAAAATAGAGTAAAAAAGAAAAACAAAAGGAATGTCCTTCACCAATCATTTGAGTACCATTTCAATAATAGAAATGTAGAAATACTAGACCATAAAACGGATTCATACTCGTACCGTGACCATGGAAGTTAATAAGTGCGTCCTGGAAAGAACTTTTTTATTTCCCCTTCTTCTTGTTTTTTTTTTTTTATAAAATACAAAACAACACTTAAAGGTTGGAGTGATGGAAAATGTTCCCGAATGAAAAACAACGCTTTAATAAATTACATAAACAGAGAGAAAAAAAAAAAGAATAAGAAAACACTAAAACAATTCCCCAAATAACCAATTTTGTTTGCTATTCCTTGTTATAGTAGGTGCACTGTGCACTTTCAGATATACTCGTATAGAACCGCAAGTACTGACCTTCCCACAGTGCACTAGTTTCGTGGAAGTTGCATTGTTTTTTTTAATTGTACTCGTATTTTCCACTGCAAAATTTTGTTGATGGTTCAAAAACCCACTACCTACACTTGAACGTAAAAAAGAACCATTTTGACCCACTTAGAAGGGATTCTTAGTCGTTCGGCGTAGAAGTGGATGGAAAGTGGAAAATGTTTGGATAGACTTTCACCCATGTGATTTTCTTTCCTCGACCAAACATACGTTTATGGACTCACAGTCATTCGCAAGGTTACACTTGAAGAACACAAGGTTATAGCCTTAGTAGTTCCATGATTTCATGCATTTTAAGCCAATATTTCTGTTTTCTAACTTTAAATCCACTTTCAAAAAGTAGTTACATACCCACATATACTCGTAGTTACTCTCAAGAGCCTAGAGTTCTTGAGATTGTTTCCTAGAACCATCTCACTCACCGACTTACTTGGTCCGGTGGGAGAGAAAAAAGAAACATTCCGTCATAAGAAAATATGTTTTTTTTTAAAAAAAAAAAAAACTTTCAACAAAACTTAAAGAAAACGCTTAACGAGAAAAGTTTTTTAATAGGACTGAAGTAGGTGGGAACAAAAAAAAAATGAAAGCAGTTCACCCTCCTACAACTTGGCGAACGCAATTAAACTCGCATCAAGCAACACACTCTTATAATGGGTGAAGGAGAGAATTATCATCACCACCCACAGACAGTGATGGTCGGCAATGGCGGTGAAAATGGAAAAGCGCAACATGATTGCAGCTAAATGGAAGGGAAAATGCGGACAGACGAACAATTCCCATTTCACTCCATTCCCGCTTCAATTTAGAACTACGGTGTGGATCTAAACTCTATGTGCTAGATCTGTGCTCCAAAGCAGGAAGCAGTATGGGAAGAACAAATGACAAAGAAGAAGGCGAGGAAAGGGGACTGGAATGGTGACATCTGTAATTAGCACAAAACTTTTCCCACTCAGACGCAAACGGTTGAGAATTATAACGAAAGGAGAACAAAAATTAAATTAAACCAAGCTTAAGAAAGAAACAAGCGGAATGTAGAGAGGAAAACTAAATTAAGAAAACACAGAAGGGAAAACCAAGGCAAAAAAAAAAGAAAAATACTAATCCTGTTAATGATTAATGAAAATTGCAACGAGAAATTACATTCGTAAATATCGGGTGTGATTATGACACAGAAACGTGGTGATAATTTTTAATGATTTTTATTTCCCCACAGATTGCTTTAAGTGCGCTATAGTGCAATAGGATACGAGTATATACATACGAGTACAGCCTTGACCAAATGTATCAGTCACCCTTTACAATTCATTATAAAGGGTGACCAGACAATAATGATAGTTTTTCCAGTTGTTATGTTTTAGCAGCTGTCAAAGTTACCAATGACATCCAGCTGTCAAAATATTCCGGTTTGGCACTTTCCGAACGTGTGGAAATGATTAAAAATTATTATCTAAATTCCGGCTCAGTTGTAAATACGTAACGTGAATTTCGTCGTGAGATCGGTCATCATCATGGCTTCAGTGCGCAAGCAATTCGTCGCACCGTGGAAAAGTTTGAGCGTGAGAACACTCTTTTGAATCTTAAGCCACCAAACAGACAGAGATCGGTGCGAAGTGGAGAAAACATAGCCGCCGTAGCGGCCAGTATCGAAGAAGACCCAGAAATGTCGATTCGGCGCCGATCAGCTGAATTGGGCATCGCCAGAGTCAACTAGGCTTATTTTATGGTTGGATTTGGGCCTACATCCATATACTCGTAAGATTGTGCTGACGCAAGAATTGAAAACGGGCGACCATAGACAACGCCGTCAGTTCGCTAATTGGGCGCTGGAAATGTTGGCCGGAGATCCGAACTTTAGCCAGAAAATCATCTTCTCGGACGAGATCCATTTTTGGCTCAGCGGCTATGACAACAAGCAAAATTGCCATTATTGGAGCGACCACAATCTACAAATGTTCGACCAAGCATCAATGCATCCACGGTGCGGTTTATGGCACGGCGGCATCATCGGACCTTATTTCTTTCGAATGGTCCACGGTATGGAGCGATGTTAAGCGACTTTCTGTAGCCAGAGCTCGACAACATCGATATGTCCGAGCTGTGGTTCCACCTAGACGGCGCTACATGCTATACAAGCGACGCAACGGTCGAAGTGGTGAAGGAGAAATTTGACGACTGGTCGAGTGTTCATCAATTGTCCACCGCGATCATGCGACTTGACACCCCTCGATTATTTTCTCTGGGGCTGCATCAAGTTCAAAGTCTACGCTAATAAGCCAACCACTTTAAATAAGCCAACATTGGAGACGCTTTGCCGGAATAACGCGCACCGTTGTTGTTTTATTTAAATTTCTTTTCCTATCGTTCTTATCTGGTCACCCCATAACTTCAAAACACAAAAAGTTTAATGAAATAAAAGGAAGCAGATATGATCAATAAATAGTTTTATTAGAGATTATTAGTATTTATACGTAGTTGGGCCACCTTTGGCCTTATGACTGCAGCGTCTCTTTTGGGCATACTCGTAGTGCTGACTAGGTTGCGACACTCTTCCGAAGAAATATCACTCCACTCTTGCTGTAACACATTTTAAAGTGTTTCTTTTGATGAAATCGAGTACTCCTGGATCCTATGCTTTAGAATACTCAATAGATGTTCTATAGGGTTGAGATCCGGGGACAGCGCAGGTCACTGAAACAGGGCTATATTATTCTCCTCAAACCGTGTCATAGTTAGGGCTGACTTATGGCAGATTTTCCAAGTTGAAATCTACACGATTGAAAAGGGGGCACAAACTGTCCTAGCAATGGAACTACCAGCCATGGATTTACCCATCTGTGTGAACAGGCAAACAGCACTCAAAGCGCTGAACTCCAATCTCGTAAACTCAAAATGTGTAAAGGATTACCTTACGGAACTTAGAGCTATCAATCATCATACAGTCTCGCTCTACTTAGTCCCTGGTTACACAGGGACGGCTCTATCATGGATATACTGCTTGCAGACAGCAAATTTTACCGGCTTTCAATGTAGCTAAGAATATTATAGACAGTATCACCATAAATATCACTCATGAATGATGGCAGCACACTGGTGGCTGTGCAATAACTCGTAACTTATGGCCCTCAATCGACGTAAAAATATCAAAGTCTCTATTGTCTCTCGATTGAAGCCAAATTTAGGTACTTGTCGGCGTAATAAACACGCAATGTATCATTAGGAACATGGCTAGAAGACTAGGTATCTTCACCAACGACTTCTGGAGAAGCTGTAGGAACGAAGAAGAGATAGATTTAGTAACATCGCCAAAGATGCTTAGGTATAAAATTCTTCTACAGCCTGTACGAACTGGCAAAATTATATCTAACTGACCTTAAGAACTTTATTTACAGATCCAAATGGTTTTATTAGTCACATGTCTTTTATGTACTCTAAAGACAATCACAATGGACCAACTAGCCTTCCAGTGGAATTGCATATGTACTAACCTAACCTTCCTCTGACCATTCTTCAGTCATTCTGACAATGAGCGAAACCCTAATTAAAAAAACAAGAACCAGCGATACTAACTTGCAGAAATACGAATTGGGAAGGCTTCAAGAAAGAATTTAAAGAGAATATTGAACTCAGCGTATCACTTAAGACGCCCTATGAACTTGAAGTCGATGTTGATCGCCTCGTTGTATTGAACAATGCTCCCTATCAAAAATAAAAAAAACAACAAATTGCGGCCTAAAATATCCACCGGAAATAAAAGAAATGATAAAGGAGAACAGAAAAGCGCTTGAAAAATGGTAACAAAGTCGTGCCTCACAGCGTAGAACACACTTGAATGACTTGTGTAACCTGCTGAAACAGACTATTAAGAATTTTGAAAACCTTGCAATGGGTGCTTCCCTCAAAAGCTTGGCACCGGATAATGAATCTAATTATTCGCTTTGGAAAGCCGACTTAAAATTCCACTAAAAGACCTAAAATCCCTGCCCCGTCGATCGAGAAAAATTGACGAAGGGAGACAAAAAGAAAACGCCCTTAAAGCCATTCGATGACCAGCAGCTTATTCTTAATATTAATGTGTCGGAAATAGCCGCGGGCAATCACATAATAACAAGTGCAGCGCTAAAGGAATAAATAAATTAAAACTTAAGAAATTTAAGAGTTCTAAAAATGTTGCCTAGAAAAGTATTAGCTAAGCTTTTCAAAATTATAAATGCTGCGCTTAATTTGGAATGCGTCCCGAGTCAATGGAAACTTGCGCAAGTCATAGTGGTACTTCAAACCAGGAAACCACAGAATGGCAATAAGTTGTATAGACCCATATCGCTTCTCCCAATTATATCCAACATTTTTGAGAGGATTTTATTCAAGCACTTATTGAGGAACAAAATCTTATCCCTGATCACCAGTTTGGGTTCAGAAGTAAGCAGTAACTATAGACCAGATACATAGAGGAAAGAAGATTTGCTCAAGCGTACTCGTATTTCGTGATGTCTCACAAGGTGTGGCATGAAGTTCAAAATACGACAAATTCTGCCTGTATGACTGTATAACATACTGACAATATATCTCGGGGATAGACTGAATAGACACCGTCAGATAAGGAAACGAATACTCACAATTTATAGGAATTTCAGCTGGCGCACCGCAAGGAAGCGTTCATGGTCCGCTTCTGTATCCTCGACAGACCCGCGATATACTGCAAGAAGGAGGCACCATCTTAGCTACATTTGCTGATGACACTGATGTCCTAGCAATAGGTAAAACGATAGAAGAAACAACTGTACAACTGCAAAGCACTCTGAATAATGTAAATGAATGGACAAAGACATGGGGGATCGGCTTCAACGAAACCTTATCTGTTCAAAAACAAACAATTTACCTGTCCTTATAAACAGTATGTACTGGTTACTTGAAAAATATTCCAAGCTAAACATTGATAATAAGCTGCTCTTATGCAAGCCAGTGCCAAAACCGTTGTGGACCTATGGTATACAACTCTGGGGTTGTACCAAGAAAAATAACGCTAATATTTTACAAATATTGGTCGAGAATATTGATGCTGTGCGCCAGGATGTGGCAGAATGTACAGAAACCTCAACGAGACTTAACACACAAGTTTGTCTACAATACAGTCAGCACATCATAAGCTTCAACCATGAAGAGGCTTCCTTCAAAATTATTCATGCTCTCGCAGACATTTTTATAGAACTGTTCAAGTCCAAAAAATTGGGACAATAATCAAGTGTTTCAATCCTTCCCTGAAAAATACACAATAGGTGAAAGGAAACTTCATACGAGTATAAATCGGGTTAGCTGTTCTTAAGTTACTCGTATATGATACGAAAGCAAACTAAGAGTTGAAGCACTGAAAACATGTAAAAAGATTATTGTAAGCTATCAAGTGTTTTGAACTTAAAAGTTTCTCATATGCTGTTATCACATACCGTTTACTGTTTAGCCATAATAATAAATTAATAATAGGGTCTCAGAAATTGTTTCAATGTAGGTACTGAAGAAAACCGGTACGTTAAGTAGTGCGTGAGTTATAAATGGTCACGGAGTCAGACAGATAAAGAAACATTTTCAATTTTGTTATACGTAGATCCAGTAATGGAGTATCTACAAAGACCTTATCCATTTAAAAACTATTCTTGAGTCATTACCAGTCCTTATAAACTAACATCGGAAGTCCTTTTCAAAGCCTCCCTTGCTACAATCTACCAAACAATTTTCAACTACTTTTCTAGTAAGGGATCATCACCCATGTCCTTCAGCAAATCTTTAAAAATTTAACACTCACACAACATGAATCACAGAAAATTCCTCCACATACTAAGGCCATTTATGGTTTAAAAAAAAATCAAACAAAATTGAAAAAGTTAATTTCCCCAACTTCGCCTGGACCCAATCCCGATCGAGATTTTTATCTCGAAAAAATACTGTTTCAACAAATTAAGAAATTTCCACACGGTTTTCCAATTTAGCTCTCCGCCAACTCCAACTCCGACTCCGTTTTTGCCAACACATCTATGCCAAGTTATACTTATTTGTTCCCCCTTCGCCTCTTGGCGAAGCTAATACGGGAGCACTCACTAGAGGTGTACATTCGGCGCGATGCCAAAACACATATTTGCCTCCGAAAAAAAAGAAAAACAACAATTTTTTTTGTTTGTTCTGGATGCCTCCAGGCACTGTTTATGATTTCCAAAAGTGTAAAATAGATTTTCAGTTCAATTCGCCTTTATTTTCAAAAGAAGTACAAGTTTACCAAGGATATTTATTTATATCTCCCGCTTTCATACACAGAAAATCCGTATTCCCTGCGCCCGCCCACACCTTCGCGGAACACCATTTTCCCCTGTTGTAGTTCCTTTATAAATAAATGAAAGAAAGATGAACAGGAAACCGAGTGAAGAAAAAGGAATGAGAAGGCAAAAAAAAAAAAAAGAAACTTTTGGGATTGTGCACATTGATTCGAGTAAACGAGAGCATGGAAACCCAGAATCGATTCAATTCCGGTCGATTTATGGAATTAAAGGTGATTTCTCCAGCACCCAACAACGCCGCCAAGCATATCACTACCTCAGTAATTCTGTAGTGGAGTCCCGTAGAGTACTGAAATTCCAACTTCGTTGCTCGTCCTTGTAGTTTGGTTGCGTTTGGTTTCGAAATTTCTTGAATACGCTCAATACCCAGAGGTGATTTGCGCTGCTTTATACTGAATGAGTGTGGTGTATATAGTGGTGGTGGGTCGGCATGTCCTTGTACGGTTTGGAGTTGAAAATTTAATTTTAATATTTCAAAAGCATTCGTAGGAGCTGCACTGAGAGGTTTTAGTGTTGTTTTGGGGGTGCTTTGTGTGCGTTTGTTGTGTGTAGGGAAATGATGATTGCGAAAGGACATTGAAGGGAACAAGGTTATCAAGATGATAAAGGGGTGGGTAGGGATAGGGTTGTAGGTTGGATTGTTGATCTTATAATCATCATCATCATCATCAGAGTGTGAACTGGAAATCCTAGTTAAATAGTGTGATGCAAATTTTCTGCTTTTGGATTTAATTTCTGAAAATTGTTTACCAAATGCGGTTTCTCCCAGCTTACTGTTAATTGCTCTGTGATGTCCTTTGGTTATTAAATCTGTTGTGGTGATTTCATGAAATTAAATGTGTTTCCGTGTTTTTTTTTTTCTGATTTGCATTTCGATATCATTTGCAGTGATTGAGTTCTAGGACCAGTTCTGTGGGAGTTGGGTGAGAGAACTGGGTTTTCGGAATTAAAAATTAATTCCAATTAAATTTCTGGGTGGTTAAATCGGCCCGATGTATTGGAATAATTACAATTTTAATTTTCAAGCAAACTGGAACTGATGTTAAAAACACCTGAAGGCATATTTTTTTTTTATGCTGCAAGTAAAACTCTTAGTTGAACTTTTTACTCGCTCCTAAAAGTTGTTTTAGTGAAAAAATTCGATTTCGATATTTATATCAGTCTTGGTATTACCGTAAGAGAGAATTTAATAAAAGTGGGTCTCGCAAGTCTGTTGATCTATACCACTGAATACACCCCTAAACGGCTGAATGAATTTACTTCAAACTTCATATCTGAGGTCACATTCTAACCTCAAACTTAACGGTTCTTTACATAACGCCAATTTTTAAAAATTGAATAACGGTACCGTACTTATTAGCGAACTTACATACGTAAATTGGCAATATTTCGGTTACGCCATAGCCGATTATTTTCAAAGTTGATATCTAAGTCACTTTGGAAATATGGGAGGAGATAGCATTAATATTTCGGACTTTCGACTTTTAATGCATTTTTCGAAAATTTAAAGTGTGTCGCCTGTTTTCGTTTTTGCATGAATTTTAAATCTGAACTATCTTTTTCTTCTTACGGCGAAGTTATGATCCGGAGCATAAAGGATCACAACCCCCCCTCCACTTTACTGTATCCCTACTGGTCCGCCTGACCTTAGGAAGTACCGGCAAGCCTCCTGGTTTCGGATCACTTCGTCACTGAGGCCAATCGAATGCTGGTGTTTTTCGATTTGTGTGATCCAGTTGTTTTTTGGTCTGCCTATATACGAACAAACAGCACATGTGGAGCAAGTATGTGCAACCCAATCGTGGCCTATATTTTTTCCCAATCAAATGTATAACAAATTGAAAAATCCTTTATTTTGTCTTATTTTCATTCGTTATTTACAATATTTTACTCCTTATTAATAACCAAACCCAGCTCGACAATTGCTATTTAGCTGAGGATAGGGCAAACCGGACTATATGAGCTTCAGATTCCCATTAAACTAAACTGTTAGTACTTTTATATAAATACTAGGGAACAAAAAAATATATATATACAGCAAAGTCACTATCCGTCTGGAACGGATCGTATGATACCCTATTCCTCGTCTTCTAACCTATTCACAATAAAATGGACTGGCGTTGTGTACTTTTTGATTCAAACGCAATGACATCTTTCCATTCACAGAATATTCTTCCGAACTACGTAATGAGAATAATTACCAGCTACTTCCCTTCACTACTACATAGAAGAAGAGCCAAAAAAAGTACAAAATCACGGGAGAAGTTACTCAAGGGTCAGTGCTTGGCCCAGTCCTATGGAACATAATGTATGATGGGATGCTGAGAATACCCAAGTCGAGAAGATAGGCTATGCTGACGATATTGCAGTAATCGTTGTGGCAAAAATGCTGGTACAAGTGTCTGAAAAATGTGATCAGAGATTTCAGATCATGGCTACAAACATCAGACCTGGAGTATAACAAGGAGAAGAGTAGAACAGTGAACATACCATTGAGTCGAGCCTTTATATCTGATACCTGGTCATGCTGCTGGACCACAGGATCAACTTCAAAGAGTACATGATGTACGCTGGTGAAAAAGCCTCCCGGGCAGTAGCGGCATTACCCAGATTAATGTCAAATACTGGAGGACCCAGCAAATCAATTAGAAAACTGCTAGCAACAGTGAGCAAGTCGATGCTTATAAATGCGTCTTCTATATGGGCACCAGCGACGGATATAAAATATTACATGAGACGTTTGAACTCGGCGCACAGAATCGCATCGCTAAGAGTATGCTGCGCTTATAGAACTGTGTCAGCGGAAGCCATAAGCGAAATCTCAGGCAATATGCCTATCGAAATGGAAGCCAAAAAGACAGCGGCACAACGGGGGATCGAGCCAGAAGACAGGAGAGCCACCAGCGAGGCGATACAGGCGGAGTGGCAATGCAGATGGAACACTACATACATACAATACCCAACATAGAGGAGTAGACTAGCAGAGAACATGGACAGATACCTGACACAATTCCTTGGATGCTTCCGAAGTACCTTTATTTGCGTTGGGAGGTGATTCCCACCTCAAAGACGAAACGGAGCCCGTACCCAGTAATACTAGTGTGGGATTTCCACCCACTAAACCCACACCCCTCCTACCCCTGGTCCTGGCGGTGCTGCCGTCAAGCATTTCATCGCGAGGGGGGCTTCAGCCTTACATACTCGGCTCGTTCCTCTTGGCAGAAGTCTGCTTGACGTTTCACTGTCGCTCCTATCTTCGTTGTTCGTTCGTGATGGTAGCCACAGTTTCGCTTACTTCTTCCCAAGCTTCTTTCGTGTTCGTCATCTGTCTAGTGTTCCCTGGTGTTAAGTCCACACCCAGTCTGTTTGCCAGCAAGTTACGTTCTTCTTGATATCGTGCACAATTTAACATGATGTGTTCTGCATCCTCGAGTGCTTCCGTACACGTTGAGCAATAAGGGTTGTCTTTGTGTCCAAATCTATGAAAGTAGGCTTTGAAACATCCATGACCAGTAAGCATTTGCGTCAGATAGAAGTTCAGCTCTCCATACTTCTTACGGATCCAAATGTCTATATTGAGGATCAATCTCTGCGTCCATCTGCTTTGTCAGAAAAGTTTCATCTCTCTTGCCAATTTTCGAGGACACCGTGGTGTCACTTCGACTCGTCGATGTTGACACCACTGTCCTGTTGGCACGTAGGAGGTTGTTCTTGTTCGAAAGGCATACTCTCAATGCCGCCTCCGTCTTCTTTCTGTACGATTTCGTCTTCATGACACTTGCCCATATTTGGGAGCCGTAAAGCATCATCAACGTCGCAACTCTTGCTAAAAGTAATCTCTTCTTCTGTTTAGGTCCTCCGGGAGTACCTCTGCAAATATAAGTACGTAGATGACCCATTCTGCCCGCACTGTGATGACAAAACCCAGAATACGGAACATATTCTGATGGAATTTTGAAGATACACTAAGACCAGAACCACCCTAGAAAGGGAAATAGGTGGAGAGGTGACACCAAGAGGGCTGATAAGTTTCATGCTAACGACAAGTGAAGTCTGGGAGAGTGCGAATGAAGTAAAGTTATCCTCGTGTTTGTTCTGTGGGCTCAGCGGAGAATATTGCTGTTGTTGCCGAAAGTGTGGCGCCTAACCGAACCTCAAGTCGCAATAGATCTCAGCAACTGAACATTTGCCGCACTACTCTGAGGAGAATTATGCGACCTCGTATTATTTCCTTTCAAAGTCCAACTGACTCAGAAATTGAAACAAAATGTTTGGGCTTTAGAGAAGCTCGAAATTGACGTCGATTTTGCTAAAAAAGAAAGAATATTTTTTTCAAAGGAGGCAACAAGCAAAACTGCCATATTTGGGGCTTGAAAAATCCACACGTAGTCGAATATAAGCGAATGCACCTCAGCGTGTCACCGTTTGGTGTGGTTTGTTGGATGGTGGAATTATTGGCCCATTTTTCTTCGAAGATGACGGTCTTCGGAGAGCGCTATAGAGGCTATTTTTTTACCAGAAGCTGAGTAACTTAACTCGGATGATCTCTGGTTCCAACAAGTTGGCACGACGTGCTTTACAAGCCATCCAACAATCGATCTTTCGCACTACGTTCAGTGGAATCAGCCGTTTTGGTGATGTTGCTTGGCCTCCGTGGAGCTGCGATTTGATACCGCTGGACTTTTTTTTGGGGGGGGGGTACCGTTATAGGCCGATAGTATGCTGACAATTCTGACACGGTTCAGGTATTTAGGCAAAATATTGATCGAGCTATTCGTGAAATATAGTCCCGAACCATCGAAAATATTCCATAAAATTGGATTGACAGCATGGGCTACTGCCAAGCCAGCCGCGGCAGCCATTTAAATTAAATTAATTTCCTTAAATAATCGGACAGTGTACAAAATTTTGAAAAATATTAAACGGTTTTTTTTTAAAGCCATTTTAAAACGAAACCAACAGATCAAATTTGATGGGGCAAGCAAATAATTGTCGCGCGACTTGTAAACACACATTTCTTGAGTGTTTACCTTCCTGATGTCGGACAATATGAAGCTTCAATCCTTTCCAGAAAAATGTTCAATAACCGGAAGAAAACTACACTGAAAACGGCTCAGCTTTTCTCAGGTACGAAAACAAACTGAAAGTTAAGACACTGAAAATATGTAAAGCGCTGATTGTTAGCTATGTAGTGGTCTTAGGTGGATGCTACTGTGTATATGCGCAGACCATTTTGAACTGTAAAAGTCTTTCGTTTCGTTTCATATCGAATATAATTCACTGCATTGATGATGTTTACCCACTAAGTTCGATGCACATACAGCTTCATGGCTCGTCATGTTGATACCGGATGAAATTGACAAATACCCTTGTAGGTGCTCAGAAAATATCTAAATGCACCGAAGAAAATCACATGAGTGGTTAAGTAGCCTTGAGTTATAAACAGTTACGCAGACAGACAGACAGAGAAACATTTGAGCTAATTCTATACTTCATGGTATCTTTGAATCTGTTACTAAAGTGGAAATATATGGTGAATCCACATCTGTGTGTTCCCTTGTAATTTATACCGGGTGGGGCAAAAAGGACTTTACGATGGGATATTGTGTAATATTTAATTCGGCTAAGAAAAAGCGCTTTATTAACTTTCTAAAAAATTAATACTAATCTTTTCAAAATCACTTATCGGCTTTTGTCAAAATTATATGTCAATTTACGAATTTCAGCCTAATAGTTCACCTTTCCAAAAAATCTTTCTACACAAATAGTTAAATTTCTTTCTTTGTTGTTTTTGTTGTTCACTTTTCAAAATTCGCCAATTTTTCAAATTTTCATTGTGCATTCGTGGCCTGGTCCTACCTACAATTTTTGTTTAATAAAAAATCGACATCCATTTAGTAGAGAAATTCAAAATACTTCTTTTCTCAGGGTGGTCCATTTCTGAGATATTAGAATTCTACAACGATATCCCCATTAACCTCGGGGTAAAATCTGAAATTTTTGAAGATTGCGCAACTAAAATGCTCCACGTGTTTTATTTTATTTCTTTGAGTATCTGCAGACCGTACATAATGGGCATGTTCAGTATTCTAAGAACTACTCGTATAATTTTGGTAAAATCGTTGGTACAAGGTGGCGCAAATGACTTTTATGATTTAAATTTATTATAACTTTTTAATTTCAATATTTTCTTAAAGATTTTCTTTCAGAATTTTGCAAACAAAACTTGAAAAATTTAATATGAAACGATACACAACAGAACAACGAATAATCGAATATGGTCAATTGTTTCGAAGCAGCGTGTATGTCGTCGATTTTTTAATGTGCGGATCTCACCCACAGTACAAACAATAAATTATCTGGTTGCGCGTTTTCGGCAATAATGGTCAGTAAGGAACCTCCCTGGCATCTGAACACTACGTACGGTTCATACGGATGAAAATGTTCAACGTGTACTGGAGTGTGTGTAGGATAATCCAGACAAATCAACAAGAACAACTCTGGCTATCGCGGAGGTCGGTTCAGAGGATTTTGGCCACATAGCACAAGCTCCTATATAAAGCCCAGCTTGTATAAGAATTGAAACCGACCAGGAACGGATTAATTATATCATTTCGTTGTGACAGAAAGCAGAGCAAAATGTCGATTTTATCCACAATTTGATAATGACCATTGAAGCCCATTTCCAATTAAATGGCTTCGTGTTATTTTCACAGCGCATACTGCAAGGGACACAATGGTCCTGTTGCGGGACATCATCGATAAGCTTATTATTTTGCGCAGTAGCGACTTCGATTGGCCGCCATGTCCTCCGGATGTAACCATACCCGACTGTTTTCTTTGGGCCTATTTTAAAGAACGAGTTTACGTCAATAAGCCAGCGACCATCATCCAACTGAAAACCAATATTCGCAATGAAATCCGTGTCATAATACCTGAAATTTTGCGAAAGGTGATGGAAAATGTGTTGGAAAGAACCCGAATGTGCGAAGCAGGAAATCGCCAGATGTTCTCTTTCACGTTTAGGTAAATAAAAAATAAAATAAAAATGTATTCTGAAATAAAAAAAGCTATAACGAATTCAAATCACAAAGGTTATTCTGCGCCACCCTGAATAATTTTTGGTGGGGGTGAGAGCCCCCATTTATTTGGCTTATTACAAGCTACAACTAACTTAAGGCTAAAACTTAAACCTAAAACTTAAAACTAAAACTTAAAACTAAGACTTAAAGCTAAGGAGAATGGTAAAGGAGTTCGGTTTTGAGGCAGGGAGTGCTGAGGTTAAAATCAAAATGGGTGAGGTTTGAGTTCACTTTTCGCAGCATACGGGAAATTGGTTCATTACATCCATATGAAGTGCGGTGGGACGATAGATAGAAAAGACGAGGGCATCGTAAATTTCGTGGGTTGGTATAAAAGAAAATTGAATTATAAAGAGATGCGCAATCGACAGAGCCTGAAAGAAGTCGATGAATGAAAAGAATGTCTGCAACATCTTTGCGTTTCTCTAGAGTACTCAGGTTGATGAGGTTGAGGCGGTCTTGATAGGGAGGCAAGATAAATGGATCGTTCCAAGGAAGACCTCGAAGGGCAAATCGAAGAAATCGACGTTGAACATTCACGATTCTGGTCACATGAACTTGCTGAAAGGGTGACCACACTTGACTGGCGTATTCAAGGAGGGGGCGCAAAAGGTAATGTAGAGGGATCTGGTAACGTAAGGGTCGGATAATTCTTTGGACCATCGTTTGACAAAGCCAAGTGATGAGTTAGCTTTACGAATTATTTCATCAATATGTGAACGGAAATTTAGTTCCCTATCGTACAATATACCAAGATCGCGGAGAGATTGAACGATGGATATAGGTTGACCATGGAGAAGGTAAAGGCGGGCGGAGGACACGTGGTGCTCGTGATAAGGTGATGGATTGACATTTGGCGATATTGAGCTCTAAGCGATTTTGTAGGCACCAGTTCGAAGAACTATCAAGGTCTTGTTGAAGGAGGCAGTAGTCATGTGGTGAAGAGATGGCTTTGAAAAATTTGGTATCATCAGCGTACAGAGAGAGGGAAGAGTGTTTAATAACCCTCTCGGCATCGTTTATGGTTAGAATGAAGAGAAGGGGACCTAGATGGCTACCTTGCGGAACACCAGAGGTGGCCAAGAAGGGAGTCGATAAGATGGATCTGAAGCGAACTCTGTAAGAACGGTTTTCCAGGTAAGAAGATCCATTTTAACAATATGGGTTCGAAACCGAGGGCAGACAATTTGAAGAGGATTAAGTTATGAGATATCTTATCAAAAGCCTTACTAAAATCAGTTGCAATAACGTCGACTTCTTTGCCATTCTCTAATTCGAATTCGACTAAGTTAGTGGTAGTTGATCAACCTTTCAGAAAGCCATGTTGGGTGGGAGAGATAAGAGACTTGCACTGAAAGCTTAAGGCTTCGTATAAAATACTTTCGAAAAGTTTGGGTAGATGGGAAAGTTTAGCAATGGGGCGATAGTTTGTTACTTCGTTCTTTGATCCCTTTTTGTGAATGGGGGTTATGAAAGAGGTCTTCCAAATCTGGGGGAATTTTCATAGTGATAGACACAAACGGAAGAGATGAGAGAGGGGGAGGGAGAGAATGGAAGAGCATTTTTTAAGAAAAATGGCAGGGAGATCATCCGGACCGGGTGAGAATTCATCATTAAGATTTTGTAGTTTATTTTCAATTACAGCAGGATCAAAAGGCAGGGACAGAAAGGGGCCAACGGAGAAATTAAGAAGGTGAGTGAAGTAAGAGGGGTCTGGTTAAAAAGAGTTGTCGGCGAAGGATTGTTTAAAATAGGTGGCAAAAAAGTTGGCAATGATTTGCGGATTAGTTGAAGATATGTTTTCAAAAGAGAGGGATGGAAGGAAGAGTGGTAGACCGTTTATAGAGCGAAATTTTGAAGGAAAATAATGATTTCCACAAGTCCGCATCGTAGAAATATACATAAAAATAATTTTGAAAAAATTAGTTGAAGTTTGCACAAAGAGGAAATCATAGACAAGAACCGAACCTGCGACAGACTTGGTTTCAGAAATCAATGCTTTACCAACTGAGCTAACCCAGTGTACGTCTTCTTCACTATTTCGTATGTATCTGGCGCTGACTAAAGTTTGATGGAGAATTTTTTTAACTAAGAATTCAGCCTATTCAGTCAAACCGAGGTCTCTCGCCTAATCGGAGCCAACTGAATAGAATACAGAACGTGCAGAATGTCCAAGAAATACAATTTGCCATCAACCATATCCCGCTGGTTCATTGTATAAATACCATGATGCAGCAGTAGATCACCTTCTCAGCCTAAGGTAGGTGAATGAATGGGTTCATGACTTCCTCTAATCGCACTCCCCATGTAAAGACATCCTTTTCAGTGCACTCATAAGTACACTGCTTACACTACATAAACAAGCGGATGCTGGCTTCATTCTGCTACCAACAATAATTGTCCTTTGCATATGCATGTACATACAAAACTTCAATTCAACTAATGGCTGTATTAAAGCCACAACAATGACGACACATGAGCCGGGTCATTGTTTCAAAGGAAAAAAGAAAACCAAAGGAACATTTTCAGAATTATATGGTGGAAAATGGTAAATGGATTTTCTTTTGTTCGCTATTCGATTGTTTAAAGGAGTACTCTGAGTGAGTCAGAGCAAAGGAAAAAGCGTGTGAATGTGAAATGTGAGAGAAAGTACGACAAACGCTGGAAACTTAAACTCTGAAATGTAGACAGGACACACACATTCATCGTCACAATTCAGATAAATGTATTTCAATTTGTGTCCTTATTGTTTGCTGATGCTTTCTCCGCACCTCATTTCTGAGGATTGTTTTCTTATTCTTGGCTATATGGCTTTGGTTGGTGTTCTTGTGAAACTTGTTTCTTTCTTTTTTCCATGGCCTTTTGTGTTCTTTATGTTGAGCTTAAGAAACTAAACGCCATTAGATGGTGCGGATAAAGGATCTATGGCAACACAAATGCGATATGTGATGTGATAGGTATCTTAATGAAGGTTCTGCAAATGAGTCCTTCAATAGCAATTGTGTCTTTGAAACATCTCATGCATTGGTATCGGAAATTTAAGTCGAAGATGATGTTTTAATTTTTTTTTTTTTTTTTCGGATCCTTATGAGGGAAAAGGTAGCTTCTTATACGAGTATTAGAGGAAATTACTTGGGCCAACTTCCTCTAATGGAATGATCTTTGCTTTTACGTTTTAGGGATATGTAAAACGCTTTGAATTTGAATAGTTCACAAAGTGGTTGTCATGTATTTAGATACGGACAGGCAGTGAATTTAGGGTGGATATCCTTTGGTCACCTTGTTCATTGGGGTTATAGTTGAAGATCGTAACTTTACCATTTAACTTATGACTAAGTTAAGATAGTTTTCTATTTTATCGACCGAATTTATCACCATAATTTTAAGCTATACAGTTCAGATTTAAAAGTTTTAAAACTCTGTGCATCGCCGGTAGTGATGTCGGTAAAGCCTAACACATTAAGATGCAAAAATGCCGCGAATTTCTTACAGACCTTCGGGTGCATTCGTTTAGTCTGTCTACATATTAGAGAGTCATGCCATCCACAATTATGTTCACAGGAAACCTAACAGATAATGGAAGGCTTGACCGAGGACGCAGAAAGGCTCAATGCAGGTTCAGGTACTGAGGAGTTCTTCTCCAAACCATGTCTAGTAAGTTCATCGGGGATTTTACATTTCTATCCCCATTGGGACCCTTGGATCCAAACTCAGTGAGTTCAGCCTTGCGACTGAATTCAGAGAACACTTGCATTCTCGAATTATTTTGGAAGTGATTGAAGGGTTGAGCAAAACTTTAAGTACTGACTGTCGCTACAAGCGCAGATACCCCCTATACCTACGAGTATGCCTTATAATATAATTCATAGCCATTAGGTTTGTATAAATCTCCGCTTGAAAGACAGATGTATGTTTATCTAACGAGAAATGAAGCTTAATGTTGTCGTCCTCTACAAAGATACCAGCACGAGACCAATTCCTTCCTGGCTTAGATTCCGATTAAACTGAGGAATTTTAAATTTACGAAGCAGTTGGAGTTCTGATGTTATTGATTCAGACGGCATATCAATAAAACATGACTCGAAAGGTAAGAGTCACGCAAGGTCATCGAAGCTCCAGTGCGGGTTATATCAAAAGCTAGCTCGTTTAAAATGGAATATTGCTTTTATAGTGATGCCCATAACATAAATATCAAAAGAAGGGAGGTTCAGAAATAGATCTAGAGATAGGTGAGCTAGAGAAAGCCCGCATGCAGCCGCGACAAACTGTTTTTTGAACTTCTCTAGTGAGAGAAGCTGTATCATATTTTCGCTAAAGCCTTTTTCACTAAACAACCAATGAATATGCTAAGAAAGGTCTTATCATTGCCACGTAGATCCATATGACTTTTTTGTGATAAACTCCATATCTTTCCGAAAGTACCCTTAAACTGTCAGAGAGCTAAGAGCGCCTTGTCAACTCCTAATTAGATATTTAGCTTCATTTGAGATTCCGATAGTGACGTCTTTAAGCACTCGCTGAGTTAGACAAATCAACTTACATCTTCTCGTAAAGATAATAACCTCAGTTTTGAGAGGATTAACGGAAAGCTTATTCCTACCATTCATCGATCACAAGACGCATTGCTGCAGATAGTAAGTACGGCAACATCATCCACGTATAGCTGAACGTACATATCGGTCACAATCAGCATTCACAACCAAAGTTCTACTCATTTCTTTAAAGAGCGCATTCAATACTGCCAACTATATTCTGAATCGCAAACTCGCAGGATTCTCTACGTTGATGGGCATCTATTGTATCTCACAGAAGATGTAATCTCAAAGCAACTTAACGCACATCAAGTTCAATCAGCCTTTTCATGCTTTTATGCTTTTTTTTATCGAGAATGGTCTGAAATTCTTGCCGAGTGAGTAGTCATCTCTACCGGTTTTCGGTATAAAAGCGAGTCTAAGTGTTCGCCAGGGTGTTGGTATGTATGTATGCCATTGCCAATTGGCTTACATATTATTATTGCATAGCGGGGTATATTCCAACAGTATCAGCTGACTTGAACCCATCAAACGACGGTACAAAGTATTTGATAGATTTGTCTGTCACCACAACCGATCATTCTCAGGTTATGATCTGGTTGTAATCCGGATGATTATGTTCGCATGCATCATTCCTGTGTTATTTCTATGCCCTATTCATCAGTAATCATGTCACACTTCATGGTGGTAGAAGATACATAACCCAAAACACTAACCGAGGAATCGTGGAAATTGGGGAAGAATTAAAAAGTACTAAAATATAATTAGTATTATTAGAATTTTAGAATTATAAATAGCAGCGCTTATCATAACGTAGATGAGTTTTTAGATGCTTCTAGAATGCGGAAAACCATCTCCACAAGTAACTCAATACCAAGCTGTCAGGTAGCAGTTCAGACGGCAACTAAATATAGTAACTACTGACTAGCTCCTTTGGTATCATTCGTGCTGAGATCCACCAATCCGTAGATATGGTTTTATCTTATCTGAAAATTATTATGACGGGTGTTGTGTAAAATTGTGAGATAGAAGGCTTGTTCGTTTATGTGGAGAATACTGAAAAGATTGATTGATTTCCACTTTCGCTACTACATTAACCGAACCATACTCACGGCACCCCAACAACAATACTGCAACGACAAGTCAGTTGTGGTGGCTTAATACTCGGTAGTGCACACCATTTAAATATCACAAGGTGTATATTGAGTTTATTTTTTATTTGCTTTTTGTGATGGCAAATTACTAGCTCCTCTATAATTTTGAAAGTCGAAACTTTGTTTGGAGGATTATAAACACAAAATTGAACGCATCATTATTTCGATGGCAATCTGCGACATACCTTATGGTAATGTCCTGTCCACTTTTCTTCAGACTCTAGTGTTTAGTAAGCCAGTAGTGGCCCCGAAAACAGCAGGATGTGCAATGCGAATGTAAATACAGATGGTATCTCACGAAAACACCCAAATAGTCTGCGATGACTGCTTTTCTCATTATCTTGCTCTCCAAATGGGCTACAAAAAGCGGATTGAGAGTAAATAACTGAACCGAACTGGTCCTTTTCATTCCGAAATACAAAATATTTGGGTCTTATTCTATAGAGGAAACGAGATTGAAAATTCAAACCTTCACTCCTGCAGAAAAGCTATCGGTAGAAGCTGGGAAATGTATCCCATTGCCATACTCTACCTGTACGTGTCAAAGGGCCTTGAACAAATCGTGAAGCTCATCCATACATGTGCATCAGCAGTACACTAAGAACTACCTCCTCTATAGCATTAGATACAATATAATGTTTCATTTTGATATTTTTGCAAACAAATGATCACTAGTACAGACAATCGCCTAAAAATCGACTCACAATGGTCCAACTATAAAGCTGGCAACTCTCTGATCCTTAATCAACCAAATTTTGAGATTTGATCGTTCCTTCCGGGCAAGAGTTGTTGCAGTTAGGGAATATTCAGTTCGCCTCAATATAGATTGTTTCGAAATTGGAAGGGATTTAGCTTGACGTGTCTTCTCCGACAATCTGATCACATTCTTCACCTCCGATATCTCTGCAGGGTATTTCAGATAAAAATAATGGCGATGAAGTCCTTGCCAGAATGAAATGTAATATCTGCAATCAAGCAATAAAGTCCCTGGTATCATACTCACTTACTTCAAAGTTCGGTCAAAATTGCCACTCGTCTCTCTTCTCTATGAGAGAGCAATGCAAGATTAAACTAAATTCAATGCCAGGCCAAATGCGACCTATGCATATATTCCTCTCACCTGCGGTGATAGAGAAGAATAGGGAAATCCTTCCACACTTGTAGGTGTGGTTAGGGCCTAATATAGGGTGTCCAGATAAAATAAAACAACAATGGTGTGAGATATCACACTCATTCTGTCTTTATTTTGAAGCTACATTCATGCCATTATGTATGGAATAGCACATCATTTAAATGGCCCCCTCGGTTTCGCTGGCAGTGCTTCAACCGGTCGGTCCAATTTTTGATGACTCGGTCCAATATGTGCGGCGTTATTCCGGCAATTGCGTCTCGAATGATGGCCTCAAGCTCATCCAAAAGGGTTGGCTTGTTAGCGTAGACTAAGGACTTGACGTAGCCCTAGTGAAAATAATCGAGGGGTGTCAAGTCGCATTGTCACGGCGGCCAATTGATGAATGCCCGCCGTGAGATGACATAGTCGCCAAATTTCTCCTTCACTACTTAGAGCGTTGCGTCACTTGTATGGCATGTAGCGCCGTCTTGTTGGAACCACAGCTCGGATATATCGATGTTGTCGAGCTCTGGCCACAGAAAGTCGGTTAACATCCCTCTATACCGAGGACCATTGACCGTACCGGTGATTCCTTCCTCATTTCGAAAGAAACAAGGTCCGATGATGCCTCCGCGCCTTGCCATAAATCACACCAAACAGTCAATGTTTGTGGATGCATTGATACTTAGTCGAACACTTGTGGATTGTGGTCCATCCAATAATGACAATTTTGCTTGTTGACATAGCCGATGAGCCAAAACTGGGCCTCATCTGAGAGGATTATTCTTCGGTCAAAATCCGTATCTCCTGCCAACATTTCCAGCGCCCAATTAGTGAACTCACGGCGTTGTTTATGGTCGTCCGGCTTCAATTCTTGGATCAGTAAAATCTTATACGGATCTAGGGCCAAATTCAAGCGCAAAATAAGGCTGGTTGACTGTCTGGCTATGCCCAATGCAACTGATCGGCACCGAATGGATATTTCTGGATCTTCCTCGATACTGGCCGCTACGGCGGCTATATTTTCTTCATTTGGCACCGATCTCTATCTGATTGTTGGCCTAATTGGCCATAAAATTGTAAACGGTGCCATGATGACGACCGACCTCATCACGAAATTCACGTTGCATATTTACAACTGAGCCGGAATTTCGAAAATATTATTTAAAAATTTCCACAAGTTCAGGAAGCATCAAACGATGCACGATGAAATGGCAAATATTACTCAATATTTTGACAGCTGCTGAAACATAACATTTTGAAAAACTATGATTGCTATCTGGTCACCCTTACTTTGCTAAGGCTAAGTACTAGGTTACGGAGACGAGAAAGTCAATGAGGATGCAACACACTTTCTATGCCACTGTTCCGGCCGCTGTTATCTCATACATAAATTCCTTGGAAGACACTTCTTCCAGGATATCGAAAAACTATACATATCACGGGCATCTGCAGTTTCATCAAAGTTTAAAGGCAGTTCGAAATCCGAACGCAATACGAAAGTGCTTTAGGGATTGTCTCACGAGCAAGGGATATTTCACCCGCCAATGGGTATCACTATGCGTCTATACTATTTGTCGCAGAGGGTTTTTTTTCTCCCCTCACCAACCGATATCTACCTAATCACACCAAAGTATTGCTCTCGCTGCCATGTAAAGATGGATACAATTAGAAAAGGCGACTACGGACGGGAGTATGGCATGACGTGTCAAGTCTTCGGATAAATCTGTCCTAAAAAGTTCTAATGGATTGGTTTTACTCAGGTTATTGCAAATCAGCGCCGTCATTCGTGTCCTTACGGCACAATGCCCCCACAAGTCTACACGCTTAAAAATTAGTTAAACCAAAGCATAACAATCTACACGTAACAGATGAATCTATTTTTGATTTAATTTCAAAATAACTCGTGCAACGATATTTTTTATCAAACTTCGTAGGTGTAGGTGGACAGACTTACTGTGATAAATGTCATACCTTAACAACTGAAAGAGTCGCTTGACATGCGACATTCTTAAGACAGTGTAAAGTGTAAGCACATATGTATGTACATATATGGAGCACCCCACAATTCAAATGAGAATTCATTCCTCGGAATTCTAAGAATTTTCCTCATGAATTGGCTTACATCTTTGAAGAACTAGAAATGGAAATCTCCACCTGGCTTCTCCTGAGATAAACCCTTTTAGCAATTACCATTCTTTACCCAGATTCCGTGAAGAGTAAAACCAAAGCACATTGTTTTCCATTGTCCTATACGATTCGTATGTGTATGTAGCCTCTATGCTCTTAATTGTCAAATATTTGTGTTTCCTGTGTTTAGCAATTAATGTGGCTCCCAGTGGATGAGTTGGTATGTGGACAGCCCAGACTTGCTCGCTCTCATCAAATATAGGAAATTTAAAATTCTAAAAAGCTCTAAGCCTACCAAATGTGTGTACGGTAAATATTTAAGAACATTAACATCCTGTGTGTATCTTTGAGGTACGGTGTACAAACCTGACGCAATCCATCTGGATGTGCAGCATATGACGCATTGCAAAACAAAAGTTCCCTTCGACATTTGCATATCACATGAGTGACGACGAACAGCAAGTCAAACAATGTCATTATCCTTCGACATTTACATACTCTGTGTCATGTGTGTCCTTTTGCTCTTTGTGCAGTCACCTTCTGTCTCCTCTCTAGAGCTCAAAGTGTATCCTTTTTATGCTGATATGATGCATATTTTACAATGCACCATTTTACACGAACCGTATGGAGGGGATTAATGGGAGGTACGAAATTAAAGAGCACATAACAAGGATATGGTGTAATTTAGGAACTTTCTTCATTCAAAAGAAAATTTTATATCTCTATAATGTTTCACCAACTGCAGACAATTAGTTCAAGGAAATCCCTAAGGAAGACCTGCATTCATCTTGCAGACACTTGACAGATACAAAAAAAAAAAAAAAATCAGACGAACAAAATTCTCTGATCTACAGGCATACAGATACTGGTATATTGAATTTCCAGAGGAATGGCCAAGTTCCAGTTGCTGTCACTAGGAATGAAGGATGCCATTTAATTTACTTCAGCTCCTTTATTTCGTTTCTTTCGTTAGCCTTTACTTTTTAAATAAGACTGACTAAGAGTGCGGCATAGATAGTATGGTAGAGAGTCAAATAAAATATCGAGAACAGCCAATATACCATAAATTTAAAAACGAAGATAAATTTCCAACATAAATATGTGTACGTGTATAAGTGGGGGCGTTTGCCGTTGTCCAAATAAGATGTGGGCGTGAAGGTATGCAGTTGGCAGCAACGCAGCACGCTGGCAGCAATGCCAGCCAACCATAGGTACTTAATCTTCATTTCATAGTCCCTTTTGAAAGGACAGTTTGCTGTTACCTCTTCCAAGGAATCATCCCCAGAGAGCGACGGCAACGAATTGTACTCGGCGGACATTTGGCTAAAGAAAAAACTCCAAGAAGGAGACGACAAACAAAAAAAAAAAAAACCATTCAAGATGAATGAATGGTGGGACATCCTTTACACTAGGAAATTAAAGTCACTTTGAAGAAATCCTTGGAACAAATTACACAAAAAGGAAAAAAGATATCCTGCAAGTTGTCGAGTATGTCCTTTCATCATTATCATTTGGAATCATTTTTGTGCTGAGTTTATTTTCTCCAGTACGTTTGTGTTCAGATTATCAAGGTTTTCGATTTACGGAAGAAAAACCCTGGCCATGGCCAAAGAAAATGTCAAAATGGATAATTGACAAGGTGGTTGGGTGCACTGTAGTCAGATGCAGAGATTCACATTACCTTGACCTGTTGGCTTACAAAATAATTCTATGAAAAAGTGTCAGCTGCAATTCTGAGTCCTTGAACGTTCTCAGGTGACAATGAAGTATTATTCTCTATAGAAAAAAATAAATTGGCAGTAATCAAGATGGAAGACGCCTGGGTTGGGTTAAAATGTATCAAAATTAACAAAGAAAAGGTAAACAAATTAAATTATTTGCTGATACCTATCAAATAGAAGTTAAGTTCTAGAAAGCTGCATTTCTAAACATAAGCTCTAGTGTCGGACAGACGGTCGACTGAAAATGAAATACTTGGAGTTTAAAATTTATCCCGGAGACTCTATTAATCTCCCGTTTGATTAAAAAAATGCTTGACCAGAATCGGAAAGCCGTCTCGTTGGTATTATTTCCGGTATATCATACTATAAATGTGCAAGGCTTCAGCTTTCTTTTTTTTTGCATTATTTAATTTTAACACATTTAATTAGAACACATTTTGTTTTTTTCATAAAAACTAATCCAGGTGATAAAAACTAAAACTAAATTTTCGGGTCGGACTCTTATATGTGATTTCTGACCCACCACTGAAAAGACCAATCAAATGAGACCATTCAATCGGCCATTCAGCGGTATGCTAAAAATGTCATATCAGGGTCAGGACCTGCTTAACCTAAGTGTTAGCCTCAACCCAGTCGAGCCCCCAATATCTTTCCCTATTCAACCTGTCGTCGTTTACTGAAGCCCGCTCAGGTATGCTTACACAGTATCTCAAGTTTCCTTTTCCTGAGTCCATCGGCTCGTAGAGGATACGTTTATCTGTAGCCCTTCTAGCAAGATGGTAAATAATAGGAACGTTGAGTGAATCTGTCAAATAACTATGTGCATCCAAATACAAGAATGCTTCAGGGGGGATGTAACCACTCACCATAGTACTTTGAAAATACCCAGGGTTAAGATAAATTAAGCATGACACGTTTTCCGTAACGTTCGCTGACCGCGAGAAATGGTTCCTCACAAGATCTAGAATGACATTGGATACGCCGGAAGCATCCAATAGTCTCTTATTAGAAAAGTAATGGCGAAAATCGAAATGTACGCTTCTATACATACGCATGCAGGCTCGAAGACATTTTCTTTCAAATAGTCTAAGTTTTTCCATATAAGACGGGCTTGTGTTCCGCACATACTGAACTCGCATTAGTTAGAATTGGACGAACAAAACCTTGGTAGCATATGGCCTTCACATCAGATCCAAGATAGTTGGAGTAGAAAAGGCCTTTGAGAGACATAAATGCAGCTCTTGCCTTTTGCAACTATATATTTATGTGCTCATTGTAGTTCAAAAACTTGTCCAGATGAATATCTAAATACTTCAGAAACAGTCTTTGACTCGATGTGAAAACCATTAGCATTCGTAATTTGTATGTTTTTCCAGTTTCCTGGGGGGCGGAACAGTATACCTATAGTTTCGCATTTCGTCTCGTTTATTTTAAGCTTCCATTCTGAGCAGAAAATAGGCTTTAGCTTTCCAGATGTAAAGGGTGTTTTTTTAGAGGTATAAATGAAATAAAATACATAAAAATCGTGGTAATGGCCATGGTATTGGCTTTATTGGAAAGATAATTTTATGCCATTAGTACTTAAATATGACTTCGGGCCTACGTGCTCCGCGGCTGGCACGAATAAAGCGCAATCAGAAAGTCCAATTTGCACATCGACCACTTTTTCGAGCAGCTGGGGTATATCGGTGAATGTTGGCTTCCAAGTCATCTATCGTGTCTGGTTTATCAACGTAGACTAGCGACTTCACATATCCCCATAGAAAATAATCCTATGGTGTTAAATTACAAGATCTTGGCCAATTCATGAGCTATATGGCATGTTGTGTCGTTTTGTTGGAACCACAACTCTTCCATATTAATGACATTCAATTGGGGACCGAAAAGGTCAAGCTCTTCATTGACTGTGATGTTCTGGCCGGCATAACTTTTGAAGAAATATGAGCCAGCCCACAAAGCACACCAAAGAGTGACTTTTTGTGGATGCAATGGCCTCTCAATAATGGCTTGAGGATTTTCTTCGCTCCAAATGTGACAATTTTACTTGTTAACGTAGCCATTCAACCAAAAATGAGCCTCATCGCTGAACAAAATGTTGTGGTGCAAATGAGGATCAAGAGCAATCCTGACAAGTGGCTTCAAATCTTGCATGAGCTGGATCTTGAAAGCTTGTAAACCAAGAACTTTCTGCAAAATCTTACATAAGGTGGATGAAGACAGCTCCAATCGCTGTGCATGATGGCGAATCGACTCATTCGGGTTCTCCTCAATACTACGCTCCACAGCAGCAACAGCGTCTTCGGTGCGCACTGTACGACATCTCTGCGGATGCGTATTATCAATTAGAGTATGCTTGAATGGAAGATTATGTCGACCGTAAAATGGACTACTGCCGGTAAGTTTCGCGATCTAAACCACGATTTTCGAAATAAATTTGCATAATTTGCAAACTTCTGGCGTAAGTCTATTTATTGTTAAATGGCAAACCAAACTGGGTACAAATCAGCTGTCAGCTGTCAAATTAGCTGTCGCTGGAAAAAGTACCAAAAATTCGAAAAACAAGCCTCTAAAAGAAACATATTTTATTATGAAATTATAAATGAAGCAGAAATAGACTTGTGCAACTGAATTTGCGATTGTCAAAACACGAGGTGTACCAGAAGACAGTAGATGATCTAAAAAGCTGAAGCTTTGTAAACCTATAGTACAAGACATGAGAAATAATACAATGCAAATGAATGACAGATTTTCGAAACAAGGGTGTTTCGGAACTGTTTCCTTAAGACTCTCCAGAGTCAGAACGTCGCTGTTATATGCGTTCGACAGGACCTAAGCCTTTGACACTCGATATGACATGACATGGGATAATTGTTTTAATGTCTTGCCCTATGTATTTTTTTATATGTGCGTATAGTTTCGCAGTAATTTATGAAAACATGCAAATGCTCTTAAGTCTGCATACAATATTTTCAATTTGCTGCGAAAAATTGCATTCAAAACGTAAGAATAGTGCAATGTAGGAAGGTACGAGAGCAATGTGAAAAGTTCTCGGCTGACGTAGAGATGGCGTTCTAATCAGCAAAAATTTATATTTCCTGCCTGGGTGCACTTCTCATTAGTTCGTATGACAAATTTCAACTTGTTCCCTCAAGTAGTTTCGTTACACGAATTTTTGCAGTAGACGTCTTGTGTGTTTTTTTTGTTAAGATCGATAAACTTGAATATCGTGCCGTGATAAAACTCTTCGTTTTGAATAAGTTAACCCCTAAGGAAATTCATCCAAAGATGACAAAAGTTTACGGGTATTCTGCTCCTTCCATGTCAACCGTTAAAAAGTGGGCAGCTAAATTTAAACGTGGTCGCACGTCCCTCGAAGATGACCCACGTGAAGGACGGCCAAAAACTGCAACCACACCCGAAACCATCGAAAAAGTGCATGATATCGTGTTGGTCGATAGGCGAGTGAAGGTGAGTGAGATAGCTGAGGTTGTGTGTATATCGGAAGAGAGGGTGGGAAACATCTTGAACAAAAACTTAGGGATGCGAAAGCTCTTCGCAAGATGGGTGACGCATTTGCTGAATGCCGATCAAAAGCAAATGCGCAAATCATTTTCGCGGCAATCTTTGGACCGATTCAATATGGATCTGATCGATTTTGTCACCATGGATGAGACATGGGTCCACCACTACACGCCAGAAACGAAACAGCAGTCGAAGCAGTGGGTGGAAGCCGGTGGTTCAGCGCCAAAGAAAGCGAAGTCGATCGCATCTGCCGGAAAGGTCATGGCCAGTGTGTTTTAGGATGCGAAAGGGATCCTGTTAATTGATTACCTTGAGAAAGTCAGAACAATTACAGGCGAATATTACTCCAACCTTCTTGACCTGCTGGATGCCGAAATTCGCGAGAAGAGGCCTGGCTTGAAGAAGAAAAAAATCATCTTTCACCAGGACAATGTACCTGTACACAAGTGTGCGTTCGCAATGGGAAAACTGCGGGATTTGGGGTACGATTTGCGCGGCCATCCGCCCTATTCACCTGATTTGGCACCCTCAGACTTTCATCTGTTCCCAAAATTGAAGAAATTTATTTCTGGGAAGCGCTTCACACCCAATGAAGAAGTTGAGAGGGCCGTAGATGAATATTTTCACAGCCTTCCAGACTCTCACTTCCGAGAAGGAATACTGATGTTGGAGAAACGCTGGATCAAGTGTGTTGAAGTTAAGGGAGATTATGTAGAAAAATAGAATCATTTTTAAACTGAAAGTCGCAGTCTTTCATTGTCAGGCCGAGAACTTTTCACCTTGCCCTCCTATATTTAGACAAAGGTCTATGAGCTACTTTTTGAGTTAGTATAGACCTCTCTAGCAATAAGCATAAATTTCAATATGGCGGATATATATTGCAAAATGGCAGCTGACTCGTCACCAGATTTTTGTGGATAAATAGAAATATTTAGCCTCTCGAACAGGTTCCATTTATTGTAGATATTTCTAATGTTGAGATGAAAACTGAAAAATCCTTCGACTTGTTTTCGCAAATACTTCACCAAATTAAATTTTACAGTGACATTCATATTAAAGATAAATTTACAAACTCGCATTTGCGTAAATTTGTGCTCTGTTTTTATGTGAATTCACCATCGAATCGTTCTATGTAATCCGAGTCTAGCGGGCAATTTTTCAAATTAAAATTTAATCGACTCTATGCATACGCTTAGAATTTGTGGAGTATATTTACGAAATTTCTGTCAGTTAAATTAATTTAATCAATTTAAAACTGAATAGGAACAATCGGATACAAAGCTACATAATGTAGTGTTATACAAATTTTAATTGGATAAAGGTATGTTGAACTTATTCAGTGCACTATGGGTGAGTTACTCACGCCCAAACTGAAAGGGGGTTCATTTGTCCGGGGTTATTTGATCATTGGGGTATTATTATTATTATTACGTGTCATCCAGCCAGGTACAGTGCGATTAGCTTGCCATCATCAATTTCAATTTACATCAGTTTCAATTTTTAGGTTAATTACGAGTGGTTGACTACATAAAAGGTAGAGTGCATGCATAGTTAGAACAGAAGTCGAATCATGATGATGACGAAGAAGGATCTTGAAATTCCCTATATTTAACCGCAACTATTTGAAGCACTTAATATTCAAATTAGCCAGACCATATATGTACCTGGTTCCTAGTTCCTCACGTCCGGTCGTACTGTGCGTGTTAAATTGTTTCACACAAATTACAATTTATTGTCGTTTCCGAAGGGCATATACTTTATAAGCTTTTTTATGACAGTTTTACTCTCGGACGTTTGTCCGAATTACCTTTTGGTATTTTTAGAACACGAATCTGAATTTCCCGCTCAGTGGTCCACGCGATTAACTGCAAACTACGGCGCTCACCAATTCATTCACTAGGTTTATCGAAGAGAAATCCAACCAAATAAACATTTTTGTTTGCATCTACGAGTATGAGGGCAAGTATTAGGTTAGGTTAGGTTGGGGGTGGCTGTCAGCAAAAAGCCAACACACTTAGACCAGTAATAGGTCCATTGTGATACCACATGGGTTTGGGAAGCGGCCTCTAGTCTACTCGTTGAACCATTTGGAACTTCCGATGAAGCGTAGAAGGTCCCTAAAGTCTATTTTATTCACTTTTTTTGCAGTTTCAACTACTACGCTAATTGCATCTATTGTTGAGTGCGCCTCCTGGAAGCCATATTGATGTTCCGATAACCCACCTACAATTTCTATCGCTATTTCCAGTCTGTTGCAGATGGCTTATTCTAGCACTTTTCCAGCCATATCTAGCATGCATAACAGGAGGTAAGATACGGGTTCCTCTGGTGGCTTATTTCCTTTGGGGGGTAATACCACACTCTGCCTTTACCACTAGTCTGGAAAACTCCTTCTTTTGAACACGTGTTGTATATTTCTATGGACATATCTGGGGGAAGGGGTCCCGCTGACGTATTATCCCCAAATTTATTACAGAATTTGATCGCTTCATCTGCAGTGACTAGAGGTATGTTCGGTAATTCTATAGTTTCTTCCTCGACGTAGGATATTTCCTGATATTATGGGAACAATCCTCTAGCAATCATATTGTAACATAATGTAGCATAATAACTACGCCCTCGAACAGGCAACAAATTCCGAAGTGTCTTTTCATTTGAGGTTCGTGTCTGAAATTAGTCACCACAGCTCGGATAATATCACGGATAAAAGAGAACAAGAGAGAATTATAACTGCACGAAATGATTGTCATCTTGGAATTATTACATCAGAATTATTCTTGTTCCAGTGGTCGAAGAATTTGCTAGAAGTTTCTGGCTATCAGAAACTTCTGCTATATAAGGACAGATGGCGATCAAAAAGGGGCAGTAGTTTCTAAACTGTGGCGAAGAGATTAGAAAAGTGATAATGGGCGAAGTTGTAATTTTGTGATAAATTGAAAGTTGAGTAAGTAATTAAAAGGAGATAAAGTGATTTGAGAGGAAAGAGACATTGTAAGAAAAGAATTGCGAAGAATAGTATAGTGTGAACCTGAATTGTTCTAAAGACTAGAAAATAAAGAAATAAATTTCACAGAATATCGTTTTATCTACTCGAGCCGTAGGTCGCATGGTACAATATGTAGGAATTTTGGGTACGTGGAAATTGACTGCTATCTCCTGAACTTTTTTATAACAACGCTATGCTCCAGGAGTTTTTATCTGCTTCACTGCAAAGCATCTTTTCTTACTTTGTTTGATGTCCATTTTTGAGCTCTTTACGTGCTGTCTTGCAACGATGATGTAGGTCAGTATCAGTGAATGTTGTTCTAGAATGTGTATACAACCTCCTCGCTCGATGACATTTTATACATGTCTGGCCTATTTCCTCGCTCCACCAGTAAACTGGGGAGCGGTGTTTATTGTCTCTTGTTGTTACCGTGATAGCATCGCATGCTCATGTTATTTCACCTACGGCTACCAAGCCTCGTCGATCTGGTACCTCTAAAGAGATGTGAGAGAATAATTCTCCATTAAAAGAACTTGTCTTCCATCCCCACTTTCGTATTAGTACTACAAATGATCTCCCACTGCTGTCATAAGTGGTATCTATAATCGAACCTATGTTTCCTCTGCAGATAGTAAGTCTATTCCCCGTATTCGCAAGTATTATATCCAGTGCTGGAACATTCTAGTAGGGAGCGACCTCTTCTCTTAGTTTCAGAACTACCCCATTCAACTGCCTATGCGTTGAAGTCGCCAGCAGTGATAATTTACAAGGTTGTCTACGAGTTCCTCGGTCATCCGAATGCATGTCTGTCAGTCTGCCCCTTTCTTTCTCCTTACAGGTAGTATGTATGTATGTAGATAGTCCCATCTTAAAACCATTTAAGTACTTAAATACCTACTACACTGGATCTAGGAACTAAATTTCACTGAAATCTGTTCGGTGGTTCTTGAATTAGGAGTGTAAGGAGAACGAAGTGGGGGCTGAGTGCTGAAAGTCATCAAATATTGTGATTGTTAATTAATTCTTTTTCACACGCTTAGCTGAAGAACCACTTGATAGAATTTTACAAAATTTGGCATATTGCCTGAATGGTGGTGAAATAGGGTTTGAATCCCAAAAATCTTCAAAAATGGTCCTAATAACGCGGCTAACTCAAAGACCACTTAAAAAGTTTTAATAGGTGATCCTGTTTAAAAATCATCAAAATCGGATAGAGTGGTTGTGAGATATGAAAATTAATAAATACACGAATTTTTATGAAATTTGGTTTTGAATGATATGCAGATAGTTTCGTGCGAAAATCAATGAAATTGGATGGAGTGGGGTTTTAAAAATCATTTGTAAAGGAATAACTCGATAAATACTGAACGCATTTTGATGAAATTAGTTTTTACTCTCCAGTTTCTGGTTTATAACCCACTTAAAGTCCAGATAAGATATCGAATATGATTCCAAAAGCGAATTTGTTTTTTTGTTCAAAAAAAAAAATACAGTTGAGAATTTTATTTAACGGTGGACTACCTTTTGCCTTAGAAATTGTTAATCATTAGTCAACATGTGCCTTCAGTCATAAGACCAAATCAAATCACTCACTCACTCAGTTTAGTGCTACAGTCGCGATTCAATTACACAGTTGGTGAACCTCTTCTAAGTAAAGATATTCTACACAACCTTGCAAACTTTCAGTCTACGTCACAATTGACTCCGCTTTTATCGATGTAAAATTTACGTCAATCTTAATGGTTCGATATTTAATTTGGAGCACCCTTCCCCTGCATCCAGTGAAAATTAATTACCCGCCATAGTGTCGAAACAAAGCAAGCGAATTAAACTTGTCAACAATTACACCTCATTCACTCAATCACGTTCAACAACAAAATAAAATGAAAGCACTCACGAAAATTACGTAATTTCCCTCTCTTCGTCATTGTCGTTTGTTTCACAAAAAGGACATCAACTAAAAAATAACAAAAACAATTCCTGGCAAACGCTTTTTATTTCTCAAAAAGAAGGACAAACAGTTTGCACCTCTCTTAGAAATTTTGTTGCCTTCAACTGCTGCTACTTCAAGCGAAAAGGTCAATTATCAGAAGAAATAAACCACTCGTTGACATGTCCTCAATTTTCTTCCGTTTTATTTATTCCCCTATACCCCATCTGGGGTGTTTTTAGTGCTGCCAACACAACAGACTAATTGCATAATAAATCATCGGCTTGATGGGGCGCGCTAAAAGAATTACTACGTTTGGTGTGTCTGTGACTGTGTGTGTGGGTAGGCAGCCTTCCGAAACTATAGGTTAAATTTACAATGAATGCCCTTTGCTCGGTGCACAGGGACATGCTGTCGTAGATGAAAGTACCTTCAAACGCTGCAAAGTCCTGGTTGTTCGTTTTTAATTATTTTTGCTTATAAAGTAGTGAAGAAGAATGAATGGTTTCGATGGAAAAACAAACACCGACAGGCAACAACCTAATAATAATTTAAATGTCCTTTCTGCAGGAGCACTCCATTCGCTCCTTACAACGACGTCATAAATTGCATTCTATTTTAATAGAGTTTCCCTCCCATCCTGCTGCGCTTTCAGCAATTCAATTAAAACTCGTTTCTGTCGTCGCGGTGAATGGCGAAAGGCAACAGCAGGTCCTCCTTAGCGGATATCAATGTCGAATGCAAGTCGGTATAAGGCATCAGGAGCAGTACTCCTACGGGGAATGCCTTTGTAGGACGATATTTCTTTCTTTGCCTCTGGAATTAATAGAGTCAACTTGCTGGAAAGGGAACTCTGTCGTAGTCGTCGTCGTCGTCGTCGGTACCACAGACTGATGAGGTATTAAGCTTCTTAGAAATATGTGGTGAACATGCCGTCGCCAAGCCATTGCCGAGGTCCAAGTTAATGTTGTTAAATCATGACACTTTATCTTCGTTGTTACCACGACTGTGGGTTGGGGTATGAGGATGCTATGATGAGATAGTATTTAATTACAGTTGGAACAAAAATTAAGAGAATAATATTTTTCTTCCATCTCTGTTCAGGATAAATGATTCTTTTTTTCTATTTCAACTGTAATTGAGTAGACGAACCTCCTGCCCAGAAGTGTATACTCGTATTACCCTTTCACCCAGCCATATATTCTCTAAACAGTTGCGTCATTCATTTTCGGTGTCATTGTGATAAGGAACATTTAATCACATCCTCTTTAGGGATATCTATAAATACACTCATATCCTTCGTCTTGAATTCATTTGTTAGTTTGGTCCTCTTCATCATTGAAAAAGGGTCTCCAATAACTAAAAATTAATCTTCAAGATCCGCAAACAAGCTGCTTTGCTCTTCTTCATCTAGTGTTCTACGTTGTCCTTCGTGTCCTCACTGTGCCTATAATTCTTCTTCTATCTCTCCAGCTCTTCTAGCTGTGGCCCTGGCTGCTGCTGTTGACGTTCAAATTTGCGGACAAGCCTATAACATTTATCAATTGGAAAAAGGATATTCTATAGAAAGAAATATATGCATGTGTGCGCCGTACACAATGGAGCAGCAAAGAGTAACAAGAAAAAAAATCAATAAAATGATTTATTTCATTGGGGAGGGGGTTCGCAGGAGGGCAACACTGCACGCCTGGAATCGACCTCATCAAGTCAAACAACTAACCAACCGACGACAACGATAACGGTGACGATGTCGATGAGTTGGACATCGTATCCGACAATGTGAAGGAAGACTAATTTTGTCGGACGACTACAACTACGACGAGGACGAATGATGTAACTCTAACCCAGATTCTTGTAGTAATAAATGTTCATCATTTATTTGCAATAGTTCATCTTCAGCAATCGGCAGTGTCGTCGGAAGTCGAAAGGGATATGTGTATATGGGCGGCAACAGTGTCGACGACGACAACGGTAGCATTGGATTGTGTACATAAGGGAGCTGTAATGAAGGCGACTTTCTGAGGCCAGGAGGCACTGACCTTTTGTCAAGGCATTCAGCCATTTCTCTTGACTGTTGTAATACAAATGTCCTAGGATGGATAACAAAATGCAATCAATTGCCCATCATTGGGTAGATTATGAATGAATGAAGTTAAATTGAAATGTAAGCCACATGGAAATCCGGAGGTTGTTTACAATGTCAGACATGAGGTTAGTTGGCGTATTTAGTTCATTGGAAATGTTTATACTTTGGACTTTGCTGAAAGATTGTGTGTGTAAATATTTATAAAATGTAGCAAAGATTTTCTTCTTTCTACAACAATGTTTTATTCATTAAATTGACATTAATTTATTGGATGACTAATTTGTTGATGAAATTATTAATAAAATTTGCTGTACTAACGCGATTTGAACTTGCGACTCTCGACTCAGATTTAAATAGTTAATACAAGCGTTAGCCAACTCGACTATGCCGGTGTTATCCATGGCACTTAATACCTAGTAGCGACAAAAATACTGTCACTCCATTTGTTGCACCCATTGCGTGGCCAAGAGTTAGGCGTACCCAAAGATTGACATAACATTTGTAGCAGTTAACGTCACAATTGTTTCTTTATAAAAATATTTAAAATTTTTTTACACTTTCGCTCTAGAATGAATTGTGCTTCATAAGTGCAGTGTGAACAAAGGTTCGATTTTCAAGACACTGAAGCATCTAGGTGTTAGCCTAATGTTTGCTTATCGGTGTATAAAATTCTTCGGGGATACGGGCGACATTAAAGGTCGCCTGTGATCTGGTCCTCCTCGCACGGTAAGAACGCTACAAGTCATCAAAACCTTTAAGACTCAAAAAGGTCCCTAAAAGCAGAAAACACTGGTACGCAAGACGAATGTAACACAAAAGTCAATGATTCACATATCAAGATAGGCTTGAGGATGGGGGCCTTTAAACGCCGTTCTAGAAAAATGCTGACTATGGCTCTTACAAAAATTGGGTCCAAAAATCAAAGCGACTCCTGGTGGAATACGCTGCTGTTCCGTACAGAAAAATTTATTTACCGATGAGAAAATCTTCACGGTGCAGAAGAAATTAAACAAATAAAATGATAGGGTATATGCAAAGTCATCTAGGGGAGTGTTCGAGCCAGTCTTAAGAGTGTCCGTGAAGGACACCCCCCAGAGTTAACCATGGTGTGGTAGGTAGTCTCTTATGACGCGCGTCACTAACCTGCATTTTTGCGAAAAAAAAGCATCGAAACATGGGCCAAAGTGTACCAGCAAACCATTTAAGGACCCTTTGTGAAAAAAAGGAAGGAATATTCCAATAAGATCGTGCGCCAGCTCATAAGACGAAAACTACCCATACCTGGTTCCAGAGAAATGTACCCCGTTTTGTTGGTATAAAGACTAGACTTTCACAACCCTAGAACTTAATCCACTTGATCACAAATTATGGACTGTCTTAAAGGATATTATGTGCCTCAAAAGACACCCTAACATGGAACTCTTAAAGCGAGCTGTGACCGAAGCTGAGCCCAATTTCTCAATTAGTTAGGTGTGCATTGTGATTGATGAGTAGCCAGAACGACTAAAGACTTGCATTAAGGCCAAGAGAAGTTCTTTTAATTAAAGCGCGGTAAACTGAGTTTCAGTCCATTCGTGGCGCTGATGTGCTTACTTCTTGTATCCTGGACGCTGCAAGGCCATCTCAATCCATACAAAGATGTATGCGGGAACAAGAATGGTGTGACTGGGAATGTCCGGCAGCTAGGAGAAAATCGTTCGCTCTCCTTCAATTAATAAGAGAAACATTCAGCAATATCGCCAAAACCATGTATCAGTAGGCCAATAAAGCATATAAGGCGTTATGTAAAGAAAAACAGAGAGGGTACATTAAACATCTGACTGCGGCGATAATAAGGATTCAAGACAGTCGCTCTTTATGGAAACTCGCAAGAACTCTAAACGCCACAACTTTTACATGGAGTTTACAGATTGAAGCGCCTGTGCTAGCTAAGCACTTTAAAAAAACTGCTGAACCCGCCATATAGCACAAACCAAGTGCAATATGCACTGCCAATTCAGAGGGTCGAAGTATTGGACCGCAAAACGAATGCAGAGTCATAAACTATTGCAACATTAACAAAGCTCCAGAAGAAGACCGCATCCTATAGGAATTCTTCAAGTACTCGTCCAACGAGTCTCTGGAGAAACTATCAGTGACATATAACTATATTTCCGACACGGGCGAAGTACCATCCAATTGCAGGATGGATGGTACTTCGCCCTATTTAAAAAAGCAAACCCCAGCCATCCACGTAACTACAGAGGCTTATACTTCCTAAACTTTGTAATGAAAATATTTACGGCATACGGGAACAGATTGAGCTAGGCTAACAAACTATGTCATATCCAGAAGGATGTGGCTAGGCTACAACAAAATTAAAACAACCGTCTTCGTGAATAGAACGCGTAAAGACGTCGCCAGATTAACAGCGATCACTACGGGTCACTAGCTATAGGACGCCATGCAGTCAAACTAGGTATCCCACGTAATACACACTGTTGCAGTTGCAAGGTCGCAACTGAAAGAGAAACCCTTAACCACTATTTATGTGCCTGTCAGGCACTAGCTAAGGCTAGACAACGAGCATTAGGAAAACCCTTCTTAAATTTATTGGAGGAAATCTCAGAGAGAAATATCAAAGAACTTAATACTTTTTTGAATTCCACAGGTTGGATCTAGAGACTCCTTACCAACACACCATAACACCCAGGTCAGATGAGTTGTGGTAACAAAACGGCACCCAGTGCTAATTGGGTTCTTCCTAACGTAACCGCCACTCTTAACTACCTACGGAAACAGCTGACAGAGTGGGTTGAGTCGAACGACCTGCTTAGTGAGTTCCAAGCTGGATTTAGGAAAGGCACATCCCAAAAACCCTGGAGAATTCTCCACTGTCGAAATCCGAACACGTCTATCTCAAAGGACGATCTACAGAGACGGCTCTTAATGAGGTAGTGCGATCGATAGAAAAAACTTTTGAAAAACTCTTGCTAAACATAGAAGGAGCATTCATACCAAAGCAATTCAAGAGTCTCTCACCGAGTTAGGTGCAGAGTCTTTCCTTAGGCACTGGATAATATCCATGCTTAATACTAGAATAATAAAAGCTACACTAAGTTACAGCAGTACAACTAATATCGTAAATAGACGAACCCCACAAGGTGGTGTTATCTCACCCTTGTTATGGATAATGGCAATCGACAAAATCTTGGTTCGACTTAAAAGGGAGGGGGTTAAGGTGGTTGCGTACGCAGATGATGTGGTTTTATTAGTGTCAGGAAAGTTCCTCTCCACGATAAGTCAAATCATGAAAAGTGCTCTGGATAAGGTACACTCTTGGAGTAAATCCAGACAAGACCGAAGTGATGCTATTCACCACAAAAACCAAGCACAGGAATTCACTCCCCCCAAGCTAGACGGTCAACCACTCTCACTATGTTCCACTGAAAATTAGCTAGGCACGATTCTAGATCCGAAACTTAGTTGGAAACTTAACATAAAACAGCGGGTTAAGAAAACAAGTGTGGCTTTCTATGCCTGCAGCAGAACGTTCGGCAAAAAATGGGATCTTCAGCCAAAGATGGCCCTATGGATGTACTCGTACACAGCCGTTGTGCGTCCAATTCTTACCGGTGGCCCGCCACACATAAAAAATGTAACATCAACAGAATCAAAAAAGATCGGCGTGTATAGGTATCACAGGAGCATCGAAATATTGCCCAACAGATGCTCTAAGTGTGATCCTGCATCCTTAAACTCCATATTAAATTTTCAGCTATATGTAGCGCCGTCTGGCTCAGGGAAACTGGGTGCTGGACAGCAAAGCCATATGGCCACTGTAAGCTCCTGGAGACGATATCAAGTGAACTGGTGACATCTTTGACCAATTACAGGACTCCCCCGCTCGACTTCAGCAAACCTTTTCCAGTAAAGTTCCTTATCAGAGCAAACAACCTTACCAGTTGTACCATATCAAGAAAGACATTGCCCAGTTTAAACAGACCTAAATCAAATGAGCTAATAGGCATAGAATTGTAGCCAATATTACAGGCCACTGGCCTATAGGGGACCACGCGGCCAAGCAAGGCATTCCTCACAACACTTTCTGTCGCAGGTGCAAAGACAGCAACGAGAGGGAAATTCTTTTCCAATTTCTTTGCACTTGTCCTGCCCTAGCAAGAACCAGACAACGCACGTAGGTAAACCCTTCTTTGACGATTGAGAGAGATAGCCTCTAAACGGATTGGAGAACTAATTTTGTTTCTGAACTCCACAGGCTTCTATCTCCAATAACACATGTAAACAAACAGGATACACGAGTCTTTTGTGGTATCAAAACGGCGCACTTAGCTCTAATTGGGTTGTTCCGAACCACCACTATAAGTTAAGCTATCTTGGAGTCTCAATAAAAGTTCCTAATGTTACCGAAAGTATCTGCAAAGAGAAGGTGTTAAGCAGGGTTGCTTTATGAGGCTTTATGAGTCCTTTTCTTCGCGCGATATTTGTAGACGATTTACCAACATCCCTACCTGGAGGAATCGAGTTTGCTGGAATGAAAATAGAGACCATCTTATACACTGATGACATCGTCATAGTGTCGGCAACTCCAACGATGATGCAAATGATGGTCAACAAAGCTAGGAAAATATTGCAGTTTTTCCAAATGTGTTTCACAAATATCAAAAATTAAATAGGAATCGCAGATGCGATGCATGCGGATCAGATGCACGCGGATCAGAGTCCAGGCTGGTTTCCTCGACGAAAATATTCGCCGTATTAAAGAGATTTGATTGCTGGAAAATTGGTAATTTAAAGCTTCAAACTATGTCAGATAATGAATACGAAAACGACTCCCACTACCTGATTATGGATTTCAAGTCCAAATATGACATGGCTCTCTCGTGCGTTGGGTTAAGTTTTAATATTCACTCATTCACCTACGGTGGATGATGATAGAAAGTGTCCACTATTCCGCAAAAGTAACACCGCCAAGACGTTCAGAAGACTTTAGACAAAAGCAGTGAAATTCCCAAGGTATCAAATCGGCCTGTATTTTCGACAAGAGTCAATGCAAATACTTGGACAGCGAATACCATCATCGCAACTAAGCGAGCAGTCATCGACGCTATGGATATGCGTCTCGTTAAAGACAAAGATGTTGGTGTTTACCCTCATCGAGGATATAATCAATATGTCAAGACGGGCAGTACGTAAGCTTTGAGGTCAACATCAGTGCGGATATCAAACGGAAAATTACTGTTTTCTTGGGCTTAGAGAGAAACTGAGTTAATAAAACGACACATATAGCCCTCAGTCCTGCTGTATGGTGCAAAAGTATGAACTTTATCGGTCAAAGTGCACTAAAGGTCCGATGTTTTCATTTCTACAAGTGAAATGCTTACTGTGGTAAGTCTCCTACCACACACTCTTCGAATGACCTATGATAATTAATATCGGAAATTAAAGCTCCTAAATTCGTCCTTCGTTACCATTTGATGTAATGCTCTTAATGCTATACTATTATATGAAGTGATTTTAGCTCAAGGGTTTCCCTATTCTGTCCAAAAACACATGTGCAAGATTTAATTTAAAAGACCTGTATACTCTGACCGTCCCACCTCTCTAACTATTACAAGTCAGTTTCTTTAGCCTTTCTGTGGAAGTCATTAGACACTCTAGTGTGCGCTACCGTATGGAGCCTTGACTACTCCTTAATTAGCATGCTTAAGTTTGCTTTGCTGCAAATTGCTACCACCTCTCCTTCAGTGCAGTCCTAAATTACTGCGATTAAAAAAGAGAAAACGAGTAAAAAAAAAAGAAAGAAATATTACTCTCAAATCCTTGTATGACCTGATTCGTCATCAGGACAAATCAACGTTTGCCACTTCAGCAACAGGGTCACTTCCACCGCTACGTTCCATTACTGAACACTACTTGCGGCGTCTACACTTCCTAACACGTACATTTGTCGTCGTCGCTTGTCGTCCTTCGTTAAAGTTGCTCTCCAGGATGTGCTCACCAATTAAATGTACAGCTGTGGAGTGAAGCTGTACCAGCGTTAGTGTGACAGCTGCATAGCGGACTGTAATTGTGTGGAATGCTACAAATTCTTCAGGGTACTAACGACCTTAAGGGTTGAGTATATTTGTGTGCTACCCCTCCGCCACAGGCTCATGGTTATGATGGAATCTGTCGTCGCAGTTTAATTGAAAGAAATTGTGATTTTTTTTTTCTATTTTAATGAATCACAACTTCCTATTACGAGGCAGAAGAAAAAAAAAGGATTCATGCTACAAAAATAGATAGAACTCGAGGCATATTCCACACATAAGCTCCCAACGTCGCAACCCCAAACAATCCCATAAAATGAGAACCAAAAGAAATGTTATTTGTTCACCTGTGGATCACTGTGTACATATTTCGCATGGGTTGTTTGATCCTTGTATGCTTGGTCTGAAGTCCTTTGGACTGGAAATATCCTCTGACGTATAGCACTCATGGCTATGATTGTTTCGGATTTTGTTATGCGTTGCGGGTAAGAGATGGAGATTCTATTATTTCATTGTTGCAGAGGTTTTCTGCATGATTTATTTGAATATGTATCCGGTCTTAGTCGAAAAGTAAGAGCATAGGTAGGAGATGATTTTATTTTCCTACGTACTCGTACGCTTTTCAATTTATTTTGAGGACTTTGGTTTCTGAATAAAACGCTCATCTATTCGAGTGATGGCGGTGGGTATGTAGCGATTATTGCCTTTAAGGATCAAAGCTTCCAAAATATGTATTTTAACTGAACGGTGAAAAAAGGAAGGAAAAATTAAGCAAAGTTGAATTATGTAGAGTTGCGACAGAACTATAAGTAAAAAGTAAATCGGGCAGACGTCCAATTTAATTTCCTTGTTGCTTAGAATAATAAATCAATAGTCAGTATGAGAAGTAAATATCGGAACGCAACTTCTTTGTGAACCCACAAAACGCGTAATGAGTTAGGTTAGGTTAGGTTGAAGTGGCTGTCAGCTAAGAAAGCCAACACATTTAGACCAGTAATAGGTCCATTGTAATACCACATGGGTTTGGGAAGTGGCCTCTAGCTTTGGAGCCTCTGATGAAGCGTAGAAGTTTTCAAACGTCTATTTTATTCAGATCATTTAAGTCGTTGAAACAGAAGACTCCTAACTGGAGCTGCCTTCTTTGGGAGAGAGCTAGGCATGTGCAAAGAAGGTAAAGAATAGTCTCCTCCTCCTCCCCATCTATGCAGCTTCTGCAGAAAGCGTTTGAGAAGTCTTGTTGCATGACAGTGTCCATAACAGCACTGATATGCATTCTATTGAGAGAAATCAAATTCTTAGAGCATTTCAGATCCAGCTTAGGCCAAATTTATTTTGTCGCTGGACAAGTTGTACTCCTTGTCCACCTAGAATTTGTCTTTACGGTAGCATCCAGCTTTAATTTAAGTTTGCATGTAGCGATACGCATACCCACTGAACTTTTGTCTGGGAGGATGTTCCATGTCTGGTAAGTTCGACAGCCTTACAATTTCCTGGAATATCCCTACGCTCGACATCCAAATTAGGTAAATATTAAACTGCTCCGCCATCTCTATAAGAGACGATCGGCAGTCTAGAGCTGTTATAGAATTTATTGAGGATGATTCCAAGGATCTGATTGCTGCTTGGCTGTCTGAAAAGATGCGGATATCAAAAGTCGATATAACGTTTTTCTTTAGCCAAGACAAGACTTCCCTTATTGCCAATATCTTCGCCTGGAACACGCTACAGTGGTTTAGGAGACGAAAAGGGAGGTTTAAATTAAGTTTATCAGAAAAGACACCACCACCCACTCCGTCGTTAGTTTTTGAACCGTCGGTATAAAAATGTACCGACTTATCTTCCGTAAATCCACCTTCATCCCCGAATGCTCTGAAAGGGAAGGAAACTTGGAAGTTTTTGTCAAAATTTAACTTGGGTATGGTGTAGTCAATGTCTTCAGGGAAGATATTAGTGCCGATGGGTGATTCGGCGAAATAACTTCTGTTCAACGGAATACTTTACCATTCATTAGAACCCTTACTTCGAAGTGAGGAGTATACGGGTTGAATTGGATGACCAACACCATACCGGTCGTCGAAATTAGGGGTTCACAACTGAAACTGTGGTCAGGATCCAGAAACTAATGCTCAGAGATAGATGAATGATATATTGGCAAATATAGGAAGCCTTGGGTATTAATATATCCAATTTACATCGAATTGTGGCCGATCATCATAGGAAGCTTTGTACTCTCTGCGTTCTTCATTTCCTTGCGCTCGAACATAAGGACTGCGGAATACAAAGCAATATCAAGAAATTCATTAATGGAAAATTCAAGGACACCATTTTAATTGCAACAATAGCCGCAATTTTAAGAAAAGACGGATTTGATGATCACAGTTATGCATGAACAGCAGCGGAGGGTGGTATATGGAACAGTGTCTTCCACAGTTGATGGAATATCTTACAAATCTGCAGACAAGCAGTGCAGTATGCTGGTTTGTTTTAAATGGTTTTTTTAAAATGCGAATGAGAGACTAATTGGGCAAGCCGATTAGCTTAACTTATATCACAGTTACCTTTAACATCACTACGCTGCTTAAAGCGTAATATACCTACCTACTAGATAGTCAAATCTATTGACACTGCTCTACACGCAATAATCTATCCCATCGGAAAGACTTCAACAGTCAATGAGTTCACTAGGGTGGAATTTCTTGGCATAGCGTGGGTTGTCAATAACTTTGGAACAGACTCCATTATCCATTGCTTCAGGAGCTTAGCAAACCGAGGCACACTTAAAGCAGGCGTTTTACCCCCTAACTATAGCGAATTCCGATAACAATGTTGTGGCGTATGCAGACGATTTCATTGTATCTGTATCTGTAGTTGTGCGTTGAGAATTAACCTCACCGGGCTGGTCCAGTTAACTAAAGAATCAAAACCCGAACATTACACTGCTTGATCTCAAGAAATCTATCCTAGACCTCTGAAATAGCCCAGGCTTTTCTGGTTGCACTGAACTCACGAAAAAAGATTGTAGGCTACTCTTGGAGCCCGTTGCAATAATAATATTAAGTCGTCAAATGGATACTTACCTATAGTAAGCAAAACAAAGTCAATTAAAAAATACTTAGTACTTCCGCAGTAGCGGCGTTGCAAACTATCTATACGACTATATTCGTATTTAGCTTTAAATTTGATACTCATTTTTTGTATTCCAGAATGGTATGAACGGAATGCTAATTTCACTCAATTTCCCACTTAACTTCTCCATTGGCCCTTTAATCTCTCAAACTTTTGATTCCATGTTTAGTTACAAAAACTTTATGATGAATTCGTACTCGGTCCAGATGGACTTCCCGCCATATTCCTTAAAAAGTGCCTTTCCAACCTGTCTCTCCCCCTTTCTTACCTTCTTCGTCTATCCCTTTCACAAGGAGAATTTCCTTAGGTTTGGAAGACCTCTTTCATAGCCCCGATAGACAAAAAAGGATCAAAGAACGAAGTAACTAATTATCGTTGCATTGCTAAACTTGTTCTTCTTCTTCTTCTTCTTCTTCTTCTTCTTCTTCTTACGGCGAAGTTATGATCCGGAGTAGAAGGATCACAACCCTCCCACTTTACTGCATCCCTACTGATCCGCCTGTGGGGTTTGCTCATTGCTAAACTTTTTCATATAACCAAAATCTTCGAAAGTATTTTATACGAAGATTTAAGCTTTCAATGCAAGTTTCTTATCTCCCACTGTCACCATAGGTTCCTGTAAGGTACCTAACTATAAACGATCTTAAGAGGGTCGTTAAACACTTCTTCCTTGACTCTAGTCTCCTTCAACATGACCTCGATAGTTTTTTGATTTGGCGCCTCAAAAATAGCTTAGAGCTCAACATCGTCAAATGCGAATCTATTACCTTATTTCGTAAGTCTAACAAAACCCCTCAATAACTTTACCTTCTCCAAGGTCACCTTATACACCTCGTTCAATCTCTTCGCGACCTTGACAAGTTGTACAATAGGGATCTAAATTTCCGTTCGCATATCGATAAGATAACCTTCAAAGCCAACTCATCACTTGGTTTTGTCAAACGGTGGTCCGAAGAATTCTCCAACCCTTACGTACCCAGATCCCTACACATTACCTTTGTTCGGCATCTCCCAGAGTATCCAAGTCAAGCGTGGTGCTCCTTTCAGTGAGTTCATATATCCAGAATCGGGAATATTCAACGTCGTTTTCTTCAACTTGTCTGCGCTGGAACGATTCTGTTATCTTGCTTCCCTATCAAGACCGCCTCAACATTTTTAGCTTGAATACCCTTGAAGAACGCAGAGATGTAGCATCGATTCTTTTCAGGTTCTGTCAATTACACGTTTTTTTATAACTCTATTTTCTTAAACGCTAACCCTCGTAATTAACGATGTCCTCGTCTCTTCTATTTACCATCCCGCCGCATCTCATAAGGATTCAATGAACCAATTTTCCGTATGCTTCAGAAGGTTAACTCAAACCTTACAGTTTTCGAATGTGTCCAAAAATATAATTTCTTGAACAAAACTCGAAACCCATGGCATAGCCGATGTCCCCTCCCCATCTATCTCCGAAACTATTAATACGAACACTTTGAAGAAAACAATTGGGAGCATGCGACTTTATGAGGAGGTAATGTGGAAATTATAACATATCTTCTGGAGCAAACAGTTCTTAAAAAGTATTGAAATACGTGGATTGAAACTTTACTCCACCATGTCTTACTCCGTCTTCATCCAATTTCTATGATTTTCAGACAAACGTATCTACTGGCATAACTCAAAACCCAAATTTTGTCCAAATCCGTTGAGAGGGTCTTGAGTTAGACGAATGAAAAAAATGATTTGAAAATATTTTAAACCCCTAAACATCTACTAACGCACTCGTATCAGCCTAAGCCTACATACCAAATTTCATGGAAATCCGTTAAGGAGTACTTGAGTTATTCGGTTAACAAAAGCGATTTCCTACTTCTAGAGTATCATCCTAAGCCTACATACCAAATTTCATGGAAATCCGTTAAGGAGTTCTTGAGTTAAGCGGCTAACAAAGATGATTTAAAGATTTTTGAGACTCCGCCTCCACATTTAACTTATACATGATCCGATTTTAGCAGTATTTAGACGAAGTGACATACATTATCAGGACTTACACAGTTATGGATAATAAAATAGGGTCACGCCTTTATTACAAATATTTTCAATCTTTTTGCCATTTACCCATTTACATGCTCCTCTAAGAATACCCAAATTTGGCACCAACGGACACTTGAAAAACTTTGTCACTCGTGTTGAACAAATGACAACAAAGGTGAAGTGTTTAAAAAAAACAAAAAAAAAATTGGAAAATATTGTACGAATATGAAATTTTAGCGAAGAAAACACCAAAAAATGGGCCAAGCAAAACATTGTTAAGAGACAAAGGACAAAGTCAACGCCAAATAGCCAAAACCATTGGCAGTTCTCAAAACTTTGTTTATAATACTCGGCTGCCCCAAAAACGATATCTCAAAAGAGATAGGCCGGGCAAGACGACTCCAAGAGAGGACGATCGCATCAAACTTCTCTTAAGTCAAGATCGTTTTAAGTCAGATGCGGCAATTCAGTTCGAATTAGAAGCACCAATTTCATCTCCGGCGGTAATAAGGCATTTGGTGGAAAAAAATTTCTTTGGTAGGAAGTCGCGAAAGATGCTAATGCTAACAAAGAGACATAAAAAAAAGAACAATGTTCGCAAAATCGCACCTGAATTGGGATGGGCCAGTTAATGGGAAGAAGTTACGCAAAGTAATGTGGTCTAAAGATGATTGGTAACGATGACAGAGGGGAAAAAAACGCCGAGTTGAATCCTCGTTATACCACTAAGACCTTTAAACATGGTAGTTGTAATCGGGCCTATTTTTGGGATTAAGGGTACGATGGACAAGCACATGAAACCCGAAGACAATGACCCGAAACACACTTCGGGTCTACCCAAGAAGTGGTTTTCTGACAACGGTGTACATCTCATGTCTTGGCCAGTGCAATTCCCCATTTAGGGAGTATTGTTAAGGCCCATAAAACTAAAAATCAAGAAAGAGTTGTGCTATACCAAAAAGTAGACCCTATATGTAAAGCTAGACTCTATACATGTAAGGCTATATTGGATCAAAAGGGCTATTCAAGAACGTAATGGGTGTTTTTTTTAGAAGTATAGAACTTTAAAATGAAATAAAATACATCAAAATTGTGGCGATGGTATTGGCTTTATTGGAAAGATAATTTTATAGCATTAGTGCTTAAGTATGATTTCAGTCATATGGGTGCCGCGGCTGGCTCGAATAATGTCCAATTTTTGACCACCTTTTGACCTTTCGAGCAGCTGAGGCCGTATATCGGTAAAAACGCGGTTAATGTTGGCTTCCAAGTCATCTCGTCATAGTCTCTGGTTTATCGGCGTAGAAATAATCCACGATCTTGGAGGCAAATTCACAGGTCCATTACCATCACAGGTCCATTAAATTGATTGAGATGCACGCTGTGTGACATGTTGCGCCATTTTGTTGAAACCACAGCTCTTCCACATCAATGTCATTCAATTGAGGAACGAAAAAGTCAGTAATCATGGATCTATAACGCTCTCCATTGACTGTAACTTTCTGGCCGACATCACTTTTGAAGAAATATGGATCAATGATTTCACCAGCCCATAAAGAACACCAAACAGTGACTATGGCATCTCAATAATGGCTTGTGGATTTCTTTCACTCCAAATGCGGCAATTTTGCTTGTTGACGTAGCCATTCAATCAAAAATGAGCCTCAACGCTGAGTAAAATGTTGTGTTGAATATGAGGATCAAGAGCAATCTCATTTCGGTCCATTCCCCGATCGTACGACGCACATGATGGTCAAGCGGCTTCAATTCTTACGCGAGCTGGATCTTGTAAGCTCTTAAATCAAGAATTTTCCGAAAAATTTTCCGTAAGGCGGATAAACACAGCTCCAATTGCTGTGCATGATGGCGAATCGATTCATTCGAATCCTCCCCAATACTACGCTCTACAGCAGCAACAGCTTCTTCGGTGCGCACTGTACGACATCTCTGCGGATGCGTATTATCAATTCGAGTATGCTTGTTGCGAAAATGGTTATTCGCATTACTTGCTCAAATCGATTATGTCGACCGTAAAATTGACGTAGCGTACGGTAAGTTTCGCGAACTGAGCCACGATCCTCGAAAGTAATTTGCACAATTTGTAAGCTTTATTCTCTCGTAAGTTATTCATGGTGAAATGGCAAACCAAACTAAGCACAAATTAGCTGTCAGCTGTGAAATTGACTGTCGCTGAAAAAAATAATGCCAATTCCAAAAAACAAACCTTAAAAAAAACACCCTTTATTTATCTTTATTAACAAATTTTATTCATTTATTTATTATATTTTTTTTATTTTGACGTTGCGACCCTATTTTATTGTCCTTCAAGAAGAGCCTTATAGTTGTTCAGTTGTTTTGTCGATTTTTGAAAAAAAAAATTTTCGTATTACGCAAAATATGCAGGCGAACCTATTTTATTGTTCGCAACTGTATGTTTATACATATATCTCGAGAGAACCATCTGAGCACAATCAAGCACAAACGCGAGGCTCTACTCGTACTTGACCAATTTTTTTTAACTTCTGGTTAACAAATAATGGACTCTATGCACATTCGTATTATCTGGAGGATATAACTTTCTTTAATTCGTTTGCAGAGATTTGTCTGCGGATAAAAATGCCACCATCAATGGAAATAAATTATAGAAAAACTTTTGAGATAATCAAGAATAAATTAAAAAAAAAAAAAAAAAAACATTCAGAACATTCCAACTAGTCACTAATAAATTTGATATCTTAGTCAAAGTGAAATACAGAAGTAAAGACCATAAATAACTTCGGGACTAGCCACTGGGCTACAACCCAACATGATATCCGCTTATGTACATCCGGAAGAAACTAATAAATTTGAATTAATATATTTCCGTTATTTCCGCGATTTTTGAGAGATTTTATCAGAAAAACTGTTGTTACTTTTTTTATTTTAGTAAAAATGGGTGTGGTTATCACTATATCTATACTGATGGGATAATCACAATCAGACTTAGCCATCTGTAAATAGCAAAATATGTTTTCCTTGTCCCTGTGGACGTATTGCAAAGGAAGTCAAAGTTTATATATTTTTCCGTTGTTAGTAAAAATATTGGCGCAACAACATTTATTGAAAAGTGGGCGTGTCTCTGGGAGGATTTCAAAGTACTGCCTTGGATTCTAAACTGGTGATATACGGACGGACATTCGATGCCTAACGTTATTATTTCTCTATGTTACAAACTTTTTGTCAACATTAATACCTACGAGTATATACCCTATAGGACAGGGTATACAAAATATGATTAACGAACTTATTCGCTTTTATTACAACAAAATAAAACAAAAAATAAAAAATGTCCTTTGCACTGTTTTTGAAACTTTAAATATTAGATTGTATAAGTATTTTAATTTCACTCAACATAAATTATTTGATAGTGAAGTGATTATTTAAACCATAATCCGATATTTTATCAATCCAGTCAGATATGTCCAAAATCAACAGCTTATAGACAGTATGATCGCAGTTCGGCCATTGAGCAAGGCTTCCTGCAGCACTCATCGTAAACGCCATGCCTCCTTCGGCGAGTCTTGGCCAAAGCATTAGTCGGCGCTTTGGACATGAATGGTGCCTGCTCGAATGGTGATGGAATATCATCATCTATATCAGTGTAGTAGTCCATTGGATCCACTAACATGAAAAGGATATATCTTTCTTTTAGGGTGCCTTACAGACAATAATTTACGGCGGTACTCACTTGATTTCTTGGTTTTTCTGCCGAAACCATTTGTACAGATCAGATCCAAAGTATCGGGCAATGCTTTGCCGCACAACTTTTGTGATCCCTTGCAGGATGGTGTGTTGACACAAACGATCACCAACAAAAACAACCAGCGTAAGCAGATGAAAAGCTTTGATGACGTAGAAAACATGTTTCTTATGAATCGGTTGTGTAAGATGTTAAACCAGCTGAAGATGTAACAAATCTAATGTTCAATACCTGGTAGGCTTGAGTATTTATACTGCGGAGTTTTATTAACGTTCGCTACCGCCCACAACAAATCGTCCTTATACTCTGAAGTGTTTTGCAATGCAGATTCCTTGTAAGTCTCTAATTTATTCAATTTACAACATCTTCACGGTAGTCACTTGGATGTGAATATTTAAGACTTTAATTTGTAAACTATTACATGTGTGTAGTGCGGGAACGCATAGTAGTTTATGGGCCATTGGAGATGCCGTCGCGATTATAAACACATTAACAAATGGATGGCAACTTAAGGTGGCAGCCTCATTAAGCAATTATTTATACTTTAAGAGCTCTTAAGGTGTGGGTTGATATTGAAATAGAAATTTCCTGGGGGATTTCTGCATATTTTTTTTTTTATTTATGAGAACACAAAGTCTGCAAGCGACAATTTTAGTAAAAACGCAGAAGACAAGTGTGACCCCCGCCTTAGGGATAGATATTTTTCTAAATTAAGTAAGCATTCGCATTAGATATTAGATAGAAGATTCAATTACGGGGAATTATTTTATGTTTAACTTCAATATGCATACCTTCTGTAATATTACTTTTTAATTTGTATTTGTTTAGTTATTGTAGTTAGTTTACTCCACGAGAGGGAAAATAGTCGCTGTTATGATTCTAGAAATTCGTCAGACGGTAACTGCTAAATGGTATACGGAAACATATTTTCTCCAAGTTTACAAAAATTTGTTGGGAAACTAAAGACTTTGACGATACTTTTCGCTCCACGATAATGCTCCTGCTCACACTGCAGAAAAAACCAAAAAAAATGTCGGTATTCTACGATACTAATTAAATTCAGCAACTTATTCCCCGGATCTGGCGCCGTGTAATGTTTGTCTGTTCCCAACAAAACAAAAAAAAAAAGAAATGGAGATTATATTGAAAAATTAAATAAAGGACACAACTGGGTCGTACTGGGTCCATCTAGTACGAATCGTATGATACCCTCGCCCCCATTTTTTAACTTATTTTAAAACAGACGCAATGATATCTTTTTATAAAAGCTTTCGTTAAAGCGCCTGCAACAGGTAATTGAAGAAAGACGTTTTGATTCCTGCCATTAATTCAGCTTCAGAACAAAGCATTCCACAATCGATCAGGTTTATAAAATAACAAATGAAATAGAGAAATCCTAAGAGGATATGAAAATTTATTTTCTAGCGCTTTTCTGGACATCTCTCAAGCCTTCGACAAGATATGGGATGAAGGCTTGAAGTCTTCCGGAACAATTACATGAGATTTTAGAATTATACCTTACGAACAGACTATTCCGTGTTAAACACGGATCGGAATACTCCCAGTTTAAGGAAATCATTGCCGGAGTACCGCAAGGAACAACGAGCGTTTGAAGATGTATACTGATCCTGAGATAGATGACGTCTTAAATGTACGATATAATATTAGTAGGTTAAGAAGAACCAAATCCCATGAACTCTTTTGACAATTATGAGAGCCCGTATTTAAATTATAGTACCTTCTCAAAACCGACTTAACGTTGAAAATAAAATTTGTTGTCGATCACTAGTTGATAGGGCATGATCAAGGAAGTGTTTTTAGTGCGGTTAGAGTCCCACACTACTTTGGGTTTCGAACCCCACTGTGTCTCTCAAGACTTTCACCCTCATAATCACCTATGATGAAGAATTCATGACGACATAACACATTTTTTGCATCAGTGCCAAAGTCTTGAGTACTTTTAGATTCAGGATAGAACTATCTGATAGTAAAGGGTGGTTAAGTTTAAAGGGCCGATGTTGATTTTGAATAAAACACAAATTATTTAGGAAATTACTGTCATTTCTTTTTATTATGATAATATTGGTATGGTTCAATTATGTATGGAACAAAATATCGGCCAAATGGCCGCCGCGACCTCGGGGGCACACCTCCATCCGATGGTCCAAATTTTCGATGACGCTGAGGCATAATTGAAGTTCTATGCCGTTAATGTGCCGAATTATCTCATCCTTTAGCTCTTGAATTGTTGCTGGCTTATCGACGTACACCTTTTCTTTCAAATAACCCCAAAGAAAGAAGTCCAACGGTGTCAAATCACATGATCCTGGCGGCCAAATGACATCGCCACCACGTGAGATAACACGGCCATTGAATTTGTCGCGCAAAAGAGCCATTGTTTCGTTAGCTGTGTGGCAAGTGCACCATCCTGTTGAAACCATATATCGTCCACATCCATATGTTCCAATTCGGGCCATAAAAAGTTCGTTATCATCTCACGATAGCGAACACCATTCACAGTAACTGCCAGACCGGCCTCATTTTGGAAAAAATACGGCCCGATGATGCCGCCAGCCCATAAACCGCACCAAAAAGTCACTCTTTGTGGGTGCATTGGTTTTTCGACAATAACTCTTGGATTATCATTCGCCCAAATGCGGCAATTCTGCTTATTGACGAATCCACTGAGGTGAAAATGTGCCTCATAACTGAAGATGTTTTTCTTCGAAAATTGATCATCCACTGTTGCCATTTCTTGGCACCATTGTGACCATTGACGACGCTTGAAATGGTCAAGAGGCTTTAGTTCTTGAGTCAATTGCACCTTGTAAGCGCGTAAATGCAAGTCTTTATGCATAATGTTCATTAACGACGAGCGTGAGAGGTGCAATTGTTGGGCACGACGACGAGTTGAGGTGGACGGCTCTTCAGCCACACTATCGCGAACAGCAGCAACATTTTCTGCAGTACGAGCTGTACGAGCATGCACTGGTGTTTTCACATCTCCTACAGACCCGGTTTGCACAAATTTCTGCACGATTTTTCTGATTGTAGGCACATTTGGACGATTAAACTGGCCGAAAGAATCACGAAATGCACGATATGCATTTTGATTTGAACGCCCATTTTCATAATAAGCCTGAATAACTTTAACGCGTTGCTCGATTGTGTATCTTTCCATGGTTCAAATTGAGTTAGTCTGAAATTGAGAAATGTCAAATGAAATGCAGAAAAAAACTTGACGTTTAGGTGTGGTTCACATTCAACATCGGCCCTTAAAATTTAACCATCCTTTATGTTCCCAAATATTTGCAAATTTAGAAAATAACTTTGAGGCCAGTGAACTTAAATAAAAAACAGTAAGCTGTGTAAGGACATGTTCTATAATTTAGAAGCAGGAGTTTTGCATAGACTTAAGTTTGATTGAATGGACCTTGTCACTCCAATTATTTAGCTTTTTGCAAAAGTCTCATATTTTTGTTGCCCGTTTGATAAAAATATCGTTGGTAGAATATAAACTAGTTAAAGTTGATATTGAACTTAGTCCATTCGAAGTACAATATTGGTGTCTTTTCAATGCCACTGAAAGTCTTCGAAAGTACCTACGAAATAGACATGAGTCTGCTGCCAGTCTTGGAGTCTTGCAGGAACTTCTACTAAGTGAACTACTCGTATCTGGATGCTGTCGAGTAGATGAAGACAATATTTTTCGGCTGAACTCTAGGCACGTCTTACTTGTGCTTTGTACAGAAGAAGGAGCTGTTGCACTGTAAAGTACCTCTTACAGCTTGCTAACTTAATATACGCCAATTTTGCAATATTGAAATATGGTCATGCCATGTTACAAAGTAGACTGTGGCGCCAGAACTATGCATGGTTGAATAATTTGATCGTCCATTTCAAGATGAGGTACAATAGAAGTGTTCTTTCTAAAAGAGATGGAGAATTGTGTGTTCTTCGTATTGAAGTCCAACCAAGGGACTGTCTTAATTATGATTACATAAAATTAATTTCAGTATTCATAATCTCTTTCAATACTTGAAAGTCGATGTAGGACACATACAACATATCGTTGACAGAAAAGGTTAATGCCCTGCAAACTATAATCTACATCACCTAACATCTTATCTCAAAACATTTTTAATGGCATCATTATACCACTAATGGCCATATACTTTAAACAACTTGTAAAAAAATCACACTTCCCTAATCAGCTCATATCCTTTTAACAACCCCACTAGATTGCCACAAACATCTTCCGGTAGTTGCTTCAGCCACCCTCAACTCAAATGCATGTTTCTAGTACAATAGCAAAATGCCGCTCCAACTATAGGTATAACCACAACATTAGGTGACAATAAAACAACAAATTAACATTCTTGCCGCTAACATGAGACACAACCAAATTCCCGCTGCCTGTGGCTTCGTCAAGAACTTTTAGCAGCAACTACATACTACTACTACACTCACACTACCAATGTAAGTCTTATCACTGCCAATAAAATGTTTATGATTTCCTCATGCGAAGTGCCATTACGCACGCCCATATTACACATCCTCATACAGCCAAGTAGGTGATTACTCACATATCCACCCTCTGTCAGTGGGTTTTATAACATCCGTAAACTTAGCTCCAGTTCCTTGGAGAACACACAGTGGTGTGCCAGCGAACTCGTTTCACACTTTCATAAAATGAAACCCATCGCGTTGTTTTCTTAACGTCAACGGCACCCTTTTTCCATAGAAAGGGAGTCCTTAGTCCCAAATGCTTTCTCCTGTTCCCAAGATGACACAGAGACACACACTCTCACGAAGGTTCAGTGCATGCAATCAGAATGCCGGAATTATGCAACAGCAGCCTGCAACTTACTTGCAAACTCCCGTTCGGTACTTCCGTGCTAGGATATTGCTTTGTGGTGTTTCAAGAATCGTGCAGCAGAAGCTGTTTTTGCCTCTCTCTAACGTGGTACTTTTAGTGTGAATGATATTTAAGGAATAAGACTCCTCACAATGTGTGCCAGTGCAATACTTCTAAGGATTCCCATCAAAATTGTTACTCTTTCATTTCTACCCATAAAGATTGCGACTGGGGGGTAGCAGTGAAAGTTCCTTTCAGATTGGGCCCGAGCACTAAAGAAGGCAAAGACTCATCTCTGAAATAGAAGCAAACGGAATAAGCACTAGAAGGGCGATGATGATGAAGAAAAATAAGAAAAAGTTTCCATTTAGTCTTAGCATTCATTCGACGACGACCCCCATCTACTGATTGGATTGCATTGGGGTGGATAATGGAAATTGTGACGAAAGAAGCTCTGACAAGATTACGGAATGACACACAGAGCGAATCCTATGAAATGTGCACCATACAAACTGTCGACGTACCCCTACCCCAAAAGTATAAGGACCTACACAGCTGACAATTGAAATAGGGTGAAGGAGAAATAAATCAACAGTATGTCAGGCAAGCAACATCCACTCTCAATGGAGGATGAAGTCCTATACTACAGGTTACATACTCGTACCCCACGATTTAACCGAACCCTTCAACATTTCTGAATTAAAGAAATACTTTGGACGTATGCATTCGTTTTGCCGATTTAGCGGTGTCGGCCCATCCAGCTGTTCGTATGTTACCACTTTTCGGCCCTGAATTTGAGTTTCTTTCAGATAGAAAGACTTGAATTGGAATCTGAAGCAGTATAAACATTTTTGAAATCTGCCCAAAAACACGTCAAATTTTAAAAATTCGTCAAAAACAAGTCGAGTTTAGCGCGACTAGTGGTCTGTACAGTTATTTTACCACTATCTTTATTTTTCTTTCTTTTTAATTCGCAGAAAAAAGAGAAAGCTACTCTTTTTCCCCATTTCTTCTCATTTGGCTCGCTCGAGAACCTAACAGACATATTGGTCGTAGGTCCTACCGGGTTTCAAAATTCTTTAAATCACATTTGTAACCACCTAACTCAAGAAATCCTGAACAGATTTTTATGAAATTTAACAAATAGGCTTACACTGATACGTTATAATTCCATTTGAAATTATTAAAATCGAATGGAGTCAGGGTAATGGGTTTAAATAATGTTCTTACCCATTGGAGTTTCAGTTTTGAGTTACGTCTGACATGCAGATGCATCTGTCTAAAAATCATAAAAATCGGACAAAGGTAGGGTAAGATATGATGGGGTGTTATTTCACCTCACACATTCCAATATTTGTCAAGAACTGCCCTCCTTGCCCTTTTATAAATTTGAATACTCTAATTCTGTTTTCAAATTGTTCACATTAGCAGTTTTGGGGATAGACTGGCTGGGGACATCGCCTACGACTTAGTTTTTGAGTTTTTTTTTTTTCAATAAATTTTATCTAAAAAATATATTTATAGGTATACCCTATCCAGGCTGTATTAAATTTGATAAGTAGTTTGCAACATAAAATAAAATAAATAAAAAATAAATATTTGGCGCAACAGCTCTTTAAGTGCCAGGGCCTAGCTTCTCGCAACCACTCGCGTTGTGTGCGTTATATTTTTCACACGAATGGAAGGGACCTACAGTTTTACTGACGTATCCGAACGGCAATTTGTTTTTGAGAAGCTTTTTCGTGACAACAATACTCTCGGATGTTTGTCAGACGTTCGCGAGAGGTGGGATCGTGAAAAAAAAAGTTTTTGGTGTTTTCTGGGAATCGAACTTGAAACTTCTTGCATAGTGATCCGACACACTAACCACTACGTCACGACGCCCACTACACCAGTTTGCAACATAGAGAAATAATAACGATAGGCCCCAAAAGTGTATGTATATATTTATGATCAGTACCAAAAGTTATGTCTATCAAGCCATGTCAGACCGTCTGTCCATCCATATATCACCACTTGTTGGGCCTCAAATTTTGAGCTGGGAACATGGTAGATAAGCTTTCTGGAATCCGAAACAGTACAAATGTATTGTTACACTTCTGGAGTTGGGTATTGATGGCGACCCCGGGCTGAAGCTAGAAGAGAGATAGAAAAGCAAGAGTAAATCGCAAATAATAAAAAAAAAACCCACAGGTGAATAAAAGAAAAACATTTCTTAGCTAAATTTCACTTGTTTTATTTTTCTGGTTCCCGAGAGGGAACTAATCCGTTAGTCCGGTAATTTCGCGTTACTCGTTGTTGTTCCCGTTCTTTAGTTTTTAAATTCCCGCTACTTCGATACTTTTCGATTGCGATGATATCAGACTTTCTCTGACGACGATTATCACCAGCAAAAAAAGCCGCCCTTTCACGCCGAGCGCGCTCCTTTTTCTCGTCGAATCTGTCCATCCTCTCTTGTCATCTCAATTGCGCCTGGAAAGATTTAAAAAAAAAATGGCTGAAAACTCCAATTACCTTCCAGCCTTTCGGATTTTCCTCCGCCGTCTTGAAAAATTTTCTGTCCACAATTGTCAGCTTGTCCACCTTTTCCTTGCCCTCGTCACCCATTTCCCCGTATTGCCCGTAATTTTCCCTTTCCAACGAGGGGTCTATTGTCTCGGAGAACCTGGAGTTTGTAGATTTTGTAGATTGATGATCGAGGCGGGAGCTAGTTATCACTACGGCTACAGGTGGGCCTATTGTGATTTCCTCTAATTTAAAGCTCATCCATGATGCCGGATTTAATTATGGATCCGACTACGCCTTTGGGCGCGCTGGCAGATATTTCTTCTACTTTGAGGTAGAAGTTGCCTAGGAAACGATGACGTGTTCAGGTAAGACAGTCACAGTGGCAAAGTATGTGTTCTGCTGATTCTTCGTCTTCGTTGTACATTCCGCGTACGTCGTCTTGTGCCATGGCCATGAGGTGTTTTTTAACTCCTGCAGTTATCCTAGTAATGTTTTTTGTCTTTGCCACTTTTCGTTGCTTGGTTGCCTTTAAAACGCGCTCATGTGCTTTTCCAACAAATCCCACATATTTTCCCTTTCATCCTACCCTTCATCGATGTAACCCAACTCGCAAGCCAGCCGAATGGGAGTGCCGCATCAACCTGTGCACTGAACGTACCCCGGAACTGACATGTTTTTTTTTTTCCACCGCGCCAGGTATTTTCCTTTTTTTTTGTGTTTTCCGGAAGTCTTCGTTTCGACAAAGTATTTTTTTTTTTCGGTAAGGGTGTGTGTGCGTAAGATATTGTTTGTCCGGCTGACTCTACAGGGAAACAATCCGACACCAAGTCCCTGGAGAGTGTGTTTCCTCTTGGTAGCAATTTCGCGGGGTGTACTTCATCGTGTTCGAGTGATTGTGGTGATTTAATCCAGGTATTTTTGAGTCTGGGAAGGGTGCGAAGTCCACCCATTGGAACGCCACATCTCACTGTCGGCTCTGTTTGGGATACCCTCTGCAACAGGTGATTACGATCTTTGTTTACCTTTTTTTTTGTTCTAATTGTTGCGTTCCTCTGGTGTATTTTTCGCGTGTGTCTTCGATCCCCTTATTCCAGTGAACGAGACTGGTTTCCTTGGTGGCCTATGACATGGGGAAAGCCGACATCGCTGCTGGAATCGAAGGGTTGTGCCAGCGCAGGTGCAGCCGTGTACAATTGCGAAAGTGATGTCTGCAGAAAACAGGGGTTGTTTTTTTTTTTGTCTGTGCTGTGAAACTATTGTCTGGGTAGATATTGCGGATGGGTTTCTTTTCAAGCGACTGTGCTAAGACGATGTGATGGGTACGCATCGCAGGTGAACCTTAGGGGAGAGAACAGGTGAGTACTGAGGTACTTTTTAAATTACCGCTTTAATGAATTTTCCTTCCTATAGGTGACGGGCTGATGGACATGACGGAGGCGCTGCAGGTAACCCGCTGGTTCGGCGCAGAGGGTTGATGATAATGCTTACAAGGGCAAGCAAGATGATTCCGGAGGTGCTGTACCGGCGTTGGTGGAGCCATTGGAAGGTGCTTAAAGTTGGGGGTAAGATTAATTGCCTATGTGAAAATTGTATTTTAAATCCAATGTCTTCTTAGAATTGTGAAGTAAAGAAGGCGAGAAGAGAATTTTGCTGCGGGTGGCAGCAGATAACCGGATTACGATGTATTCGACACCAGTGGACGACGAAGATGACAGCATTTTGTTAACAAGAGTGACTGATGATGTGGGGTCGTCCTTTTCTTCTTTTGTAATGCGTAGCAGTAGTGGCGATTCGACTTGGTCGTTCTCCACTTTTGTAACAGTATGAATTTTTAAAATCCACCCACAGACACGCCCACTTTAAAAAAATGTAATTTTTTTTATTTTTTTTTTTATTAAAAACTGTAAAATAATGTTTTAGTAAAACATATAGACGTTAGCTTTCTCTTTTTAGTGGTTTTAAAAAAAAATTCATATATTGCTTTTTTAAAAGTATTTACGGAAAATATATCACAAGGGGCTAAGTCTGGTTGAGGAGTGTATATCATAGTCTGGTATTACACGATGAGTCTTGAGTCATGACTCTTTTGAAATTACACAAGTGCAAAAGAGAAACAAAATGAGATAGCAAAACAGCAATCCTGTGAGTCGTGGGTAGAATTTCGTTGCCTCTTTTTTGACGTTTCTCTTTCTCCTTGTTCGTTATTTTTCTATTTCGCTTCATTTCTTTTCATTCTCCATGAAGGGCAGTTGCCAAAAAAATTAGAAATTTATTGGTCAAAGGAATTGAGTTTAGAGCTCTAAACACTTCCGCAACCGAAAGTAAGAAATAAAAGAGAGCTGTCAAATTAGAGGCATGGAAAAGAATCAACGTGTAATAGTACGAGCCTCACAAAATGAAAGTTCAAAATAGAATAGAGAAAAGAGTCACGCCTCAAGATTCACCGTGTAATAGCAGACATAGCTGACATTCAGTTATGTAAATTTGACATTTTTTATAAATTTTAAGTTTAAGCATTCAGTCTGATATTTGATATTAAAAATTTCTTTTGACATTACAGATAGAGAGGGCGATATTTTCAATTTTATAAAGTGATCGCATTGTAATAACGTTGAGCAGCTTTCTTAACACTTTTGAGAACTTTCTTATAATGGAGCCGAAAAGACCAAAGTTAATCTATAACATCTACAAACAACAGGGTGTATTTTATGTTCCAGGTCTCTGTTGTTTGGTCGCCATTTTGGTTTGGATGGCATTTAATATTTGAAGAGCAATCGAGCATCTAATGCCTCATCAACGTGTTGAAGTTATTAAAATATTCGTTAAATTGTGAAGAAACGAAGAAATTTGCATAATTTTGTTGATTTAAATCATATATTTAGCAAGTCAACTATTTAGCGTATAGTAAATAACTTTGAAACTCACATTTGTGTACAACTGGGGGGAAACGAGAAGTCCGGCTGAGTTCGTAGCATATGTATGGCACAAAATATTTCCGCAGTGAGAGACAATATTGCTGAAAGTCCAAGCATCTCCGTTGGACGCCGTGCACAAGAATTTGGAATATATCTGGCAAGTTTGTTTAAAATAATAAAAAAACATTTGCATTTGTACATTAGATTCAATTGACTCAAGAAAATGTGTCTATATGCGCCGGCAAGAGTGAAGTGAAAAGGTTCTGCAGCCACATATGGATGGCCTCAATTTTTGGGAAAAAATCATCATGAGTGACGAAGCTCATTTCGAGTTCTCTAACTTTGTTAATAACCAAAATAACCGCCATTGGGGCACTGAAAATCGTCAATTTATACACCAACGAACTTAAGAACGGTACGCCATTTGGGCCGGAGACATTATTGGGCCACATTTTTTTAAAGATGCACGAAGCAATGCTGTAACAATCACTGGTGATTGGGCCTGCAACACATACAGATAATGATATGATGGATATTTTGCATAATATTAAACAAATGTTATATCGATTGGCCTCTTAGATCCCCTAATTTGAACGCCCTATTGAATAAAAATCAATAATGACGAACTAGGATAAGGAAAATTAGAAAACTGTTGGATTAAAGTGAAATGCTTTCAACAAGCGTACAAAATAAGAACTTAAACAAGGTTCAGCTTTGAACTACCAATAGATTGTGGATGGCAAAATTGATTAATTCTGTCATGCTGCATACATCATCACAAAAAAAAACGCGCTAATATCGAAAAACACTTAACAGATGTCGATACGATTATGTTTATGATGTAGAATTACCGCAGAATATCTCCGGCTTCACATGTTAAAAAAAGACAACCATGGAAACTTCTTTTAGGCGATTATAGCCGGCTGTAGGGATCCATATTGCTCCAATTCTTAAGGTTAAATTGAGAAATGTCGCGTATCTTTCCGTGTATAAATAGAATTTATTTATTTGATTATATGATAGAAGTATTTAGTAGGATCAAGTGGCTCAGTAGTAAAGTGCTGAGCAGTAGACTCAAGGTATGTCTACCAGAAAACAAAAAAAAAGGTGTTTCACGGTCCAATTTATCGCGAACGTGTGACAAACATCTGAGAGTAAAATTGTTCTGAAAAGCTCGCCCTTAGCGAGTGAAAGTGAGCGAACTTGAAGAGGCCACAGGCTTATCACATGGCTCAGTGATTTCGATTTTACATAAATATTTGGGCATGAAAAAACTTTCCGCAAGATGCGTTTGCTCACAATCGACAACAAACGCATTCGTTTGACAACTTCAAAGGTGTGTTTGGCAATGTTCTAGAAAAATTCGGCCGAGTTTTTGAGCCGTTTCGTAACCGTGGATGAAACCTGGATTCACCACAACACACCAGAAACCAAGGAACAGTCAAATGGTGAATCGAAGCCGAAGAAGGCCAAGGCGGGTTTGTCAGCATACAAGGTCATGGCGACAGTTTTTTGGGATGCGCGCGATGTTATTCACATCGATTACCTTGAAAAGGGTAAAACAATCACCGGAGCATATTACGCAGAGCTGCTGGATCGATTCCAAGCCGATTTGAAGCAAAAACGGCCGAATTTGGCGAAGAAAAAAGTTCTTTTTCACCAGGACAACGCACCGCCGCACAAGTCCGCAGTCGCAATGGCAAAATTGCATGAGTTAAGCTATGAACTCCTCCCTCATCCAGCATATTCCCCAGATTTAGCCCCCTGCGACTATTTCTTGTTTCCAAACATGAAGAAATGGCTAAGAGGTAAGAGATTTGTGTCGAATGAAGAGGTCATCGCTGAAACAAATGCTTATTTTGAAGTGCTCGAGGAATCGTATTATTTGGAGGGCATCAAAAAATTGGAGAAACGTTGGATGAAGTAAGTGTATAGAGCTAAAAGGAGACTATATTGAAAAATAGAATGTTTTTATACCGAAAAGCGTGTTTCTTATTTCATTTTTCAGGGACTTATTGACCCACCCTCGTATAGTGCATCCAATAAATATATGGTCGGTTAAAATTAAGCACAATCATAATTTCATTTACTCTTGTAGGCTTTAAATTTTACAAAGTTAAAAGAAAAGGCAATTCATTTAAAAATAACACAGTTATTTAAATAATATAGTGCATTTTTTTTAGAAAGAGTATTTTTGCATAATTGGTTGTCCAATAAGTCACAGAAGATGTCATTACTCTTTGGCTGCCCTCTAGTTTCTATGGTGTTTGGTAAAGGGAGATTTCATCAACTTATTCATGGATTTTAAGTCTGATGTGCGGTGATTTGTATTGCAGAGTCTCTTTACACACAGGTAGATTCAAATTTGCCATTAGTTCCTTTTGTCTATTCTATTCTATTTTGTGGCGGTCCAAATGACTTATTTTTCCCATAATTTCCATCTTTTTCTAAGAAGTTATGCTCGGACCGTCAAATTTCCGGAGATCTTGTCGCATTCTTCATGAGAAAGTTTTGACTTCTGCGGCATATTAACTACGCTATTTCTACGAACTGCACTTAACAAATGACGCACAAAAACTGAACGCTAATATCATACATTGGAGCAGAACAAAAAAGTGTGCAATTTTAGAACAATTAAATTTTTTTTTTTGCAAGGAATTAGAAATACGATTATTGATGGACGGAACAATTTGTTTGTTTTGCTTATTTTGCTAATATTAGGTGCGCAACTAAGTTTTCGCTGTTTTTTTTTATGAAAATGCAACTTTATTGTGAAAAAATATGTTACAAATGAATCATTCAAAGTATTGCCCATCGCTAGCTACAACTTTGTCCCATCTTTCTGGCAGAGCTCGAATATCGTTACAGTAAAAGTGTTCATCTTTTGAGGCTATCCACGAGTCAAGTCATTTTTTGATGTCTTGATATGAGCGGAACTGCTGATCAGCCAGGCCATGTGCCATCGAACGGAACAAGTTATAATCGGATGGCACAATATCTGGAGAATATGGCGAGTGGGGTATGATTTCCCATTTGAGCGCTTCCAGGTAGATTTTAACGGGTTTGGTAACGTGAGGCCGAGCGTTGTAATGCTCTAGAATCACTTTTTCGTGCCTCTGCCGTTTTTCGTGCAGTGCTAGGCTCAATCGCATCAATTGAAGTCGATACCGTTCGCCAGTGATAGTTTCGTTAAGTTCCAACAGTTCATAATAAATGATACTGACCTGGTCCCACCAAATACATAGCATAATCTTCGCAGCGTGAATATTCGGCTGAGCCGACTTTCTTTTCTTTGGGTTGCTGTAATGAATCCATTTTTCATCACCCGTCACGATGCGATGGAGAAAACCCTTCATTTTTTGCCGCTGGAGCAGTTATTCACAGGCGAAAAAACGACGCTCAACGCCCCTTGGCTTCAAATCATAAGAAACCCAAGTTCCTTGTTTTTGAATCAGTCCAATCGCATGCAATCGCTTGGAAATGGCTTGACGGGTAACTCCTAATGCTGAAGCAAGCTGCTGTTGTGTGTGGCACGGATCCTCATCGAGCAATGCCTCCAATTCAGCGTCTTCGAAGGATTTTGGCCTTCCTTCACGCGGATGGTCGTCAACATCGAAATCACCGTCTTTGAAGTGACGGAACCAATCACGGCACGTTGTTTCATTTAGAGCAGCATCTCCGTAAAATTTTTGGAGCTCTCGATGCGCTTCAGCCGCCGCTTCTTCTTTCTTCGAAAGAAAATCAACACTTCCCACAAATGACGATTATTTGGCACAAAATCAGACATTTTCACACAACCAATAGATATATGACGCCAAAACAAAATCACTAATGTGTCAAAACAGTTTGTTAACCATATGTCTAAGCTCGGTTCATGACGTTCTGGATATGTCAAAATCGACCAGCACTTACTGCTGGAGCCAAAGACCTTAGTTGCGCACCTAATATAAAAGCACTCTTAAACTTTTTTTGTGATTGGCAATGCCAAAACTTCAGTCAAGGCTTATATTTTTATCATGGTGAAACTTCACGAACGAGCAACGTTTTGAAAGTTTGAAAAGTTAGTACCGAAATTCTGATTCTGTGGTCGCAACTTTAAGAGAGCTTACTCCAATTTTGGGTCGTAATAATCGTCCCACCAGACAGTAGTGGATAAATTCAAGTCAACATATTCACTATTGGATGTTCCTGTGCCAGTGAGATAACGCACCGGTTGAAGTACCCAAAATATCGCAGCCGTAAGTGCTTCAGTTCAAAATTAGCCAAATCTGTCGATTCCACGCCGTTCACAGGAATTGGAAATCTCTCAGTCCACATTGTGGCGAGTTTTGCTTAAAGATCTTGGCGTACACCCTTACAAGATCAAATCAAGTCAAGAACTAAAGCCCCTTGATCATTTGATGGAGAAGCGAATCTTCTCCGATTGGGCTCCGCGAAAGTTTGAAGAAAATTCTGAATTTCATCGAAAAATTATCTTCAGCGATGAAGCTCATTTTTGGCTTAATGACTTTGTCGATAAGCAAAATATGCGCCATTGGACAGAAACAGACCCAAATGTGCTTCATAGATTCCATTGCATCCACATAAAAGTGACCGTGTGGAGTGCATTTGATGCCGGAGGTGTGATTGAACCGTATTTGTTCGTCGATGAAAATGATCGGCATGTTACGGTCAATAAAGTTCGCTATCGTACCATATTGGACTTAATATCAGTGATATGTGGCTCCAACTATGTGCCACATACCACACAGCTGGTCAAACAATTGATCTATTGAAGGGGAAGTTCGGTAATCGTATCTCGAGAAATGGTCCGGTCGAATGGCCAGCTCGCTCAATGCGATTTAACAACGTTAGAGGAGCTCAGAAACAATATCGAACACGAAATTGCCAACAAAATTGGTTCCAAAGATTCGACCGCTGCAAAACGTGCTCGCGGTGGTCATATGAACGAGATCGAATTCCATACATATAACATGTGTACTACACCTGCAATAAATTTCAGATGGATATCTCAATTATTCTGTGTTTTATTTGACTCCCAAAAATATTTGGGAGTCGCTATGCGTTTTTAAGTTATAGTCACATAAACCATCCTTAAACATCTCAAAATGCACATGTAACACATCATATTTATGTGGGTGGGTGGGCAGTAGGGGTTTTAACCTCCCAAGCCGTTACATACTAGTATTTTATTTTCGCGTAGGTGAACGTTAATTAAAAAGAAAAATATTCAAGCAGCAAAAAAGAAACGACATATTTTTCCAAGAAATTTTCATTTTGCTGCCCGAAAATGCCTGCCTCGAGAGTAGATGGCTTACGCCCCTCTAAAATTATGGATTACACGTGCATTTTAAAGTGTATTAATAAAATTTGAACTTTTAACTCATCGCAACCACCAAATAATTCATCGGATTCAGAATTCCTTAAGGGACTTAACAAAGTACTCAAAATGCATATTTAATTACAAAATTTCGCGCTGCTCCTCTAGTGAGAAGAAACCCTAATCCTAAAAGGCAATCTAAGCCAGTTTATGCAACAAAATAAGCAATAATTAAAATATATAGCTTATGCTTAAAACTCACTGCACAATTTAAAGCATCAAACTATTATATAATTTGCATTAGAACTTCTATTCAAAACCGCCCTTTATGTGCTCAATGGTTACAATTTTGTTTGGTTTGGTATTTCGGTATTATGCAAATAAGTTTTACTAGTTTTAATTATTACACCACCACAGAAGCGGTTCTGACTTATTTTCCACATGACTTATGTAACAATTATGCGAAGCGGTATTTTAATCTGGATAAAAACCTCATAAATCTATAAAATGTCAAAATTCGGCGCTGTGGGAAAACCGCCTGTGTAATACTGTTACGAGTACCCTGTGGCTATACGAGTACACAATGCACCTAGTTCGCCGCACATATGTACACCTTGACACACAGCTAATCTAAAGAGTGCAGAATTTGGCCACCAGCTGATTATATTGTGGTAATACATAATTTTATTATATATAATTCCTGTGCAGTTGATTTTTAAGCACAAATTATTTATTGCAAACTGGCATAACTTTACAATCCAAATACTTTCGTTTGCTTGTACACGAATCCAATTTTCACTGAGTGTTGGGATTGTGAAGTGCACTTTTCGGTGCAACGAATCCAGGAAATATTTTGCGAACTACTGCTGAACCCATTCCCTACTTATCCATCTATCAATGTCGACAGCTGCAATTCACTTAAGAGCTCGTTAAACATTAAATGTTGGACGAAAGTGAAGAAGAAAGAAAATTCTGAAAATAAAAAGTGTACACTTGTTGAAATTTTTTTCTATCATTTCTTGAGAAACTTCTTTTATTTTCTTTTTGTTTCTTAGGTGGTCACAGTATGTCTGACAGGAGGATGGGACTTTGTTTGAAGTCTCGGTAGAGAATTTGAAAATGGGCGTGTCACCGCCTACTTTTTTTTTAGAGAGGGTTATTGCTTTACTGTGTTAAAGTGCAAGGTTGACGACAAATTTGTTTCTTAACAACTGAATATCGTCATTCTTTTGATCTAGAGAGAGGATCTTTTTTTTGTTTTGGAGAGGGCGAGGGCAATAGTGAGGGATTTTATATATAAAAATATATAAAAATGAATGTTTATCTGTATGTCCTTTATAGAATCGTAAACTATGCATTTGATCATGTGATGATCTTTAGCAAAGTTGTTGTGCATGAGCCCACGAAGGTTTTTGAGTTGGTACGACCAATTTTCGACAGATGGCGCCACTATTATTCCAATGAATTTCATATATTGCCGTGACAGTTCAAGCTGATTTGAATTGAAACGAAAACAGCGAACGAATGATGACGTTTTGACTGGAAAATTCAAAGGTGAAGACGTACTGTTGCCGCGTATCCCAATGATCCCGACAGATATGCCATTCGAATTCAAACGTTTGCAGTTCCCGGTGCGACTCGCTTTCGCAATGACTATCAACAAAGCACAAGGACAATCGTTGCAAGTGTGTGGATTAAATTTGGAGAATCGATGCTTCTCACATGGGCAGCTCTATGTGGCCTGCTCACGCGTCGGAAAACCCTCTGATTTATTCGTTTACGCACCAGATGGAAAAACAAGAAATATTGTGTATACCACAGCACTTCAATAAATATCGAATTGAAACGAAACGCTGCAATGTCACAATTTTTTCGAAATGAACAAAATCAATAAAATGACTCAAAATGAATTGAATATTTGCGTAATGTCTTTCCTTCAAATTTATTTTAGTTGGTGGCATTGCAAACGCGCGCAGGGTACAGCTAGTGCTCTATAAAACCTCATTCGGGAATGACTGACAAACACCTGTCTGCATGGAATCACACCCAGTCGTTGGACTAATCAGAAATTCATTTTTGAATCATATTAATAATTATAAAACTTTTTGTTTGAAAGTATTGATTTCTTGAGATAAAGGGTGACCAGATAGCAATGATAGTTTTTCCAATTGTTATGTTTCAGCAGCTGTCAAAATTTCCCATGACATACAACTGTCAAAGTATTCAGTAAGGTTTGCCATTTCATCATGCATAGTTTGGCACTTCCCGAACGTGTGAAAATTATTAAAAAAGTATTAACGAAATTCCGGCTCACTTGTAAATACTCAACGTGAATTTCGTCATGAGGTCGGTCGTCATCATGGTTTCAGTGCGCAGGCAATTCATCGCACCGTGGAAAAGTTTGAGCGTGAGTACACTCTTTTGGACGTTAAGCCACCAACCAAACAGAGATCGGTTCGAAGTGAAGAAAACATTGGCTGTAATGAGTGAGATTGTAAACCAGGTACAGAATCCGTAGGTTATAATGGGTAGAATTAATGTCTTATACATGAATAGCTTTGTATCTGCGGACATATGTTTGGGGTGCAGTAAAAGTCTCAAAATGGTTGTTACCATTTTTGCTTTAGTCGGCACTTTTCTTGTGTGATTATTGAAAAGGAGTCTATTATGAAAATGTATGCCTAGGTACTTCAAGGAATATGATTTCCATTTATTTCTAAAGTGAAAGATTTACTTTTTTTTACTGCAAGGTAATGTCCTCTCCCACTTGCGTTTCTAAAGCACGTTATACCACATTTTGCGGCAATATTGGTAGTTTTTCCTTTATTTTGGACATTGATTGGCATTGCGTCACTAGCCAATATAGTGATATCATTGGAGTATTCGAACATTAGATTTTGAATAGGAAAGTCGTAAATGAAAATATTGAATAAAGTTGGGTCAAGCATTGAACCCTGTGGTACTCCTGAATAAACTGGGAAATAATCTGAACTCTCAGAGTCTATAAAGACAGAACTGCACCAGTTTTCTAAAAAAAAACTACGGATAATTCGGGTAAGCCATGTCGTACAGTTAAGTCTTATAAATTTGCATAGAAGCACAGGGAGTCGAAGGCTTTTTCTAGATATCTGAGCTTACAGTGCATATTTTGTTACGTAGGTTTTGAACTATTTTATTAGGGATTGTTGCTAGGTTGGAAGGGGTAAATGACGTAAGAGTTCTGTTTAGCTGTGTGTCACAAAACTGATTTACTGATTGAGAGCCGGTTCTGCCTCCGAGTATATGAAAGAATAGAAGCTTGAAGAGAGTGTGATCAAAAGAATTCTTAGGTTGAGAGGAAGGGCATTCCAAATGCGAACGGCATAAACAAAAAATTAACGATCAGTGCAAACATAATAATACCGCGGGAGCTCTAAAGTCAAAGACCAATAAATTAGACTGCACGAAAATTAGTTTATTAAAAAAATATGAAGGCTGTTTGGAGATTATAATTCTGTGAAGACATTTAATAGTGCAAAATTTCAGATACTGGTCCAATGTGTATCCAAGGATAATTTTGGCGTAAGCAGAAACGTGATCATAGCATTTTAAGGCATAGACATATCGAATAATATTGTTGAACGCAACATTAAGTCTTCTCTTAATATTTGCATTTACCCAGCAGCAGATTTCACAACCATAAGCTTTGATGGACACGAGAAGAAATTTTGCTAGTATAAGTCTAGTTTTAAGTGGTGTACATCTTTGGGATACCGACAAATTCCTAAGAGAACCATAAATTTTACCAATTATCATATTGACATGATCATCCCAACCACATTCTGAGGTTTTTAGTCTTGCCAAAATACTCAATTGGATTATCTCGAAGGCATATAGCAGAAAAATGGTTTACATCTGATTCAATTCTGCTAATGATCATGCATTTTGATTTAAAGGAATTCAGTTTCAGAAAATTTTCTTGAGACCAATTTCCTGCGAAGGTCGTCGTATAGCTTGATTATAGTTTCAGTAGTAAGCCCAGACTTACAACTTAGGCACAGTTGAACATCATCTGCATACACTGAATATTGTATTACTGTAGGAAGGTCATTAACAAAAAGCATGAAAAGAAGAGGACCAAGAACTGAACCTTGTGGAACGCCTGTTAATATTTCAATGAATTCGGTAAAAATATTATTGTAGAAAACTGCTTGTTTTTTTCCCTGGAGGTAGCAGAGAACAAATTTTGTAGCCGTATCAGAAAAACTATATAACATCTTGAGCTTATTAAGATGTGATTAACTGTGTTGAAGGCCTTCGAAAAGTCTAGCAGCATTAGAAATGATATTAAGTTTTCATCTAGAGCTATTCGCAAATCATCAGCGACCTTAAGCAGTGCGGTTGTACAACTGTGCATTTTTCTGAAACCAGATTGGCTAGCGCAGAGATTCTTATTTCGTTGGACAAAAACTGATATCTGATTATGAATAAGTTTCTCCAGCACGTTCGACAAATAAGAACTATATACACTATACTCTGTACTCAGCCATAGAGTTAGCTGATGCCTTCTTTTTCAGTATCGGAATAATTTTTGCTAATTTCCATGAAGCTGGGAAACTGAAAGTCATTATTATGTTATTGAAGACATGAGTCACAACGGGAAGAATGAAGGGGGGTATTATTTTGACAAACGAAGGGTGGATACCATTAACTCAAACAGCTTTCGACTTAATTTGAAGTATCGCCTTGACAACATCAGTTTGCTCAACTCAGTGAAATTCAAAGGAGCTGTTCGGGCCGGTACTGAGAGGCTGGTTTAATAAAGATGGTGCTGTTTGGACATCTGCAAACTGCCTATTGAGCTGGTTGGGATCAAAGTCCTCATCCTCCCTGACTGCCTTGGGACCGACACCCAGCTCACGCAAATTTTTAAAGATTTTCATCAAAATGTTTTTTAGAATATTTCCATTTAGCTTGTTTCACTTTGGAGGTAAGAAGGTTTCGCAACTAGTGGAAGATGTCATAAAACTCAGGAAGAATTTTGAAACTTTTCAGAAGAAAAGAGATCAAGCTAACCGGCCTGTGAATCTTCAGAATGCAAAGAAAAATGTGTCCTTTTATTCTATTTCAACATGCCTTCTGAAGATGCGGAGAGGTACTAAGTCCCGAGGATTTAAAAAGATTTAAACCTACTTCATCGAATTTTTGAACTATCGATTTTGAAGGAAAGTCATACCACAGATAATAAAGTTACATAGATATCGCATGCAGAGCAAAAAAAAATGACCACTTTTTCAACGACAATAAAATTCTCAAACCTAAGGGTTGCATCAATTCGATATGAAACCATTTTAAGTTGTATAGTCGTGAATATCAACCATCCTCCTGTGTGTTTGTAACTTCGATACACACACACATTTTTTCCATATTTCGTTTTGCTGCAACCCTTTATTTTATTTTACGTCTCAATCGATCTTGCAAACGAACATTTACGAATGACTGACTGTGTCGCTGGTATTTTTATTGGATCGCTACACTGTGGTGTGTGTGTGTATATATATTTATTGAGGAGGCACATCGTACATATACATATGTATATATTTTGAGAAGGACGCCAATGTCGCTTTTGTTCGATTTTATTTTTCAATTTCATTTTCGCCGTCAAATTTCGAGGGATTTGGCTGTTTTTGGTTTACGAGTATGATTGAGCGATTTTTTCAGCGGTATACTTCTTAAATATGTGTGATACACGTAAAAGGAAAAGTCTGGCGTTTCTTGTCCGATTTGTAAAAAATCGAAAAGAAATTTCCCGGATCTGAAAATTTTCGCATGTCCTTCAAATGAAAAAAAATGCAATTTTGAGTAATTTGTGGAAGCAGGCATGCGATTTCAAGAGCGAAGTAAAATATTCTGTTTGTCAAAATCATTTTTCTTCGGAATTTATTGGCAGAAAAATGCTTAAAAGGGACGCTATTCCCTCCTTAAATATAAATTGTAATTTAAATTTAGAGTTAAGTTTAGAAAATCTTTCATCTTTGCTACCAAAACGAAGAAGAACCTCTAGTAGTTCAAATATTTCTTGCGTTAGATGCAATAAATTATTAGAAAAATGCGCACAAGAGGAGAAAACAAATTCCGAAGTGAAAAAAAAATATATTAAGCTGCAGACTTAAAATTCAAAGCTTGATAAGAAAACTTCGCTCTAGAACTAAAACGCATAACGCTCTACGAACTAGCAAAATATCGAACTAGTTTTTCATCGCAAATGAAAGTACTTGATATTTCAGAGCATTCAAAAATTGTTTGTGGTAATATTGATGGGGCTGTCCAAGTCTAAAAAATATAATGTTGCCGAAAGAGAACTTCCCAAAACATTTTTTTACAGATCTCATAACGCTTATAAATTTCTTCGAGATACGAGTAGGCTGGGATTTAGACTTCCCCACGTATCCAAATTTTATCGTTGAGCTCCTGTTAAAGGCTTACAACCAATGCCGACTGTTTTCTAAAAGCAAAGTTTGCATCATTAAGCCAACGAGAACGGAATGTGGTACTGACATTTGATGAAATTAGAATTCGTCCAAATCTCGCGTACAATATCAAAAATGACTTAATTGATGGATTTGAAGATCAAGGAGTGGATCGAAAAAGATTGTACGGCAACGAAATTTGTGTTTTCATGGTAAACGGCCTCTTTAATAGCTGGAAAAGTATTTTGAACTATTTTGTTTCAGCAAACTCTGTCAAAGAGGTTAACCTGAAGTCTATTTTAGAAAATAATTTGACAATTTGACAAGAACTTGGTCTGAAAGTGTGCGCTATAGTTTGCGACCAAGGACCTAACAACAGGAAAGCTTAGCAATTATTAGGTGTTACAGAAGAAAAGCCTTTTACAATTTTCAATAATGAAAAAAATACTTTGTTTTTATTATTTTCCTCATTTATTAAAATTCATGCGTAATGTTTTACTCAAATCTGATATGCTAACTCCAGATGGTAATGTTTCCTTTAATGTTTTCAGAGAAATATTCAATTTAGAAAGAGATAATGTGGCTAAAACATGCTTGAAATTTACAAGTTCACACATAGCCCCAAATGCATTTGAAAACTATTAGTGTTCGCTTGGCAACGGAAACCTTTATTTAGGACAACGGCAGCACCAATACAAACTGCTCATCAACTTAATTGCCCAAAAAATAGTTCAAATAAAGCTCTAGCAACACAAGCGTTTACATTAAAAATTAATAATGCTTTCGACTGTATGGATAGTGGGTCTCATTACGATAAAAATATTTTAAAGCGTGGAGTTCAGGTCGGAAATCCAACTTATAATGAGCTTAAACAATTCTTGTCTCAATGCAAAAGTCTACTAATCTTCCAAGGAACTTTTGTGTAAAAGGAATGTTACAGACAATAAATGGGGTTTTATTACTTAGTGAACATATAAGTGATGGTTTATTCGGGAAAGTTGAGTATTTACTTACAAAGAGAACTCATCAAGATATTTTGGAAAATTTATTTTCTATTATTCGCAGTAAAGGCGGTAATAACAAAAATCCCTCTGCGTACGAATTTAATGTTTTGATGTCAAAAATTCTGTCCTCAAAACTAATTGCTTTCTCTCCTCATAGTAATTATGCTGATGTTGGTGTACAATAGAATTTTTGAATTTAGATACCTCCCAGACTCAACCGCATACATCAAGAACTTTTTTATTACCTGAAGTACGCGAGGAAACTGTATTTGATAATACTTTGTTCGAAAAAGTGATAAATGAAATCAAAATTACAAATGGAATTTCATTGGAAACGACTGCAATGCGTTGTTTTACAGGATATCTGGCGTATAAAATGCTTTTAAAAAACAAGTGTGCAAATTGTTCGAAATTATTTTTAAAAAGTGATGAACAAATAACATGTCCGTCAGAATTTTCATTTTTGCTAAGAATTTTTCCCAAATTGTGATTTTGGAAGTCTCTTAGCACCAACTGATGAATTTTTCAATATTTGTAAGCTCCATTTCAAAGTATTCCATACAATTTTTAGAGATCGTCCGCATATTAGAAATATAAGGGAGAGAATGGCCTTGGAATGCATGAGAATAACAAACCTTAGAGAGTTGAACTGGTTTGATGAGTAAAACCAATTCTTTGAGCATCGCATGCACTTCTTATTCTCTTGCGAGAACATTGTGCCTGGGAAATCCAAAAAAAGATTTACTAGTAAAAATAAAAAAAAAACCAATTTTGTCAGGAAAACAAATGTAAAACAATCATGAATTGAACCAACTACGCCAGAGTGAGAGGCACGGGGACCTCACTATAAACCAACGCACTGGTGAATCCAATCTATGACTTCCGTCTATGGATTCAAATGAAATAATGTAATAATCTACTTCTGTTGGCCAGCAAAAGCAACAAGCAATTTGTTGTTCCAACCAAATTTGAAAGAACATCATGTCATATGCACGATTCGAACGAGTTCGATTCAAACTGGGACGTAGTAGTAAATCCCATTCGTCTGAAAAAGTGACATATTTTTTTACTCTACATGCGATATCTATGTAACTTTATTATCTGTGGTAATACTTTGTTATATTTATTAATAAAAATCCACAATAACACTAAACACCATATCATCGTGATAATGATCTCAAAACGATGATCAAATTCTCAATGTTGCAATCTCATTTACAAAAGTGTTGTCAAAGCCATTAAAGACTTTTCTTAAATAACTTCACTAACTTTAAAATATATTCATTTTTAACCCGAAATACCTATTTACCCCAATTGAATAACCGCACCTCAATGTTATTATTCGTCTAAAGCACGTATGTTTATCTTTACTTAAACAATCCCATCATGGTACAATTATCACCGAATTAAATGCCAAAATAAACAATCATCCTTGAGTTCTATTACTCAATAAAAAAACAAAAAAAAAAAAAAACAAAAAAAAAACAGTAAAAGAGAATAACATCCTTAATCTCCGGTTAACAAATAAAATTACAGTAATTTATTATCAAACAATAGCAATCGATAATATTTACATCCGTTATTACCAACAAAACAATCCCATTAGAATGTGCGTATCGAACACAAAGCCATGACAATTCAATTTATGTCTCCTGAAAAAGGTTTCTTCTTTGTCTCTCGGTCCTCGTGCAGCTCTTCATACATACTATACTTTCTGCGGGGGCCTTCAATACAATCCTCTGGAATAATTGAATGAGAATCGTTTATGAATTCCAACAGTAGCAATAAAATATTCAAATATTCTACCGCAATTCACAAAACGTCGCTTATTCGCTTTTTGGAACGAAATCCAGAGTTTTCCCTTTACAAACACACACTCGTGCACACACTGCGACAAAGTGAATGCTAAAGTAAAGCTGCTCCAAAAGCAGAAGCACAAGCACCCCTGTTACATAAATTCCCAAAATACATCACCCTGAAACTGGTAATGGGGCAAAAGGGGTAAGAAGCGTATCCAAATTATCCTTTCATTTACCCCGCAGTGTATTTGTTCGCCCTTTTGTCCTTACATGGGGTACAACATTGCTATCGCATCTGCTTTTCCAAGACTGGGAGGAGGCCACCCGACTCATTCAATTCTCATTCGAAAAGCCGATTAGACATGACATTAATTTTGTGGCTGTAATCTGGAAACGCAAATGTTGCGTAGATACTTGCGTATATTTTCCATGATATAAGGGCACGTACCGACACACACATGTATACGGTTGTACATCACTTTGGATGATGCATGGTAGTTCTTCTTGGTAGAGTGAACATAGTAACAGGGACGAGAAGTAGCGAAGATGAAGGGTATAATAAGGTGACGTTACCAACCAAATAGTGAATAAATGCTGGGAAGGTATACACAGTCGAAGGCAAAATTGATTGACCACTTATCCATTAATGCGGATGACTTGATGATGAAATAATGGGTGATTATCCTTCAAAATGGGTGTAGTCCTTAGAGAATTTTTTTTGAATTGAGAAAGGTCTTAGACAATGCGTGACGCATATAAATAAATATTACTCGTGCTTAAAAAATTATTTTACTCGTAACTCTATCGACTTAAATTTGGCTTGTAGAGCTTTGTTGAGTTAAGTTTTCATCAGCAGTATCGGTCCTTTGCCTTAATTTAAACGCCACTTTCATCGCCTGAAGAGTAGTTGAAAAAGGTATGTCATGACTTCGGCTGTTTTGAAAGTTTGCAGAAGAAAGGAAGTCAAACTAACCGGCCTGTGAGCCTTTGGAAGTGTGAAATTAGTCTCTTTCCTTTAGCATTGCCTTGTGTTAACTAAACCAAGAAAGTATGTCCCGCTCACTGGGACCAAATAGAGTACAAAAAGAATATATTCTTACTTAGCATGAAGGAAATATTCCCGATATCCATTAGCTTATACCTACTCGTGCGTGTACTTATAATTTCGTTGACAAGTTTGTCAAATATCGAAGTTCAAGCTCGTGAAGTTCATTTGACACTTGGTCTCTCTAGTTCTTGGAGCTTATTAGTTCAAACAAATTGCACTGTGTGCTCATTGGGGTCAAGGGTGGGACATTGAGGGTGGTTTGGTTTATTACAACAATTCACAATAAAGGGCATTGACAAGTGCGGTAAGCCGGAATGAGCAAATTTCCGGACGAAATAAAAGTAAAGTTTTTATCTCAAGTAATTAACATGTTACACTTGGTGTTATACAAATATTTCAAATGCTTCGTTTTGTATTTGTTGATGATAAGTATTTCAGAAAGCTAGCTAACAGATTCCAGCCTTGGCTATTTAGGTTAGGTTAGGTAGATCGGTACTCTGTAACTGTTCACTTAAACCAACATTCGGGTCCATTGTACCCACATGAGTTGTTTTTACCCTGGGACCCTAAAAAGAAAGAAAGAAAAGAAAGCCGCCGATTTTGAACCACCCACATAAATACAGGGTGTCTACCAAACTACGAATGACAGCGCGCTGAAAATTTGAGAGTTGTTAATTCATTTCATTGTTGATAAGCGTGTTTAAGGTTTTGTTTTATCGCGTATTTAGCTTTTGTTCTATCGACAATGGAATTCAAACGTAATAATATTATTGCCCTTTTTTCGGCTGGCAAATCCAAACCAGCTATTGTTTATGACCTGAAACATTTGAAAGTGAGCAAAATGTTTATATATCGTACCATATAGCGTTACAACGAAACCGGCAGCATTGCAAAACGCTATGGAGGTGGTCCGAAAAAGCCAGAAACATCGTCAACAGTGATTCGGAGTGTTAAGGCCAGAATCGAAGAAATCCCCGGAGCAGCGGGAGACATATCTTCCTTCTTCTTCTCTGATGAAGCACCATTTCCAATTAAGCAACTTGTCAACAAGCAAAATGATCGGGTTTACCCGCCAGAGAGGTCATACAATAATTTCGATCACCGTTTTTAATAGTTTGGGCCGCAGTTTAGACCGGGGCGTTAAGATAAAAGCCATGGTTTATCGTGAAACTATCTTGGAAGCTGTGTTGAAGCCATGAGCAAGCACACATTTTGGCCAAAGACCCTAGACATTACAACAGGACTCTGCACCTTCCCACAAAACACGAGCAAATTAAGAATGGTTGCGACAAAACGTTCCGCACTTCATTTCCTCGACACAATGGCTATCGAATTCTCCTAATGCGAATCCATTAGACTTTTCTGTCTGGGGAATTTTGAAGATCAAGGTTGGCACTAAAAAATACCAAACAACGAACGCGCTCATGTTAGCGCTTCACCGGGAATGGAAGCGCATTCCACAGACACACTTGGGTGCGATAGATTTAATGACTATCTTAAGAAAATGGTTCGTGCCAAAGGTGGTCATATCGAAAATATTAAATAAATCCTTGAATTTGAATAAATTTCCAATATTTTTCTCCTTGGATTCAATAAAAAATATTCACATTTCAAAAAAATACAGCTATTTGAATTAGTAACAGTTCATGTCAGCCACCCTATATATAGGTAAATCACAGGAGGTTTTTCAGCTCGATTTTGTTCAAGTTCTCCAATCCCATGGCTATTTAAATGCGCAATGACTTCATTTACGGTATGCTCGTTTAATTGCTTTTAATGCGAGACATATTCTGATAAAGTGGCAACGTCTTCTTTCCCACGAAGGTACTCGGAGCACAGAGTGCATTCTTCATTCGCATCGTTTATGCATGGCCTAAAGTTTTGCCGAAGAAGTTTGCTTCTGGCTTTGAGGATGGTGGAAATAGTATCCAAGCTGTTGCGGTCGTGGAAATAGTTTCTTTCTACGATATGCAGCCTTATTTCCACTATGTAGTGCTTTCACTTTAAGTGCCGATCGGGTGGAATCTTCTAAATTCTCCAACAGTTCTTGTAGGGTAAGCTTCCTTGTACCTGTGTTGTATTCAGTTATCAGGATATTATATTCGCTGGTTAGCTTGGACCATTCGTTGAAGAGTTGCAGTTTCCACTGTATCAGGTGTTCTGTGACTATAAGAGGAAGGCGGTGTGTGGGAAGCTTCATAACTTTTAAGATGTAAAAGAAATGCAACTTTAGAGTAAAAATATACAAAGAAGGTAAGCCTGTTTCCAAATGTAGCATATATTTCGACCCGTTTTCAAGTAATCTAAACCTTTTCTTCAAGAAGTAGCAATTTGTCTACTTCCTCATACTGATAGATACCCCACACCAGAGCAGCGTAACACATGGTGAACCTTATATCTTGCTTGGTGGCAAGTTCTTTTTTCCCAATGATACGTTTCCAGCTGTTATTCAGTGCCATTTTTGCTCCTTTGAATTTGTCTCTCAGATGGATTTTGAACGACATTTGGAATGTATCCCAATTTAATTATACTCTTTCACAACTACAAGAACTTCGCCTTGCCAGCTCAATAGAGATGCCCATATCGACGAGTTATTAGTTATTTTAGTGAAAGTGAACAATGCTGAGACACAAAATTTTTCTCAGATGAGCGAGGTATCTTACACATATTGAAAGGTAAAATGAAGGAACAGAGACCGTTTTTCTTCAGGTAGTTGTAACAAATATCGTCCCATCCAAAGTGTTGATGTAGTCATTGGTGATAGTTATTCTGAAATTAGTGATAATGAAACTGAAGACATTAGAGTGAGTTATAAATTGATGTGCATATGTATACTCGTATGTATATAGATACATTATTTGTTTCAAAAGGTGGCGTTGTATAAATCATCATTTCAGGGCGATAGTAGTTAAAATGGAAACGAAAACATCATCACCATAGGTCTAAGTGTTACTCGAAGTTTGATAACTAACTGCAACATTTCCAAAACTTAAAGAAAATGGGTTTTCCGGGTGTCGATACTCGTATATCTATTTGTCTCTCTGCAGATCTGTATCATTTTCTTAATTTTCTTTCATTCACAATAAAAATACCACTTTCAGTGAACCTTTCGACTTAATGCCTTCGTCAAACTAAACTATTTAATTTTGGAGTGAAGATATTGATTAATGTGTGAATCGTGTAAGTTGTTGCCATTTTGTACAATTTCGCCAATCGCGGGCCCTTTCCGATGCTTAGCACCCTATACAGGGAGATAGACATCGAGTCTAATGAGGAAGCAATGAACACTGGTGTCGATTAGATACATGCGCTACAGCCAAATCATTATGGCCAGTCTACGACAAAAAGAGATCTATCACTCTTATAGAGCTAAGTCCAAGGGATATCCGTAAAGCTGGTGTTGAGACAAAACACTGTGTGATAGGTAATCAGGCAGCATGGCTAGGGTTACCTCATAACGAATACTGTAGAAGCTGCAGGGACATAGAGGAAATGGACTCCGTTCATCATCTCCTGTGTGATTGTCCAGCTCTGGCCATCAAAAGAAGCCGTGCTTTGGCTAGGTAGCATTGAGCTAAGAAAACTTCTGAGATTCATACATTTATCTGCGTAGTTTAGCCTAGCGGTCAAAGATTGTCATTTTTAGATTCCCAGGGTTCTACATTTTTGGGCAAAATGGACTCTAAGTGGTCAATAATCATCTATTTATTTCGCATGAAATCAATAAAAAAGTCGATCAATTGCGAAAGCTAAGTCAACTCTACTGAGAAGGCATAGCATAGTAGAGTGGTCATATGGCTGAAAATGCAACTTGATCGTGATGATGACATCAGGAGGACGGAAGAAAAATACTTTGAATCATGATCAACGAGAAAAGCAAAACAAACAAGCTCCCCAGTTATCTGGACGCTACCCTTGGAGTTTACAGAAACTTAATACTTAAGAGTATTCATATTCTCTTTGGCGCGCGCCAACTACATAAAAAAAAAGTGAGCTGTTGACAACCCTGTCAACAAGGGCACCCAGTTACCTAACCTAACTAACCTAAACAATCGATTTACTCGAAAATGGCGACAACAACTTTGATTGAATTCCATATTTGAATTGAGGCATACCGGGTTTTTTTTTCTCCAAAAAATACGTATAATGATATTTTACTCATAATCTGGTTCTTAAAAAATTTCCATTTCTAGGCTATCACTCAGTAGATTTTACTCAAAATCAATATCTGAACAATATTTAACATATGCAAGATCTTGGCATACCAAGCTTTGAAAAATTTTATTTGTTTCGTTTTTAATATGTTTAAAAAAATATAGGAGTATTTTTTACGATTTTTTTTTTAATTTCAAATCCGAAATAAGTATACTTGTAAATAAACAACATATAGGTGCAACCAAGTCGTACACTTTATTTTTCGTACGATCGTTGTGATGGCCTTCCTAAACAACATATTAAAAGCTTTGAGAAATGCAAACTGTGCAAAGTCCAATTTCGTTACACTTATTGCGTGCTTACTCAGGAACAGATTAATACCAGAAATTTATTACGCAATAGAAACATCATCTAACTATTACTCGTACGTCCTTCATATATACCTATACTCAGTGGAAATTATTTTTTTCAGTCTAGTAATGTGAACTCCTTAAGATTACTGAAAGTGGCTCCACGAGTCCGCGTCATCATTTTCTTTCATACTCGTACAAAATGGGAGTACATAATTCGCATCATTTCCGAAATTGACAGCCCTCTCTAATCGACAAACTGCTAAAAATGAAAAAAAAAAATGTTTGGATAATTTTTTCTAGGATAATTATGACCCAGTTAACTCAAAAAAAAGCATCCAGAAGTAATTTCGTAATTTATTTTATGAGCTAGGTGAAAAAAAGGTGAAGAGTGCCTCAGGGCACTGTTGCGGGTTTAGGTTAAAAAAAACAGCCATGTTAACATTTTTATCTATGCAAATTTTTTATTGAAAAATAAACAATGAAAATAACAAAAAACACGATGAGAAGATGTTTTACTCTTTACTTTACAGTTTTTGGCATTTGAACAGCACAAATGAAGGTTGAATTTTGGACAAACACACTGTGTTTGAGATTTTTTGCACAGTTTACACCATATTTTGCCACCTTCTTTGCCTAACCATATTGGAAAGTGGCCAATATTGTCGTAACGGACATCATCAACCGCATATTTTGCTCTTTCTCCAACTTTTGAACTACCTGGATATCTTCTTGTGGGGTTGCCGAACACGATGTTATTGGCCGGCTGCTTGGCCCTGGTGCTGGACGACCAGCCGCGTTACAAGACCAGCAGCAATTTCTTTTCGAAATTGAGCTAACTCGAGCAACTCTTTATATTCAGCGAAACATAACATGAATCGTTGCATTTGTCGGCGTGTATGCGGTGTAAATATAAGCATTCGTTGTTGCCATATCGATGAAATTATAAAAAAGTCGAGCCATCGGATCGCGTGTTTTTGCTCGAATAAGGTACGGCCCATAAGTCCATCTATTAAATCAACGCCACCCATATGGCTGTTGTATTCCCTTATAATTTGTGGGCAATCGACCTCAACATATTCTTTTGTTTTTCGATCATAACGTGCTGCCTTTGCTACTTGCAAGTCGGTATTTGTTCTTGCAAATGGTTCAATTCCAACGTAAGTTGAAGCCAATCGCACACAAATGTTGTCCTTCCACAAGACATTGCTGATATCAATACCATAAGCAGTTCCCACAAATTCTGTTGAGAATCCTCTTGGTTCGTTTTTGATGGCATTATCCGCAGGAAGCTTGCAATTTGGAATTCGGTTGACTCATACGGTTCCCAGACTGTATACTCGTATTCCTCTTGCACGCAAATAAACCAACAAGTGCAGCGACGTGTAGAAATTGTCGAAATATACGAAGTGATGCATAAAGTTGTTTAGTCAAACGCAAAACAACATTCGCAGTTGCACCAAGATCAGGTGTCCCAGGTAAAACAACGTTATCGCCTGCACCATTATAAATTTCGAAGCGATACTCAAAGCCGAAAGAATCACATAAAACTAGCAATTTGATTCCAAATTTGTGAGGCTTATTTGGCATGTATGATGTTGCATTTTTGTGCTGCACATCTGCTCGTCGACACACAGTCGAGCATGTTTTGGAACGGGGAATCAAACCGCTTGTTGAGTTCGTCTGCCAAATTTCGAATGCGAAACAATGCATCGTAACCGGGTTGCACTTTCTTGACTCGCTCGCTTTCATCAGTCAATTGTTCATCAGTCAAAGTGGACATTTTGATCCGTCTACGATATCTATCTGCCATTTTTATCGATTTATATAAACTAAATAGATGCAAAGGTGACAAAAATGTAGAAAAAGGGTAATGAACAATGAAATAGAAAGGGACGATAAATTTACAAATCAAACCCGCAACAGTGCCCTGAGGCACTTCTCAGTTTTTCACTTCACAAGACAAAACTTTTTAATTTTCACTTTTACCAAATATATTAACATATTTTTTTTTTTTTTGTCGGGGCGGGTACACCCTACTGGAGCACTCGGACTCAAAAACAGGTCCATTGTACAACCAGGCAGAGAACTTTTGTAAAAAGACGAGTATACGCTTCAGTGATGAAGAGCTAAGGTCATCAGCACTCACGACATCAGCACCGAAAATCTGCCACCTGATCCGGACAAAGGCAGGACAATCACATACGAAGTGTTCCGCAGTGTCATCGCCCTCTCCACAGGAGTCGCAGACAGGGGTAGCGCTCAAACCTTGCACATGGAGGTGCTTGGCAAAGGCGAAGTGGCCCGTAAGAGCGCCAGTAAGTTGTCTGCAGTCTTTTCTGCTAAGAGATAGCAAGAAAGCCGCGGATTTCTTACAGACGACCATGCCACCTTCGATTGTGTTCACTGAAAACCCAGTCGTTAATGGAAACCCTAACCGAGGACGCTGGCAAACCCAACATGGGTTCAGGTCCAGAGAAATTCTCTTCTGAGCCTTGTCTAGCAAGCTCGTCAGAGATCTCATTTCCTGTTATCCCTTTGTGTCCTGGGACCGAAACAAGATTCAGTGAGTTCAGCCTTCCGACCGAATTCAAGGATGTTTTGCATTCTCGAACTATTTTGGAAGTGGTTAAAGGATTGAGGAAGGCCTTAAGTGCAGCCTGACAGTCACTACAGACACATATACTTCATCCCTTCCACCTATTCTTACCAATATAGTCCGCAGCCATTAGGATAGCATATATGTAATATTAACAAATAGTTTAATACCATACCTTTTCAAAAAAAAATTGTTTCACTTCGATCGGACAATAATTTCAACTATTTTTCGGTTTTGCGAAATCAAGTTTTCTTAGCAAAAATTTTTCCACTGCACTTTTTGATTTCTTCTTGGAAAGTGCCGATAGAATCAAAACGAAATGTCAAAATTACTTCTAACCTGTCACGTGTTATGTAACTCAAGGCACTGCAATCAGTTTCATGAAAAAAAAAAAAAATTTACTTGTAAAGTATAATTTAGTTTTGTCATGCGTGCCTTGAGGCAATCTTACTAGTTAGAGGGTGTTATCACCATCCAGAAGCGCTCATATGGCTATGAAAGTTTTTTAAGCACTTATAGCCCATTACTGACCACACAGACAGAACTTATTTTTTTAATGCGGCAATGCAGTGTTGTATTCACACGCTAGTTGCTAAATTTTATTATCTACCTTATTTTAACTTTATTATTCACCCTGAATTCTTAACTACACTTTACAAAATTAACTAGGCAAAGCAAAACATCATCTATGGAAAGTTAATCATCAACGATAAGAATACTTAAAAACCAACCAAATGAGTGAAGAATTACTAAATCGTTTTCCACAAATGTAGATGTATTCACAAAAATGTCACTTCCTTTATACTCGTAAGAATAACATACAGGAATGTTCCAATCCATCCAGAACGAACCGTATTATACCCAGTCCCCCATCTTTCAATTCACCCCTAATAAATTGCAGGTGACGTTGAGAAATTTCTAAAACAGGTGCTATAATATCTTTCTACACAGAGGATATTTCCGTGATTTCTAAGAAACTTTATTATAAAACTTTTTCTAAGCAAAAAATGGGCGTGGGGTCTAACATTTGTGACCGAAGGTCACGGATTCTGATGATATATTCATAATATGGCTTAACCATCACTGTAAAAAGCTTTGAAAAAGCAATTCACGTTTTTTTTTTTAAAGAAATCGCCCCAAAAAGTGGGCGTGGCGAAGTATAATTTACGGGCGAAATGTGGAAAAAGTGAACGTCTACATATTTTCTAGTTTTTAGCAAAAATAATAAGGAAAAGGAAATTTTTTGAAAGTGGGCGTGTCTGTGGGAAGATTTTAACAATTTTTACTATTGTACTGCTTCGGGTTCCAGAAATCGTATGCACCAAATTTCAAGTTACTAGCTCAAAATTTATGGCCTAAAAAGTAGTGACATACGTACGGACAAACGAGCGGACGTAGCTAGATCGACATAACTTTTGATGTTGATCACAAATGCGTATACTTTTGGAGTCTATCGTTATTATTTTTCTATGTTACAAACTATGTATCAAATCAGTAAAATGGTTCTAGCCATAAGTACTTTTATGTGTAAGTGAGCGATTGCACCTTATTCTACGAAAAAGTATTGCTTTTCACTTTACCTTTCCCACCGCCATTTTTGTTCCTGACGGCTGTGCCAATTATTAAATTAATTTTTTTGCATTATCACGTCGGGTGTCGAAAATTATATCGATTTAGCAGTGTCCGACAGTACGTCTGCCCTTTCGTCCATCCATCTATATGTTACCAATTTTTTGGAATTAAATTAGAAAGATGAAAACTTGTATATAACCTTTGTGAAATCGAAAGCAGTACAAGTTTAAATACATTTTAAAAGCACCCACAGACACGCCCACTTTTCAGAAAATATTCCTTTTCCAATATTTTCACTACAGGTATAAACTGATAATATAAAGTGCACGGCTGGGTCATATGTACTTGTAGCTGTGTGCTATCAGTTTTAAAATTTAACCAAAATTAAAAAAAATGGCTTTAAAAAAAATCTTTTTTGACAATTTTCCTTGGCATGCCATGTCCTTGCATATATCAAATGTTGCTTAGATATCAATTTTCAACAAAATCGTTTAAGTCACATCCGAGATATGACTACGAGTAATTGTTAAAAATTTTGCTATAAATAAAGTACAGTTATACAACTTTTGTTCAAAATACTTGGTACACCGTCTAGAGAGATATGTCCAACTCAACCGAAATATAAAATCTAAATAAACTCGTTAGAGCCGTTTCTGAGAAAATCGATGTATCTGAAAATAGACCATTTGGAAAGTACCATTCATTTTGGGGTTAGAATGAAATTTCAAGTTTCCTGTCGAACTTACCAAATCTAGATATGAAGTTAAAAATATAATTCCGTTTAGGTTGCAGTTCAGCGCACATACATACAGAGAGACAGACAGACACAAACAGAATTGGCGGGTTCACTTTTTTGAGATTCTTTATTTGCTCTCAAATTTGTTCAAAATCTCGAGTTCGAAAATGTTCTCGAAACTACGAGTATATAAGGGCAAATAAAAATCGTCAAGTGAGAGTTTGGATACCCCAATTTGTATTTTCCGTAAATTCATAGAAAAAGAAAAACCTATGGTCATATTTGGATGGGCAAGGTCAAACACTTTTTGTTCCATGCTTATATGCGCTAAAGGCATTTGATTTAATGAAATTTAATTTATATGTACAAGGTGGTGCATCAACCTATAGGAAGATGCTCTCATTTTTGCAAATGGTCATGTCATCGCGACTTTGATATTCGTGAAGAACGTAGAAGCAAAATAGACGTAGCCAAACCATGGATTACTATACTCGTAATCTTCAAAAACCCAAAATAATTGTGTCGATGTTTTTGACAAATAATCAATCAGTGGTTTTGGCTTAATGTGTATTTCGTCGTCGATTCCCTGTGTGGTATCAACCACGTAAACACCGCGGCGTTAAGCCGCTGACCGGCCCCGAAATGACAGTTCGATCAAAAAATATCGCTGTGGTGGCTGTAGATGTCCAAGAGGACCGTCAAACATCAACCAGATGCAACTGGGCATCAATAGACGGTCTTCACATTGAATTTGGTAAAAAACATGAAGATATACCCGTGCGAAGTGCAAACAGCACATCAGCTATTGCCTGCAGACCGCCAATCGTGTGTAAGTTACAGCCAAGCCCTTCCCCTTCTTCCCAGCTGCTTGATCTCTCGTGTTGGCGATTGACACTGGTACACAAGATCGACCGATTTGGCCGCTCCAGACCTTTTCTTTATGATTTTTTTAAGTCACTGGTCTATAAGAACAATCCACATACCTTGGTGGTCCTAAAAGAGAACATCCGACAAGAAGTAGAGTGGAATTTATTGCCAGAAGTTTTGAACACGAATGTGCATCAACTCTGGCGCTGGCCACTTGACCAATATTAACTTCGCGACTTAATGGAAAGATCTACAGGGTGGCTGATATAAACTGTTACTAATTCAAATAGCTGAATTTTTTTTTAATTGTGAATATTTTTTATTGAATCCAATGGAAAAAATATTCCTTGAGACAGTAAATCAATTTATGGCACGCTGCACTCAAGTGTGTCTGTGGAATGCGCTTCCATTCCCGGCGAGGCGCTAACTTGAGCGCGTCCGCTGTTTGGTATTTTTTAGTGGCCTTCAAAATGCCCCGGATAAAAAAGTCTAATGGATTCGCATCGGGAGAATTCGATAGCCATCGTGTCGAGGAAATGAAGTGAGGAACGTTTTGTCGCAGACATTTTTGATTTGCTCGGGCTTTGTGAGAAGGTGCAGAGTCCTGTTGTAATGTCCAGGACCTTTGGCCGAAATGTTTGCGTGGCTCCAACATAGCTTCCAAGACAGTTTCACAATAAACCATCGCGTTTATCTTAACGCCACGGTTCCAAAAAAAAAAAAACGGAGACCGACCATCGGCAGTCACTGCGGCCCAAACCATCAAAAACTGTGGCGCTTGCTTCCTGGTGGACATTCTATGGTCGAAATTATCGTATGACCTCTCTGGCAGGTAAACTCAATCATTTTGGTTGTTGACAAGTTGCTCAATTGGAAATAGTGCCTCATCAGAGAAGACGATGTTTGGCAATTGGCCACTTGCGTGCAAGAGGATCAACTCCCTTGCTCTTTCCACTCTACCTGTTTTTGATCAGGTGTAAGATCGTTTAGCTCAGAAGCCATTATTCTTCCGCTACGCCGAGGAGCTACTCCGAATCACTGTTGACTATGTTGCTGTCTTTTGCGGACCGCATCCATAGCGCTTTGCAATGCTGCCGGGTTCTCTGTAACGCGATATGGTGCGATACACAAACATTTTGTTCACTTTCAAACGTTACAGCTCACGAACAATAGCTGGTTGTGATTTCCCAGCTAAAAAATGGCAACAACACTATTGCGTTTGAATTCCATTGTCGATAGAACAAAAACTAAACACGCGATAAAAATAGACCTTACACTTGCTTATCAACAACGAAATGTGTTAACAACTGTCAAATTTCCAGCGCACTGTCGTTCGTAGTTTGGCAGATACAGCGACGTGAAGGTAGTAACAGTTCATGTCAGCTACAACATAATCAACAAACAGAACCAATTCTTTTTATTTGCAAACAAACTTACTGCCTTAGGAAATCGAGTGAGGACTTTTGGGCCACCTTGTATTTATGTCACTTTCCGATGTCATTTCACATAAAAACTATCAAAATCGGATCAAGTGTAAGTGGGATGTGGGGGCGAATTTTCAAAAATCTTCAAATCATTTTTTTTGGTGGATTTCAATAAAATGTGTGTAAGTGGGTGTAAGATATGGGGAGCTATTTAAGACTTGTTCGAATCGTCATTGTCTATCATTTAACTAAAGAATCAAACAGAACGAGTTTTGATAATATGCTGGTTTTGGAGGTATGTGGGGCGTGGAGATATGAAAACTTGAAAATCATTCAAACCGGGATCGAGACGTGGTGAGATATGATTGGGTGATTTTTCACCCAACGTATTCTAATATTTTCCAAGACCTTACCTCCTCATAAATCTACATACTTTCCTATGCCATTTTGTAAGCTTTTTTTGTCCAAGAAATTTGATCAACAAAAAAATATGTTTGGACTCCTTGGAAGTTCAGCTTTAACTTGTGTTGATGTGCCGATGGTTAACATATTCTTGGGATACATTATCCATTATGGAACACTAATAACAAAATATTTAAACGTCCACATTTAATACAATTTGTCCATATATTGTATAGAGCCACGCCCGCATTTGGGGGCGATTTCTGCAAAAAATATATTTTCCTTCCAAATGGCAATGGTTGCATTATTTTCAAGATTTCATCAGAATCCATGAATTTCGGTGACACAGGAATATACCCTGAGTAGAAAGATTTGAATAAATAATTGTAGATGAAAATTTGGGTATCATACGGCTGACTTGTGCTCGAATCCCGGTGGCGGAAGAATTTTTTCCAATTTTTCTTTTCTTTATTAATTTTATTTTATAAAGTTGCACATGCAATGGCCAATGATCATTCTTAAAATTATATTATCAACAGAAATGCACAGGTGATCAATAACTTTTGATGACCACTGTTGTTGTTTAATTTTCATTTGAAGATGAAATATTGCCTAATGCGGCTGTGATTTTGAATTCACTTTGATGAAGTACTCTCCTCTGATGAATATAAGGTGACGAGGCAACTACTTTAGAATATGGCGAGCAGCCTCAGCAAATAGTGTATTCTGCACGATGTGGTGAACTATATAGAGGGAATTAAACTTTTGAATCATACCCTCGCATGTGTGTATACATTTGTCCCAAAGTGTATTCATCAATCTTATTTAATTTAATGAGTTGATATTTATGCCAGTGTTTGCTTGGAAGATACGTACTCGTACACTAGATGTTCCTGAACCCGCAATACCTTTCACTGCCAAGTTAACAAATAAAGTGCAAACACTAACACACACTATGGTTTTGCGCTGATTAAGATTTATGCGGAGTAATAAAATGAAAGAGATGTGTGGTCTTTGAGGTTCAAAGTGTGAATTTGCTTTGAGCATAAGAGGGGAATGAAATAAGGAAAAACTTAAGAGCTAAGAGAAAAGCAGAAAGGATTTAATCTTTATGTACAGTGTGTTTGTTTGCGACGGGTAATTCTATCTAAGATGCCATTGTGAGGATTTCGAATAGTTTCTGGGAAGATACAAACTAATTCTCTGGCAATCACATTTAATTTCTACGTAAATCAGTGAGTAGTGGGATTCTTAACGAAGTAATTAATGATTACAATATTCTTGTATTATGCTCTTGTTAGGAAACTTTTCGACTTATTCTATTTCAAAAGCGTATTTCCTAATAAATGGTAACTTCAGTTGCCTTTCTATAGCTTTGACGTTAGGGCTTTGTAAGATTATTGAACTACTATACGTATATCGTCAATTTTGCTTTCAACAAGAATCGATCCTAACATCACCGTGAATAGTACATAGTAGGCGTGGATGGCAGCAAATTCATTAATTAATATGAAATCTATTAAGAAAGCTGAGTGTACCATTCACCACTACTTCTTAAAAGCAAGCATATTTTTTTAAGGAAACGTCGCCAAAAAGTAAGCATGGATGGAAATATTAAAATTATATTCTTTTTGTATTTTTTACATGTTTTTTTGGATTCCAAGCAAAATTTATATAAATATTTTATGGTAGAATTGTACAGCACACAGGCATCTATCTACAGTGTGACCCATAAGCATTAAGCGCATTTTAAATGTAAATAACTTTTTACAACATTCTGTTGAAAAAATTCTCCTTTTCGGCCGACTGCGATGCATTTGGCGTTCTTAAATCACTTGCGGATTTTGTACATCCCCAAATCGCATATTTTGTTTATTTTCATAGCCGTTAAAGTAAAAATGAACTTCGATTGACATTATTAACATTTCTAAAAAGTAATCGTCTTGGCTTTTATCCGATCATTTAATGAGTATAATCTCTGAGGAGCAATTTCTGACCGAATTGAATTATGTAATTGTCCGAGGGATACTTCATTTTAATGAAAACCGCCTAGTCGATATTCTGTCGCGAACCTCCCAAAATACTTCTTTTAATCGGTATATGGTCGACTACAGTCCATTCTTGTAGAAAACGAACAATATATAGCTTCATTTTGTCTTTGGATGGATCATTCCGAAAGTTGAAATGACGGCGGAAAACTCAATGTGTACCTACAATTGAAGAATCGTTCCGCAAGTGATTCAGAAGATGCATTATGGAATCAGTCAGTGCTACACGATATGAAATAGTACTCTTAAATAGTGCATAGTTACTTTCTCATGGACCACCCTGTATATATTTTATTGAGACTCTTTTTTTCGAAAGTTGGTGAAAAAACTACATTCTAAACTCCCGTCTCGTAGTAAATTGGGCGTGGCACCAGGCCTAAATAATCGGTATTTGAGTATAGGAAACACTAGAGACTAGAATTTGATTGTCCTTAGGCTAAACTGAATGAGAATCTTATTTTGCTGTCTGAAGGCCAGACCTTTACTTCCGTAATCAGCAACTCTAGTGCAAGAATAAAAGGCATGAGTTGGCCTTGCCAAAAAAGCTTTAGGTTTGCATTTGTAAAGTTCCGTTAATATTGGGGATAGAAGGAAAATTCTGAGTTCACACCGAACTGTGACCCACAGACCACAACCGTTTAGGTTTCAGTCGTACGTACAGACAGACAGACGGAATTGAGAGACTTAGTGACAGAATATTTTTTTCGGGAGCTCCTTCAGGTTGAAGCAATATAAAATAAACTATCCTCTGAGAAACGTGATGTCTCGTAAATTAATAAGAGTATCGCAATCAGACTTTGTAGTTACCCGAAAATGCTCGATTACCATGATTTTTTCAAGTCTTTAGGTCAATTATTTTCGAAACTAATTTTTCGCAGATGTTTGTTTCTACCCTGTGGGCACAAATTCAATTTTTTTTTTTTTCGTTTTACTGGAGGCACGTTAAAAATAATGGTTTTCTGAAATATGGTACGGGTGTTGTCTTTGCGTTATTACTTTACATGACTTGTAAAACTTGAATGATTTAGGAGCTAGTAAGTGGTGACAGACGGGCGTACAGACAGACAAGAGTACTAGCGAGAGCAATAGGGTTCCGTGGCTATTTTTGCAGGACCCTAAAAAGTAAGAACGAAACCATTTTGGTACGAGACGGTTATTTGTCCTTTGACAATCTATCTGTGGGTCACATAAGGGTTGAACAATTTGACGTTGAATGTTGGAATTTGAACCAAAGATGAGTCTAAGTAATCAGCTCTAAGGAAACATTTTAAAAAAAGTGAAAAGTTTTAAATTTGTATAATATTTATGAAAATTAAATATTATATGTAAAAGGTCTTTCATTAAGCGCTTCCTATCTTTAAATTTAAATAAAACAAAGTGTATGTGAGATATCATCGAAATATTTTATTCGTTTGAAAGGCCGATCGATGCCATTATGTATGGAATATAACATCGTTCAAATGTCTGCCGCGGCTTCTATGGGTGGCGCGCATCCGAAATGTCAAATTTTGGCATGGATTATGTTGGCTTTGAGGGCCGCTGTGGTTTGTGGCTAATTCACATAGACCTGCGACTTCAGAAAACCCCACAAGAAAAAGTCTAACGGGGTCAAATCGCACGATCTCGGTGGCCAGTTCACATCACCTCCACATGAGATGAACATGCCCTCGAATCCCTCGTGCAGAATTTCCAATGTGGCGTGAGCTGTGTGACACGTAGCGCCGTCCTGTTAAAACCACATATCGTTGGTGTCCATATGATCCAATTCAGGCCAAAAGAAGTTGGTAATCATCGAAATATAGCGCGTTCTCAAAGAAATAAAAGAAATATGGACCGATGACGCCGCCAGCCCAAAATTCACACCATCGGGATGCATTGAACGCTCTTGGATCTCATGTGGATTGGTATCGTCCCAAATTCGACAATTTTGTTTGCCTCATCGCTGAAGATGATTTTTCGATGAAAATTAGGGTCAGTTTCCAACTGCTCCAGTGCCCATTCAGTGAACACACGTCGTTGTCTATGGTCGTTTACCTTCAGCTCCTGGGTCAGTTGAATTTCGTACGGGTGCAGGCCCAAGTCACGACGCAAAATTCGCCAAGTTGTGGTCTGCGAAAGGCCGATTTTCGTCAACGTACGGGTGTTGGTTGGTCGTTTACGAAACCAGTGGACTCAAATTTATCCACCACACTGCATAATTGTCCTTCCGAGAGGACTATTCGCGGATCGTAAAATGGGCGAAGCGAGCGGAATGTTGCCCGAACAGAACACCCATTTTGATAAAAAAAAAATTTTTTTTTGCACGTGTTGAACGCTATATGCATCCATGCTGATTTCGCAAAACAGACTGAATAAATGACAGCCAATTTGATAGATGTAGCTTCAACAGTATAGCCGCTATCAACTATCAAAGTTCGGAAGTCCATATTGGAAGACCCTGTATAAATAGAATACTCCCTAATCGATAAATTGAGCTAGCCTTGAATACGGAACTTCTTGTTAAATTCTGTTCTAAAGCAGATATGCAAGAGTACTTAACAAATAACAGCCAAGGAGTTTTAAAACTGCACTACTACTTGTCGCAGATGACATATGCAAGGCTTTGGATGCCAACTGTGCTGCTTTTTTTTTTAACGTTGCTGAACTTCTCAAAAGCTTTCGATTACGGATTTTCTCCTCTCGCAGTTAAACTCTTGCACTCCTATTTAACAGGGAGTTAGCTAAGTGTGGCTGTAGGGAATTGGATATCCTCTTTTATTTCAGTTCCTTCAGGGGTCCTAGAGGGTTCCATACTTGGACCACTATTATTTTCGCTATATCCAAAGGAACTTTCCCGACTAGCCAATTATTGCAATGTTCGCATGTTTGCAGACGACGTGCAATTATATTTGTACTTTCCATTAGAAAGTATAAGGAATGGTATTAACCAGATTAATGAAGACCTTAAAATTATTCAGCAGTGGGCGGTAAAGCATACTCGTAAATTGTCCCTTAATACGAGGAAGTCAAAAATCTTTGACAGGAATAAGATACAATAAACTTGCCACCAATTAAATTTGGTCAGTCAACTATGGATTACGTCCATTCAACTAGGAACTTGGGGATGATCTTCAATAAGACCATAACTTGGACTGATCATGCAGCTACTGCAATCGGCCAACTCAAAGGTATATGCCCGTTAAAACTTTTTACAGCCATATAAAGGCTGAAGTCTTTTACAGTGTTTACTACAACACAAGGGGAAAACTAAACATAAGTGAAAGGTATTTTGACCGCATGACTTTTGACAAGCTCATGAAATTTAAGTCATTAATACAGCTATATAGTATTATGCAGTCACGTCAGCCATAGAGTACCTGCACAAAAGACAAGTTCGCAACAAAACGCAATCCTGATTCTACCCAGATTCAGTTACCTGCAATCCGAATGTACATTTTTTGTTTATGCCAAGGAACACATTACCTGCAGCACATCAAAAACACAAACATTTTCATGTTTGTGGTCGGATTTTGTCAGGCAGTTTATTCATGAAATATAATTTCTCTAGGTCGAATCATCTGTTCTTTTGTGGTGTATCCAAAATATGCATTAAAATTAATATACCCTATTGGGGTAGATTAGATATAATATCATAACAAATATTGGTACAAAGGCCTAACGAACAAGTCGATAAACATATTTGCTTAAGTTATTACGTTTCCCCACACAAAACAGTGGGAGGTAAAACTCGATTACATCAAAAAGGAAATTGATCATCAAATTATAGGTAGACCCTGCTAAGGTAAATAAATAACCTTTTCAAACTCAACTTCTCCTATCGTACAGGCAATTATTTATTTATTTTCAAGATCTTAAATTACCCTATCCACTGATGTGAACAATGAAACCAACCTCAAATCACCCACTCGTCGACTTCTAAACGAAAACTTTTTTATCCTATCGTAACGTGCACAAGATATCAAAGAAAGAGCAGCTGCAACCGTATAATAGGAACCATATTAAATATTACCTCAGGCATTTCCACTTAATTACAAAATTCTAATAAATCCCCTCACTCATTCTCAGCCAACTGTATTAACAACTTTACCCTTCAGCGAGCATTAAAAACTCAAAATAAACCCGAACAAAGTCAAAAACACATTAGAACTTCACATGTGTGTGCGGTTTCCGACCGCCACAGCCACCGCCACCATCATCGCCACCATGGATATGAAAATTGTATATTATTCCACTCAGGCTATAGAAGATGGAAAGTTCCGCTGCAAAGAAAATATTTCATTTTATTGTCTTAGGTATCATCGCCTTCATCCGCCTATAAAATTCATCTTACGAGAGAAAAAAAAAAAAAAAAAAAAAAGAGAGTACAAAATAAAGAAAGAAAAAAATTACTGGGTACTTACCAATCCTAGCGTGTGTATTTTCCATAAGTAAGAGCATAAGTAGAAATCCCGTATACAAAAGATTTACCGATTTCGATATAAAATTGTTCCCCACTGTTAGCAGGGACGATGTTCCCCGGATGGAGTCCCTCATTTTAACTGTGTGTGTATGTATATATATATATATTTTTTTTTTAATATTTCTTCCTATACTAGAGGAAGGTACGAAAGTCCTTTTATGCGTTGCTTGTATCGTTTTGATTACGTGCCATGCATTTAAAATTTCCGCCCGAAACGACCGATTTAGTTCGATATTTCTTTCAGGACTTTTTTTTTTCTTACGCGACAGAGACCCGTTCCTTTCAAGATGACTTGTTCACCTCCTACTAAAGTTTAACACTTTTTCTATGGTGGGAAAATATTTTTACTCTTGGTCGTTACCGTTGCCGATCAGTTGCTTCTTCCAATGGTGTTAGATTCTTTTGTTTGCCACCATCCATTCGCATGATTTCCTTCGACTTTTACACTTGTGCACTCATATGGGATGAAAAAGCTCATATAACGGCACCAGAATGTGAATAAATTTTCCGATTTCATTTCCACATAAAAATAAGAAAATTCTCCCCAAATCACATGATTTAAATTTAAATTTAAATTGAGGCCACCTAGGCGTATGTGTAATATTTTTTTTTCAGTTTTTTTTGCTCGTGGGTGGTTATTTGCTTCTTTTGTTCTCCTTATTTTTATTGTTTATTTTTTTTTTTGAGTTTTTTTTCTTTTTCTCCCTCCTCCGTTACTGCTTGGTGGAAATTAATTTTTTCATAAAAAAAAAAAAAATATTATGTATATTCCGCAGTGCACCCGGCGGCAGGGTATGTAGGTATGGATTGTTTAGCAAATTATGCCGCACAGCGATATCGTTATATCGTTTTCTGTCGTCGCTTGCTGCTTAACAAAAACAGGGAACCGCATTAAAGAAACGAACCGAGAGTAAAGGCAAAAAAAAAAAAAAAAAACGAAGTTCACGCGACACCGAAAAAGAGAGGGATCTACCGAAATCTGCGGAATTTTCTTTGCTCCAGTAAATCATTCACCGACTTTCATGATTGGAATTTGAATGTTTGCCTTTGGATGGAATTTTCTTCGGCCTGTATAACCTACACCACTTCCTTTTACTTGGTGAAGATTTTCGGAAATTTCGTGTGAAAGTTTTTTTTTTTTTTTTTTCTTGCCTTCCCGCTATGCTTTGAAGTTTCCTAATTTCTTGACATAAAGTTTGGAATTATGGAAGTTTCTTCGCGCTGTTTGAGAGTGTTGTACTCACACTTTTCTCCTGATGTTGAGGTTGTCGTTGCTGTCGCACTACCACACTGGGGCAAGTTAAAAAATTCCGATGATTTTAAAGTTAACAGACTTTCACTTGTTGTTGTTGGACGAAGTGGATAATATCAATCAGAGAAATAGGCATAAGCTCATACCAATGTAATTTGTATACAAATTGTTCTCCTTTTGATCCTTGTAAATTTTCTGATGATTTATATTCTGAAATGAAAATGAGAAAAAGAAAAGATTTTTATGAGAATTTTTATATTTCTTTTCATTTCTTTGATTTGATTGAGTGCTGGCAAATTTTAAGCATATTTTCATTTTTTTTTTTTTTTTCTGTGGATAAGGAAGGCGAAAAATTACAAAGATTAAGTGTTTGGGTAAGCTGCACAAATTTATAAGGGTGAACTGCGCCCTATGGATGTTTCTGTTTTAAGTTTTCTTTGGGAAACATTACAGAACTTGTTTTGTCTCCGTGTTCCGGAAATATTCAGATTTAAAAAATCCAACTAGGTTACCTAGTTTTCTGTTTCTTTATATTTGTGTACCATTATTTGAGAGTAGCTAGTTTTACTTAACCCTTTACGGCGCTGAATAGTAGATCTGCATCATACCATTCGAACTAGCAAAGTTGTTCAAAGGAACAAATTAAATAAATTTTAATGCAGCAATGTATGTATGTATATCTGCAGCAAAGCATTCTATTGAAAAGTTACTCATATTTGCGCTTGATGCCGTTATTTGTAATTTTTGGCCAGTCGAACACACTATTGTGTGTAGTTATATTGAAAATATTGACGTGAAATTGCTATGAAGTCACGGTAAGTTATTGATTTTCACTAATAATATGTAATTCAAATGGTTTGTATTGTTTTTACAGAAATAGTTTCGAGTTTTGTTTTGTTGCAGTAATGCATCACTGCGCTAACTGTTACATTTTATTTCTTTTTTGCTCCTACGAATCCTTTTTCTTTCCAGGCCTAATATGAGTTCGAGGTTTCCACGTTCAAGTTTCCTTACGCCTGATGAATTGGAAATTATTTTAGACCAATGGCAAGACAGTGAGGATGGCTTAGACTTTTCAGACGACGATGATGTAGCTGACCCGTTGTACGTATTGGAACTGAATGATCAGAATTTACATCAAGACTTGGATGAGGAACCCGAAGTACCCTTCCCAGAAGATCAGGAAAATTAAATCTTGCTACCGAACTCTAGGTCAATACGAGCACAACAGTTCATCCATGTGAGACACCGCCTGCTGTTCCAGTACCCAGTAGCAGCTCCAAAATCAACAACACTTCACGAAGCACACGTGTTCCCAAAACAAATATCATATGGAAAACTAAAAATTTAGAGCTCAATGAAGACCAGGTGAGGTTTTGGGGATCTTCCAAGTTACCAGATGAAATACTAGAATTGCAGACGCCTTATCAGGTATTTTCTTATTTATTCACTGACGACATTGTGGATCTCATAAGAGACGAAACAAACCTGAACAGCGTGCAAAAAGATGCCAGTAAATCTGTAAATGTCACAAGCCAGCAAATAAGACAGTTTATTGGAATTACTTACTTCATGTCCATAATTCATTTGCCTAATGTGCGAATGTACTGATCAGAGAAATATGGCTATGCCTACATACGCGAGACGATGACGCTAAAACGGTTCGAGTTTCTGAGGCAAGTATTACACTTCAATGATAACTCTAATATGTTACTCTATGGTCAGCCAAATTCTGATCGTCTGTATAAAATCAGACCAATAATTGAAAAACTGAACCATAACTTTGGAAAAGTGCTTTAGAACAACATTTGTCTGTTGAGGAACGAATGTGTTCAACCAAAGCACGAAGTGCTCTAAAGCAATATTTGCCAGACAAACCCCACAAGTGGGGCTTCAAACTGTTTGTGATTTGTGGTGTAAGTGGATATGGTTACAAATTTGAAGTTTACAGTGGCCAGGAGAATATATGCGCAGATTGTGAGCCTCAATTAGGTGCCTCATCTAATGTAGTGGTCCGACTTGCCAGAGAGATTCCTGCCAACCAAAACCATAGACTGTTTTTTGACAACTACTATACCTCCCTACCCTTAATTGCGTTCTTAACACACCGTGGTATATTAGCTTTGGGTACCGTTAGAAGAAACCGCATCCCTAATTGTAAACTCCCAGAAGAAAAACAGCTGAAAAAAACAACCTAGAGGCACATCAGTCGAACAGGTCGCAAGCTATAATGGTATTGACATATCGGTGGTGGCCTGGAGAGATAATAAAATTGTAAACCTAGTATCCAACTTTGCTGGCAAACAACCCACATCTATCGTAAAAAGATTCGACAAGTCGCAAAAGAAATACATCAATGTGGAATGGCCCCCTGTTCTGGCAGAATACAATCGTCACATGGGGGGTGTAGACCTCATGGACTGCGTAATGGGTCATTATAAAATTAGACTTCGCAGAAAACGATGGTTTATAAGACTCTTTTACCATTTCCGGGACATGACCATGACTAATTTTTGGTTATTATATAAAATAATTCATGCTGACACGGAAAATACTCACAGGGTGCTAAATTCTGCTGATTTTCGACTAGACGTTGCTGAAACTTTAGTCAAATATAAAAAGACGAACCGGCTGAAGCGCACTAGCGACGTAGAAGCACTCATCCAGGACAAAAATAAAAAAGGGCCCTGTCAGCATATCCCGCCAAAAGACGTCAGACTGGATCAGTTAGGGCACTGGCCTTTTTGGACCGACAAAAGACTTCGGTGCAAATATCCAGGATGTACTGGAACAGCCCAAAAAAAGACTCACAAAAAAAATTGTTGGGTTCAAAGAAAACAAAAACAATTGGTTAAGAGCGAGTATTTGCGTGGTAAGTGTCACGTAGCATTACTTTACAGAGATGGTTTTATTATGTAAAAGTTGACAGTAGTGTTCAACAGTCAATGTCATTTTATCATGGAGAGTTTGAAGCGACAACAACGTGTTTTAAAATGGTTCATTAATTACTACAACACAGTGTAAATTAAGTGACTTCTTTGGTCGACGTGGAGTCCCTGTAAAGATCACTATTCAAATAATTATCCACAATTTCGATATCCACGTTGTATAGCGCGTACACAACAAAACATTGATGCAGTGAGGGATAATGTGAGTAAAAGTCCAGAAACTTCGATTCGTCGTCCTGCTCAACAAATTGGAATTTCTCCAACGTCTATGTGGAAAATTATGCATCGCGACCTGCATTTATTTCCGCACAAAATTAAAGTGACTCAAGAACTTCAAGAAAATGACGGCCAGAGATGACTGGAGTGCAAAAGTTTACCAATTGAATAGATATGACAATGATTTTTTTAAAAATTAATTGTGAGCAACGAGGAGCATTTTGACTTTAGTGGAGCTGTAAACAAACAGAATAGCAGGATATGGGTATCGAGAAATTCACGAAGGACCTCTTCATCTTTTTAGAGTGACTGTTTGGTGTGCGATTTGGACTGGTGGGATAATTGGACCATTCTTTTTCGAAAATCATGATGGCGAAACTGTTACTGTTACTGGCAGTTGCTCGCCTTCGTCTTTGAAATACGTGGTTTCAACAAGACGGTACCACATGCCATATAGCCAAATTAACAATGGAAATTGTGAAACAGGCATTTCCAGGCAGGGTAGTGTTTTCAAATTTTGGGCCCCGATTTCTTTCTCTGGGGTTCCTTGGAGGACCGGGTGTACGCTACTAAACCAACAACATTACAATAATTGAAACACAATATACGCAATCCAATTGCAGATATTCCGGATGATATGCTGCAGAATGTTATGAAAAATGTGATTGAAAGGGCACGTGATTGTGTGCCTACAATCCTTATGCAATTTGGCCTACTCATGACGTCATTTCTTGTTCTCCTCAGAAAGCCAAGATTTTTTCTGGTCTTGCGAACTCTAAGGCTTCTTCTGATTGTTCTTATAGAGCGTAATATTTTGGAGTTCCTGAAGGCAGCTACTTCAGTAGAGGTCTTTCGAAGATTTTATAAAGACTCCCAGGCAAGAATCCGATCTTCACGAGCTGAAGACTTCCCTTTTATGCCTGGAGACGGCAGCCTCCTGAAGTGAAATAGATAGTTCAGAAGAGGTCTTTTGATGGTTTTTTAAAGACTCCCGGGCAAGAATTCGATTTTCACGATCCGAAGACATACAAAGACTGGGCGCAGCTTAGAAATGTACTCATCAGTCTCCCTGTAAAGTCTTAGGGCATATTGAAAGGCTACACGCGAAGGCTTAAGAGATATTTTTTTCTTATTTTTTGCTTAGACATGCCTTGAGAGTCCAAAAGGACAATTTAGGCTCTTTCAGCTTCACATACGTATTAATTCGCCCCACATTTCACCCCACGTACTCCAATATTTTCCAAGATATAGGAAATTTATGTCAGGAGAGTTGTTGTAAATTGTCCCTTACCACCTCATAAATTTACATGCTCCAATTTTTTTTTTTTTAAATTTGTTCGCAATAATAGTTTCGGATATAGGATAAGCCCCTTCCTTTCGAGATACGGGCTAGTGTAGAATATACCCGAGGTAAGGAATGCCTGTCGTAAAACGCGACTAAAATCCAAATCGTTTAAACTTATCATAAAATTTAAAAAATAAATATGCAATGAACCAAACAAAGGAATTTAGTACCCCAGGTAGTAGGCAAGTTAACCTGGTAAATCCACCCTTTTCGGAGGTCGGTGCCACGGATTCTGGGTGGGGGGACATTTATTATTGCTCAAAGGTTGTAAGAAGGTTGAAAGAACACCTCCATCTCGTGCAACAGATGAAAAACAAGTTCTGGAGGCTAAATATTCAAAAGCCTGCGAAGAAAGATATGGGTTTAAGCAACTCAATGAATGTAAAGCTCGCAAGCGATGTCTTTTGACGATTTTCACCCAGCTAAAAGTAATTTAGCTTTAATTCGATATATCGCATGATGAGGTGTACAATTTGCACCTAAGTATGTATAAAGGCAAGTATTGGTTTCCTAAAACTTTTCAAACTCCAAATTTTGTTCAAACTCGACATAACTACTCGTGTAATAGAGAAACTCAAAAAGTGTGTCTCTCAGTTCTGTCTGCCTATCTCTCTGTCTGTCTGTGTGTCTATCTGCCTGTCTGTCTGTCTCTATATATCTGCGCTGGACTGCAGCCTAAACGGCCCGACGGATTTTCTTGAAACTTCATACCTAGAGTCTGTAGGGTCAGAATTCGGGACGAAATATGAATTTTCATTATAACCCTTTGGCTAAGGCCGCGCACTGAGCGACTGAGCAATTGAGCGACGCAAAAAAATTAAAACATATGAAATCGTAAAGTTGTGTTTTCTGAGCGATGAGCGATTTTTGTAAGTGATAGTGCGACGTCGCACAGTGGTCTAGTATGCATATTTAGCACGAAAAAATTCTAAACTTATGTAAATGAAGTTAAATCCGAACTTGGATTGTATTGTACTTGGATATAATAATCACCTGCTTAGCTGGAAAGATGAGATTCTCTTGATATACAATCAACATTATTTATTGTTAAGAGAAAGATCATTGGTCCCAGATAATTGCCTTGAGAAACGCCGGTGGGGTCCGATACTGAAGATCTCAAGAGAACTTTGTATTGGCTGTTCTCTAGGTAATATCAACAATTTGGGAAACTGAGCGTTTTAAGCTTCAGATAAATAATTTGATGAGAGATTTTGTTGAAAGCCTTGCTGAAGTCGGTGGTTATTACGAAAATTTTTCTACTACTCTGTAGTGTAAGCAGTGTAACAGATACAAATTCGTTTAATTTTGTTGCTATGGATCTAAACCTTAGAAAACCATGTTGCTTTACTGAAAATATTGTTTTGCAGTGATAGTACAATGTGGTGTATACAATTGTTTCAAATAGTTTAGGATGGTCAACAATTTTGCTATTGGTTGGTAGTTGGATATGTCATTCTTCCAGCCCTTTTTGATAAATGCGGATAATAAAGGAAGACAGGAAGTAAAGTTAAAATAGTACCATGAGCGGTTGAGACAGTACGTTCGCTTTTTCAAAACAATAGTAAGTAAACCATCAGGGCCAGGGGAAAAGTCATCCTCGAGTGCCTTAATCCTTTAAACTACCATTTCCCTAGTTAAATCAACAGAAACCAGAGAGCTTTGTGGCTATTGTCACGTAATCGGTAAAAGACTCGCTTGGCGTATTACGTGCACCTTTTTTTTGGAAGTTGAACTTTTCACGGTTTTACCTATATTATACCTATTTTGTCGTACTCGTTATATTTTTTAAAGACTCACATCTTTAGATTTAGCCGGTTTTCGTCCATTTCAACCTTTTTCGTGATTAAGATACATATCTACTCTATGAACTAAATCAACCCTTACCTAAGCTTTTTCCTCCTTGTCATCTTAAGCACTGAATGCACACCTTTTCGATCAAGTCGATGTCGCAGTAAAGCTCGGATATAGCAAGACTGTGATAATGAGTTCCCTGAGTCTCTACCTATATGGTCATTCTAGGTAGCCTACAAAAACAGCAGCTGGCAAGAGTAGGCTTTGGTGTCATTTTCAAACCCATCTCTGCTGTTTATGTTTCAATACTTATAAACGCCTCACCGACAGCCCGCTGCATATCATCGACATATACGGCATTTGAACAATTTTTATTAAATATTATACCTCTGCTGTTAAAGTGCAGGTTTCGTATAATCTTTTCAAGAAAGATGTTAAAGAAGTCAAAGCACAGTGTCTCGCTCTCCCTAAAACTCAAGCCGTGTCGACTTTGATGAAGCAGCGTAGACTATCTACAAGTTTGGCACGGATGCCTAAACTGAACATAGCTCTGTACAGCTCAGCTCTGAATACGCTGCATATGTAAATATAGTGGGTATCGATTCGAAATTCTTGGGTCTTTCGCAAGATCTACCGTAGTGTAAATATCTAGCGGATTATTGACTTTCCTGGCCTAAAACCGTAGTGATAACAAACAGGTTGTTGAAAAAAGGTTTTAGACATTCACACAGTTCAGCAGATAAGATGTAATGGACGATTTTTATTTAGACTAATGCCACTGCAATTTTTACTGTTCAGAGTACCAACTTCAGTCTATTCTACCAAGTCATCTCTCGATATATTGAATAGCATTAAGTCTTCAGAAAATTTATCAAAAACAAACACAAAAACACATGAAAATATTGTCCAAGAACGTCCTGAAAATTGCACATATATTAAGTAGCAGTTACTACACAAGCGATCCGGATGGACAGCTCGATATATCGACAAAAGGTTCTAAAAAGTTATTGAATGCCATAGGGGTGGTTTGTTACTTTCATCACGTTCTTATCTTTGCTCCCAATTACTTTTCTTTTTTTCCAAAACGATGTTATCTTTTAAAAAACCTAAACCTTCTGCTTTCGCAATCGAATTTCCGTAGTCTAATAACAGAACCGTGAAAGGAGGATTTCTGTAACAATTTTGCAGGATATATTACGTTATGTGTTATTTAGGCTAGAGATTGACAAAATGTATTGCTGGAAGGGTTTGTAGAATAAAACTAAAAGATTCTCATGTTACTTCTCTCTATATAGGTTAGATTGAGGTGGCTGTAGGCTAAAAGCCAACACACTTAGACCAGTAATAGGTCCACTGTGATACCACACGTGGTTGGGAAGCGGCCTCTAGCCTACTCGTTGAACCATTTGGAGCTTCTGATTCAGAGCATTTAGGTTGTTGAAATAGAAGGCTCCTAAGTGGAATTTCCTTCTTTAGGAGAGAGCTGGGCAGGTGCAAAGAAGGTGAAGAATAGTCTCCTCCTCCTCCTCCTACTCGTCCATGCAGCTTCTGCAGAAATTATTTGAGAAGACGCCAAGCCTTGTTGTATGCTTGCCTATTAGACAGCGTTCAGTAATGACACCTACAACAGCGCTGATATGCATTCGATTGAGAGAAATCAAATTCTTAGAGCGTTTCAGATCCAGCTTAGGCCAAATCTGTTTTATCGTTAGACAAGTTGTACCACCTAGAATTTGTCTTTTCAATAGCATCCACCTTTCATTTAACTTTGCATGTAGCGATAGGCATACCTAGTGAACTTTTGCTTGAAAGGATGAGTATTTTTGTTCCACGTCTGACAAGTTCGTCAGCCTTACAATTTCCTGGAATATCCCTATGCCCCGGTAGCCAAATTAGGTGAATATTGAACTACCCCGCCATCTCTATAAGAGACTATCGGCAGTCTAGAGCTGTTACAGAATTTATTGACGATAATTCCAAGGATTTAATAGCTGTTTGGCTGTCTGAAAAGATGATATCACGTTTTCCTTTAGCGAAGACAAGACTTCCCATATTGCCATTATCTTCGCCTGGAACACGCAACAGTTTGGGAGGCGAAAAGAGAGGTTTAAATTAAGTCTATCAGAGAAGATACCACCACCCGCAACGTCGTTAGTTTTTGAACCGTCGGTATAAAAATGTAACGACTTACAAGTCGTTGTATAAGCCTTGCTGTCTTTTTACGAAGCTCATAAAAGTGGGACAGACTTCCATAGAATGATATAGAATACAACAATTTATGTAAAACGTGGTAATTCTATTTATTATGAACATTTAGTATAGTGAACTTTATAAAATATGTTTAAAGCTGCATTTTTAGCTGCATTTAGATCGACGATTTTCTTATACATAGGGTGGACGACGGCAATATGACTTTAATTCATCCATGCTGCACGGTTTATCACAGCACTCGTGAGTTATCCCATGTCTCCTACGACGAGTTTTAGCTAAGTTGTTAGCTTCCATACTAGTCAAAAATGGCAACATATCCAGGCTGAGTTGGAAATTTTCCTCTTCATCGTTACTGTTACTATAGTCATCTTCTGGCGTAACTATTTTAAAGAAAAACAAGTAATTTTATTTACTAACAATCTAGCCACTTCCCAGTGTAGTTGTACTCACTAGAACTCCGTTTGGCCTTGTAACCATTGAAACCATTTGGACACACAAGATCTAAGGTCTTCCGCAATCCTGGCCCGCAAACCCTTTGATCGCCAAATGCAAGCTGCAGCATTACTAGGCAAATCATCATCAAGCTAATTCCTCCAAATCCAGAGATGGTCTTTGATTTGGTCATTGTACTCGTAGACGTGGGAAAGTTTATGTTCTGTGATTCAGTCTTTCTCTAGTCAGCTATGTTCCACCTCCAACTTTTACTTTGGAACTGATGGTGAGTCCCCTTCTGCGATCCTTTATATTTATATTCGTTCAAAAATTCTATGTTTAGTAGCAGAAGCATACGAAACATTTTGAATGCACATTTTGATAGCAAAACAAGGGATCTGTGTATCTAAACGCTTTACGAGCGATTAAACGCTATTCCTGTTGACAAGTTGTGTGCTCATTTGTCCCATTAATTATGCAGAGTTAATTTTACCCTTGTCTTTTAGCAACCTCTGAATATTCCGTAGTCTCATACGTATAGGTTTCTGGAAAACAAGGATTTCGAATCCGAAGTAAACTTAGTTTGCTCCTGAAAGTCGTGGTGAACACATTAATCAACCCGATTGGGTGCGTCTTGTGAAAAGTTGTTATAAGAAAATTAATCGCTTTACCTTTGACAACACTTCTAGGTAAGACTTGAGGTTTTAAGCTTATTTATTTATTTAAGAGAAATTCACGTATGGGATTATGAAAAATAAGCTAAATTCAGTTAGAGCTGGTAGTCGAAAATGCTTGAGAATTATTGCACAGGAATACAAAGAGACACAGCAATATTTATTAACATTAAATATTTCACAATGTTTGCAAAGTGTAGAATCATAAGTGAGTGGTGTAGTTACTCATATAGTGCTTGAATTTGGTGGTTACAATCTCTTAGATGCTATTTGTTACTTTGCGTCTTAGAGTCTAAAAAAAGCCTACGCAAGAGCGATGCATTTCATAACTCATCCCATTTCTTCCTCAGTTCCTGTGATTTATCTTGAATTGTGTGTGTTATATGTTTCTCGGTCGGCCAGAAGTTTCAGCATCCTGGTTGGCAATTCTGAAAAGTGTGATCATTCTACTGTCCATCATTCCAATGGTGTTGCCTATTGATTTATAACACGGAGATACGGTTAGGCCAGATCACACCTAGGATACATCGATACTCTAACAATAATTTAGTTTTGAAGAAAACGTAATATGGTTACCTATAATTACAGCGTCAACCAATCAGTGCTTAATAACGTTACAGTATGTGATTTAGGAATGCATTTCACAAACTGTGACTAAGCTAACTCCATTCCAGAGTTCGTAAAGCTCTGGAGAAAAGAATAGTCATGTACTCTGATAACGTCCACGTTGTATGTATATGGTGACCAGATAAGAACGATAGGAAAAAAAATTAAATAAAACAACAACCTTGTGAGATATTAAATTGATTCTAACTTTACTTTGAGGCTATATTTATGCCATTATATTTGAAATAGCACATCATTTACGAGTAAATGGCCGCCTCGACTTCGCTGGCCGTACTTCAAGCGATCGGTATAAATTTTCATGACTCGGTCCAATATGTGCGGCGTTATTCCGACAATAGTTGGCTTGTTAGCGTAGACTAAGGACTTGACACAGCTCCAGAGAAAATAATAGAGGGGTGTCAAGTCGCATGATCGCGGCCAGAATAGATACACCATACATTAACTGCTGAAGATATTCATGAACTACTTCACAAACAGAAAGATTAGGTACCAGACCGACGATGGCATTAAATACTACAATATTTCTGCGGAGGTTCCACAGGGGTCAGTTCTTGGACCTGTCCTGTGGAACATAATGTATGATGGAATAATGCGACTAATGCTGCCACCCGAGTCAAGGTGATTGGTCAATTAATGAACGCTCGCCGTAAGATGACCCAGTCGCTAAATTTCTCCTTCACCACTTAGAGCATTGCGTCGCTTGTATGGCATGTAGCGCCGTCTTTGCTTGTTGACATAGCCGCTGAGGCAAAAATGGGCCTCGTTCGAGAAGATGATTTTTTGGTCAAAATCCGGATCCCCGGCCAACATTTCCAGCACCCAATTAGCAAACTCACAGCGTTGTCTATGGTCGTCCGGCTTCAATTCCTGCATCAGCACAATCTTATACGTATATAGGCCCAAATCCATCAGCAAAATCAGCCTGGTTGACTCTCTGGCGTTGCCCAATTCAGCTGATCACCGCCGAATCGTAATTTCTGTTCTGTTCGGCGGATATGTTTTCTTCACTTCGCAACGATCTCTGTCTGATTAGTGGCGTAAGGTCCAAAAGTATGTACTCCCGCCAAACTTTTCCACTGTGCGACGAATTGTGTCTAGCCACAAAGATTATGACGTAATTATAATTACGGACACCTGGCTCTACAAAGATATCCTGTCATATCCGCTATTCAGTTAACGTTTTCCAGCAAAAAGATTCCATTACCAAATTTAGATGCTGACCAAATCTGCTTTTCGGTTGATGTCGGAAGTACTAAAATTATTTATATTGTTACTTATATACCATCTGGTAGTAGATTGGATATTTATGGAAATTGTATTGAGAATTTTGAATTTGTATGCCATTATTGTTCTGAAGATAATATCTTATGTACTTTAGGAGATTTTAATTTTGGTGATGCAAATTGGTCTTGGTCTGAAGACGACAAAATGCTCATACCATATAATGTTAAAAAAGATTACGAAATAGCTCTTATTGATTGTATGTTTTCAATTAATTTATGTCAGATTAGTTCAATTGCAAATTCGCAAAACAGGCTACTAGATCTTGTTTTTATAAATGCAAACGAAGTCAAAACAAATATCTCTGAAGCTCCATTTCCTCTTTTGAATAAATCAATTTTTCATAAACAAATAATGATAGAAATTGATTTATATTCTTATGTAAAAGTTGAAACGAATTCGATTAGTTCTTTAGATTTTCTAAAATGTAATTTTGTGGGCTTAAGAGAGTATCTTCATTCTTTTAACTGGGATGTGGAATTTGAAAATCTATGTCTACGTGATATGTATAATCATTTTATTTCTATAATTAACGTCGGTTTTTCCATGTTTGTTCCATGCTCTGTGAGGAAATATAAATCCAAGCCCCCATGGTATAACAGACGACTCTTGCACTTAAAAAACTTAAAAAAAAATAAAGCTTACAAAAGATTTAAAAAAAAAGGGAAATAATACCGATAAAGGAATTTTCTGTAAACTGCGAAAAGATTTTAAAATATTAAGTAAATTTTTACATAATATTTTCATAATTAATGTGGAGAACAAACTTAAATATGATTCTAAATCATTTTGGTTTTTTATAAATCAAAAAAGGTTCTCCAAAGGATTGCCGAAGCAAATGTTTTATAAAAATGCTAGACACTGCGTTAAAAATTCTGCTGAACTATTTGTTCAGTTTTTTGAATCTGTCTTTTCTCCCTCTGTAGTTCCTATTTTGCCTGAATTATATTCAATGCCAAAAATTGATTTTAGCAACTTAGTTCTGCAGATTTAGGACATTGAGTCTGCTATCTGTTGCCTCAAACTGAATCCTAAGCCTGGTGCTGACAGCATTCCTGCAATTGTTTTAAAAACTATTACAGCAGTATCTGCAAACCTTTACATAAGGTATTCAATCTATCGCTAGTGTCAGGTTTATTCCTTGATGATTGGAAGATCTCCTTTTTGGTGCCTATCTTTAATTCCGGCTCTAAAAATGACGTCGAAAACTATAGAGGTATTTGCAACCTTTCCGCTATACCAAAGCTTTTTGAATGCATTGTCAAAAGTAAAATAGATCTTCGACTTAAAGTGCATATATCAGAATTTCAACATGGTTTTGTTTCAGGTCGTTCAACAACATGTAATCTAGTCCATTTTACATCTTTTGTCATTAATGCTCTTGAAAGCGGATGTCAGGTGGATGATGTTTACACGGACTTTAGTAAGGCTTTCGATTCTGTGAACCATGTTTTGCTGATAAAGAAGCTAGAAAGTTTTGGATTTCATTCAGTAATGTTGAAGTGGATTTCATCATTTTTAATTGATAGGTTTCAGAAGGTCTGTCTTGATAAAAATTATTCAAGATTAATCTCTTGCACTTCTGGGGTTCCACAAGGAAGCCATCTAGGGCCCCTCCTTTTCATTATATTTATTGATGATATTGTTCAACAATTCAAATTTTGTCACTGCTTAATGTATGCTGATGATCTTAAAATATTTTTAAAAATTAAAAGCTTAGATGATTGCATAAAAACCCAAATGGACCTTAACAATCTATCGACTTGGTGTGTTAATAATGGTTTAAAGTTAAATGTTGGAAAACGCTTTGCTATCTCTTTCACAAAGATCTCATATGCAACATTTGTTTAATTATTGCATTGAACTCATGCCCGTAATAAGAGTTAAACAAATAAAAGATCTCGGTGTATTCATTGATACAAAACTAACCTTTGTTTCTCATATCGAATACATAGTTGCGAAGGCTAATTCACTAGCTGGGTTTATTAAAAGAAACTCGAAAGATTCCTCTGATCCTTATACTTTTTAATCGCTCTTTATTGCCCTAGTCAGGTCTGTTCTGGAATACGCTGATGTTGTTTGGAATCCAAACTATTTGACCTATTCAGACCGTATTGAAAAAGTGCAGAGGCGCTTTACAAAATTATATCTTTTTTTAAAATGCGTTGGAATTTTGAACCATCTTATAAAGCTGGATGTCTACTTTTAGGTTTAATGCCGCTTAGTGCAAGAAGGCGTGCACATGACATCATGTTTGTGAGAGACGTCCTGTGTCCCCGTATTAATAGTCCTTTACTTTTATCTATGCTCCCAATTTATGCTCCGGAGAGGGTATTAAGGGATCGCCATATCTTTTACATAATGGGGCATAGAATAAACTATGGTCGAAATGAGCCAATCTCTAGATCTCTGAATTCATTTAATGAAATTAATAGACATATTGATTTTCATTTTTCGAGAGAGCGATTCAAAGACATTTTATTCAGTTTGCTTTCAAACTAAATTAGTATTGTTGAAATTTTTATTACTTACTGTACATTTTTATATTAAATTAATTTTACATATGATTTCTTAAATTTAATTATATATTCGTAATCTGTAAGCTAAGCTTGTTGATGAAATAAATAAATAAATAAATTAATTGTCTGCGCACTGAAGCCATGATGACGACCGACCTCACGATGAAATTCACGTTGCGTATTTACAATTGAGCCGGAATTTCGATAATATTTTTTAATAATTTCCACACGTCAACTGTCAAACGATGTACGATGAAATGATAAACCTTACTGAATATTTTGACAGCTAGAGTTCATTGGTAACTTTGACAGCTGCTGAAACATAACAATTGGAAAAACTACCATTGCTATCTGGTCACCTTTTAGATTATCAGCCATTGCTCTTTGTACATCAGTAAAGTATGTGTTTCCAGACGACTTAAGGCACTGCATTTGCTTGCTTTAATTTTTTGCTACTTTAACTATATTCCAAAAGGATGTCGAACCTTTATCTAAAGCACTGAATTTTTTGTTCCATTCTCTATTACCTTTTTGCTGAATGTGTTTACGAATTAGTCTGTTCAGATATTAAATATTATTTCTATACTCAAGCTGGGAATATCATTCCCAATATATTTGTCTTATTCGCATTCTAATAAGTTCCAACACAAAAGGGAAAATTTGCCTACAAAATGTATTCGTTTCCACTTTCGAAACGCTTACGTCAGCAGAATTTAAAATAATATCGGAAAACTTTTCAATAATCGTAACAACGTCATCTTTACTTCAGGGGCCCTACTCCCTATTTCGTTCCGAAAGTCAATCCTATTCGAAATTGCTTTTCGTTTCGCTTTTGAATTGGTACTCTGTGACACTTTCAAAATGTAAAAAATAGTACTAGACGCTATTTCCACTTAAGGATTTTTCACGCTTTCATAGATTGAGTCAAATGAGTTTAAAAATTCAGAATGAATCCATAACTCAAAACCCTCGATCTCTTGGTTCGCAAGCTCTATGTCTTCTCTGCAATTGAATAAGACGTTCACTATACGCGAATGATATTGCCATCGAGTCTCTGATACCCCGAAATGCCAGCTCTTGTTTTCCTAGAAATCGCGATTGCGATCAACTTTTCTATTATGAGCCTCGTAAGAATTCCCTAAAGAAGTCTCTATGCGATATTCGCCAAATTCACGCAAATGCAAGCAGCTGCGTATATGTTTTTTCCGTTTGAATATGTTTTTTGGAAGAATTAATAAAATTGTTTACTCCAAACACTAGGAGAATTAGAAAAAAGAAGACAAGGAAAACAAAACATTCCATTTAATTTGCAACTGCCAGTCAGCCATGGATTCCTTTTGTAAAAAGACTCATGAAAATGTTTCTGATTCCCATCCTTTCATTGATGGTGTCGAGCGACCTAGTTCTATAACTTTTTTTTTTTTACAAAAAAGAAAGCTTACTGACCTCGTGGGTTTCTGTTAGAAGAAAATCAGTTAAACAACACTCAAAATTAACTAGATACATTTTGTCTAAGAATAATAAGAATGTTCAATGGGGCACCTCTTGAGTAGATTTATAATTATCTACTTGGTTTATAGCTAATAACTTAGCTCACTCACTATTTTATAATAATTTAATAATTTAAAACACTAACTTAACTACCAATATGTAATTGCTAATTTTTTAAAATTTTCTAATAATTAGCAGTCACAAAAATCATAAAAATTTGCACCCAAATTTTCAATAAATCACAACCGATTTGCAACTGTCATTTCAAATTTGCAAAAAAAAAAAATTATACAAAGAAATTATACCCAACAAGTAAGAAAAACCTCAAACGCCTTTCGAACCAGTACATCACCCAATAACCCTATTTTCGTCGGCCTATTTTGTTGCCTACAATAAAAAAAAATCTCCCTCGAACTAAAACCTTTCTCCTCCCACCAATGTTCATCCACAAAAGCCGAGAAATCTCGGGTTATTTTCCTCATAAGCGAATGTATGTTAGACAAAGAAATCGCAAATAAACTTCTACTATATGCCAGAAAGGAATAGAGTTGAAAGTTCGTACTGTGAAGAAATGAATACATAAGCCGGAAAATGAACGGCTTTTCAAAAAAATTCATTGCTCTCTCTCTCGCTAGAGGAGTTCATACTTGTCTCGCCTATGTATGCAAGTTTGTGTATAAGTAAAAATGAATAAACAACCGAAGTGGTCGCAGCATTTCATCTTCGAGCGTGTATAAAGTTATGATTTATGAATGAAAAATGGTTTGATGAACAAATAATTGAATGTGATGGTTGGCAAGTGGCAAAATAAAAATTTTTGATATTTAAAAAGGGAAGCCGGAAGGAATCGGCTGTATGGACGCCACGCCACTGATGACTAGAGATGTTGGTAATAAAGAGATCAAGAACAGAAGGACATCCACGAGAATTAGCTGGAACAAAAGTATGCTTAGGAGGAGACAAAGCAGATATGAGCAACAATACAGATAGGTTTGAAAGCATGCAACCCCAATCCTTATGCCTACTCGTACAATTGACATCGCCTCCAGTTACTAGTATAACTTCACCATTAGTAGTGACTCTTTCGCTAGGCTTTATAAATGTAAATAGATACTTATGATTTGTACCACACTAAATGATGACTGTAACATGTTGGATATTACTTAGTAACTGAAATGAGATTTAATGCGTCAGTGAGGAGTAGTATTGTCGCAAAAGGCCAGACGCTGTATTGATAGCAAGTTCTACAAGAAAGCCAAGCAATTGGCTGCTGGCTTCAAGGCCGGAACACAGGCTCTTCGAAACAGCGAAGGAAATCTAGTCACCGAAGCGCAGAGAATAGTAGATGTGTTTAAGCAACACTTCCAGCAGCTGCTAAATGGGCATCATGGAGAGAGAGTGATAGGGCAAGAAGAGAACCCACGTCCAGTCAATGAAGAATCAGTTCCAGCACCCAGTATAGAAGAAGTTGGCTGAGCAATAAAAAAGCTTAAGAACAACAAGGCCGCCGACTCTGATGGTTTACCAGCGGAGCTTTTCAAATACGGTGGTGATGTTTTGGTAGGGCGTATGCACCATATCATCAACCAAGTATGGGTGGAAGAAAGCATGCCCGTTGACTGGACTATCATCTCCATATGCCCCATCTACAAAAAAGGCGATCCTATGTCTTGCAAGAGTTATCGAGGCATATCCCTGCTTAATGTCGCATACAAGATCCTATCCAACGTACTGTGTGAACGTCTCAAACCATTCTGCAACACACTAATCGGCACGTACCAGTATGGCTTCCGGCCCGGCATAGACCAAATTTTCACACTGAGGCAAATCCTGGAAAAGACCAATGAATTTCAAGTCGAGACTCACCACCTATTCATCGACTTAAAGGCCGCATATGATAGCATTCATCGTCAGGAGCTTTATGTGGCGATGGCCGAATTCGGGATCCCGGCAAAACTGATCCAGCTTTGTACCGTGACGCTGGAAAATACGCGCTGCAACGTGCAATTTGGAAGTAGTTCCTCCGAACTATTCCAAACATGCACCGGATTTCGGCAAGGAGACGCACTATCATGTGACTTCTTTAATCTCGTGTTAGAGCAGATAGTGCGCAGGGCAGGTGTCAACACGGAAGGCACTATCTTCAACAGATCCATCCAGCTACTGGGGTATGCAGTAGCTGCCAATTCTACTTTATGGCGCCGCGTGCTGGACGATAAGCAGGAAGGGAGAGCTGATACTGGGCTCTTTCGAAAGAAAAATTTTTCGGCGAATTTTTGGTCCTGTGTGCGAGGAGGGCGAATGGAGGAGAAGATACAACCGCGTACTTTATGAACTGTACCAAGATGTGGATGTAGTCCAAAAGGCCAAAATACGTCGACTACATTGGCTCGGCCACATCGAGCGAATGGGCAATAATGCTCCAGCTAAGAGGATCTTTGAATCCCAGCCGCCAAGTTTGAGATGACAAGGAAGACCGAACCTCCGTTTCAAAGACCAAGCCATCGCGGATGCCAGAGCTCTTGGTCTGAATAACAGGAAGCAACGTGCCCGAGATCGCAGAGAATGGAAGGCTACAGTGTCTCAGACAGAGACCCTTCACGGGTCGGGAACTCGTTAAGTAAGTGTATTGATAGCGTTAAGAAAAAATAAATTCGATGCGGCCAACTTTAAGTCCAGATGCTCAACAGGAACGAGACAGACTATGCTTGGTTTTTTTTAGCCACAATAACGAAGGCCGATTAATCTATGCATTATATAAACTAAAGATTAACTTTCGCATACATTTTTTTAGAAATGCAAATGCATAAAAAAAAATAGATGCTGCGTATCGCCAAGAAAAACCACTGACTCATTTACTATAAATAAATGCTAGCTTGTGCCATTTTATCGATAGTAGACATCGACTTGGTTGTTTACAATTGCGAAACAAAAAATATCAACTTCAAAACGAAAACAACTGATAGCATTGCACCCTTCATCTTATGAGATAATTTTGAGTTCTAAGTCTGCATATATAAAGAGATGCTACAAATCGGTTGCTCTCACAGGAATAGCTAAAGTAAATCAAGTACCATCAATTCGTTTCTTTTTTATAAAACAAACCCAAATATGGCGAAAAAAAGTCTAAAATATATTTGCTTATTATTGCTGTGCATAGCAATAATCGACAATGTGCTACCTGTACGGATATCATGTGGAAATTTAGTTGAAACTCTTGAATTGGCATGTCGCAATCCTACCTTTGCTCGTAGTTTACCATGTGAGTATATATAGCTTTAATATTAAAATAGAAATTCTAAAAGAACTAATTTAATGTTTGTTAGCTAACACAATTAAAAGAACGGCACGAGCGATTCAAGACTGTTGCAGAAGAACGTGCACTCTTGAGGAAATTTTAGAATATTGCATCTAATAATAGATGTGAAAGTTTCATAAAATAATTAAAATAAATAAATATTGTTTAGTACAGAATATGCACGAAGGTATAACTCGGCTTAGGTCGTCGTAATGTTCATTAATCTTGCTTAATGTAGACCAATAATAGGTCCATTGTGATACTACGTGAAACTACTCGTTGAACCATTTAGAGCCTCTGATGAAGCGTAGGAGTTTTTTTTGAATATCTACCTTACTCAGATCGTTAAAGGGGAAGGCTCCTAAGTGGGGTTTCCGTCTTTGGAAGGGAGCTGGGCATATCCAAAGAAGATGGTTAATAGTTTCCTCCTCCTCCTCCTCGCTCATGCAGCTTCTACAGAAAACATTCGCCTTATCTATTAGACAGTACTTGGTGATGATACCAATTACAGCGCTGATATGCAATCTATTGATAGAAATCAAATTTATAGAGCGTTTCAGATTCAAATCTATTTTGTCGCTAGACATGTTGTACTACTTGTCCAGCTACAATTTGTCTTCTCAATAGCATCGAGCTTTAATTTGAGTTTGCATGTAGCGATCGGTATATCAAGTGAACTTTTGTCTGGTAGAATGGGCTTTGTTGTTCCATATCTGTCAAGTTCATCGGCCTTACAATTCTGCGGCACTCCGCAGACGATCAGCAATCTAGAGCTGTTTTTGAACGTAGAGAGGACGATTGGACGATTGAGAAGATTTTTTTACGCTGGGAGGTGGTAATCTTCAAAAGAGGAAACTGACCTCGTACAGTAATAGTGTGGGATTTTTACCCACTAACCCCTTATCCCTTTTCCCGTCATGCCATTTCATCGCCGGGCGGGGAGAAGCCAGTCTTCTACTTGTTGCACCTAGTAGTTAGACCAATCAGCAATTTGTCTTTCATATCTTAAGGTGTTTATGATAAGAATTCATCTGTGAACGATTAAATATTGTTTTAGCTTTGCTTTTTCCATTTTACTCTTCTTAAGCTCCTAGTCAGATTGCTAGTATTTAATAGTTCCGACATTTCTGAGTTGACGTGATTGAGAAGTCTAAGGTTGTGATCAGCGTGTATAGGCATCTAAGGAGCATTGAGATCATTTCCAACAGATGCTCTAGGTGTGATCCTGCTTCCTTAAACTCCATATTAAATTTTCAGCTATATGCAGCACCGTCCCGCTCAGGGAAATTGAGTGCTGGACGGCAAAGACATATAGCCACTGTAAGGTCCTGGAGACGATACCAGGTGAACTGGTGATATCTTCGACCGATTACAGGACTCACACGCTCGACTTCAGCAAACCTTTTTCAGTAAAGGTTCCTACCAGAGCAGAATGAAAGAACGGAATGGTAATCAATGACTTTGATATCTGTATATATACGGATGGTTTGAAAATGGACTGCGGAGTTGGCGGAAGCATTTTTTCGGACCAACTGAATATATCGAAATCCTTCCATCTCCCAGACTCTGCTAGTGTCTTTCAAGCAGAGCTTTTGCGATTTGGGGAGCCTGCGGCATGCTAAAAAATTTCCCAACGTCCAACCTAAATATAGGTATCTTTTCTGGTAGTGAAGCCACAATCAAGGCCATTGATTCGGTTACCATATCCTCAAAACTGGTAGAGCAATGCCGGTTTGAAATAAACGAACAAAGTATCCATTCCAGAATTACCCTCATTTGGGTCCCAGGACACAGCAATTATGAGGGTAATGAGCTGGCCAGGCGAGGGTCAGCCATATATGGCTCGCTAGCGGAAAGAGTCAATATTCCGACAGGAGTCGTTAAGGGCAATTTACACCTTCACTTCCTCCAGCTAGCCAATCTCGGGTGGAACAACCTTACCAGTTGTGCCATATCAAGAAAGACATGGCCCATTTTCAACAAACCTAAATCAAATGAGCTACTAGGCAAATCAAGGCCTGATATTGCCCGAATTGTAGCCATTATTACAGGCCACTGACCTATAGGGGACCACGCGGCCAAGCATGGCATTCCTCACAACACTTTCTGTCGCAGCGGCAGAGACAGTAACGAGAGGGAAACTGCTTTCCACTTTCTGTGCAGTTGTCCTGCCCTAGCAAGGACCAGACAACGCACGCTAGGTTAACCCTTCTTTGACGATTTTAGAGAGAGAGCCTCTAAACGGATTGGAGAACTAATCCTGTTTATGAACTCCACGGGCTTACATTTTCTATCTCCATAACACACGTTAACAAACAGGGTACACGAGTTTTTGAGGTATCAAAACGACGCACTTAACGGTAATTGGGTTCTTCCGAACCACCACTTTACCTACCTAAGTTTGTATCTATTAGCTACTTTTTTGACTTCATCTTCAATTTCTGGATCTCTATGCAGATCAGCGTTTGTTGTGTTTACGTATTCTACTTCATTATCATTTATTATTACTGGGATGTGCGGAACAGTTTTATTTGTAATGTTGATTTGGACCGCCTTTAGGTCATTTAATTTAGTCTGTCATTTTGTAGTCCATCTTCATATATTACTCACTGCTTCCTGTAGCTTTTTCGTCGCTACTTCGATAGTTTCTCCCACAGCAAGGATAGCAGGATTATCAGCAAATGTTGCCACAGTTGTTTCGTCACTAAATGGCAGGTCGCTGATAAATATATATTTATATATAAAACTAGTGGCAAACTGCGTTTGTTTCCCTCTACCGCCCGTAATTTTCAACCAGTTTAGTTGTTTTTTTTTTTAATGTAGATAATTATGGTACAAAGGTGATAGTCAAAAAAAAAATTATAAAAACATTCAAAAACATTGAAAAAAAACTTAGATATTTTTGTGTGCAATACCGTTGTGGTACATACAGCTGAGTACGACAACAGTTTTTTTTTAATGCCTGGCAAAGCGGGTGGGGTTTAAACTAGCAAGCGATATAATACAGGGCCTAGCACACTGCCTTGTGGTACACCAACTTCTTTTTTCTCAATGTGGAGTAGTCATCTATTTATTTGATTCTAGAAAATCACTGTAATATATAAGACTCTAGGATTTCTGAGCTCAGCTTTGGCAGATGCTTTTGCAATTTATGTATCAGTCCTTTGTGCCATACTATATCGAAAGCTTGAGCTATATCGAGAAATACAATAGAGCATATCTTTTTTTCTTCACCCGATCGGTCATGGAGTGCTTATTTCTAAAACCAAACTGATGGTTTGGGATTAGCCATTTTTCTTCGATTATTTTATGCCGACATTTAATCAACCTCTTTTGAAATAGTTTGGACAACATAGGCAGAATCGATATGGGGCGGTAGGAGGTGACTTCACTACAAGTAGATGGTATTCTTGGTTTTGATATCATAAATACCTCCGCGACTTTCCACATGCTAGGTACATACCTTATCTTGAATGCAGCATTTATAATATGTGCTTAAGCCTACTTTGGGGAGTTGGATTAGGATTTCCCCTGATATCAAGTCAAATCATGGAGCATTTTTTAGTATTGATGCTTTCTTGTATTTCTTCGGCAATTTTTTTTTGCCGTTACTGGTTGAATATGTGTCTCCTCTTCACACAATTCTTCCGATTCTTGATAGTCAAGGGTGAGTCAATAAGTCCCTGAAAATTAACACAAATTGTGTCGTCACCTTAAATTTTTTTTTTTTTTTTTGTCAAGAATCATCTGTCAAAAGAACGCACCCAAATTTTCAGACAGATCTGTCAAATAGTTTTGTTGTGGCAGCCATTTTATATAGACGCCTACTAGCATTTTCGTTAAAATGGAAAAAAGTGAATTTCGAGTGCTCATTAAACACTAATTTTTGCGAGAAAAAACTATCACGCAAACCAAACAAAAGCTTGAGAAATATTATGGGGACTCTTCACCATCGATTGGAACCATTCACCACTGGTTTACTCAATTCCGGTGCGGTCGTTCAAGCATAAGTGACGCCAAACGTTCTGGTCGCCCAATTGAGGTCACCACACCAAAAATGGTCGACAAAATCCATGGTTTAATAATGGACGATCGGCGAGTGAAAGTGCGCGAGCTTATCACATGGCTCAGTGATTTCTATTTTACATAAATATTTGGTCATGAAAAAGCTTTCCGCAAGATGGGTGCCGCGTTTGCTCACAATCGACAACAAATGCATTCGTTTGACAACATCAAAGGTGTGTTTGGCGATGTTCCAGAAAAATTCGGCTGAGTTTTTGCGCCGTTTCGTAACCGTGGATGAGACCTGGATTCACCACATTTTAGGATGCGCGCGATGTTATTCACATCGATTGCCTTGAAAAGGGTAAAAGGATCACCGGCGCATAATACGCAGAGCTGCTGGATCGATTCCAAGCCAATTCGCATTTGGCGAAAAAAAAAGTTCTTTTTCACTAGGACAACGCACCGGCGCACAAATCCCCAGTCGCAATGGCAAAATTGCTTGAGTTAGGCTACGAACTCCTCCCTCATCCAGCATATTCCCCAGATTTATCCCCTGCGACTATTTCTTGTTTCCAAACCTGAAGAAATGGCTCGAAGGTAAGAGATTTGGGTCGAATGAAGAGGTCATCGCTGAAAAAAACGCTTATTTTGAGGTGCTCGAGGAATCGTATTATTTGGAGGGCATCAAAAAATTGGAGAAACGTTGGATGAAGTACATAGCGGAGACTATGTTGAAAAATAAAATGTTTTTATACCGACAAGAATGTTCCTTATTTCATTTTTCAGGGACTTATTGACCCACCCATGCCATGAGATTTTTGTCACTGAGACTGCAAGATCTCAGCATTTATTTTTCACTTCATAAGTGGATTGCAAGCTATTTGAGAAACAGAAAACAAATATGATTAAAATTGGTGATATGAAAAACAAAAAGAATATTGAAATCTATAAATGTCCTATCTGGAGTTCCACAAGGAAGCCACTTTCGTCCTTTGTTATTCAATATTTTTGTTAACGAGATTCCATCTGTAGTATATTTTGCAAAATTTTTAATGTACGCGGATGATTTGAAGATTTGTGCATGCGTAAGAAATGCAAATGACTGCGTTACTCGTAATATGCAAAAAGACTTGAATAATATTGTTAGATGGTGCCAGTATAATTTCTTGACAACCTGGACAGAAAGCTAAGCTATCGTGCCCAAATCGGTATAAATACTTCCGATAGCCACCGTGACCCGATAGGAACTGTGTAAGGTGGTAGTTGCAGTCCCCATGCATTCGTCTTATCCACGCCTCGATGGTGGGGATCAGCTGTAGGTCCATCTGCCATTTGTACTGTTTTCCCACGTAGCTTACCACATAGCTTTGCATTTTCTTGACAATTCCTACTTCTTGATTGCTCGAGCTTCTCCTTTCATAGATCCTTACCATCCCTTTTGCATTGATGTCGATAGGGATCATTCCAGCTATAGCACAGGCTGCTTCGTCTTCTGCTTCGGAAATCGCTGATTGTTCTTATCGCGCAGAGCCTGTATGTTGCCAACAGTTTTCTCCGTGTCTCCATCGTCGCTAACTCGCTATATTATGTATGTATGGAAGTGTGTGTATGTACATAAGTCCTTTTAGGCAAATTTAAAGAAAACATACTCATCCTCACACGCTGTTGATGTTGTAAACAATTTACAATTGCATGCAATTATTGTTTTCGAATTTAGAGAAAACGAATTAAAACTTACTCGTTCTTGTTCAAGTCATCGTTTATCTTTTTAAGGTAATATTGCAGTTTAAATCAACAACAGTTTGAGCTTAATAATTTAAACAACACTACACAACAAGGCAACACAAACAAACAACGGTCCCGGTCAGACGGGGGTTTCAACGAGATTGCTCACGAGTGTGTAGGACTTCTCCAAATTTGAATTTATTTTACACAATGGCTAACGTACATTCCGTCCGTTCAGTTTCATCCGTCGGAACCCTCTCCTGGAACCATACAACTTTTACACAAAAATTCAAATTTTCTATCCTCATTTTGCACTCAAAGTTGGACATGTGGTTACACTCTCACACACCCACACCCCTCCCTGTAGAAAAACACAAAAAAAAAGGATAGACTTCAGCTGAGCAGAACATTCATCTTATGCTAAATACCAAACATAAACCACTTGTGGGTGGCAGTTCTGGACTGGATAAAACCGAAAAACTACTCCACCAACAGTTTTAACAATAAAAGTTGAAGTAACTTAGTTATGTCCCTATCGCCCCCTTTGTAACATAGGACGTATGTACATACACAGTCACTCTGTACGTCCTTGGATTAAAGAAAATCGAGTCGGAAGGACGCACACATAGCACACGTCACACTGAAGTGTGTTTTCAATTGAATTATTTAGAGTTGAAGTGTTGACGGCAGACTGTCAATTTACGTAACCAGGGTGAAATGGTTACAACAGCATTAAAGTCACAATTAAAATTATTTGTCAGTCGATCTGTTGGTAGGTTTGTGTGCAAAGGGTATTGAGAAACATTTTCAATTGGTTCCTTTTTTTTTTTACTTATAATTGGGGTATTTTGATCACTTTGTGCCACTTCAGGACAATAGCAAGCTAAGGGTGAAATTCAAGCTGCCAGTGTATCGATAAATACGTATAAAGTTGAGGAAAAGAATAAAAAAAAAAAAAATCACATGTATGCACGAGAAACTATGCAGAACATTGTTTTGGCGCAGTGCTTTGCAAAAAGCAAAGTAATATCATGCTGCACTGCCATAAAGGCATTCTTGCTGTCATGCTGCTGGAAAAGCACTTGCCCGACAATCATGGAGATACGTGGATACATTATGTGTATACGGGTACATGTGGGGCAGGATGGATACAGGCGGGGGCGAACAGCGTAAATCATTTAACGAAATATTACAGTGTGAAAACATGTTCAACCCGTTGGCAGCACAAAATGCATAACGCGAACGAAGAACGACGACAAAGGATTTTTATGTCCAATAACATGTACGAGCAGGTATGTACATATTTCGTGAAAAAAAAAAAAATAAAAACTCTTTAAGAGCTTACGTTGTGGGACTGGATTTTCATTATTCTTTTTAATTTGAATAAAAAAGTTAACCAGTGTAGGTCTCTCTTGCTTTTTTGTTGGAATTACGCTGTTGAAAATTTATACGCGTGAAAATACTGTCCCACGAGTGCACTTAAAAACTCTCAAATATTTAATTTTTTACCTTTTTCAGCAGGCTTTTGAGAGCTTAAATTTTTATTACTCGTATCTCGTATATTAATAATTACAACCTAAAGCAAATAAAGCATTCGTTTAGTTTTAGCATTGCTTTAAGTAATTTCTTTAAACAGTTCATTCGGGCAAAACAGTATCTTATCAGTATCTTCATTCGCTGGTTGAGAGTAGAAATGAAGAATACAAATTTTAAAAGGCAATCATATTTCTAGCGTAGAAATAAAATAATGGTCCATAAGTACAGATAATCTGCAGCATGTCAAACAACACTTGAGGGAGTTCACCACTCAATACTACGAGGTTATAACAGCCAACCTCATGAAGTTATGAATGGTTAAGCGTTTTCCACGCAGTGCGACAAAGTGAATCTCATAGACATGGACAAACTAGAGATTATCATGAACAATCTGCGGATCTGGACAGTCCACATTCGAATAATTTTAAACTTCTGAATATTGGGGAATTGTCGGCTATTTTTCAGCTATTTTAGAGGGTGTTTGCACTATGGCGCTCTTCCTTGGATCCATGCGGCAGCGGAAGAATTCTCCAAACGGAATCAAAAGTGAAGTCATCATTGAAATATTTGGAGCTCAAGTCTATAAGGATTTTCAAGACTAAGTCCGGACTTTGAAGAATAGATGCTAGGGGGTGAACCTTTGATGGGCTAACGACAGCGTTGGCATTATCAGTGTGTGCTACTGGCACCAGATTACGCGGCCCCCTTTTTTTTACATCGGAAGGTAAGAATCTTTTAAAGATGAAACTGAGCCTGTACTCAGTGACAGTGTGGGATTTCTAACTACTAAACCCACGTCCCCTCCTACTCCAAAACCTAGCGGCAATGCCGTCAAGCATTTCATCACTAGGGGGGACAGCCCTAGATGCTCGGCTTATTCGTGTTAGCAGCATACTGCGCTGCGTATCGTTGTCGCTCCTTCCTAATGGTTATCATAGTGCCACTAACTGCTTCCCAAGCCCCTTCCCTGCTGATCATCTGTCTGGCGATGTTGTCTGAGGTTAGGTCCTCACCCAGTTTGTTCACCAGCAAGTGCCGTTCTTCATAATATCGTGGACAATGGAACTTGATGTCGCACGTTGAAAACAAAAGTGGCACTATACAAAATTGTATACTTTTGAGTTAGAGCGACATCTAAGTTCCGATATATACCACGCACCCTTTGTGGAGATACCCGTCCTGATAGTTCGGTTAATTTCCACAAGAGGTGGGAAACTTTTAAAACTTCTTTTTAGAACTATTGGCCATTGAATTAAGTCCAAAACTTTAATCGGCCATATTCGAAAATTAGGGTTTTTGTTTAGTGCCACTTTTGTTTTCAGTGTGCGATGTTTTTTATCCTCAACTGCTTCCGTGCACGTTGGGCAATAGGGGTTGTCGATTTGTCCACACCTGTGGAGATAGGCTCGGAAGCTCTGGGTCAGCTCCACATGCTTCCTATTGATCCAAGCGTCTATATTGGGGATTAATCTCTGCGTCCATCCGCGTTTATCAAAGTAATACCATCTCTCTTGGTGGTGCTGTTCTAGGGGTTCTGCATAGGAGTAACAGCATTATCATAAAAAAAAGCTAGTTACGAACCAAAAACAAGCTTCGGATAAGGACAATTTTATTGTTTACGAACCATTGGTTCCATTTTTCAAACAAATACATAGGACATAAGAGTAGATGTGGTATCTCTTTAGGTAACTCATAACGTGGCAATTAATATAGAGGTAGTGCGAACGATTCAAAAAAGCTTTTAACAACGTCCAGACTAAATCCATTCAGTCCAGTTGGGGTACAGGAATTCATCAGTAATTGGATAATCCCCATGCTGAGAACTAGAGCTATTCAATTAAAACTTGGCAACAGTCTTTCAACCAAATCAGCCGATAGAGGAGCAAATCAGGGAGATGTTCATGGTTGATTTTCCGTCAAGAAGGAGAAGAGGAAATGATGATGAAGATTGAAACAACAATCTTCACCGACAGCTCTTAGATAGAATACGGAGTTGGTGCGAGAATCTTCTCATGACCACTTCAAACACAAAGTCTTACCGTCGCTTGGACTCGAGTATCAGTGTATTCCAGACAATATGCCAGGCTTTTTGGACGCCGAAACGCAATCCAATATCCAGGCGAAACGTCGCCATCTTCATTTGTAGTCAGGCTGCTATAAAAGCCACATCATCGTCCAAGTTGGCCTGAGCTGTCAAAAAAAATATATTTTTGCACCTTCTACCAAAGACCAACTATAGATGGAATGGACTGCATAACTGTGTCAAATCCAGGAAGATATAGCCCAACTATAATTGGGCCAGGACACCAAAATTCCAAAACAGAACTTGAGCAGACATTGGCAGAGACAAGGACTCACTGCCTCTGCGGATACAAAGACGATCTGGTTGTAACATCAGAGATAGGAATCGGAGAAATGATCAATTTATTGAACTTCACAGAATGGATTAACCAATTGCTTGATTCTACTTCGCTTATTTTCTTTCCTTTCTATTTAGTTCAGTCAACATATATTGACGACCGGATCACTTGAGTTGTGGTTTCAGAATGGGTTCCAAGAGCTAATTAGATTATGTTTTGATTACCTGCCCACCTGACGTCAAAGCTATTAGTCGCTAGTTAGAAGGGTGATACCCTTTTGACAAACATGAAGACAATGTGTGTCAACTCATGCAAAATACATTTCTTATAGTCTCGGTTTATCAATTAACCCCAGGAAGGCAGTCGTTGTACCATTTACAAGAAGAAGAATGTTGAACATTGGTTCAGTGACTCTAAATGGCACAACCATTCGTTTTTCCGGCAGAGTAAAATATCTAGGAATTGTCCTGAATAAGAAACTTAACTGGAACTCCCATGTTAAGCGTAAAATTGCCAAGGCAACCACTGCCATTCTGGTATATACCACGGTAGTAAGACCCGTCCATACATAAGCGTCCGTTGTCTGGTGGACGAAAACCAAGGAGGTCACAACCATCGGCAAACTCAGCAAACTTCAAAGATTAGCTTGCCTCGGAATCACAGGTGCTGTGAACAGCGGTCCCACAACAGCCGTAGAAGGTATAATCGGACTTACTCCGTTACACATTTTCATAAAAAAAAACAATTCGCAGTGCAGTTAATCTTCCAAAGTCGGATGTTAACAGTACATGGGATCATGTGGATCTCATGGATCTATTAACAGTCTTCCACGAGCTAGATGTGCTCAGCACGGTTTCTGACTTTACGCCCAAATCATCTACTTTTGTAGAAGGTTTGAGATTGAGATCCCCAGCCGTGATATATAAAATAATGGTGGACCGTTGCTGGATCCAAAAGGAATCGCTTGGTATACCGATGAATCAAAAATGTATTCAGGAGTTGGCGCCGGTATGTATGGACCCAATTACAAGATTACGAAATCACTTGGAAAGAGTCCTAGTATTTTCCAAGCTGAGCTTTACACTATCGAGACCTGTGCTAATACATATACCTGTGCTTGCACTCAGTCATCAACGGGGTGCCGTCATACACATACTCACCGACAGCCAAGCAGCGCTTATAGCACTGATCTCCCACCTGATCAGTTCAAAATTAGTTCTAAGCTGCTTCAACAGTTTACAAAATTTAGCCCGATACAATAAGTGGTGGGTACCGGATCATGTAGGCGTTAACGGCAATGAAACTGCAGATCTGCTAGCCAGAAAAGGTTTCTCTGAGTTGTAACCCTAAACAGTTGGGAACGCAACATGTGCATTTCCCATTGGAATAACCCCCAAGGTCTCAGACAAGCTAAAAGAGCTGTTCCAAAAAAAGGAAGTTCATATCCTAAAATATAGCAGAAACGACATAAGTAGGTTTGTGAGCCTCCTTACTGGTCACTGTCAGTTATTCTACCACCTAAATAAAATGATAATTTCAGATGATATCACCTGCCACCTTTTGCCTAGAAGAGGACGAAACTGCAGAACACGTACTATGCGAGTGTGTACCTCTGTGTAGATGTAGGAGAAGCTTCTTCATTAAGGAGATAATATCTCCATTGGATTTAAGGAACTCCTCCGCTGGCGGAATTATAGCTTTCATAAGGAAAGTAGATGTACTGCTGACATAAAAAAAGTGGCCTCTGGTACAATAGATCTCTCTGGTCGCAGTGCCTACACTCCGTTTGGGCGTGGCCACATTCCTGTTTAAAAAAAAGTGTTGGGCGTAACTGTCAATATCAGGAACTCATGTCGGTTTGTCCACAAGATGAATGAGGTTGTTTAAATCAGCGAAGATCTCTTAGTATAGGCCTTCAGGTGTTGTTAAACAAGCGTGGCGAAACCTACTAGATATTGAAATCTCCTACAACAGCGATTTCGGTTGTGGCATTGCATGAGAAAATACTAGTAATACTCGTACACCTCTCAATGTAAGAAACGATCTCTCGTCTTTCGCATCTTACATCAGCTCCAAACGTAGGTCCCACCTCCAAAGAACTCGCGCCGACCATAACAATTACTTTCGCCCCTAATCAGTTACCATCTCACTCTCCTCCTCCTAACAAAGTTTCAACCCCAAACCCCTTTAACGTTGCTGTTACCTCCCCTGAATGCTTGTCTATTTATTACCAGAACGTGAGAGGTCTGCGAATTAAAATCTCCTCCGAATTTCTTAACTCTCAAAACCTCCCCTACGATATGGATTTCCCCTCTCACTGAAATGGATTTATCTTCTAATTTCATGAACAATGAACTTTTTACCTCTGATTTCGTTATCTTCCGAGATGATGGTCAATCGAAAGATGACGATTCCTTAGGTCGTGGAGTTCTTTTGGCGATACATAACAACTTTGACTCAACTTTTGTTAAATTCTCACCTGACTTTGAATATATTTGCGTCAAAATCACCTTCCCAAGGAGTAACCTCTACATACTATGTTGCTACATTCGCACTTCTCAACCAATCGACGGTTATCAGCTGCGATCGATTCCCTATGTGACATTGTAGACCCCTGCGACGATGTCATGATTCTGGGAGACTTTAATCTTCCCCATCTACAAAGGTCCCAGTTTGAAGATGAGTCTTATTTTGTTGCTGCAGACCCTACCTCTGAAAAGGAAGTCCTTTCACTGACTGTCTCTCTGATTCTGGCCTTTTCCAAATAAGTGGTATTACGAACAATTTAGGTAGACAACTAGACCTAATCTTCTCAGCCGACGCCGCCAATTGCATAGTAACTGCCAGCAACCATCTTCTCTGCGCATTACATCGCTTCCACCCACCTCTTTTCCTAATGTTTTCGTACGACAACTTAAGTACAATTCCTCACTGTGAGAAATCATATAGCTTTAATTTTCGTAAGGCAGATTTCGCTAAACTTAATAATCTTCTCAGTAAGATTAACTTTAGTCCTATCCAAGTTGACAGCATCGACAGTGCTCTAGAGTATTTTTACGATCAAATTGTCACCTGCCTCATTCAATCAGTCCCTTTTGTGCCTCAGAAGAACTTTACGTCAGCTCCGCCATGGTATAATAAAGAGCTACGCTCACTTCGTAACAAAGGAATCAAAATATGGCAAGCATTCCTCAAATCCCTATCTGAGTCTGATTTTTCTCATTACCCATACATCCACTCCCAATTCTCTGAACTCTGTCAATATCTTTACATCGAATATCTTGACAGAATGCAATCCACGCTAATGAATGACCCCAAACGTTTCTATCACTTCATTAATGCCAAACGAAAATCGGATAACTATCCATCCACTTTAAAATTTGCTAATAAATCCTCGGCAGACACTAAAACAATCGAAAACCTGTTCGCTAATTTTTTCAGCAAATCGTTTACGGATCACGTCATTCAACCTGATCTTAACTACTTCCGCTACTTATACAACTGTCCCCAAACCTCCTTAGTCACAATTGATATAACTTCGGCGTCGTTAGTAGATAAGATCAATAACCTAAAGGGCGAATACTCCCCCCGGCCCTGATGGCCTGCCCGCTATAGTTCTGAAAAAATGCGTGAACTACTTAGTCCAACCCCTTACTACTCTATTCCAACTATCTATTTCACAGGCAGTTTTCCCTGAAATCTGGAAAAACTGATACATAATCCCAACTCATAAAAAATGTTGTAAAAGTGAAATATGCAACTACCGGCCCATCGCCAAAACTATCCTGCATACATAAGCTCTTTGAAAGCATTGTTTGTAGCACAATGTTTTTTTCACTGTAAGACTATCCTTTCACCGAACCAGCATGGATTCCTTAGGGGCACATCAACAACCACCAACCTTACCGAGTTTGTATCTAGCACTCTGTGCGTTTTGGAAGATGGTAATGAAGTCGATGTAGTTGCCACCGACTTTAGCATAGCCTTCGTCAAAATTTAGCATGCAATTATTCTTCTCAAACTTAAAGCTCTTGGTTTCCAATCGGGGTTTATCTCATGGATCAAATCTTACTTAGAAAAACGCCAATATAACGTCCTCTTCAGATCTTCAATTTCTGATCCTATTAAAGCCACATCGGGAATTCCTCAAGGTAGTCATCTTGGTCCAATAATCTTCATGTTGACAATTAACAATGTCGATTGTATCATCAATGACTCACACCTTTCTATATGAAAATCTTCAAAACCATATCGTCTCTTGCAGACTCTCTTTCACTGCAAGGTGATTTGAATCGATTCTCAGTCTGATGCCATAGAATTTTTTTAGAGCTCAATGTCAGCAAGTGCGAAGCTATTACATATTCTCGTGAGCGTATCCGGCCATCTCCCAGAGTCTATTCCATTAGCGGAGAGCCTACACCCTCTGCCTCTTCACTACGCGATTTGGGTGTTATCTGTGACAGGGAACTCAACTTCCGTTCTCATATTGATAACATTATCAACAGAGCAAACTCTTCGCTCGGTTTCATTAAACGATGGTCTAAAGAATTCACAAACCCTTACGTTACAAAATCCTTATAGTTCACATTCGTCAGACTCCTCCTTGAATATGCTTGCCAGGTATGGTCACCGTACTACGAATTCCATATCTTGCGAATCGAAGCTGTCCAGCGTAGGTTCATCCGCTTTGCCTTATGTGGTCTTGCTTGAACTGATAGTTACAATTTGCCCCCATACGCTGACCATTTGAAACTAATCAATTTACAGCGCTGCGCTGCTGCATATGATTTTTTTCAACACCAACCCACGTAACTTCTGGTTCTCACCCCTCTTCCGTCTTATTCCTCATCGCACCAATTATGGATACCATGAACCTATGTCTAGAATGCTCCGCAGAGCTAATCACATGCAAACCGGTTTTGACTTTTACAATAGCAGAGCCTCCCTGAGAAACGCCCTTTATTCCATTAATTTTTCCTCATAACCGAAAACTGTTATTTTTAAGTCCAGTTTTAGTTTAATTATTTTTAGTTTTATGTTTAGCTTTAAGTTTTTGCTTGTATTAATCAAATAAATAAATAAATAAATACACTTGTTTTTGCACACACTTTGAAGACTTATACTTCAGACACGGTAGTGCAAACAGGTCTTCTTTCGTAGATCGGTTGTGTGATTCCCATAGGAAATGACCCACATATTTGTACGTATCCACAGTTAAATGATTTAATACTTATTTGTGACTCTGTGGGCTACGCATATCCAATAGTTTTGTTTTTTCTGCATTTATTATGAGCCACCATTTTCCTGCTTCGTCGAACTTCGTCGAACTCTCTAGCATCATCCTGGTTGCTTCAACGATCGATTTGTGGCAAACAACAATCGCCGTGTCATCTGCATATGCGAAGGGAAAGCACCTCTTGAGGGATTTTAGTACTTCACTGGAGTATAAATTGAAAAGTAGGGTACCAAGACTTGAGCCTTGTGGTACTCCATACTGTACTGTGTTGGCTTTGCTGCTGTAGCCTTTGTGTCGACTTAACGACTAAAAATACCGGAGTTAATGAGCGTGTTTGCAATAAGACTGTGTAGTGTGTACTTAGTTTTTTCCTTAAAAATAATGAATAGCGGTACTTCACTTATTAGCGGACTTGAAACAGTTAGCCTTATTTCTTAAATATGGCCCAAAACGATTTTTTTCAAATTGATATACATATGTGGGAATATGGCATTTCAATTTTTGGTATATGATCAAAATAGTTGTTCATCCTTTTAACGTACTCTTATTTTACGAAAACTCAATTTGTTAAATTTGAAGGCAAGTCTCCGCAAGTACCATACGTGCGACTCTGTTGTGCCATTTATTTTTTTGAGTTTGGGCTTCTACAGTGCAGGCAGACGTGGATAAGTAAAAACAATCAAAAAGTGTGTAACCTGGTGCTACTTTTCTAGGGCCGAATATGAAAGCTTACTTCTTTTTTTATATAGAGCGGATATATCGCGCTATAGAAAATTTACTAGAATCATTTTCAAAGAAGTTGGTTGACGTATGTAAATAATTTGCATACGAGTATTTCTAATTCAGTTACATAAAATCAAAGAGTAAACAATACAAATGTAAAACGTTATATTGTATTATCTTTAAGTAGATCTCAATCATCTTGTCTGCAGATAAACCCATCGATTGAGTATAATTCGTTGTGTCAATCACCCTCATCATCCTCAGGTACTCAATGAATTCACATGAGAGAATCCAACCGTACGAAAAGATGATATTGATCCAAAATCCCAACTGAATTCACCCATTCCATGTGTGACTTGAATTTCCCCTCCAATGAAGAAGTAAACAATATTCAATCCTTACGCATGGCAATTTTTTTGCAATCTCAATTTCGTGCGCTTACGAAAACATGAACAACATTAACTTTACAAATTAAATAAAAATCTACACGTGGTAAATTCATATGCAAAAAAAAAAAACCAAAAAAAACGAAAAAAATTGCAAATAAAAATAACAACATCATTTGGGAATTTCAAAATAAAATTCCATAATATATTCTACATCTGCGGTACAAATCCATCCACAATCCTTCGCGTCAAAGGATCAATCTTCGTTTTATTATCTTGTTGCTGGGAATATTTTTCCTGCGCATTCTTTGTTCAGCCCTAATGTCGGCAATAAACTCCCCGGAGGGTGAGCAAAAATACTCTCGTTCCTTTGACATCATGTGTGTATGTCACTTTTATGTAGGTCTGTCGTCAGTGGTACGCGAAAAAAAAAAAACAAACAAACAAGTTATGAAACACGCATTTCAGTGCCAACAATAAACATAGTACACAACTGAGCCTGTGACACTCGAGCACATTCTTAGCCCAGAAAGTTATTTTAAACATTTTCTTAATAATTTTCCACTGCTCCACTTCCATCACTTCTCTTCCTTCACTTTTTTGTTTTTATCTCTTTATTTTGACGCAAAATTAGAATTTCACAAATTCACAAATGAGTTTCACTAATTGCTTCATACTCATATACCCACACGTCCCATCCCATCCATTGTACTGCATTAGGAGACAAAGAAAGAATTCGTGAAATGTTTTTGATGTGGGTAACCGCCATTTAAATTGTGCACCCTCTTTCCAGCTTTAACATAATCTAAACCCCTTTGACAAAAATATGGGGTGAAAAATAAAAGTTCAGGGCATGTGGTACACTTCATAGCCACTGGTATTTATGGGTACATAACCACTGTCACTACCACCCAGCCAGGGAAATTATATCATAAAAAAGATTTAAAATAATTATCAGCGCCGTTATCTAAGGGATGTGAATTTAAATAGCTTTTAAATGTCCCATATGAAATTAATTCAAAGGATTAAGGGTGGCAACTGGCAACACCAAACAAATACACAAAAGTGGTGATTCGTTTATTTACAGTTTGAGATATGGTATACACTTGGGGGTCAGCCGGCTGCCAATTGGGTGGATTCTCAGTATTCTTACCCCAACCAACTGGGCCACTGTAATGGGGCTTTGTGGCTTGTCACATCCGCATGCAAGTGGCAAAGTCGAGGGTCCTTTTTTTTGTTTTTTTGCTTATGTGCAGATTTCATCAGCACACACACAGCAGTGGAGCTGGGTCACATTCTCATGTGATGGTCCTTAAATGCCTTAATATTTGGTTAACAATGTAGGTACGGATATGTATTTAAAAATTAACTTACATTCAAGCTGACCCTCGGTATTTGTTGTAGGTAATACGTCTGTATCGGAATTTTGAATGTACTAAGCGGCTTAAGTGGTTTCGTATAATTTCCTGGTTTTGCATGCAAATAAATAGTTGCGAGTGTTGCCATATTGCCTAAGCAAATGCTACAATTACATACTCTATATCTCTTCTAACTTTTGTTTTCTTTAGATAAATACAAGAGTAATGATTAAGAATATAATTCTAAGGGGTGTTTTTAGAGGTTTGTTTTTCGAATTGGTAATACTTTTCCCAGCGACAGCCAATTTGACAGCTGACAGTTGATTTGTGCTCAGTTTGATTTGACATTTCACCACTGACCTACGCCAGGACAAAGCTTGCAAATTTATTTCGTATATCGTGGTTCAGTTCGCGAAACTTACCGGCCATGGTTCGTTTTTGCCCCACACATACTCTAATTGATAATACGAGTACGCATCCGCAGAGACATCGTACAGTGCGCACCAAAGAAGTTGTTGCTGCTGTGGAGCGTAGTATTGAGGAGGACCTGAATGAGTCGATTCGCCATCCTGTACAGCAACTGGAGATGGCTCCATCCACTTTGTGGAAGATTTTGCGAAAAAATCTTGGCTTATGAGCGTACAAGATCCAGCTCGTGCAAGAATTGAAGCCGCTTGATCATCGCGTGCGTCCTTGCCGAGATTGCCCTTGATCCGCATTTTCATCACAAAATTTTGTTCAGCGATGAGGCTCATTTTTGATTGAATGGCTACGTCAACAAGCTAAATTGCCGCATTTGGAATGAATCCACAAGCCATTACCTCCACAAAAAGTCACTGTTTGGTGTGCGTTATGGGCTGGTGGAATCATAGGTTCATATTTCTTCAAAAGTGATGCTGGTCAGAACGTTACAGTCAATGGAGAGTGCTATATATCCATGATTAATGTGGAAGAGCTGTGGTTTCAACAAGACGGCACAACATGCCAAACAACTCGCGCCACAATCAATTTATCGAAAGGAAACATTCGATGAGCGATCCAAGATCGTGTGATTTAACACCTTTGGATTATTTTCTGTGGAGATGTGTGAAGTCGCTGGTCTACGCTGATAAACTAGAGACGCGTTATTGACGATATACGGCCTCAGCTGCTTGAAAAAGTGGTCGATGTATGCTATTCGAGTCAGCCGAGATGTTCATAGGCTCGAAATCATATTTAAACACTAATAGCATAAAACTATCGTTCCTTTCGAAGTATCTATATACCCTTAGAAGAGTTTGAATTTGCTCTATCCCAGAAATTGCATACTTCGCCAAGAAAAGCTTTTAAATTTTTACAAACTGGGTTATGCACCTGTACAAGTGTATTTTCAGCAATTGAAGTCAAAGAAAGCCGTGAAAAAAATATGTGGGATAGGGTGTACGCAAACTAGGGCGATGATATGTGTTCCACATATTTCAAGTCTACCCCTAGTTTTCGTTTTATTAATATTTATTGAATGAAAGGTTCGCTTAATACTTTCTAAAAATTGGTTAACTTTAAAATGCTAAAAAACAAGTATTCCTATGAGTAAAAAAGCATACGTTTTTTATTTTCAAAAATAGTTTTCCAGAAGATTATTATACTTATAGAATTAACTAGTGGACTCGTCCGGCTTCGCACTGAAAAAAAGAGAAATGTTCCTAAAGTTTTGGCAGCAGTTGCTCGTGGATTAGCAAGATATAGTGCACATTCTTGTATACCAACCTCGAGTTATAAGGTAGTGTAAACCGCATCAAAATGTATTTTATAATTCACTATACTAGCGCTTTCATACGTAAAGTGCACTTACGAGGGTGGATTAAAAAGTTCGCGGCTATTTGGTTTCCAAAATTCTAAGAGTGAATCTATGCAGTTTCATTCCAGTATTGCATTTAGTTCAGTTCATAGCGTGCTGTTATTAAGTAGCTTTAAAAAAAATGTACTCCGAAGCAGATCCATGAAAAATAATAGCAACGTCGAAAACCACAGTTAAAAAGTGGGTAGCCGAAATCAAACGTAGACGAGAGAGCGTTGAAGACGACCAACTCTGTGTAATAACACCAGCCCCAACTACAGAGGAACACATTTGTGAACTGACCATGGGCGACCGTAGAATGAAGACAAGGGAACTGAGATCGTCGGCATATCATTGAGGGTGGCCGTGGTGTAGTGGTAACATCATCGCTTGTCACGCTGTTGGTTCACGGTTAAAATCCTGGTGTCAAAAATCATCTACTCGTATTTATTTCGCATGAAATAATTAAAAGAGTCGATCAATTGCGAAATCTATAAGTCAACTCTGTTGCGAAGGCATAACACTGGCAGTAGAGTGGTCAACTTGATCGTGAAGATGACATCAGGTGGACTGAAAAAATTACTGTGAATCATGAGCAACGACAAAAGCAAATCAAATAAGCTCCCCAGTTATCTGGACGCTACCCTTGGAGTTTACAGAAACTTAATACTATCTGAGTTTCAAAACACTACACTAAATCTTTCTTTTTTTTGCTCTCTTCTTCACAACGCCCGTGTCCTGTAATAGTATAAGAGTATTCAGGGTGGCCGTGGTGTAGTGGTAACATCATTGCTTGTCACGCTAAGGGTTCACGGTTCGAATCCTGATGTCAATAATCATCTATTTATTTCGCATGAAATAAATAAAAAGTCGATCAATTGCGAAAGCTTATGTCAACTCTACTGCGAAGGCATAACACTGGCAGTAGGGCGGTCATATGGCTAAAATGCAACTTGATCGTGATGATGACATCAGGAGGACGGAAAAAAATACTGTGAATCATGAGCAGCGACAAAAGCAAGAACAAACAAGCTCCCCAGTTATCTGGACAGCCACCCTTGGAGTTCACTGAAAACTTAATATCAGCTAAGTTTCAAAACCAACTACAGCAATCTGTCTTTCTCTCTGTCTCTTCCCCTTTCCCCAAAAAAAAAAAAAAAACGCCCGTGTCCTAAAATTAGTATAAGGGTATTCATAACCCCTTTCACACGTGCAATTTATAAAAAAAAAAAAAAAAAAAAAATTCATATCCTCTTTAACGGGTCCAAAAACATCATTCAAAACGAACTTGGGTTCTCCAAGCTTTTTGCAAGATGGGTTCTGGCTGACGATGTCTCGCGAGTATTTCAAACCGATGCAGAGGATTATTTCTCCAGATTTGTGACGACAAGTAAGACCTAGTTTTACTACTATACCCCTGAGACCATACAGTAATGAAAACAGTAGATAAGATCTAAATCACCAGCCCCGAAGAAAGCTAAAGTTGAATTATCGGCGAATAAGGTAATGGTATCGGTATTTTGAGACTATAAGGAAATCATCATGGTTGATTAACTACGTTTACTACTGCGGTCTTCTGCATCGGCTGCGAGAGGAATTGAAGAAAAAGTGTCCAGGTATGTTGAGGAAAAATGTTTGTTTCACCATGACGCACGTTATTTGAATTACTACCACATCCCCCTGTTCGCCTGATCTTGTTCCATGTGACTTTCATCTATTCCCCAATCTAGAAGAAATATTTGAGAGGACAGAAATTTTCAACGAATGAAGAAAAATAAACCAAAAAACAATTTTAGCTTAATATCTTAAATTTTTAATCACTTTTAAAATTCTCTAAATAATTTTAATTTATTTCAGTGCAAGTCGATAAAGCCAACTTTGCAAACACTCCTTAATATCGTCCTTCTGGAGCTTCTTAATTTCGGCATTGACTGCATTAATGTTTTCCTCATTGGAACTGAAGACTCTTCCCCAATTTTTTTTTTTTTTTATTGTTTTCGGGTAGAGCCAGAAATCACACGGTCCAGTGCTAGGACGTTAGGCGAATAAATTGCTGGGCGAATTTTATTGGTACACGAGAGCACCAGAAAGTTGTTAGTTAGTTTTGTTCTGCAGTGAGCAGGTGCATTATCGTTGTGTAAAAAGTAACGATGAAGTTCCATTTTTTTGTGGTTTCCCAACAAATTTTTAAAACCTGTGGTAAGTAAGTTTCAGCTTTTACTACTTTGGTGAAGTAAACCGACATCATTACTTCTTTTTGCTGATTTTTTTTTTTTTTTGTCTTGCTTTAACTGGGGTACTTGCACCTTCTGGGCTGATTTTATTGAAGTAGCATGAGAATCCGCTTTCCAAGATTTTCAAAACATTGAGCAGAACGAACGCGTGCCAAAATTTCGTCAAACCCGTCAAGAAGAGTATTTCATGGATTTAATATTCGTGATATAGCCATGGCATACTCGTATAAGCCAAGTTCATCACCTATTATATCCTGGGGCGTTTTTGGATCTTTGTTAATTTGTTCCTTCAGTTCGTAGATTTTTGAGGACTTTTACGAGATTCGTGCTCCTCAGCTAAATGTCTAGTCTGGAATCTTTGAAATTATTTGAAAACAGTCAGAACGCATGTAGCATTTACTACATATGAGTTTTGGCATTTGTGGAAAATTTACACTAACTTGAGTTGACTTGAATTTGTTCCTGTATTCGTGGTAAAATTCCTTCCGATGTTACATCACTAATTTTACGATTTCTCGTTCCTATTCTTACCAATTTTTCTGAAATTTGAAACTAAATATTGCAAGGGTATAACAAATCGCCATCCAACTTTTATTAGGCCTTTATTCTAGATCTAGAAAAGATGTTGCACGGCTTCGTTTTGATCAATCAGGGCACTTTGCACCGTACATCTCTGTTTATATTTTGATAGTTTTATCAGTCTGGCTTATACTGCTTGCACAAGGTTTTGTTCACTGTTGTAAGATATGACTTTTCTGAACTTTGAAATTGAACTTTGATAGACTATAAAAAGTCGACAACTGATCATTCATGGATGTGCATCTGCGGTGCACTCAGAACCCCTCACTTCGCAGCATTAGATGAAATATTTCACCTGTTGCCCCTTGACATTCTTGGCAAACAGATGCCCGCCAGTGCATCCGTCCATCTAAAAGCCTCCTCTATGTTGTCCAACTTCAAACGGATAACTCCAACGCAAGCGTTACAACTCACCAATCGGAAGTCACGGTAACGTTGTCTCCTCCCGCTGTCGCCCCACGTAAACTCATCAAACAGTTTGGCACTACATGGACACCTTCTGAGTGGCAGCGCAGATTGGACAAGCTAAGGATGGAGAACCAGATGGTCACTACATTCCTCATCAAAGGAGCCCCTCACTACGCGGGTGTCCCATGGATTACACAATTTTTCAAAAAGAGATTTGGTATTACCATCCACCAATGCATAATGCTCCTGCCATCCAGCCACAAGAGTAATCGAACTTTCAAATTCGACTTACCGTCTCGATACGAATGGATATTTCAAAGCTCTACTGGTACTGATTTCAAGCTTGGTAAGATGCTCATCAGCAAATCGACCGATAAACTCTGCATTAATGATAAGACTGTAAATAAATCTAAGATTAGTAATAAGCATCCAAAACCTGTTTCCAACTCCCGACCCAAATCTGACACTAACTGGTTCCTAAAAACTAAATTATTCCCCAAATTTACCCCCCCTACCATACCTAAACAAACGTCTTTTTCTTCTTCTTTAAATGCACTTAATGTCGCCGCCCCACCGAAGCCCACACACAAGCGAGTTTCGTTTAAATTAAACCCAACTTCTCACACTGGCACCTCTCAACCGCTACAACCCTCCGCGCCACCTGCCCTCACCACCAATTCTTTCCCTAATTTCAATCTCACAACTGGAGCCAAATACCCTAACTTTATCAGCTCTCATATTCTGAACCCCACAGCTAATGTCTCATCTAATACACCTTTCTCTTCAATCTCTTCCTCCACTGCTCCCAGTCTTGATCCAGTTTTACCGCCTCTAGTTAAACTAACACAGCAAACCTTCAACACCACAGAATGTCGCTACGCACTCTCCAGGCTAAGAGAAAAAAGGGTTTACGAGAATATACGCCTCTTTCTCGCGTATCTTCATGACAAATCTGACTCAGTTTGCTATGAGGGTAAAACCAAAACAAGTGTCTTGGTTTCCATTCAGCAGGAAGGCCTCCCCATTGAAATAGACAGTCTCAAGAAAATCTATATCAAGTTCCACGAGATTTTTAATTTGTCTCCTCAAAAAGTAGCAGATGACCTTGCTGCTTTTGGTAACTACGTACACTCTAAAAGAACGCAACATCTCCAACGGAGCCGAAGTGACCACAACAAATTTTTTCGTCCATAAACTGCCACTATCATCAGCACTTCAACTGCCTTCCCCCTCGTCCCTACACAACAATCTTCCTCTTACATTTTACTACCAGAACGTAAGAGGCCTACGCTCGAAAACCCAAGCTGTTTTGCGCTAATCCCATGCCCTCCCTTTCGATATCTATGCTCTGACTGAAACCAATCTGATCCCCGACATAAAGAGTCAAGAATTATTCCCCCCTACTTTTAATGTTTTTCGAGACGACGACCCTACCCAACCCTTGGTAGACTCTCCCTCTCGAGGTGTGCTACTGGCCATTCATAATGACCTTGACTCTTCTCTCATTGCCATTTCTTCCTCTTCTAAGGTCGACTTTATTACAATAAAAATAACTTTTCCACACCGATCCCTGTACGTTATGTGTTGTTACATTCTACCAAATCAATCTACCGAATCTTACCAACTTGCTATAGACGCGATTGATCAAATAATCGACCTATCTGATTCCCTCGATGACATCCTCATTTTTGGCGACTTTAATCTACCTCTGCTGCAGTGGAGTCCTTCCGATGATGAATCCTTTTTCGTCGCTTCAAATGCCAACTCCACTAAGGAATGTCTCTTCATAGATCGGCTAACTGATTCAAGTCTATGTCAAGTTAGTAATGTCTTAAATTACATGGGAAGGCAATTAGACCTTATATTCACAACTGATCCCGTTAACTCCTCAGTCTCGCTTTGTCCCCTAACTCTGTCAACTATTGATAACTTTCATCCTCCCCTTCTTCTTTCACTTTTCCTCAATTCTCCACTTCAATCTACACCTCCTGCATTTCACACTTCTTACGACTTTCATAAAGCTAATTTCCGCAAAATAAATGCCTATCTGAGTAGATGTTCCTTTGATTTTGCTAACTTATCCTTAAACGAAGCCCTCACAATTTTTTACAGAGAAATGTTTAATTCCATTTCTCTTTATGTCCCCTTTTCCCGTCATAAAACTTCATCTTCATCCCCCCCTTGGTATAATCGCAAACTTCGCGCCTTACGTAACAAGAGAAACAAGTTATGGGCAGCTTTCCTTCGTACCAATTATGTTTTCGACTATTCCAACTATCTCGGTTCCTACCTTCAATTCAATCATCTTTATAACTCTCTCTACCAGCGGCACCTAATTAACGCGAAAGCAAATCTTATAAACGACCCTAAGTCATTTTTTCAATTCGTCAACTATAAAAAAAAATCTGACGGTTACCCTCCGTCCCTCTCTTTTGAAAACATATCTTCAACTAATCCGCAAACCATTGCCAACTTGTTTGCCACCTATTTTAAACAATCCTTCGCCGACAACTCTTTTTAACCAGACCCCTCTTACTTCACTCACCTTCTTAATTTCTCCGTTGGCCCCTTTCTGTCCCTGCCTTTTGATCCTGCTGTAATTGAAAATAAACTACAAAATCTTAATGATGAATTCTCACCCGGTCCGGATGATCTCCCTGCCATTTTTCTTAAAAAATGCTCTTCCATTCTCTCCCTCCCCCTCTCTCATCTCTTCCGTTTGTCTCTATCACTATGAAAATTCCCCCAGAGTTGGAAGACCTCTTTCATAACCCCCATTCACAAAAAGGGATCAAAGAACGAAGTAACAAACTATCGCCCCATTGCTAAACTTTCCCATCTACCCAAACTTTTCGAAAGTATTTTATACGAAGCCTTAAGCTTTCAGTGCAAGTCTCTTATCTCTCCCACCCAACACGGCTTTCTGAAAGGTTGATCAACTACCACTAACTTAGTCGAATTCGTGTCCTTCGCCCTGTCTGCCTTAGAGAATGGCAAAGAAGTCGACGTTATTGCAACTGATTTTAGTAAGGCTTTTGATAAGATGTCTCATAACTTAATCCTCTTCAAATTGTCTGCCCTCGGTTTCGAACCCATATTGTTAAAATGGATATCTTCTTACCTGGAAAACCGTTCTTACAGAGTTCGCTTCAGATCCATCTTATCGACTCCCTTCTTGGCCACCTCTGGTGTTCCGCAAGGCAGTCATCTAGGTCCCCTTCTCTTCATTCTAACCATAAACGATGTCGAGAGGGTTATTAAACATTCTTCCCTCTCTCTGTACGCTGATGATACCAAATTTTTCAAAGCCATCTCTTCACCACATGACTACTGCCTCCTTCAACAAGACCTTGATAGTTTTTCGAACTGGTGCCTACAAAATCGCTTAGAGCTCAATATCGCCAAATGTCAATCCATTACCTTATCACGTAAGCACCACGTGTCCTCCGCCCGCCTTTACCTTCTTCATGGTCAACCTATATCCATCGTTCAGTCTCTCCGTGATCTTGGAATATTGTACGATAGGGAACTAAATTTTCGTTCACATATTGATGAGATAATTCGTAAAGGTAACTCATCACTTGGCTTTGTCAAACGATGGTCCAAAGAATTCTCCGACCCTTACGTGACCAGATCCCTCTACATTACCTTTGTGCGCCCCCTCCTTGAATATGCCAGTCAAGCGTGGTCACCCTTTCAGCAAGTTCATGTGACCAGAATCGAGAATGTTCAACGTCGATTTCTTCGATTTGCCCTTCGAGGTCTTCCTTGGAACGATCCATTTATCTTGCCTCCCTATCAAGACCGCCTCAACCTCATCAACCTGAGTACTCTAGAGAAACGCAGAGATGTTGCAGACATTCTTTTCATTCATCGACTTCTTTCAGGCTCTGTCGATTGCGCATCTCTTTATAATTCAATTTTTTTCAATACCAACCCACGAAATTTACGATGCCCTCGTCTTTTCTATTTACCGTCCCACCGCACTTCATATGGATCTAATGAACCAATTTCCCGTATGCTGCGAAAAGTGAACTCAAACCTCACCCAGTTTGATTTTAACCTCAGCACCCCCTGCCTCAAAACCGAACTCCTTCACCATTCTCCTTAACTTTAAGTCTTAGTTTTAAGTTTTAGTTTTAAGTTTTAGTTTTAAGTTTTAGGTTTAAGTTTTAGCCTTAAGTTAGTTGTAGCTTGTAATAAGCCAAATAAATGGGGGCTTTCGCCCCCACCAAAATTAAAAAAATTAAAATTCTTAGTAATTCACAAAATTTATCACCCCACCGAAACTCAGATTTGATACTCCGGGCATCAATTCCCGCAAGTAGTGAGTGAGAAAACGTTGCCGATAACGACGGCAGTTCATTTTTCTCCGAAAAGCTCAATTTGAGCAACTCCTTCCGTCTCCCAGATCACTGAGCATATTTCAGTGGGAAATGGTGGCGATTAAGGAAGCCCTGTCCTTCTTGAAGTGTAGCGTAGTATCTGTGCGGGATATTAGCATTTTTACGGAGTCAAGAGGCAATAAAGTCCCTGGTATCATGTTCAATCACTTCAAAGGCTACTCAAGATTGCCGCTCGTCTCAATTCAATCTTCACCTATGCTGGGTGCCAGGCCACAGAGACATACCGGGTAAATGCACGGCTTACAAACTCGCTAGAAAAGTCACAACCCTCAGAATTATACAGGAAGGAAAAAATGTAAATTAGAAATGCCAATCATAGATGGGAGACGATCGCAGATCAGCACCGTCATCGGTGTACTCACAGGGTACTGTCCTATCGGTCCACACGCTAAAAGGCTGGACCACTTTTCCAATGATGCAGAGGCTACAAGGACGAGGAGGGGGAAGAAACGATCTTTAATTTCCTTTGTACCTGTCCAGCCTTGCCCAAAAGAAGACTGCTCCATCCAAGGGCACCATTCGACGACTTCGGCGACCTGGCGAGTATTGAATTCAGAAGCATTCTCCGCTTCATAATAAGCACCAGCTGATTCAACTAGCCCTTAGGTAGTTATACTAGCAATAGATTCCGTGGCATAACAATAGACCTCCTTTGATCTAAGTGTGTCTGTGCACAGGTACAGACAGTCAACCTAATGTTAGCGAACACCGAAGCAAAAGTAACCCTTATCCCTTAACTATACAAAATCGTGAAGTAGCATGTTATCTAGTAGATATTGTTACTTGTATTTCCATTATTGATACCTGATGGACTTTTTGCAAATTTTATTAAAGTTTAATTTTTAAAACTCCTGGACCTCGAAAAGAGGTTCAAATTAGTAACAACTGCACAACAGGCACCCATTCGTCCGTACTATTTTCATTTCTGGTCAGCCAATTGAAGACAAAAGAAAACTGCTATAAACTTTTTGATGACTCGGTCCAATATGTGCGGCGTTATTCCGGTAAAAGCGTCTTGAATGTTGGCCTCGAGCTCGTCTAAAGTAGTCGGCTTGTTAGCGTAGACTAAGGATTTGAGAAAAACTAATCGAAGGGTATCAAATCGCATGATCGCAGCGGTCAATTGATGAACGCTCGCCGTGAGATGACCCAGTTGCCAAATTTCTCCTTCTACACTTCGAGCGTTGCGTCGCTTGTATGGCATGTAGCGCCGTCTTTCCCCTGAGGCAAAAATGGGTCTCGTTCGAGAAGATGATTTTTTGGTCAAAATCCGGATCTCCGGCCAACATTTCCAGCACCCAATTAGCAAACTCACAGCATTGTCTATGGTCGTCCGGCTACAATTCCTGCGTTAGCACAATCTTATACGTATGTAGGCCCAAATCCATCAGAAAAATAAGCCTGGTTGACTCTCTGGCGATTCCCAATTCAGCTGATCGCCGCCTGAGTCTTCTTCGATACTGGCCACTACGTCGGTTATGTTTTGTTCACTTCGCAGCGATCTCGGTCTGGTTGCTTAAGATCCAAAAGAGTGTTCTCACGGTCAAACTTTACCACGGTGCGACGAATTGTCTGCGCACTGAAGCCATGATGACGACCGACCTCATGACGAAATTCACGTTGCGTATTTACGACATGGGGTTTGTGGATCGAGCTAATTGCTGCTTTGCTGTCTGAGCAGATGTTGATCTGCCTCTCTTCTCTGGCGTCTTCTGCGAGTAATTCAGATTCTTTCATAATTGCAAAGACTTTTGCTTGAAACACCGTTACAAATGGTTCTAGGTGAAGTTCAATCGGTGGGTTAGCACAAAATATGACAGCGCCCGATTCCCCTGATATGTTAGAGCCATCTGTATATACCGATAACCCATTTGAGTTTCTTGTCGTCCTTTCTGGGGAAAATTGGTTCGAAGTTGTTGGTGGACGTATAAGATTTTTCAACAACATCACTGGGACAATCGATGAGTGGTGTCATTTCTCTTATCGTTTTTGTTATTTCTTGATGTCCTGTATTTGCGCCTTCGTTGAAATGGCCGATAATTCTAAGCCTTGAGGCTGAAAGACCGGCAATTTTCTTCGCTTCGAGATGCACTGGTAGGATGTTTACGATCGCTTCTATGGCCGCTGTTGGTGTTGAGGATTGTGCTCCTGTAATGCCCAAGCAGGCCATACGCTGCACCTACATATGTTAACAAGTCTCTTGCGTACTTTTTATTTGTCACTGGCCACCATACAACTACTCCGTAGAAGATAATAGGTTATATTACGCATTATATCTGAGTTAATTGTTCAGGCCACTTTATCTGCATCAACTAAGTTAAAACAGTTTGGGAAGTGTTCGCACATCAGCGCCTCCAAGGTATTGGCTGCGGTTGCCAAGTTATTACATGTAGAAGTTGATAACTTAGTGGTCCCTTAGACAGATATGTTGGTAATGTTTTCCATGATTCAGCAGCCCTGGTGAGCTTCTTGAAGCTTCTTTTACTTTCTTTATAAGTTTCCCAGTTCTGCTGCTCAATGAATTTTTGAAACCTGGGCACAATCTCGGAATATCTCTGGCTGCTTGTAAATTTTTACTTAAACTAAATACGATCACCAAAATCAAGCACAATTGGGCAGATGTGTCAGTTGCTAGACAGACTTAGCCTGAACAGAATAAGGAATGAATGATAGGTGTCCGCAGAAAAAACTGCAGACAACTTATCGGCGTTCTCATGGATCACTTTGCTTTTGCTAAATACCTCAGTGTGGTAGGCGTAAGTGGTACAACAGTCTGCGACGCTTGTGGAGAGAGCGACGACACTGCGGAACATTTCCTCTGTGATTGTCCAGCTTTTGCTCGTATCAGGTGGCAGATTTTCGGCGCCGATGTGGTGAGTTCTGATACCGTAAAGTCCTCATCACTAAAGCGTTTATTCGACTTTCTCCGATTGGTAAAACATGATTTGCTTCTTGGTAGTACAATGGAACAGTTATGTTTGACTGCTCCAGTGCAGCGTTTCCTGACTCGACAAAAAAAAAAGTGTCATTACCGAGCACAGCACCACCGGAAAGCACGTCAAAGACTTCGTTTCTTTTCAAATGATTTCTCTAGAAGATGCAAGGATGAGGGGGAGGAGAACACAACTCTCCATCCCCTTTTAACTTGTCCAGAAGGAAACTTCACCTGGGAGCATACTTCAACAACAAGCTTAGCGAACTAGGGTAAGGTACCTCCAACGCTTCATATGGAGCTTCAGTTGGTTCTGCGGGTAGTTTCTGTTGAATACCAATTCTGGGGGCTTAAGTTTGTCTTTACTGAATTGCTCGAACCTACCCTAACGTATTTTTTTGGCTCCAATACCCTCTAGACTCATATTATTAAAACCTACTTCTAAATAATATTCTTTGCCTCCAAGGACTTACCTTTTACTTGAACACCAGGATACTTACATGAACTATAAATAAAAGCGGCTCATCATCTTCAAAATTGAGCACTTAAGTCTTTTGCTAAAATTTAAGTTAATTAACAAGTAATCCGCTTACAAAATAAAGTATTTATCACATTTCCGTTCATAAAAAAATATCGTGTAAGGGCATTTTAGAGAAAAAAAAAAATGTTCGCTTAAGCAAAAAAACTTTATCTTTACGACTCTCCTACTTTTCCCACATATAACCACGAAAATATCCTTCAACTACATTTTTTATTACACTAAGCTTCGTAGTAGTAAAAATGACAACTTGCAGGATTACACGAAAATGAATGGTGCTCTACGAAACCGCCCGGAAATCAAAATAAACTTCCGGAACTCGAGCAAACAAGGGCTCCATGGATCACTGAGTTTGCCATGAAAGCGGATACATGTACATAAACTCTGTGCTACTGTTTTCATTGATTTTTATTTCCCATTTGTGTCCTACATTTTTTTTTTAGAGGAAACTCTGCTATTTGTTGCAACAAAGCCTGTTGTTCATATTTCGCTTAATCGATCTTTAAGCAAAAATGCTGTAAAATGTACATTCAGTGGCGCCCTATTTTTTTTTCGCTGAAAAACTTTTACAAAATAAATATAAATCAGCAGCACAAGCGGAGTGAAAAACTTTCCTCCAAACTTACTTCCCAGCTGGTGGCTGTGCAAGGGATGAAGTGTGTATTCTTACGCAATAAAGCAGGATATGAGATGAAAGGAAAGTAACTTGCTAAAATATGATAAATATACGGTACCAAGATCCTTGAACATCGATGGGAAAACTTAAATCGCATCCAAAGAAAATAGCGGACGTTCCTCCTCTCTATCTTCCTCTTGTGGTTTGCATCGTTAAAACCTTAACCAATTCTGGTCAAACAAAACCCAAAGAACGTATTAAAGATAATTTAGTTTTCTCTTCTATTCTTGTGCGGAAAAGTAAATCCGTTTATTCTACATAAGAGAGATAAACATTCTAAAAGATATACAGAGTGGGGAAAAAAATATATAATAAAGGCACAATGCAGTAAGAAACAAAAAAAAAGATGAAACCAAAATTTAGGATATGAAAAAGTGAAATAAAAGGAGAATCCCAGCACAGGCACATGCCCGCTAAGCTTATAGACAGACGCCAACGCCAGGACAAGAAAGGCGGAGAGACTCCATCAGGAGCAGCTCTTGTGCCGGCAGCAGCTGTTGGCATTAATTCGTTTTTCCCATGGCGTAGAAATCTCCAAGAAAGAGTCCTTGTGGTGATATGAAATTAAATGAAGGCAGGTGATGTCAAAGGGACGAGCAATAGAGTTCCTTCATTCTTTGCTTTCTGTGTGTGTGTGAGGATGCCTCAGTTTGTAATACTTTTTCATTCCAATTTTTGTTCCTGCCCATGCCCATATTATGGGTGACATTTTGTTGAGTTTTGTGGTGGATGCAGGTGGGCACGATTTGTTAGCATTTCTGGGAGCTTTATTACTGCACATACAATATCAATAGAAGAAAGAAGTGTGATGCAGAAGGGATAAACGTTACAGGTGGCAGCATCAACGAATTTCAATTGACGTAAAGATTTACATTGCTGGTATGGAAAGGAAGTATTTTTGTAGGAACTCTAGCTTATGGCAGTTATAGAGGAAAGTTTCATAATTGTGATACCATCCAATGGATTTTGATAATTTTTTTTTGTTTGGTATGATGGCTCCATCTGAAATTGATCCGAAATAGATGGATTTGGGGGCAAGATATTCGACAAAAATAGATGTTTATAGTAGTAGTAGTAAAGGGTCTTTAATTAAGCGCTTCCTATCTTTAAATTTAAATAAAATAAAATATGTGTGAGATATTATCAAAATTGTTTATTCGTTTGAAAGGCCTATCGATGCCATTATGTATGGAATATAACATCGTTCAAATGTCCGCCGTGGCTTCTCTGGGTGGCGCGCATCCGAAATGTCCAATTTTCCATTACTCTGGCGCATAAATCAGGCTGAATTTGACCGATGGCATGGGTTAAGTTGGCTTTGACGGCCGCTGTGGTTTGTGGCTTATTCGTATAGAAATGCGACTTCAGAAAACACCACAAGAAAAAGTCTAACGGGTCAAATCGCACGATCTCGGTGGCCAGTTCACATCACCTCCACGTGAGATGACCATGCCTCGTGCAGAATTTCCAATGCGGCGTGAGCTGTGTGGCACGTAGCGTCATCCTGTTGAAACTACATGTCGTTGGTGTCCCTATGATCCAATTCAGGCCAAAAGAATGGTAATCATCGACCTATAGCGCTCGCCGTTGACGGTGATGGTCTGGCCAACGTCGTTCTCAAAGAAATATGGACCGATGACGCCGCCAGCCCAAAATCCACACCAAACTGTGACTTTTTCGGGATGCATTGGACGCTCTTGGATGTCATGTGGATTGGTATCGTCCCAAATTCGACAATTTTGTTTGCTGACGTACCCATGGGCCTCATCGCTGAAGATGATTTTTCGATGAAAATTAGGGTCAGTTTCCAACTGCTCCAGAGCCCATTCAGCGAACACACGTCGTTGTCTATGGCCGTTTACCTTCAGCTCCTGGGTTAGTTAAATTTTGTGCGGGTGTAGGCCTAAGTCACGATGCAAAATTCGCCAAGTTGTGGTCTGCGAAAGGCTGAGTTCTTGCGAGCGACGCGAAATCGACAGCCTCGGATTCTCCTGCACACTCTCACGGACAGCGGCGATGCTTTCGGCAGATCTTACATTTCGTCGACGTACGGGTGTTGGTTGATTGTTTGCTGAACCAGTGGACTCAAATTTATCCACCACACTGCGAATAGTCCTCTCGGAAGGACTATTATGGCGACCGTAAAATGGGCGAAGCGCGGAACGTTGCCCGAACAGAACACCCATTTTGATAAAACAATTTTATTATTTGCACGTGATGTTGAACGCTATATCCATCCATGGTGATTTGGCAAAACAGACTGAATAAATGACAGCCAATTTTACAGATGTAGCTTCAACAATATGGCCGCTATCAATTGTCAAAGCTCGGAAGTTCGTATTGGAAGACCCTATAGAAGTAGCAGCGAGCCTTGAAAATCGACATTATTTTATTTTAATGATTGTCATCGATGAAGTACAGATTCCCCTTCGCGAAGATAAGATTTTTATAAAATCTGCTAGTTTCTCTTGCTCTTTGAATCCGTTTCTGTTGATAACTCAGCTTAAGCTTGCTCAATAATTGTATTCTTTTATTGATCCACTTCGTTTGTGTTATATTTTCGTTTCTCCAACTAAGATTAAAATCGTGACCTAGCATTCAAATTTTCAACCCAAAACAAATCTTTTTAGATTAGCTTTAGGGTAATTTGATTTGGCAATCGGTTAATCCCATACTCAAATAATGTACGTCCTATATATCTCATATGCAAGTCCAGTGTATCTACGAACTTGGGCGACCTTAGTATCCTTTTAACAAAGTACCTCTGCAATTTGTCCACTTCATCAAAGAGCATATGACCCCAGACTTGCGTTTCATACGTTTGCACAGCTCTGCGCACTGCTTGGAATAAATGCCACTTTGATTGCAGAGCGACATTTCTTTTATGAAGGAAGTTGTTTCATGTCGCGTTAGTTCCTTTTCTCCATATAGTTTGCGAAAATCACTTTAGGCGTCAATGTCATCGCTAAGTAGCAATAATTTGTATCACTTCACATTTGAAGTACCACTTTTCTTGGTTAGCTTTTCTGCCTCCGTGTTTAAAAACCATTATTTGGAACTTGCTTAGGTTTACCTCTAAGTTCCACTTTATCATCCTTTGCAGGACTTGTACACTGTCGGCAAAAATGACAATGTCATCTGCATAAAGAAGTAGTCTTATGTTTAGCTCATCTATGTATAAGCCACCTTCTAGACACTCATGTAAATCATTTATATTTAGAGAAAACAATAACGGGGACAAGAGACATCCTTGTTTAACACCAGAAATTGTGTCGAAGTTTGTAGACAACTCTTCTCCTGTCCATACTGATGACTTAGTGCTTTCGTATATGTTCTCCAGCAGTCTGAGAACTTTGGTTGAAACCCCATTGCTTGTAGTGTGTACATTAATACTTTTCGAGATACTTTGTCGAACGCCGCTTTAAAGTCTACGAAGAATGCGTAAACCTTCTGTTTTTCACGGAACTTTAAATGCGCAATCGAGGCTAGGTTGTAAATATTGTCCACCTTCGAGTATTTTCTCCTGAAGCCAGCTTGGTATTCCGTTAAAATATTATGCTTTTCGACCCAATTGTATAGCCGTTCATTTAGGATACTCATCATGACTTTAGCAATGCAGTTCTTAAAAGATATCCCCATATAATTACTTGCCACATTGCAATTTCTTGAATATTGGAAAAATTATACTTAATGCAAAAATTGCATCAACTCTGCCTCTTTGGAATATTTGATTATATACCCATGTCAATTACACTAGAAACTCATTGGGAGCGTTCTTGAGGAATTCATATGGAATCCTGCCTTCACCCGGGGCTTTACTTACCTTTGCCTTCGTCAGCACATTCTTTACCTCTTCAATTGAAATTTCCAGATCCACATCCTCCCGAAGCAATACCGCGTAGTGGTGATGATGTTCATACTCGTACACGCCTAACAGAGAACCCACTAAGTGGAATTCGATGGAACTTGGTTTTCAAATAACAATCATGAAGATATGGATAGTTAAATGATAAAGTTTCTTAAACGTTGAAATTGTCAAGAAACGCTAATTTAATTCTGGTTTGCCTCCTTGGCCTAATGTGTACCCAAATGTTCCCATCTGAGAAGCATCGAAAAAGTCACACAATCATATAAGCGATTGCGGTCTATGCAATCCAAGTCAGACACGAAAACAAATAAAAAAAATGTCAACTGGGTTACCGCAAGGAAGCGTTCTTGGACCGCTTCTGTATCTTCTATATACCGGCGATATACCGCAAGAAGAAGGCACCGTCTTCGCTGCATTTGTCAATGACACTGCTATAGATAAAACAACCGAAGAAACAATAGTAAAGCCACAAAGCGCTCTGAATAATGTGAATGAATGAACAAAGACCTGAAGAATCGACTTCAATGGAACCAAATCTGTTCATGTGAATTTAAGTTATAAGAAAACGAACATCTTACCAGTCCTTATAAACTCGGTCCGTATTACGTTCCCAAACGATAGAAATTTATTGCTCCATCTACAAAGTATCAAACCTTTCGACTTAGCACGATAAAGATTAGCTGCGTCTATATAGTCTACGAGTATATATAATAGCGGAACAAGCAGGAACTTTCATTGGAAAGACACCTACCAAAGTTTGCTTGATAAGTCTTAACTTAGTTGCAGTAACTAATAAATTTATTTGGAAGGGAGGGGTTTCTGGTAAGTAAGAATCTCACACTACTATGAGCACGAGACTGCGGTCCTCATAGTGTCTATGGAAGATTTGCACGTACTCCCGTGTGGGGGGGGGGGAATTAAAATAAGTGATTAATCCTAATCCTACCGCTGTGTGACTTTGAGTCATAATCGAAACGTTTTTAGATATATTTCCGTTATTAACGTTATTTGCTTAGTTTTGAGCTTTGGTTAGCTATTTATTGATGAAAAAACATATTCTCTAAAAATATTATGTTTCAAGTTTGATTTATTTGTACCTATTCTAAAAATGCTATCGTAAGTTACGACGAGGTGAGACGCACGATGCTATGTATTACTATCCACTGCTGTAGAACTACAGTAGATAGGAGGGCAAGGTGAAAAGTTTTCGACCTGACGCAGAGATGGCGTTCCAATCAGCAAAAATTATGTTTCTTGCCTGGGTGCACTTCTCACTAGTTCGTGTGACAAAATGGATAAACTTGAATATCGTGCGGTGATAAAATTCTTCGTTTTGGATGGGTTAACCCCTAATAAAATTCATCCAAAGTTGACAAAAGTTTTTAGGAGCAGAGTCCCCGCTCCTGTCAGCCGTTAAAAAGTGGGCAGCCGAATTTAAACGTAGTCGCACGTCCCTCGAAGATGACCCACGTGAAGGACGGCCAAAAACCGCAACCACACCCGAAACCATCGAAAAAGTGCATGATACGTGTATCGTGTTGGACGATAGGCGAGTGAAGGTGAGTGAGATAGCTGAGGCTGTGTGTATATCGGAAGAGTGGGTGCGAAACATCTTACACAAAAACTTAGGGATGCGAAAGCTCTGTGCAAGATGGGTGCCGCATTTGGAGAATGCCGATCAAAAGCAAATGCGCAAACGATTTCCGCGGTAAACTTTGGACCGATTCAGTAGGAATCTGACCGATTTTGTGCGGCGATTTGTCACCATGGATGAGACATGGGTCCACCAATACACGCCAGAAACGAAACAGCAGTCGAAGCAGTGGGTGGAAGACGGTGGTTTAGCGCCAAAGAAAGCGAAGTCGATCGCATCTGCCGGAAAGGTCATGGCCAGTGTGTTTTGGGATGCGAAAGGGATCCTGTTAATTGATTACCTTGAGAAAGGCAGAACAATTACAGACGAATATTACTCCAACCTTCTTGACCAGCTGGATGCCAAAGTTCGCGAGAAGAGGCCTGGCTTGAAGAAGAAAAAAATCATCTTTCACCAGGACAATGCACCTGTACACAAGTGTGCGTTAGCGATGGGAAAACTGCGGGACCTGGGGTACGATTTGCTCTGCCATTCCCCCTATTCACTTGATTTGGCACCCTCAGACTTCCATCTGTTCCCAAACTTGAAGAAATTTCTTTCTGCGAAGCGCTTCGCATCCAATGCAGAAGTTGAGAGGGCCGAAATGAATATTTTCACAGTCTTCCAGACTCTCACTTCCGAGAAGGAATACTGATGTTAGAGAAACGCTGGACCAAGTGTGTTGAAGTCAAGGGAGATTATGTAGAAAAATAAAATCATTTTTTAACTGAAAATCGCAGTCTTTCATTGTCAGGCCGAGAACTTTTCACCTTGCCCTCGTATGAACGTATTTCTTCAAGTAGTCCACCCTGTTGGGTCAATTTTTACCTCCATTTAACGAGTTATCTTAGTGAGAGTTACTCGTAATATCTAAATGCTAAAAAAGATTTCTTCTTTTTTTTTAAATTGTTTGCTACTCGTATTCAACTGAAGAAATTAATTTTCTCTTCTTCTTCTCAGGTTTCTCACTAAGCCACTGCTACTGTCCTGCAGATCGCATGAACAAGGGTTGACTGATGGGATCACCCACTTCTGTGATAAGCCACCACCAGCCGGAGTGAGAAATATTCAGATACGTATGTCACTCCAAAACAAGTATCTGGTACTGCAAGAACACATGATTCGACAGAGGAACCAATGACTGGGAAATTGTAGGATGGAAATCTCGAGACGGTACTCTCCATATGAGGGATATACGACAAGTACTCTCGAACCAGGTGTTTGTAGGCCTTGTAAGACCAAATAGGAATTCTACACTAGAGTTCGCTATACTTGAGATGAACCCACACAAACCATGCTGAAGAAAACAAGGCGGAGCACTAATGATCAATGATTGAAGAAACGTGATCCAATGCCCTTAACCTTGTGAGATAAAGCAAAGACTGTTAAAAACGTAACACCACAGACTATAGGGGTTGGAGAGAAGCTGTTTGCTCTGAACTTCTTTTGAATAGCTATCTAAAAGAGAACTAAAGATGCGCGTGTGCTGAGTCTGATTGTACTAGTGAAACTGAGGACTTAGGCCTGCACAAGCACAACTGGGTAAACCTCAACACGCGCATGAAAATGCGGATAGGACAACCCGGGCGAGTCATTTCTTGCTGGACTGATTAACTAAAAGAAGAAAAAAGAAGTGCGAGGGAAGAATTCTCTCAATGAGTCAACGATAGCATCGGTCAGGCTACCGGATACCTTATTGAGTAAGGCTGTATGTATATGGTGACGGATAAACCCTTAATAGCCCAGCAGCAGTTCTCAGTAATTGGCATCGGAATATCCGGCCCCTTGTTCTAGGATTTTAACTGAGGAGCTGGACTTTCAGGTCGGGGGCTGTTACTTCTAGTTACAAACCAAGTAAAAGCCTTAGATAAGGATGATTTTACAGTTGATAAAAGACCTAAACAAAATAAGGACAACAACTTTCGGATGCGCACGTGAAATTCTGTTTTTTTTTTTTTTAAAAATGTTCTCCATTACCTAAAACTATGTTTTAAAGTTTATTAACCCTGCGATGGACAGAGAGCAAAGAATAGATTTTGCCAGACTAAAAATGAATGTAGAAACAGGAACTCTTTGCAGGCTCCCATTTACGTATGCTCAGCTTGTCGATGTTGAACCCAGGTACAGCTATGTACGTATGTAGTTTTTCTTATGAAATAGCCAAACTGGAAATTCCTAAACATATTCAGGACTTTTTTTTCTAAATTCATACTTATTCACAGCTATTTAAATGCTGTTCTACCATCTACAAACCGTGGATCCATGCGGTAGACTGTGGAGAGCTGCGATCAGACTTTGTAATTACAAGTCTGCAGAGCGAATAACTATGATATACGAGTACTCGTGCACTACGCTGACTGCTACAAAGAACAAAAGCAAGGTTTATTTGGATGCGGATTTATCGTTACCTGGCGACAATTTGCATTAAGACAAAGTTCAAAAACATTAACCGAATATGTGTCACCAAGTATTGCATATGAGATCCTCGACAACACTTACAACCAATGTCCATGATACGATGTTCAAATCGCGGAAAGTAGGGCATCTTTCAAAACAACACCTCCGGAAATGGACTTTGGCTTTGCGACAGGGTGGAACATTACTGTAGCCAGCACATGATTCCCGCGTAAGGGAACCCTGCACAATAATATTGAACACAATGCGATTAATGCAAGGCATACCTCCCGTATTTTTGATGTTTGCATTGCATTGACTCGGATCACTATCTTGTTGCTGCCAAGATACTGGAATGCTCGTGGATCCTAAACGCCATAACATCAAAGAACTAACCTTAAATCTGCGAGAGACTTTGCCGATCGAGTGTCCCTAAGTCAAATAACCGACGGCAACATTGTAAGCACACTGATGTCCTGGCTTTCTTACAACCACTACAAAGAATCTCCTAAAGGTATGCACCGCGAAGTGCATCTTAAGCAAAACGAGAAGCTTATGAAGCGACGCTGCATGTAGTGATAAGACGAGTTTGCTACATAAACCAGCATATGGGACACCAGCGATCGAGTCAATGGAAATGATATTCAAAAGTTTTACCAGAAAATAAAGATAACATTCTAAGGCTACAAAGCTCAGACAGAAACTTGTAGGGATGAAGAGGAAAACATGGTAATAGGGGTGCAATCGGTGCAGAAAATTCGGGAAGTTCTGTAGATCTGTACACTGTTAAACGGCGGTGAGGACCAAAATGTCACTATCAGTCAGAATGCTGTATATTCAACCCGACCGATGACAATACATATTTCCATTCCCCCCGATCAGAATGAGGTGATCCAAGCATAAATCGTACAAAAATATGAAAGCCTATGGCTGGGGATGATTTGGTACAGAGCACACATCAACACAGCTGTGAAATGTGGTCGAATGTACTCGTAAGTATGCTCGATGAATAGAACCTCTGTCTGGAATTTGATATGAACTTTTTAAGCTTTAGCAATCTAATTAGGCACATTACACCAGATGTTTAAAAGCTCCAAATTGACACTCACCATCGGCTATGATGGAGTTTATAGAGATGATCTATAAAGAGCCACATTTCTAGGACACTAGTTCTTGGTTTTTTTGTATTATTATTCATTTCTCTTTTATGCTCGGATGGCTGTGGTTGCTGTTCCTCGATGAAATATAGAGGAGAAGGTAAACTAGAAAAATATATGAGTTGTACAACGACAGATTCCCAGTCAGAATAGTTCATTACAAGAGTTGGCTAGGACAAGTAGAACAAATGGTCATCAACGCCGATAGTCTTTAAATACCGGAGGTACGACACTATGGCTTTGTCAAACGATGGTCCAAAGAATTCTCGGACCCTTACGTGACCAGATCCCTCTACATTACCTTTGTGCGCCCTCTCTTTGAATACGCCAGTCAAGCGTGGTCACCCTTTCAGCAAGTTCATGTGACGAGAATCGAGAATGTTCAACGTCGATTTCTTCATTTGCCATTCGAGGTCTTTCTTGGAACGATCCATTTATCTTGCCTCCCTATCAAGACCGCCACAACCTCATCAACCTGAGTACTCTAGAGAAACGCAGAAATGTTGTAGACATTATTTTCATTCATCGACTTCTTTCAGGCTCTGTCGATTGCGCATCTCTTTATAATTCAATTTTCTTTTATACCAACCCACGAAATTAACGATGCCCTCGTCTTTTCTATCTATCGTCCCACCGCACTTCATATGGATCTAATGAACCAATTTCCCGTATGCTGCGAAAAGTGAACTCAAACCTCACCCTTCACCATTCTCCTTAGCTTTAAGTCTTAGTTTTAAGTTTTAGCCTTAAGTTAGTTGTAGCTTGTAATAAGCCAAATAAATGGAGGCTTTCACCCCCACCAAAACCAAAACTCAAAACATAAACGACAAACGCATCTAAGGTAACGCACACAAGTGGAAACAGACTTCAACCAACTTGGTGTGTAAAACAGAACTTTTAGCTCTGATTCGACCTGACTAGAGAGACTCGATGGTACAGGCCCAGGTTCGCCCCGGGCTGTTGCGCCATCTAAAGTAATGAAGTAATTGATATCCAAATACCTAGTGAGCACTATAGATCGTATTATAGAAGCATGGTATATATATATCTACATTTACATAAGTAGGTTACACGGAAAGACTCAGAGGCATTTCCTAAACTAAAAAGTGAAAATATTATATTAAACAGCGATCGCGTATACATTGACCTTTCCATTGGGTATGTATTAATACTTCAAAGACAACTCAGGATGTTCGCGTCTTTTAAATTCAACTCCATACCTACCCACAAATGGAAAATAAACTCACCCGAATTGCATTACCTCCTTTTATAGACATGAATATACCGACACAAAAGTATCGTGAGGCGTTTCTCTTACCCAGTCTTCCCCGTTAATAAGCAAGTTGGTTATTTATCCCATTAACTTCCTTTTTATTCATGAAATTTGCTATCCTTTGCAAATACTACCCTCCTCCATTCGCCCACCGCCAACGCAACACGAAATGACCCTCATTATAGCAAAATTATCTCATTTATCCGGCAGCGAAAACAAAACATGAGCAAAAGAACCCAACACAAAAAAAAAAGCAAAAAAAAAAAAACACGCAAATCCCCACGATGAACTGAAATCAAACTCATCACCAGCACAAGAAATCTAATAAAAGCTCAGGAAATTAAACTTATTTCACGCTAGACACCCCGAAGACCCCTGCTGCCAGAAGATAAAACAAAAATACGAAAACAAATCATGAAACAACGACAGTTTTGGGGGTGATTTGTGATCCAAACACACCCGACAACGAGGACAACAAACGCTGTGCCACGCAACGCAATTGGCAATTAAACATTTTCCATACTAAAAATGTAAATTTCACTGACTCTTCTCATTTGCAAGGCAACCATCCTTCTAACCAACTCTGGGGAAATAATTGCGCCAAATAAAAGTTTATTTTATATGTGACCTCCAGCAACACATCGTCATCATCGTAGCCATTGCCAGCGTTGTCGTCCTCATCGTCAGCACACTGTAAACTACGCTTGCAAAATTCAACTTAAGGGATGGTTTCACTGGCTTTATAGCTCCCAGTTCTGTCATTTTGCTACCCTCCTTCAACTCGTATATTCAGTGAGCTAAATCCAATATTGACATTATTCCTTCTGTCATTTTCTGATGTTTTCTGTTTGCTTCTGTATAAGGGGGTGAGGTCATTGTGTATCCCTTAAAACTCGTTAATATTCCCTTAGTGTTAAATCTTTGTTTGGTGCTTCTTCAGAGAACAAGGGGTCATCTGCAACCGGAATTCTTCTCCAATCTTACACATGAGAGCCGTAATGTGTAATTAATACCAATATAAGATTTACCCCTACCACTAATACAAGGATATAGAGTAACTGCAAAATAATTAATTAACCAATTAATTTTCGTCCTTTTATGTGGTCAATAGTGTGGTGGACTGCTTCCATGTCAAAAGTAACGTATCGGAGATCGAATGAAAAAGGAGGCCAACAAAAAAGAAAAAAACAGCACTCGAAGCACCACTAAGGGTTCAAATTGAAATACCCACGCATATCCTTTGAGCCTGCTCCTTTTCGGTGGGCAGCCAAAAACGCTTTTCCTATCGTGTTGTATCTATCTCTTCTGTGTTTGGAAATAAGAAGACAACGAATGAACGTAGGAAAAAAAAAATTCTGAAACCGAACTCCCTTGCGGAAAATCGTCATTCTACTCCGTTGTATGTAGAGACATCGTTGAGAGTAGAACAGAGCTGATGGTGGCAGCTTACATGCCTGTAGCCTGTTCTTATCAATAAGCCCCTTTGGCATTCAGTAAGCTGGTACTCTCGGGTAGTATGGAACATCTGCCAATTAATGAGTTATACGATGTAATCGAAATCCTTTTGTTTTTGCAGTACTCGTACATTTTGGAACTGGGTACGTGTAGGCTGGATGGTGTCCCAGTCCCTCATAAATGGACTTTAGATCGAGACACATTTACCAACAAAAGATGTGAACATGACAACGACAAGCAAAGGGAGCCGACGCCACCACCATCGGTAAGGTTCAGTGTTAGAGGGTAAATCGGAAATTTAATGATTTAGCAAATCTTTCAAGAGGATACAAGATTATGTGTGTATCTGGGAGTGTAGCCAGTGCCTAAAATAGCCGAAGGACATTGCAGATATAGTGTGATACTTTGCCAATCGATTGGGTTGATAAGTCGGATTAGAAGTTGGGGGTGATGTTTTTTTTTTTTTTTTTTTTTATTATTATTCAGCACTGCAGAATGTACACACGTAGGTCGTACATACCCTAGTTTGTAGTGAGGGTGCGTACTTATTTCGAGTTTCCAGACGAAGTTTGAGGAGCAACATCTTTTTTTTTTTTCCCCCGAAATATAAGTTGTGTACGAGGGTTCTTGGAAAAGTCAAGGTTCCGTTAATGTTTTTGGTTTTTTTTTTTTTTTTTCCCCTTCACAACGATATATCGATTTGAAATGAAAAATAATGAAGATTACCAAGACCGAGAATCTGTACACGTTATTGACAAGCAATATTCGTGACTTGGACTATGCTTATCGGTAAGTCACGTAGGTTTTTTTTTCTGTTTCAGATGCTTAAAGTCTTTACATGTGAAATATATTAAATAAATAAATAAATCATTTTTTGTGATAACAAAATTATAGCTATGGGATGTTTTAAAAGGATTGGGGTGGCTATAATTAGTGATGTTAAATTTACTGAGACAAACAGAGAAGTTTTTGTAAACTTTGATTCGATTCTTTACCATTTTGGAGTTTTTTGATCAGGCTTTGTCTTCATTTAACTAGTGCTTCTTTTAATCGAAGTACTGTAGATAAACGTAATTGTTTTTCATTTTTACCACTTTAATATTGTTAAGTGAATTTGCTTATAACCTGCATTATTTAAATCTGTGTGAAAGCAACACTGAACTTTTTTTTAAAAATATTAAGACTATGTCCTTAAAAGTTTATTAACCTAGTGATGGAGAAAGTTGAAAGGAGAACTAGAGATTGGAGAAGGAAGAATAGCTTAAGAACGGTAACCCTGCCTCTTGGCGAGTTTGTATTTTCAGCCTAACCTAACCCGGAGAAACAGACACTGTTCGCAGCCGCCCAGTTTAGGTCAGATACTACTGAAGGAATCATTGTTTGCTGTTTATTTTAAGACGGCATCTTCTCGCCTTGTCGATATTGGATCCAGGTACTCCTACATGTAGTTTTTTATAAGAAGTCGCTGAGCCAAACTGCAAAGTCCCGCGCACCTATTCAATATAAACGTTGATCGTTCTAGGGTCTTAGGCATAGACATACTCGTATGATATACGAGTACCTACCGTTGAAAGAGCTCTTTGAGCTCAACCGACAACTTTTTCTTTTTTTTTAATTAAAAATTATAAATTTGCATGTGAAAAATGGCAAAAAAAAGGAAATGTCACCAAAATCGGTTCAATAATTCAGAAGCTATGCAAAAATGCAAAAATAAAGACCGCCAGAACGCCTCGTCAGCTTTTCGTATGAGATACGTACGTAGAATTTGTGAACGGAGTCTTTCTTAGCTTTTTTTTTTTTTATGTGAAATCTATTTTTGTTCTACTGAAGTACTCTTAGCCATTCTAGAAGAGAAAGACTTTACGGATGCCGACGTTTATATTACTTCCACCAGACGATAAAATGGATACAAAGGAAGGCAGTGGTAATAACATTTTGGTGGCACTCACAATAATATTACCGATCATGAGCTGCCTACTACAACAGAAGCTAAGATCAAACGAGATCGATCTGATGGGGTGAAGTGTACCTTACTAGGTATGGCTGCAAACTGCTTCTTTTTTTTTTTTTTGCGAACTGCTGCAACTGTTCTGCCGAAGATGTGTACATTTACACAAGCAACATCTGTACCTGCAAATTCGAGCAGTTCTCGCGGGTCCTTTAGTGTCAAATGTAAAACTTTTTAAATGACCCTGAATGGATCAGGAACCGTTAATGGTAAGCTTGCAGAATGCTATTTTTCATTTTTATTTTTTAATAAATGGTGATCGCACTTTCGAAATGACAATGATTGCATTCTAATAATTTGTGACATGCCTGGCTACGTAACAGTCGATATGAAAAATGCTCTAAAAAACTGACACGATCCTGGACAGCCTACACAGAGCTCATTTAAACATTGGCCTCTGCAATTGGATTCCACAGAGGCTTCAATCGAGGGTTTTATTTACAACGCAAGCAGATGTAACCATCCGGAGAAGGGTCTGCAGAGGAAATCCCCAAGGTGAAGTTAGGTCTCCTTTATTATGGGTCCTCCTAGTGGATGAGATCTTAGTAATACTGGAGGAAAACGGCTTCAACGCGACGGCCTATGCCGATGATGTGGTCATCCTGGTTTCGGGTAAATTCTATCCAGTCCTAAGAGAAAGACTCAATCACGCACTACAACTAGTGGATAATTGGGTCAGCAGCGAAGGGCTGGGAGTGAACGCCTCAAAGACGGACGTAGTTCCTTTCACTAAGGAGAGATTAATTCCTACGTCCAGACCCCCAAATATCGGTGGTATTGAACTAAGTATCTCAAGTTCAGCTCGATACCTGAGCATAATTCTAGATTCTAAACTGAACTGAAAGGATAACACTGCTGAACGCATCAAAAAAGCTCGCGTAGCTTTCTATTCTTGCAAAAATGCATTCAGTAACACGTGGGACTTCAAACCAGCTGTGGTTTACTGGATATACACTACGGTCGTAAGACCCAGTCTCACATATTGTTCACTAGTATGGTGGATGGTTCTTGAGAAACAATACCAGCTTTCAAACCTCACCAAAATCCAGAGGGCAGCGTGTATCGGAGTCATGGGGTCAATAAGAACAACACACCAACAGCGGCAATGGAAACCATGCTCAGTTTCATTCCGCTTGATATATACGGTAGCAGTCTGGCGGCAAAAACCACTGTAAGACTGAGAGAAGGCCGATTGTGGTCACTGAGCCTTTACGGGCTCCATTTTATCTCGATGGGGGACTACCAGCAGATCGACGGAAACTGATTATATCGAAGGAAACGAAAGGGCTGACGAGCTTGCTAGGAAAGGGTCGGCGCTGCACTTATCGCGGGCCCTCCCTTTTGTAGTAACCCCAACCAGTTCCCTACGAAAGAAAATACAAGATGGAACCACCGGTCGAGCAAACAGACAGTCGGTTCATCTGGAAACATGCGCAACGACCAGGGCGCTATGACCGGCCTTCAGCAAGAAGAGATCAACTTCTCTGGTGAAACTTAGTCGTTATAACGCACGGGTCGTTTCTGGAATAATTACTGGTCATTGTGCCATTGGCGTTCACGCGGAGCGACTCGGTGTGCTGCATAACGATTATTGTAGAAGTTGCGGGGACGAAGAAGAAATTGAATCAGTCACCTGCTATGTGATTGTCCTGCCCTATCCGTTACAAGAATGAGGACTCTCCGAAGTTACTTCTTCTCGGCTTTGGAGGACTTAGGTAAGATATCACTATCTGGGTGGTTCTAACAGCGGACTTTTACAGAGGTTAAATGATTGGGCACAATGGACCCCAACTGTTGGTCTAAGTGACCAGTGACTGTATTTCTCACAAGGCACTCATATACCTAACTTCAGGTTCCCAAAGATATCTCCCCTGATTTTCTTGCTGAACAAAAAGATTTGTGAGAAACGCAAAACTATGTGCAATACAATAGCTATGAGAGTAGGTTACCCTATTATGTAAGACATAGTGCAAAACTATTTTTGAAAGACAAATCGACAAGATTCGGAATGAAAATGTGGTCTTTTCGAACTTTATCCCTACAGTGGGGCCCTACCAGAGTTATCCTAAAGCCTATAGAAGCATGCAAGTTGTGCGGTTTTTGGAATACACTTTTCAGAATGTTCAGCGATGAGGCTCATTTTTGGTTGAATGGCTACGTCAATAAAATTGCCGCATTTGGAATGAAGAAAATCCACAAGGCATTACTGAGACGCCGTTACATCCACAAAAAGTCACTATTTGGTGCGCTTTATGTGTTGGTGGAATTATTGCAAGCAAGCAATTTATTGAAGGAAACATTCGATGAGTGCTTAAATTCGCTTAATGGACCTGTGAATTGGCTTCCCAGATTGTGTGATTTAACACATTTGGATTATTTCCTGTGGGGATGTGTGAAGTCGCTAGTCTACGCCGATAAAGCAGAGATGGACGATGGATGACTTGGAAGCCAACATTCGCCGTGTTATTGCCGATATACGGCCCCAATGATCGAAAATTGGACTTCCGAATTGCGCTTTATTCAAGGCAGCCCGAAATCATATTTGAACGCTAATAGCATAAAATTTTCTTTCCTATAAAGCCAATACTACCGCCATTACCACGATTTTTATGTGTTTTATTTCATTTTAAAGTTCTATGTCTCCTTCACCTACACCCTTCACATTCGTTTGTACCTATATTTAGGTCTAGCAGGTAACATTTTTAATCATAATTTCTATCATAATTTAGCGTCCATTGTACGAACGAAGATGGAAAGGAGAATACTTCTTTACCGACATTTATTAGCTATCGAATGTATAAAATAATTCCAGTATATCAATTAAAATGGTCCAATTATCAATTAAAATGGTCCGACACCTGAGATGAAAGTACAATTAAGCAGCAAGAAAGACAGGATAAGTATTTTAAATATAATCCGATTCCTGTTGTTATTTACATTATTTTACCAAAGCATTTGATTGGACGATAAAGCAACCCCATTGATAGCTGCAACGGAACTAACTCACAAAAAAGTACCTTACTCTATCAATTTCCTTCCAGGAATTTAAATATTTAATCTATAATCTCTCTTGGTACTGATAAACTTTGCTGTAATGTGATTTGCATCTGAACAATGCCGGATCATTGTCCTGAATAAATATCCAAACATTTATCTTGGTTACAGCAGCGTTCATATAATAAATTTTAAGTCAAACACTGGCTACTTATTTTAAGTGCCTAATTAAAAAATTACCGTTGTTACCATGATGATTTTCTAAAATAATTGGTAATGTGCGCTGTCGTCTTACCCTCCCCTACGCAAACCCCTAGAAAATAAAATGTTTATTGTGCACGTGAGTAAGTAACGAAGCATAATGAGACGCACAAAAGTCTCAAATGGTAACCATCATAAAGTTGCTGTGCTGAAAGCTTCCAACTTTATCCTTCATTAAGCTCATAACTCCTCAACAAGAGTCCCCTAGTTTCGGTCTACCCGCATTTTCATTTACACAACAATTCAGGTGTAACCGGGAATGTCGGTGCTCCGTTTTTTTTTTTTTTTTTTTTTTGTGTTTGTTTGACGATAAAAGCATGTCATAAAAATAAATTTATCATTCTGTCATCCGAAAGATATATAAACCTATCATAAAATTTGCCTAAAGCTGTAAGCAAATCCATAAAAAACGGTAATGGTCATGGTCCACTTCATTTAAAATGTCTCCAACCCACACATACCAACAAATTTACTGTTTCTAGCATATCCCCTTATTGACTGGGTTATTTGCATTCATGTGACCGGTATGTTCAGTACCGGAACTGCTATGGTCGTTATATCCGCATGTCCTACATGTATACTAGAAAGTAGAAATATGCCCTGGCAGCGTGCGAGTTACCTACTCGTAACTTACTTATGCCTCAACCGCCGATCTTAGATTCCATAAAAAAAGGGGGAACAAAAAAAAACATGAAAAGGATATCGCATAGTGGGATGATGCAACCTACTGATGTCCTTGTGTGTACAATAAATACAGGGATACCTAATCCTGTTTTATGGGTGTAAATTGGATGAAAGAAAATCCCACTTGAATTGAATTCTCCTTAAGCGTTCGGCTCCTACTCGTACTGCTGATACAAGGCCAACTACGAGCCATTGCTCTGTGGAGTTATTTTCTCACTCAGGCGGATCCTTTTTAAAATGCACTAGCACACAACTAATTTACAGGTGCAAATCCGCCATTCAATATTTCAGCATATTTAGGTCCTTATTCCTCGAATTGGCTGCTGCAACATCACCCTCGGCACCCAATGTCGCAAGGATATCAGGGATCGCTGCACCTCAGACACCTGTGTGCTCTATGCATGTGGAGCTCACACGCTTAAAAGAGTTCGACACTTTGGCGGTATGGTGCACATTGGTTGTGTTAGATTCCTGTGTCCTTGTTTCTCTCTAGCGAACTTTTTACTTTTATTATTTTCATTTTAGCTCTATACCTCTTTGGGAGGATTACGTCGATTGAATGTGCCCCTCCAATGTGTTTCGCTGCAGCTTCCATAGAATCCTTGGGAGTGCTAAATTCTGGGCACTCTTCCCGTCCCGATGTTCTTTTTTTCAGTTTCTGTTTTCCCTCTGATCCTATGAAGTGGAGAGGATTTCCAGTGAGACAGACCAAAGCATCCATTTGCAGTAGTTATACTCGTATACTCGTATACTCGTATGTAGGAAACAAGAAAGAGTTACCATTACCTATCGTTAACGAATAAAAGCTATACTGGGACTGATACTCCGTGTAGGGGATTTTTAATGCAATAGGAGCAGCTACTTTTCTAGAATTTATTCAGAGTGACAGAGAACTGAAGTGCTTAATAGGACCAGGAACATGATATAATTGACGTTTGACGTCACGAATTATTGACACTTCCAGAGGCACTTTTTTTTGGGTTGTTTGAGAGAAATGGATACGTTTTTCTGCCGGCAACATTTTAAATTTTTTAGCTGTACGTTGATACCGGTAGAAGGAATCTTCCCCGTTAGCCGAGAGCAGAATCGGTTAAGTTTTGGTAGTAATTGAAACTTCGCAGGAAAAGTCACCTAAAAAACATTTGGAATTAATTTTGAAAATGTATCTGTCATCGGATGGAAGTATTTGGAATTGGGTAAAAGTGTCGCGTGTTAAAAAAAAATTATAATGAACATCCAAAATTTGATTGGCCTGGAATGGACTTGATGAAGTACACTTAAATCAAAAAGGGTCATTGTGATACCACCAAAAGAGAAGGAGTTGTTTTTGGGCCTACTAATGGAACCATTTACTCTTGATAACGAATTTAAGTAGGTAGATACTCGTAGATACTACAGGGTCTTGCAATAGAGATTCCGAACTTTGACAGTTGATAGCGGCCATATTGTTGAAGCTACATCTGTCAAATTGGCTGTCATTTATTGAGTCTGTTTTGTCAAATCACCATGGATAGATATAGCGTTCAACAACACGTGCAAATAATAAAATTGTTTTATCAAAATGGGTGTTCTGTTCGGGCAACGTTCCGCGTGCTTCGCCCATTTTACGGTCGCCATAATCGTCCTTCCGAGAGGATTATTCGCAGTGTGGTAGATAAATTCGAGTCCACTGGTTTAGTAAACGATCAACCAACACCCGTACGTCGACGAAATGTAAGATCTGTCGAAAACATCGCCGCTGTCCGTGAGAGTGTGCAGGAGAATAGGATTTCGTGTCGCTCACAAGAACTCGGCCTTTTGCAGACCACAACTTGGCGAATTTTGCGTCGTGACTTGGGCCTGCACCCGTACGAAATTCAACTGACCCAGGAGCTGAATGTAAACGACCATAGACAACGACGTGTGTTCACTGAATGGACTCTGGAGCAGTTGGAAATTGACCCTAACTTCCATCGAAAAATCATCTTCAGCGATGAAGCAAACAAAATTGTCGAATATGCGACGATACCAATCTACATGAGATCCAAGAGCGTCCAATGCATCCCGAAAAAGTCACTGTTTGGTATGGATTTTGGGCTGGCGACATCATCGGTCCATATTTCTTTGAGAACGACGTTGGCCAGGCCATCACCGTCAACTGCGAGCGCTATAGGTCGATGATTACCAACTTCTTTTGGCCTGAATTGGATCATATGGACACCAATGATATGTGGTTTCAACAGGACGGCGCTACGTGCTACACCGCTCACGCCTCATTGAAGATTCTGCACGAGCGATTCGAGGGCATGGTCATCTCACGTGGAGGTGATATGAACTGGCCACCGAGATCGTGCGATTTGACCCCGTTAGACTTTTTCTTGTGGAGTTTTTTGAAGTTGCAGGTCTATGCGAATAACCACAGCGGCCCTCAAAGCCAACATAACCCATGCCATCGGTCAAATTCAGCCTGATTTATGCGCCAGAGTCATGGAAAATTGAACATTTCGGATGCCCTTCACCCAGAGAAGCCGCGGCAGAGATTTGAACGATGTTATATTCCATAAATAATGACATCGATAGGCCTTTCAAACGAATAAAAAATTTCGATGACATCTCACACACACTTTGTTTTATTTAAATTTAAAGATAGGAACCGCTTAATGAAAGACCCTTTATATACATGGTTTTTCAATAAGAACATAACAACTTTGTATTTAAATAAAACACAAAATAATTCAGATATCGGACTGAAATTTATCCCAGATATAGTACACATGTTAAGTCTACGTATGGAATTCGACCTCGTTCATATGACTACCGCGAGCACGTCTGCAGCGATCGAATCTTTGGAACCAATTTTCCATCACTCTTTCACACATATCGGCCGGAACGTTGACAATTTCGCATTCGATATTGTTCCTGAGCAACGTTGTTGGCTTGTTGGCATAAACCAATGACTTAATGTAAGGCCATAAAAAGAAATCCATCCACGTTAAATCGCATGAGCGAGTTGGTCATTCGACCGAACCATTTCCAAACTTACGCTTCAATAGATCAATTGCTTGATTAGCTGTGTGGCATGTGGCACCATCTTGTTGGAACCATATATCACTGATATCAAGTCCATGCAATTCTGGCCAAAAATAGTTTTCCGACATGGCACGATAGCGGACTCCATTGACGATAATTTTCATCGACGAACCAATACGGTTCAATCACACCTCCGGCATAAAATCCACACCACACGATCACTTTTTTGTGGATGCAATGGAGTCTCTTGAAGCACATATGGGTTTGTTGCTGTCCAATAGTGCTTATTTTGCTTATTGACAAAGCCATTAAGCCAAAAATGAGCTTCATCGCTGAAGATGATTTTTCGATGAAATTCAATATTTTCTTCTAACTTTTGCAGAGCCCAATCGGAGAAGTTTCGGTGCTTCAAATGATCAAGAGGCTTCAGTTCTTGAGTTAATTTGATCTTGTAAAGGTGTAGGCCAAGATCTTTATGCATAATTCGCCACAATGTGGACTGAGAGATTACCAATTCCTGTGAACGGCATGGAATAGACTGATTTGGATAATTTTGAACTGAAGCACTCACGGCTGCGATATTTTCGGTGCTTTGACCGGTGCGTTGGCTAACTGGCACAGGAACATTCAGTAGTGAGAATATGTTGACTCAAATTCATTCACTATAGCACACACAGCCTGTCTGGTGGGACGATTATTACGACCAAAAATTGGAGTAAGCGTTCTTAAAGTTGCGACCACCGACTTAGAATTTAGGTAGTAATTTTTAATAATTTCCAAACGTTTCTCGGTCGTGAACTTCACCATGATAAAAATGTAAACCTTGACTAACCTTCTGACATTGACAGATCATAAAAAAAGTTTAAGTGTTCGTTTGTATTAAAACACAAAATTGTTATGTCCCTATTGAAAAACTCTTTATGTACATGGTTTGGAGAATGATAAAGTTTAACTTACTCGTAGATGTGAGTGATCGGGAAACCATTGACTACCGAAAATTTGGATAAGGCTAGTTGCGTGCATAACTAAATGCATAATACAGGTCTAGGCATGAAGTGTAGCATTCTAGATCTTCGAAAAAGCAATGTGTCTTCGAAACCAATACTGCGCCTCCGATATGGAATGATTGCATGTTGACTAATCTTAGGTATACGATACTATTTAATACGAGAACTCTTCTAGGCTCTGGAAAAAAAGGATTCACACACACGCCAGATGGGAGTTCAAGAGAAACAACTAAAACATCTTGTGCCTAAGCGAAGTATTGTTTATTGAGCACCGGTCCCCAATGCGTAACACTATCCTACTGTATTCTAGCAAGTAGCCTAGATGTGTATGCATATATCCGAAATCTCGATCTGCTATTGTATTTAGTGCCATTTAGTGTTACGGGCCCCGACCAAGCATCCAACTAGGAGCACACCGCACACAATTCAACGCCAAACGAGGACATCGTCATCATAATCATAATGGACACTTAAAACTTTGAGGTCCGCCATCACAAGGGCAAAACTTAAAGCTTAGGTAATGACAATGAAGCACTTAAACAACTGTCGAAGAAGAATTTCTCTCTGTCCGACATCCGAAACAAGCGAACATCCAACACGGGAATGGTGCACGATCACTTTCACATGGTAACTTTTTTTACTGTTCTGCACAACATTATTGCGAAGTCCGTAAACCAACCAGTGAAAGCTGGTCTTTACCCAGATTCTAAGATTCCCGATGTCGAAGATATCGATCTGGTGATGGGCAAAGTCAGTGGAGAGTTAAAGATATGGATAGAAAAAGGAAGAAAAAGAGGTGACGATGTGCGTTAATTTTGAATCACTTTAAATTATATATTTCTGAAAATATTGAGGAGGACAAGTCACTCCACATTCATTTTGAGTGGTTGAAAAAAGAACTACTGAATATCACTGTGCGCTCAAAAACAGGCTTTAAAACACAAGGGTGTCTGAAAGTTGCCTCACGCGTGTTGCAGTTGAACTGATAGACCAGCTCCATACTACAGTTATGGAGCGCTAAGCATTTTATTCCTAATGGACTGATCACCGATCAAACAACATGTGTACATGCTTGTCGCTGAACACCATCGAGTAAAATCGAGCTCTCGCTCAAACATACTAGTTATACTCAAGTCTCGGATGATTGTGAACTTTATGGATTGTAGCCAAGTCTATGGGAATGAAAAATCGTTTGCATCTCTTAAGGTCTGTCATCTGCGAAGATTCCGAATTGGATTGCAAGTGAGAGAGAAGGTCGTTAATAAATATTAGAAACAGCGTCGGAGAGAGGACTGAGCCCTGGGGTACACCAGCATTGGTTGGGAATGGGGTAGAAGTTTATGCGTCTAATATACCTTGTGCTCACCGATTGCTTAAAAAGGTCAATTCATTTTAAGAAAATGCCAATGAACATTGGAACCAGCAGATTGGCTTTTGATTCCTTATATTCTCGTTACATGTATTTACGTCTCTATCGAGGAAGCATGGGATGCATTTAAAAGACCGGAAAAACGAATTAAGACCACTGCAGTTGGCATTCTCGTATTTCCAAATGGCTTTTCTAAAGTATTTCTTATTAACAGGAGGCAATGATCTGGCCTCATTTATATACAACTTCGTAGTGGACCAGGTCAAATGTGCCGTCATTCGAAAGTGCAAGTATAATATTGCACCAACTTTTAAGCGAAAATATTGGGCAAGGAATACAGATAATCAGCAGCTGTTTTTGCATCTTGAGAAGAAACTTTTATCGGTAGAACGCAGAAAACCTATACCAAGTGGGTCTCCGCCTACACCTGGATACGCATCGATGAATGTGAAGATCTTAAAAATTGCAGAATAGTTGCTCGAGAGAAGTAGGAGCGCCCAATATGGTATGAAAATGAGAGAAGTGCGAATCAGGCCCATTTCGCACATATTCAGCATCTGATATAATAAGAGGGATGTGTGTAAAACTCTGTGATAGCATTCACATATTTCTGGCACCGGACATATGAAACAAATGTTGCGAAACCTCAGTTCAATCGGATATCCGACGCCGGTTGCGTCAAAATGTACAGAAATCAATAAGAGCATCCGCACGATTTACATATTAGTCGGATATGCTACGTCGTATACAAAAATTTATAAATTATTGACACGTATCCGTCTAAGAATCATTAAAATTAAGTGCATTGGGGGCAAAATACTTATCACTGAGTGGTCAAATTTGGATGAAATTTAGTTTCTAAAATTCAGTAGAATCGAATGGATTGGAGGAAAGATACTCTTCACACCTAGCAGAAGAACTACGAAACAGACGTTGGCAGAATTTGGTTTGTAAGCATAACATACGAGTAATGTGTAAATGTTCTTTTCTAACAGTCGTATGGAGTGAAGCAGGTAAGGTATATGGATGTCACTTAAAAAAAATCGCTTATCATGGGTTAATATAAAATAGAAATTCAGTTTCTTCAGTGCTTGACCTCGAATGTCGGATCTTGGTTTTTTCCAGTTTCTTAACCCCAGATGTCAGTCTGGGATGTTGTTGTGACACGACGCATATATTTATTTGTTTAGTGATTAAAAAAAAACCATACGATATTAGGGATTGAACCTGGGACCCTTGTTTACTAAACCACTACCTTACCTCCCAGCAAGACCATGACGATTTATTAGAAAGCGTAGCCTAATATTGTTATATGCTCACAGTGCTGCTGGGGAGATGTTTATTTCTACGTATAGAAGGTTGGTTTTGGAAAAAGTGATGGCTTTACTTCCTTATCTCGCTGGAGACTTCAATTTGTTAAGTTAACCTAAGCAGTGGTTCATTTTGCGATAAAGCTAAATATTTTGGGGATAGCATTATTAGCTTTGACTATGAGTTTGATACTGATGATGTTACTGAATTTAGTGTATTAGCAGGGACTTTATACTTACGGTATCAAATAGAATTGGAAAATTAATTCATAACAAATTCCAAGAGAAAGAAAATAGCTTGAAGTTATTAAACCCTACCTACCATTAAACCCTACTGTTACAATTACCCAGTTATCTTGGTTCATTATGTAACCTAAAACGATTTCAATTGCAAATTTCTATGGCCCTATACCTAGAGCCAGCGACATTAACCAATAGAACAACTAAATGGGGAGGCTTTATGAACGAAATTGAAGATAATGTTGAACTGAGCGTTCCACTTACGACACCCTATGAACTTGAGGTTGAAGTTGATCGCTTCGTTGGAATAATACTCCCAATCCAAGGAAAACTCCGGACACTACTATATCCTACGGAAATAAAAGAATTGGTCAAGGAAAAAAGAAAAGCGCGTAAGAAATGGCAACAGAGTCATGCTCCGCAACATAAAGCACACTTGAATCACCTGTGCAATTCGTTGAAAAAGATTAAAAAGGATTCTAAGAATCGTGTGATAGGCTCTTATCTTGAAAGTTTAACAGCAAAAAAAGATTCCAATTATTCACTTTGGAAAGCTGTAAAAGGCACCAAAAGACCCAAGGTCCCCGCGCCGCCAACTCAAACATGAGATCAGGAATCTAAAACCTAAGAAAGCTCCTGGTTATGACTTGATCACCGGAGAAATTCTCAAAGCTTTATCTAGAAAAGCATTGATTAAGCTTCTTCATATTGTAAAAGCTGCGCTCAGATTAAAACACGTGCCTAACCAATGGAAAGTTGCCTTTGATAAGGTGTGGCATGATGGCTTCAATTGCAAATTACGACAAGTTCTCCCTGTATACCTATACGATATTCTAGAATCATATCTCGGGAATAGACTCTTCCGTGTTAGACATGGAAATGAATACTCGGAGCTCAAAGAAATTTCGGCCGGTGTACCGCAAGGAAGCGTTCTTGGGCCACTTCTCTATCTGTTATATACTCGAGATATACCGAAAGAAGATGGCACTATCCTGGCTACGTTTGCCGATGACATCGCTATCCTAGCCGTAGGTAAAACAATCGAAGAAACGACTGCAAAACTGCAAAACGGACTGAATAAAGTAAATGAATGAACGAGGGACTGGCGGATCGCCCTCAACGAATCTAAATCTGTTCACGTGAATTTAATTTATAATAAAACTAATATCTTGCCAATTTTCCTAAACTTGGCCCGAATACCTTTTGCAAACGAGGCCAAATACCTTGGAATGACACTCGACGCAAAACTGAAATGGAATTCGTACGTGAAAATGAAACGTAAAGAACTCGAAATCAAATATAGAGAAATGAACTGGTTGCTCGGAAAACACTCCCAGCTTAGTACTGAGAACAAACTGCTTTTATATAAGCAAGTGCTAAAGCCGGTGTGGACTTACGGTATACAACTATGGGGCTGTACCAAGGAAACAAACGCAAATATTTTACAAACTTTTTCAAAATAAAGTGCTAAGAGAAATAGTCCACGCACCGTGGTATACTAGAAACAATGATATCCACACAGGGATCTCGGAATTCCGACAATCGAAGCTGAAATTAGAAACTTCTCGAGAAAGCATAGAAACCGACTAATCGGACATGTCAACAATACAATCCTACAAATTCTGGTTGAAAGCAATTTATTGCGCCGACTACAAAAGACGAAACCTTTCGACTTGGCGAGATAGGAATCAACCACGCCTAGATTGCGGAACATGCAGGATCTTTCAGTGGAAAGTAACCTGCCAAACGAGTCTTTTTTTTTCATGATAGAAAAATTGCTTCCCAGTTGCAATATATAATAAATTAAATCGCAGGGTGTTGGTTTTTTAGTCAGTAAGAATCTGACACTACTATGAGCACGCGCTTGCTATCCTAATAGTGTCTATGGAAGATTTTTCACCAACCCTCAGGGGAAAAAAAAAAATTGTATGGCTTGGAATTATCTGATTTTAAATTTCTTCCTAATCTGTGCATGAATTTGAGTGTTTTTTTTTTTAAACAAAATAGCTATGGTCATTAGGTTCCATCATTTGGTGTATGCACACAATTCCTCAATTATTTGTTTGACGACAGTTATCAGATGAGTATTTTCATAACCACGAATTTTGTTTATGTAATTGTGTTGTTATGGATTTTGATTATAGTTGGGCAAATTGTAATGGATTACCGATTACATGATTATAAAATGTAATCTATAACGTTTCATAAATTATGATAAATTTTTGTAATCTATAATTATCTTACCGAAATTATAATTACGAAGTAATCGGTAATCACAAAAATTTGTAATTGTAATCGTAATCGATTACAACAAAATTACATTTCAGTTTCAAAAGGATGTACGTGTTGGGTGGGGTAGTTATGGAGGCTGAGGTTATCTTTTAGAGGACGTATGAGTTGACATGGAGTGTTGGTTGATGTTTTGGAAGATGTGAATTGAGTTTAAAGGTTGGAGTGTTTGTTGGTCGTCACATCCACCGCCATATACAAAAATATTCAAACGAATTACACCCCTAATAACTCAACTTGCAATCTCACGAAAGTATGCTAAATAAATATTAGCGAAACTAAATTACAGGACCCCCCCACTGAAGTAAATAAATTGCGAAAAGAATAGTAATCAAAGTAATTAATTACTTACTACCTGTAATTAAAATTACATACAACACTGCAATTACTAAGCAATTGCGATAATGTAATCAAAAATATTGATTACGTGTAATCTTGATTACCAAGTAATTTGATTACGTTTGCCACCGTACGATAGAGAAAAATATCTGTGTAGGCTTCAATTATATTCTAATACTCTGGAACGTGCATGCATTCGTACAATCGATGGCCATTGACTGCTGCCGTTTTCGAAAAGGTATCTAACTTATTAGTGCTGTTTGTTATTTTAGGTGCTCAAGCTTCGCGCAGTTCATACAAATCGAAACCGTTTGGTCTCGCTTTCTCCCAAAGCGCCCAGGGCAGTTGGAGACATTTCGTCTGAACCAAAACTTATTACTATTATCCTCGCAAACCCCATAAACAGCAGTTTGCACCACTACCACAAGGTATCTATGGTAAATGTATGGCCTTTAGAAGTGTCCTCCTATTCGATGAAACTGCTTATTGGAAGGGTGGACTTTCTGAATATAGCAGAACTCTAAATCAGGGTCACACGTCAATGAGACAAACGGACTATACGGACAAAGATTTTAAACTAGCAACGTAGTCTGGAACAAACAGATGGTATCGAATCAGGGAAGTACTGATGTGGATGATACAATGACACCGTTTTTTGCAACATGCCAGTGACGTGTTAATATTTTAAATTAACTCTATCACTTTCAAGATTTGTTCATCCATAATAATTTGGATAATTCTTCAGTTAAGCATGCGTGGGACTATAGTTTTAGTGTTCTCTATTAAACAAATTGCCCCTTGAAAACGATATAAGACTACCATTTGAGTATCTTACAGCAAATGGATGAGAGAAGCTAGGCCAGGCCTTTTATAACCTGTTAGTATCAAAGCTTTTATGACTTACGTATATGCATATTTTTGGGGAACAGTTCATATTGTTAAGTCCCTATAACAAGACCGTCTTCCCTGAGGAAGAAAGTTGACACAAAGATACTGTCAGTAATTTAAATTGATGGTATAGAACCACGCAATTAGACTAGGTACCCTGTCGTAACTTCTCTTTAAGCTTGATGAAATAGCAGGGCTAATTAATTTAATTTACAGATTTTCCAGGTTTGACGGGGAGGTTGCATGCTAATGTAAAGCAGTGACTGATGCACTTGGAAAGTACTAGAATAACTTTTTTTTAAAATTAAAATTTAAAGTGCATCAAGTCCCACTTTAAAATTCAATCCTTATGCTCTGTTCCAGAATACATATCAAGAATTATGAAAGCCTTCAAATTGGCAATGTAAACTGCAAACATAACTCATCATCATTCAACCAATGACTTGTTAGATACATCATATCATTGCGAAGCAAGTCTATTGGAAAATTATGGAAACTGTCATATTGCGGAAAAAATTAAACTCAGTGCACTCAGGACTTCATGTACACTCATATGCCGAGTCAGTAACTTGTTCCCATAATCAACACACCACAAAAGCCATCCTAGAACCACAGCCAATGTAAGAACTGTCTGTTCACAAGATGGGAGACCATTGAAAAAGAGTCAAAGTGTAAAGTTGCTATACATCCCCATCGGTATGTTTAGCAGGATTTTTATTTGAAAGTCCTTGTTACATAGCACAGCAATATGCCAAGCCCATCCGTAAACTGCAACAGCTTCACATGCAACTTGTTGTAGTTGTTCAAGCGTACTTATTTCAAACGCCATAAGTCAAGTTGGGTAAAAGTTTTCGACCATGCAAATATTCTTCTACTCTGTTCATTCTCCTGCTCTCACTCTGTGATTTTGTGTTCAGTTTTTACTTTAATTATGCTTATGGATAGATACACACAGATTTCATGTAAGCAGTGAAGCGTGGGTGTGACCTTTCCTGCTACTACACACACTCATACCGGGTGACGTATTATACTCGTATGTGAGTAAAGAAAGTATCAAATACTTGACATATTTCAGTGCGAAGAGGATGGGGTGCCAGTAGGTCTCTACTCAGTCACTTGTCGTATGAACGTACGGATACAGTATGAGTAGGTACCTAAGTAGAGTGCGTTCAAAAATCCTCAATTTTAAGTTTTGTTTTTACAAAATTGTTGAGAAGTTAAAATGTTAAACACTACAAGCCGAATCAGTAGAAAAGCTGCAATTTTGCACATGTATCTATAGGAGGTACATACATAAGCATAGGTATTTGCTGGAAATACATAATTTATTATTCAATATAAATCAAATGAAGATGAGGTGGAGAGAAGAACTTTAAATGTGAATGAGGTTCTCATAATCATCAACCATGAATGGTTTCTTAGTACCTTCCAAAAGGGTATCTGAGTATCTGAGTATCTATGTAAATTGGTTGGCATTTGTTGTGATACACACAAAGGAAATTTCAAAGGATCCAAAGACTTTAATTACTTTGTCCGACCGTGATGAACAATTTGAATCAAAGCAATTAATTGTGGATGGAAAGGCAATGAATGGAGTCCTCTTTTCTTTTTTTTCTAGTTATTTCTTTATAATAATCCATTTCATGGTCCTATTCGGGGGGAAAACGACTAAAAATAGCAACTACGACTATGGATTTTCTCTTTTCTATTTTTGGACATTCTGTCCGAATTTCAACTGAGTAGGAGATAAGTCAACGAATATTTACATTTGGCAGTAGGTATTTTGCACGCATCGACCCTCCTAAATCAACAGACTGCAGAACCTCAGGCACTCTCTATCTCTTATCCCTTATCTATATATTTGTTAAATTTAATCTTTGGGAATCAAATCAGTTTTATCCCTTTCCCCATTCAGTGCGGTTTATAGGGTTTCCGTTGGTTATTCTTCGTCTAGAAGGAGCCGATATCAAGGACAACGAATACATAACGTTATGCAGAAAAAAATTACTTACCATTCACGAATTTATAAATTTATAATATTTTCAGATTAAGTATAACCAGTTGGCATACATTTAGGTTATACCGTGGTTTTAAGGGATTAAGAGGCTGTTCGAATTAATCGCCATGAAAATATTTTATTGTGGGATGGGCAATTCACTTTAGCATTGCAGAAAGATTTCAATTGCGCGATAATAGTCAGTCACGAACAGTTCTAGTAATGATCGTGTCCTCAGAGTAGCCTGATACTCGTAAATGCGAATGATGTTGTAACATCTGATGACATGTAGTTTGTTATCCTAATCTAAGCTGAGGAAAGTGCAGTAATACAGAATAATAATTTGTCTGCATTAAATCATTAACTTAAAATGGGTCAGGTAAGATAAAGGTCACAGTTGCACGTACTTACTCCTTATGTGTTGTTTGCTTGTAAATTGTTCAGATTTCAAATTAAGATAAAATACGTTAAAAAGCTGTATACTTTATCTTGTCAAAGTTTGTGTCGAAGGTGACATAGCTATCATGCACAGCCGTTTTCGAGAAAATGTACATCCCAGATCAAAAACTGAGATCGGTTCATGAGCATTACAGACATCTTCGTCAGTCAAAATCAAAGACGTATAAACCTTTTTATTAACAAAATAGTTTAAAATCATAATTAATGATTGATCAGGTCCATAAGATAGTCAACACTATAGAAAACGCACTAGAAGAAAAGAAAGTTTGTTCCACTGTCTTCCTTGATGTGGCTCAAGCCTTTGATAAAGTTTGGCATTGATGGACTGATATTTACTAGTGGGGTGAAAAGTAACCTCCTTGACCGCCAGAATGCGCTGCTACTGCAGTTATGGTGCCTTGAAGTCCATTCATATTTAGGCAGACATGCCAAATTTCAGTGCGATACTGTCTTTAGTTTTGTTTTGACAGCTGATTGTTGTTGACGTGTTTGGCATCATGTTGAGTATGGACAAAAACGATTTTCGTTCTCTCATAAAACATTATTTTTTGAGAGGCAAAACGGCAAAGGAAACAAAAGAAAACTTGGATAAATATTATGGGGCTAATGCTCCGTCAGATTACACCGTCAAATATTGGTTTCGAGAATTTTGTGGTGGCCGCAACTCCACTACCGATCAAGTCCGCAGCGGCAGGCCCTCCGATGCGGTTACAGAGGACAATGTCAAAAAAATACATGAAATGGTGTTGTCTGACCGGAAAGTGAAGGTGCGCGAGCTAGCAGATACCACAAAGATTAGTAATGAGCGCACACGCCATATTTTGGGCAATATTCTGCATATGAAAAAGTTATCCTGCCGCTGGGTGCCGCGCATGCTCACTCCTGACCAAAAACACGAACGCGAGAGCACTTTGAAAGAGTGTTTGGACTTGCTGATGCGGAATCGGGCGGACTTTCGGCGTCGATTGGTAACTGTTGATGAAACCTGGATCCACTATTACACACCAGAGAACAGAATGAGTGCCCGGCAATGGACTGAAGCCGGCAAGAGTGCTCCGAAGCGGCCGAGGGAGGCTCAATGGGTCGGAAAGGTTATGGCGTCGGTTTTCTGGGATTATCATGGCATACTCTTCGTGGACTACCTCGAAAAAGGAAAAACCATCAACAGCGAGTATTACTGTGCATTATTGGAGCGATTGAAGGCCGAAATCGCTGCAAAATGGCCTCACATGAAGCCAAAAAAAATTTTGTTTTTGCAAGACAATGCGCCGGCGCACAAGAGTATCGCAACCACGGCTAAAATCAATGACTTACGGCTCCAATTGCTGTCGCATTTTCGGACGAGATCAAGTAGTTGGAAAATCGCTAGAATAAGTGTATCAATCTAAAATAAATTTTTTTTTCATTCCCAAGGGGGTTACTTTTCAACCCACCTATAAACTTACAAAAAAAGCCTGCCAAAGCAATATTCTACAATATTGGATTCGTATATCTCTAATAGACACTAGAGAATTAAACATGAAAACCCGTATTCTGAACTAAAAGAAATACTAGCTGGTGTTCCTCAAGGCAGCGTATTAGGACCAGTTTTATACCTATTGTATATTTCAGATATCCCACAATTAGGCAGCAATATCACGGCAACATTCGCCGACGACACAGCCGTAATGGCATTTGCAAACACGAATGCAGGTTCAGTCGTTGAACTGCAAACTGCAATCTCAAAAATAAGCGAATGGACGACAACCTGGAGAATCAAATTAAATGAATTAAAGTCAGTGCACGTCGACTTTACAAACAAAAAGATAAATCATATGCCAGTCTAGAGAAGTTCCTTATGGAAATACGAGTATGGCGAAGTATCTCGGCATGACATTAAATGCGAAGCTCAGATGGAAAGCCCACTTCTTTGAAAATTCTCGTGGTGCTACTGTAACAGTCAATGGTGAACGTTATCGAGACATAATAACAAATAATTTTTGGACAACAAAAATTCCAATTGGACAACATCGATGTGGAAGATATGTGGTTTCAACAAGATGGTGATACAGCGCAAACAACAATGCAGTTATTGCACACAAAGTTACCCGACCGTTTCGGCGACCAAAATTGGCCACCAAGATGGTGCGATATCACGCAGTTGAATTTGTTTGTTTTGTGTTATGTGCAGAAGGTATTTGCCAAATGATTCCAGAGTTAGAGGATGCCATTCGATGCGTTATTTGTGAACTACCCAGGATTTATGTCGGAAAATAATGAAAAATTCCATCAAAAGGGCGAAATTCTGCAAGGCCAGCCGTGGATCCCATTCCCATGTTTATCGTAAACTAATGTGTTTTATTTATTTAAATTCTAACCTCCAGTTGAATCACCCTTTAGTAGCTTCTTTCACTTTTTTTCTGGAGAATGAGTGAAGCGTCAGAGCTCCCGACAATGGTTAGACCTTACAATAGGTTCATTCGCATACTCTTTGTGTTAAAACTTGCAATGCACCAAATTCACAAATTAGGAGGGTAACAACTCAGAGAGAGGTAAAGAAACAAAAAGAATTGTATTGAGTAGGGAACTGATTGAATAAGCGTGTTCCTCAGCGGATATTATTTGTTAAGTGGAACACGAAATTTCCGCTCAGGCGGAAATTAGATGTCGAAAATACATGTTCTGGCTCTCTGTCTTTGATTTTTTCTAAAAATAAAATGAAATTCGTATTCTGTAGTGTGCAGTGCACTTTTTGTAACTATTTCATATTAAAATAATTGCAGAATACAATTCATGCATATGTGTAGATACGAGTAACTTTTCTGCCCGTAAGTTCTATGTCTCTCATTTGTCATTTTAAAACGTCAAAACACCACTCTCTGGATTCCTGAGAGAGAGTGAGGAGACGAATCCAACAAATTTTAGTCTCAGAAAATTCGAAGAAATCTCCAATTTCTCTGTTGAGATATTAAGTGGAACAGTGGAACCCTCAGAGACCCGACGGATCCGTAAATGGAACAAGCCTAATGATTGATTCTCCCTCATTTTTCGAGTTCTCAAATGATTTTTGTGAAGATTCCTCTGCAACATTATTGTTGACTCAAATTTACTTAGTAGCTACAACATAATCTGCTCGCTCAAATTTGTGTGCATTAGTATTGGGCACTAAATTAAATCGTCTATCGATAGTTACGAAGTTTGTTTGATCATTCAGAAAACGAAAAGTTCCTTATGGAAATATGGCGAAGTACCTCGGCATGACATTAGACGCCAAGCTCAGATAGAAAGCCCGCGTTAAAAAGAAAAGAGAAGAACTAGACACTCGACATAAAAAAATGTATAAGCTTATGGGGAGACATTCCCAACTATGAATATACAACAAGCTCCTGCTTTACAAGCAAATGATAAAACCAATATGGACCTATGGGATGAAATTATGGGGTTGCACCAGACAAAGTAACATCGATATCAACGATTCCAAAATAAAATACTCAGGAACATTGTAGGCGCTCCCTGGTATATAAGAAACAGCGACCTCCACAGGGATCTTAATGTGGAGTTGGTCCAAAATGAAATTAAAAAAGCAGCAAGAAGACGCGAGAAACGGCTACGAGAGTACGTAAACCCTGAACCCGGTCAAAAGATTAGTCCTTATCATTACCATTAATCCTAAGACTAGATTGCTATATACTAATAATAATAAGAAAAAAAAATAATCAGTGGAGTAGTGCCGGTCCAAAAAAAAAAATCATTGGAATATCACTTGAAGCCTTTACAACTAAAAACATAAAGCATCCCACATAAAGAACACCAGTACTCTGAACGCTCTATACATGTTGAACTTTATACATGTTGAACGGAAAGGTTTTTACATACAAATTTAGTACATTTCAAGCATTTGTTGGAATATTTAGTACTGTTGGAACGATTTGGACAGACGCAGTAGCGCCCAACACTGTTGCATGCTCTTCATTCGGATTTCTGTGTTGAAATCTTTGAATTACTATTTTTTGCTGGAGCACTTTATGCGAAAAAAGTTCGACGTTTCTCCCAAATCTTTCAGAAAAATTCTCCGCTTGAAATGTTTGGCTTAATTTCACTGTAAATTTATGGAAACATAGATTATGGCATTGTAGGCTTATACACTACCGAGGAGTTGTTTCTGTCACGTCGTCATACTGCTATGCTATTGATTCCGTCACACTGTGGGCTGCAATTTCATTTCAAAACGCAATAGATCTGGTTGTCTTAGAAAGTCGGCAGAACTCAACGGATCACATCCAGCTACTTGAAACGTAGACAATCAATTTTTTCCAAATATTCGAGGTGAGGGTAATCAAGTGTCCCTGTTAAAGTAAATAAAAAACCGAAAATGGGGATTCCCCCTTTTGCTTCTTTATTTCTTTGAGTTTGTCATCAAGTAGCAGAGAACAAGTGAAAATAAAAGTTTTAGGAATGGAACCGAAGATATATTACCACTGGTATTATGATTAAGGTCGAAATTTCTAACATTAAACAAATTGCTAATTCACTAGGCAGTAATTCTTATGCAGTAGTACTAGGTGGCTTTAATTTATCCGATGTGAATTGGATTTTTTGTGGAGATGAAAAATGTATTATGCCATTTGACGTCTTTGAATTCGAAGTAGTTGACAATATGTCTGCTATGAACTTGTGTCAAGTAAATTTTGTTCGTAATTCTATGGGAAGAATTTTAGATCTAAATTTGATTTTAAAAGCGGAGATTATAATTCCATTAATTTATTATTTATCTTCATTCGACTGGCAAGAAATCCTCAACACTTCAAACTAAGATGCAGCCTACACTACATTTCAAATTCAGGTCAAATTTTCAAAGCAGCTCCCAAAAAAGCAATCTCAAAGCTTACATGCACCATCAACGATGCATTTAAATTAAAATACTTTCCACAGTTACCGAACTACCTGCAGAAAATAATAGCTGACTATTTTAAAAATAGAATACTGCAGTATAACGTCATAGGCGGTGTCCCCCAAGGCTCCGTACTAGGTCCACTACTGTGGAATCTAATTGGCTTCGCCGACGACATAGCGATTGTTGTAGTGACCAAATTGCTTGAGGAGTTGGAGCTTGACTGCAATGAAGATGGTATAGGACTGGCCAGTAAGCATGGACCTAAAACTAGCAGAGGAAAAGACCGAAGTAGTGCTCATCAGCAGCAGACGAGTTATGGAGACTATAAGAGTAACCGTGGGAGATCACGTTGTAGTTTCCAAACCAGAGCTGAAGTACCTTGGCGTTACTATAGATGCAAGGTTGACTTTTAAGCAACACGCAGCTGAGAAGGCAGCAAGAACAATGACTGCCCTGGCAAGGATCATGTTAAATATTGGAGGACCTAAGGTTAGGTTAGGTTTGATGAGTTGACGTAGAGGTTGAAAGACCTACTACGCCACACTTAGATCATTGTAGATCCATTGTGACGTCCATTGCCAACAACACGCGGTGTTCCAAGCGGTCCCCCATCTAAGTGCTAACGGCGCCCGATGACGCTTGATTTCGGTGATCCGAAGGACCTAAACAGAAGAAAAGACTGCTCTTAGCAAGAATTGCGATGTCGATGATGCTTTACGGCTCCCAAATATAGGCAAGTGCCCTGAAGACGAAATCGTACCGAAGAAAGACGGCGGCGGTCTACAGAATGCCTGGAGAATATGCAGCGCCTTTCGAACAACCTCCTACGACGCGGTATGCGTAGTTGTTGGAATGGTGCCAATAGAGCTCCTCATTAAAGAAGCTGAACGGAAATATCGTGCCAACAGGACAGTGGTGTCAATATCGACGAGTCGAAGTGACACCAAAGTACCGCCAAGAACAAGCCTCGAAGAATGGCAACAGAGATGGAACTTTTCTGACAAAGGCAAATGGACGTAGAGATTGATCCCTAATATAGACCCTTGGATCAATAGGAAGCATGGAGAGCTGAACTTCTATCTAACGCAAATGCTTACTGGTTATGGACGTTTCAAAGCCTACCTTCGTAGATTTGGACACGAAGTGCATGGAAGCAGTCGAGGGTGCAGAACACATCATGTTCCACTATTCACGAAGAACGTACTTTGCTGGCGAATAGACTGGGTGTGGAGTTAACACCAGAGAATACCACCAGACAGATGACGACCACACAAGAAGCTTGGGAAGCAGTAAGCGAAACGGTGGCTACCATCATGAAATAATAACGAAGACAGGAGCGTCAGCGAAAGTTTGATCTACAGTCTTTCTCGATGTAGCACAAGCATTTGATAAAGTTTGGAATGAGGCTGAGATTCTAAGATCATATTACAACAAAGTTTTCGCAGTTTTTCTTTTTTTTTATTTAAGAAAATGTAACTTTATTGTGAAAAATGGTTACAAAAGAATTATTCAAAGTATTACCCATCGCTAGCTACAACTTTTTCCCATCTTTCTGGCAGAGCTCGAATACCGTTACGGAAAGTGTTAATTTTTTGAGGCCATTTTTTTGATGTCTTCATATGAGCGGAACTGCTGATCATCCAGACCATGTGCCATCGAACGGAACAAGTAATAATCGGATGGCGGGTGGGGTAGGACTTCCCATTTGAGCGCTTCCAGGTAGGTTTTAACGGGTTTGGCAACATGAGGCCGAGCGTTGTCATGCTGTAGAATCACTTTTTCGTGCCTCTGCTCGTATTGTGCCTGTTTTTCGCGCGAAGTCGATACCGTTCCCCAGTGATGGTTTCGTTGGGTTTCAACAGTTCGTAATAAATGACACCGACCCGGTCCCACCAAATACACAGCATGATCTTCGAAGCGTGAATATTCGGCTGAGCCGACGACGTAGGAGCATGACCGGGCAGTCCCGATGACTTTCTTTTCTTTGGGTTGGAGCAGTTGTTCACAGGCGAAAAAACGACGCTCAACGTCCCTTGGCTTCAAATCATAAGGAACCCAAGTTCCTTGTTTTTGAATCATTCCAATCGCATGCAATCGCTTGGAAATGGCTTGACGAGTAACTCCTAATGGTGAAGCAAGCTGTTCTTGCATTTGATACGGGGTAGACCAATGCCACCAATTCAACGTCTTCGAAGGATTTTGACCTTTCTTCCGGTCAACATCGAAATCACCGTATTTGAAGCAACGGAACCAATCACGGTACGTTGTTCTACTCAAAGCAGCATCACCGTAAACTTTTTGGAGCTCTCGATGTGCTTCAGCCGCCGTTTTCTTCGAATGAAAGGAGAAAATCAACACTTCCCGCAAATGACGATTATTTGGCACAAAATCAGACATTTTCACACAACCAAAAGTATATGACGCCAAAATAAAATAAGCTCGGTTCATGACGTTTTGGATATGTCAAAATCGACCAGCACTTACTGCTGGAGCTATCTATTAACAAACTTAGTTGCGCACTTAATACATTTCGGACAGATACTTCCACATAAAATAGAAAGACACATATTCCGAGCTTAAAGAAATAAAAGCGGGTGTACCCCAAGGGAGCGTTCTTGGGCCAATACTATATCTTCTGTATATCCACGATATTTCGACGCTAGAATACAACACGATTGCTATATTTTCTGACGATACAAGTTTAATGGTAGTTTGCAGAAAGTAATGTGAACTCAACTTGTAAACTACAAGAGGTGATCTCGCATATTAAAAATTGGACAAGAAAATGGCGAATATGATTAAACGAATCAAAATCAGTACATGTTGGCAAATAGAAAAGTATGGCATATACAATCTTGGTTGTTAATATATATATATATATATAGGTATATTAACAACCAAGCTATACCGTAGGTAAATTGTGCAAAGTATCTTGATATGATTTTGGATGCGAAACTTCGCCATGTCAAGAAAAAAAGAAAGGAGATTTTATTCGCTACAGAAAAATGTACTGGATGATAGGAAGATAATCTTGCCTATCAACATACTCGTACAAGAAAGTTAAACAATAAATAAAACTCATGAGGACTCATGGTATACAACTTTGGGGTTGTACCAAAAAACAACATTCATATCATACAACGATTTCAAAACAAGGTGCATACATTAGGAACGATGACCTTCACAGGGACCTGGGAGTGAAATGCGTACAGAACGAAACACATAGATTCGCTAAAAAGCATGAGGATCGACTTCACCACCACAGGAACCCTGAGACTACCACACTCTTGGTTCACACAAATATCCTGAGAAGACTTAAAATAATCAAACCTTTTGAACTAGTGCAGCATAGGTATATAATTATGTATAGTATAAGTTAGCGGCAATGCTTTAAACTTTTAACCTAGTATCCTTTTATTAATTTAAGTCAAAAAATATATTTTAATATTTTACTAACACTGTCATGTGGTTTGAAAACTGGTCAGAAAACGGTTGCTTAGCCACAAAATATGGCAACTTCGTCACTATTTACACCACCGCTTGCTGATAGAAAATGATATTTTCTGGACCGGGCGCCGTGTGATTTCTGGCTGTTCCCAAAAATAGAAAGAAAAGAGGCAGGGTCTTAAGTTCCAATGAAAAAGATAACTAACGCAGTCAATGTCCAAAAAGCCTATTTTGAGGAGTGTTTCGAAAGCAATGTTTTGAAATAAATGGAAATCACTTACACAAATTCAAAAAATATGCAAATTAAAGATATTAAGTCGAAATAGTTACAGTTTGGCGAAATTTTTCATTATTATCCTCCTCAATATTTTCAGTTTTCTACACAAAATGATTTAAAGTTTGGTTTATGAGACCAAAAAACACTATAACCATGGACATATAAAGTGCTTTCTGAAGCACACTAGCTTCTGTTTTTATTGATAAACAACAAAAAGTAAATCGTTGCTACTACAACCTCACTCATAGAGAAACAACAAACGAATTCAAAACACTTTAAGTATACTCGTATGTTCTTAGCCTAAAATCGTAATCCGATAATTTATCGAATAAGAAATAACGACATTGTGCGTTTATTAGCATCTGTCAAATGTAATTCAAGCCCGCATAAAAAAAAGGAAATAAACAATTATGTCCTCGATTGACAATATTTTCGCAATGAATAACTCAATTAAAGCTAGCAAAAGTGTCAATCACGTGCCGTCATAACTTGTTACATGCGCGTAAAACTTACAGCACCTACCCTCATGACCGGATGCCACATGAAAGCATTTATTGCTAAGACTGTCATCGTCCCTTTTTAAAAAAAAGATTCAAAAATGGCCAGCAATCTTATTTCTTTTCTTTTTTTTTTTTTTTCTTTAACTACTTCGAAGGACTTCTACGTCTCACTCCCTCAGATGGCTACGTGGAAACTCTCCGCCACTTTTGTATACCAATATTATGTGTATTTCGATTTATTTCGAATCGAATGTCCTCGCAAATGGCCAGTAAAACATATCAGGCCCGTAAAAAGGTTTCGAAGCCGGGCAATAAAATTAATACGACAAAATGTATGTACGAGTACATGTACGAGTATTGCACATATATAGGTACCTATATAAGGAAGTCCTTTTTTTTAGAAAAAAAGAAAAAAATACATTCTCATACGTTCAGTTTCTGATGGTGTAAAAAACGAAAATGTTTACCGTGTTCATTTTTATAGCCACTCAAATCCCGCACCAAGGAAAGTTGACACCTTAAAGCATTAAAACGTCGATTATTCAAGAAAAGTTGTCGCCCGCAGCTGTTCCCAGTTGGGTGTAAAATAGTGAAACGTTATTAGCAATTGAAAGGGTTGTCTCATAAAGTATCACCTATGAGATGTATGTATAGAAAGAATGATTTAAACAGGCACTCATAAACAAGGCTATAAATTAACGACCATCTCAATTAATTTCAATTGGGGGAGAGCCATGCTGGGATTCTATAGTTATCCCATTGTCACGGTGAACTCTCGCACATGCCAAAGGTAATAACTATTTTATTTAATATTCATTTGAATGAATGAATAATTAATAGCCTACGAAGATAATGATGAAGCTATTAAATTTCAGGTAATCAAAGCAATGATGATCATGATGATTAACCGATGTTTAAAACTCAAAAAAAAAATTGATTTTGCACTTTTTTCAAAAGAATTACTTTAATCATTAAATTTATTAATTATTAACTAATTTAAATTGCGGTTTGCTCTTTTTCTCTATGTAACTTAATGTAATTAAACGATGCTATTTTAATCACATGATAGCTGTATAGCTATCATTTTTTAATAAATAGAAGAATGCGCAAATAAAATTAAAATTAATTTATTAAATGGTTTGAATTAACTCAAAAAATTATGGATGCACTCTCGATATACTGTAAAAATCAAATAATAAACAATTGGTTAGAATACATGCTATGAAACAGCATCATCACAGCTTCACTGGGAGACGAAACAAGAAGGGGAACAGTTCGTACGGGAACACCACAGGGGGGGATAATCCTCGTATCTGCTTTCAACCTTTTAAAACCACTAGATGGAACCTGTGCAAAATGTTAGCCGTTTTGATAAGAGGTAGGCACCTGAACATCATAAGAGGGCTTATGCAAAACACCCTACGAATCATATTGAAATGGGCGGAGGAGGGTGGATCAGGAATAAATTCAAATAAAACGGAACTGGTTCTGTTCACAAAGAAAACAAAAACTAGAGACTTTCACATTCCACAACTTGGAGCAACATCACTGCTACTTCGTGCCAGTGTCAAGTACCTGGGCATAATATTGGACAATAAACTGACCTAGAGTAAGAACCTGGAAGAAAGAGTTACCAAAGCTAAAAGGGCATATTGTATATGCAGGAGGTCCATCGGGAAGTCATGGGGCTTGAAGCTGAAACAGGTCCACTGGATATATGAATGCTTAATATAGTTATATGGTGGCCATTGATAAATAAAAAGTACGCAAGAGACTTGTTAACAAAGGTGCAGCATATGGCCTACTTGGGCATTACAGGAGCACAATCCTCAACACCAACAGAGGCCATAGAAGCGATCTTAAACATCCTGCCAGTGCACCTCGAAGCGAAGAAGGCTTAGAATCATCCGCCTTTTCAACGAAGGCGCTAACACGGGACATCGAAAAATCACCAAAATGATAAGAGAAATGACACCACTCATCGATTGTACTAGTGATGTTGTTACTGAAAAATATTATACGTTCACCAACAACTTCGAAATAATTTTCCCCACAAGAGAATTTTGGACGAAAGGAAGGACGACAAAAAACTCCAACGGATCATCGGTATATACAGACGGCTCTAAAATATCAGGGGATGGCATCTTCTGTGCTAACTCACCGATTGAACTTGCTATTCACCTAGAACCATTTGTAACCCTGTTCTAAGCAGAAGTCCTTGCAATTATGAAAACAACAGGAATACTCGCAGAAGACACCAACTCGGACAGCAAAGCAGCAATTAGCGCGATCACAAACCCTGTGTCAAAATCACGACTAATAAAGGAGTGCAAAATTAAATTGAACCTACTTTTCAGGCGGAATAGAGTCCGCCTTATATGGGTACCGGTGCATGAAGGTGTACCGGGTAACGAAAAGGCAGATGAACTAGCAAGCAAAGGAGCGAGTGACACAGAACTGAGTCCTGTTAAGACTATAGGGGTCAATCTGAAAACTATTAAAACAATAATCAATGAGAAGATACGACAGGATGTGAATAACTACTGGATGAATCTAGATACGTGTAAAGTGGTCAGATCCGTGGTAACAGAACCGAGTAACAACACAACAAAAGGAGCTTTAAACTCAAGCAGAACACAGTTAAGAGCGATGGTGGGACTTTTAACAAGGCACATCAATCTCAATAAACACTCGGTTAGACTCGGGCTAGCTGATACAACAGTCTGTGCCAGCTGTGAGGAGGAGGAGGAAGATATAGATTAAGACTGAAGATACTATCATCTCCAAGGATACCGAATCTAACTCAGTAACAAAGGAATCGGTGTTATATTGGAGTTCGCTATACGAACAAGACAATTTCCCGGTCACTATATCTCCATTTTGATACTCTCCATGATCCTAATACCTACGACCTCTTCCATCACTTAATTTTCATATAACATTACTTTTCCCACAGCTCGACAGACACAACGGGCCCAGTGGAGGCCTAAGTGAAGAGCATGAGCTCACCCTCTTAAACCAACCAAGTGGTTTGAATTATAAGGCTGTATGACATATTTATAAATTTTTATAGGATGTCACTCTGTTTACGTGTTACTTTCCAGTGCTACCTAAGGAGTTGAGTTGTCCATAAGAAAGGTATGTTTCTAATTGATTCATCCTGGTCAGAGGGCGAATTGGCTAAGGCTTGTCAGCTCCCGAATTGAAAGTATAATTTTGTACGAATTTTCACATATCACTTCGACTGTAAGAATAGGAATGACTTACGAGTATTTCTACTAGTCACAAAAATTAGACTATTACGTCGATATTTTCGCAAAATAGTCTCCCAAAACTTTAACTCGTGTATTAAAATGTGTATATTGGAGTAAGGTAACACACGTCGAAAAATGCTTCCTACAGAGATTTTTATGAAAAGATCGAAACACTTGGTGCAACCAGCAGATTGGTTACGAGTAAAGTTCTGAAAAAGCGTAGACCGACCAACCTAACCTAGTTGAAGTGGCTGTCAGCAAAAGAAGCCAACACACTTAGACCAATAATAGGTCCACTGTGATACCACATGTGTTTGAGACGCGGCCTCTAGCCTACTCGTTGAACCATTTAGAACTTCTGATGAAGCGTAGAATGTACCTAACGTCAATATTACTCAGATCATCTAGGTCATTGAAACAGAAGGCTCCTATGTGGAGTTTCCTTCTTTGGGGGAGAGCTGGGCAGGTGCAAAGAAGGTGAAGAATAGTCTCTTCCTCCTCCTCGTCCATGCAGATTTTGCAGAAATCGTTAGAGAAGACGCCAAGCCTTGTTGCATTCTTGCCTATTAGACAGTGTTCAGTAATGACACCTATAACAGCACTAATATGCTTCCTATTTAGAGAAATCAAATTCCTAGAGCGTTTCAGAGCCAGCATGGGCCAAATCTGTTTTGTCGCTAGACAAGTTGTACTCCTTGTCCACCTAGAATTTGTCTTTACGGTAGCATCCAGCTTTAATTTAAGTTTGCATGTAGCGATAGGCATACCCAGTAAACTTTTGCCCGGAATGATGGGTATTGTTGTTCCATGTCTGGCAAGTTCGGTTATCAATGGCCGATATCACGTTTTTCTTTAGCCAAGACAAGACTTCCCTTATTGCCATTATCTCCGAATGGAACACGCTACAATGGTTTGGGAGACGAAAAGAGGGGTTTAAATTAAGCCAATCAGAGAAGACACCACCACCCACCCCGTCGTTAGTTTTTGAACCGTCGGTATAAAAATGTACCGACTTATCTTCCGTGAAGCCACCTTCTTCCCAGAATGCTCCGTAAGGGATGGTAGCTTGGAAGTTTTTGTCAAAATTTAACTTGGGGATGGTGTAGTCAATGTCTTCAGGGAAAATGTTAAATTTATTTAAGATGGAGGCGTGGCCATACATTGTTTAGACCACTGTGACCAAACAGGCAGCACTCAGGAAATCTGATGTCTGAGGTACCTTCACTGAGATGAAAGCGGAGACTTTCAGTCTTATGCTGGAAACTCTCTTCCTGGGAAATCAAATAACAACTAGGTCGCAGCTCGGCCCGCTCACCCAGGAGATCTAAGTCAGAAAACGGGGTATATGGCGTCAGGTGTGGTAACGGACGGCTTCAATTCGCCGGGTACCGATGGAATATATCCAGCCATGCTGCAACAGAATATGTCCCAGCCGCAACCTACTCGTGCTCTGGAAAGAATTTTCACTGCTGGACTGGCACTGACATATATTGCTGCATCCTGGTGAATAGTTAGAGTGGTTTTTATACCAAAAATCGGTAAAGATGATTACTTACCAATCAGAATCGCCAAGAACTTCGGAACTATAAGTCTGACTTCCTCCTTGTTGAAAAGAATTGACAGACTAGTTGGAGATGCAGCATGCCTATCAGCGCGGAAAATCTTGGGAGACAGCGCTACAAAATCTGGTTGCTAGGATTGAATGCGCACTCGATAGGATAGAGTGTGCAATGGACATCTTCATTGACATCGAGCGAACTTTCGACAATGAAACTTTTGACTGCATGTGTAGCTCTGCTAGACAACACGGGGTATACGAAATATTAGTGTTGTTGATTAAAGGAATACTAATAAACTGAACTTTGGCTGTGGATGCGGATTGTGACCGATATGTAATGGTAGGGGTCGGCAGGCGTTCGGTCCCGACTGCTGTGGTGCATGATGGTCGACACTATGTTGCACACCCTCAGTGGTTCTAACGTCTACGCTCAGGCATATGCCGATAATGTTGCCGTACTCTCTGTCCTACCATGCCAAGAGACTGTCTGTGCTACGAGCAAATGGCTCTTGATATGATCGACGAATAGTGCATTAGGAATAGGCTTTCGCACAATTCTGTCAAAGCGGAGGTTATTCTTTTTAAGAGAAGGAGGATCTTGACCGGTCTGACTCAGCCAGTGCTAAAGGGCGTCACTATCCGGTTCTCCAATGAATTGAGAAGTAAACCTTGATAAGAAGCTCATTTGATCAAAACATGTCGAGTCGAAGACAACCAAGGTGCTCTCAGTTTTCTAACAGTGTAAAGGTGCTTTCGACAAGACCTGGGCTCATTACCGAAAAAGGTGCTCCGGATATATACGGCTATGTTAAGACCTTCCCTGGCGTATGCGTCGGTTGTTTGGTGGAAGGGGCTTTCACGTAAATATACGAATGCCTTTTGCACTAAACTCTAAAGAATGGCTTGTTCGGCTGCATGGGAGCTTTTCCGAGTATGTCTGGCTCCGCTCTAGATACAATGCTCAATCTACTTCCTATTGATAATTATATCATAGGCAGTACTATCAAAATCTATCGTCTTAGGTAAAGTGGTTTTTGGTACAACCCACACTGGAGTTTCTATGACAAATAAACATTCCAAAACAAAGAATTGTAAATACCCGATAGTACTCGTATATACGAAATAGCGATCTACACCATGACATCCAAATTGATACGGTAAAGGAAGTTGTAAAAAAATGCGCTGTACTTCACAATCAGCGGTTGCACACTCATGCTAACTCCGAAATGGAGACCATGCTAAATCTGCGAAATAATGTTATGAAAGAAAGGTGTTTTTAGTGAAGTTAAAATCCTACACTAGTATGGTAATTGAACATTTTCGAGTTTTTCAACTACCAAAAATTATATATATATATATTTATAATTTCCTTAATACAGGGTGTTTTTTGGGACTGCGGGCGATTTGAAATTGCGCCATTTCTCATAGAGATGGTTTTATTATGTGAAAGTTGGCAGTAGTGTTCAGCTGTCAATGCCATTTCAATATGTTTTAGTGATTAAAACATTTTATCAGAATGGTTCATCAATTATTGCAGCACAGCGTAAAGAAGTTGTTTGGTTTCGTCTTCAAAACATGTGGTTAAACAAGACTGCATGCCATACAACCAGATTAACAATGGAAATTGTGAAACATACATTCCCAGGCAGAGTCATATCAAAATTTGGGAATATGAATTGGCCGCCGCACTCACCATATTTAACTGCCAAACCAACAACATTGCAACAATTGAAAGACAATATACGCAACGCAATTGCACATTTTCTGGATGACATGCTGCAGAAGGGGCAAGTTTTTTGGCAGTGCTAAAGGTGGCCATTTGGCCGACATTATTTTTCATCATTAATGGCATTGAATACATAATTCATTTGTACTAAAACTCAAAGATTTATGTGTTTGTTTTTTAAATGATTGCAATTTTAAATCGGCCGCAGTTCTAAAAAAAGCACCCTGAAGTTATGCTCAAACCACCTTGCAGAATGCTCACCAAATACGGCTATTGCATATTTTCTGAAAACCATTCATTCTACAAAAGAAAAAAAATTCCAGGTGAGAATTGATTAACGTGTGAATACGTGAGTAATTCTCAACAATTTTCTCTTGCTCCTTAAACTTAGTTAAAAGCTAATATGTGCCATTGAACAAACTCCAAAATATTTGCCACAATTTAGTCTTAAGCGACAGACGAATTCAAGTTTTTTCACATTCCTTTAGTGTGTTGCTGTTCGTGAAGTATTGGTTTGACAAAAATAAGTGATCAAGCTTAACCTTCATCCCCCCTTTTCAACCTATTCAGCCTAAACCAATTTCTCTACTCACATATCTTTTATTGTATGAGTACAAAGGTAGGTAGGAGTGACTGTAACAGCATCCCATGTTGAAAACTAATTAGCGCTTTGGCGCCGTTTTAATGCTACACTTATCCGGTTTTGTTCGGATGGTAAACTATAGAAATAGCGTAAACTTTCTCTAAATCCACCCTGTGGCATTAAGAAAGTTGATAACTTCCCTAATGTTTTTCTCTGCAATCTCCTTTAAATTGTCAAAGAAAAGTTTGCTTAGTGTACGCTATCTGGCCCTACCTAGAGCCAGACACTTGCAGTGAAAATGGTGGGTAATTTCTGCTAATCTGCCCACATGAACCCTAATAGGCCAGGGGCCTGCAAAAATCGCTACAATTCTAGCTATATCTGCCCGGTTTCTGTTTTATAGATCTTGTGTTATCTGCCAGTTGTAGTTGGGCAACATCGGTTATTGGTCTTTGAAAACAAATGCACAAGGATATTACCCTTGAGAGCCCCCAGCATGAACCGGGATCTGTCCATCTCGTTCCCCTTAATGTTGGCACCCAAATGAGACTGATCCATGAGTACCAAAATCTTGTAATTTATACTATGTATATCGGATATATTAAACTATTTTTTCATGTGAAAAAGAAATGGTTCCGACTGGTAGTTTTGTCTGTACTCGTATATAGGTAGAAAAAATGCCAAAAAGTCCATTGGTCCACGATTTAGTTGAATTTATTTCCTTCTACCTATATATGTATCTATATGTTAATATACACATGTCCAATGAAGAATTATGTGTATTCTTGCATTTTTCTCGGGATTTTATTTCCCTAATTCGAAGAAAACGTAGTACAAATACCACTAAGTACCTACATCCCCATGTAGTGTAATTCAAATACAAAACAAAACGTTCACCTAAGACTTGTGCAAAAGCTATTAAAATCACTAAAAATAACATTTTGTTTATACATATGTAGATTTCCTAGAAGAAAGACTAATCTGTCTTATTATCTTGAAGAAACAAATCCAGATGTGTCGAAAAATACCCAAGCGACTGAAGTTCTCTTTCTTTTTTCAGGGACAGAGGAAGGTTAAAAGTTAATTATTTAATATACTTGTACCTACAAATTCAGCAAGGAAGTCTTATCTATCTTTAGTGTGAGGAAATGTAAATATTGTGTGTGGGGTAAATGTGTATTCTCGTTTTTAAGGGAAATAGATAGTATAGTGATTGATTAGGTTATATTGTATATTTAGTTCCAGCATACGATATGCCATTACTGGATGATGTTCCCAATGATGTTTAGGATGTATTATAGATATTGAAGATAAATTTAACATGCACATTAGTGGTAGAAAAAACTTGTGGGCTAATTTGGAAAAAGGTCGTTGCCCCTAGAGGTAGGATAGTAGAATATTCAAACTCCTAAAGGGACTGAAACTCTTATTTACTTATACCCCAATATTTAGAAAAAAAATAAATAAATTACAGGGTATTAAGTATGCTTAATTCTTTTTCAATTTCTTAATAAAAAAAAATACAATTAATTCGGAAACCCAAATGAGTTTTTCTTTTCAAGCTTCTCCTTGTTTCTTCAAACAAATTGTGAAAGTTAATATTTTGAGAAAAGGTCAGATTTGTTTACATTTACCCAGATTGGCCTGGTTTCATGAAAATTGTCAATCGCGGTATTTTAATCAATTGGGGCATTATTTTAATAGAAATGTGCAAAGCTGTGGGTCTGACAGTTTTAAACGTCTTTCCATACGTATGGATGCAGCCTAAATGACTTCACGGATTTACTTCAAACTTCATATTGGGATTTGTGACGTGGAATCGGAATTTTCATTCTAGACTCAAAATTAGCGGTACTTTATCTAATCTATTTTCTAAAAGACATTTTTAATGATTTCAATAAAATTTCATATTTACATCAGGTCCTTTTAAATAATCATTGAAACCAATTAAGTCTTGGCGAAGTTATCGTGAACGAAAGAAGAACATGCAGAACAATTAGCACCGCACCTTGTACGAGTATCAGACACGATTTTTCGAAACCATTTTTTACACCTAGACTTTTTCATTTCTCTAAAAGATTTGAGGGTGGCCGTGGTGTAGTGGTAATATCATCGCTTGTCACACTACAGGTTCACGGTTCGAATCCTGATGTCAATAATCACCTATTTATTTCGCATTAAATAAATAAAAAGTCGATCAATTGCGAGAGCTTATGTCAACTCTACTGTGAAGGCATAACACTGGCAGTAGGGCGGTCATATGGCTAAAACACAACTTGATCGTGATGATGACATCAGGAGGACGGAAAAAAATACTGTGAATCATAAGCAACGACAAAAGCAAAAACAAACAAGCTCTCCAGATATCTGGACAGCCACCCTTGGAGTTCACTGAAACTTAATACCAGCTGAGTTTCAAACCAACTACACCAATTTGTCTTTTTCTCTGTCTCTTCCCCTTTCCTCAAAACGCCCGTGTCCTAAAAATTAGTAACCCCTTTCACACGTGCAAATTATAAAAAAAAAAACATAGTTTTAACAAAAAATGTAAAGAAACCATTTTACTCAGAAATTTAATTCTAAATACTAGGTTCCCGAAAATCTTTCCTTATTGACAACGAATTTTTTGTTTTTGCCTATTATAACGGATCTTTTTAAATTACATGTTATTTTGACACCGACAGCTCTTTCGGACTCAAAAAATTTACAGAAACACAGTATTACATTTTCCCGGTACGAAATGAATCAATTTATACTTGAACAATTTTTGGAAAATATTGAAAACTTATTTCCAAAGTGAGAGCTATGTTGACGAAACAGTACGAATTTTGAAAAGAATTTTCGGTGAAAATAATGCACCAACCATGTCTGCCGTACGCAAGTTTGTGAAGAAAGTTCGAGAGATTGGTATGCTAATTAATAACACAAGTTATCGTAGTGTTCGTCCTGTACTGTTCCCGAAAGTGTGCGCCAAAACCCGAAAACCTCAACTCGTCACAGAACTCAGCAGCTAAACATTAGCCGCTCTCGTCGGATCCAACAGACTCAGGATTTGAAGCAAAATGACCAGCCGCTTCGTTATTGCTTCTCTGATTGGGCTTTAGAGCAGCTCGAGATTGACGTCGATTTTGCTAAAAAAAAAAATATTTTATTCCGGATGAGGTGCATTTTCATTTGGGCGGGAAACCCACACGTAGTCATAGAAAATCGAATGCATCCTCAGCGGGTGACTGTTTGGTGTGGTTTGTGGAATGGCGGCATTATGAGCCCATTTTTCTTCGAAGATGAAGATGGCAACAACGTTACGGTCAACGGGCTACAGAGGCATAATATTTTTTTTTTTTTTTTTTGGGAGAAACTGAGGAAATTATCTTCCATGATCTCTAGTTCCAGCAAGATGGCCCAACGCTCCAAAAGTGGATCTTATGCGAACAAAGTTCAATAATCGTGAAATAAGTCGTTTTAGTGATGTTTCTTGGCCTCGGCGGAGCTGCTATTTGAAGCCGTTGGACTTTTTTTGTGGGGTGCTGTTAAAGATCGATGCTATGCTGACAATCCAGAGACGATTCAAGCACTTAAACATTATTGAACTATTCGTGAAATAGACCCCCGAACTATCGAAAATTTACTGCAAAATTGGGTTGACAGGATGGGTTACTGAGAAGCCTGCCGCGACAGCTATTTCAATGAAATTATTTTCCATAAATAATCGGATAGCATACACTCTTCAATAAAGCAAAAAACTTTCAAAAGTTTACCACTCTTTAGGTAGTCTGTAACACAAATGAATGCCTTGTAAAATAAGTAAGTTTAAATTAGGCCGGTGTCTAAAATGATGAAACAAGAAGAGTTCGAATAGCTTTTGTGCATTTTGTCAGAAGAATACAAAAATATAAAGAAACAAAGTACATGACTGGGTAGCACGTATGCAAGTAAATGTCTGCTGTACATTTGTAAATCAAGTTCAGTTTTTTTTTTTTTTAATTGCATGAGAATTTTCCAAAACTTGGTATGCCACGTCCTTGCATGTACCGAATACTTCTTTTCAACAAAATCGTTCAAGTCATATCCGAGTTCAAGTCATATCAAATTTTCAAAGAAAGTAAGGGATGATCCAATTCGAGCTTCCTATGTTGGCAGCACTGTAAATCAAGTAACTGTCAATAAACACCTGTTTTCAAAGTGTGAAATGTAAGTTTGCAACAACACATTAACGAAATGGATCGTTTAACTACCACTCAACGCGTTAAAATTGTTCAATTGTTTTATAGAAATAACAATTCTTACGGAACGATTTTCGTCAATTTATTCATCCTACTGAGCGAGCAATTCGAGACGTTGTGAAAAAAATATGAAGAAACTGGAAGCATTACAGATAGGGTAAGGCCTGTGCATCATCGCGGCGTCTGTTCAGCCGAAAATATTGTTGCTGTAAGTGAAAGTGTGACCGAGGACCCGGAATTTTCGATTCGTCGACGTTCGCAGCATTTGGGCTTCTCTTATGGCTACCTTTGGTGCACTTGCACCTACACCCGTATAAAAATCCGTCAACACAAGAACACAGATTGGATGTTAGAGTAGCAGGAAGTTGATCCTAATTTTTCAAAGAAAATCAACTTCTCTGATGAGCACATTTCCACCTCTCTGGGTATGACAATAAGCAAAATTGCTGCATACGGGGCGAGGAAAATCCTCACGAAAAAAGGTCACTGTTTGGTGAGCATTGTTGTCAGGCGGCGTCATTCGGCCTAACTTTTTTGAATATGATGAAGGTCGGACTGTAGCAGCGCATGATAACCGAGTATTTCTCGCAGGAAATCAAAGATATTTATGTTTATATTTATTACGGCTCGTGGGCGTCGTGGCGTAGTTGTTAGTGTGTCGGATCACTACGCAAGAGGTTCCAAGTTCGAATCCCAGAAAACACCAAAAAGTTTTTTCACGATCCCACCTCTCGCGAACGTCTGACAAACATCCAAGAGTATTGTTGTCACGAGAAAGCTTCTCAAAACAAATTGCCGTTCGGATACGGCACTAAACTGTAGGTCCCTTCCATTCGTGTGAAAAATATAACGCACACAACACGAGTGATTGCGAAAAGCTAGGCCCTGGCACTTAAAGAGCTGTTGCGCCAAATATTTTTTTTTTTTTTTTTTATTACGGCTCGGTTGCAACGTTGGATGTTTTGCGTGAAAAGTTCCCCAGGTCGCATTATTTCACGTTCTGGTGACGTCAACTGGAAACCAACATCCGCCAAGTTATAGCCGAGATACCGTCCGAAATTTACGAAAAAGTCATTGAAAATTAACTAGAAATGTCGACTGAGGCGTCCATTTAATTGATATTATTTTTCGTAAATAATGAAATATATAACATTTTCGATTAAAAACAAAAATCCGATGATTTTCTTAGATTTGTGTTTTTTTTTTTTGTAAAAAAGTTCGGAAGCTCAAATTGGATCACCCTTAAAAATGAGTGTATCTACTACGACTAATCGTTACCATCATTTCATCAGAAATCACTCAGCATATTGTAACATAATGTAGGATAATAACTACGCCACAACTACATTCAGAAGTATCTTTTCGGAACACATTCGAGGTTCGTGTCCACGGAAGAGAAGGAATATGTATAAGACGACGTCGCGGAATTAAGAGAGAATTATAACCACAAGAGATTATTGGCTGCAGCTGTCATCTTGGAATTATTACATCAGAATTTTCTCGTTCCAGTGGTCGAAGAATTTGCTAGAAGTTTCTGGCTATCAGAAATGCGACTATATAAGACAGATGGCGATCGAGGCAGGGGCAGTTGGTTTTCGAACCGCACGAAGAGATTGGAAAAGTGATAATAGGCGAAGTTGTAATTTTGTAATAAATTGAAAGTTAAGAGTTAACAAGAAGAAGTAATTAGTTTGGATTTGTGGATTAAGTAATTGAAATGAGAAGAAAGAGACCTTGTAAGAAAAGAATTTACGGAGAATAGTATAGTGTGAACTTGAATTGTTCTATAGACTAGAAAATAAAGAAATAATCTCACAGAATAACGTTTTATCTACTCGAGCCGTAGCTCGCATATTACAATATATTATAAGTACAAAAGAAGTGTTGCATTTGTTTCTTGAAGAACTGAGGAAAAGCTCTCCATAGAAAATAATACATATAAGGTTTAAATTAAATTACATTTTTTGAGATGGAAGAAACGATTTTTAAATTGATATTTAGTTTTGTACCTGTTTCATGTTAAATATATTCTTCGCAATTTTCTTTAAATGAGTTTTTGCCAATGATTTTTTACTACTGGTCAAAACCAAGTTTAACCAAGGATCCAAAAAGATTGCACTCAACATTGCGGCGTTCTCCAGAAACAAACCTTCACGTTCATTTAGAGAATCTAGTAATTTTCTTTTCACGTTTCATGAGCTGTTCTCGTATTTCAATTTAAGCTCCATCCAAATTTAAAAAAAAAAAACACTTAGAATAAGCTGCTCTTGTTACTTCAATCAAGTGTTGTTCCTCAAGAAACGATTTTATTTCAAGTAACTTTTTGAGCATCAGATAGGTGGAATTCCATCTGGTGGAAACGTCAAGTGGATACTGTATACCATTTATCGGATTGGTTTAATATGCGTCTATGTAGCAGGTAGAGCACAAGACATTGTAAATTGTTTTCAAATTATAATACAGCAACTAAACAAATACTCACTTCCACTGAACTTTCACAATTGCATAAAGTCATAAAGACATTAAAGCCACACACACATTCGCCTGTCACAAATGAGATTTATTTTTTTCTCTCAGTGATATCTCTCATTGATTGACCAGAACCTAAAAAAAAAAATTAAGTAAAGGTTTCCCTCCGACCGAGAACGAAAAAAGTACGGTGACGCAAATCGGTTATTAAGTGATCTTATTTCAAAATCTCAACAACAGAGAGTAATTTAAAAACCTTTGAAAAGGTTGAGAGTCATTTTTGGGCTCTAATGGGCACACAATGTTTCTACTGCTCGCATTCTGATGAAAATCATTAGAAATAACTTCACTCATCAGTTTTACTCAGCGATTAGTTGGAGTAAATACTCGTACTAATCATAAAAACGGAATAGATTTACTTTACTACGTAACAGATTTGAATTTTACGAAAAGTGAAGTTTACTACGATCGTAGTAATCGCTCTTGCTCAATCCCCTGAGCAGGGTTACTATTCAGTAGAAAATTTAGCTAACATTTTGGTGCCAAAAAAAAAAAAAAAAATCGCGGAACAAATTACAAAAATCCATAAAAACTAAAAAAAAAATGAAAAACAAATTTGCCAATCTGAAAACATTTCTCTGTCTGTCTGTCTGCGTGATCGTTTGTAACTCATTAGAAGAATATTACTTCGCTATATTCCACTAACCTCATGCATCAAAACGCTGTTCCCTGAAGCTGTAAGTGTACCGAAGTCGGGTAAACATAATAATACGTATGTCGAAACAGTGCACGAGGAACGTTTAGAGTTTTAAAAAGATTTACAAACAATTTAGGAAGAGTAAACGTATAGTAACTAGACAGAATTTGTTCAGTCATTTAAGGTGAATATTTTAATCTATACATGAGCATTGTAAGTTATCTGTAACCGGACATGCAGACAATTTAAGCTTTAAAAAACAAGCGACCATCCATCCATCCTCATCCACCGGACACCACTGCAGCTGCGTGACAATTAAGTTGATGGGTTTGTGCGTGAGTTACGTCTGTACGTGATGATCTTTTTTGTTGGAAGTTGAGTGATTTGAATTATTAATGCACAGAAATTATACACCTTATATCTAACGTTAATAATTAGAAGTAATGAGATTTTTAAAACGCCAATCCTTATACATATCTGATATGGATAACTATCTAAGCACCAAGCCAAACTTGCGAGTAACATTTTATCAAAATCTGAAGTCTGACGGTAACGATTTTGAAACGTTTTGTAACCTCACCCTGTATATCTCTAGTCTAATTTGATAATTTTCTTATGGGATCCTCTAGGATCAAACTAACTAACCAAATTTCATAAAAATTCATTCTTGAGTCAGGCGTGTATGGAGGATCAAAGGAACAGACAAACCGTGCAAATTTCATTTGTCTCCAAACTGAGACCCTATAAAGGTAACCAAGTTTGATTAAAAATGACTAAAGTAGCAACCATGCTTCTGAGTTTAGACAACGTAATAATTTGTAGCCTGTAACCCACTCTAAAGAAAGCTGTACAACTGTGAAATCCACATTAAAATCGGATCAGCCATTTACAAGATAGCACGGAACCTAATTTTACAGTTGCTGTACAACAGTGAAAATATATATGTATATATTTTTTCATTTAAAATTTATTTTCTCACATAAGTGACGGGAATGAATAACTTTCAGTGTCATCCCCTTCTTGGGGAGCCTTAGACATTTTTTTTTTTTTTCGAGACAACAGAGCATACCTAAATCGCATTGTAAGGTAATATCTGAATGTCTCCAGCATTTCCTTCCGTTTCCTTTTAGATTTAAGCATAAAAAGGCTGTCCTATTGTTACCGGCTCAATGTATAAATATATATATATATGTATCTACAAAATGGAAATTGATCCTTTAAAACCTTATATTTCTATGGCAACCCACATTTGTGTTCAGCATCAAATTTCATCCAAAAGTCTTTCAAAATCACAGCAATGGAAAGGATATTTCAACGGAAAACATTGACGAATCATTCGGTTCCCTTATTTATACCTACATACTCGTATATACGAGTGCGTTGTTGTATATTCGATATACTTTGAGATGATGATAAATTCATTAACTAATGGATTTCGATTGAAAAATGAATTCGTGTATATAATTAACGCATCACGTCAATTCCTCAAATTAAATACAGCATACAAATAGACACACACACGCATATACAACAGGGACACGTAAGGGCAGCCTACTCTACGAAACTCGCATATCCATACATACTTACATACATATCATATAATCATTGCCCTAGGAACTTTCACGACGAAAGCAGCAGTGTTACAAAATGGGGAGTAACTGTATATGTTTGTACCAACTCTGAACCTAATAATCATCAATCTTTTAGCCAAAAACCACAGCTCCGTGCTGTGTTCCTTCGTACAACCCAAATCCATATCCCCATCCCGATCACCTCCTTACATTCAAAGAAATATAATTTATATAAGCCACATAAATTCCTTTCCATTCCGGAGGACAAAAGGAGTTTTCTTCTTTTTTTTTCATTCATCGACACACTACAACAAAAAAAAAAAAAAAAAAGGTATTATTATGTACCCACCTACAACTGACTTGGTCCATCGATGTTACACACACGCATTTAGCTTGTATATTCTTCTTAAATCCTTGAAAATCTAATGCAGGTTAAGGTGCACACATCCTTTTTCTCGTCAACCGGCCTTCACACGAACTCCAACGAAAGGACACATGAAAATTAGCATATTTTCACAGGGTTTCGCTCTGGTTCTGGCCTCCTCCTCATCACGGAACTAACACTTTGATAATTCGGAAGGGCACACACTATCACTAGAGCTGGGAGGGGGGGGGGGGGGGGGCACAAGTAACTTTTAAAAGGCCGAAAAATACGTTTTGCCTTCGTTTGGGACCTTTTGAATGAAATTAAATTAATTCATGAGATTTCAACATGGGGATGACAACAGCACACGCAAATTCAAACGCGCACACATACATACTCGTACACTACCACTTCACCGCAATTGTCCTGCTTACGTCCACGGAACTAACCCGAAACCGGAGAAATTATGTGCCGGAGTAGGTTAAACCACATAAAATGCCAGCTTACTTTCTCGCTGCTTATATCCTTTTTTTTTTGGCAGAAATAAAGGACACGGAACCAACACTCCCGATTACCGGAGAGCGAACCGAACAACAACGACAACCACGCCAACGACGACGACGGCGACGACGACAAAAAAAAAAACTGTGACACAGATTTCGTTTAGGAAGCAGGCAGCTAAGGTAAGTGGGTTTGGGTTGGTTTTGTTAAATTTTTCCCAAGGTATGCAATTATTGCTTTCTTTCACCAAACAAAGGGAACACACAAAAAAGCAGAAAAAAAAACCCCAAAAACAGGATGAAATAAATATTCCTGCTATTCACAGGGATCAGCACTAAATTTTCCTTTTTTTTTTTTACTTTCTTATTCTTGCGTGGAGATGCTTTTCTCTCAGAGAAAAACTTTTCAAACTTGATTTACTAAGCTGAATGGGGGGGGCGCAGCGACACGCAGCACGAAAAGATACACCGACGACGAAATAAATCGCAATCGCACAGATACACCTTGCTTTGCAGTTGGTTACATGTAAATTCAGGCAATGTGGGCCAACTGACAACAGACTTTTTGGCTGAGAACGCGACGTTGAATAACACCGTCTGTCCGTGTTACCGTTACGAATTAGACTGACTTTTGAATTCACCTTGCAGGATAGTAGTAGACATTTTTGTTGGTTTCTTGAGGGGGCTGTTTTTGTCCTAGGATTTGATGGTGCTACCGAAGTTTGTAAGGATGATATAAAAAGCTTTTTATCACTGGCGACATAAATACGAGTTTGAGTGCAAATTTGAGTGAAAGGTGAAATTTGTGAGCGCATGTCCGACCTTCCAGAGAGAAACAGAGAAATAACATCGCATAGAGGAAGTGAGTTTGGGTTTGATTAAAGTTGGCTTGATCTGTCTTCGAAACACCAGTCATACCTAAGTTTGCTTGAGGTAAGGAGTGTGTTTGGGCAATATTATGCTCTGAAGTTTAGTCAAACGGTGCATAGTTTCCAACCATTCAAATCTTAGGAATCATATCACACCTTTCCAGCGCAACAGTCTTGCATCCCGAAGTGTTGCCTAGTGGCTGAGGGGCCTCTCGGCTAGCTATAACTTTGACGACTATCAATTGGCTATTTCTTGGGTTTTGTCAGTTTCTAGATGGCTTTGCTTGAGCTGCTAGTCCATAAGAAGCTGAGGGACCTCTCAGTAAGCTGAAAAAATATTTCCCTCTATTCGGAATGTAACCATATTTGGCGAAACTGTGCTTGGGGGGGTGGGTGCAGCGTCATTTGTCTAGGACTATGTAACTGAATAATCGGCGGAGAACTTAGCCTCAACAGGATCTTTTAGAGATTTGAATGTAGGGGTTCGAGGAGAGTCATCGGGGTGTATTTCCTTGTGGAACCTCTAACCATTCGGGGAGCTATTTCTCCGAACTTGAAATTGATTTCGAGGTAATTCCTTTTAGCAGCCTATTTATGGTCAGCTGATCTGATACCAACGTATGTTACACCACAATGAGTATCTTTTTGTTCTCTAACATCCCCGGTGAAAGATCACCAATAGCGCATTTGACCCATTCAGCGGTGGGCAGGTTTTCCCAATTAAAGCCCAGCCAGCCTAGTCGAAAGGTGGTTCCATGTAACTTAAGTTTCATAGACTTGTCCACTTGATCCAGGATTGGTTCGAAAACTGAATCTTGAGGTTATAGAAGCAGAGTAATTAAAGCTCTATAAAGAGACTGCCACATCGGCTTTCTTCTTAAGGTAGCGTACTTCTTAATGAATTTTTCCGAAAAATAGAGTTTTCTGGGTGCAAGATTGTGACTTATACAGACTAAGTCGCTATTTCATTATCATGGAAATACCAAGGACCAAGACCGATCTAGACCTGTTGACTATGAAACATTAAATTCCTTGCTTCGCCTTTCCTCTTGACTCTCGAACAGCGCTAATTATTTGAACTAAAGCTTGACCGTAAACTCAACAGAAAGTCTATGGTTGCACAAATGTGGGAGGCTCCATAACGTAGCAATATCTCTTCTGATAGTTGATAGGTATCGAGGTGGTTCATTACTCCGCAAATCTACGATCTCCGTTTTACTCCTTATCCCCAGTTTCCTGAGATGTTGCTTAAATTGACGGTGACTCGTTACGAAGCCTGTGAGAATGCGAAGCCATCGAGAATGCGAAGCCGGTTTTCGTTGATGTTATGCAGTTGCTCACAAAGTTTAGCTTTATTGCAATATTCTTCTTTTCCAAGTACTTCGCTCATTTTATGCGGTCCCGGACCCTAAAATGGTTCTGGTCCGATGAAAGCGATCTCCGATCCTTTGCTTGCCAGATCATTAGCTACTTCATTTCCCTCCACTCTCAGGTAACCCGGTACCCAATAAAGTGTACTTTTGTTTGTCGTTTAATCTTTTCGAAACACTCCCATAGCAGTTTAGACCTGATTTTATGTGGGCTCGATTATTCATATCGGGCGCATCTTTCTATCGCATGAAAGTCTGCTTGGAAGATAAACGGTGACCAGATAGCAATGATAGCTTTTCCAGTTATTATGTTTCAGCAGCTGTCAAAGCTACCAACGACATCCAACTGTCAAAATATTCAGTAAGGTTTGCCATTTCATCATGCATTGTTTGATGCTTCCCGAATGTGTGGAAATTATTAAAAAATATTATCGAAATTCCGGCTCAGTAGTAAATACGCAACGTGAATTTCGTCGTGAGGTCGGTCGTCATCATGGCTTCAGTGTGCAGGTAATTCGTCGCACCGTGGAAAAGTTTGAACATGAGTATACTCTTTTGGACCTTAAGCCACCAACCAGACAGAGATCGGTCCGAAGTGAAGAAAACATAGCCGCCGTAGCGGTCATTATCGAAGAAGAGCAAGGAATGTCGATTTGACTGAATTGGGCATCGCCAGAGAGTTAGTGCGGTTGGATTTGGGCCTGCATTCGTATAAGATTGTGCTGGAGGAGTACTCGTAGTCGATGAGACGGGTACTCATATATTACTCATGAAACAATTGAAATATTGATGGAAAGCATGTCAAAGCATAGTAAAATTTTCACTTAAAATTAAGGATTATAGACAAAATATTAAATATCAGAAAGATTTAATTGTTCGAACAAGATAGTTTTTGTGCAATACAAGTGTACACAAATATTGGAGGCTTGACTTCTTTCAAATTAATTGAGGTTTTTGCGTCCCAAAACGGTCAAGAACTAGCAGCTAGAACTTAGGTATTGACTTTTGGAACACAGTCTACGTGGGTGCATTCAATTTTAATTTCAATTTATTATTAAATTCTACGGTTCATACAAGTAAGACTTTATCTTTTATAGTACATAAAGGTGGTAAATTAGAGAACGATGATATGGGTGATAGGGGATGATATATAATGCTGATCAGAGACGTATCTGAAGATTTTTTAAAGTTATTTAAATTTGTAACCTGCGTTGTACTTGCTTTCAGTGAATTCCATACGCGAGTGCTATTGACGAAGAAAAGCCGCATTGAGTTCAAGTATTTAAAAGTAGGTATTACAATATTACGAGTTCTTCTCGGCTGGTAGAATACAATTTTATTATATAGGTAAGAATTTTATTATATAGGTGAGAAGGAGACCTTGTTTGTATAAGTTTGTGTATGAAAATACAATTCCTTGCATTAATATACAATTATACTAGGATCCTTGTTTGATGGACTGAAATATGGTCAAATCTGCGTAAACCATAGACATATCGGGTCATGCTATTGAAAGCAACATACGAGGATATACAACTTCAGAAAACGATATTATGGGTACGAGAAGCGATTTAAAAATATGAAGAATTGTTGCAAATGATTTACATGATCAGTGCTGGAAGTCAGTTTATATCCAAGCTGGTAACAGACTCCACATATGGTATTTTAAAATTTCCAAGGTACACTGAGGGAAATTGTTGAGTATTACAGTATCTATTAGAGAACAGTTTATCCTGGGTCTTACGTGGGTTCAAAATCAAACCGTTATCTACAGACCAGACCTGAATAGCTTTAAGATCTTCATTTGTTCTGCATATGAGATATTCAATAAGGCCAATTAGTTTTGATAAATAAATTTGGATATCGTCAGCATATAAGTGAAACGATACGTTCTTACAAACTTCGGCCAAGTCATTTACAAACATGCAAAAGAGAATTGGACCTAATATGGACCCTTGAGGTACCCCTGCCAAAATTTCTTTCACTTCAGAGATGGTGCCGTTTATGTCAACTCTCTGCGTTCTGCCCCTTAAATAATTCCCTATTAGGAGAGCAGCCCTAATACTAAACCCAAAATAGGAGACAAGTTTACAACATAATACCTTGTGATTAACTCTGTCAAAGGCCTTAGAGAAGTAAAGAAGGCATAGAACTGTCAAGCAATCTTTGTCAAATTAAAGTCTACTATCATCCAGTACTTTTTACAATGGCAATAGAGCAGCTATGATTCGCTCTGAAACCAGACTGATATTGGGATAGTAGACCCTTGATTTAAGATGCCGAACAATCTGTCCTGCAAGGACTTTCTCGGAGATCTTTGACAGACAGGGCAGAATGCTAATTGGTTGAGATTTTCTTGCAACCGGTGTTACTCTTTCCATAGGAGGGGAAAAGTCGAAGATGTTACACAGTAGTTGATTATATGGATAAGTGAGGGTAGGGAACTATTAATTTGACAAAACAGCCATCTACTCCAACAGCATTTGATTTTAATGCTTGAAAAGTTGCAAGTACTTCACTTTCAGCAACGGTTCCAAAGTCAAAATTGTACTGTGATTGACTCATGGAGTGGGACAAAGCTCAGTTGACTAAAGGTATTGGCCAGGAATTCACTATTAAGTTCATTGGGATCAAGCGAACAGCCCAACTTTTCTCTTTTGCTCACACCAATCGCCCTTAGATTGGACCATGTTGCTTTGAGAAGAGTCGCACATTTAGCTCTGACGCAAAATAGCTTCTTTTCGCTGAACGAATGATCCAGGTAGCTTGGCAGTATAATTTCCAATTTAGGGTCGTGGGATTACTTATCCAACTGCGATAATGTTTACAGCAATTTTTTACTGATGTCTGTGCTTCGGAAGTGTACCAAGGGCACTTCATGTTCCGTATCCGAACTGTGCGCAACAAATAGTTCGGTAATTATTGACTCGACATAGTCAAGCTTATCATCTACATTTGATAGGTTTTTGCAACCGTCCCAGGCCGCGCAATATGCATCACAGGAAAGTGAGCTCAGGTTTACTGATTTGTAGTCTCGGTATTGAAAAGTTAGGGGAACTTGAGAGTGGAAAAAGTCAATATTATATGTATAGTACAATAAATCGTGATCTGAAAGCCCCTCAAGCGACAATTGATCCAATAGAAGAACGTTAGATGGGTTAGAAACTACTAAGAGATCAATCAAGCTTGGTGGATCGTTATGAGCATAGTGCGTGGGATATGTGTTCATGACGGTTAGTCCAGAAGCAGAGATAGCATCCAAAAGTTGGGATGAGTATGGGTTTGGTGTTAGAAGATTGGACGACAAAAATCAAATGTGTCAAAAAAGAATCTGAAAAGGCGAATAAACCATTTGGATTTTGAGAAAAGATTCTTTGGAGTTATGAATCTAAATTCAACTTGTTTAGTCCACGCGGTAAAGTTTACATTAGTCATCTTTAGAAAAAGGAATTGAATCCAAAATACACTATAAAGACCGTTAAGTTAAAGTGCATTCTCTTGACATGGTGTTCGTCCATTAGTGCAGATAGTTATATGAATATATATATATATGATAGTTGAATGAATGAACATGTCTATAAAGACATGCCCATCAGTGTGTAATTTTAATAAAAAGACTTGTATGTTTAATAAAAGACTTGTGTAGACTTCTGATATGTTTATTAAACGACGGTAGATTATCGACTGACTCATTGTTATTAAGTTACTTGTTACAGAACATGTTTATTAGTTAACAGTATACACACATTATATATGTGTATGTATACAACATCTCCCTTTGGAGATATACACATTTATTTGAACTTTTTTTTTATAGATATAATATACATTGAGAAAATATTAGATTAGATTAATTCAGTATATATAGATTGAAATAAACACTCTGTTAACTTAAATTATGATAGACTAATTTTTCTTAATTTAAAGTTTTTTTTTTTTTTTTGGATTGCGCCAGGGATGTGTAATCTTCATAGATACTAGTAGCCCGAGTGCTACTAGCATGCACGATTCGCAAACCTGAGTACTCGATGCCAGGAATACGCTTACGTACTAAACACACACCCTACACACTTCAACCACTCTCCCCGCGGGACTGCCGTTAGGTATTACTTCGCGGGGCTGGTTAGCAATTCATGCTATGCTTCTTGTATTGCTGCTTCTGATGCTTCTGTTGCTTCTGCTGCTCTTCTTAGCTTTTCTATTCTCCGCAACTCTTTTTGTAGAGTTGTTACGAAAGAACATATTGCCATCCAATTTTCTTCCAACCGTAACATATGGTCGAGGAGTAATGACGGACTTGGCAGAGTAATTCTCCATGCCGTGAAACGTGTGCAGTAAAACACTGCGTGCTCCGTATCCTCATCTTCACCTGGGCATTCCGGGCAGGATGGTGAGTTGTCGTGTCCGAATCGGTGTAGATATTTGCGGTAGCCACCGTGGCCAGACAGGAACTGCGTTAGATGGTAGTTACAGTCTCCATGCTTTCGACTTATCCAATCTTGGATTGTCGGTATAAGTTTGTATGTCCATCTGCTTTTTATTGTATTAGCCCAACGAGCTTGCCACATAGCTGCTGACGCTGCCCTTTCTTCAATTTTTATCACCTTGATACCAGTCGCGTCGTGATGACTCAATGCTCTTCTGTTATATATCCTCAGCATTTCATCTGCGAGAATATCGATGGGGACCATTCCAGCTATGACAAATGCAGCTTCGTCAGAGATGGTTCGAAAGCCGCTGATTGTCCGTAGCGCACAGAGTCTGTATGATGACGATAGTTTCCTTTTGGTCTCCTTCGTCCTCAGTGCCTCCGCCCAGACTGGGGCGGCATATAACAGAACTGAGGTGATAACTCTAGAGAGTAGAATCCTTCTAGCGTATCCAGGTCCACCGATGTTAGGCATGATACGCGAGAGAGCTCCCTGCATTTGCGATGCTTTTTTGGTAACAAAATCAACATGCGTTTTAAACCGTAGCCTGTTGTCCAGCATTACTCCAAGGTATTTAATTGCCTCTTTCGACCTGATGGTTTGGTTACCAACCTGAAAGTTGGCAAATTCGACAGTTTTCCGGCTGGTTATAAGAACAGCTTCTGTTTTATGGTCAGCTAGTTCTAGTCCGGCGGATACTAGCCAATCTTTTATCCGGGCAATTGCTTCATTTGTAGCTGATTCTACTGCACGGATCTGTTTAGCTACTGTCACGACTGCAATGTCATCGGCGAATCCAATTATCGTTACTCCCCCAGGTAACGCTAATCGTAGTACTCCGTCGTACATGATGTTCCACAATAGTGGCCCTAAAACCGATCCCTGTGGAACTCCCGCAGTTACGTTGTAGTATTTTACGCCTTCATCGGTATTGTACCTCAGCTTTCTGTTGTTGAAGTAGTTCGTCACTATCCGTAGCAGGTAATATGGCGTATCCATCCTGGCAAGTGACCTTCTAATAAACGACCAGTTCGCAGAGTTAAATGCGTTTTTAATGTCCAGCGTTACTACTGCACAATACTCCTTTGTGCCGTAGAGCCATCTTTCTCCTTCGATGGCACCTTTGGCGATATCGACTACCGCTCTTATGGCATCAACAGTAGATCGTGCTCTTCTGAAGCCAAATTGGTGATCTGAGAGGGCTCCTTTCTCTTCTACTACTGCGAGTAATCTATTATAGATTATCTTCTCGAGGATCTTTCCCATGGTGTCTAATAGGCATATTGGGCGATAGGATGATGGTTCTCCTGGGGGCTTCTTTCCTTTTGGCAGTAGGACCAAATGCTGCGTTTTCCATTTTTCGGGAAAGGTTCCTTCTTCAAGGCACTGCTTCATTGTTGTTATGAAGAGGTCTGGTCTTTTTGTTACAGCTGCCTTTACTGCCTTGTTCGGGATGCCGTCGGGTCCCGGAGCCTTGTTGTCACCTATCTTGCTGCATGCCCTTAGCAGTTCCTCGTGAGTAATTAAAGGAATATCTTCTGGATTGACTTCTCGTATAATATTGCACATAGCAGCAGGCCTTTGAGGGAAGAGGTACTCTACTATGGATCTCAGCATTATCGGACATGTTATTTGAGGAGTCCTATAGCCCTTTAATTTTGTCATCACCATTCTGTATGCCGAGCCCCATGGGTTGATGTCGGCTTCTTGACAGAGACGTTTAAAGCATGCAGTTTTGCTTTCCTTAATGGCTCTATTTAAGCTACGTCTCGCCAGTCTAAGGGTGTCCAGGCATTGTTGGAAATCCGCCCTCCTTCTTGATCGTTGGACTTTACGCCGGGCTTGCAGACATTTTGCCCGGAGTTCGAATATTTCCTCGTTCCACCAGTAACACGGTGATGTGTTCCTGGTGTTTGCTCTCCTAGGCATTGATGCGTCGCACGCTGTGGTGATGGTGCCTGTGAGGTGGTGAGCGAGGGTCTCCGCTGTTCCGCTTGGAGCTTGATCACCGTTCAACATCTCTTCGAATGCATCCTTATCGAAAGATCTGTCATTCCATTTTGGGCCAGTAAGTTTTGGGAGCTGGACTGGTTTTTTCCCTTTTATTTCCAGTATTATCACCTGATGGTCGCTGTGTGAATATTCCTCACTGACCCTCCACTTTATGGTTTTCAGGATGGAGTTGCTCGCAAAGGTGATGTCAATAATGGACCCTACTCCAGCCTTCCGGTAAGTATTCGTCCGGCCCTTATTAGCAATGCCTATCGCTAGGGGAGCGAATGTCTCCAATAAGACCTGTCCTCTGGTGTTGGTGAGCCTGCTGCCCCATTCTGTTGCCCACGCGTTGAAGTCTCCTCCTATAACCACTGGGGCTCTCTGGAGCGCATCCATGGTTAGATTATCCAGCATTAGTTGGTACTCGCTGGCCGTCAAACTGGGTCGGGCATAGCAGCTATAAAAATGGATCCCATTTATTTTCGCCCGCACGAAGCCGACTGCTTGGTCGTTTGTTTCTTGAAAGGCATAGCGTCCACACATCCATATCGCCGCCTGTTTTGCCTTATCGCAGATCCAATTGTTGTTCTCTTCGGGACATTTATATGGTTCACTGATCATAATAACGTCAGCGCTTTCGTCCTTGGCCGTTTGTGCTAGGATGTCCTGTGCTATTCTACAGTGATTAAGATTTATCTGTAGAATCTTCATGGTATTTTGCTTGTAATAGTTCTCCGAAATACTGGGCATTTGCTACTGCCGGCTACATGCTGCGCGGCGTCCGGGTGGTCTTTCTTGCAGAACATGCAGGATGGATCCTTGTTGCAATTCTTCGCTATGTGGCCTTCTCCTCCACATCTCCTACATAGCTTGGAGCGGTCTTCCTCGCTTTTGCATTGCCAGGCAAGATGACCAAACTCTAAACATTTGAAGCACTTTTTAAGGAGGGTTCGTTCGCGCATGCGACAGTTAACCCAGCCGATTTTAATCCTTCCTGCTTCTAACAGCTTTCTTACGTCTACTGCGGGAAAGCTGATCGTTGCTGTTTGTGTTCCTCCGTACGCCCTCCGCAGGGACAAAATATCTGCCGGTGAAACTTTCACTCCAAACTGGGCTTCGATTGCATTGATTACGTCGTCTATAGTCGTGACCTCATCGATGTCTTTGATCTCAAGGGTAGTGCGATGCGTAATCGAACTTACATTCGCTTGCTCTGCTAGAGCTTCACTAATGACGCCTTTAAATTCGTTTGTCTTATTTCCCGTCTCCTTGAATTGTATAAGGAGGTCTCCCTTCTGTGTCCTCCTGATTTTAGTTACCGCCTTTCCCACTGTTTCCAGTTTGGGGTCTGCCTTCACCTTGCGTAGTATCTCCGCGTATGAGAGGGACCCCGTCGCTTTAATGACGATAGCGTCAGGTCTAGGTCTTTTGACCTCTTGTTGCTTCTTTTTGGCGATCTTCTTTTTGGTGGTATTTACCCATTCTTCTTCTCCTGCCGCTTGCTTCTTGTTCGTGGCTGTAACTTTTTTCTTAGGTCTGACCACTGGGGTCTCTACGCCGGTGGTCTCATCCTTCTCCTTGGTGTTTATCAATGCAGTTTGTTTTTGTTTACGCTTTGGCTCCGAGCGCTTTTTGCCTGCAACATCGTTTGATGTATTTTTCTGCGTCTGTTTTGGCTTCGGTGGTTCGTTGTCTGCCTCGCCACTCGGTGGCTGTTGCTGTTTTCGTTTTGGCTCCGGGGGTTCGTCGTCTGCAACTTGCCTTCTCTTGGGTTCAGATGTTGTTTTTAGCCATGGCGAAATTTGCGACGAGTTGTCCCGGCGAATCACTTTTTTGCTTCCTCATCGTGTAGCTGAATCGCCGAGAGCTCGTAGAGAGCTCTGATGCTTTCAATAGCATCTCGCATCGCTTGGTGGATTGAACGCCTTTTGCCATCTTCCAGCATTTCTACCAGACCTCTAATTTGCTCACCTAACTTGTGGAAATCAGTTTTATGGGTTGGTGGTTCGACCGTCACCTTTCGTATTGCGGGTGACTCGCGTCGTTCCGCACTTCTTTGTGATGCTGCTACTTGGTCAATTGGTGACCTCAGCATCCTTGATCCCCTCTGGAAGGGGTTCTCCTCATTCTCCTCTACTTCAATTTCTCCGGTGTTTTTGTTTGTTTTTGTTGTAATCATTTCTAGTGGATCCCCACTCAAAGCCGCTATCAATGTTCGAATGTGTAGTCACCTAAGGCTCCCATGGTTGTCTTTGCAAGCAGTGAGGCCATGCGAGGGTTGACACAAGCCCTTATGGGGTTTTGTGCCAGAGCCGGATCGGTGCTAACCAGGAATGTTACATCTGAACCTACACCACCAACTTAATGGTGACGAAACATTGAACGTACTTTTAGGCCTGCCAAGGTTTTAACGGGATGGAGGCGCTTGTAGCATTAGCCTGAAAGCCATTTCTGCAAGATTTCACTCTTGCTTACTCAGGTAACAGAATACTACAAACGTCAGCCCTCATAGCTGTCATTCCAATTCGTTTTCCAGTATGCCATAATTAAGACCTTACTGGGCTCAGTCTTAATGTTTTAGGGTAGTGGTTATGGTTATTTATATATATATATATATACCTATGTATATACATATATATATGTATGTATATATGCAGCATCCCTTTCGGGCAAAGAAGCTGCGCATTTTACGATGTGGCGGGTTTGTCCGGATCTCGCCATTTTCTTCTTTCTGTGTCCCTCGTAGCCACCTTGAGGTGGAAAGCACATATATGGAAGACGGTGCTTACTCGTCTTGTCGCAGAGAGTTCATAGGGGTTCCTTTAACCTTTTCAGCCAAGCCCTCCTTCTCTGCCGCTCTTGGTCGGGGACTGCTTATTGGGTATTCGCAGTTAGCCTCCATTTCTGCAGGCCGTTCACTATCCGCCACCTGTGACCCCCACAGTCGCCTGAGCTTAGCATCACCAGCCCGCCCGGCTTGGTGTCTGTGTCTTAATTTACAGTAAAGTTTAAAATATGTTTAAGAATATGCATAGCAATGTAAAACTAAGTACAAAAATCTGGATGAGTGAACTTGTCAGGGGGTACTATCTGTCTTCCATAACGAGTTCTAACAATATTATCATTATCAGATTTAATTGAAGTAATTTTTGTATCTAATTGAGTACCTGATGTATCTTCAGCCGATTGATTGACGTTTTCATAGATGTTATTGGTGTTACTACATTTGGACACAACTGTTCCAGAATACCAGTCCGAACTAGGAGTTTTCTTGTAATAAATGCGTTTACCTTCCTTTAATGGATTTAATGCTTTTGTGCCTTGATTGTAATATTCTGCAAGTTTTTTTTGTTTTTCCGCTATTAACTTCTCATATTTTTTTACATTGACTATTTCAGATTTAAGAGATTTTAGAGTTCCTAGCAGCTTAGTACGTAATTTACGAGACATTAGAAGTTCTGATGGCGAACTGAATTTTCCTTTTTGTGTTGTCCTGTAGTGCAAGAGAGCAATGTAAGGGTCTGAGCCAGTTTCATTACATTTTAATAATAATTTTTTGATTGTTTGAATGGATCTTTCTGCGAGTCCATTCGAACGAGCAAGATATGGGCTAGATGTTAAGTGTGATCTATGTTCCAGTCGAGAGTGAAATTTCGAAATCTCTCCGAATTAAATGGTGGACCGTTGCCACTTATTATAATCTGGGGTATACCATGACGCGCAAATATTGATTTAAGTTGTGTGACAACTAGATGATTTGAATAGCTGGTATGCAGTGGAGCTATCTCTATATACTTAGAGAAATAATCTACCACTAAAAGGTTAATTTTCTTTTTCATTTCAAATAAGTCAATGCCAACTTTAAACCACGGAATTGAAATAACGTCATGAGGCTGTAAAGGCTCTCTAGGTATAGAATTGCGGTGACGAATGCAAGTTTCACAATTGCTGACTAGGTTATAAATGTCTTGATTTATATTGGGCCAGAACATGTAGTCTTTTGCTAGATTTGTGCATCGTTCTATGCCCATATGTCCTTCATGAAGCAGTAAAAGCATTTGATGGCGAAGTGACTTTGGAATGACAAGGCGATTACATTTAAAGACTAATTCATCAATAACATGGATGTCATTACAAATGTTAAAATATGGCATTGCTATTTGTTCAACCGCCTTTTTATTATTTGGCCAACCATATTGATAATATTACTTGATTTTTTTAAGTACTGCATCATTCAATGTAGCACAACGAATTTCATTCAGCTTTGACTCAGACAAGTTATTTGTTAAAAGATAGCAATGCAAACGTAGTTCTTGGTCGAATTCGTTTAAAATGTTATCTGGCAGAGGAGCCCTTGACAAAGTATCAGCAACAAATAAATACTTTCCCGGTTTATATACGACCGATAAAATTAAAGACGGAACATGAACCTTTGCAGACGGACTGGAATTTTATGCAGAGGTCGTTCAAATAGAGGCACTAAAGGCTTGTGATCAGTTTTAACAGTTATTTGTTTTCCAAATACGTACTGATGAAACTTTCTACAGCCAAACAAGGTTGCAAAAAGTTCCTTCTACTATTTGGACATAGTTCTGCTGACATGACGTTAAAGTTGCGGAAGTGTAAGCGACCGGAGAGGACTCGTGAGATATGACTGCACCTACTGCACTCTTAGATGCATCGACGGACAGTGTAAGATGTTTTTCTGGATAATAATATTGTTATATGCAAGCTACGGCTCGAGTAGATAAAACGATATTCTGTGAGATTTATTTCTTTATTTTCTAGTCTATAGAAAATAATTCAAGTTCACACTACACTTTATAGCACTAGATCTATTCTTATAAAAACATGTAATGTGTGATTGACCCATAATTGGGAGCGATTCTTTACTGAAAGTTAGAATTCGATTAACTGTAGGCACAATATCAAAATCACTTAGTCCAAGCTAGGAAAAGTTCGCATAAGACATAACGTTGCCTTGTGCACCGGTATCCAGTTGACACTTTAGTCGGTTCTTGTTGATATGTAAATAAATGTCCCATGATAATGACTTCGATGTTAATTCCAGAGATCCTTAAAATAGTGCGTCTGATTCAGATGATGTGTTTGACTGAGCTTCAACATTGCGTATGTAAAGGGCGGTTAAATTTTAAGGGCCGATGTTGAATGTGAACCACACCTAAACGTCAAGTTTTTTTCTGCATTTCATTTGACATTTCTCAATTTCAGACTAACTCAATTTGAACCATGGAAAGATACACAATCGAGCAACGCGTTAAAGTTATTCAGGCTTATTATGAAAATGGGCGTTCAAATCAAAATGCATATCGTGCATTTCGTGATTCTTTCGGCCAGTTTAATCGTCCAAATGTGCGTACAATCAGAAAAATCGTGCAAAAATTTGTGCAAACCGGGTCTGTAGGAGATGTGAAAACACCAGTGCATGCTCGTACAGCTCGTACTGCAGAAAATATTGCTGCTGTTCGGCTGAAGAGCCGTCCACCTCAACTCGTCGTCGTGCCCAACAATTGCACCTCTCACGCTCGTCGTTGATGAACATTATGCATAAAGACTAGCATTTACGCGCTTACAAGGTGCAATTGACTCAAGAACTAAAGCCTCTTGACCATTTCAAGCGTCGTCAATGGTCACAATGGTGGCAAGAAATATCAACAGTGGGTGATCAATTTTCGAAGAAAATCATCTTCAGTGATGAGGCACATTTTCACCTCAGTGGATTCGTCAATAAACAGAATTGCCGCATTTGGGCGAATGATAATTCAAGAGTGATTGTCGAAAAACCAATGCACCCACAAAGAGTGACTGTTTGGTGCGGTTTATGGGCTGGCGGCATCATCGGGCCGTATTTTTTCCAAAATGAGGCCGGTCAGGCAGTTACTGTGAATGGTGTTCGCTATCGTGAGATGATAACGAACTTTTTATGGCCCGAATTGGAAGATATGAATGTGGACGATATATGGTTTCAACAGGATGGTGCCACTTGCCACACAGCTAACGAAACAATGGCTCTTTTGCGCCAAGATCATGTGATTTGACACCGTTGGACTTCTTTCTTTGGGGTTATTTGAAAGAAAAGATGTACGTCGATAAGCCAGCAACAATTCAAGAGCTAAAGGATGAGATAATTCGCCACATTAACGGCATAGAACCTCAATTATGCCTCAGCGTCATCGAAAATTTGGACCATCGGATGGAGGTGTGCCGCCGAGGTCGCGGCGGCCATTTCGCCGATATTTTGTTCCATACATAATTGAACCATACCAATATTATCATAATAAAAAGAAATGACAGTAATTTCCTAAATAATTTGTGTTTTATTCAAAATCAACATCGGCCCTTAAAACTTAACCACCCTTTATATTTTAGAGCGGCACATTTTGGCGTAGTGATTCTTCCCGCCACACTTTTTGCATCCGACACCAGGAGCAGGACATCTACATATATTTGTGAATTTCGCCGCATCTTGAACAATGTATTGGTTTATTTGGTTGAGTGTATGATCGATGGAATTTGTGTGTGTGATAACTGCTTAATTTTATTTGGTGATGTGTGCTGGAATGATTGTTGGTGTGTGGCTTTGTTGAAATGTGTACTTTTCAAATGTTTGTTCCTGCTAGTATTCAAGAAATTCTTTTTGCTTAAGGCTCCTATGAATGTGCTATTTCCGTTTGGATGTTGCAGGTTCTGTGAATGTTCTTTTGTTCTCACTATTGCTCTTGAAATCTCAATTGCTTTTTCAAGTTTTATGTCTCCTTCGTTAAGTAACCGTTCCTTTATGTATGTGTAAGTGTCATGTAAACCACGTACAAAAATATCCCGCACGAGGTTTTCTCTTAACACACCAAACTCACATGTTAAGCTCAAATTTTTTACCACTGTGACATATTCATCAATAGATTCATCCACTTTTTGCTAACGTGAGAAAAAATTATGACGCTCCGTAGCAATATTCACTTTGGGCAAAAAATAAGCTTGGAATTCTTTAACTAATTCCTCATACGTAACTTCATCCAAGTTTTTATTGAAGGAGTTAAATATTTCGAAAGATTCCGAACCCATATGATGCAATAGTAAGGCAACTTTACGCGAATCTGGTTGTTTTTCGAGGTTTGATGCTCTTATAAAGATTTTAAATTGGTTAAACCAATTTTTCCACGTGGTTGCCAAATTACTGCTCTTCAAGTTAAATTGAGGCATCACTTTTTGGTTTAATATCACTTGATTCACTTAAGTTTTTACTATCGTTTTGCATTTTTTAGTCTATTCACATCTGACACCATGTGTAATTTTAATAAAAAGACTTATGTAGACTTCTGATATGTTTATTAAACGACGGTAAATTATCGACTGACTCATTGTTATTAAGTTACTTGTTACAGAACATGTTTATTAGTTAACAGTATACACACATTATACGTGTGTATGTATACAACAATCAGTTACATATGTTTTTCAGCACCACGGATTGTATAGCAGGGATTTACGGATACAAAAACAAATCGGCTCGGACCCGAGCCGTATATAAAACTTGTGGGCAGACGTCGAAAGAGGATTGAAAATCAAAAAACCAAAAAATTCTGACTAGCTTTTCAAAATCATTATAAAGGTTTCGAAGGGTATACCACTATTAAGAAGCCGTGCCTTAGTCGAGAGTCTGCAACAAATATTGGCTGCCGTCGTAAAGAAACAAAGCGCTCCTATAAAATATTAATATTTACCTTAAGTTATATCGAACATTTTTAATGAAATATCAACTTTACGTTTTCGTTTCTAATTGTACGACCAGTTAAAGACTTAAATCTTTAGTTTTCCCTTCCTATATTGCCACGATTATATTTTTTCTGAATTATTAAAAAAGAACTCTATTTCATGAACAAATTCAGTATATCTACTGCACCTAATCTTTTGTTTTAGTTTAAAAAGTTTGGTCCTTATCAAATTATCCCACAAATAAAAAAAAGCATTTGTACCATAATCCCCGAAGTTACTCAGAAGTTGCAAGTAAAAAAGGTCTCAATGTTGATGAATGAAGAGTTCATAAAAACGCTTTCGAATGTTCATTTTATTTCCTATGACATTTGCAAACCGTGTTAGTCAATTCATTTCCACTTCACACTGGACAACTCAACACAGCATTCATTTATCGTCCTTTCGTCTGGCACTTTGTTTTCCAATAACCAGGCAGGCGTATTTGAGAAACAAAAGAAAAAACTCCGAAAACGGTTCATTGGGATTCAATCGAGTGTAACGACATAGCATTGACCTTTAGGTTATGGGTTGTATTTATCAGAGCTTGCTTAATCGAATTATGTTTTACAATCGCACCAATAGTCAGTTTAAAAGGGCAAAAGACGAAAAACACCAGGATGTGTTCCGTTTGTTACTCTCGAACTATGGTTAAGAGGATCCATCTACTACCGGGCAGAAATTGAACTCATTTTCAATGATGGTGATAACCTTCATAAGTATTTCTTTCATAACTCTGTGACGACTAGTTTATGGGTAACCACCACAATGAAATCCTCTACATAAATGCCGGCAGGGTGGCACTTTGCCTGTCTTCTCAAATGGAATAATCGAAGGTCAGTCACCGGAAAGTGTTGGGCATCGGTGAGTCCTCATTGAGTTAATTAATTGACATAATTTTAAAAGGACATCGCGCGGAATTCACTACTAAATGAAGTTGAACGTGACTGAGAAATTGCGGGCCAACCCGATATGTTTGGATTGTTAAGTGCGCCCAACCATTCATTAACCGAATGATATTTCCCACTAATTGTAATTAACATAATTTGTACCTTCGTAAAGCAAATACATATGCATAGCTATACCCGCCTGCCACCTCTATCAGCTTCGTCCACTTATGGTCAGCCGATAATGTAAATATCAAAGGTCATCGAGAATTAACCGCCAAGCATTACTAACAAACACTGAAGCAACAAACCAAATCCTTAGGCCTCTTTTGTGTCCTGAACAATTACACCGTACTGTCAAACAAATCAATACAATTTACAACTCAATAAAAATGAAAAGCTGAGATTATTTTCACATTTGGACAAAACAAATGCGGCTCTAATTGCCTCCCTGCATCGTGTGAATGAGGGTCTCTACTACGACGGGAAGTAGGCTTGCCATAGAGGGTTATAATTTCCGAAACAACCATTCATAATTACAAATGTCCGTGTGGTCTAGAATCCATTAACTTAGAATCAAACGTATAATGCGAGTCCCCTCCTTTGGGGGCTGGTGACCGGTACCAGTCTGTCACCATTATTACCACACAAATTCATTTGATTGCTTTCAAGGAAGAATTGGTGTTGTTCTCGTCGTAGCGGGGGCGACTGTGATATTGTTAAAAACCCATATACACACAAATGAGGACGCCCCTCAAATCGTAGGTGTGTTCATTAGGCCGCCCAATATTTGGATTGAATTAATGAAAATAAATTTAGTCTCGAGGCTGACACGCGATTACTGGTTTAACTCTTTCTTTGCAGCACGCGTTTGCTCCTTGTTTTGGTTTTTCCTTAAAGGTTTGCTTGCTACAATGGACTAGCTAATGTCTTATTGACGGACGAAGCTAAAGTGTTTCTGTTGAAGTTTTCACTTAACCAAGGAGTGAGTGAAATGATTTACCGCGGAAGAACCACATCGAAAGTCAGAATGTAATTAGCGAATCCATTATTTTAATGAAACGCTATTTTCGTGATAAAGGGTGAAACGCAGATTAATTTATTTATTTCTATTATTAACGAAGAACCAAAGAAAAATTAGGTAGGTAAGCGTACAACAAGTCACGTTGAACATTTGTAGATTGAATGTGCACAAATAAAAGTCATAAGACTAGCAATGTTTTCTTGATCGTGAACTTCAAAACATCTTCCCCCTGTGGGCTAGTGGACAGAATATACCCATGGTAGGCATGCCTGTCGTAAAAGGCGACTAAAATGCCAACCTGCTGTCTTTCTTGAGATTACGGTAATAAAAATTAATGCAATGAACACAACGAATGGCATTGATACCCCAGGTGGCAGCCCAGTTCAACTGGAAAATCCACCCTCGCAAGAGGCATGCTCTATGGATTCTGGGGAGAGTTATTTATTGCATCAATATTTAATTAACCCATTTAGGAAAAGTTCAAGGCTACAAAGATCTCCGCCTCAAAAGGCTTCTCCTAAAGCACAAAGTAAGAGTCTCGCGAACCCAGAGGTGTTAATTCGGGAAACGAAAACCTTGAGACAGAGTACTCTTGAAAAAGAAAACACCGTGCTCCGAAAGACGCTCGACGAAATGGAGCTGTTGTATCGGGAGCTAAAAAGCAAAATTAAGAAACTTGCTTCAAAACGAGTCTTCACAAAAGCAGACGGTTATTCGTAGTGAGCCTTCTCCGGGTAGCCATCACTACAGTACGGATGAAGAAGAACTCGAGCGCGAAATGGATTGGATACTTAAATGAAGACCATCTTAAAAAAGGTAAAACTAGCTCATCGCCCGAGGTTGTTCCGCAATACGAGCCTAATCGCAAAGTGCAGCGAAAAGCAGAAAAACAAATTGAAAGCAAACGCGCTCCTCCTTCAATAAATATTACAGGCGTTGCAGACTATAATTCTCTGCGAAAATTTTTAAAAACAACTATCGCTGCTGAATTTAAAGTAACTTCCTCGCGAAGGGATGTGTGCAAAATCAAGGTTAATAACGCTAAGGGCTATCTTGTATTCTTACGCAATGGCTCGATTTTGATTACGATGTTTAGTATTATATGCCACTAATGATGAAAAATAATGTCGGCCAAATGGCCACCTCTAGCACTGGCAAAAACACGTGCCCTTTCAATCACATTCTGCAGCATGTCATGTTGCGTATATTATCTTTCAATTGTTGCAATGTTATTGGTTTGGTAACGCACACCCGGCAGTTAAACATGGTGAGTGTGGCGGCCAATTCATATCCCCATATTTTGACATTACTCCGCCTGGAAATGCCTGTTTCATAATTTCCATTATTAATCTGGCTGTATGGATGTCTTGTTTAAACCACATGTTTCGAAGACGAAGTCAAGCAACTTCTTTACGCTGTGCTGCAATAATTGATGAACCATTCTGTTAAAATGTTTTAATCACTAAAACACATTGAAATGGCATTGACAGCTGAACACTACTGCCAACGTTCACATAATAAAATCATCTCTATGAGAAATGGCGCCAATTTCAAATCGCCCGCAGTCCCAAAAAACACCCTGTATTAAGGAAATTATAAATATTGTAGCATAATAATAACTACGCTCCCTTAAAGTATGACGCAACAAATTCCGAAGTGACTTTTCATTCTGGAAAGAATTTTGGTTCGAACTGTCATTTCATTCGAGGTTCGTGTCTGGGATGAAGTCTCCACAGCTCATGTCAACGAAAGAGACGAATAATATCAGGGATAAAAGGGAATTATAACTGCAAGAATTATTTCTCTTGTTCCAGTGGTCGAAGAATTTGCTAGAAGTTTCTGGCTATCAGAAACTTCTGCTATATAAGGACAGATGGCGATTGAGAAAGCAGCAGTAGTTTCTAAACTGTGGCGAAGAGATTAGAAAAGTGATAGTGGGCGAAGTTGTAATTTTGTGATAAATTGGAAGTTGAGATTTAAGAAGAAGAAGTAATTAGTTTGGATTTGTGAATTAAGTAATTGAAAGGAGACAAAGTGATTTGAGAGGACAGAGACCTTGTAAGAAAAGAATTGCGAAGAATAGTGTGAACCTGAATTGTTCTATAGACTAGAAAATAAAGAAATAATTTCACAGAATATTGTTTTATCTACTCGAGCCGTAGCTCGCATATTGCAATATGTATATATTTTTTTTTGGTATCTGAAAATTTCGAAAGTGTTCGATTACCATAGTAATATGGGATTTTAACGCCACTAAAAATACCTTTCTATCATGACCAATCTATAGAAGATTGACTATGATTTCCATTTCTTTTATTATCAATTCTTTTAGCTTTTATTCCATAACCTCGTGCGGCTTGGTTCTTCTTAATCGTGTAGTATTATTTCGTAGATTTACCACGATCTCCATTTCGGAGTTAGCATGAGTGTTCAATCTTTGATAGTGAAGTACAGCTTGCTTCTTTACAGTTTCCGTTACCGTATCAATTTGGAGGTCATGATATAGATCGCTATTTCGTATATACCATTGGGTTGCTTACAATTCCATGAAGGACTTTGTTTTGGAATGTTTATTTGACATAGAAACTCCAGAGTGGGTTGTACCAAAAACCACTTCACCTAGAACGATAGATTACTTTGATAGTACTGCCTATGATATAATTATCAATAGGAGGTAGATTGAGAAGCGAAGCCAGACATACTTGGAAAAGCTCCAGTGTAGCCGAGACAAGCCGTTCTTTAGAGTTTAGTGCAAAAGGCAGTTGCATATTTACATGAAAGTCCCTTCCACCAAACAACTGACGCATACGCCAGGGAAGGTCTTATCATAGCCGTATAGATCCGGAGCACCTTTTTCGGTAATAAGCCCCAGGTTTTGTCGAAAGCACCTTTACACTGTTAGAAAACTGAGAGCACCTTGGCTGTCTTCGACTCGACTTGTTTTGATCAAATGAGCCTTTTATCAAGGATTACTTCTAAATATTTGGCTTCTATGGAGATCCGGATAGTGACGCCCTTTAGCACTGGCTGAATCAGCCCGGTCACGATTCTCCTTCTGTCAAAAATAACAACCTCCGTTTTGACAGAATTGTGCGAAAGCCTATTCCTAGTGCACCATTCGTCGATCATATCAAGAGCCATTTGCTCGTAGCACAGACAGTCTCTTGGCATTGTAGAACAGAGAGTACGGCAACATTATCGGCATATGCCTGAGCGTAGACGTTAGAACCACTGAGGGTGTGCAACATAGTGTCGACCATCATGCACCACAGCAGTCGGGACCGAACGCCTGCCGACCCCTACCATTACATATCGGCCACAATACGCATCCACAGCCAAAGTTCAGTTTATTATAATTGCTTTAATCAACAACACTAATTTTTCGTATACCCCATGTTGTCTAGCAGAGCTACACATGCAGTCAAAGGTTGCATTGCCGAAAATTCCCTCGATGTCAATGAAGATGTCCATCACATACTCTTTCCTATTGAGTGCGCATTCAGTCATAGCAACCAAATTTTGACGCGCTATCTCCGAAGATTTTCCGCGCTGATAGGCATGCTGCATCTCCGATAGAGGATGAAACCTCAAAGCAACTTTGCGCACTTGAATCTCAACTAGTCTGTAAATTTTTGATTGGTGAGTAATCATCTTTACGGATTTTTGGTATAAAAACCACTCTAACTATTCGCCAGAATGCAAAAAATATATGTCAGGCCCAGTCCAGCAGTGAAAATTCTTTCCAGAGTACGAGTAGGTTGCAGCTGGGGCATGTTCTGTTGCAGCATGGCTGAATATATTCTATCGGTACCCGGCGACTTGAAGCCATCCTTTAACACACCTGACGCCATATACCAGCTACGCCCCATTTTGTGGCTTAGATCTCCTGGGCGAGCGGGCCGAGCTGAGACCTAGTTGGCATTTGATTTTCCGGAAAGTGAGTTTCCAACATAAGACTGAAAGTCTCCGCTTTCATCTTAGTGAAGGTACCATCAGATTTCCTTAATGGTGCCAGTTTGGTCGGGGTCTACGCTTGTTCAGAACTTTAACCAATCTTAGGGTGGCCGTTGTGTAGTTGTAACATCATCGCTTGTCACGCTGTTGGTTCACGGTTCAAATCCTGATGTCAAGAATCATCTATTTACTTCGCATGAAATAAATAAAAAAGTCGATCAATTGCGAAAGCTAAGTCAACTTTACTGCGAAGGCATAACACTGGTAGTAGAGTGGTAATATGGCTGTAAATGCAACTTGATCGTTAAGATGACATCAGGTGGACGGAAAAAAATACTGTGAAACATGAGCAACGACAAAAGCAAATCAAATAAGCTCCGCAGTTATCTGGACGCTACCCTTGGAGTTTACAGAAACTTAATACATCTGAGTTTCAAACCACTACACTAAATCTTTCTTTCTCTCTCTCTCTCTCTCTTCTTCACAACGCCCGTGTCCTGTAATAGTATAAAAGTATTCATATCCTTTTTGGCGCGTGCAAATTATAAAAAAAAAACCTTTAATTTTGATCTTTTCACAAAAAGACTAGTAGAAATAAGGCACCCCTATCCTTACAGTCGAAGTGATATGTGGAAATTCACGCAATATTATACGACGAAATATCACTCCTCTCTTGCTGTAATACATTTTCAAGTGTTTCTTTTGATAAAATCGAGTGCTCCTAGATCCTACGCTTTACAATATTCCATAGATGTTCTTAGGGTTGCGATCCGGGGACTGCGCAGGCCATTTGCGTTAACTGCAAAAGAAGGCACCTAGCAAATTATCGCGGTTGTGAGGTCGCAAAGGAACTACAGATGCGACGGAGAAAATCTGCAACGCCGACTGTGTGGGGAACGAAATCAGTCGATCGAGCTACTAAATCGTTAGAGTGTGTTGCTGAGCAGACTGAGCGGGCTCGTAAGCCTGTTGGTCTGACTCCTGATCCGCCACCCTCTGATCCGTTGAAAGAAATTCTGAACTGCATTTACGCTAAGTTCGAGGAACCATGTGAAACGAACAAACAAATTCTCGAACGTCTCAGTAACATCGAAAGATTTTGTATGGCTAAACTTATATCTTAGTAGATATGGACTCTTTGCTTAAAATTATAACATGGAATGCAAACGAACTCTTACAAATATCTAACGAATTAGAAATTTGTCTAATGATCTCTGAAACCCATCTAACAAGGGAATCGCAAATAAAGATAAGAGGATACGCTGGTTATCACGCCTAACATCCTTCTGATAGAGCGCGGGGGGCGGTTCATCCTTATTCATTAAAACTAACATCGAACAATCGGTCGATATAAACATAGAGCTGTAAAAACTTCAGATGTGTGCGGTAAAGATTAAAAATAAACACTTGAACTACAATACATATAGCGTCTATTTACCGTCCGCCGCGATGATCGCTCGTAAAAGACTATTACTTTCGTGTCTTCAATGCCCTTGGTTAAAATTCCCTTATTAGTGGAGATTTCAACGCGAAGCACACCTTCTGGGGTTCCATATGTACATCTTCTAAAGGAAAAGTTCTCTACGAAGTGGCAAATGAATTCGGTTGTTGTTTTTATTCGACAGGAAAACTCACCTACTGGCCAATCGACTCACAAAAATGTCCCCATCTTACGGATTTTTTCGTTTCAAAAGGTGTTTACGAGAAGTTTATTACAGTTTTGATCTCTCTTCTGACCATTTACCGGTAATTTTATTACTTAGTGAAGCGTTGATCAAGAAAGAAGGACTTCCAAGACTTACTAGCAATAGAACAAACTGGGAGGGCTTTAGAAATGATTGCGAAATAAATATCGCCTATCACTTAAAACGAAAAGTATCCAAGTAAAATCATTGAACTGGTGAGGGAGAAAAGAAATGCGGGAAATAAATGGCAAATAAATCGTGCACCGCAGCATAGAAAGATCATCGACCGACTATGCAATCGCCTTAGAGATAGTTTTCGGGAATTTAAAAGCAATAGGATTGCGACCTACCTTGAAAATTTCTCCGCTGAAAGAGAATCAAATTATTCACTAAAAGGCATCCGGAAACCTCAAATACAAGCACAGACAATTCTGAAAAATTATAGAAATTGGGCCAAGAGCGACAAAGAAAATGCCTATTTGCTTTGCACTTAGAATAAACGTTTAAGCTATTCGACGGCCCTTTGATAATGCCCGTCCCCCAGTCACGGCATCTGACAGCTTTAAAGTAAAAAAGTTGCATTTGTTGAACTGAGGGAGGTGATTAAAAATTTAAAAACGAAAAAAGCACCAGGTTACGACTTGATAACGGCGCAGGTGGTCAAGGAATTGCCGAATAAAGCTCTTGTCAAACTGCTATATTTGATTAACGCTTCGTTCAGATTGCTCTATGTTCCGAGACAATGGAAAGTCTTACGACTTTCTAAACGACTACAACCCGTAATCGACGAAAGACGTCTCATTCCAGACCATCAGTTTGGATTTAGAATCAAACATTCTACAATCGATCAAGTCCACAAAATAACTGACGTGATTGAGAAAACTCTCAAAGAAAAAAAGATTTGTTGTGGTGTATTTCTTGACGTATCACAAGCTTGGCACGAAGGCTTGGAGTATAAATTGCAGCAACTACTGATACAGCAACTCTTTCTAATATTACGATCGTACCTCAGCGAAAGACTTTTTCGTGTTAAGCACTGAAATGATTACTCTGAGTTCAAGGAGATTGGGCCGGAGTCCCACAGGGGAGTGTCCTTGGCCCGCTTCTATATATACTCTACAAGCGCGATATACCGCAGGAAAGAAACTGCGTCGTCGCCACTTTTGCGGACGATACGGCGATATTGACAACGGGAGATACAATTGAAGCAGCAACTGAAAAGCTGCAACATGCTGTTAATAAAGTCCACGCTGAACGAAAGCAAATCTACCCACGTCAACTTTACCTACAAAAAAGTGAATAGATAGCAGAAGAGGAGAGACGAACACCGGCTTCTCAGGAGGAAAATGAAAGAGCATGAGAAGCGCGATCGAGGAAATAGAGAGATGCTACTGCAGGAATGAGGTTAGGAAGTATTACCAGAGGGTAAAAAGAAATTGTCAAGGCTACAGGACCCGAAACGAAGCCTGCAAGGACGATCAAGGGAACATCATAGTAGAATCGCAATCCCGCTGTCAGGCAGAATGAACCATTCAAACTGGATGATGTAGGTCAACAATTCCGTCCACCCGAAGCCCTGTCTAAACTTAAGTCCAACAAAGCTGATGGAGCTGGCGGCCTAGCTGCCGAACTGTTCAAATCGCCCCTTGATGACTTAGTAAGGAGCATGCACCAACTCATCTGTAAAATATGGTCGGACGAAAGTATACCCAATGAATGGAACTTCAGTATTGTTTGCCTGATCCTTAAGAAAGGGGACCCTCTGATTTGCGCTAACTACAGAGGCACCAGTCTCCTTAACATCGCTTTTAAGATCTTATATGCCGTGTTGTGTGAACGCTTGAAGCCGTTTGTCAACAACCTGATCGGTCCATATCAATGTGGCTTTAGGCCAGGAAAGTCCATCATCGACCAAATATTCGCACTACGGCAGATCTTGGAAAAAACCCATGAGCTTCAAATTGCCACCCACCACCTTTTCATCGATTTTAAGATCGCGCATCACAGCATTTATAGAGACAAGCTATATAGAGCAATGTCTAGTTTTGGCATCCCTGTCAAACTCTCTTCATAAACCTGGCAGGTACTCCTTTGCATAAAACAGCACTGCATTCCCTTTTATGAATTGGACCAACGCTGCCCTTAGATGGGTGACCAGATAGCAATGATAGTTTTTCCAATTGTTATGTTTCAGCAGCTGTCAAAATATTCAGTAAGGTTTGTCATTTCATCATGCATCGTTTGACGCTTCCCCAACGTGTGGAAATTATTAAAAAATATTATCGAAATTTCAGCTCAGTTGTAAATACTCAACGTGAATTTCGTCGTGAGGTCGGTCGTTATCATGGCTTCAGTGCGCAGGCAATTCGTCGCACCGTAGAAAAGTTTGAGCGTGAGTACACTCTTTTGGACCTTAAGCCACCAACCAGACAGAAATCGGTGAGAAGTAAAGTAAACACAGCCGCCGAAATGTCGATTCGGCGCGGATCAGCTGAATTGAGAGTCAACCAGGCTTATTTTGCGGTTGGATTTGGGCCTACATCCGTATAAGATTGTGCTGACGCAAGAATTGAATCGCTACTTGGGCGCTCGAAATATTGGCCGGAGATCTGGATTTTGGCTAAAACATCATCTTCTCGGCCGAGGCCCATTTTTGGTTCAGCGGCTATGTCAACATTTAAAATTACCGTTATCGGAGCAACCACAATCCACAAGTGTTCGACGAAGCATCAATACATCCATAAAGATTGACTGTTTGGTGTGGTTTATGACACGGCGGCATCATCGGACCTTATTTCTTTCAAAATGAGGAAGGAGACACCGTTACCGCCAATGGTTCTCGGTATAGAGTGATGTTAACCGACTTACTGTGGTTGTACCATCGGTCTAGAGGAAGAGACACGTTCGAAGAATTTCAAAATCGATACAGAAGAGCGCGCAAAGGAACTAAAACAAGCCATCCAAAATAGCAAACGTAGATGCTTCTTGGAATTATGTAAAGTAGTTTTGAAAAAAATTAAAATATTCCAGCAACCACAACCAACATGCTCGAATCTGTTTCTCGAAATAGTTAATGGGCTCTTCCCAAGCCAACGGGAAATGGAATTAAGTAACGAACAACTATGGTAACTGATACCTATGGTAACAAAAGAAGAACTATATGCAGCAGATTTGGAGATAGAAAAGTACCTGGCCCAGATGCTCTACCCAATATAGCACTAAAGACCGCAATTAAAGCCAGATCGAAATTGTTTCTGGAACTATATAATTCATGCCTTCGAGAAGGAGGGTTTCCGAGTCAATAGAAAGTGCAAAAATTGGTCCTCGTACCTAAAGGAAACAGACCACCGATGTCGCTCAATTCCGCAAACTGGGAACATATTTTGGCTGCTCTAACGAACAATAGAGTTCCACAGTATTTAATAAATATGATAATGAATTATTTTAGGCAACGGATCCTATTGTATAATACAGATAAAGGTATTAAGAAATACATAGTCACGGGTGGGGTACCACAGGGCTCGGTCTTTGGGCCGCTATTGTGGAATATTTTCCACAAAAAAAAAGGTATTTTGCATGGTTATCAATAGGAAATTTTTTATTGTTTAAATAAATAGCTTGAGGGCTAAAGTTCCTTTTCGTGTTTTAATTGCATTGGCACATCACCGATCTCAATCTCTTGGAAGCAGTATTTCCTACAAAGGGTAAGATCGGTGAGTACTTTGTTCGCCCATTCCAGGCAGGGGTCGAATTACCGCATCAGTTATCGGGCAACACGTGACTGATAAATGTTGATTTGACATGACCGCTTAAGAGATCGAGTATCGAAATTAAGCATTCTGTCATCAGTGAACGTGTATTTATTTATTCGATATGGTTTCTGCTGACGAGCTGAGGTGCATTTGGGAGAAAATATGTGGGAATACCTTTGTTTATTGTTATTTTTGCGTTTATTTAAATTTATTGTTTGAAATTTATTTCAGGTTGAGTCTAAATAAAACTAACCTTCTGCAGAAGTAGATTCTGGTAAATTTTTTGAGCTGGGAGAGCAGTTTAGATGCATCCTCCAGAGTTTATATTCTCTATTATAAATAGGAATGCACTCTTATTTGCCCTGACTGTTTTGATAGAACTGTAATCAAAAGTGTATGTTGTGAAAGATATTTTCAGAAAATTATAGTCAGGCAGAGCCTTGTAAAGAGAAGGGATCACTTTTATCTCTTAAATGCCTTCATTCAATACACTCATAGCGATCATCCTCGGAATCAGAAGATGAAAAATAAAGTAAATATTAAATTTTTAATTGAAGACGATAAATACAAAACTTTTCCTCACACAAAAATCAATAGTTTTGACATTTGTCAGCCATCTCAATTCAATGTAGTAGAATTATACTAGTACAATTTTCAGAGTGTACTCGATACGTGACCATTCTTATGTGATCATACCAGTAGTTACTCGATCACTCGATAGCGTATGGATTTCATTCACTCGTTAACTGATGTCGTAATCCGACCCCATGTCAAATGTTTTTGGGTCCCATTATTCTCTGGAATATTCTTGTCTCAAATAAAACAATTACTATTTCTAGGAGTTTCTTTTATTTTAAATTTTAAAACAATTTGCTTAAAGATTTGTCTTAATAGGCAAAAAGAAAAAAAAAATATATATATTTCTACTTTAAATTGTAGTTTACATTTCGAATGTATTCATAGACTAAGAATTAAGATTATTCGTTAAATTTATGTTTCCATTTCTAAATTTACATAATGTATAACTTTTTCTCTTTTTTTTATATATATTTATATTTCTCTAAGAGGTGTTGTACACAGATCACTCGAAAAATATAATCTATCGATTCACATTGGCATGCATAGCTTTCTCAAATTAAGTTAAAGCAAGTTCATCCGTCATCGGCTTCCGCAATTCATTTCACATCAGTAATTTTTATTTTTTTTAAGTAAAATTTTTAACTGTTTCACAGTTTTTCAGTGTGTGAGGAGTGTATTTATTGCACTATACGAGTAGTACCTACTGGATTTCTTCCTCCTTTTAAATATTCTAAAATAACATGAGTGCATTTATAATAACAATGAGTAAGTAAATATATTTTTATTGTTTATTCTCTTCGCTTATCAACACATCAGAAAGGTACATAATTTTCTCATAGTATCTGCAAATACTGCAAGGACATTGTATTTTTTTTTTTTTTTTTTTAGGTTTAGGTGACAAAAATTACATCTAAACTTCGTTTCTTGATGAGTTGTTTTTAGTTTTTTTAATTTTTGATTTAATTTATCAATATTATTGCTTCGCCAAATGAACTAGGTTCGTATGCGGCTAGATAATATCTAAAAGTATTTTTTTTTTTTTTTTTTTTGTTGACTTAAAATCTACAAATTGTTTGCTGTTCTAGAAACAAAAAAAAAAAAAAAAAAAAAAGGAATAAAAGATCACTACAAAATGTTAAATGTATTTATTTTCGCAAAAATTCTCAAAAATGACTTTATCTTTAATTAGTTAAGTTTTACACTATAGCGTTTAAGTAACTTTACATTGAATGTGTTGCTCCCGCCCATATAAATATCTTTATATACATACTTTCGTTATCACTCTATCTACACGATGTACATTAAACTCTTTGATCCTCTTTTTAACAAAAAATATACCTACATAGATTATTTTTCTTTTTCTCAAATAACAATTATAATACTTAGACGTAACACTAGTTGGGTTGTAAATTAAGTGAAGTATGTAATTTGTGTTGTTAATTTTTTTTTGTCGGCTTAGGCCGGAATTGTTGCCTCTTCGTAGAAGTCTGGTTCATCTTCTTCGGCGTTAGCTTCACTTCCATCCAACTGAAATAGAGGGAGATTTTAAAGGATCTAGTGGGCAGAAATGAATAGAGTAAAACTTACCGCCTTCATCTCCTCGGGTGTATAGAATGCGGCCAGTCTCTGACGCAAAGGCACCATAATTATCAAAAAGAAGGGGAAAGCCAATGAAATTTTGGAAGATTTAACCGCCCAGAGGACGGCCAACAGGAGCACTTGGACGGTGGTGAATACATGCATCTTCCAAGTTGGAACTCGCTTGACATACGGCGTGGGTGGGTAATGTTTCACAGGCATGAAATACAGTCTTATTCTGCGCACGAAATTAAAATACAAATAATTTAAAAAATGTTACGATTGGAGGCAGTTTTAATATACCTGTCAAAGAACTGCACACCACTCATTGAGGCGATACCCATGTATAGGAACACACCGAAGAGTACAGCCATCGGGATAAGTCTGAGAAGTGGAGCCATTGTGACAGATAAGCCAACCATAAGCGCAACAAAGAACCCAGACAATCGTTGTTCCTTAACATCAATGATTCGTGCGGACTCACCAGGTGCATGAGTCCTGAAAAAAAAAAAAACAGTAAAGCAATACATAAGATCCGTGTTTGAGAAAGTTTGAACATTGATCTATAAATATGTAAAAGTAATTAAGCTGCCAACATTCGAGTAGGTTGAGTGGACTCGAACAATAGTTGAGGATCGGCAAATATTATCTCACTGCACTGGCTAGAAGTTGATCTTAAGTTAGTGTTGTCTAATAGAAACTCAAGCTCTCTACGCAGAACATAGCTATCGTACACGGTTATTCATTTTGTGCTTTAGAGTTTTAAATTTAAATAAAATAAAAAGTATTACAGATTTTAATTACATTTCTGGCTGTATTGCAGCCAGCCAGCCAGCAGCTGCACGTACGTTGGTTTTTAGGTGATCCAAAGTTTGGCAATTTTCTGAACAGACACCATCCAACGATGTGGGACCACACGATCTTGGTGGCCAATTGATTTCGCCAGTCTCGAAATAAAACGGTCGGAGAACTTTTCATGCAATAGAGTCAAATTTGTCTGTATTGTGAAACCACATGTCGCCTACATCAATGTCTTCAATCTCAGGCCAAAAAAAAAAAAAATAATAGGTCATCATTTGACCATAGCGCAGAGAATTCACTGTAACAGTGGCGCCTTCGTCATATTCAAAAAAAAAAAAAAAAAAAATACGGCCCAATCACGCCGCCGGCACTGTCACACGTGGTGGATGCATTGGCCTTCCATCGATCACATTTGGATTCTCAGAACCCCAAATTCTGCAATTTATTTTGTTTATGTAGCCGCCGGGCGAGAAATGGGCCTCATCGCTGAAGAAGATTTTATTCGAAACATTTGTCTTTAAATCGCGATACCCAGATATTACAGAACTGTTATTTTTGTAGTAAGATACAACAATTTTAATGTTTTAAACGATTAACTACCTGTCTCTACGGATGACAAATGGATTTGAGATATGCCATATGGCAATTCCAATGTATGCAATATACTCGTAAATATATATGGATGAAGCTATACTATAAACACGATAAGAAATGAGACAGAGTCCAGAAACATTACAGTCGAGATTTTTCAACAGCACTGTGCTCAACGCACTTAACCACTGAGCCACCGCGTTTATTGCTATCTCTAGTGATGCCAATGATATTTCTGTCATCGGAGTTAAATTAAGCAAAAAACATACAGGAAAGTTATGATCCATCTGGAATGGATCGTATGATACCCTATCCCCCACCTTCTTACCTATCCATAATAAAGTGGGTGTTGTGAGCTTTCTGGCTGACATAGAATGACATCTATCTACTCAGAGAATATTCTTGCGATTTTCAAATGATTTTACTAGACAATTTATTGCTAAAATTATTCCATAGAAGAAAGTGACCATTTGTAACGAAAGGTTACGTATTCCAGTGAAATATTCTTAATAAGACTTAACCATCTCCGTAAATTGCTTTGAGAAAGGAAAATAAAGATTTTTACCAAAAACGACCTCCAAAATGTGGACGTGGCCCAACAGTATGGGCGAATTGTAAAAAATATTTACGTTTGTACAATAGAATAAATATCTTTCAGGTTCTAGTAAAAATATTGAAAAAAAACACACATTTTTTTTTGCAGTGTAAATGGTTTTAAACAAATTTTACACTTGTACTGCTTCGGATTTTCACAAGATTGTTTATAAAATTCCATGTTCCTAGCTCAAAATTTTAGGCCGAGAAACTGGTGACATAAAGATAAATGGACAGATGAACGGACATGACTAAACCGAAATAATTTTCAACGCTGATCACAAATACATGTATGTATGTATATACTTTTGGGGGTCTGTCGTTATTATTTCTCTACGTTGCAAACTACAGACTTGCTGACATGAACTGTTACCAACTTCACGGCGCTATGTCTGCTAAACTACTAATGACAGCGCGCTGGAAATTTGACAGTTGTTAACTAATTTCATTGTCGACAAGAGTGTGTAAGGTTTTTTATTATCGCATATTTAATTTTTGTTCTATCGACAATGGAATTCATACGTAATAGTGTTATTGCCCTTTTTTGGCTGGGAAATCACAACCAACTATTGCTCGTGAGCTGAAACATTTGAAAATGAACAAAATGTTTGTGTATCGTACCATATCGCGTTACAATGAAACCGGCAGCATTGCAAAACGCTATGGAGGTGGTCCGAAAAAGTTAAGAAAAGAACAGTGATTCTGAGTGTGAAGGCCAGAATCGGACGAAATCCTCGGCGTAGCGGAAGAAAAATGGCTTCTGAGCTAAACATATCCAAAAAGTGCACGATCTCACACCTGACAAAAAAAAAGGTTCGAGTGGAAAGAGCAAAGTAGTTGATCCGCTTACACGCAAGTGTCCAATTGCCAAATATCGTCTTCTGTGATGAAGCACCATTTCCAATTGAGCAACTTCTGAACAAGCAAAATGATCGAGTTTACATGCCAGAGAGGTCATACGATAATTTCGACCAAAGAATGGCCACCAGGAAGCAAGCAACACCATTTTTGATGGTTTGGGCCGCAGTGACGGTCTCCGCTCGTATTTTTGGACAGTAGCGATGGTTTATCGTGAAACTGTATTGCAAGGCTGTATTGAACCCATGCGCACGCAAACATTTCGGCCAAAGACCCTGGACATTCCAACAGGACTCTGCACATTCTTCATTTTCTCGACACAATGGCTATCGAATTCTCCCGATGCGAATCCATTAGACTTTTCGGTCTCAGGCATTTTGAAGGCCAAAGTTGACACTAGAAAATACCAAACAACGGACGCGCTCAAGTTAGCGCTTCGCCAGAAATGGAAGCATATTCCACAGATGCATTTGTGAGCGATGGCCATATCGAAAATATTAATTAAATCCTTGAATTTGAATAAATTTCCGACATTTTTTCTTTGGATTCAATAAAAAATATTTACAATTAAAAAAAATACAGCTATTTGAATTAGTAACAGTTCATGTCAGCCACCCTGTATGTATGTAAGTCATTTCGTTTAAGAAATGTCAAAATCGGCCCAATTTTTAATGTAATTTGGAGGCGGGGATTCAAAATCTTTAAATCTTAATCGAACTCAGAAACTCCCAAACGAATTTCGATGAAATTTGGCACTTAGACCTTCGATGATACGTCAGTAATTCCAATTGATCGAATGGAAGGGGAATAAAATATGGGGAGGGGTTTAAAGGGTGGCTTACATCACCAATGGCTTGATTTTTAAGTTCTTTTCTTCAAAAAAAAAACTCTAATCAAAATAAAATATTTTTTTTTTATACTTTTGGACTCCCAGAAAGTACAGCCTTAATCTGATATGTCGCATGATGTGGAGTAAATAAGTCTTCTTTTTTGTGTTACATTAGTCCCAAAAAAATATTGTTTTACAATTTATTTCCTTAACTATTTTTAGATCACTTTATCCTATTTTTGTACAAAAATCCACCACTCTAGTTCAAACGGGTCAAAAGTTACAAGCGTGTGACAGACACACGAACAGGCGAACAGACAGACACTGTGTCGATTCCATTAGTGTTCCGTTTATACCATTCTGGTACGGAACACTAAAAATAAGAAGATGAAACAGAGCGAACAATTTTTGGTTTATCTTCATGGCGATTTCACGTGCTTTTGAGAAAACTGGGCGCCGTCCAGTGGTTAAGTACGTGATCATTGAACAGGGCTTATAAATATTATCATGAGGATCTTCTTTTAATGAAAAAACTAGCCATTAGAAAACGGCATATAACGGTAGGTCCCGATCCGTTCAACTGTCACATAGGTGCGAGAAACTAGGCCAGCCCCACTATGGGTTGTTGGCGCTCTAAGAATAGTGTTGGATTGACATGGTTAAGGTGCCGAAATCATTGCTTTTTTAGGCCTATAAACTGTATATCCACAAGACTCAATTAAATCTTTTAAAATACTTTACAAAAAAAAAAAAAATGTAAGTTTTGATGCATAATAGTTTTCAGAAGAATCAAATAAGTTAATCCACCATGTAGACCGTCAAAGCCTTAATTGCCATCATTTAGCAAATATTATCCACGTGATTTATGGTAAAAAGCTGTTGACAAATTGTGACAGAAGAAATTAAATCTTTCCTAAGATCTAAATCTAAATTCAAAATACAATATAAAAGCTTTAAAAAAATCTATACTCACGTCGACATAATTGTCAAAGATGATACATGTGCAACGGAACGCACCGTAGCTGCACAATGCCATGGCATTCCGCAGAATCCGCATACCACATTCATAAAACACAATAGCACCACGTCAAAATGTAATCCGGAACCTTTCTTTAAGCCACGCTCCGGCTTATCAACAATCAACTCGGATATGTGTGATTCCATGAAGATTAAAATATACACTAGAATCGCTGGAATTCCAGTTATGAATGGAATCCAAGTGGGCACAGGTCCCAATGGCACAAACCATCCACCACGATTAGGATCACTGGGCGAAATTCCCTCAGGTACACTGAGCTTCTCTGTGTATACAGCCGGAATGAAGTAGTCAATAGCCACAAATATTGCAATGGAAATTGGTACACCAAAATCACCGAGAGCACGACGTGCATTTCGGCCCAAAAAATGTGAATTCCGGAACAGCTTCAAGTAATACGCCAGCGTAAAGGTGCCCAAGGTAAGAATAGTACAGAAGAGTGCTGTGTTCGGCATGTTGATCGGTGAAGGTACGGGGTTCGAAATAACCGATGTTCCATTCCGGATTTCTATTGAGATATTCGTTGCGGTTCCGTTGTTCGAGAATCCATCCATGAGTGTAGGCGGAGGCAGGTTGTAGTCGGGTAGCAATGGATGCTTCTTATACACCGAGATGAGCTTAGTTATAGTCTCTACAATGTAAATGAGTGTGATGAGCGCTGAGAAAATCTCCTGGGTGAACCGTGTAAATAGTCGCACATAGACGCTCCCTTCAAAGGCAGATACAGTCGAAGCGATAATGGCCAACCAGATGCCTATGTATGCTCGAACTGTTAGGAAGCTAAAGTGATTCTCCTTACAGAACTGATACAGGGCTTCGTCGAAGAGCAACAAGGGACCAGTGGTGCCGATAATTACTAACGGTTGGCCGGCCAGTGCGTGAAATACTAATCCAACTACAGAAGCAGCCAGTAATGTCTCTGAGATACCAATCAAATTGTGCGTTTTATCAGAAGCCAAGCCACCAAATGTAATTGCCGTGGAGAGGCAAGCAAAGTACATAAAGACTGTAGCCGCTAAGGTCTCTGTATTGAGACCATCGAGTATGTCGCTCTTATACATTGGCAAGCGCCGTTTAAGATCATTGCGTAGACCGCCCCAAAATTTATGAGTTTTCTCCAGAGGATTCATTTTTTTCTTGCTGTCATCATCCTCTTCCTTTTTCTTTTCGATCATCTTTTGCACATCCCTTGTCAGTGGTACCTTCTCCTTGTCGTCTTTTGCTTGCTATAATGGCCAACATGATGTTTGTTAGAAGAGTCCAATTCGTAATGCTAAACAATTTACCTGTAATGCTTTAGTCTTACGCGATCGAATCCAATCTTTCTTCGCCTTTAACTCTGCGAATGGCAACAGATCGTGACGGTCCCAGTTACCGGGAGGCAAAACAATGGAGTCATCTAAGAATTCATTGATGGCCGAGAGAAGGTCCTTACGATCGTCGGCCTTGTAAGCGATCGAGTGAAAAGTCTCATTAGCCATAAGCGTAGCAATCGAACGACCAACTTCATGGTAATCCAAGTCAACGGTTTTCGGTCCCAACAGGATAAACATGAAACGGACCGGAATTGGCACCTCAGTTATATTTTGCATGGCCACACCTTCGGCCAAGCGGATAAATGCGATCGTTGGCTGATCGAGGAAATCTACTGCACCAACCTAAGACGCACGAAGACATTCATACTATATTGATCTAAGGAGATGTTGATTCTTTGAACTTACCAAAACAGTAGTAGCTTCAGCACCAATTGGGATCCTCTTGAGGATAGTGTCATTTTGGAGTTTCTTCAGATCCTCTTGCGACGATGTGTACATATCCTCCTTCATGTCTATCTTCAAATCGTTGCTCCTCTTACTGCCACAAATCTCACTGGCCGGTAGGATTTTAGGCTTCTTGTCCTCGGATAGATTCTACATGAACAATGTGATAATGATTAGTGATCATGCAACGACGACATTAAGGATTAAAAAAAAAAAAACAAAAAAAAACAAAAAAAAAAAAAAACAAGAAACACACAGACACTCCACAAACAATCCTGAATCATTCCAACTATACACTAACGTCATGCAAACGAAGTCATACGTCATAGCATGAGATCGGGACAAAATTGGGCAGGGCTAAGGGTCATGAGAGAGGCAAGTGAAAAAAGCGAGCAAAATACAGATAGTTATTTGTTTTTTTTTTTTTTTTTTTGAAAGAGAAAATACAGATAGATGAGAACGAATATCAAAAGATCGAAAAGGGTGCGGGATGGTAAACGGTAAAGTTCTACACTAAATATTACAAACATGAATAATAGTAAAACGGTAAAACAAAAGCCTCATAGTTTTTTTTTGTTGATCTAATTTTATAGCATAGCTAAGCAAACTTTACACTTATGTAGGACATTGTTGAATGTCTTCTGTAGGCGCGATCAATGAATTGTGGTGGGGGTGCAGTTGGGGGTGAGTAAACAGTTCTTCGAGTCGCTAACTCACTGCGTTGTTCATTTCCCATCCATAGTAACTTTATTTTTATTTTGTGTTTAATTTTAAGTAATATATTTTATTTTAAATAATGAAACACAGAGAAAGAAAGGAAGAGAAAATTCATTGATTTTTTTTTTTTAAATTACAACAATCACATACATTTAATTAATAATTTGAAATGACAAATTGATTAATTGATAGATGGAAATTGATTTTAAAATGAAATGAACCAGTTCGACAACAGAGGGCGGAAATGGAAGTTAAAATGGTAGCAGTGAATGCGGAGTAATCGTGATTTGTTTGGGAGAATGTATAGTGAAGATACCTATATGTAGGTGATTTAGATTTAAAAATTATTTGTATATAAATAGGTCTAATAATCGTAGATGTTGATGGTAAATAAGTAAACAATGGCTGTCACCTAAACCGCACCTAAATATTATCCCAAATTTCCAAGCTACTAGCTTTTTCTATATCATTAGAGATTCAGCTTATCTTTAAAAAAACCTGGCGATAATTACGTACTTACGTATCTACATCAATCTACTGAGCATCTATTAGTAATAAGCAACATAAGTTTGCATACTTGGTTAAACTATGGCACTATAGAATTTAGAAGCCGCATCATCCAAGAATTGAATTCCTTTCCGAACCCGAGATCATGATTAAATTGGCTGAATCTAGACAAAATTGTAATAGATTACTACCTTGATCAAAAAGTTTCGTTGCGCTTTCAGTCATCTGATTCGAGTTTTTTTTTTTTTTTTTTTTGTTAGGTTGACACATCTGTCATTGACATTCCCTCCAAATTTTAGCGTCGTAGTTTGACATTTTTAAAACCTACGGAGAGTATATCTGCCTCCGTGTGTTCTCGATTTTTTACGATTTTAAAAATGGGATCAACTTTGCAACAACGAGTTCAAATTTAGTGTTAACAACAGATTCAACGATGTGAATCCGATCCAACATTCATCATAATTACTGGAGACGAGACGTGGGTCTATGAGTACGAAATGCAATTCAGGCATCAGATGACTGAATGGAGTACACCGAATGAGACAAGACCGAAAAAAACACGTCGCTTGCAGTCGAAAAAGAAGGCGATGCTCACGGTTTTCATGGATTGTGTTGCGCATCATGAATTTTTGCCAGAAGATCAACAAGGTTTATTATTTGGGCGTTATGAGATGTTTGCAAACAACTCGTGGGTTTTGCACCAGAAGAGTACGAATACCATCCAACAGCCTGATTTGGCTCCCTCCGATTTCTTCCTGTTCGATCGACTCAAGAAACCGCTCTGGAGAACGCGTTTTAGCAGGCGATAATAGAAAAATCGAAGACGGCTGTGATGGCTATACCAAAATCTGATTATAAAAAATGTTTGGAGGATTGGATCAAGTGCGTTTCAGTCAGGGACAATATCGATTATCAAGAAGAAACTTGTATTTTCAATTTTCTGAATAAATTCCTGAAACTTTTTGATCAAGGTAGTATATGCAGATTAATGATCCTCAAACTTTTTTTTTCATATGCCCAATACATAGAATGTGTACGTGCGTATATAACAAGATAAATGGTATGATTGTCTGATACTAGTTGGTTACGCACTTTTTTTTCCTACATCTATTTACATAAAAAATAGAGTGCACGACTGGGTTGCACGTGTTTATCTGCAAAAACGCGAAAAGATTTTTTTTTGCATTTCGTTAAAAATCAAAAAAAAGGATCATTCGGACAATTTTCCAAATATTGGAATGCCATGACCTCGTACATATACGTATATAAAATGTGGTTTAGATAATAATTTCAAACAGAATCTATTAGGGGAAATAGCTAATTTTCAAGAAGCAATGTATTTTTACATATTGGCTAAATTTGACCAAAGTCGTAGGAGTCGTTGCAGAGAATGCCTAGTAAGCAACCACTCATTTTGGGGTTAGAATGAAAATTCCTAATCCAACGTATCGCTGATTGAAATAATGTGAATTCAGAACTATATTCGGATCTGACCTGTAACAAATAAAGAGTTATTCATTTCAAGGTTATATTTTGATATCCCTGGCAGTTCTTGCCTTGCATTTTACAATATGAATCGTTTAAACACCGCTCAACGCATTAAAATTGTTGCATCTTACTACAACAACTACAATAACAGTTCTCTAATATCTGTGTATCGCGATTTAAGGACAGATTATTTAAGGTCGTCAAAGTGGCCCAATTTTTCAATCATCTTCAGCTATGAGGCCCATTTCTCTCTCGGTGGCTTCGTAAGCAAACGAAATTGCAGAATTTTGGGTTCTGAGAATTCAAACATGACCGTTGAGAGGCCATTGCATCCACCACGGGTGATAGTTTGATGCGAGCTGTGGACCGGCGGCATGATCGGGCCGTATTTTTTTTTTTTTTTTGGAAAACGACGAAAACGCTTACGGTGAATTCTTTTCGCTACGCTCAAATGGAAACTAACTTTTTTTGACCTGAAATTGAAGACATTGATGTGAGCAACGTGCGGTTTCAACAAGACGGGGCTACGTCCCACACAACACAGGCAAATTTGGCTCTATTGCACCAAAAGTTTAATAATGAAATGTGACAACATTAATTAGCCACCAAGATCGTGTGATCTGAACCCGTTGGATTTGTTTTTGCTAAAGATCGTATCTAAGTAGGTAATCCTCAAACTGTGGAGCACTTAAAAACCAACATCCGTGAAGGTATGGCCACAACACACCCAGAAATGTACCGAAAAGTCATAGAAAATTACCTCATCGGAATCGAAGGTTGTAAAAACTACCGTGTCGGCCATTTATCCGATGTTGTATTCCATACTGCAAAATTTCAAACAGGAAAGAACTTTTGAAACGTTGAATACATTTTATTTTATTCAAATTAAAAATCCTAAAGCACAAAATGAAAAAAATCGTTAATTCTCGAGAAAATAACTTTCTTCCAAAGTCCGAAAAAAATCTGGATTTTCTAAGTGTCAATTCGGAACTGCATTCAGGCTTGACCCGCGAAAAATAGTTTTCGAAAAAAGGAGTTTTTTCAGACGGAGATAAAGGATTTTCGAAGTACCTCGTTGGATTTGTATTTGGATCTAGACTTTTTTTTTATTATAGTGCATTATAGTGTATCTTACAGAGCGCCGCGTGGAACAACACTCCCTATAGGAGGAAAGTAAATAGCAAAATGAAATACTCGTATCTGCCGGAAATAAAAGAACTGATACGAGAGCACGCTTAAGATAGTAACTATCTCAAGCATAAAGCTTATTCGAACCACCTAAGTATGTAATAAACTCAAAAAAGCGATCAAAGATTTAAAACATTGAGAGATTTCTACGTATCTCTAAGGCTTGACTTCGTAAACAAGTTCAAGTTCAATGCAATTGCTACCAATAAGAAAAAAACAATGGCGAATAGGTAAAAAAAAGACAAAGAGAAGCCGGGTTTATTTGCCGAACACCTAGAAGATATGTATAAGCCATTTGACGGACAGGCATTGATAGAGGATTTTGGTGGTACGATTACGACATCTGACAACTTTAAAATAAAAAAGTGTATCGTTGCCGAACTTCGCCGGGCAATAATAAAACTAAAATATAACAACACCATTAGATATGATTTAATAACCGATCAGATCCTCAAGGAATTGCCAAAGAAGTCTAAATACTTCACTACTATTATACGTTCCAAGACAATGGAATGTCGCCGAAGTTATAGTGGTCCCAAAACCGGGAAAACCTTCAAGCGAAAAAAATTGTGCCGACTGATATCGCTCCTACCTATCCTATGGAATGTATTTGAAAAATTAACATGTCTACAAGCAGTTATTGAAAAAAGACGTTTAATTTCTGGTCATCAATTCGGCTTTATAATAAAGCATTCTCCACAATTAACCAGGTTTTTAAAAGGAAGGGAAAAAGATATGTTCTAGTGCTTTTCTTGGCGGTGCTTAAGTCTTCAACAAAGTATGGCACTAAGGTTAGCTAAGACAGGTTTTTCAGGATCAGTTATACAAGATTTTACAGGGCCTTCCAATAGGGACTTCCGAACTTTGACAGTTGATAGTGGCCATATTGTTGAAGCTACATCTGTCAAATTGGCTGTCATTTATTCTGTCTGTTCTGCCAAATCACCATGGACGGATATAGCGTTCAACAACACGTGCAAATAATAAAATTGTTTTATCAAAATGGATGTTCTGTTCGGGCAACGTTCCGCGCGCTTGGCCCATTTTACGGTCGCCATAATCGTCCTTCCGAGAGGACTCTTCGCAGTGTGGTGAATAAGTTTGAGTCCACTGGTTCAGTTAACAATCAACCAACACCCGTACGTCGAAGAAACGCAAGATCTGCCGAAAACATCCCCCCTGTCCCTGAGAGTGTGCAGGAGAATCCGCGGCAGTCGATTTCGCGTAGCTCACAAGAACTCGGCCTTTCGCAGACCACAACTTGGCGAATTTTGCGTCGTGACTTGGACCTGCACCCGTACAAACTTCAACTGACCCAGGAGCTGAAGATAAACGTCCATAGACAACGACGTGTATTCGCTGAATGGGCACTGGAGCAGTTGGAAACTGACCCTAATTTTCATCGAAAAATCATCCTCAGCGATGAGGCCCATGGGTACGTCAACAAACAAAATTGTCGAATTTGGAATTCGAAAAAGTCACTGTTGGGTGTGGATTTTGGGCTGGCGGCGTCATCCGTCTATATTTCTTTGAGAACGACGTTGGCCAGGCCATCACCGTCAACGGCGAGCTCTATAGGTCGATGATTACCAACTTCTTTTAGCCTGAACTGGATCATATGAACACAAACGACATGTAGTTTCAACAGAACGGCGCTACGTGCCACAAAGCTCACGACACATTGAAAATTCTGCACGAGCGATTCGAGGGCATGTTCATCTCACGTGTAGGTGATGTGAACTGGCCACCGAGATCGTGCGATTTGACCCCGTTAGACTTTTTCTTGTAGGGTTTTCTGAAGTCGTAGGTCTATGCGAATAAGCCACAAACCACAGCGGCCCTCAAAGCTAACATAACCCATGCCATCGGTCAAATTCAGCCTGATTTATGCGCCAGAGTCATGGATAATTGGATATTTCGGATGCACGCCACCCAGAGAAGCCGCGGCGGACATTTGAACGATGTTATATTCCGTACATAATGGCATCGATAGGCCTTTCAAATGAATAAAAAATTTCGATGATATCTCATACAGACTTTGTGTTATTTAAATTTAAAGATAGGAAGCGCTTAATGAAAGACCCTTTAGAATCCAAACTTGCGATCACAGAATCGAATACCCAGAATTTAAGGAAATCGTTGACAGAGTTCTGCAAGGAAGTGTTTTAGGTCCAGTCTTGTTCTTACTCTAAACTCAAGACATACCACAAGAAGGCACAGTTTGAGATACGATCATGGACGATATGACTATACTCCAACGAGCTTTGGAGACAATTTGGAAATAGACATAGACTGGACGCAACGAGACTAAATTAATTAAATTAAATTTACCTACAAACAACATAATGAAAGCAGAACGTTAAAAAGAAACGCGATGAGCTCGAAAATAGATTGAGACAAATGTATTGGCTTCTTGGAAGACATTAATCATTAAGCAATAGAAATATTCTACAGTCTTTCCAAAACAAAGTCCTAAGAGCAATAGTGAATGCCCCATGATATAATAGCTACCGTTGTAGACGAAATAACAAACTTTGTACGCAAACTCCGTTTCGTCATCATGGTCATTACATCAACGCCATACTCCAAATTCTGGACGTGACAAACCTTCTGCGCCGACTACAAAGAACTATACCGTTGTAATGGCGGTTCATGTTCACGAACATTCGTGAACTAAGGAGCATCTTCCCTGATGTCAAGTGCCACAGTAATGGCTTTAAGTGAAACTCAGCTTAGCAAAGGCACTGATCCTAGTAAATTTGCTGTAGCGAATTATGCACTGCTGCCATTATTCGTATCACGTAGAGGTATAGCGCTCTACGTATATGTTGGAAATTAAGTGAGCTTTCAACTGCAGCCCCAGTTTGGTAGCTCAGGTGATCAATTCTTCCAATTTTGTTGGGCCAAATTTACCATCGAAAAGCATACCATCCACATGTGCCGGCTCTATAGCTCAAACTCAGAAAAATAATCGACTTTTTCCACCTCAACCAAATATCTGAGCCCATTACTAGTATTTCTACCTGCCATCTTTTAGTTGGCTTCGACGCTCTGGTTTAACAATACCTGAAAGCCTGTACTCTGAGATCTTTGCTGAGTTGAACAACTTCACTCAGCTTGTGAACATACCGAATGCTGAATTCAGTTCGATATTTTTTTTTTCTTGGTACTCTCTCCGTCTCTTATTCTGATTTACATCAATAACCCCCATTCTGTTACTTGCAATTCGACTCACTCCTTCACGGATGACAGCACACTTGACTGCCCCTAAATCGTTTAGTTTCAGCGGCAGAGAATATCTAGCGAACTCAACTCAAAGAACCGAGTTGAGTTCAACGCGTCAAAAACCCAACGCTGTCTCCTGTCTATGAAGCGGATACGAATGTAGTCAAACTCAGAATGGGTGGAGTTGATCTCGAGGAATCTAATGGCTTGTCAATGCCTGAATAAATTACTGATGCTGCCAAATGTTGTGTTAACTACCTAGGATTCCTTAAAAGGTGTAAATGGTTTTTCACTCCTGTGGACTTGGCCACAATCTATAAAGCTTAGGTTCGTCCAAAACTTGAATATAACTTTCATGTTTGCTTGAGTTTACTTGATTGTGTTCAGCACCAAACTTATAGACTGGTAGTTGACCAGTTTATATGCAGCCAAATTTTGGAGGCTTAGTGCTCCTGTACATATAGTTGTGTCCCGCCTGTAAGTCTGTTTAATCACAATACACATGCATGTACTTTAAAACCTGGTTTCACCCATTGATCACCGTATTAGACGAGAATTAACAGCTATCTTACGAAAGCGATAGTGATTTCAGTTGTCAAATTAAGACAGCAATAAAGATAGTCTTTGTAGTCTTTGTGGACTTATTTTAAATTTACGCATCTAACTCCTAAGCATCTTGTAACGGGTAGGCCATCTGTTGGTTTCTTTTTAAATTACATGTTATTTTGACATTGACAGTTCTTCCGCACTCAAAAAATTGACAGAAACACAGTACAGTATCTCCAGGGTACGAAATGAATCGATTTACGTTTGAACAACGTTGGGAAACTTATTTAAACTTATTTGCAAAGTAAGTGCTGTGTTGCCGAAACAGTGCATATTTTGAAAAGAAATTTCGGTGAAAATAATGCACCAACCGTGCCTGCTGTACGCAAGTTTGTGAAGCAAATTAGTGAGAATGGTATGCTAATTGATAATACAAGTTTTCCTCGGGTTCATCCTGTGCTCTTAGCCCAGAATATTGCTGCTGCTGCTGAAAGTGTGCGCCTAAACCCGAGAACCTCAACCCGGTATAGAGCTCAGCAACTGAACATTAGCCGCACTAGCCTGAGGAGAATTATGCCTAAGAACCTTAGATTATTCCCTTACAAGGTCCAACTGACTCAGATTAAAGCAAAATGATCACCCGCTTCATTATCGAGATTGACATTGACATTTTTTCGGATGACGAGCATTTCCCTCTCGGCGGCTATGCAAACAAGCAAAACCCACACGTAGTCGTAGAGAAGCGAATGCATCCACAGCGTGTGACTGTTTTATGTCCTTTGTGGAATGGTGGCAATATTGGTCCATTTTTCTTCGAAGATTAAGATAGCAACAACGTGATGGCCCTACCGATTTTTTTGATCAAAAATTGAGGAAATGAACTCTGATTCCAGTAAGACGTCGCTATACAAGCCGTCCAACAATCGATCTTTTGCGCACTAAGTTCAATAATCGTGTAATAAGCCGTTTTCGTGATGTTGTTTGGCCTCCGCGGAGATCGATGTTATGCTGACAATCCAGAAACGATTCAGACACTTAAGCACGATATTGATGGAGCTATTCGAAAATATACTGCAAAATTGGATGGGCTACTACTAAGCCAGCCACAGCAACCATTTAAATAGTCTTTGTAGTCTTTGTGAACTTATTTTAAATTTACGCATCTAACTCCTAAGCATCTTGTAACGGGTAGGCCATCTGTTGGTTTCTTTTTAAATTACATGTTATTTTGACATTGACAGTTCTTCCGCACTCAAAAAATTGACAGAAACACAGTACAGTATCTCCAGGGTACGAAATGAATCGATTTACGTTTGAACAACGTTGGGAAACTTATTTAAACTTATTTGCAAAGTAAGTGCTGTGTTGCCGAAACAGTGCATATTTTGAAAAGAAATTTCGGTGAAAATAATGCACCAACCGTGCCTGCTGTACGCAAGTTTGTGAAGCAAATTAGTGAGAATGGTATGCTAATTGATAATACAAGTTTTCCTCGGGTTCATCCTGTGCTCTTAGCCCAGAATATTGCTGCTGCTGCTGAAAGTGTGCGCCTAAACCCGAGAACCTCAACCCGGTATAGAGCTCAGCAACTGAACATTAGCCGCACTAGCCTGAGGAGAATTATGCCTAAGAACCTTAGATTATTCCCTTACAAGGTCCAACTGACTCAGATTAAAGCAAAATGATCACCCGCTTCATTATCGAGATTGACATTGACATTTTTTCGGATGACGAGCATTTCCCTCTCGGCGGCTATGCAAACAAGCAAAACCCACACGTAGTCGTAGAGAAGCGAATGCATCCACAGCGTGTGACTGTTTTATGTCCTTTGTGGAATGGTGGCAATATTGGTCCATTTTTCTTCGAAGATTAAGATAGCAACAACGTGATGGCCCTACCGATTTTTTTGATCAAAAATTGAGGAAATGAACTCTGATTCCAGTAAGACGTCGCTATACAAGCCGTCCAACAATCGATCTTTTGCGCACTAAGTTCAATAATCGTGTAATAAGCCGTTTTCGTGATGTTGTTTGGCCTCCGCGGAGATCGATGTTATGCTGACAATCCAGAAACGATTCAGACACTTAAGCACGATATTGATGGAGCTATTCGAAAATATACTGCAAAATTGGATGGGCTACTACTAAGCCAGCCACAGCAACCATTTAAATGAAATTATTTTCCATAAATAATCGGGAAGTGTACTTACTACTCTCTTCAGTAAAGCAAACAGCATTTAAAAAAAAAAAACCAACAGATACACATAATTTAAGTATTTTTAAGTGCACACCATCCTTTATTTTGTATCTTCAGCATCAGTGCACGATGCGGCTTAGATACATTTTATCTTCTATTATTTTACAGTTTTCACAAGAATGTTTCCAAGCAACTGCCGAGTGGATGATTTAGCTATAGAGGATACAAGTCGAAACATCTCAGGATATAAAGAGGAACCGATAGAACGTTAGACGGAGGGAATGGAACCTCCACAGGGTCGGGGTCAAGAATAGCCTTGAAGTATGATATGGGTGTATATGAAAGTAGCCTTCATGGTGCTATGAGCAGTGGTGTCCGAGTGCCACTTTCCATTTCAGGTCAAAACAAACACTCTTTGTTCCGTATCTCTTTGTGAACTTTGCCATTCTCAGACTCTTAATTCAAGGGCAACCAAACAGATTGCAATGAAATTTGGTCTCTAAGTACGATCTATTATGCAGATGGTTCAACCAAAAAAGCATTAAAATTTTACTGAGTGACTATTGTTGTCAATTAATTCATTTTATAAGCCTAGTTGATAGAAGACAATATGATAAAATTTAACGTGTTAGCTTGACCATGGGTGCAGATGATTCGGTTTCCAAATCACAAAGTGGTGGTAAGATATGGGGGGTGTAGTTCCAAAAATTTTCAAAAAATGGTCCCTGTAACCCGGTCTAGTTTCGACCTCATCTAAAAATCATCAACATCAGATGGAGTGATGGTAAGATATGCAGGGTGAGCTACAAAATCGTCTCCATCGCAAGAATAATCAAGGAACCATACCGAACACATTTGGTCTTTTAGTTTAGAATGGTATTCAGAAAATGAAAAAAAAATTATTAAAAGTCTAGCTCGAGAAATATTGAATGAATTTTTATGAAATCTGGTTCCTAAATTTGTTCGGAGAGGTACATAGATTGTAGATATGAGTGACAAAAAAAATTTGGAGATAGTATACTAAAAACGAGCGAACATTATTTGGCAATTTTTTTTTTTTTTTTTTGTCTAAATGCATTATTGCCAAACAGGGGTAGTTACTTAGACCAATTTAATGTCAAGCAAATGATCCAAACTAATAAAAGTCCAATATTTTTAGACATTTTCCAATAGCTTGGCTTTCAAAGTACATTAGGAGGATCGGATATATTTATTAGTTTTCTTTAATTTTTGTAAACGTTTCTGTTATTAAACACAAGTTACCCATCCCGCGACTCGCAATTGGATCGTGACTCGTGATCCAGGATTTGCAAATCATTGCTTACACGGGAAAGTTTAGGTCTATTAAAATATACTCTGTTAAGATTACCCATTATTCAACATACGCGTGAAACAAGTCGGAAAAAAATTGCCGTTGATGTAAGAAAAACTAAAAGAGATTATACGAGGGTGGGTCAATAAGTCCCTGAAAATTAACACAAATTGTGTCGTCACCTTAAATTTAATTTTTTTTTGTCAAGAATCAACTTTCAAAAGAACGCACCCAAATTATCAGACAGATCTGTCAAATATTTTTGTTGTGGCAGCCATTTTATATAGACGCCTACTAGCATTCTCGTTAAAATGGAAAAAAGTGAATTTCGAGTGCTCATTAAACACTATTTTTTGCGAGAAAAAACTATCACGCAAACCAAACAAAAGCTTGACAAATATTATGGGGACTCTTCACCATCGATTGGAACCATTCACCACTGGTTTACTCAATTTCGGTGCGGTCGTTCAAGCAGAAGTGACGCCGAACGTTCTGGACGCCCAATTGAGGTCACCACACCAGAAATGGTCGAATTTCCGCAAGATGGGTGCCGCGTTTGCTCACAATCGACAACAAACGCATTCGTTTGACACCTTGAAAGATGTGTTCGGCGATGTTTCAGAAAAATTCGGTCGAGTTTTTGCGCCGTTTCGTAACCGTGGATGAAACCTGGATTCACCACAACACGCCAGAAACCAAGGAACAGTCAAAACAATGGACTTCTCCTGGTGAATCGAAACCGAAAAAGGCCAAGGCGGGTTTGTCAGCAAACAAGGTCATGGCGACAGTTTTTTTTGGGATGCGGGGTGTTATTCACATCGATTACCTTGAAAAGGGTAAAACAATCACCGGCGCATATTACGCAGAACTGCTGGATCAATTCCAAGCCGATTTGAAGCAAAAACGGCCTCATTTGGCGAAGAAAAAATTTTTTTTCACCAGGACAACGCACCGGCGCACAAGTCCGCAGTCGCAATGGCAAAATTGCATGAGTTAGGCTACGAACTCCTCCCTCATCCAGCAGATTCCCCATATTCATCCAGCATATAGCCCCCTGCGACTATTTCTTGTTTCCAAACATGAAGAAATGGGTCTGAGGTAAGAGATTTGGGTCGAATGAAGAGGTCATCGCTGAAACAAACGCTTATTTTGAGGGGCTCGAGAAATCGTATTATTTGGAGGGCATCAAAAAATTAGAGAAACGTTGGATGAAGTATATAGAGCTAAAAGGAGACTATGTTGAAAAATAAAATGTTTTTATACCGAAAAGAGTGTTCCTTATTTCATTTTTCAGGGACTTGTTGACCCACCCTCGTATTGAAGAACAAACAGCTTCTTACTCGCTTGGTCTCCTCGTATGCTTCCGATAGATACATAAGATGACACTAAAATCCTGAAATAAACTGAATGTAAGTGTATTTCTTTGGCATTCAATGGGTAAAAATATTTGGCCCGAAATGTATCATAGATCTCGGTGGTCCAGTGGACAATTATACTGTAGTGGGTCATAGAAGGATTAACTCTTAACTTAACTCTAACATAACTCTCTAACTCTGATCTGTGTTTTCTTCTTATTAGGTATGGAGATCCTATATCCCGTCCCTTTAACTCTACGTTCAATTGGAATGGAGGATTGTGTAAAACGGACTATCGAATGATAATAATATATAGATATATGTACAGTGAGCAAAACAATAATCATCTGGCAATAAACAATTAAAACATAAAATACAATTAGCACAGATAAATAAGACATGAATATGTTTGTGCGCGTTGTTCTATAAAATTCATATTAAAATTCATAATTACCTGCAAACTAGTGTAGCTGTTATACTTCTTCTTAGTGAATGGGAAACCAGTCATCGAGTTCTCATTCACATGTCGATGCCGCAACAACAACGATCTCATAATTGTTGGTTTATCATTAGGACTGATCAAATCTTCTACCACCATCTAGAGAAGAGAACGTAATCATAAATTTGAATCCACTTAAAATCGTCGGTTTACTCTAGTTACCTGCTCTACAACTCTATACGCGACCGCTGGTAAATCCTTTTCGTCCAAATCCAATAGCACCACACCCGTTTCCAAGCATCGTCGTAAATTCAACAATGAATGGAAGGACAAAGAAGCCACATGGGGTTTACCCCAACGGTCGGAACCTTCTTCGACATCTTCTTCGTATTTGATCCAGCGAGCAGTCTCTTTCCATTCACGATCCTCGCCAGTGCCGACCAATTCGTCCAATTGGACAAAGATCTAAAAATAGACAGCCGTAAATCGCTGCTTCAAACCGCCTTAAAACTTACCTCATGGGGACTGTGGTCGAAAGCCTTCTTTGATTGTAAAGCTGCCAAACTAATTTGTGGCAAATCACGTAGTTTAATTGAGGAATGACGAATCTTGTGACGCCGCAACGCCCTTGGATCGTCAGACCGATGAGAGGTCAGCTCATTGAGATCAGCTTCCTAAAAAAGTGATTGGTAAAGAGATAAAACAATTGGGGAAAGAAATTATTTTGTGCGGTGTGATATTAAACAACCTTCTTCGCCTTTATTTATACACACAGGGAATGATAAGCAGAAGGATAAAGATACATACATACAAGAAATTAGCACGACTAGTTTGGATAGTATTGCAATTTTTGTGAGTTTTTATGTTAAAGGTTTTCAATGAGAGATGATTACCTCCAATTCGGTATCCTCTGGCTGCACCGAAATCTTTCGAACGCCATCTCCTCCCTCCTGAGGGCTTTTATTGGCATCGGATGAATCCTGGTGGGAGTGCTTACGTTGTCGGTAATACTGATGGCGACTGTAAGAAAAAAAAGGATTCGTGTTAAGTTAAAAACATTCTTCAGGTTAGCTCTGTTTGCTAAACTACATTTAACTACGCGATACATTGATTACTATCTATCTATTTGCTTACAATATATATCCACTACATCTTTGTGACCACATCTACCTTACCTACCCTGGGAATTATCGATTTTCCATATACTGCTGAAATAATGCAATTCAGAGCAAGAAGAAGCTTACCTCGAGTGAGGTAGTCTGAATATTATTACTCAGACTATTCTTCACCTAACCAAATGAAGTAATAGAGTACTTTCTAGATGGATCTCGCGGTTGTGAACTCAGATGCCATCTACGAGTATACATCGTATCTTCTGTGAAGTGTTAAAGAATGATATCCAAGCGACATTCAAATCAGACTTAAATTTGAAAAAGCATTCGCAGACAGGGATCTATGCGGTAGAGTGAACTATTAAAAACGGGCCTTTTACTAGATTATGCAACCCCTTTCCTTAACTCATATGATAAAGTATGTGTAATCTGTGGCGATCTGCATAGCTCAAACATTTGCAATAAGCCCAGAGAAGATGCACACGTACTCAAATGCAGCAACTGTGGAGGTAAACAGAGGTTGTGCTGCTTACACACTTATTAAATCTAAAACCTTTCCCCAAAATAGAGTTCCGAATACTACTGTCACCAACGAAATACCTAACACTACAACAAAGAATACTCCATGTAGCGTATCTGCTCCTTCCAATGTAGAAAACATCACGCCATCAATCCCTCATAAAAATATTATCGAATATATGGAAAAAACTTCTGAGACAAAAACAAATTCCTTAGAAGAAATTACTTTAAAACTTTATCCAAAGTATGAACCAGTTCATGAGGACAATGCAAAATATGTTGCAAGATCTTATAAAAAATCAAACAATGCTGCTTCCAGCAATTTTATCCAAACAATGAATTCAATCAAATAATGTCACTGAAATGCTAACGGCCTATGCCAACACAAATTTGAATTAAAAGAATTTCTCCTTTCAAAAAAAAAAAAAAAAAAAATCCGGGAAATGATTGCAATGCAGGCAGGCTTATTAAGGATTTACCCCAAACTGCACTAAAGTATCTACTACACATATTTAATGGTATCCTACGTACTGGCCACTATCCAAAAAAGTGGAAGCTCTCCGAGATCACTATAGTCCCCAAGCCGTGTAAGAAGCCAAAGTTAACCTCTTCTTACACACCGATTAGTCTGCTATCAATTCTGTCCAAAGTATTCGAAAAACTCCTGACTTCAAAAATACAGTCCATGCTAGCATCTGAGTCCATCATCTGGTATGACCAGGTCGTCCTCTATCACCAATTTAGATTCAGGATAAACCATAGTACTCTTCAACAAGTCCACAGATTCGTCTCCCATATAATGAAGGCTTTTGAAGAAAAGGAATACTGCTCGGCAAGATCTGGCATGAAGGCCTTTTGTAAAAAATCAAAAAGTTCTTATCTTTAAACTTCCTTCCTGTCCTCATAAGCTATCTCGACAATTGCAAATTCGTTCTCAAATATAAAAGTTTATAAGTCGGAAATGCATCCTACCAACGCTGGTGTACCACAAGGAAGTGGCCTTGGCCCCTTCCTTTACCTGTTATACACTTCGGACCTACCAACGTGTGATACCATCCTCGCGTCAACATTTGCAGACGACACCGCAATTATAAGTTCAAGCAAAGATCCGACAAATACATCATTTAACAAAAATAAACGAATCCAAAAGTTCTCACATAACTTTTACTCTGAAACCGAATACATGCCCACCCGTTAGAATCAATGACCAGCCCATACCCCAAAGAACAGACGTCAAATACCTAGGCTTTCACCTCGACAGGAGATTGACATAGAAAAAGCATCTAGAAGCTAAAAAAATTCAAATAAACATTAAAGCGTCAAAACTACATTGACTTATAAACAAGAAGTCCCAACTAAGCCTAGACTGCAAAATACTAATTTACAAGTCTGTATTGAAGTCGATTTGGTCATATGGCATTTAGCTATGGGGTACTGCTACTGCTTCAAATATAAACAAAATTCAAAGGCTTCAATCCAAAATTCTCCGTAACATTACTGGAGCTCTCTGGTATCAGGGACCTCGAATCACCCACTGCTACTGATGAGATTTGTTCATAGTGTATCCGCTACTCAAACAGGCTAATAAGACATCCCAACATTCTGGCAACAAACCTACTTACTCGCCGATATCCCAAGCGATTAAAACATAAAAATTCACAAGATATCTGTATCACCTACGCGCCTGTCCAACAACAATCCTAATTCATATAATGTATCCATCGTTAGTTTTGTTCACATCCTATAAAATGTTAAACTCAAATTAAACCTTAAATTAAATCTTTAAATGAAATCTAAATGAAATTCCATCTGAACAATAACTTTAAATGAAATATAACCGTAAAATATTCTCTTTTATTTTATAGCATTGGCCAAAAGATGTAATTTTAAAATTTGTAAGATTTGAAAAGTTATTGTTAGTTTCTTAAATAAGAAAGATTCAATAATAAAGAAGTTGTAAAAAAAAAAAAACTAAAAAATATGATAAAGTGAGCTACTTGTAGCTAGTACCAGGTCACACGAGCGGTTTCTTGTCAGGGCGGCAATTGCACGGCTTACGCCAACCAATTTCAATCATTTATTTTTTCGTGGGAAACCCACCCAGTTCGAAGATAGAGCAGAGGTTTTCCAAAAACTGAACGCTATGATATAATTCAGAATAAAGCCGAATTTAGGACACTTGTTTGCAACTTCATTCTATAAGATTGTGTGTATATGTACGAGGGTGGGTCAATAAGTCCCTGAAAATTAACACAAATTGTGTCGTCACCTTAAATTTAATTCTTTTTTTGTCAAGAATCATCTTTCAAAAGAACGCACCCAAATTTTCAGACAGATCTGTCAAATATTTTTGTTGTGGCAGCCATTTTATATAGACGCCTACTAGCATTTTCGTTAAAATGAAAAAAAGTGAATTTCGAGGGCTCATTAAACACTATTTTTTGCGAGAAAAAACTATCACGCAAACCAAACAAAAGATTGACAAATATTATGGGGACTCTTCACCATCGATTGGAACCATTCACCACTGATTTACTCAATTTCGTTGCGGTCGTACAAGCACAAGTGACACCGAACGTTCTGGTCGCCCAACTGATGTCACCACACCAGAAATGGTCGAGAAAATCCATGGTTTGATAATGGACGATCGGCGAGTGAAAGTGCGCGAGCTTATCACATGGCTCAGTGATTTCGATTTTACATAAATATTTGGACATGAAAAAACTTTCCGTAAGATGGGTGCGTTTGCTCACAATCGACAACAAACGCATTCGTTTGACAACTTGAAAGGTGTGTTTGGTGATGTTCCAGAAAAACTGAATTTTTGCGCCGTTCCGTAACCGTGGATGAAACCTGGATTCACCACATTTTGGGATGCGCGCGGTGTTATTCACATCAATTGTCTTGAAAAGGGTAAAAGGATCACCGGCGCATATTATGCAGAGCTGCTGGATCAATTCGAAGCCGATTTGAAGCAAAAACGGCCACATTTGGCGGAGAAAAAAGTTCTTTTTCACCAGGACCACGCACCGGCGCACAAGTCCGCAGTCGCAATGGCAAAATTGCATGAGTTAGGCTACAAACTCCTCCCTCATCCATCATATTCCCCAGATTTAGCCCCCTGCGACTATTTCTTGTTTTCAAACATGAAGAAATGGCTCGGAGGTAAGAGATTTGGGTCGAATGAAGATGTCATCGCTGAAACAAACGCTTATTTTGAGGAGCTCGAGAAATCGTATCATTTGGAGGGCATCAAAAAATTAGAGAACCGTTGGATGAAGTGTATAGAGCTAAAAGGAGACTATGTTGAAAAATAAAATGTTTTTATACCGAAAAGAGTGTTCCTTATTTCATTTTTCAGGGACTTGTTGACCCACCCTCGTATTGAAGAACAAACAGCTTCTTACTCGCTTGGTCTCTTAATTTATCTCAAATTTGAGATCGAGTGAATTATTAGTAAGTAATCGTATGTTTTATCTCTATTTAATCGCCGAAGATGCAGAGACGTGTGAATTCAGCCTAAAACTGGAAATCTTCATCAGCGGGTCTTGTTCCGTCATGATAACGTTGAGGCAATCTTTTAAGCGAATGTCACCATCCACTCTGTAGCACAGACTTACTCGTAATTCCATGCGATTATTTTTTATTTCCAAAACTAAAAGAGGACATGAAAGGAAAGAGATGAGAACCGTTAAAGGATGCTGAACAGATGGTCTTAAGGTGGTGCTGCCTTTAGTAACGAAGGTCTAAATATTGTGTAAATACCGGATGTAAAAGTGTCTTGATGTAGGCGGGTCATATGTATGCGGAAGAATTAAATTTAACTTGTATTGTTTGTTTTATTTAATCAGCTCAGTTGGCATAAGCAAATATAATCATCCGTTGGTGGAGCTTGACATTTCTTTTCTTTTCGATTCTACTGCAATTAATCTCTCAGAAAAGATCTTTGGGATAATGAATCCTGTAAATCAGATGTCTGTTAAGAGGATGAACCAGGAGCTTTACAGGGTTATTCTACCTCGTACTGTGCAAATGAATGATCATTTTTTGAACAAGGACATGCCAAAATGGGATTCAAATTCCCAACCTCCTTGGTTGTAATGATATGCTCTACCCTTCTTTTTATAAGTACAACTCTTTTATTTTTTTATTTGCATGATTGTCCCAAAAAGGATAATGCTGTAGACATATCAACAAAAAGCAGACCTGGATGTCTGTTAAATCTATAAAAGGGAAACTTCAGCAACTTTGCACGTCTCGCTATTCTATTTCAACGAGCATTTGAAGGCAATTGGATTTTAAAAGCATACACTTCCAGTCATTTGATTATACTCATTTAAAATTTCGACCTAAATCATAATGCAGCGGTATTCTTCCAATCCATTTTTAAAACTTTTATTTTATTTAAAATTTTTCTCTGCTACCTGACGACAAACTTTGGTTCATTTTCGGTTTTTTTTGCTTTTTTTAACAGAGACACTTGATTACCCTCATCAGACAATATTCAAAGCGCAAGGTACGTTAAAGTTAATAAAATTGTGTTCTTCTTACTCGTATTGCTACTTTTTGTTTATTAAAATTGTTTGTGTTTTTGTTGCATTCTAAAGAAGATGGGTCGAGGTAAAACACTAACTAATTTAGAAATTGAAAAAATTCTTGCATTCAAGAAAATTATTCCTACCAAGAAATTGGTCGAGATCTTTGAACGGTCATGGTGTTAAACCATCCAGAAAATTATGGGAAAAACCGAAGAGGCCGCTCAGCAAGACTGACAAAAGAACGAAAGTTTATTTTACGCGAATCTTCAAATTACGCTGCGTCCGTTCGCAAAATAAACTCGAAAGTTGGAACTTCAGCCAGTGTCCGGATTGTTCGTAGAGTGATTGAACAGTGTCCACATTTCCGACGGCAAAAATTGAATAAAAAGCCACATTTACTTCAGCGTAATAAAGACCGTAGATTGGAGTTTTGCTGGATTAATTTAAGCTGGAAGGAAGAATGGCTACTATGGTTGAGATCGGGCAAAGTAGTAGAAATGCAAAAAGGATGCGGGTAAATCGATTGCTTGGAAATTCTCAAAGTTCTAATGACATTAGATTTGGTTCTGACTATGAATGGCGCATTTCTCTCACTGAAGCGCTAACCAACTACTTGGCGGCTTTGCGAATTTAATCAACACCAGCCTTAGCAAAGTATTATTTATGAGTTTCGGCAAAGCTTTCGATATTCTGGATCACAGTGGACTCATCGACGCTATACAAAGAGTGGGAATCAGGGGGAAGCTATCGAAGATTGTTGTAGCAGAGAATACCGAGTGCAATATGGAGTTCCGCAAGGGTCAAAACTTGGCCCTTTACTTTGTATATTATATGCAAATGAAATGCTCAGATGTTTCAAGAAGAATTATGCGTTCGCTTATGCAGATGACACGGCAATTGTTGCATGTCACAAGTCCTTAGAAGAAGCGACAAGGATGATGTAGGGCGAATTTGAACAAGCAGGAAAATGGTGCCATGACAATGGTCTAACAATCAACAAGTCGAAAACAAAGCTCAAGCATATTAGAAGTCCACAGTTTCCAGCGTCACAAATTAACCTAAAAAGTTTCAATTGTACCAATCCGTCCAACGGAAAAGTAATAGAGATTGTGGATAGATACAAATATTTAGGTATCATTATTGACAGCCATTTCCTATGGGAACCTCATATTAATGATTTGAGAAACAAGTTGAGGAGTTCCCTGTTTGCGTTGGCTTGCTTACAACACAAATCGCCGTTTCAGGTGCAAACACAAGTGTATCACGCTCTTGTAGAGTCAAGGCTACGATATGGCATCCTAGCAATGGGAGGTGCGGCACTAACGCAAATCGACAAGCTGCAAAGTATCCAAGATAGGGCGACTAAATTACTATCAAGAAGAATCACAGCAATAAATGAAACGACCGTGGAATGAGACTCATGTAGGTATACTGTCTATGATTTGTGGCTTTTGTGGTACACAAAAGTGGACAAAAGAATCTGCTGGATTGTGTTGTTCAAGCGGGAAAGTAATGCGTAGACAAATGGTTGCACCGCCGAAACCACCAAAAAAACATTCTTCTGGATGATCATCCTCTATCGAACACTTTTTTTTTAAAGAATCGTAGAAAGTTTAACTTAACCTTTTAAATTACCTCCTTTAGTGATAAACGCATAACAGAGGGCAACTTTATGCCTATTTTTAAGATTTTGACAGCAAAGCTAATCCCAGTTTCTTACAAATCTATTTTATGGGGAACTCAGAAGCTGAGACTCAACGCAGATCTGAGGTCTCAGGAAACGTAAACATACACATCCTTCGAATTTTACTAGAAATGTTGTATGAAAATAACCCTTACATTCGTGACTTTTCTTTTTTTTTATAATTTGCGCGCTCCAAAGGGGATATGAATACCCTTAAACTATTTCAGGACACGGGCGTTTGTAGAAAGTGAGAGAGAAAGAAAGATTGGTGTAGTGGGTTTGAAACTCAGTATTAAGTTTCAGTAAACTACAAGGGTGGCGTCCAGATAACTGGGGAGCATTTTTGTTGTTATTGTCGTTGCTTATGATTCTCAGTATTTTTTTCAATCCTCCTGATGTCATCATCATGATCAAGTTACATTTCAGCCATATGACCACCTCACTGCCAGTGTTATGCCTTTGGCAGTAGAGTTGATATGAGCTTCGCAATTGATCGACTTTTTTTATTTATTTCATGTGAAATAAATAGATGATTCTTGACATCAGGATTTGAATCGTGAATCTGCAGCGTGACAAGCGATGATGTTACCACTATACACCACGGCCACCCTAAAACAGCTCTCGAAAATAATGTGTCCAATGGTTTTAAAGTTGTCATTCATGCTGACAGACGACTTGCCCAAGAGCACCTTGGTAGGTATAATAGTCCGCCTGATAAAGAAGTTGAAATTTTGATTGTAGGACAAGAATTTGGTACGCGATATAGTTCTTAAGACCAATGGTCCAGCATAAGTTTACCAAAAAAGATATTTTTTCGAAAAGGTATTTTGAAAATAGGTATTTAGTAGGGTCCCCCAATAGGGATATGATATGATATGATACATATCCTTCCTATCCTTAATATTTTCATATTTCTAACATAAACTAGCAATATGGGTGTCTATGGACTATACCTAGAAAAATCTTAGAACAAAATATGATACTTTTAAGTGGAGAGAGGACGAAGCAAGGCGAGCACGGCTCAGCTAGCCTAGTATAAACAGAAGACTTGTAACAGTAATGCATTTCAATTCCTTACCTCTTCCGTCGCTTTCTTTCATGCAAATTATCATTCGGCTTTTCGTCTAAACTCGGAGGAGTCACAACTTTTTTCTTGGTAAACTGTACGTGCTTCTCATCAGCTGAATTGTCCTGTTTTTAAAATTTGTTAAAAAAAAAAAGAATGAAAATTATGTCAGCATTTCAAGCAATTACAAGAGTAGTTCCTAAGAAAATGGAGTATAACTTACCGAATGATCACCATGTTCAGCGCGTTGTGATACTAAAGGACAATCCTCTGGGATGTCATCATAATTTTGTATTGTAATACTGCAGCTTGGCTCCGTTGTACTGTCATTCTCTGAATCTTCGCCAACCGTAAAGTCTGCGCCACTCGATTTCCGCTGTTCTACAAAATTGTTTATGGTGGAAGCATAGAGATTTACACATTTAATTATATTTGTTTTTTAATGTTTGTGTATTTAGTGTGTGTTTAAATGTGTCAACAGAATTTATTAGGCGGGTTTGCTTACGTTTATGTTTAAAGGGTCCGACTGCGGACTTGGGATCATTTGCATCTAGGAACGATGATACATCAAATTTATCTTTAAGGTTATTTGAACTGGCGAAGACCTTTTCCATTTCCGTATCCAGGAGGACCAAATCTGGGTCTTCATTTCCTCCTGCCTATAAAAAGAAAAAAAAATAATGAAAATTAGGAATGTCCGTATTGAGAGCATGAGTAACGAATTTAGTGGGAATGGAAAGAAAGTCTAATCGACAAACTGTAACACAACAACTACTATATAACGTAACAATCAGTCGATGGCTTAGATGTTGTTCTTTGAAATTGTACCTTTGAAATAGACATATGGTCGACGTTAGAGTAAAACCAATTAAGTAGCTTATATCCACATTTTTATTGCGTCCAACATAACAAAATGTAAACCTGCGAGGATTCCAGCTTGGCTTTCTGGAACCCAATTAGTTTTGAAAACTACAACTCAAGTAACTAGAATGTTAATGGCTCTGTGTTTGTACTGTGGCAGGAATCTGTTGTCAAATCCATCACGTGGAGTTCAAGAACCTGATGATATCACAGACTTTCATCTCTGATACTTCACTCAGATGGTTGTAAAAGGGTTTACCCAGTGTGCGAAACCTAGCTCTATCTGAGAGTCTCATTCTCATTAACGCTTCCACAACTCCGGCAGCATGTATCCCTATTGACCATTGACCCGTGCTAATCGCCACAAACCTGGCGATGCCCGAGTAAGTTCTTTGAAGCTCTTGTGCCTTGACCCAATTGGTTTGGCCATATCTTTCTGGATATTGCACAGTTAGGCAGCCTGCCCCATCTATAGCTGGCCTTTGACAGAAAGTGCAAGAAGATTACTGTTTTGATGAATCCCAGCGAAACGTGCACTTCCTTCGCAAGAGATCTGTTAAGAGCCGATCCCCACCTTGCCAGTTCGTCAGCCCGCTCATTCTCCTCTATGACACTACGGCCTAAAACCCAGAGGAGACTAACTAAAAGATACTGTAATGTGCCAATCATTAGGGGCTAGCTGTATATACTTAAGGATTATTTATATTTACGGTTAGATTAGGTTCGACCTGTTCCTTTGGCATAGACGAACTTAGACCATTTTGATACCACAGGATCAAGAAGTTTCCAATTGGAGCTTCTAATGAACCAATGGAGGTTCCTGATGTTCGAGTTAGCCAGCTCAGTAGAAATAAGCTCAAAGTTGCCGTTTTGTGCTGACAAACAGAGCTGAATAAGTGCAGAGCAGATGGAGAGTTGTCTCTTCCTCCACCGCGTCCCTACATCGGAAGTCGTAAGAGTCATATTCAGCTATTTTCAGATAATTGCAGTATGATAAGCAGACTTTTCGAAAACATCGGAGAGCAAACTAGGGGAGATTCTTCGGGGTCCAAATAACCTCTTTTAGACCCTGCCCTATAGGGGACTTATGTCCACAGTAGAGTTGGCGGTACAGTCAGTGTATACTCACACTCGAGTGGAAGTGACTCGGGAGGAAGATTCCACGCACTAGGCTGAGACACAGAGATTGCGGAGTCTATTCGTAGCGTAGTTTGCTAAGCGGAACCTATCAAGTGATACAATCACAAAGAGAGAATTGAAATAAATAAAGACCACGACTAGATATTGGATTTTTTTTTTAAAATGGCTTTAAGTGAAGTATCGTTGTTAATTTTGAGGGTAGAATGAAAATTCGAATTTCACCTCTGGGCATTACCACACAGACCCCTTGGAGAAAATCCGTCCAGCCGTTTAAGCTACAGCCCGAGGTACAGACAGACAGACCCTATGTTTGAGAATTTCACGAAAACAATACTTGCTCTCTAGGAGGAAGTAAAAATAGATTAGATTGGATTAGCAAGGAAGAACTTATGCATCATTTTCTGCGGATCCATCGTATCCACCACTGTAGCGTGTCGGCTGAGAAAAGTTTTGGCCAAAGCATCAGGGCCCACGTTTTCTATTATGGTAATCGATGTCAGGGTGGGCATGGTGTAGTGGTAACATTATCGCTTGTTACGCTGCAGGTTCACGGTTCGAATCCTGATGTCAAGAATCATCTATTTATTTCGCATGAAGTAAATAAAAAAGTCCATCAATTGCGAAAGCTTATGTCAACTCTACTGCGAAAGCATAACAATGGCAGTAGGGTGGTCATATGGCTAAAATGCAACTTGATCGTGATGATAACATCAGGAGGACGGACAAAAATACTGTGAATCATAAGCAACGACAATAAAAGCAAAACAAAAATACTCCCTACCCTTGGAGGTCACTGAAACTTAATACCACCTGAGTTTTAAACCATCTACACCAATCTGTCTTTCTTTCTCTTTCCTTTCCACAAAAAAAACGCACGTGTCCTAAAATAAGTATAAGGGTATTCATATCCCCTTGACACGTGCAAATTATAAAAAAAAGCTGGGGATATAAAAAGATGCTGGGCATTTGGGCACATATCGAAATTCTTATCTGGGGATAGTTCACTTATGAATACCGCAACGAAAATTGATGTGGATAAAATCAGCAAAATAATCAACGGTCATGAAATATTGTAGACAATGAAATAAGTTGCTCTTCACGTAAGCCACTTGAAATACCTGACATTCAAGCGATGTCACTTGATTGTAAATTATTCTACCAGACAATCTATTTAATGTACAATCAAATCACACTTATCTACTTATCAATACTGCAAGAGTAAATTGTTACAACCCTACACTAAACTAAACATTAGAACTACTATTGCAAACTGTGTGATTGAAAGAAGAAAGTTATCAGAAAATGCATTGGACTACTGAATGCGACGTTAAGGATTCTCTCGCGAATGCCACCTCACCTTTGAAAGTAAAATTATCGTGAGAAGCTTTTCAATCTTACCATTTGGTTTGGATGCGGTAATATAATTCTAGCTCATCCACCTCCCAATTCATGCGCAAAGTATAACACGCACAGAGTGAGAAGCTGGACACTAGGGCCTAAATGGAATATCTGTGAAAAAGGGCGAATACAGCTGTTCCGATGCTAGTCCACAATAGTAACGACATAAAAGAAAAATAATATAATTTATTTATATTGTATATTTTAAGGAATGACCACAACAACTCCACGTCGAATAAATACTGGGTTCGAGAAAAGAGAAGCGGAGCTATTTGTATTTTCTCGAAAATTGATAACAACCTAGTGTCTGAAGCGAAGAGTATCTTACCCAATCCACTCAACTCGAGTAGACGTGCAGTGTTGGGATATGAGTGACAGATAGTGCCGATGCGTTCATAATCTATTGAACATTGGATAGAGCTATCTAAATTAAGCGATTAATTCAAATGCTTCCAAATGCATTCACCGGCAATGAAAGTTGCCAAACATAAACAATGAGTTGTAGGTCTCCTTGTCTATATGCGGCTGGTTTTTTGAAAGTGATTTCTACGACAGCTGACCCAAATGGTGTCCATTCAATTACTCTACTAATTTTCAGAAATAATAAGCTAGTCAAGAAGAAGGGTGGATATTGATCAGAGAGGCTCAACAAACATTGTTTGCTTTCTGTGGAAAATACACCCACTTTAAACAAAATATAATAATTCGGCGTTTTAGTAAGACAGTGCTGGAAGCACCTACTACTTTAGCAATGCATAGTTTTCAGTGTATGTTCGAGCTAGAACTGAAAATCTGCAAATTAAATGAGCAAGAGCTTCTTTCTCATTCCCATGTTCACAACTGCTGCAATGTGATTCTAGAGAATACTCGGCTTTGGTTCGTGGGTCCCGTATTAGTAAAGTTCTAACTTCTTTACCAGAGGGCCCTATCTTTTACATTATAAAGCAGCTAGTCCACCAAGTTGGCGTTTAATAGGAATACTTAACAGCTCCCCAGGTTTATGTGAGTAAAATGTGAAGAGTTAATCCCAGCTTAGATAATTCGTCCGCTCACTCTTTTCCCTCTAGGTTACTATGACTTGGGACCTAGAGTTAAACGTCCATAAGTTAATCGCCTGAATCTGTGTTAGTGGTCTAACTGTCAATTAATACATCACTGTTTCGCTTTCGCACGTTGGACCCTACTAGAGTGTCCCACAAGCTCCACCGATTGCCAGTAGTATGTCGTGGAACACACTGGCAGAGTCGGGTAGGCAATATAACTTTTATACACTCGCTTTGAGTGAAACCGTATTTCGTTTTTGAGTTATCATTGGGGGAAATTATTGAGTCAGAATTTTAAATCTCATACTACCGTTCTTTCATTCTGATTTAGAGGGGAATTCCACAGCGGAAACTTTCTTTGAGTTTAGCCTACATATGAGGGTGGTTAGTTTGAGATGTAACCAGTTATCTTTGTAACAAGTCTGGAATTGTAGTTGTAACTGTACGGATTCCTTAAGTCTGTATGTAGATATGTACTTGTAGGTATTGCAGGTGGGTCAATAAGTCCCTGAAAAATGAAATAAGGAACACTCTTTTCGGTATAAAAACATTTTATTTTTCAACATAGTCTCCTTATAGTATAGAGCTAATACACTTCATCCAACGGTTCTCTAATTTTTTGATGCCCTCCAAATGATACGATTTCTCGAGCCCCTCAAAATAAGCGTTTGTTTCAGCGATGACCTCTTCATTCGACCCAAAACTCTTACCTCCGAGCCATTTCTTCATGTTTGGGAACAAGAAATAGTCGCAGGGGGCTAAATCTGGGGAATATGCTGCATGAGGGAGGAGTTCGTAGCCTAACTCATGCAATTTTACCATTGCGACTGCGGACTTGTGCGGCGGTGCGTTGTCCTGATGAAAAATAACTTTTTTCTTCGCCAAATGCTGCTGTTTTTGCTTCAAATCGGCTTGGAATAGATCCAGCAGCTCTACGTTATATGCGCCGGTGATCGTTTTACCCTTTTCAAGATAATCGATGTGTATAACACCGCGCGCATCTCAAAAAACTGTCGCCATGACCTTGTTTGCTGACAAACCAGCCTTGGCCTTCTTCGGCTTCGATTCACCAGGAGAAGTCCATTGTTTGACTGTTCCTTGGTTTCTGGTGTGTTGTGGTGAATCCAGGTTTCATCCACGGTTACGAAACGGCGCAAAAACTCGGCCGAATTTTTCTTGAACATCGCCGAACACACCCTTGAAGTTATCAAACGAATGCGTTTGTAGTCGATTGTGAGCAAACGCGGCACCCATCTTGCGGAAAGTCGACCATTTCTGGTGTGGTGACCTCAATTGGGCGTCCAGAACGTTCGGCGTCACTTGTGCTTGAACGACCGCACCGAAATTGCGTAAACCAGTGGTGAATGGTTCCAATCGATGGTGAAGAGTCCCCATAATATTTTTCAGGCATTTGTTTGGTTTGCGTGATAGTTTTTTCTCGCAAAAAATAGTGTTTAATGAGCACTCGAAATTCACTTTTTTCCATTTTAACGAAAATGCTAGTAGGCGTCTATATAAAATGGCTGCCACAACAAAACTATTTGACAGATCTGTCTGAAAATTTGGGTGCGTTCTTTTGAAAGATGATTCTTGACAAAAAAAGAATTAAATTTAAGGTGACGACACAATTTGTGTTAATTTTCAGGGACTTATTGACCCACCATCGTACCACGCAGTATAATTATTTCCTATTTCTTCTTTCTCTTGCAATTAAAATGCCAATAAATTTATGGAAATATTTCATTAACTCTGAGTTGGAACATTGTGCGAAAATTTGGTGACACATTACATGTTTCTAGGTTTTCTGTTGAATTTCGTTGCGTTAGAGTAAGTATTTCTTAACTCCGGTTAATTGCATTAAAATGACCAGCTGTGTGTTTTTTTTTCTTCTGGAAATCGATCCAGTGATTTAGGAAAAACAATTTAAGATGATCTAATATTTAAACTTCTTAGAAGCTACCAGCTGTTTGAGCACAAAGAAGCCTACAATTCACAGTTTGTGTTCAGATCACTTTCGTTGCCGGCGAGTGTACTCGTAGTTGTTGTTCCATTACAATTTGCAAAATTAGTCATTCAATCTTCTTTTCAAAACATCATCAATTTAAAACTGTGAAATAGCACGCGAACAATTTTTCTTTTGAACAATAACCTGATAAAGCACGTGTAATATCCATTTGCATATGTATGTCGCTTGACAAAATAACTTAATCTCGATGTAGAAACAAACAGCTACTGTACGAGTATCTATAATATGTACATATGTACACGTATACCATAATAGTCATTCTTATTCTGGCAGATGATGACCAATTAATCCCAAACTAGTTGCTTTTTATCTTTTTAAGCTATCGAAACATAATGACACATCGCATTAGTAGCTCCGAACGGCACAACAAACAGATTTTATTTGAATTAAAGTCATCGGATAAGTTCTTGCCTTAAGGCATTGTGTTCTCATCAAGAACACTGAAAGTTGTTTTGATCCAATGTCATTAGCTGGGCCATTTAAAATGACTTGAGAGACACCAGTAAAATAATTTTGCTTTCTGCTGGCTTAGCAGGCATCGTTTTCGACATATGTACATACAATCATGAGATTAATAATTAATTTTAATAGTTTTCAATTGACGAGCGTTACGACGCGTAAAGTTTCCATTGTTGGGTTCTTTGTTGTAGTGCATCTCATCAAAATGTCGTTTGATGTAGATACATTCGTGAAGTACGCTTTAGAAGGGTAATTGAAAGTGTGACATTTACAACTTTGGTGAATTTATTTATACAGCTCTTCAATTTAGATTTTGTTTTCTTTTATTTAACGCATTGTTTCGATTTCCAAGAAAAATAAATTCCATTAGGATAGGCATCAGATCAGATTCTGGCAATTTAATTCCAAATATATCCCCCAGCTATGTGAAACATGGTAATAGAGGCTTAATTTTTACAACCGTGCTTTCCACCTTCAATCTTGTTAGGAAAAAAAGTATCTTAACATGCCATCGGTCGTTTCAGCAAAACCATCAAAGGGTTCTTTTGACGGGTTCGCATTGAGTATGTCATCAAATTTCTAGATTCAAAAGAATAAGAACCTTGAATTAGCTACCGTAAATATAAAAATATATTCGTATTTACAAGAATGCGATTTGCACAAAAAAGAGGATTAGATAAATAATAAAAAAACACAACCGAATGACTGTACTTATAATAGCTATTTATATCCACTACCCTTCTTTTCAGCGTTCCGTAAAATACAGAACCCTTTTGGTGAGAATCGGTTGTCTGCCTTTCACAACTCACAACGTCATTACTTTTATACCAATTGGAATATGAAGTTGAAATTAAGACCGGAGACGAATTCTTAAGAAAATGACTTTAATTTACGTAAATATTGTACTTTTGTGAAACATCTTCTGTGAATTGTTTTTCTAAGTCATAACAAATATCCGCAAATAAATCCAAAGTGGAAGCATTTAAATACGAACAAGCTATGTCAACTGCAAACCCGGTTTGTAACCCTTTTAATTGTTGATTGAAGATTGAATTAATGTAAATCAGAAATAAAACCGGGCCCAACACCGATCCCTGTGGAACACCCGTTTCAATATTCAGGCTATTGCTAAAACTACCTTCTAACTTAACCACTTGTTTTCTACTATTAAGGTACGAAGCAAACCAATTAAGCATGAAGCCTCTAAAACCAGCTTTTTCCAATTTTTCTAGTAATAGTTTGTGGTCCACAGTACCAAATGCCTTGGTGATATCTATAAAAAGCGCAGAAGTATTTTTTTTTGTTATTAAGGCTCTCATAATTGTAGGTACAACATTTTAAGAGTGCATCCACGGTTGATCTATCAGCTCTAAACCCATATTGATTTGGACTAAAAAAAGAGTAACGCTCTAAAAAAGAGATGATTCTGCTTTTAATCACTTTCTCAAACAATTTTGAAAAAACGGAAAAAAGAGAAATGGGCCTGTAATTATTTAAGTTTTTGCTATCCCCTTTTTTAAAGATAGGTACTACCTCAGCAATTTTTAAACAGTCTGGAAAAATACCACAGTAAATACTTTTTTTATAGATGTGAGCTAACATATCAACAATATAGAGTGAAATTCTCTTAATGAGATAATTCGAAAAACTAAACCTCGTTGTCGAACTCGAATTGTTTAGCAAGTTAATGGTTTTAAACAATTCAAAAGATGATATTGAATCAAAAACAAAGCTATGCACTTGAGTGCTTTCCCCGCTAAAACAGCATGACGAACAGTTATCAACAGACGAATCAAAACCTGCATCAGAATTTGTATTGGAGGCCACTCTTGTAAAGAACATATTAAACACATTAACCATCTCAACGGGTTATGCAAGTTGTTGTATTCAGAGATACTTTTTTGTTGAGTAGTTCGTTCACAATTGAAATTTATTGATATAGTAATTTTCTTTATAAGTGTGAACATCTGCAATAACTTCTCTGCAGATTCTTTCATAAAGATTATGAAGGTGAGCGTTATTGGGATGTTTTTTGCATTTGATTCTCAATTTATTCTTATAGTTCACCTTTTTTAATAAAGTTGCAGACATCCAGGGGTTAAGTTACTTTAATTTTCTATTACTTCTTGAAATTATTCGAGAACATGTTTCAACATGACTTTTTAAAATATTGGAAAAGTTTTTGAAAGCTAGAGATGGGTCTCTTTCAAGATATTCGGCTGCCCAATTTTCATGAATTAAAGACGCAATAAGACGATCATGATTAATTACAGATTTAACGTGATTTGATTTCCTTATTTCGCTGTTAAATTTCAAAAAAAGACCTGTCATACAATGATCAGAAATATTGTAGTCTGAAATGGAACTGATAAGCGTAAAATTTGGATTACGATCAAGTCTACCAAATATATGATCAATGCACGTCTGAGAAGAGTGTGTAATTCGAGTTGGTTCTTCGAGGCACGAATACATCCCATTTGCCGACAGTACCGATAGATAGTCATGCACTATCCGAGCTTCACTTAAAATATCTAAATTAATATCACCCAGGATAAATAAGTTTTTTACTTTTTCAGCACTCAATAAACAACTCAGTTCCTCAACAAAAACGACTTTACTCTTTTCGTGCAACCTATAGAAACACATAAAAATAAACTTTTTTTTGTCAATTGTGCAAGAAATTTTAATCACATCCGCAGTTACTAGATTGCATCTGTAGTACTCATAATCTAAGCAATTATTAACATTAATTTGGTGCGAACAGAATCATCGAGCCCTTTTTTTTGTGAAAACTTCAGAGAACAAGTGATAAATGTGAACAGCAAAAATTATGGGCACCTAATTTAGGAGCACAACCATCTTACTCGTCACACACGTGGTTTCAACAAGATGGGGTGGTGACTCCGCATACCTCCAGAACCTCCATTAATTTGCTGCGTGAACATTTCCCACGAAAACTGATAAGCCACCTTGGAAACGTCCCGTGGCCACCGAGATCTCCAGACTTAACCCCCATCAATTTTTGTCTATGGAAGTATATCAAAAGCAAAGTCTACGTTAATAACCCGCCGTCTATCGTGGAGCTGAAGAAAAATATCCGCCGTGAAATTCACGACATCCAGCCAAGCATGCTGCAGCACATGGCACGAAACACGGTGGTTCGTTTCCAACAGTGTGTGTGACTAAATGGACTGCATTTGAACATCATTTTCAAAAACTAGAATCCGCATTCTTTCTCTTTATGCTAAACTAAGTAATAAAACAATATATCGCATAGGTCTTGTTTTATTCACATTTGAAAATATAGACGTGCCACCGAACACGTTGTACATATGCAAAGAGTTGCCTAATGCGTAGTGAAACGTGAATAGCTGACTAAATAATTGACGTGGATAGATAGATTAGTTGACAAGTTGACAAGGTGACAAACACAGCAGATTTGATTAAGTGAAGTGGCCACGGTGTAGTGGGTAATGTGCACGTCTTTCTGGAAAAATGTGCACACCTTATTTGATTCGTAATAAAATGAATATTCCAAGTATTGAGTGCTCAATTTATATATTTTTTTATATACACAATTAAATTTATGTATTGTATCAGTGGAAAATAAACAAACTAACCAAACAAAAACTCATTCGTTAAAAGTCAGCAACCGACACAACCCGAGCATAAAAAGAGAAAAATCTAAAATCTAAAATTCTGCAAATATTACACCAAAAAAAGGTTTCTGCGTGGTCCTTGTAGTACATAAAATGGAAAAAATTGAGTCTGAGTACTCCGGGATTTGATTTTTCTAAAAAAATAGATAAATAAACTGTGAATAGTTATTGTGTTCTTTTGCTCAGGCATAAATATCGGCAGGATTCTACCTATGTAATGTTTCAAATCAAAAGTATGCCCTTAATCCTATATTCTGTAGGAAATGTGCGACGTTTTGAATAAGTTTAATCAAATCAAAAACAGTGGAAATATCTAAAACAGCATTTGCGGGTGTTATTGGGTCTATGTATCTCGGAAACATGTACCACTAAAGCCTGTATCACATTTGCATGCACGAGTATATCAAAATCTTGTATCACAAAACCATACTACTCGTATCCCAATAGACTGTAAAAAATACGCCACCAAGTAACACAAATTTTCCATAATTTTTAATCATTTTTCTCAATACTTCTTTATTTCTTGTTTACTGTTGTCTTTCAGCGTTGCGAAAGTCAGTGGCTTGTTCACATAGACCAATAACTTAAAATAGCCCCAAAGACAAAAGTCTGGAATGTCAGATCGGGTGATCTTGCGAACCAATGGAAATCACCAAAACGGGAGACAATACGGACTAGAAAAGGGTCCGCAGTGGCACGGTCTTGTTGTAACCACATGTGTTCCACCCCAATTCATCCAATTCGGGTATCAAAAGTCTCACGTTCTGCAGAGCTCGCCAATGACAGTTATCGCATTGCCAGCTACTCGTACGTATTTGAAAATGTAGGACCAAATCACCCTTTTAGCACTGACGCATCACAAAATAACTTTTAGTGGGTGCAAAGGTGCTTTATGAATTGTTTTCAGTGCCCCAAAAGCGAGTATATAATGTGCTACGTCACTCATGATTAATTTTGAAAGAAAGTCGTCCCCTTCATGGCTCAGTCTTATAATGCGCACGCTGTACGAGTATTCCAGATGGGCTTGGTGGTCTGCGGTATCATTTGGTGCGCCATTTGAGTTTTATGCGGACAAATCTCTAAGCCCTTCAGCAAAACACGCTGCACAAACCGCCTGAAAATGCCCAATTGCTCGGTTCGTCGTCTCGTTCATGTTTCTCTCTTCACAGCATTAACATTTTCGGCCGAACCGTCAGTCTCTTCGAGGCGAGCGGCTTGGCGTCAAATTATCTTCACACCTTTCCAACCCTTCACTGCGTTTAGATGCATTTTATTTTTGCTCCGCAAGTTTAAAATATTATTTAATTTGTCATTCAATTTATCCGCTTAACAATAAACATTTTGACCCACTTCTACGAGTATAGTCCTTGTTTTCGATGACGCGCTCCTAAAATCGTCGACCTACATTTCTCGTAGTTTGTTATTCGTTTGTTTACCTGTTTGTAAGGGCATCAGTGGCAAATCATTCCATGCCATTTGTGTCGGTGTAAATAAAAGAAATACGGTATTCACCAAATAGTTTTCTGACAACCTCCTTTTCTTTTGTGATGAATGCAGGAACATTTAACTCTCACACGTGCTCCTAGCGATAAAGTGCCTCAGTTAGTACAATGACTCATACCAAAAAAGTTTCACTAAAAAGATTACGGACAATCGCTCTAATTTAGAAAGTGTTAGATATGTTGACGATTTAGGTAACTCGGTTCAGACCTCAACCGAACTAATCAAATTCGAACTCATCAACATCGACAAACCATGAACGATGAAACCACCGACCGTGCACTACCTTAATAAGTGATTTAAGTGATTTCAGAACAAATTGTTCCGCACAAAATCCATAAACACCCTGCGTGAAGACATAGACATTCAATTCTAATCCTCCGCAAACACACAACTATCTCCCAAGCAGCCTAACCGTATGGTCGAAGTAATTTTTGATCCCGAATGGTGTCGGTGACAAACTTGCAGAGGCACGATCAATTATTTTCGATACTGAGAATCACATTGGAAGGGTAAGCAACCAAATTAACGATTTACCAACCTATACCCAACAACCAACTTCTGCTGCCCCTGCAATCCAAGATTTTGAAAAGGCGTTTGATAGTGTCAATCGGGAATTTATTTGGCGTGCCTTGCGCAGGAGATGCATTCCTGATAAATTAGTTATAATTATCAAGGCTACATATGATAGGTCCACATGAGGAATTCGATGTCCAAAGTGGGGTTCGGCAAGGCTGCATACTTTCATCAATACTGTTTTTATTGGTGATTAGCGATGTGCTGAATGCGGCTTTATCAACAGGAAATGGAGGAATTCGATGGACTCTCACATCTGAACTCAAACACCTCAACTACGCCGACGATGTATGCCTACTGTCTCACAGAATAATGGACTTTCACCAAATGACAGGAGAGGGAAGCAGACGTCGTTGGGCTGAAAATTAACTCGACAAAAACAAAAATGATCAGTCTAGGACAAAACTCTTCAACTCATATATGCATTGCTGGACAAACGGTTGAGAGAGTAGAAAGTTTCCAATACCTTGGGAGTATTGTCTCAACCGATGGCGGAACCGAACTGGATATAGCCAGCCGAATAGGTAAAGCAAAATCTGCGTTTGGGATGCTATCCATAGTTTGGCGAAGTAATGCAATTAGCTTAAACACCAAGCTACGACTGTTCCGTTCCAACTTTGAATCCGTGCTGCTAAATGGATGTGGTACCTGGAAAGTGACCGTCACTATCACGAGGAAGCTGCAAACGTTTGTCAATAGGTGTCTACGTTACATCTTAAGGATATTCTGGCCAAACCGTATCTCTAACGAACAGCTTTATCAGAGAACGGGCCATGAACCTATAGGCACAACCATACGACGACGAAAGTGGCAGTGGATCGGTCACACTCTCCGAAAGGGTGACAGGTCCATAGCTAACGAAGCGATGCAATGGAACCCGCTTACCCAGGATGGCAGGATACGCGGCGGTCCTAGGAGTACGTGGCCCAGAACAGTTGAGAAGGAGGCACAGCAACTGGGAAAGAGTTGGGGAGAGCTGAGGCACATTTCCAGAAATCGCAGACGATGGCGCGTAGGCGTTGTAGAGGCCCTAGGACCCACAAGGGGATACAGGACATAATGCACCTGCAATCCAAGAGTGGGAAACCGTTTTAACATCGACTTCTCCCGTTCCGGCCCCTCACAACCTCATCAAACATTTTGGTACAACATGGACACCTTCTGAGTAGCGGCGTAGGCTGAATAAATTAAGTTCAGAAAACCATCAGGTTACTACCCTCCTCCCCTCGTAACGCTGATGTTTCTTGCATTACAAAATTCCTCGAAAAGAAATTTCGAATCACCATTAGCCAATGCCAAATGTCTCTGGCATCTCACCACAAAAGCGCAATCATAACTTCAAATTCGCCGTGCCGTCTATTTATTTATTTATTTATTTATTTTGAGACAAGCAAGAACTTAAAGCTAAACTTAAAACTAAAACTAGACTTTAAAGTAACATTTTTTCGGTTATGAGGAAGAATTAAAGTTCATTCCTTTAACTCTCAAGGAGGCTCTGCTATTGTAAGCGGTAAGCGGTTTGCATGTGACATTGGTTCATGGAAGAGGAGTAAGGTCCTGAGGTTACGTGGGTTGGTATTGAAAGAAATCATATGCAGCAGTGCGGGGGAATCAATGTTACCAACTAATAACTGATGAATAAACAAGATGTCAACAACTTCGCAACGTTTATCGAGAGGCTGTAAATTTATTAGTTATGCGGGTGAATTGTAACTATCAGTCCAAGGAAGACCAGGTAAGGCAAAGCGGATGGACCTACGCTGGACAGCTTCGATTCGCAAGATATAGACTTCGTAGTACGGTGACCGTACCTTGCAAGCATACTCAAGGAAGGATCTACCGAATGTAATGTATAAGGATTTTGTAACGTAAGGGTTTGAGAATTCCTTAGACCTTTAATGAAACCGAGCGCAGAGTTAGCTCTGTTGATATTGATGATGTGAGAACGGAAGTTCAGTTCCGTATCACAGATAACACCCAAATCGCGCAGTGAAGAGATAGAGGGTATAGGTTCACCACTAATGGAATAGACTTTAGGGGATGGTCGGATACGTTGAGGTCTAAAAAATTACTATGGCACCAGACTGAATGAGGGACTCCCGATGTGGCTTTAATAGAATCAGAAATTGAAAATCTAAAGAGGAATTTATATTGGCGTTTTTTCAAGTAAAATTTGATCCACGAGATAAACCCCGATTGAAAACCAAGAGCTTTATGTTTAAGGAGAATGATTGTACGCGAAATTTTGCCGAAGGCTTTGCTGATGTCGGTGGCAACTACATCGACTTCATTACCTTCTTTCAAAACGCACAGAGTACTACATACAAACTCGGTAAGGTTGGTGGTTGTTGATCTGCCCTTAAGGAATTCATGCTGTTTCGGTGACCAGTCTAGATATGAATGGTTATTCCGAAATCCAACCGGTGCTAATTTCAACCTTGGTAAGATGCGTATTTGCAGATGGACGGACAAACCTACAAAGAAACAGGATACAACTCATCTTAGCTCTAAACCTAGTTCTAGAAATAATTTATCAAGACCCGTTTCTAACTCCCATCCAAAATCTGACTCTAATTGGAGTATCAAAACTAGTATATATCCCAATTGTGCCCTCCCCGTATCCCTAATCAACCCCCCTCTAAAGCACTAGTTGCGTTTCTTTCAAATTAACACTGATTCCCCACAATGTCTCCTCTCAATCATCTACACATGCCCCCACTAATAACTCTTTTCCTTATGTCCAGCCGGTGTGTTAGAAGATGCGGGATAGAGCATCATACGATCCGTTCCAGACGGATTGTAACTTTCCTGTATGTTTAATTTTAACTTTTTAATAATTATCCTATGTTTGTTCCTAACGTATCGATCTATTATTTCTTTAAATCTGATGGATTATCAAGTCTCCCACTAATATGGACATGTAATAGGGATTTCTAGGAATTTCTTTGCATACAAATTGGTGAAAAGGTAAACAAATTTCTGGCAACACTCTATAACCTAAATATCAGTACATGTGCTTTATCAAAATAAGAAATCAATACATGTACTGATGAAATCATTACGAACGGCGAGCCCACGCAATCCACTAGATGAAATAAGAGTGGGTTGGCTTCGGACAAAATTGTCTATCTGCCGATAAGTTCGTTCCAAGACTGATAATTTTAGTTTTTGCGGTATTAATTTTCAGCCCGACGACGCCAGCCTCCCTCTCCACATCTGCTGTCATTTGGTGGAGGTCCATAATTATATGAGAGAGTAAGCATACGTCGTCAGCGTAGTCAAGATGTTTAAGTTTGGATGTGAGAGTCCATCGAATTCCAACGTTTCCCGTCGACAAAGCTGCACGAAGCACATCGCTAATCACCAATAGGAATAGTATTGGTGAAAGAATGCAGCCTTGTCTTACCCCACTTTGGATCTCAGATTCCTCAGACAACCTTCCTCTGTGCAGAACGTGACATTTGGACCCTTCGTATGTAGCTTTGACAATAGCAATTAATTTATCAGGAATACCTCTCCTGCGTAAGGCACGCCAAATAAACTCCCTGTTAACACTATCGAACGCCTTCTCAAAATCGATGAACAGCAGGTGAAGTGGCGATCGATATTCAACGCACTGTTCGATGGTTATCCGCAGGGTGTTGATGTGGTCGACACAGGAGGATCCAGAGCGGAAACCTGCTTGTTCGGCATCATGTGTGTCTTCGAGATGTTGTTTGATTCGCTCCAGGATGATTTTAGCTATTATCTTAGCTACAACAGGCAGCACGCAGATACCTCTCCAGTTTCCGCACTCCATTAAACTACCATTCTTAGGAAGCTTGACGATCATTCCGTTTTTCCACTCGTCAGGAAAGCTCTCGGCTTCCCAAGCTCTTATTTTTCCATTTTCCAAATACATCGTAGTCGATGTGTATTATTCCCTGCGAATCCCAAAAAACGGTGTCCATGACCTTTCCGGCCGATGGAACTGTTTTTGCCTTCCTTGGTGCAGGTTCGCCAGCAGAAATTCATTGTTTTGACTGTTTTTTCATTGCTGGTGTGTAATAATGGATCCAAGTTTCAACAATAGTTACGAAACGATGAAGAAACTCGTTCGGATTGCGCTTGAACATGTCCAAACACTGCTTCGCAGTGGTCATCCGGGTCCATTTTTTGTGCACCCGACATTTGAGATGCAACCTCAACGATCTCACGTACTTTAATTCTCCAGAGCGTCCATCACCATACCATGAATTTTATCGACCATATCTGGTATGATGACCTCAATTGGCATCCCTTGTGCTCATATCACCTCATCGGAAATTTCGGAACCATTTTTAAAGCATTTCAAGCGACGTTTTTCGTTTATCCAACTTTACTTCGGTTTCTGCTTCTGTTTCCTTCTTCAAATAATAATGTTCTCCATGTTTGCAAAAATGCGAGAAGTTGTCTGCTTCCAATGGCTGTCAAACACAAACTAAATGACATATTGGTTTGAAGAATGTTGCCACATGAAATAAACGTCAATTTGCAGCTGGCACCGCCACCTGTCGAGATTGTATGGAATAATCGAACGCCCCTTCGTTTGGTGTCCCGTAGAGTGAGGCAGTTCCAAAAACACAGTGTATCCTCCCGTTCTCCTAGACTACATGTAGTAAATTTTACTGAAGTCTTTTCTATGTGGAATATAATTCAGGTTTAGCAACTCTCCTCTCAATTTGATCATCATTGATATTTCCTCCACTTTATTCCGAAAATAGTTAAGCTGCCCTAAATCTTGACTTAAGCGCCTGTACACGGTTCCCTGTACTATTAATTGATACAGCACTTCCAAGTCTCCTGATCCACTACGGGCAGGTCTAATTCCATCCCACATTCTTGTGCTAGAGCCATCCAGTCTGGATACCAGCTGCATCCTTAGGGCTTTTTTCCTAAGCAGCCTTCTAGCCGGCATTCGCCGAACTTTTAGGATGTACTCGTAGTCCACTTGGAGTTTAACGGTCTTTAAAAATAGAGGGGCCGGACCTGCTGCTATGGGAAAAACAATAATTTGCGAAATATATTTTCCAGGTGGAATTTGTCCAAAGCAGTTTTGGAAAGTTTCTATCCTACTTGCCTTTCCATGTTTAGGTAAAGTATACCCCAAGCTATTTGTATAACTTCAACATCTTCTTTCTCATTTTTAAAAATCACAACTTTGGATATATCCAGATTATCAATCAAGCTCCACAAGCTGTAGTAATCTGGCAGGCGATTTGCCATGATCTGTAACGCTTCTGAAGATTGGACAAGCAGCACTATATCGTCCACGAATAGAAGGGTCCGGCAAACTCAGTACCTCCAGGCAAAAAGTCGACAATCTTCTTCGTTTTTTCCTTACGGCGAGGTTATGATCCGGAGTAGAAGGATCACAACCCTCCCACTTTACTGCATTCCTACTGGTCCGTCTATGGGGTTTGCCGGTTTGACCTCAGGAAGTACCGTCAGACTTCCCGGTTTCGGATCACTTCCTCACTGAGGCCAATTAAATGCTGCTACTGTTTTTGCATTTGTGTGATCCAGTAGTTTTTTTTTTGGTTTGCATTTTTGGGCGATTGTGTGGGAACGTTGATTGATATTGCCTTTTTGACGGGGTTCGAAGGATCTTTCCTTTGAAAATGACAATACCAATTGAGTCGGTCATGCTCTATCTTGCTTGTCAGGGATTCTTTTACATAAAGGCTTCCTCGAATCTTTGAACTTTTTATTCTGTCAAGCTGGAGGAGTACTGTCATGTGAAGCAGCTTCATCTCAGCTGCCGTTAATTTGCCCTCATACTTTGAGTACATTGTCCAGCATTGTGAACCGTGTGTGAGCGCCGGACGTACAACTGCGGTGTAAAGTCTTCCTTTAAGCTTAGGGAGCATTTTTCGATCACAGAAGATAGCGGAGTTTTCCCGCCACTTCATCCACCCTACGCTTACGCGATGATTGATGTCATCATCACAAGTTGCTTCGCTATTGATCATAGATCCCAGATATTTGAACTTTTCAGCACTTGGGAAGCACTTTTCCATTCAAGCAAATGTCTGGAATAGGACGGTGTGGATTAGAGAACAGGCAGCACAGATACTTTGTCTTTTTTGAACTAATACGGTATCCATTTCCCTCCAAAACATCCACCCATACATCAAGTGCTAGTTGGAGAGACGTTTGATCTTCACTTATGATAGCTCCATTGTCAGCTCCATTGTTAGCAATGATGCACTTTGGGGTCTGTCAGCAGATAATCAAGTACTGCAATAAATAGCAAAGTCGACAATGTCATTGATAAATAGCGCAAAAAGACAGGGCCTCAATGCACTACCTTGCGGCACACCAGTCTTTGCTTTGGAGAGCCAATATTAAGTGCTGAAATCTTGTAAATGGACTGAAGCCATCATCTGAAATAAAATAATTACCATCATAAAACAACGCCGCTGCACAGTACCTTCTGACAACCTTTTACACTTTTCACATCCTGTGAACTTTCACACAACGTTCTTCCGCCTCGAGTGATGAATTTTCATCGTTCTTCGATGCTACAAGACAAATCTAATATTGAGAACATTGACATAACAAACTTTTCTTTTACGAACTATTAAGTAGTCTAGCACCTACACAAGAACGCTTTCTTCTTATTTCTTACTCTACTCTCTCCATTTTGATTTCCTCTTTATTTCAATATTTCGATGTTTTTTTTTCTTCTCCTAAACTTCATTCAGATTTAGTAAACGCATAATATTTTTTCGTAGAATTAAGATGGATTTACGTAAAAACGGGCAGAGGTAAAATGATTTTGTCACGTGACACGAACATCTAATGAAGTAGAATATAATTGCTGAACTGTGATGGATAAGATAAATTCACACGAAAAATGAAAAACAACATTTAATGTCAAAAAATGTGAACGCAAATTGATTGATGAAAACCGCTGGGTGTTGTTTTGATTGAAATTCTTAACAAACCTTGCATGTCTACATTAATTATTAATTTAAATTCAAGAACTCGGATAAGGCAAGAGAACGAAATTTCGAAGGAAACAACCCTCGGCAAGGTCATATCTGTGTACGTGCCATTATACGTTTCAAGGTTTTCTTCCAACTAATTGTTGTTTTGATTCAAGATGAAGATGCTGAGCTGTTAAATATTTTTGTTTTCAATACTGAATGTGGAATATACCTACTCGATTAAAACTATGTAAGTAGCAGTATCTATTGTCAAGCATTGTGTTATCGATTTCGGATAACAACCTTAACATAGCTATTTTCTGTTGATGTTCTTTTTTCTTCGAATTCCTTTGCATTTAAATAATTTCCATCCTAATCGTCTCCACTTACATAATGGGACAACTCAATTAAATATCACGTCCTTATCTAACCAAAAAAAAAAAAAAAAAACACGCACCACACATATAGGTAGATACTCATGGGCGTCATAGAAATCTCCTGTACAGCATTGCATTGCATGCACATATGTAACATCTCGTACTATTTATAGATTCGCATACAAAAGACCTATCCACCCACGACGAACAGTGACGGTTGGAATAAAAACAATCCATATACCCTATTGGGGTTGCTAATAAAGCTCCCTTATGGTGCTCGTAGGTACGTACTCGAACACGCGAAGATAAACCCCGGAAAAGCTGCTTTACCCTTCCCTTTAACTGTGCATCCCTCTGCCTAAGTGCCACTACCACTTTGGGGGGTCTTTACACAACACACAAGTGCAAACAATACCTTCAATCGCTTCAAGCGAACTATCTCTATCTGGTGTGTTTGCCGAACGCCGAACGCCGAACGCCGAAATCAGCTAACATTGTTGGGAATTTGATCCACCTGAATGCGAAATTAAATAACAGACTAATTTGTAGCAATAAGTCGTTCTCTATGCCAACTGACAGTAAATGGGATAGGGAATGTTTTTGCGTGAAGATTACGTCAAAAGAGTTTTGACAAATGAGCACTCTTAGTGTCGTTTGACTTGAAGGTACTTTAACGTGTGGGACTGGGCATTTCATTACGTAAATAGGATGGCATCCAAACAGAGGACTGTTTTCGATTCTATAAGGCAAGTAGGTGACTTAGAGCTAATTGAAAGTGTTTATGTCAGGTTGAGAAGGGAAAGACAAAATTAGGTACCGAGTATAATATGTAATCTTGACGAAAAAAAAGAAGGCAAATTCTATATGGACAAGTCTATGTGGGTTCATAACCACAACCCACATATGTATATATAATTTCCCATCAAATATGCTAATTCATCTGTCCGCATACTGCATATGACCTAACAAGCACAAACTTCCTACAGAATATAGATCTAATAGATTCAAGGGTCTTCTAAAGAATGTTTTCTTTTCATTTGTACCTACACAGGGTGGTAAAGCATTGTATTTCGAGCAATAAATATGTTATAAGCAACTTCAGCATCCTCAGCGAATGCCTTATATGAGCTATTTCGGTATATTCAAGACATCGTCAGGGTGTTGAATAGGAGATGGTGGCGGATGGACCATTAATGGGCCAACGGCAGAGCTTATAATTTGCGCGCGCCCGTATACTATTACAGGACACGGTCGTTGTGTAGATAGATAGAAAGAAAGAAAGAAAGATTTGGTGTAGTGGTTTGAAACTCAGATGGTATTCAATTTCTGTAAACTCCAAGGGTAGCGTCCAGATAATTGGGGAGCTTGTTTGTTTTGCTTTTATTGTCGTTGCTCATGATTCACAGTATTTTTTTCCGTCCTCCTGATGTCATCATCACGATGAAGTTACATTTTGAGCCGTATGACTACCCTACTGTTAGTGTTATGCCTTCGCAGTAGAGTTGACTTAGCTTTCGCAATTAATCGATTTTGATGATTCTTGATATCAGGACAAGCGATGATGTTAACACTACATCTCGGCCACCCTTAAGTGGGATACTGACAGCGGAATATCCGGAGAAATAAGCTAGTTAGGACGCAACAAGAAGCCTCGGGTAAGGATGATTTTGCTGTTGACTAACCTCGTAGACGAAATAAGGACTACGGCCCCCGGATCTGCACGTGGAATGTTTCGGCCCTCAAATCACGTGTCTAGACTTCTATAAAGCAAATATCACCACCATCAAAGAAGTGTGATGGGATGGGCCGAACAAAGAGCGGATGAAAAACTGTGACATCTATTACGGTGACTGCTACAGGGAACAGAAGCAGCATTTATTTGGATGCGGATTTATTTTCAGAGGTAGACTTAGGCAAGAACTCTTAGGCGTTAGGCATGCGAACGAACGTCTGATATCAACGACGAACGTCAGAAGAACGTCAGCTCGTAATAGGCGCTCACGCTCCCACAGATGATAAAATCGACGTGACCAAAGATCGCTTTTATGAGTTCCTCGACAGGACTTACGACCAATGTACACGTTATGACGTTAACATTGTGCTTGGCGGTTTTAACGAAAAATTGGAAAAGAGGTTACCTTTGGAAATACTGTCGGAATAGGTATACAGCCTGTATAATAACACCTCCGGAAATGACACTATCAGCCAAATTAATCATGACACGAGTGATGCAAGGCACTCCTCCAGAATTTTTGATGTTCGCACCTTCCGAGCTCGGATCCAGTACCTTGTTGCTGCAAAAGTACGTATGCGGATAAGCCAAACACTACTACCACAGAAGTACTGTGAAAAATTGTAAAATTAAATGGCTACAATTGCTACAAGAGACTGCTAAGAAAGAAGAAGAAAGAATATTAAAAATGTGTGATTGAGTCAATGGAAAAGTGTTATTGCAGGAATGGAATAAGTTTTACCAGAAGGTAAAAAGAGCATGTCAAATCGACAAGGCCCGAACAGAAGCCTGTACAAATGAAGAAGGAAATCTAGTAGTAGAGTGACACTCGGTGCTGAGAACTTGGATAGATCACTTTTACAGACTCTTAAACAGCGGTGACGACTAAAAATCTGCTGTCAGACGGAATGTTCTTTTAAACCCGAACGATGGTGGTCAACAATTCCGTCCACTCGACCAAAATTAAGTGAACGTAGCAATAACTAAGCTTAAATCGAGCAAGGCTGGTAGCCGACGGTCTAACTGACGAGCACTTATATTTAAAGCAACTGGGAATGATGTGGTACGGACAATACACCAACTCATCTACAAAATATAGTCGAATGAAATTATGCCTGATGAATGAAACCTCAGCATTGTTTGACTGACGCTCAAGAAAGGAAACCCTCTGAACTTCGCCAACTACAGAAGTAGTAGTCTTCTCAACATCGCTTATAAGATCATATCTGTTATATTACGTGAACGCCTTAATCCTTTTATCGACAAACTGATAAATCCGTATCAATGTGGTTTTAGGCCAGAAAAGTGCACCATATGTAGATAAAATATTCACATTGTGGCAGATTTTGGAAATAAGAACCCAAGAACTCATCCCCGTCCTTCTATACGCCACAGAAGTATGAACGATATCAAAGGTCAATGAAAACAATCAATTGATTGGTGGTTCCGTTTGCATGGACGGGGAATGGGGGAAGAACTATACCGATTGGAAGGGATGACGCGGTAAAGGCAGACCTCGCCTAAAGTGGTACATACAAGAGGAACCTCACCTCAACCTATTTTGTGTGCAAAACTGGAGGCGGCTAGTACAAGATGGAACTGACTGGAGACGCTATTTGGTTGAGGGCCAGGTCCACCAAAGTAAGCATCTTTATAAACTTTATATCTTCACCAAATTTGTATCAATTTCAACAAGTCCCTTAAGCTCAATGGAACACAATATGTAGTGTATACAATTTTAGAACATTTAGCCTAATACAGAACAGCTGTTCTCGGCAAATTTGGGGATGAACTTTTCTCAAGAAAAATTACAAAGACGCAACATGTCAAGTGCTCAATAGAAATAGACAGTGTCCAACAAGACTGAAGTGTTTTGGGCATTGATCAGTGATCGGGAAAAGTGGAATCCAAAGAAGAACTGAGTGTTGAGATTCACATTTCGTTATTTTAAATGGCTTGGTTTCAACAATCTTTAAATCATCTGTGGTACCTGCAGTGAGTCGGAGTAAGATATGAGGAGGGATTAAAACAACAGATTTTGATGAAATTTGGGTTCCGATGTTACGTTGGACATGTAACTATGTATGTCTGTCTGAAAATCATCAAAATCGGACGAAGAATGGGTAAGATATGGTGGGGTGAGATTTTCCAATATTTTCAAAAACTGTTTGTGCCAGAAGATCGTCTATGCTTTCTGAACTTTTATGTTCAATAAACTTTAACCAAAAAATATAAATTATATTTTTGGGGTCCTTGGAAGTTCAGCTTTAATTTGATTTATCGCATGACCGCGTGTAAACAATTTCTGTTCCCCTTTTGGGTTGCATTATGCCCGCAAAAAACCCCACAAAAATATTTTTTTTTTTACAAATATTTAGCCTGATTATTTTGGTCCACTAAGTAGTATTTTTGTGCAAAATTTCAGCTCTCTAGTTAAAAGCTTATAATAAATATACATACGTGCAGACAGACAGATAGACCCCGTACTGAATCCATTAGTGATTATTTTATACACTTCTGGTACTGAACATTAAATATTGTAAGTCTCAGCAACTTCCTTAGGGTTGGACCCTGACACGGACAAAACATTTTATAAATGAACTCACAAACGTTCACTCGTTTAATTTAAAGTTAAGAAAAACAATCAAACAAACAAGGTTCAGAAAAAATGTTAAGTATCTGTTTTGAAACTCTAAATCCTCCTATCTTTCCACAAGCGAATGAATAACTTTCATTTGTGGTAGCCACATTGTAGTTTTCGATCTTTATATTCGCACTCAAAAGTGGGATATTGCGAACCTACAATTCTCGAAAATTTGGAATAATTCGGTAGAAAATTGCAAAGCCTAAAATTACTACCGAGATAAGTTTTTTCACAGGACGTACCGTACTGTCCGCAAGATATTCGCTATTAAGAAAGATTTTCATTAACTTTCGGATAAAGTCAGACAACTTTCCAAGATTGCGTACCTTCAATTTTGGAAAATTTTTAAAAACTCTGTATTTTCAAAACTTAACGACGGTAATAATTTTCTTCGTAGGACGCAGAGTTTGACAGATACTCGTATTCACACCCAGAAATGATTTTCATTAACTTCCGGATAAAGTCAGACATTATGGAAAATTGCGTACCTTATATTTTCGAAAATTTTGTGGAGAATATTAAAAACCTAAAATTTCGACCCAAATATTTTTTTCGCAGGGTGCACCATTTTTAAGATTAAACCTGTTCTCTGAAATCCAATGTTTGAAATTAGAAATGTCAATTCATACAGTTTTCTATCGATGACTCGTAGTTATCATAAGCGAATTTCGCTACGACAGCAAGAAACTGGTGTAAAAAATGTTAAAGTCGAGTGCAAACACACAGGCACTCTAATTTAACATTAAGCTGAGGTGTGCAGGTGCCATTCTACTCTTCTACTTATTTCCTTGCAGTATATTCTTATATTCTGCATCAATGTAAGTAAAAGGTTTTGTTGTCAACATTATGCAAAAAAAACAATTGCACATTGTGGAACAGTGTTTTAGAAATATATGGAATTTAGAAACCAAATATTTATATGATTTGTTGAAAGGAAATTGAGGATTCACGTGCTCCTTCCAACGAGCCGCTATTAATTACTATCTATGCATCTCAAACAAATACGTGCAACCGATGATCCTGGTGGAATTAAGAGAAAATATCGCTAAAACAAAATTCTCAGTCCTACATAGGTTGTTTGAAAAGTTTTGATCCTCAACCATAAGAAGGAGTTAATCGTTAAAACTGTTCTAGTACCACATTTGTACATATTTTGAAAGACATATTTCAGCCATTCGGGACGCTTAGTTATTGTTTGTATCAGTCTATGTCAGAATTTTTGTAAAAATAAACAAATGAAAGGCGAGTTACACGCCCTTTAGGGGAAATCTCCTTCATCATATGCCACCGTGAAAAGATGGGCAGCTAAATTTCAACGCTGTCTTACTAGCTTGATCGATGGTGATCGTTGTAGGGGCACGCAACTGCGACCATAAACGATATCATTTGAAAAGATCACCAAATGCTACTGTATGACCGTCGATTCAAGGTTAGAGAGATGGCAGAGACTATGGGCATATCGAAGGATCGCATTCATCATATTTTACTATAAGAATTGAGCATGAGAAAGCTACCTGCTTGTTGAGTGCCGCACTTGCTCACTCTGGACCAAAAATGCATTAGACTGAAAATTTCCATATTCAAGGCCATGAATTGCTGGTTCGAACTAAAAAAAAAAGTAACCCGTATATTCATCCACCTCTGGCCCGTGGGACTTTTTTCTGTTTTCAAAGCTCAAAGTTTGCCTTGGAGGACAGAAATTTCCATTGAACAAGAAGGTCATCGTATCCGTAGACGCCTCCTTCGCAGAGCAAGATGCCAACTATTTGGGAGCAATGGTATGGTTCCTCTACTCTATAACATATGCAGCTACAGGCTGCCAGACCACTAGAGTTTTGGCATAAGATACAGTGTTCAGAGATGATGTTTATTAGTTTAGAGGCTGGAGCTTGGAATTAGTGCAGGATCTTCTACATATTCCGAGAACAGCTCGTCTTTGTATGCTGTCGAGTAGATGAAAATAATGTTTTGGAGCCGAACACTAAAAATGAGAACAATACTCAAGTCCTGGTCTAACTTGCGCTTTGTACAGGAGAATAAGCTGTTGCGCTGTAAAGTATTCCTTTGCTCTAAAGAGGCAGCTCAACTTCATGGATGCCGACTTTGTTATGTTGGATATGTGGTCGGGCTATGTTCCACCAGAGTTGACTGTGACGCCAAGATGATGCAAGGTTGTCCGCATCTCTGACAATGTGATATATTTGCATTCACGGGCATGCTGTTAGAGCAAAATGAAATTATGATACTATCATCTGCAAAACTAAAGATCTTGTTGTTTGTTGAACCTAGAAGGTCGTTGTTATAGAGTAGAAACAGAGTTGGCGAAAGTATGAAACCGTGAAGCAATCCAGCAGTTGCAGTAAATGTATCGGAAGACACGCCATCATTGTGAGCTGTTGTGATAGTTAATAGGAGACTGGCTTGCTTAATAGAGCACTGTGTCAGACAGTGCTTACAGCAAATGTATCGGAAGATACACCATCGACCACAACTTGAATTGATCTGTTATGAGAAAAATTACCCATTCAACTGCAGAGGTGCTGTGGCAGTTCATATGAGGCTAGCTTATGCTGCTCGATAGCTGAGGTCCATAGGTGGGTTACATAGATAGGATGGACAACAATGCTATGGGACGGTAATTTTGTTGCCATAATTTTTCCTCTTTTGAGAATTGTTTGAATGCGTAAAATGCATAAAACATAGAAAGAACCCTACTTAGAAAGAAGCCTACAAAGAATAGATGTTAATTCTGATACCGGAACTTCACATCTGGCATCGATGACTGGATCTCCAAGATAGGTAGTGGTTTAGCTTGTACCGGATCTAGTTTCGAATTACCTCAGAACATGATAGGGAATAAATCAGCTTTCTCCTTTTGTGTTTTTGTTAGTGACCCGTCCTTTTTCAATGAAGATGGGAATGAGGATTGAGTGAAGATGGTGCTTATCATTTTTGCCATTGACCAGTAAGGATGTGAGCCACTTTGACAATCTAGCAGACTCTTGCATAGTAGTTCTTCATCGCGGGATTGACTGTCATATTACACGTCTTTCGGAAACTCACAAGCTAGATCTTCTTTGCTCTGTTGGATTAGAACGCAATTGTCTATATGTTGACGACAGCAATGGGTTGTTCCCAATTTTTGTTGAATCAATCTTTACTGGAGGTTAATTTGTTGATGGAATGCGAAATATACAGTCAAATTCTGAGAAGAATTACCTCAGTGACAGCTTCGGTGCAAACGTTGGCATCAGTGCTCTTGAAACGAATATCATCCCCCTGGGAAAAGAAACGAAAAAAATCTGCAACTCATCCCAGGCGATTATTATGATTGAACTTTGATGGTGTAGCTATCAGGCTCTTTTGAGAGAAATAGATACAGAGTTTTTCCGATTTTCTAGAAACCGTGTGGACTTTTCGATAAGTTGGGCGGGATTGTCTACACTTAGACAATGGTGTAGTCAACGTAGTAACGTCGCAATACACTGAACTAATAAATATGTTAGAAAGTTGGTTACGATACCCTTTGAGCACCTTAAGTCTACGAGTAGGTACTTAATGTATGTTGGCTACATCTGATATCTTTTTTGTTGAGCGAAAAATTTACAATGCCTTGTAAATGATTTTAAATTATTTGAGGTCTACCGTGAAAATAATATGTAGTAAGCAAGATACATAGTCGTACTTCTGAAGGCTGCCGGTCAACGGAAAATTTATAAATTATTTTCTTTCCTCATAGCTACCTGGTGTATATTACCAAATTAACAATCACCTTATCGACCTTCAAATTATGAACAAATCGATTTCTTAAAAGTTTACATAGGCCTCCATATCTTTATAGACACGAGCACTCCATCTCAATAAAAGTTGTCTTAACTCAAATTGTTACCAGTGTGCCTTTCATCACTGACGCGTTCACTTAAATTGATTAATGGTCTCCAATTTTCATATTCCTTTTAGGGCTATTTTAAAATCTAAACATCTCCACGAGTACGAGTAGGTACATACATAATTCGAATGAGTCTATAGCATAAAAGATCCCGCCGCATTTAAGGCCAAAGTTCATGCCATTAACCTAGGCAATTTGCAGATATCCTGCTCTCTCTAAGAATTCCCTATTGTATGATTAATAGGAGAAAATTGCAAATTGATTGAAAGGAAAGCCACTACAGTAAAGCAGTTCAACCGGAATCACCAACAGACATCTGGTCTAAGTCAATAGCAGTAGATACATATATATGTACATACAATGAGTTTGAAAATTAAAAATAGAATCCCACTTCATAACTATTCCCTTGATCAGAGCATTCTATTGTTACAGCACATCCCTGACCTAGATTCAAACAATGAAGGCACAATTAATCTCCCAACATAATAAGTTCGTTATTCATGGAACTCTCGCAAAACAAAACAAGATACACATCAATTAAATTCTCATTGAAAATCGAAGCAAGGAAAACAAAGAAAAAAAAAAAGAAAAACGCTTCAAGCATAATTAATTCCGATCATCTAAAGAGGATTTACCACCCTCGCCTCCACCCCCAGATGAGCCAAGTATTCTCTTTTATTAGCAAGAATTTGTGGGCTTTCGGGCAAAAGCCAACAAAAATACAGAGAAACATCAAATAAATAGCTGAAATAGAGAATTACGTAAAATATCAAGTCATTCTTCAATTTTGTCCTTTTTGTGTGCGCCTTCATTTCCGCACACACACGCGTACAAAACATATATATATATAGTATACCCCACCACCCCCTTAAAGGTCAGGCGTAGATGAGCCAAAACTAGGATATTTAATCTCGAAGAAGATAGGTACCCAACCCTGTGATGTCAACGAAAGAAAATGATCTCAAAATGTGTCCTTAAAGCGTGTGATAAAAACAAACACCTTGATCAAGTGTGTGCGTGCGACGTACGATAAGTCAATAATGAGCTAAGAGTATCGCTCCATGTAACAACCTCTACTTGGCCTCTGGCAAGGACGCGCGAACACTCGTTAAAACACTCTTGCAGATAGGTAGGGAGGGAGGAGGGATGGAATGAAAGTGGTATAAGCTCATGTTGATACTAATTAACTCACCTACATAGCCCGCATTTAAATCACTTGGGACGCCATACAATATGAAAGACGTTTCTAATTTCAGCACCTCTGCTGTCACCACGGTGAAGGCACAGGTTGCCACAGCCAAAAGTCACTCAAAATTAACGATATCCTTTCCAGTGATTACACAAATTATATTTCAGTTAAAAATAGAAATACAGTTACTGCAATAAGAAAAAACACTACACTGCGAAAGATGATGTCTTAGTGCAAAGGATATTGTCCAAGGTCTTTTGGAAATCACCCCGATTTTTTTTGGATTTTACACGTAGAAATATGTATGTATTTTTTTTTTTGTTCGTTCGTTCGGTTCGTTCGTTTTACTCTCCTGGCCAGCGATGATGGTGAAATCAAGGACACTTCTTCGCCCCGGTCCTTGCGATTGTATGCAAAACGGATTCTGTATATGAACAGCAACTGCTCATCATTTTGGTCCTTCGGGGGATGAGAGATGCGTGCGGGAGCTTTGTTCAACCCATTAGGGACGAAGAAAAATTACAACGTTTTCTTTTTGTACTCGCGTGTGTATCTAAACACTTTTTCACAAATGTCCTTTATTTAATGGATGCGATGATGTTTGTCAAATTAACACTATCCGCGCGCGACAATATTATTCGCACCCGAATTGATTGCAATTCTTAAGTATTTAAGTATCTATCACTGCCACTGGTTCACAGAGATTTGTGTCTGCAATGGTGTGGCACTACTTATGCAATGCAACACACACGATGAGGACACTATCTGGGCCCGAAGTGAGGAGCTCCTTTTTGCCGAAACAATCACACCGACACTGGCGAAACAATGCTAAACGAAACAGAAAGTGACGCGCACACTCCTTATGGATGGGAAACAGAACACGGTAGTAGGTACGTAAGGATTTATTTTCTTTTTGTCTTAAAAATTTTCTTTTATTTTAAGTTTCCAATTAGTATCTGCTGGGGTGGTTTTTACTGGGATTGAATTTTTGACGTAGGTACTAAGTAGTACACGAGGAGGAAAACCATGTGCACCACCGCACAACAGTGTGCCAGAGACGTTTATGCGCTAACATTTTCCGGGCGCAAATCGTTGTGTGAAAATTTGCTTGAGCTCCGGTCAAGGCCAGGCAAGGCCAACTGATATGGAAAGCTCCCTATTCTGTACGAGTATATTTTCGCTCTCGCTTGTTTGTTAGCTTTTTTTTTCACTTATTTTATTGTTGTTTTGTATATGAAGACAGAGACTGCTGCTGTGCTGTTGCTCCCGAACACAGAAAAAAAAAAAACGGATGTGGGACGGAAATTCGTCTGTGTACTGAGTGTAAGGTAGGGAAAGGTTTAGGGATGTTACTGAGGACGTATCTTATGAGAAAGGAAAGCTCTTGCCAAAAGAAGGCATTGAGAATAATACTATTTATCTGTTCGGTTCGGTCTTCGTTGTCGTCGCCTGTTGTCATTAGCACTCTTGGGTGGGAAAATAAAAGAAAATAATTTCTGTGGAATATTAATAGCCTAATCGATGGGTACTGTGGTGGTCGGTTGACGTGGTACAGTTTAATGCAGGGCGGCAAAGGCGGTATTACCTGTAACTTTTTCAAACAAAACGCGGGAAGATAACACCTGAAGTAAAAGCTTTGCGGTGACTTATCTACTTACGAGGCGGTTACACGAGATGTTTGAACTTGTTTTTTTATTGATTACGATAAATTCAATTTAGGTAGGATTGGTTGTTTTATATGTCGGTAGAAGAAGATAATGAAACCGAATGCCCGTAGCTAACTAAGAACTGCATAACACAGATTTTGGTTCAAAGGTGCTCGAGCTGACTTTTGCTGTCAGAGAGTGGAGTCAATGAAGTCGAAACTCGTCCTTTCCTATGGTTCCATCACGTTGTTGTACAAATTTAACTGATTTCCAAATGACGGCCAACTGGATTCAGATTCAATATCCACCGAAATGTTTGTCCTCAGCGGCTTTAATGTGCCAAATTTAAAAGCCTTTGATATTAGAAGCAATCTCACTTAACTTACAAAAGAGCCCAGAGAATTTCCAAAGCAACAACTCTTTCGGGCCAGACAGTTACACTAGCTGCACGTTTAGGAAATTCGGATAATGTCCGGCAATACTAAGTAGTGGGTAGTGAGTTTCCTTTTCGAACGGTACAGGTTAAAGCTCCATAGGGGAACATCAACCAACGCCACCCCAGCATAAAAGAAAAACGAATAAAATCTAAGTTTCTCCAACCACTAGGTATACCAAAAATGAATTTCTGCTGGATAGTACAATAGAACGAAATCGAGTCGGAGTGGTCCCAGATTTGGATCAACATCGCATGGTTTGGAATTACAAGTTGCCTAACTAGGAGTAGATGTGGGATGTCAACGTTTTCTCAAAAGCGCCACCGAGGTAATCCACATTGGAATGGAGCTTAAAATTCCTCACTGACTTTTTTGTGCAACAAAAATTATTAGCAAGCCATTGCTGTCAAGAACAGAGCGTATAGACAATGGCGCTGTTACCCATACACCAAACAAGATCTAGCTCCATCTGCCTCCGAAACACGTGTATTATAACAATCGATTCGTCGAAGAGGAACTACAATAATAGACTAACTAAGAAACTTCTGGAATATCCCAGTGGCTCGTGTCCCTCTCCAGATGTGAAACTTCAACCTTGTAATCGGTCGCATTTTTAGTCATTTAAATTACAAAAAGGTATAAGGTCCTGCTTCAGAACTAGCTCCTATTCTTCGTAGACCTTTTTTATGTCGGGCACGCAGAACACGTTTCCTTCACGTTAGAGAACTGCTCGCAACCGAATCCCAAAACATACAAAAAGCTACAATCCCTTTCGAATGGATCATATGATCTATTAACGTTCTAACCCATCCGTAAAATTGTTCATTCAAGTGGCCCAAAGTGTGGTAAAATACAGACAGACGAACCTGATGGACATGGTTAGATTGACGTAACCTTCAATGCTTATTTCCCTATGTTACAAACTACGAGTATGTATTAAAAAAGGAAGGAAATGCTATCGAGATATAACATTGATATCCCTGCTATCTATGATATACAATTTCTGGAAGGAAACGAACTAATAAAGCCTCCGGCAGTATGGTTCGTTCCCTTTAGGCACTCAAGCATACGCACTACCATATTGTGTCTTCTGATACTTTTGTTGTAAAAGCTGCACCAGCGCAGGCACTAATACTTTCATTAACTCTATTTCTAATCGATAACAACATATGTTTATCTCCACCATCTGAGATCCAACCAAATCCACTCAATAAATGAAGTTCTGCGGAAAATATAGGTAACTTCAATACGATAAGGACCCAATTTATCCGCTTTTCCATGGAAAAATGTATGACACTACGAGTACTGTATCACAGCTTTAAATCGACGACTAAATTGGCCAACTCAAGGAAACCATTCATCTTCTTGGCATTTCAGTCTATTCTGCTGTAACATGGCACGACCACATATTCAACCCTGAACCTGAAGTTGGGCTACATCTTTATAGCAAAGAGATACTTTACAACGAAACAGCTCCTACTTTTGTACAAAGCACAAGTAAAACCGCGGATTGGGTATCGTTCTCAAGTATAGAGGTCAGCTTAATAAATGATCCCGCAATAACATTCAATCTCGGGGAATCCCCGAGTTTTGTTATTTCATGTAATAACAGAACAAAGAGTTGCACATAAGCGAAGAAGGCAAAGAGGTCAAACCAGTGTTGTACTCCGGAAGTTACTTATTAAACATTCAGGAAGGAAAATCTTTGCGTGAAATAAGCAAAATTGTAGACAGAAGTCATTCGATAACCTATTCCATAGATGACTGTCTATGAGACCAAATATACTTAAGATAGAGATGTGTCAAATTATGTCTACTCGTTGAAAATGAAATAATAAAATGGCATTTGTAAGAATAAAAACTTACAGGTGAATTGGGCTAGCTTAGATAGATGGGTGCTCTGTGACAATAGTTACTGCTTACTTAGACCAACATTCGGGTCCATTGTGTCCATTTTTGTCTATCCTGGGAAGCTGAAAAGAGAATCCGTTGAATTAGAACCGCCCGGATAGAGATGTGAATCACAGAAGATACTTCGGCTCAACGTTACATAAGTCTTCCAGCTCCTCGAAGAAGTGACTGCAAAAGTTTTCAGTCTTCTGTTGGCTAGGCCAGCATATTAGGAAACGAGATGTCAAGTAGATTACATTTCTTCTTCATCCCTGTTGCTCCTGCAGTAGTCATTTTGGACTATTCCGAGGTACTCTGCATGAGTACCAATGGAACCTCAATGAGGAGGCCACAGACTGGGACTAAGCTCAACTAAACAAAGGAATCTTTTCTTATCAAAAACCTGCCAAAGTGCACTTACTTTTGCTTAAGTGTCCAAGTTGTTTGCTTCCTTATCTCCGACCTTCTTCTTAAGAGCTCATCAGCTCTTTCATATGCCCTGCTAGGTCACCGTATCGGTTCAATATTTAAAGTTAACCTATAGAGAATAAAGAAGAGACCTCAAATTTGAAGAATCAAGGAAAATGGTGAAGCTGAACGTTTTGGCATAATAACCTTGAATAAGAAGGGCAGACAGTGCGTGCTATCTCAGATAACCTTAAAATATCGAAGTCGACTATGCACGATAAGTCACTTTAAAGAATCATCGGCTCTTAAGACCCGGAAAAGAAGCGGAAGGCCCAAATTAACATCAAAACAGGAGGACCAGATCATATAAGAAAGAGGGATCGATGGCTTACAGCTCCAGAAATCTGTACACAGTTCAAACGTTCGCACACAGAGCAGATATCAGTAGCAGATATCAGTAGCATTTAGCTGCCGCAGGCCTTCAAGTAACAGTACGACAACCTTTGTTACGACCTCAAAACAAAGAGCACTAGGATTGGATATCAACTGACTGGTTGAAAGTCTTATGGACGTACGAGACTAAATTTGAAGTTTCTGAACAAAAAAGGGAATTTACGTCCGGCGGTGTGCTGAAGAAAAGATGCTCCTTAGCTGTGTGGGCCTAACAATCAAGCATGGCGGTGGTTCAATAAATAGTCTGGGAATGTTTCTCTTCCGGCAGTGCTGGAGACCTCATCCATATCGATGGACTCGTGAATAAGGAGAATTATAGACAAATTTTTAGAAGAACACGTCTTAACATCTACCAAACTTTGCCGAGGATACGTGGACCAAGAAAAACAAGAAGAAGCACAGAAAAATATAAATGGCCTGCCCAATCACCCGACCTCAATCCAATAGAGCTGCTTTGGGGTGAACTTGACCGAAAGGTTCGAATACAGTGTCCAACTTCGAAAGACAAACTTTGGGCAAACCCCACAGGCGGACCAGTAGGGATGCAGTAAAGTGAGAGGGTTGTGATCCTTCTACTCTGGATCATAACTTCGCCGTAAGGAAAAGATAAAGAAACTCTCTTTGTTTACATAGAGCTATTAGCACCTATAGGCAAACTATTTTCGCATCTTCTTAATTAAATTATTTAAACCCGATTTTCGATTTAGACGATTTTTTGCAAGCTCGTGAGTACTATAATTGTACTTTTCCGAGTGCCAATCATTCAGTTGACTTTTAATGTAATGTGCGTCAGCTGAGAAGTTAAATACGGAAACTACCAACAATATTTGCCTCTGAAGTTGATAGGTGTATCCACTTCGCCCGGACATCAAGCTTCTTAAAATTTCACCAGCTACCCATATTGAGAAAACAAATATTGCATTGTAAACAACTGCTTAAAATCGAAATTACCTGATGCCAATAATAGAGATATTTATGACCAAAGTTCCATAAAAATTATTATGTCCGTGTTTAGAAATTCCAAAATGAAGAGTTTCCGCAAAATATAATTCGCAATAATTCATCATAATTTCATCCAAAGCATGTCAAGTAATACGAAAAGCACATCAAATAAACCAGTACATCCCTGACTTTCTCTATTCAATATTGCCACCGAATACGACATTTAAGATTCTCTCTGAGGACCATAATGGCTTTGAATATAATTGCAAATCCAAACCATCGTTGTTGTCAAAATAGAGTGTATTTATCTAAATCATTGAAGAGTGAAACAATGTTAAGAAGATAAATAAACTTTCCGCCCCTAAAAAAAAGAAAAAAAAAAAATGCTACGATAACATTTCGCCGCAAAACACGCAGCCAGCAAAGTTCACATGACAAGTAAAAACCACCCTCTAAAAATCCTACAACAACAAGGTGCATCCCCCCTCTATTTGTCCTTGCTTTTGCTCGTGTTGAGTTTTATTTATTTATTCCTGTTCCTTTACCCACTCTGGGAAAATAATAACAAATGGTGTTTTTTTTTTTTTTTTTTTAATAAAAAATGAATAATACGAGTACTCCCGCAACAATGAATGCATTTTCAAAGTCAAGGTCGTTTGAGGCGGAATTTAATAATGCAAATTGCCCACACATATACAGAATACATGAAGAAGGGCACAAGCAACACTTGTCTTTCCTTACAACAAGGGCACTTAATTATTAAGGGCGACAATTGGCTGTGGGAGGTGGTTCAGGAGTATTTTTCACCTTCTGACAACTTTGCACGCATTAAGCGATTGCACTGAATTCACTCCAGAGATCAATCTTCTAGAGCACCTCCCAAGTCTGTGAAGAGTCACGGAATACTGTAATTAATTATTGAAATGGTGGGGGGGTAGGTAGTGTAAATTATAAATAATAACAAATGCATCCAGATCCGATATCACTGAATTGTGAAAAATTTAAATCAATAGTTCGATGCAGTGGAATGGGGTGGTAGTTTGCCGGGTTTAAGGGAATGAGAATTATTAGCCCTACTTGACCAAGTGGCACCAAGAGGGCTACTACTCATATGGTGGTCTTTTGCTATACGACCTTGGCGAAGCGTATTGATTTCCTGTTGCGCTTTGTAGTGCCAAATTCCATGTATCTACTACGTGGTATTAAATTTTTTTTTTCTTTTTTTTTTTTCTTTTGAATTCTAAATTGGATATGGGAGAATAATAGCTAGTATCGGAGAAAGCTTTCTGTATTTAGATACTTTCCCTGTATCCTCCGAATGGGCGGGCATGAAAGCATGGCGAGCTTTGTCACGTGGAGGAGCTTCCAAGCTAAAGTTAGCTTTCAAGGAAGAATTTTCAAAATATTGCCGGGTTGACGTTTTGCAACCCTTTGAGAGCGTGTCATGACAGTTGAATACAAGAGTTGCAGAGGTGATAAAAAAAAAAAACAACAGAATGCTGCCAATGTGATAAGAATGAAACGTGTTTCAACATGCGGATTTTATTGATGTGATAACATAGGTGGTCAGAGAAGGGTACACGTATTTATAACCTTGCGGTATATCATAACTTTTCATTTTGTTACACAATGGCGTAGTGTGAGTAGACGGCACGAGCTGGGTAAAGTTGTAAGCGGTGACCCATTTTATTTATGTCGAAATGGGTGATGACGGTGATGACAAGTAATTCTTCTATGAAAGCGCATGTTATTTTCTATAAGTACCTATTCTGGGTCTGTTATCAACTCAGATCTGATGGTTGTATAGATAGGGATAGGTGTCATCCAAAGAATGAGATAAAAAAATAAAAACAAAATTGGCAGACAACCTTCCACTAATTCATGTAATAAGATATTTATCTTTCTGTTGTACATACTCGTACATACCTATGTCATAGGAAAATAAATAAAAAGACTAATTAAAAATTATGTCTGCAACAGATACCCTCAGAAGAAGGGTTCACAGAATAATTAGTGAAGTCAGACGTCGAAGATTAATAAATAATTGTGAGGTTTGTACAAGCCACATAGAATGGAGATGAAAGAGTAGGTATGTGAATAAGGTTTGAATTTAGTAGCATCGGTGACACACCACAGACTGGTATACTGTGTGGCGGAATGATTAAAAAGAGATTAGTTTAGATAATAGGTACACGGCCTATTGTGTAGCTCGTTAGAAGTGAATCATTTTCAAAGCATAGAACTATTCGGTTGGTGTTTAAGTTCACTCACAAAATCTCAGATAGCTAGTTACAAGTATTTAAAGCCTTGAAAAAGGTTTCTACTTCCGTACCGCTGCAAATGTATCGTAATTTTTTATTTTTTTATTTTTTATTTTTTTTTTCTGTTTTGTCTTGTCAGTTGTGTAATAAACTCCCACAGTCCATCAGGATAATTTCAATACCTGGAACATTTATAAAACTAGTTTAAATTTGGCTTTTCCGTTTAGAATATTTTATTTCTGATATTTTGGTTTAATTTTGTATTTTCTTTTCAACTCCTTTTTTTGAACATCTCCCGAATGTTTTTAAGCCATTCCCAGCAAATACAGCTACAGATCCCTTACAGTTTGTTTATAGAAACGACCTTTTGTCACGCTCAAAGAAGTAAGAAGTATGTGTCAACATAAGTTGTCTAACAAAAAATCACTAGGGTACGATCTAATAACAAATAAATTTTGAAAGAAATGCCTTCAATAGCCTTCAAGAAACTCCAATTTATAATAAACGCATGCCTTAAACTAAGATATGTGCCACAACATTGGAAAATTGCAGAAGTCATTGTTATACCTAAACAAGGTAAACCACCAACAGAAGTAACATCTTACAGACCAATATCGCTTATACCAATCATGGCAAAAGTTTTCGAAAAACTGTTCCTGAAAAGGCTTAGCAAAATAATGGAAGAAGGTGGACTAATTCCGAACCATCAGTTTGGATTTAGAAATAAACATTCCACGATAGACCAAGCGCATCGAATTACGGATGTAGTGGAAAAGGCACTTGAAGAAAAACAAGTTTACTCGGCTTTATTCTTAGATGTTGATCAAGCCTTTGACAAGGTTTGGCACTTGGGACTTGAGTTCAAATTGCATAGGGACCTCCCCAGGCAGTACTATGAAATACTGAAATCCTACGTTACGAACCGACTCTTTAGAGTACGGTACGACCAAAATTACTCGGAACTAAAGAAAATCGAAGCTGGTGTACCACAAGGAAGTGTCCTAGGACCAACCCTGTATCTGTTATATTCAAGGAATATTCCAGTGGACATCAACGCTATCATGGCCACCTTTGCTGATAATACTGTAATATTGGTGCCAGATAAATCCGTTACAAAGGCTACTCAATGCAGTCGATAAAATGAGTGATTGGACGTAAAAATGGCGTATCAAATTAAACGAAACAAAATCGAAGCATATAAACTTTACAAACAAAAACATAAACAATGTTCCAATTTTTATAAACAGTACAGCAGTACCTTACTCCAATACCGCCAAATACCTTGGAATGACGGATGCAAAGCTTAAATGGAAAGAGCACATCAAAAAGAAAAGAGAAGAACTTAACTTGAAGTACAGAAAAATGTACTGGTTACTAGGAAAGAACTCTGACCTATCTATCCAGAACAAACTAATATTATATAAGCAAGTACTGAAGCCCGTTTGGACATATGGTATCCAACTATGGGGCTGTACAAAGAAAACAAATGCTGAACCCATCCAAAAATTCCAACGCAAAGTCCTTCGTGGAATAACTAATGCCCCTTGGTATATAAGAAATAGCAATCTACATCGTGAACTTCAAATTGAAATGGTTACAGAAGTCGTTAAAAAACAAAAGCACGCTGTATCACACAATCAGCGACTGCAAAGTCATACCAACTCCGAAATGGAGAGCATCAATGTTCGGAGATTAAGAAGAACCAAGCCTCATGAGCTGATGGTCTAAAAGGTATGGGAAAGTTAAACTTCCCCCAATGCGATTTATAAATTAAGAAAGAAAAATCATTTGTCGATCTTTCATAGTTTGGTCCTGATTCACCGGTGGTTTTAGTGCGGTAAGAGTCCCACACTACTTGGTACCGATTCTTATCGAGTGTCTTTTGAAGATTTCCATCGGATAAAAAAAAAAAAAACTTATTTAAGAAACTAACAATAAGCTTTCAAATCTTACAAACTAAATTTTAAAATTATATCTTTTGGCCAATGCTTTAAGATATGTAGTTGTAAAAGAAAATATTTTACGGTTTACTATATTTCATTTAAAGTTATTGTTTAGATGGAATTTCATTTAGATTTCATTTAAAGATTTGATTTAAGGTTTAATTTGAGTTTAACATTTTATAGGATGTGGACAAAACTAACGCGTAGGTGATACAAATACCTTGCGAATCTTTACGTTTTATTCGCTTGGAATATCGGCGAGTAAGTAGGTTTGTTGCCAGAACGTTGGGATATCTTCTTAGCCTGTTTGAGTAGCGGATACACTGTGAACAAATCTCATCAGTGACAGTAGGTACTTCGAGGTCCCTGTGGATGTTGGAGTTCTTAACATACCAGAGAGCTCCAGTAATGTTACGGAGAATTTTGGATTGAAGCCTTTGGATTTTGTTTATATGTATTTGAAGAAGCAGCAGTACCCCCCATAGCTGAATGCCATATGACCAGATCGGCTTCAATACAGACTTGTAAATTAGTATTTTGCAGTCTAGGCTTAGTTGAGACTTCTGGTTAATAAGCCAATGTAGTTTTGACGCTTTAATGTTTATTTGAGTTTTTTTTAGTTTCTAGGTGCTTTTTCCAAGTCAATCTCCTATCGAGGTGAAAGCCTAGGTATTTGACGTCTGTTCGTTGGGGTATTGGCTAGTTATTGATTCTATCGGGTGGGCATGTATTCGTTTTCAGAGCAAAAGTTATATGAGAACTTTTCGACTCGTTCACTTTTATTCTTCACGTTTCCAACCATTTTTCAATTTTTGATAGATGCTTTTGCAAGTTAACTGATGCATTTGTTGGATCTTTGCTAGAACTTAGAGGGAGGCCGTGGTGTCATCATCGCTTGTCACGCTGTTGATTCACGGTTCGAATCCTGATGTCAAGAATCATCTATTTATTTCACATGAAATAAATAAAAAAGTCGATCACTTGCGAAAGCTAAGACAACTCTACTGTGAAGGCATAACACTGGCAGTAGGGTGGTCATATGGCCAAAATGCAACTTGATCGTGATGATGACATCAGGAGGACGAGAAAAAAATACTGTGAATCATAAGCAACGACAATAATAACGAAAACAAAACAAAATACACCCCAGTTATCTGGACAGCCACCCTTGGAGTTTTCAGAAACTTAATACCACCTGAGTTTCAAACCACACCACTCTGTCTTTCTCTCTGTCTCTTCCTTTCCACAAAAACGCACGTGTTCTAAAAATTAGTATAAGGGTATTCATATCCCCTTTAACACGTGCAGATTATGAAAAAAAACTTATAATTGCGGTGTCATCTGCAAATGTTGATGTGAGGACGTTATCACACGTTGATAGGTCCGAAGTGTATAACAGGTGAAGGAAGGGACCAAGGACACTTCCTTATGGTACATCGGCGTTGATGGGATGCATTTCTGACTTATAACTTTCATATTTGAAAATGAATTTGCGATTGTCGAGATAGCTTTTGAGGACAGGAAGCAATTTTGAAGGTAAGAACTTTTTGATTTTGTACAAAAGGCCTTCGTTTTGAATTTATGAATTTATTTTAGTTTTACTATGCAAGTTGTTCTTATAAGGTCACCGAAATCAGAACTTAAATCTTTATTGTATTATACTAGTATAAGCCCATTGAAGTGGCATTCAACTCTATTTTTATTACATATTTTTGAATTTAAATTTCAATTTCAAATTTACTCATTATTCACATTAAATTTTTTTTTTTTTTTTAATAACCTAACTATATAATAATTTGAAGTAATGAGAAAAAGTTTATGGCATTTTTACTTTCAAGGAAATATTTCATAGTGGGATGAACAATTGAAATTAATAAAAAAAGAAAAGAATTACAACAAAAAGAAATTTACATTTACAGCAAAAAAATCAAACAACGTAGCACAACAAAACTCCAATTTCATTGATGTTAAATTCTGAATTCTGAATTTTTCAAAAACGCAAATAAGGTTTCAATATTTCGTATATTTACAGGTAGCCTATCAAACAATTTCCAATATACGATGGTGTAGGAATTTCTAAAATATGTAGTTCGAAAGGCAGGTAGGAGAACTACAGAGCGAGAACTACTTCTTAAGTTATATACGTCGTAGATAGGACTTTGCAAATATCCACTTCTCATAAAAAATATTTTAATGACCTTATAATAAAATAAGTGACGAACTGGTAAAATTTTCGTTAGACGAAATAGTTCCATAGTAAGAGCTAAGCGGGCAGTATTACAAATTTTTCTTAAAGCACATTTTTGAAATAAAATCTGTTGTAATTTGTTTCGATAAGCACCGACCCAGCAACAAATTCCATATTCCAATTTCGAATGAAATATTCCATAATAATTTGTTTTTAGGGTGTTGTTAGAACAAAATTTTCTAAGACGATAAAAACATTGGATTGAAGAAAGTAGATACTGCTTCAAGTTTGCAAAGTGCTCTGTCCAGCTTAGATGTTCATCTATTGTAACACCTAGATATTTCAAATGTACTACTTTGTCAATATTAAAACAGTTAACATTGAAGGCGACTTTTGGATTAAAGACAAATTGAGAACCACATCCTGAGCAATTGCATAAAATGTGACTTATACAATCAGCAGCATGGAACATAACATCCACATACGTAAGCACCTGTGTTCCGAGACTGAAAAACATTAATTCTGATTTCTGGCTAACAATAAGCTTATGATCTGTAAACCAAGTTCTCAACAAGTTAACATCGTGGTTTATTTCACAGCATAAATTCAAGGGACTTTTTGAAACTTGTGTAATTGAAAGCTCACTGCTAAAGCCTTAACTTTCCCCATAAATGGCTGTTCAAAGACTGAGTTTACATAAATTAAGAACAAGTACTGACCCTTGGGGTTCACCAAGATCTATAGCCTGAGAACCGCTTAATACATTATTCATCTTCACTTTTTGGGTTCTATTATTCAAATAAGACTCAAACCAGCTGTAAAAAAAACCACGAAAACCAACAAGCTTTTGGAAAATATTGTTACGTCAACGAAAAGTGCAGCACAGCTTTTTTGGTATCTAAACCTTTTTGTATAATGGTACAGAAATCCAGAAGAGAATCTTCGGTAGAAAGGCCAGGCCTAAATCCAAACTGCAATGAACTAAAAAAATGTATTCTCTGCAAATAATGTAAAATTCTAGCTTTAATGACTTTTTCAAATAATTTTGAAATGGAGGACAACAACGAAATTGGACGGTAATTTGATTTGTCTTTTTTGTTTCCTTTTTTAAATAGAGGTATAACATTTGTGCATTTTAGTTCTTCAGGGAAAATATCTAAATTTACGCTCAAATTAAAAATATGTACTAAAATATCGACGATGTTATACGAAATATTTTTTAAAATAAGATTCGAAATACCATCATTTCCATAAGAATGTGAGTTCTTCAAATAAAGTATTTCTTTTAAAAGTTCGACACCAGAGATAGGATCAAGACAGAGTGTGCCATCTTTTATGTCGGTATGTAAACATTGAATAACTTTGACATTTATCAACCAATTGACTTGAGTAGACATGTTTTTGAAACGTCAATTCAGTACAATTTTAACTATGAACCGCTTCACATCGAAACAGTGCGCCGAAATAGTGACGCTGTACATTGAAAATAGTCGTTCAGTTGTGTTAACTTAATGTCCATATCGTCGAAAATATCGTGGCCAACAAGAACCGTCTGACAACACTATTAGTCGAATTTTGTTGAGCACGGGAAAGTAGGAGATCGTCGACATGCTGTTCATCAAAATAGGCGTATTTGAGAAATGAAGAATCCACACGAGATCAATGAAACTCCATTGCATGACCAAAAAGTGACTGTTTGGGCCGGCGTTTGCGCCAAAAAATAATTGGGCTATTTTTCTTCAGAGAAGGCGAAACAGTGGATGGGAATCGATATTGGTGGATGTTGGCGCATTACATCTGCCGCAAATATGTGAAAAAGGTCTGGACGGTTACTAGTTTCAGCAAGACAGTGCGCCATGCCACACTGCAAATAAAACAATGCAGTTTCTGCAACGAAAATTCCCTGGACGTGAGCTGTCAAAAAATGGAAACATTGACTGGCCACCCAGATCTCCAGATTTGACCCTTCCGGACTTCTTTTTGTGGGGTTATTTGAAAAGTAAAGTGTACGTCAGCAAGCCTCAGACCATTGACGGGCTCAAGGCAAACATTCGTGCCGAAATCATCGCTATAACTCCCGAGATGCTCGAAAAAATTATGGAAAACGCAGCAAAAAAGGTCTTCAAAAACTAGTCCAAATAAATCTGAACATCGTCTTGGATTAGGTTGCACCTGTCCTAATCTGTATTCAAACAGTCAGTCTCTGATCTCGAGATCGCCTAAATCTAAATAATGGGTAAAGCTATCCAGTTGGGAACTGGTTCTTCAGGCTACAATGTAAAACTTGATCGGATTACTGGTACTAATGAGTAGCGTCTAAGGGTACTTAGAAGTGTGTAAAACTAAAACAAGTGCTCACTTGTAAAATTCATACAAACTTTTTATTTTCAATTTAATCGTGGGAACTACGAGGATATTGATATTCGGTATACATGTACGAGGGAGAGTCAATAAGTCCCTGAAAAATGAAATAAGGAACACTCTTTTCGGTATGAAAACATTTTATTTTTCAACATAGTCTCCATTTAGCTCTATACACTTCACCCAACTTTTCTCCAATTTCTTGATGCCCTTCAAATAATACGACTTCTCGAGCCCCCCAAAATAAGCGTTTGTTTCGACCTTCAATCTCTTACCTCCGAGCCATTTCTTCATGTTTGGAAACAAGAAATAGTCGCAGGGGAACATGCTGGGTGAGGGAGGAGTTCGTAGCCTAACTCATGCAATTTTGCTATTGCGACTGCGGACTTGTGCGCCGGTACGTTGTCCTGGTGAAAAAGAACTTTTTTCTTCGCCAAATGCGGCCGTTTTTCCTTCAAATCGGCTTGCAATCGATCCAGCAGCCGGTGATCGTTTTACCCTGCTCAAGGTAATCGATGTGAATAACACCGCGCGCATCCCAAGAAACTGTCGCCATGACCTTGTTTGCTGACAAACCCGCCTTGACCTTCTTCGGCTTCGATTTACCAGGAGAAGTCCATTGTTTTGACTGTTCCTTGGTTTCTGGTGCGTTGTGGTGAATCCAGGTTTCATCCACGGTTACGAAACGGTGCAAAAACTCAGCCGAATTTTTCTGGAACATCGCCAAACACACCTTTGAAGTTGTCAAACGAATGCGTTTGTTGTCGAGTGTGAGCAAACGCGGCACCTTTTTCATGTCCAAATATTTATGTAAAATCGAAATCACTGAGCCATGTGAGAAGCCTGTGGCCTCTTCAAGCTCGCGCACTTTCACTCGCCGATCGTCCATTATCAAATCATGGATTTTGTCGACCATTTCTGGTGTGGTGACCTCAATTGGGCGTCCAGAACGTTCGGTGTCACTTGTGCTTGAACGACCGCACCGAAATTGAGTAAACCAGTGGTGAATGGTTCCAATCGATGGTGAAGAGTCCCATAATATTTGTTAAGCTTTTGTTTGATTTGCGTGATAGTTTTTTCTCGCAAAAAATAGTGTTTAATGAGCACTCGAAATTAACTTTTTTTCCATTTTAACGAAAATGCTAGTAGGCGTCTATATAAAATGGCTGCCACAACCGAAATATTTGACAGATGTGTCTGAAAATTTGGGTGCGTTCTTTTGAAAGATGATTCTTGACAAAAAAAATTTAAGGTGACGACACAATTTGTGTTAATTTTCAGGAACTTATTGACCCACCCTCGTACATATATCTCAGCACGAGATTTTTAATCCGTTGTCTACGGCTTATTTTTCTTAATCAGGTACAACCCGAATAGCAAAGAGTACATGTGACGACAAATTGTAATGTTGTAGCTCTGTTGGTTGAGGGTTGGTGGCTAAAACCATATCTATCGCTGGATCGTTCCCTGTTTTCTTTGTAGAATTATCCAAAATTAATCATTTTTTATTTTTGAAAATTACTCTCTACCAGGCTCAATTCTCTACAAGGCTGCGTGAACGTCAGTCATGGGGTAGTGAAAGAGCAGAGTGCGTGATCGCTGATCAAGAAACTCAAGATTCGTATTAGAAAAAATACAAATAGAATGGGTTTTCACGGTCCCATGTCGAGGATGGGTGCGCGGATCTTGGTCATGACCATGAAACAATTTTTATTTAAGAATAATGTATGTAACGTGAACGCACACCACCTATAATTAATGAAATTTACAGCAATAATGCTTTATTTTGTGGCAAAAATCACAATGCTAACTATCGTCAAAGCACACGTGCATGAGCTTATTCAGTTCAATTTATTAAAAAATTATTAAAAAATATATATCTACATAATATGTATATCAGTCACATGTCGCATAGCTAGATAAAGAGGAAAACAGGCCCTCAAAAATGTCAAACTTATCAAAGAAAACAAACAAATTAAGTTCAAGGCTTCCATTATCACATTTATCCGAGAATCAATTGACTGTAGTTGAACGTCACAGAAGAAAAAATTTGCGAAAACAAAAGTTAAATTTGATTCTAATCGAATTACGAGTATCTCTCAGCCTATATCGATTTAAATAAATGCAAAAATAGCTTTTGTTACGAACAAAGTTTCCAAGTTTTTTTTCTTTTTTATTTTTTTTATTTCGTATACCTCTATTTATGTCTGCCATTTATTGGCTTACGCACAATTGGATGAGATTAAGTTTTACAGTCTGACTGACGCTGTTTGCAAATTATTATTGTTGAACATGATTCCTTGTTGACATTGGAAATAACAAATCGTTCTAAATAAATTGTTAATTAGAAAAGGGTCGTAAATTTATCAGCTGTTTCCATCATTTTGAAACAGAACTGTAATTAGAGGCTACTATCCGACGTCGAGCTGGTTGGAGTATGAGTTTTTTTTTCGGACAGTCTAAGCATTAGCATATATCTTTTCGGTTACCAGATCAGGGAGACATTGTCGTGGAATGCAACATCCGCCCGGGATAAAATGAACTGTGCGACAAACGAGTGGTAGGGACCTACAGTTTTATGCCGTTTCCGAAGCGCAATTTTTTCGATTGAAAATAGCTTGTCATGACAATTTTACTTTTGGATTTTTGTCAGACATTCATGAGAGGTGGGAGCGTGAAAAAACTATTTTTTTTTTGTGTTTTGTGGGACTCAAACCTTGTGTTTTACGTTCAGTGACCATGCACCTACATCATCTGCCCGGGATATTAGCAGTTTTACCAACAGTGCTCCAGGAATAGGTGCTTTTCAGATAAAAGTTCGCTTCAGACTCTCCTTAACAAGATATAGGGATACTGTGGTGAACTGTATGGCCGATGAACTCACCAGATATGAAACAACTTAAACTATTCTAATTTTTGATTTGAGGAATCTTGATATGCATTTCGTTAAATGAAAATTCGTGAATTAGTGTCCTTGACTAAATTCATTGTGACGCCCGCTGTGTGCGCAGTGGCACCGTCTTGTTGGAACCACATGTGCTCTAACCCCATTTCATCCAATTCGGGTATCAAAAAGTCACGTCACATGGTTCTGTTAAGTTCGCTAGTGGCAGTTGTTGCGTTGCCAGCAGCGTCTTCGAAAAAGTAGAACCCAATCACCCTTTCAACACAGACGCTTCTGCACAGAGTAATTTTACGAGTAAGTAGATGTAAAGGCGATTCTTGAATATAACGTGGGTTTCCAGTGCTTCGTTACTCATGATTAATTTTGAAGGAAAACCGTCCTCTTCATGGTTGAGGCCTATGATGCACCATCTGAGTTTTATACGGCAACATCTTGAAGTTTTTCATTAAAATTCGTTGCAGAGAACGCCAGGAATTTGTGAGGCCTTTCATCTCGCTAATGCTTCTGGACTTTCTCCCACATCCTCCCGCAGAACATCGATATTCTCGGCCAAACGGCATAGTCTCTTCGAGGCTTGTAGCTTGGCGTTAAATTGTGCGACCAGTAGGTGCCGAGCAGTGGAAAAGTCTTCCACGAAGTATACGTTGTGTTCTTATCAGTGATGAATTATTCCCCAAACAAATCGTCACAATTATTTCACGTTTTTGAGGAGTATAGCTTCCCATTGTTCATAGTCGTATTTTTAGCATCTACATATTACTACACACCTGTCGATGACAGGAGACGCCATTTGCAAAACTCATAGACAATTCATATAGGGGCATTACTTTTGCGCCATAAACAGAGAAGGGCAAAAAACAATCAAGAATAAACGAATTTATTTGCTGAGTATCTCGAAGGCGTCTTCCAACCATATGAAGATAAAGACTGTCAAGAAACGGAACAATTGTGCGAAGAGTCGAATGAAGGTCTTAATCATACTTTCTGAACTGTCAGTGGAATATATGAATGTTTGGGAATCAGAGTTTATTGTCTTGTAACGGTGGAGTACTCATGCCAGTTTATCTTTAACTTGTTGTGCCAGAAGCATTGTATATTGTTGTTGTTGTATGTCCAAAAGGTAATGAGGGGTTCCCTACCGGCCTCCTTGGCTGCCTTATCCGCCTCTATATTACCTTTTATTCCCACCTGACCTGTTACCCATAGGAGTTTTAAATTGTTCCTATTAATTATTAATTTTCCCCGGATGGAAGCTATAATAGGAGTTTTATTGCAAATATAGGCTGTCGGTACAGATTTTGTATTGCTTTTTATTAGGTGCGCAACTAAGTTCTCGCTGTTTGTCAATAGATGGCTCCAGCAGTAAGTGCTGGTCGATTTTGACATATCCAAAACGCCATGAACCGAGCTTAGACATATGATAAACAAACTGTTTTGATACATTAGTGATTTTGTTTTGGCATCATATACTTTTGGTTGTGTGAAAATGTCTGATTTTGTGCCAAATAATCATCATTTGCGGAAAGTATTGATTTTCTTCTTTCATTCGAAGCGAACGGCGGCTGAAGCGCATCGAGAGCTCCAAAAAGTTTACGGGGATGCTGATCTAAGTGAAACAACGTGCCGTGATTGGTTTTGTCGCTTCAAAGGCGGTGATTTCGACGTTGACGACCGTCCGCGTGAAGGAAGGCCAAAATCCTTCGAAGACGCTGAATTGGAGGCATTGCTCGATGAGGAGCCGTGCCAAACACAAGAACAGCCTGCTTCAGCATTAGGAATTACCCATCAAGCCATTTCCAAGCGATTGCATGCGTTTGGAATGATGATGGCACGAACAAGTGATTCTACAGCATGACAATGCTCGCCCCCACGTTGCCAAACTCGTTAAAACCTACCTGGAAACGCTCAAATGGAATGTCTTACCCCACCCTCCATATTCCCCAGATATTGCACCATCCGATTATTACTTGTTCCGTTCGATGGCACATGGTCTGGCTGATCAGCAGTTCCGCTCATATGAAGACATCAAAAAATGGCTTGATTCGTGGATAGCCTCAAAGGATGAACGATATTCGAGCTCTGCCAGAAAGATGGGAAAAAGTTGTAGCTAGCGATGGGTAATACTTTGAATGATTCATTTGTAACCATTTTTTCACAATAAAGTTGCATTTTCATCAAAAGAACAGTGAGAACTTAGTTGAGCACCTAATAGTTTAGCAGCTTGGATGATTGCGGTCGCCTCAGCTGATAATACAAAAGAGGATGGAGCTAGGAGCCACTTGAATAAGATACAGCCATTTTCATCTACTACAACAAATGCTGTACCAAATTCAGATTTAGATCCATCAGTATAAACAAGGTAAAGTTAAGTTCTTAAGTTTAAAGCAAAAGTGCGAGGTTCTAAATGAACTGAAAAATGGTGCATCGCATCAGTGTCTTGCGAGGAAATTTGGCGTAGCAAAATCGACAATTTCCTGTATAAAAAAAGAGTAGTCTCATAAAAACGCGAGCCTTGAACTGTATAGAAAAAAAAACCGGAAAACATTTAAAAAACGCGAGAAGCCAGCAATGGAGGCTGCTCTATACAGGCACCGAGACCGACACACGATTAGAGCGAAAGCCGAAAAGCTACATTCAGTCTATAAAGAAACGTCTGTCTTTCAATGCCAGCGAAGGTTGGCTGAAGAATTTCAAGGCAAGGTTTGGAATCCGACTTTTGTCTATTAGTGGCGAAAAGTTAAGCGCAAATGAAAGCTAGATCAAGTCTTTTCAGGCACAATTATCTGAATTAACTCGGGATTACTAAAGATCATATTTATACTCGTAATGCCGACGAAAGCGGGCTTTACTGGCATTTGATTCCCAACAAAACTTATGTTCACAATGAAGAGAGATCAGCTCCTGGCCGTAAAATTGCAAAGGAACGCATAGCTTTTCATGCGTGCACCATTGGCACAGGGGAGCATAAATTAAAATTGCTAGTCATTGTCAAGGCAAAAAAACCGCAGTGTTTTCAAAATTTGAATTTTCCCGTGACATTCACTAACTCCAAAACAGCATGGATGGCAAAACCAATTTAAAAAAAATGGTTTCATTCCGAATTTGCCCCACAGGCAAGTTCTACAATTCCAAAGTTCTCTAAATCTTCTTTGTTCGTCTTTTACTCAAGTTTGGAAGTTTATGAAAAACAATAATCTGCCAGAAAAGGCATTGTTGATTCTGGACAATGCTCCGAGCCACCCACCGGAAGATGAACTCCGAAGTGATGATGGTAAAATCATCATATATCTCCGAATACAACGCCCCTAATTCAGCCTATGGACCAGAATGTGATACGGCTAACGAAACTACACTACCGCAACAGGTTCTCGGCGGATGTAGCTTCCAAAGATGGGAATGTTGGTGAGATTTTAAAAAAGTTCACATTGCGAGATGCGATATTATGTCTGCAAAGAGGTTCGGAAAAATTGACACCATTAACGATTGAGAAATGTTGGCGCAATCTTTTACAACCCTTTGAAGAGGAGGAAGATGAAATTCCGCTGGCCGTTTTACAACAGAGAAGGCGGCAGGAGGCATTCGATGAAGTGGCAGAAGCTTCAGCAATAGCGTTGAATTTGCTACAAAAAATTTTCCCTGAGGTAAGAAAACTACTCTGACTCTACATTTCCCTCCACATTCTAATGTTGATTGTTCACAGGGAGACGCGTGTCTAAAAAAATTAAGAGAAAAAGTCTTTGTTAAACAGCTCTTTGCTGGGCGACAAACAAAAATAAGTGTTTTTTTTCAAAAAAAAAAAAAAAAAAATATGAATAGTGTAAACTTTTTATTTTTAATTTTCTTCGGATGGTAAATTCTAAGCACAATTATTTTTCTTTTATACCCTCTGACGCTTGTTTTCGATTTTAACTCTCTTTTTATAATGGCGTCCTTTTCCGGATATGCCATACCTTCTTTCTCTTTCTCTTTTTCTCTGGCATTGCCAGATTACAATTCGACTAAGATTACTATGAAGAAACTACAGAGGGCGTAAGATAGATAAAAGGAAACTATTACAATAGATACAAAATGCCCATATGTACGAGGGCAAGGTGAAAAGTTCTCGGCCTGACAATGAAAGACTGCGATTTTCAGTTAAAAAATTATTTTATTTTTCTATATAATCTCCCTTGACTTCAACACACTTGGTCCAGCGTTTCTCCAACTTCTGGAAGGCTGTGAAAGTATTCATCTACGGCCCTCTCAACTTCTGCATTGGATGCGAAGCGCTTCCCAGAAACAAATTTCTTCAAGTTTGGGAACAGATGGAAGTCTGAGGGTGGCAAATCAGGTGAATAGGGGGGGTGGCCGAGCAAATCGTACCCCAAATCCCGCAGTTTTCCCATGTATAGGTGCATTGTCCTGGTGAAAAATGATTTTTTCTTCTTCAAGCCAGGCCTCTTCTCTCGAATTTTGGCTTCCAGCTGGTCAAGAAGGTTGGAGTAATATTCTTTTTCGATGGTTTCGGGTGTGGTTGCAGTTTTTGGCCGTACTTCACGTGGGTCATCTTCGAGGGACGTGCGACCACTTTTAAATTCAGCTGCCCACTTTTTAATGGTTGACATGGAAGGAGCAGAGTCTCCATAATCCTTAGGGGTTAGTCTTTCCAAAACGAAGAATTTTATCACCACATGATATTCAACTTTATCCATTTTAACGAAAAACATGCAAGACGTCTACTGCAAAAATTCGTGTAAAGAAACTGCTTGAGAGAACAAGTTGAAACTAGTCATACGAACTAATGAGAAGTGCACCCAGGCAGGAAACATAAATTTTTGCTGATTGGAACACCATCTCTGCGTCAGGCCGAGAACTTTTCACCTTGCCCTCGTACCTATATGTACTCGTACTATGAATGTAATTTTTATTTTGCTGTTTTTTTTTTTTTTTTTTTAATAAATTATTGTTCATTTATGAATAAATATTTCTTATTATGCTTTCGTTAAGCTATTTTGACGCAAAAATTTCATATAAAAAATACCTCGAAAAGATGAACCTTTCGATCGCTTTCGAAAAGATGACTCGGCCTGGTTTTTATTGGTTCATTCTAGCGAGCTTCTAGTGGAAAAAATTTATTTGACTAGTTCACTTTACTGAATTAACTAAACTAAACGGCTACCTTCAGTTTATCGATTGAGGCCTGTAGCAAGTCTGCACTGAGGGCCCATAATTTTTCGTTGGTCCTTCACTAATTTAATTTGCTCTCTACCTCTATCTAAAAATAATATACGTATCTATAGAACCTCATGCTTTTCTAAAACATTGTATACACTCGTATGTATTTGAAATTCAACAACCCCCACAGCCCCATTAAAAGCACCCGACCAGCCATTATTCGATTTTTCCAAGACTTAATCGCATTAAAATCCTACTTCGGATCTGTTAATTTTATAAATAATTCCATTTCAGTTCGCCTTTCCGCCAAATCAGGAGCCAATCGACTCTATCATTATATTTTGTTTTAAATGGTTCTATATTAAATCGCACGTGCTTATCATAGACCCGTCGACGTCATAGGGTTCGACGGGCTTCAAATACAAATTCGTCAGAAAAAAAAAGAGAGAAAATGCCATTAAAACGTGATACGAATTGGTGTACTGTTGTGTCAATCTAATCTCACTGATAATGACATCGCTCACCGATTAACATGAAATCATTCATGAGTAATACTTTGGGTGAGTTGGCCCCGCACGGAATAACTAACAACAAACTGATAAGCGTTCAATTGCAGATTTCGATTCAGGGGTACATGCCCGCTGTTGTCGCGTTTTTTTTGTTTTTTATTCTATTTTTATTTATTTTGTTTTGCCTCTCTATTTGGGCCCTCGATAAATTTCATTGACCTTGTGACGAATTTCTTTGGCTATTACTTGACAGATAGACAGCTGTCAAAGAGAGCTCACTTCTTCGCCTCTAATTGACGTTTAATTTACTATGTACAATACTGCGTTATTGATTGGTATTTAGATTTGAATGTTTTGATTCTTATTATTGATATATGTATAACAATGGTGGTGTTATCGAAATGTGGGTATTACATTTATCGATTGAATGCATTTTAATTAAATTGAAAAATTAAAAGACAACAACAAAGTCCTAGATTACAAATTCTCAGGGGAGAATTTAATTAAAAGAACATTTGCTATTTCACACCTAGCCTATGACTAACGAAGACTATATGTGTGAAGATGGTGCCCAATTAAAAATTAAGAGCTTATGAGTTAATTGCATGGAAAGTGCTTTGATTAAAATTTTGTGATTGTGCACGCAATCAACGAGTCGAAAAATTAGTTTATTAATAAACGAGGATAGCGCTTTTAGATTGTTCGCAACGACGCACGGGTACTCGTACAAGTGGGGAATAAATCTGTGCCAACAATTTAAATTATGACACCTATCCCAGACAATAATTTTTGTGTGTGATTTTTATGGACACGTTCGTAAAGTTGACTAATTAAGATAATGTTTTGGTAATTTGCCGTAGCCAATGGAAAATACTATCGATATGCTATGTCGAGTGGAAAGTTTTTTTTTTCGTTCACTTTGTGTTAAAAAATAAAATTGATTGGCATTGTCACTGGCTGGGAATCAAAGTTCATGAAGTATGAATATTGTTTTAGAAATTTTCTAATCGATGCAGTTAAAATGACAAAACAAAAAATCAACATTGTTGATGCTGTCTAATTTGTGAAGTCTATCCTCAGCAAATTTGTACCAGTACTAATCACTGTATCATCTTTACTGACTGATTTTGAAAAAATTTAAATTTTCTCGAAGACAACTGTACTGATTTAAATAAAATTCACCAAAAATATTATTGCAAGCAGCCAAGTACCTTTGAAAAAAAAAACTCAAAACAAATCCGACATGAAAAGGAGTGAGATACATTTAGAAGTGTGACAAGTTCAATATGTTCCAATGCCTTCACAAATAAAATTTGCCAAATTTCTACGAGGGTGGGTCAATAAGTCCCTGAAAAATGAAATAAGGAGCACTCTTTTCGGTATAAAAACATTTTATTTTTCAACATAGTCTCCTTATAGTATAGAGCTAATACACTTCATCCAACGGTTCTCTAATTTTTTGATGCCCTCCAAATGCCCTCCTTATAGCTCTATACACTTCATCCAACGTTTCTCCAATTTGTCGATGCCCTCCAAATAATACGACTTCTCGAGCCCCCCAAAATAAGCGTTTGTTTCAGCGATGACCTCTCATTCAACCTTCCATCTCTTACCTCCGAGCCATTTCTTCATGTTTGGAACAAGAAGGGAGGAGTTCGTAGCATAACTCATGCAATTTTGCCATTGCGACTGCCGACTTGTGCGCCGGTGTATTGGCCTGGTGAAAAAGAACTCTTTCTTCGCCAAATGCGGCCGTTTTTGCTTCAAATCGGCTTGGAATCGATCCAGAAGCTCTGCATAATATGCGCCGGTGATCGTTTTACCCTTTTCAAGGTAATTGATGTGAATAACACAGCGCGCATCCCAAAAAACTGTCGCCATGACCTTGTTTGCTGACAAACCCGCCTTGGCCTTCATCAGCTACGATTCACCAGGAGAAGTCCATTGTTTTGACTGTTCCTTGGTTTCTGGTGTGTTGTGGTGAATCCAGGTTTCATCCACGGTTACGAAACGGCGCAAAAAATCAGCCGAATTTTTCTGGAACATCGCCAAACACACCTTTGCAGTTGTCAAACGAATGCGTTTGTTGTCGATTGTGAGCAAACGCGGCACCCATATTGCGGAAAGTCGACCATTTCTGGTGTGGTGACCTCAATTGGGCGACCAAAACGTTCGGCGTCACTTGTGCTTGAACGACCGCACCGAAATTGAGTAAACCAGTGGTGAATAGTTCCAATCGATGGTGAAGAGCCCTCATAATATTTGTCAAGCTTTTGATTGGTTTGCGTGATAGTTTTTTCTCCCAAAAAATAGTGTTTAATGAGCACTCGAAATTCACTTTTTTCCATTTTAACGAAAATGCTACTAGACGTCTATATAAAATGGCTGCCGCAACAAAACTATTTGACAGATCTGTCTGAAAATATGTGTGCGTTCTTTTGAAAGATGATTCTTGACAAAAAAAATAAAATTTAAGGTGACGACACAATTTGTGTTAATTTTCAGGAACTTATTGACCCATCCACGTAAGTCTATTTAACCCTTATCCTGTACTTAAAAATAATAACGCACGTGGTGGTTGTGGGTCATTTTTGCCCAATACATTTTTTTCTTATTAATCGGAATTTTGACATTTTATTTTTGTTTCAGAGTGCCTTTTACATATAAATTTAGAACAGTTCGAGCACTTTGTCGAATATTTTGTGCTATTGGACAGATTTGGACAGATGTAGCAACGTGCGCGCTTTAAATTAGACACTGTTGCTTATTGTACATTTGAATTTTGTTGTTGAACATTTTGAACTACCGCTTTAGCTGGGATACTTTGCGGAAAAGAGGTTCGACGAGATTATTTCTCCTTGAATCAATGCTTCTCCCAATTCCTCCAAAAAAATCCTCCGCTTGGAATGCTTTTTCTTATTTCACTGTGGATTTATAGAAACATAAATCACAAAAGCATTGTAAGCTGATATATTCAACATATTACCTAGATATATTAAAAAGTGCCTATGGCCACCTGTTTGTTCTGCGCTTACAGGTGTAAGAGCGAACTACTTGGTCAAGTGTATCTACTCCAGATTTTATAGCATCCTGAGTTATTTCCTTAGTATGATGAAATTTACTGAGCAATATCACTACGCGATTTTTCTTTGAAACATATGCAACCACTGTTGTGTTATTATTCTTGTCAAAAAAAAAAGTGGGAAAATTGTTCGGGTTTGCCTTTCAAGTCCAAAATTTGAGGCGGTAAAATTGTTTTGTTTTTACGCACTATTCCAACTGGTGTTAGTTTCTTTACCAACAATTGTAGCCCCAACTCATGTGAAGTATAGAATTTATCACATGTTATATTGCGGCCTTGTAGGTCTTTTATCAAATCTAAGACGACACGACAACCTTGATTTTTCTCTGGCTTGCAATTCCTATCTTTACCGGTGTATACTTGTAAGGATCAGGCATGTTTCACTATCGCACAGAGCTTTGATTCCATATTTTTTTCCCTGGTTTGGAAGGAATGAATTGTTTGAACGGACATCGCCCGCGATATGTTACTAACTGTTCATCTATAGTAACACATTCACCTGGGTTGAACATTTTTCGTAAATTGCGCTCCCATTTATCCCAAAAATCTCTAATTGGAGCTAGTTTATCGCAAGCTAGCCGTTTATTCCATTCACTTTTCTTATCGAACCGAATAACTCTGGATACATTCTGAAATCTTCGAAGACTCATAGTTGCCTTGAAAATCGGCCATCCCTTGCGGTCATCCCACAAGCTTTCTAAGGCGTCTCCATGTGAACAGTAAACGCCTGCGAGCAAAAGTAACCCAATATAGGCTTGAATAGCAGTGGTGTCAACAATAACCCAGCCTTCACCAAATATATTTTTTCCTAAGAAACTAAACATTCAAAAGCTGAATGAAAGGAATGAAAAACGTTACTTTCTTTATTGGTCATCTTTACAATGATATCGACAATATCAGGTGGTAAAAACAATGCAAAAGCCGAGTTTACGTCAGTAACTCGAGAGACAGCATACTGAGTTGGGCCTGGAGTAGTGTTCATAACGTTTTCTGTTCCTTGATGACCTGCAGCGGAATCTCTTACTGGCCATCTAGATCATGAATATTTTTTATCTTTCGATAGAAATATTCTCGGAACTGGAAGTGCTTCGTCATTTGAACTGCCACTCAGGGTCAGGTAAACACTACCGGAAATGTTTTCCTCCTCGCCCTCACTTTCAGTATCAATTGCCTCATTGTCACTCAAATCACTTTCATTATTCAGCACTGCTTCAATACTCGTATCATGCTTGTGCAATGCGTAAATAATTCGCTCATCGAATTTTGTCTTCAATAAATCGATTGTGGCGTGCATTGTGTGGCATGTTAAAACCACAGCTCTTCCACATTAATGTCATTCAATTGTGGAACGAAAAAGTCAGTAATCATGGATCTATAGTGCTCTCCATTGACTGTAACATTCTGGCCGGCATCACTTTTGAAGAAATATGGACCAATGATTTCAATAGTCCATAAAGGATGTAACTGCGTCTCAATAATGGCTTGTTGACGCAGCCAGTCAACCAAAAATGAGTCTCATCGCTGAAAATTTGTTTGTGGTTTCTCGTTTTCGGCCCATTCACCGAACGTACGATGCACACTATGGTCAAGCGGATTCAATTCTTGCACGAGCTGGATCTTGTAAGCTCGTAAACCAAGATCTTTCCCCAAAAACTTCCATATAGTGGATGGCGAATAAACTCATTTGGGTCCTTCTACTTCGGTCTAGCTTCTTCGGTGCGCACTGTAAGACGTCTCTGCGGATGCGTATTATCAATTAGAGTATGCGTGGTGTGAAAACAATCCATGGTTATTCTAATTGCTTGGAAGGATGATTATGCCAACCGTAACATGCACGTATCGCAAGGTAAGTTTCGCAGAGTGAACCACGAATATCAAAATAAATTTACACAGGTGTTGTACAAATAAACATCTTTTTTATACATTTTGGAAGCAACAAAAAAAGATAAAAATAATTTTGTATTGAAGTCTCAAAACTATAGTCTTGATATGCGTATGTATGTCCATACATAGTTCATTTGACACCTTCTTTATTAAACACTTAGCAAGTACACAAATATGATGAGTACAAAGTGCCTCCACTGCTCGCATTTTTATAAAATAAAATCCCATCCATTGCCATATATCCAAACTTTGAATACTATGTCCTCACATACCTATGTATGCCGAAGGTGACTTAGATATCTATTTTCAACACAATCACAAGAGCCATTGACGCAAGTCCGCTAATCAGTAAACTTCCGAATTCTTAGCAGAAAACTTAATAATTTTTTAAAATTGGCCTTAAGTAAAGTATTTATCATTCATTTTGAAGATAGCCCCACCGATAACACTTATGAAGTTTAAAATAAATCCGTCCAACCATTTAGGTTACACTTCGAGATAAGTAGGTATCATCATCACTTGTCACGTTGCAGGTTCACAGTTCAACACCTGATGTCAAGAATCATCTATTTATTTCACATGAAATAAATAAAAAAGTCGATTACTTGCGAAAGCTAAGTCAACTCTACTGTGAAGGCATAACACTGGCAGTAGGGTGGTCATATGGCTAAAATGCAACTTGATCGTGATGATGACATCAGGAGGACGGAAAAAAATACTGTGAATCATAAGCAACGACAATAACAACAAAACAAAAATGCCCCACAGTTATCTGGACGCCACCCTTGGAGTCTACTGAAATTTAATACCACCTGAGCTTCAAACCCACAACACCATCTTTCTTTCTCTTACTTTATACAAACGCCCGTCTGGTGCGCGCAGGTTAAAAAAATAATTAAAACCTTGAGATCGATAATTTTGACGAAAGCAATAACTTGCTAGGTTAGGTTAGGTAGATGGGTGCCTTGTGACAAAGAGCAGTGAGCTCACTTAGACCAACAAATTCGGGTCCATTGTGCCCAATCGTTTAACCCTGAAAACGTTAAAAGTCCGCTGTTAGAACTACCCAGATAATGATATAAATCTCACGAGGTCCGTAAGCTCTATATTACCTAAGTCCTCCAATTCCAAGAAGAAATAACTTCCGAGAGTCCTCATTCTTGCAACGGATAGAGCAGGGCAATCACACAGCAGGTGACGAACTGATTCAATTTCTTCTTCGTCCCTGCAGCTTCTGCACTAGTCGTTATGTAGCACACCGAGTCGCTCCGCGTGAATTCCAATGGCACAATGACCAGTAATTATTCCAGAAGCGACCCGTGTATTACAACGACTAAGTTTCACCAGAGAAGTTGATCTCTTCTTGCTAAAGGCCGGCCATAGCACCCTGGCCCTTTCGCATGTTTCCAGATGAATCCATCGGCTGTTTGCTCTATCGATAGTTTCGTCTTCTATTTTCTTTCGTTGGAACTGATTGGGGTTACTACAAAAGGGTTGGCCCGCGATAAGTGCAGCGCCGACCCTGTCCTAGCAAGCTCATCAGCCCTTTCGTTTCCTTCGATATCCATATGCCCTGGAACCCAGCAGAGGATTACCGCATTGGCTCTGGATATTCCATTTAAGACCGATTTGCAGGTTCTCACAAGCCTTGATCTAATTACAGCAGAGTCCAGAGCCTTAATGGCTGCCTGGCTGTCTATATAGACAGTTATCGTTTTACCAACGATATTACTCTCGCGTATAATTTCCGCAACCTGTATGATGGCTGTGATTTCGGCCTGAAAGACGGTGCAGTCGTCACTTATTCTAAAGGAGTTGTTTATTCCTAGGGCCTCACAATAAACTCCGGCTCCCGTACCAACGTCGGTATAGAACGCCATTTCCTTTTTCTTCATGGTTCTCAGGTTCCTCCAGTGCATTCTGTCAGAAATTCTTATGTTGAATCTCCTTTCAAAAGCTAGCGTAGGGGTCATGAAATCAGTTTCCGCCGATATGCTAGTAGTTCCCCATCGGGATAAAATGGAGGCATGCCCGTAAAGGCTCGATGATCACAATCGGCCTTCTCTCAGTCTTACAGCGGTTTTAGCCGCCAGACTGCTGCAGTATATATCAAGCGGAATGAAACTAAGCATGGTTTCAATTGCCGCTGTAGGTGTTGTTCTTATTGATCCCATGACTCCGATACACGCTGCCCTCTGAATTTTGGTGAGGTTTGAAAACTGATATTGCTTCTCAAGGCCATCCTCCTGATGTATATCCAGTACACCACAGCTGGTTTGAAGCCCCACGTGTTGCTGAATGCCCCTTTGCAAGAATAGAAAGCTACGCTAGCTTTTTTTTATATAATTTGCACGTGTGAAAGAGGTTATGAATACCCTTATACTAATTTTAGGACAGGAAAGGGGAAGAGACAGAGAGAAAGACAGATTGGTGTAGTTGGTTTGAAACTCAGCTGGTATTAAGTTTCAGTGAACTCCAAGGGTGGCTGTCCAGATAACTGGGGAGTTTGTTTGTTTTTGCTTTTGTCGTTGCTCATGATTCACAGTATTTTTTTTCCATCCTCCTGATGTCATCATCACGATCAAGTTGCATTTTAGCCATATGACCGCCCTATTGCCAGTGTTATGCCTTCGCAGTAGAGTTGACATAAGCTTTCGCAATTGATCGACTTTTTTTATTTATTTCATGCGAAATAAATAGATGATTATTGACATCAGAATTCGAACCGTGAACTTGTAGCGTGACAAGCGATGATGTTACCACTACACCACGGCCACCCTTTGCTTTTTTGATGCGTTCGGCAGTGTTATCCTTCCAGTTCAGTTTGGAATCTAAAATTACGACCAGGTATCGAGCTGAACTTGAGATACTTAGTACAGTACCACCGATGTTAATAACTTGCTAAAGCAAGTAAAAATGAAATGGAATGAAATGCCTTTACATTTCGCTATGTGCACTTTAATACATATAGGTTATAACACAGACAACAAATTATCATTTAAGCAAGTGACTAAACTAATATACAAATTGCGTTTCTACACAAAAGCTTTTATGAGCATTTTTCACAAAAACGTCATTTTTATGAGAAAGTTAAAATAATAGTCTATAACAGCAAAAATAAGTCAGAAATAACCACTATAGCAATTAGCATCACTCAGATCCAATACAAATTTAAACTTTTATTGTTTTATAATGCCTGAAACACTTTTGATGACTTCAACATTTTCAGGAAAAGCAAACAAACTCTTTTTAGCACTATCATAACAGACTAAATTATTTGTCTTTTGAATTGCCTTTATGGCCTAATATTTTTTTTTTTTCTTTTTCAAATAGGTACGGATACATATTATGTGCTCTACCTACCTACCTTTGAGTACATCAAATAATTCGAATGACGTTTATCTGTCCGCTTAGAAATGTTCCATGAATTTCAAGGTTTATATTTTGGGCCATAAGACGATGATTGTTAAACTGTTTGTAAGTTTTTTGTCACGCCATTATAGTAGGGTAGAATGTTGTTTTTGATGTTTATGATATTTGTATGACTTTTTGGAGGATGTACCTATACTACTGAGCTTACACTCGTACCTGCGCTAGCTTGGCACTAGTGAACGAAATAATAATTTTGTAGTGTTCCATGAAGTTCAGTTGGGTGTTGTTTTAAATTAGTTTAAGTTTTGTATGTCAGCTAGGTACTCGTATACATAAAAAAAATCCTGAAATAATACGGATTTTAGCTTTGCTAGACTTTTGTATCAGAGAATAATTGTATTTTGGAGAATAATAGATAGTAGTGATGGGGTATCGAATATGAAATATCAACTTATTCGATTGTATCGAAATATTATTTTTTCGAAAATATTTCCTACACCACACAAAGTCCACACATAGTGGACGAGCCTGCGGAGGTGCGGCAATCCTATTAAGAGAAGATATTAAATACATATAACTACAAGAGTACAGAACAGAACACATACTCGTACAATCTACGACAATCCAAATAGAAGATTTACAAGGATCGCTAATAATATCTTCACTATATTGCCCACCAATATATCCTTAAATACTATCAAAGTAGAAGAAGGACAAGATCTTGACTCAGATCACTCATCTGTGCTTCTTACACTTGGTAGTAAAGTTATATTGAAGGAAAACAACTCATGTCCAGTGAACAAGCTAACAGACTGGAGTTCCTTCACAATAGTAGAATTAGAGAGAGAAGTACAGACTTTCACCTTAGATATAGATATAGGCTCCTTGGGCTGTAACAAACAGTAAACATCAAACAGTAAAGTATATACATACATATATCCCAAATAAATAAGTGACTCAATATCTGAAAAGAGAAAAGCTCGTAAACGCTGGCAACTATCAAGAGCGCCAAGTGACAAAACAAGACTTGATAGCTTAACTAATACTCGTAAGCTAAGAAAAGAGATAAGAGAATTGAAAAATGCGTCTCAATCGATCTTGCACTTCCACAGAAGAAGTGATGAAGATAATTCAAAGCAGCAATGCCAAGAAATCTGCTGGAACTGACCAAATCTCCAACTTTTTATTAAAAAAGTTTCCAAATGTGGCTATTTTACTGCTGACGATCATCTTCAACAACTGCATCAACAACAGCTATTTTCCAACTTCATGGAAAGTGGCCACGGTTGTTCCAGTACCAAAAAAGTCGAACCGTTCGAATGTTGATGGATATCGACCAATCGCTTTGCTATGCTGTGTTAGCAAAATACTAGAATAAGTGATGTTGAGGAAAATGAATCACTTTTGCTCAGAGCGAGGAATAATTCCCAATAACCAATATAGTTTTCTAGGAAAGCCCTCAACCATTCACCCTCTGCTCAAGCTACACAGCGATGTCACCCATGGCCTGAACAAAAAAGAGACTACCGTAGCCTGCCTGGTAGACATAGAGAAAGTCTTTGACAGCGTTTGGACCAAAGGACTGATTTTCAAGCTAATTCATTTTGGTTTCCCCAATTATCTGGTAAGATTAATTTTCAATTTTTTAACCCACAGAATTTTTTATGTACAGGTACATCAAGCAAAGTCATCAATAAAACGAATCAACGCTGGAGTGCCCCAGGGATCGAGGCTTGGACCAATACTGTTCAACATCTTCACTGCAGATCAACCACTGAATGCAGCAAGGACCAGAACAATGCTGTATGCGGATGACTCCATCACTTACGCTATTTCGCTTTCCCCGGAAATAGCAGCTAGGAGAGTTGAAACCCACTTCAAAAATCTTTGGGAGTATTACCTCAAATGGGGAATCAAAATCAACAGCAGCAAGACGGAACTAATCTGCTTCAGAAATTCAGTGACAGCTACGAGGGGACGCCGAGCGCTCGAAACTCGCTGCCACAACATACGGATTTCTCTTCCAAATAACACCGACGTGCGAACCAGGCAAACCACCAAATATCTAGGAATCCATTTCAGTGAGAGGTTTAAGTTTATTCCTCACGCTGAAATTATCCTAAGGAGGGCCAATTATGCGTTGCATTTAGTCCACCCATTACTCAGAAAGAGAAATGTTCTCAGCAAGAAGACTAAACTGCTCATATACAAGCAGCTGATAAGACCGGTTATCACATATGGCTGCCCCATATCGCCCACCACCATGAAGAAGATTCAAATGTTCGAACGGAAGGTCCTTCGAATCTATACAGGACTGTGGCTTTTCTTTACGAGAACGTCGGTGTGAGCCCAATTGACCAGTATATGATTCAACTTTCAAGTAGACTCCTGCAAAATCTTGATGACCACCCTAACGAGGAAATACAAGACTACATCCGACAGCAGATCGATCCAAGCCACCGATACCTGAGTGCACGAGCAATCATAGACTCAAGATTTGAAGACATAATGAACAACGAAGAAACACAGTTCTAAAAAAAAAAAAAAACCTTAGCAAACTAGCCAGTAGATATACGTTGGGCCCCTATTGTTGAGCCAACATTAAATTTATAGTAATAAGTCTAGTTTTAAGCCAATTTGTAAATAGAAGGACTAAATAATAAAAATTCCATAATCTGAATCGGAATCTCAATCGATCTTGCAAACGAACATATACGAATGACTGACTGTGTCCCTAGTGTTTATCTGGATCGCTACACTGTGGTGTGTTTGTGTGTATATATTTATTGAGGAGGCACATCGTACATATTTTGAGGAAGACGAAAATGTCGATTTTATTTTTCAATTTCATTTTCGCCGTCAAATTTCGAGGGATTTGGCTGTTTTTGGTTTATGATTGAGCGATTTTTTTTTCAGCGGTATACTTTTTAAATATATGTGATACACGTAAAAGGAAGTCTGACGTTTCTTGTTCGATTTGTAAAAAATCGAAAAGAAATTTCCCCGATCTGAAAATTTGTCCATGTCCTTCAAATTAAAAAAAAAGGAAATTTTGAGTAATTTGTGAAGGCAGGCATGCGATTTTAAGAGCGAAGGAAAATATTTTGTTTGTCAAAATCATTTTTCTTCGGAATTCATTGGCAGAAAAATGCTTAAAAGGGACGCTATTCCCTCCTTAAATATAAATTGTAATTTAAATTTAGAGTTAAGTTTAGAAAATCTTTCATCTTTGCTACCAAAACGGGGAAGGACCTCTAGTAGTTCAAATATTTCTTGCGTTAGATGCAATAAATTATTAGAAAAATTCGCATAAGAGGAGAAGACAAATTCTGAATTGAAAAAAAAGAAGCTTAATATATTTAAGCTGCAGACTTAAAATTCAAAGCAGAACTAAAACACATAACGCATACGAACTAGCAAAATATCAACCAGTTTATCATCGCAAATTGAAGTACTTGGTATTTTAGAGCATTCATTTGTGGTATATTGATGGGGCTGTGCAAGTACAAAAAATATAATGTAGCCGAAAGAGAACTTTCCCAAAAGATTTACAGATATCAGAAAGCTTATAAATTTCTTCGAGATAGACTGGGATTTATACTTCCCCACGTATCCACATTTTATCGTTAGGCTCCTGTTAAAGGCTTACAACCTGGATTCCAAAACAATGCCCACTTTTCTCTGAAAGCAAAGTTTGCATTATTAAGCCAACGAGAACGGAATGTGGTACTGACGTATAATATCAAAAATGACTTAATTGATGGCATTGGAGATCAAGGAGTGGATCGCGGCAATGAAATTTGTGTTTTCATGGTAAACGGCCTCTTTAATAGCTGGAAAAGTATTTTGAACTATTTTGTTTCAGCAAACTCTGTCAAAGAGGTTAACCTGAAGTCTATTTTAGAAAATAATTTGACAATTTGCCAAGAACTTGGTCTGAACGTGTGCGCTATAGTTTGCGACCAAGGACCTAACAACAGGAAAGCTTAGCAATTATTAGGTGTTACAGAAGAAAAGCCTTTTACAATTTTCAATAATGAAAAAATATTTTGTTTTTAGGATTTTCCTCATTTATTAAAATCCATGCGTAATGTTTTACTCAAATCTGATATGCTAACTCCAGATGGTAATGTTTCCTTTAATGTTTTCAGAGAAATATTCAATTTAGAAAGAGATAATGTGGCTAAAACATGCTTGAAATTTACAAGTTCACACATAGCCCCAAATGCATTTGAAAACTATTAGTGTTCGCTTGGCAACGGAAACCTTTATTTAGGACAACGGCAGCACCAATACAAACTGCTTATCAACTTAATTGCCCAAAAAATAGTTCAAATAAAGCTCTAGCAACACAAGCGTTTACATTAAAAATTAATAATGCTTTCGACTGTATGGATAGTGGGTCTCATTACGATAAAAATATTTTAAAGCGTGGAGTTCAGGTCGGAAATCCAACTTATAATGAGCTTAAACAATTCTTGTCTCAATGCAAAAGTCTACTAATCTTCCAAGGAACTTTTGTGTAAAAGGAATGTTACAGACAATAAATGGGGTTTTATTACTTAGTGAACATATAAGTGATGGTTTATTCGGGAAAGTTGAGTATTTACTTACAAAGAGAACTCATGAAGATATTTTGGAAAATTTATTTTCTATTATTCGCAGTAAAGGCGGTAATAAGAAAATCCATCTGTGTACGAATTTAAAGTTTTGATGTCAAAAATTCTGTCCTCAAAACTAATTGCTTTCTCTCCTCATAGTAATTATGCTGATGTTGATATACAATAGAATTTTTGAATTTAGATACCTCCCAGACTCAACCGCATACATCAAGAACTTTTTTATTACCTGAAGTACGCGAGGAAACTGTATTTGATAATACTTTGTTCGAAAAAGTGATAAATGAAATCAAAATTAGAAATGGAATTTCATTGGAAACGACTGCAATGCGTTATTTTACAGGATATCTGGCGTATAAAATGCTTTTAAAAAACAAGTGTGCAAATTGTTCGAAATTATTTTTAAAAAGTGATGAACAAATAACATGTCCGTCAGAATTTTCATTTTTGCTAAGAATTTTTCCCAAATTGTGATTTTGGAAGTCTCTTAGCACCAACTGATGAATTTTTCAATATTTGTAAGCTCCATTTCAAAGTATTCCATACAATTTTTAGAGATCGTCCGCATATTAGAAATATAAGGGAGAGAATGGCCTTGGAATGCATGAGAATAACAAACCTTAGAGAGTTGAACTGGTTTGATGAGTAAAACCAATTCTTTGAGCATCGCATGCACTTCTTATTCTCTTGCGAAAACATTGTGCCTGGAAAATCCAAAAAAGAATTACCAGTAAAAATCAAAAAATTCAAATTTTGTTAGGAAAACAAATGCAAAACAATCACGAAATTGAACCAACTACGCCAGAGTGAGAGGCACGAGGACCTCACTATATACCAACACCCCAAGAGTACACTGCTGAATCCAATCTATGACATCCGTCTATGGATTCAAATGAAATAATTTAATAATCCACTTCTGTAGGCCAGCAAAAGCAACAAGCAATTTGTTGTTCCAACCAAATTTGAAAGAACATCATGTCTTATGCACGATTCGAACGAGTTCGATCAAACTGGGACGTAGTAGTAAATCCCATTCGCCTGAAAAAGTGACATATTTTTTTTACTCTGCATGCGATGTAAGTTTATAATCTGTGATACAATGCTTCCAGAATAAAGTACTACGCAATATATACGTATGTAGTTAATGCGCCATGGTACATGTGTAGCGTTGATCTACATAGATATCTAAAAATTGAAATGATAGAGGACGAGGTCAGGAAGGTCGCAAGAAGATATGAAGATAGACTTCGCAGTTAGGTACACCAATTCAGAAGTAGTTGAACTACTTAATAATAATAATATAGTCCGCAGATAAGGAAGATTTCGAATTATGTAGTTGACTAGAAAAAATAGATAAAATAAAACAAAAATTTTGAGCATATCACACTAAAGAATGATTGAAACTACCTTCATATGTAGGTACTCCAAAACAGAAAGTAGCTGACAAAATACTGTTACTAAATATACAAACTTTCAAGCATTAAAAACAAATTTCTAATTAGTTTGACGACTAGGTGCGGTAATTGGAAGGATGACATTAAATCATGCCTACTCCGGGTGTTTTTAGTGGAATAAAGTTCCACACTATTGCAAAGGTCGCATGCGATGCCTTTTGATGATTTTCACCCAGCTACACACAAAAAAATAAATATTGGCCCCCAAAACACACAATCAGAACAACACAATATACGGACTACCTTAAAAAACTTGGTTCGCGATTCATCGCAGGGGGAGACTTTAATGCTAAACATACCGACTGGTGATTCAGACTCACAAACAAAAAAGGAAAAAACCTAATAGACGCGATAATAAAAACGGACACAGACACTAGAAAAATACTGGACCTCAAAGACTTCTGCATAGTTACGAATATTAACCAGAAATATTTGACAATAAAATCATGCCTTGAGCTATCTTCTGACAATTTTCAAACAAATCCAAACAACTGTAACTATGCAACTATAAAACAGACTGGACCACATTCCGCGAAATAATTGACAAGAGAATATAACTTCAAATCCAGAGATTAAAACCAAACAATTCAACGACAAATCAAAGAAATACGGAGACTGCGAAATGTATGACAAGTTAACAGAGATCCCCACTCGACAAGGTAAAACTGAACAAATCAACAAAAGAGACACATACGAGTAATAATGACAACACCAATAATTTTTTATCAAATCTAACAGCGACTAAATCAACTAACTACTCACTGTAGAAACTAAATAAAAAAAACACTTTTATTATTAATTTCTAGGACAAATACAGACAAAGCTCAAACACTTGCAGATTACTTTAACATAACATCCACCAATCCTATCAACGAAACTAACACCTCGATGCCTCAAGTTAACATTACGACTTATAGGACAATAAAAGCATTCGACGCAAATGAAATAAAATACTTCCTCCAAGATAGACAAAATATAAATAAGACACCTGGTTAGGTCATGATAACAGGATGATTGTTAAAAGAACTACCAGATACGGCAATTAAATACCTAAGGATTATTTTTAATTTCATTCTTAGGCTAGTTTTGAAGGAGCTACCGAAAAAAGCGTTAGTTAAGTTACTCTACATTATAAATGCTTCATTGAGACTTCTACATGTTCCAAGGCAACCGAAAGTCGCCGAAGTAATAATGGTTCTGAAACCGGGGAAATGTACGAACGACAAGAAATCATATAGACCCATTTCGCTTCTACCGATAATATCTAAAGTCTTTGAGAAACTTCTGCTAAAAAGATTGCACCCAGTAATTGAAGAAAGGCGATTGATCCCGGATCATCAATTGAATTTCAAACAAATCCAAGACTTCAAACAACTGTAACTATGCAACTATAAAACAGACTGGACCACATTCCGCGAAATAATTAATGAGAGAATATAACTTCAAATCCAGAGAATAAAATCAAACAATTCAACGACAAATCAAAGAAATACGGAGACTGCGAAATGTATGACAAGTTAACAGAGATCCCCACTCGACAAGGTAAAACTGAACAAATCAACAAAAGAGACACATACGAGTAATAATGACAACACCAATAATTTTTTATCAAATCTAACAGCGACTAAATCAACTAACTACTCACTGTAGAAACTAAATAAAAAAAACACTTTTATTATTAATTTCTAGGACAAATACAGACAAAGCTCAAACACTTGCAGATTACTTTAACATAACATCCACCAATCCTATCAACGAAACTAACACCTCGATGCCTCAAGTTAACATTACGACTTATAGGACAATAAAAGCATTCGACGCAAATGAAATAAAATACTTCCTCCAAGATAGACAAAATATAAATAAGACACCTGGTTAGGTCATGATAACAGGATGATTGTTAAAAGAACTACCAGATACGGCAATTAAATACCTAAGGATTATTTTTAATTTCATTCTTAGGCTAGTTTTGAAGGAGCTACCGAAAAAAGCGTTAGTTAAGTTACTCTACATTATAAATGCTTCATTGAGACTTCTACATGTTCCAAGGCAACCGAAAGTCGCCGAAGTAATAATGGTTCTGAAACCGGGGAAATGTACGAACGACAAGAAATCATATAGACCCATTTCGCTTCTACCGATAATATCTAAAGTCTTTGAGAAACTTCTGCTAAAAAGATTGCACCCAGTAATTGAAGAAAGGCGATTGATCCCGGATCATCAATTCGGGTTTCGGGTTAAACATTCCACAATCGATCAGGTGTATCGAATTACAAATGAAATTGAAAAAGCTCTAGAAGGGAAAAAGATATGCTTTACCGCTTTTCTCGACGTATCGCAAGCGTTCGACAAGGTATGGCACGAAGGCCTGAGATATAAGCTAAGGGAAATCTTACCAGATAAATTCTACAGAATATTGGAATCTTACCTTAATAACAGACTCTTTCGTGTTTCCATGCCGGTGTTCCGCAAGGAAGCGTTCTCGGCCCAATCCTGTTCCTCCTCTACACAAGAGATATACACAAGATAAAGGGACTGTCGTAGCAACGTTCACAGACGACACGGCTATCCACTGGAAAACTCCGACGAGCTTTAAACAAAGTGTGCGAGTGGACAAAGACCTGGAGAATCGTCCTTAACGAGACCAAGTCAACGCATGTCAATTTTACGTACAAAAAGATAAACAACTTACCTATTTCTATTAACTCGGTACAAATACCGTACGCAAACGAGGCAAAATATCTAGGAATGACACTAGACGCAAAACTTAAGTGGAAGCCACATGTTAAAAAGAAGCGCGACGAGCTCGAAATCAGACTTAGAGAAATATACTGGCTACTCGGGAGATACTCGAAGTTAAGCGTATACAACAAACTGCTTCTGTACAAGCAAGTGTACCAAGCCAAGCAATATGACTGTTCTGCAAACATTCCAAAACAAAACACTAAGAGCAATTGTGAATGCTCCATGGTATATAAGGAATAGTGATATTCACAGAGATCTAGGAATTGCTACCGTGAGGGATGAAGTAACAAACTTTGCTCACAAACTTCGTACTCGTCTTCATGATCATTGCAATAATGAAATAATCCGTACTCTGGACGTGACAAACCTCGAGCGCCGACTACAAAGAACAAGACCGTACGATCTGGCGCAGTAAGGGAAAACCGCATGTAATGACGGTATTAGTAGGTGCCTTCGCTGGAAAGCTACCTACCTAACGTGATTAACACTACAGAAGCGTAAACTACTTGTTAAGGTAACTTAGTCGTAGTCACCACAAAACGAAAAAATGAGAGGAACGAATTTCCTACTACTATGAGCACGAGCGGCCGGTTCTCATAGTGCCTCTCTGGGGGGTGAGGTTTAGCCCGTAGGTATATACTGGCAGACGCTTATGAATCATCAGGTCAGATATATGAATCGGGCATAACCAATGGTACGGGCCATTGGTATCTTTTGAAGATTCCTGCACCTCTAGGCGCAACCAAAAAAAAAAAAAAATTCTTAGGCTAAACCACTTCCCAAAAATCTGGAAAGCACTCGTATCAAAAACAACCGCCATACCAAAACCAGGCAAGGACGCTTCCAGATCAACATCGTACAGACCAATAAGTTTACGTAAAATTGTGTCTTGACCGTATGGAAATATTATATTATTTAATAATTTGAATTTCGTAGACAATATTCAACAATTCAACAAGTTCATAGAGTAACAAATAAGACCCTTAACGAGCGAAGATATTGTGTGGCTGTTTACCTAGTCGTTGCTAAAGCATTCGATAGTGTTGGGCATAAAGGACTCCTACAAAAATTGAAACGAAAGCTACCAGACTACTACCCTCTTATTAAGAGTTATTTAACCGAGACAGTACAATGTCGGATATTCAGACATATGCAAAGTAGACGCAGGTGTTCCTCAAGGATGTGTTGTGGGACCGATATTATACCTTTTGTATACAGCTGACATACCAACACCAAGAAATTTAAACACTATGGTAGCAATATTTGCAGATGACATGGTGATTCTTTTCTGTCATAATTGCCTTGAAACGGCTACCAACATAATATAGGACATAATGGACAAAACAACAGTTGACTGCTTCAACAGATGGGGAATTCAAGTCAACGAAGGTGAAATAGTACAAGTTTTACTCGTAATCCTCTAAAATATCCGACTTTACCCCGAGGCTAATGGTGCAAATCGTTTTAGAGAGCCAATATCTCGAAAATGGTGAATAATACGAACGAAATAATTTTGACCGACATTTTAGGATTTAATATTCTCTACAAGATGGGTGCCGAATTTTTATAAGTTTTTTAAAAATAGCAGTCACACAATCTTGCGATCTTCGTTAATAGTGGAAATCATTTTGAGTACTGATTTCGCAAATACCGGCCTACAAAAAAATCAGTTTCGCTCGAAATTTTAGGATTTGAAATTCTCTACAAGGTGGATGCTAAATTCTTCAAAATTTATATAATCCTTCAAAATGCCAGACTTTACCTTGAAGTAAATGCAAATTTTTCTTATGACTATTTGTTCTTGAGAGCGAGAAATTTTTGTTTGCTGTGTACGAGTATATTCTCCGCATTCTGAAAGACTGAGGGAATTAATGAATGAATGAACAATGTCGGTAATTGAATATTTAATTTCATTCGATAGTGCCCAATACTAGTACACATCAGATATGAATCTTCTCAATTTTGCTGAAGAAGTTACCGCACGCAGTACTGAATAACGTCACTCCAACAATCGCATGACAATTATATTCGCGGAAAACTACCAAAACCTCTCGTTAAAATGAAAGTTATTCCACTAGTTTCACTTTTTAGAAACAACCAGCATGATCACTAACATCTTACATAACAATACTGATCACTGAACTCTGACAATATTGGAAAAAGCCATTGCCCGCAGCATTGTTATTTGCTGAAGAGCACATGACATGATACTCGTAGATACACTTCACAAGGTGGTGATTCGAAATAAGCTCAAAGAAAGTTACTGCTTGTGAAATCAATTTAATTGACCCCCTGAGGGTATGAACTGATAATATGAGTAAAATGTGTTACATAGTCTTAAAGGGGACTAACCTTCTGTGTATTGAATCCAAGGAAAGAGAGTTTCCTCCTGTTGTTATCTGGGGGTGGGCCACTCATTTTGTCGTGTGGCCTAGGTTACCTTTTCGGTGATTTATAATTGAATTGGTTTTTGTTTTTTAGATTGATATTGCTTTGTCTACGTTCGACTGATTTATGTTAATTGGACGGGCTTCCAGTACTCGTCTTTGAACAATCTAGGCATACGTGTTTCACTCGTTTTTGTGTTCTAAAATGAAATAAGAAAAGAAACAGAATATTTGTTATTATTATCAGTTAAAAAACTATGACTATTTAATTAATTTTTGATTGAAACTGGGCAATATTAATTTAGAAGTGACAACATATTCAATATTGTGAAAATTTGCTGTCAGATTGAGCGCAAAATGTCGTTCTTTCAGTACGACAAAAGTTAGTTGATAAAATGAATAGTTTGGGTTGGGGTCAAAATTCCGAAAACTGAAATAACGAAAATCCAAAATCCTGAAAGGCCAAAATCCCGAAAAAAAATCCCGAAAAATTATATAAAATTAAAAATTTGTCAAATGTTCAAATATATATATATTATATCCACAATGCATAAACAGTAGAATATGTATGGGGGGCCATGCTGCCCCCTTGCAACCCCCCTGCTTGGCGTCTCTGTAGGATTTGGAGTGGGTGCGAGGTGTTCACTTTCATTTTCGGGAATTTGGCCTTTCGGGATTGTGGGTTTTCGGGATTGTGGATTTTCGGAATTTTGTGTTTTCGGGATTCTGTCCGACTCCCGAATAGTTTTAACAAATGAGTGAAAGTTGTGAATTTTTCTTATAGACATTGGAAGGTTATTCAAAAGCCTAGGTGAGGTTACAAGATAGAAATTCATAAAATATGATCTATGTGTAATTGGTATGTCAACAAGTTCCAAGTTATTTATCCGAATTGTATATTTTAGAGTTTTGAGTTCGAATATTACGACTTTATTGAACAAATTATATTAAAACTTTGAAGATGTAAAGATGCCTTAGTGGTAGGATACACAAATTGTAAAAAGGTCCATTATTTGATAAGCGAATTTAGTCATACATGATGCGAATTATATGCTTCTGAGCAATTGGGAGTGACACCAAAGTGTTCATAGAAGAACCTCCCCAACTCACTATACCGTATTGCAGTTTAGAATTAAAAAGGCAATAATAAATCATTGAAAGGATTCTTCTTATGATATCTTACGAATTATGAGCGTCATGTAGGATTTAACAGTTGGAATATGATTCGATTTGTTATCGATATGAATCCCTAATAATAAGAAATCGACGGATTCACTTTTAAAGCAGTTGCTCGAGCATTTTTACACATACATGTACAGGTAAGGGTGGTCATGGTGTAGTGGGTAGTGTGTTTGCTTGTGACCCGAACTGTGCAGGTTCAAGCCCGGACGGAGAACAGCAACCACAGCCAACCGAGCATAAAACAGAAACGAATAAAATCCAAGTTTATCCAACCACTACACCAAAAGGAGTTCTGTTTTCATTTCATGGCCGCAAAACATCCATCCAGCAAAATACACTGGTGATTTTAACAGCCAACATACATCCTGGAGGTACGAAAATAATGACCTTAACGGCCTAAGACTACAGGAATGGAGGGAGCTCAACCACATGCACGTCGTCTTTGAAGTAAAGGATGCTGACTGGTAGAGACCACAACCCAGATCTCCCCCCTAACTGCCCCCACAGCCAACACAGACCTGTAATTATCGAAAGTGGCATCCAAATACCCATCGTTGAATCTACACCCCAACCAAGATGAAAATTCAACAAAGCCATATGTGACAGGTTCTCGAAAGACCTAGATAACACTACAAGATGGATACCACCAACAGCAAAAAACTATCCACGACCAGTAGGCGCTGTACTTTCCACTGCTAAAAAATATGTACCAAGAGGCTACCGTAAACAATACATCCCTGGTTGGTCCGAAGAAAGTGAGCGCCTCCACAAAGAGTTCAATCAAAGCAACACAGAAACAGCAGACGAACCATTAAAATCGCTCGACAAAAATGGCAACACACGATAAAGAACACCAACGTTGTGTACTCCAGGCGTTAAGCCTGGAGCCTGCTCCGAATACTAGGTAGTAGTACTCCCGTAGCGGCACCTAAACCCTCGATCAGTCCGAATGTCATAACTGCAAGAATCGCTAATCTCGCTGAAGCGCCCCTCAGATAAAGCAGAAAGCAAGATAATAAAAGTCACTGAAGATGCTAAAAAAGAAATCAGGCGAACTGCCAGAGTTCTCAAGCCAATTCAGCCCCGAGGAAGTAGAAATCGCTATCAAAAAACTCAAGGGAGGCAAGACTGGCTGACTTGATGGAATATTTCCAGCACAGTGGCCCACATTTTAGAAACTGGCTCGCGCGGTTCCACACCAACATTCTGGATACAGGACATTTCCCCGCCGAATTAAAGAAATAAAAAATGACCGCCTTGCTTAAATTTGGTAAGCCAAAGAAACCGGAATGCTATTGTCCGAAATTGAAGACTTCAGTCGCATTTATCGACCTAACCGCAGCATATGACACTAGAGGGATGGGGTTATTCTCAAGCTCCTGCAAATTGTACCATGCAACAAAATGCTAAATGACAGAATATTTCAAGTATTTCTTAACGACACATCCAGCAGGCCAAGAAAACTTAACAATGGGCTCCCGCAAGGATCAGTATTGGCTCCATTACTTTTCAACCTTAACATTCACGGCCTCCCAGATACGGTATCTAAAAAAATTGCATACGCTGACGACCTTGCAATAGCCACCGAACATCAGAGTATGGCTCATACTGAAGAGATCCTGACTGAATACTTTTCCACACTACGCTCTTATCTCAGGAGGCTATGCCCAAGCCTTAGCAAAACGGAAGTTTCTTGTTTTCATCTAAATAGCAAAATCGCCAAAACGAAACTGGAAATACCTAGGAGTCACTGCTGGACCGAATACTTGTACTTACTTTCAAAAAACACCTTACTAATACTACAGAGAAACTGAAAACCCGAAACAACATAGCTGAAGGTTTTAAGGTATCCGAATTGTTTACGAAAGAATTATAGAAATTATTCGCTATGATATTCGAAAGCAACTACTTTAGAGAGAACTGAAAGTGACACGGTTTATCATTCCACTTAACTTACAAGTCAGTGGCCTAATAGATCGAAATCCAGTTAATACTTTAGGTTGAATTGGATAAACCATTATTATTCGGTTAGTAAAAATCTTATTTACTTGATTACCAGTAAATAGAGTTTGTACTAGTATTTCTTAATAAAGACCTCTCTCTAAAGAGAAAGGCCAGAATCTTAATTCTTTAAAGTGTTTAAGTCATACAACAAAAACTTTATTTAGGGAAGGATGGGTTCAAGATTATGAAGCTTTCCTTTTTCACCCTTAATCAAATCGGGACACCTATTTCGAAAGACATTCTCATCAAGCTTCCTGCAGTCTAAGCAGAAACTACTAACATTTTAGTACAACATGTGGTCCGGCATCCAAACGGTCCGCACTAAAATTTAAGAAATAGCAACACATTTGTGAAAAAATTTCAGGCTCACAATAAAAGAACAGTATTGGGGTGAAGAGAAAGATTTTTTTTTTTGGAAAAATCTAAATATTAGGCGATTTTTTAACCTGCACCTCTCAAATTAGCATTGCCGGCCCGCTGCCTCCGAACGTTGACAACTTCCTTTATCTGAAAAGTTTTATCTCGTCAGACGGCAACACCGAACTCGATGTGGTCAGCAGAATTGGGGAAGCAAAAGCTGTATGTGGAATGCAATCAAATATCTGGAAATACGATGTTGTCAAAATAAAACCTAAACTTTGACTATTATGTTTCAACACAGAGTCAGTAGCATTGGATCGGTCATACTTTACGGTGCGAACAAAATTGCATTGCGAAATAAGTGATACAGTGAATTCGTCAGAAGAATAGAGGAATCGATAACGTTGGACAGCATTGAAAAGCTTTGCTGAAAGCGCTGAATGCCATGCGAGCAATTGCTGTTTGACGTCTTACGAGTATGCCCCACGAGGGGTGACAGGACATGTTTAAGTAAGTAGCTCTAGCCTCGTATATCATTGTAGTGTTTTTCTGCAGTCATGTCAAATTGAATGCACTAATCAGGATCTGCAATAGTATGTAGTATGCTCAAATCGAACAGTACAGAACTAGAGAGATTGCCATTGGAAATAAATCGCAGCCAAACTAGCCCCTTATTTAGTGCAGACGAGTATGTTAGTTGTAAGTAGTTACAAACAATTAGATCCGGCAGGTCTACTACCACAAATCTTTTAGAATTTACGAATTTCTGTATTACTGCCCTAGAAAAGCACCAACAGGTCCATGTCATTTATACCGATTTTGGTTAAGGCCTTCAGTATAGTTAACTTGCTTATTTTTGTCAGAAAACTTGAAGCTTATGGCGTATATGGATCATTGCTCAGCTGGTTTAGATCCTATTTAAATGGACGAAAGCAATTTGTCGTCATTGGTGATCAGTTTTCAAAACTGATTAATGTGACTTCGGGAGTACCCGAGGGCAGTCATCTAGGACCGTCTCTTTTCTTGCTGTTCATCAATGATCTATCTGGCATACTGAAACACTGTCACTGTCTTATGTATGCTGATGATGTTAAGTTTTATTCCATAACCCCAAACTTGGCTTTTGATGCCAAAAGACATGGATAGTTCCATAGTTTGGTGTAAATTGAATGACTTACAAATAAATATAAATAAATGTGCTTCCTTGTGCTATAATAGAACACTGCACCATGTTTTTCCTTTATACTGCTTAGATAATATACCTCTTAGAGTGGTGAATGATTTTAAGGATCATGGCGTAATTTTTGATAGCAAAGTTACATTTGATCTGCACATAAATTCTATGATTTCTAAAGCCAACTCAATCCTGGGATTTCTTAAGAGAAATTCTTCTGATTTTAAGGATCCTTACACACTGAAATTTTTATTTTGTAGTATTGTTCGTCCCATTTTAGAATATGCTTGTGTTGTTTGGAATCCTATTGCCCAAATCGATATTGATAGAATTGAAAGGGTACAAAAGATTTTTTTACGTTTTGCTTTGCGTCACTTTTTTCGCGATAATGCTCCCAATGTTCATCACTCCTATCGAACTAAATGACTTTTATTGGGAATGCAAAATCTTCAAACGAGAAGAAAAACATTCAGTTGTATGTTTATTCGTGATTTGTTATGTGCAACGGTCGATAGTTCAAATTTGCTTAATTGTATAAATTTATATGCTCCTTCTAGAGCTCTTCGACAGAGGCTATTTTTATTTGAAGTATCACATTCTACCGTTTATGGTCACGTGAACCTATTTCCCAGTATTGTAAGCTCTTTAACTTTGTAAATACCAACTTAGATATTTCTGTGACCAGATCTCAATTTAAGTCATCACTATTGTTAATCTTAAGTTAAGTCATGAATGTAAAGTAATTACTGAATTTGTTATGAATTTTCCGAACCTGTTGATTGTTAAAGTCGTAGGTAAATAAATAAATAAAGACAATAAACTTCTGAACAAAATCATTACATCAAACAAGAAAAGAAATTAAAACTTGAACTTAGTATTTAACTCTTACATAAATGGAAGTCGAAACATTTTGCATGTTAACTAAGTTTAGCATAGAACTAATAGAATCATGCATCCCATGTTCTATGTAAAGGGACATGCAAATAAATTGTTACTACGCAGTTTGTAGCGTCCTGAACCAGCATTAAAATTTATAGTATTTCGAAGGGCAAACGCATCAACCACACCTGTAATTAGTTGGTGTTAGAATAGTTAATAGTTAGTGTTTTTTTATATTAAGAGTATACGCGTCCCACGGTAAACCACGGAGTGCAAAACGAATGAAGTTTTACTAAATACGTTCAATAAGAGTCCACACTTGGCAAGCCTACTCAAGTTGAAATCTCGAATACATGAAGTGCGTACGATTCATTTGTCATGTAATTAATATGGACAATGAAATGTTACATGGGAAACAGGTTGTTTCATAATTGAATAGAAAGTAATAATCAGTGTTTTATTCCGTCCAAAATTCATTGACTAACATTTATCATAATTTACTATCAAACCACTCTTATTGCACCAGACGGGGAAATCATTAATATCTGACTGTAAAGCACACGGGAAAACATTTGACGGATTTATAGATTTTCACATAATCAGCGTAAATAAGAATATCATTAAGTTTTATGTCGGAAGTCACAATATTAATGGACAAAAGAAAAAGTATCAGACCTAAATGATTACCTTGTGGAACTCTTGTTTTCGCTACGTTGGGGTTTGACTTGACATCACCTACTTACAAGACAAAATTGTATCCAGCACGTGGAGGTATCTATAAAGCGTAGACGTTTTAGTTGGTAAATTATAAGATCGTGTGAAAGTTAGTCGTAAGCTTTTGAAAAAAATGTGTATTCGATTGCCGTAGTTCAGTGGTTAATAAAGCTCAACATACGAGGGCAAGTTGAAAAGTTTTCGGCCTAATGCAGAGATGGCGTCCCAATCAGCAAAAATATATGTTTCCTGCCTGGGTGCGCTTCTCATTAGTTCGTATGACAAGTTTCAACTTGTTCTCTGAAGTAGTTTCTTTACACGAGTTTTCGAAGTAGACGTCTTGCGAGTTTTTCGTTAAAATGGATAAACTTGAATATCGTGCGGTGATAAAATTCTTCGTTTTGGATGGGTTAACCCCTAAGGAATTTCATCCAAAGTTGACAAAAGTTTGCGGGGACTCTGCTCCTTCTATGTCAATCGTTAAAAAGTGGGCAGCTGAACTTAAACGTGGTCGCAGGTCACTCGAAGAAGACCCACGTGAAGGACGGCCAAAAACCGCAACCACACCCGAAACCATCGAAAAAATGCATGATATCGTGTTGGACGACAGGCGAGTGAAGGTGAGTGAGATAACTAAGGCTGTGTGTATATCGGAAGAGAGGATGCGAAAGTTCTGGGTGCCGCATTTGCTGAATGCCGATCAAAAGCAAATGCGCAAACGATTTTCGTGGCAATATTGGACCGATTCAATAGGGATCCGACTGATTTTGTGCGGCGATTTGTCACCATGGATGTGATATGGGTCCACCATTACACGCCAGAAATGAAACAGCAGTCGAAGCAGTGGGTGGGAGCCGGTGGTTCAGCGCCAAAGAAAGCGAAGTCGATCGCATCTGCCGGAAAGGTCATGGCCAGTGTGTTTTGGGATGCGAAAGGGATCCTGTTAATTGCTTACCTTGAGAAAGGCAGAACAATTACAGGCGAATATTTTCTTGACCAACTGGATGCCAAAATTCGCGAGAAGAGGCCTGGCTATAAGAAAAAAAAATCATCTATCACCAGGACAATGCACTTGTACACAAGTGTAGGTTGTTGATTTGGGGTACGATTTGCTCGGCCATCCCCCCTATTCACCTTGCTTTGGCATCTTCAGACTTACGACCATCTGTTCCCAAACTTGAAGAAATTTGTTTTTGGGAAGCGCTTCGCACCCAATGCTGAAGTTGAGAGGGCCGTAGATGAATACTTTCACAGCCTTCCAGAAGTTGGAGAAACGCTGGACCAAGTGTGTTGAAGTCAAGGGAGATTATGTAGAAAAATAAAATCATTTTTTAACTGAAAATCGCAGTCTTTCACTGTCAGGCCGAGAACTTTTCACCTTGCCCTCGTGCATAACAGACAATTTGCTCAAATAAGTGTGCAGTGAAAAAACCAGTAACAAAATAGGTATTATGCAATTATTGATTCTAAGAAAAATGATTTCAACAAGTCTTCAAACAAATATGTAGAACACATTTTGTTCATCGTTTTTTTTTCTTTTTGTGCAGACACAATCCTGTTTGTGAACATTTCTTTCTAAAAACATTGCACCGACAAAAATTTATAAGAATATTGCTTAAAATCTTTACATTTTAAGAAATACTGGATTCAGTGTTAGAAGTATGAAAATTGTTGGACAGGACGTATTCAAACTAGACCGACGATATGCAGATACAAAGGAAATATTATAACCTTATTATATTCCAGGTAAACTAAAATCAATAAAAGCCTTTTCATACAAATTCTCAGTTCCATCTAATCAATTAAATATATTTTCATTTATTACATTGTTTTCGACAGTGTATGCATACTTTACGTATCCATGTATGTATGAACATCATAGCAGTCATTTAAATCGTTTTGATAGCTCAGTGAACTCAAGCAAATGTTCGATTATTAAAATAGAATATTAAAATAATAGAGTTACTACTTCATGGCTAGGAATGATTGAGAATGTCTAAACAAGCTCAAATATCACGAGAAAGTTGATAAATGGCAAGAAGTTGAGCCACATGATTGCTGGCGTCAATCTGTGTATCTATTAAAGTCATCTATGATTTTGATAGCATGTGATGGTCCCCACTCTGCAGATTGTAATTGTCAATGAAGATCAGAGGACATTGGAAGGCTAATTTTTCTGCAAACCATGCCAAAATCTTTTTTTTTGGAATCAGTCTTTACTTTACCGTAGTAATCGTTATATCGAAGACGAAGAACTCTGTATTACTGTCGAACAGTATCAAATGTGTTCTGTTTTTTTAATATTTTGATCGGTGCCACTTTTTAATGAAAGGAATATATTGCAGTTACAAAAAAAAATAATGTTTTCTGTGATTATTACAAGAAAATTGACAAAATACCTAAAAGTGCAACAAATTTCTAACTTAAAGAGATGTGCCAAAAAGCAATCGGAGGCTTAATCCATGAAAAAAGTGACGTAAGAACTTGAAATATGTTTATCTGAACAGAAAACACTGTTTATTTATTATTATTTTGGAGAAGATACTTACAGTGCATTAAGTCCAATCAGCGTTCGAGCTAATTTAATTTTTATTTATTTTTTATTAGGATAAATCGAAAAGTGGACTCTGTTCATATGTAAAACCTACGTATCTCAAAAATATGGGTACTCCCTGCTACCGTCATTCTTATATTAAAGAAGTTTGTTTCAAACAAACTGTAAAGAAATTATTATTTTGAACGGGTTCCAATAGGGGTTTCTAATAAATGAGTTATTTTAATTTTTTAAATACATTTTTACTTACTCCTGACAATCGTCGATCTCGAGATTGTGATCAAACGTGACATTGCTATAATTTGTTTTTTTTTTTAACAGGAATATAGCCACGTCCAAGTGTACTTTTACTTTCCTTATAAAAGCTATAATTACGGCTGCGGAGGAGTTAATTAAGTCTAATGGAGATATTATGTCCTTAAGGCAGAAGCTTCTCCAACTTCTACACAGAGCTACACACTCACATAGTACGTGTTCTGCTGTTTCGCGGCAGACGATATCCTCTGAAACTTCCATTTTATTTAGGTGGTAGGGTAATTGGCAGTGACCAGTAAGGAAGCTCACAAGCCTTCTTATGTCGTTTCTGCTATATTTTAGGATATCAACTGCCTTTTTTTGGAAGGTTTGGACAGCTTCTTTTAGCTTATCAGAGACATTGGGAGTTATTCGAGTGGGAAATGCACTTGTTGCGTTCCTAACTGTTTTAGTTTAAAGGCAGAATCAGACATTCCGCAAAAGGGTTTACGTCCAATGAATAAGTCAGAGGATCCTTTTCTGGCTAGCAGATCAATTTTGCTTTATTGTATCGGGCCAAGTTTTGTAAACTGTCGAAGCAGCTTAGAACTGATCAGGTGGGAGATCAGTGCTTTAAGCGCCGCTCAACCTTTGATGACTGACTGCAAGTTTATATTAGCACAGGTCTCGATAGCGTAAAGCTCGGCCTGGGAAACACTAGGTCTCTTTCCAAGTGATTTCGAAATCTTATAATTGGGTCCATATACGAGTATACCGGCGCCAACTCCAGAATCCATTTTTGATCCATCGGTATATTAAACGATTCCTTTTTGGATCAAGCAACGGTCGAATGGTTGTGCTAGTTAGAGTCACTGAACCAATGTTCAGCGTTCTTCTTTTTGTAAACGGCACAACGACTGCATTGCTGGGGTTAATCGGAGTGCATTTTGCATGAGTTGACACGCATTGTCTTCATGTTTGCTTTTGATGATGATCACAAGATCATCTGCATAGCCTATAGTTATAAAGCCTAAACCACCGATCATATAAGAGGCAAAAGCGTTTCCCTATCATTACTATGATAGAGAAACTAAATGAAGTGGGTCTCGAAATTCCGCCTGTCTGTCTGTACGCAAGACTCATGTTCATTTCATATCTGGGGTCTATGGGGTCATAATTCGAGGCGAAATTTTTATTTTCATTCTAACCCCAAAATTTAATAGGAGCAGTAGCTCAGTGGTTAAGTGCGCGATCACTGAACGAGAGGCTCAAGGTTCGAATCCAAGAAAACACAAAAAAAAGTTTTCTCTCGGCCCCACCCCTCGCGAACGTCTGACGAACATCCGAGAATAAAATTGCCATGAAAAGCTTCTCTCAATCGAAAAAAAAATTGCCCTTCGGAAACGGCATGAAACTGTAGGTCCCAGCCATTCGTGAGGCGCACAGCACGAGTGGCTGTGAGAAGCTAGGCTAGGTTCTGCATTGAGTTGTTAGCGCCAAAGTATTTATTTATTTATATAACCCCAAAATAAGCGGTGCTTTACAAATGGCCGATTTTGAAAAAATCTATTTTGACCGAAAGTAAGAACGTTGCGGTCAGTTATGATACGTATGTATGTACGAGTATACCTATTACACATGTAATTTATCCCACAAATATCTGCTTCTTCCTTGCTGAAAATCGTCATCCTTTCATAGCAAACACATATGTAACATGCTTTAACTGTGTCTAGACGTCTATCGAAACATTGCAAAGAACAATCGCGAAATACGAACATAAACCAAATGTGAAATGCAAACAACTATGATCCTTAGAGCAAGACAGAACATAAACAACAAAAAATACTCCAACTGTGTCTAGACTCCAGACGACTACAAAATTTGAATTAAAGATTTTCTCACGTAAACTAGGCATTACGATGCTATGTCCGAACTGTGCAGGTATGTACATTTTTCAAACTGTCCGAAATATGAATGTGTCCGTACTAGCGAGTATCCAGATTACTGGAGTGTCCGTACTAGCGAGTATCCGGACAAGATAGCCTATACTGTATTTCAAATACTTAAAAACAGGTTCAAATTTTTTGTTGGGCTAATTTTATTATAAATAATTTTTTCTCGAAACTACGTGTTCGTGCTCTTTCCAACAATTATCTCAAAAACAAATTGTCCGATCGATCGTTAAAATATGGTATGCGCCTACAGTAAATGTGTCTATCCTGTGAGCCAACAATAGGTGGGATTTCCTGGCTTTTTCACTATTTATGGTTGCCGCCATAACTCAAAAATCGTGGGTTTTCTGAATTATTTACAGGGTACTGGAATATTGACGTACAGATTTTGATTTATTTAATTTTTGATTATTGATTGATTTATTTTCAAAGCATTTTTGACAATGTGACTCTTGACTCATAAATAAAATAGCAAGGCTATGGTTTTTCCTATAATCTTCCCCATGTCATATCATTTGCTTCCATAAATCTAGTTATTTGTTTGTTTAATATTTTTCAGAAGTAAGATAAAAAAAAAACATGTCATGTCTCTGCGAATTGAGCGATCACTATCACTGTTGTAAATTTTGCTATATAAATAAAGAATCAGAAAATTACCTACAACTACTTTGCAGAATTGCAAAACAACTGGAATTCTGGGGAAAGTCTAAGAGTCGTTGTTTTTTTACGGCGTACAAAATCACTATCACAATTACTATATAATGGTGTAACTTAAGCACACCTGAACCGATTTTCATATCATTTTAACAACCTTAACTCTGTTTTTTAGGAATTTTTTACGGATGGCATATATCTCTTCGTTTTACAAAAACTGAAAAGTGGTAAATCATTGACGCTGCCCGTAAACATTTTAAAGTTTTAGGGTCAAAAAGAGCACAAAATCTTATCCGATTTGAATATTATATGTTTATCAATTGGAACATGAGGTGTGCTTTTTTTTTGCGAAATGTCTCTACGGTAACGTCAAAGAACTATTCACAGTGAAATTGTCAAAAGTAGAAATGAATGCAATAATGCCTAAAACACAATATCGCCTCGACCTCGGCTCCGCCTGACATCTGTGAGTTAAACCATAGAAAATCAATGTTTTCCATTCGTAAAGAAAAACGTAATGCTACGTAACGACGTTCTAACCCGAGGCAGAAATTGAGATGAACTTAACTTTTGCTTGCTTTGACAGATGAGTAGAAAAAAACAAAAAAAACAAAATGTGAACAAACTAATTCAAAGCGCTCACAAGGCAAATGGTACATAACGAGACGATCCCCGAGATCGAGGCGATCGGTGAACGTATTGCTCACCACGTAATTTCTATTGTGTTGCTGGAAGATCTTGCAACAACACAATACTAATTACGTGACGAGTCATTCGTTCACTGATGCGGTAATTCGACCCCAAGATTTCCGGCGGATATTATTTTATTTATTCCCTATCCCATAGGGTATATTTATTTTGATACATACATAGTTTGAAACATAGTGAAATAATAACGTTAGACCCTCGAAAGTTATATCGATCTAACCATGTCCATCCGTCTGTCGATCCATCCGTACGTCGCCACTTTTTTGGCCTGAAATTTTGAGCTTTGGAAGACGAATTTTGGAATATAACTTTCTGAATCTGAAGCAGTACAAGTGTAAACAATTTTAAAATCCGCCCAAAGACACGCTCGCTGTTATGAATACTTTTACTAGAAACTGAAAAATATCACCTTAACGTAACTCATAGATGTTTTAGTTCTCTACAATTCGTCCAGTCACACCAACTTTTGGGCAAAGTTTTTTTTTTTTTAAAAAACAACGTATTTTGCTTTCTCAAGGCTATTTTCGGTGATGATTAAGTTTTATCGTGAATATTTCACCAGAATTCTTGACCTTCGATTACAAATGGCGACTGCCACGCCCACTTTATTCCTAGAAAAAGAGATATCCACGAATTATGTGGTAAAATCTGGAGAAAATATCTTCTCAGTAGTAGAATTTAACTACATTTGAACCAAAAAGTATACAACGCCACGCCCACTTTATTAAGGACGGGTTAGCAGATGAGGGATAGGGTATCCTACGATTTGTTCTAAACGATTGTAACTTTTTTGTGTGTTTTTGTTTCTTGTGTAAATTCAAACATTCCTGGGTATACAGTTCGCAAAGAAACATGCCTATTATTCATTGAAAATTTGAATCTTTAAATCACCAGCTGTACGTTATTCCGAAGCTGATTAACGCTTTATCGACTAAGGCTGCCTTAGGGCAGCTATGCTTTTAGGTCCAAAATGTGTCACAACCGAACATTTGTGTAACTCCAACTGTATTGCCTTCTTTTAATGAGTTTGAAATTAGTTTGACTGCAAGTGCATGTAGTGTTTTATCGTTTCAAGATGATTCGCAGCGTAAAGGAAAAGGACATCCGATCTAATGTTTCGGATTCGTAAATTAGCAAACGAAATTAACAAACAATTTGATTCAGCACAAAAGTAAAGCAACTTTTTCGGCAGTATACTCGTATGCCGAATAAACCCCACAAATGGGGAATCAAATTGTTTGTACGAGTACTCTGTGATTCCAACGGCTTCGCTTATCGTTTATTTCATTTTACCTGGCACACCCGATCTTGGAGCTATTGCGAATGTTGTTGTACGTTTGTCACAAACAATCTTGAACTTCATTCATCATATTGTCTACTTCGACAATTTTATATTTGCGTTCAAGAGTAATCTATGGCTTAGGTGCGATGCGAGTAAACCGTATTCCAAACTGCAAGCTTTCTTTAGACAGCGACATACGAGTAAAGGTCGAAGAAAGACCTTATTCAACTGAATACGTAGGCGCCGCGTTTGGTGTTAATATTAGCACGGTTTTGTGGAAAGGTAACAAGGCTGTACGATTGTCATCAACTTACGTTGGCATTCAATCATTTGCAAGAATACAACAGCCATATGGGTGGAGTGGACCTAATGGATGGTCCATGACTGCGACGAATACTCGTATTTTATATCGCCGCATACATGCCGAAAAAAGATTTGGTGTAGTGGTTTGAAACTCAGCTGGTTTTAAGTTTCTGTAAACTCCAAGGGTAACGTCCAGATAACAAGTGAGCATTTTTGCTTTGCTTTTATTGTCGTTGCTCATGATTCACAGTATTTTTATCCATCCTCCTGATGTCATCATCATAATCAAGTTGCATTTTCAGCCATATGACCACCCTACTGTCAGTGTTATGCCTCCGCAGTAGAGTTGACTAAGCTTTCGCAATTGATTGATTTTTTATTTATTTCAGGCGAAATAAATAGACGATTCTTGATATCAGGATTTGAACCGTGAACCAACAGCGTGACAAGCGATGATGTTACCACTACACCACGACGTTCACGTTACTCGTATCTTCTTGGCTTTGTTGAATAAAAATTATATCTTAGATCACAATGTACTTGTCTTTATTGTCTTATGTTAACAGGCAAGGATGCCCTGAGGCAGCCTTACGGTTTTTTTTTTTACCTGACGACTCAAAAAAACAAGATTTTCACCTGTGTTTTTCGAATTATGATTTTTTTTAGGCTAAAATTTATTAAAGAGAAAATTCCCAAATTTTTTGCTTAAATTTTCAGCTCTTGACCGTTGGAGGGTTAAGTAGTTTGCAAATAAATTGCAATTTTTTAATCAGTTTTTCAACCTTCAGCTGGCTGCCAGTGGACGCGTTTGAGTGGTTGTGTTGTTTTGTTTCGTCTGATTGTTTAGGATTATATTTTATGTCGTAGGAGTGAGAAACGGAAATTTTCGGAAAGATTATTTTATTTTTACCTGAGCATTGAATGGATTCTTCTGAAATCCTATTAAAAAAGGATTTTTGCGCACTTAGGAAGCGATATGAAGAGAAAAATTCCTTTCGAAGTACCCTAATACAACAAACTGATGTTCAAAGTGGTGTAGGCACCTATAATATCGCCTTTTCAATTGTTTTCTTTAAGTGTATTCAACAAACCCTAGAAGTCTTTAGAATTTCACTTAGCAACGAATTTACCATAAGGTCAAGCAGGTACTCCATGTGTTTTCTACAGTACAGAGGTATTTCTATTTTGGGTTGGAGAGGATGAGCTGCCCAAAGATGGTAAAGGTTGTCAGTTCAGTTCTAGATAAAATTTCAATTGGAAACTGAAGTCAGAAAATGACAAATAGAATGTGGGAATATATTGGTACCTCCATTGTGAGCGTTAAAAAGAAATACCGTAGTCGATTATTTCTTCAAACATTAGGACTCCAAACGTTATGGTTACTAGACGAGCAAGTACTGTCGTCGTGAAAAAAAACGATTTCGAAATTGTGATATTGCTACAGGGTGCGGCAACATAACTACCTTTTTTAAATTTTATTTTTATAATGTAGGTACATATGTGGCGCCCCCCATTGCCCATACACTTAATAAACTGATTTCTGGCGTTTGTCATGACCCTCACCAGCTTATCAGCGGGTATGTTGACAATATTTGCCCGGATGTTGGCCTTCAGGTGTTGTAGGTTCCTTGGACGGTTGACATAACCGCGGGATGTCAAAAAACCCCACAAAAAAAAAAAAAAATTGCAAGGGGCCAAATCGGGGGACCGGGCTGGCCACTCCAAATCGCCCCTTATTGAGATGAAGCGCTCCGGGAAGAGTTCTCTCAAAATAGCCATTAGTGCCCTTGAAATGTGAGCCGTTGCTCCGTCCTGTTGGAACCAAATGTCCCCAAAGTGCAATTCATCAAGTCGTGGAAAAAAAAACTCCTCCAACAACACCGTGGGGATCGTAAGATTGAAGCTCTCACTGCCTCAGGTGATCTGATTGGCCGACGGACTCCAGTTCTTTGTCTTCTCGTACTCGCGGTTTGTCTGAACTTAGCGACCAATTAACAATTGATTTTCGATCCGGGACAGGGCCCAACGGGGATACATTGAAGTGTTTTCGAAAGGAGCGCTCGGTTGGCATCACAGAACTTCCGTTAGAAAAGTAGACCTCGACGGCAAACGCACGCTCCACACAGTTCGCATGATGGCGACAGACCGGGACAGGGAATAGGGAGGGATAAGACCACTCCCACTCCGCTTTTAGAAAAAGAAAGTTATGTTGCCGCACCCTGTATAATAAAAAAGAAACTAAAAAAATGGCTCTCACAATTTTGTCCGTCTGCCTAAAAGACTTGACGGATTTACTTCAAAATTCATATCTGGGGTCTATGGTCAGTCAGAATTGCTAGTTTAGTCTCAAAATTAACGGTATTTTACGTTCTTAAGGTCAATTTTGTAAAAGTCTAATTTTCTCGAAAACGGCTTTTACGTAAATTGGCAATATCTCGGCCAAGACTTAAACGACTTTATTCAAAATTGACATACATATCTATGTACGTATGTACGTGAGGACATGACATTCTAATTTTGGGCATATGGTAAAAAATAATTTAAGCCTCTTAATGCATTTTTCGAAAATTAAAATTTTGTCGCCTCTTTCTGCTTGTAAATTTGAAAACTGAACAATTCACGAACGAACAGCACTATGGCAAGTACGTGTGATGCAGTGTGACCTTTGTTTTGTTTTAAAACAAATTTTTCATAAATTTCTTAGGTCCTACAGAATCCAGTAAATATTTTTCCCTTTGAACGTAAAACCTTAAAAAAAACTGAATGATTTCTTCCCTTGAATTTCACAATGCAGTTGGGGGTGGCCGTGGTGTAGTGGTAACATCATCGCTTGTCACGCTGTTGATTCACATCTATTTATTTCGCATGAAAAAAGTCGATCACTTGCGAAAGCTAAGACAACTCTACTGTGAAGGCATAACACTGGTAGTAGGGTGGTCATATGGCTAAAATGCAACTTGATCGTGATGATGACATCAGGAGGACGGAAGAAAATACTGTGAATCATAAGCAACGACAATAATAGCGAAAACAAAACAAAATACTCCCCAGTTATCTGGACAGCCACCCTTGGAGTTTACAGAAACACCACTCTGTGTTGCAAAATGCGAACATTGTGGGTCTACGTCGAATATTGTCTTGTTTTTCTATAAAATACTGAAAACTTTTGATTAGATTCAAGATTTATTGAATAATTCGCTGCTTCAAACTGATGTGGGAAAGGTTTCGAAAAATTTCTTATTTTTCTATAAAAATGCAATAAATGGTTCCTAAATAAATCCACCGAACAATTGAATTTTCTTGAAGCATCAGAAACGTTAGTGAAGCCCTGAAATGTATTATATGACACCTGATAGATGGATCAATTGAGTTTAAAAAACTAGTAAAAGCAGGCTTTTAATGCAGGTGCATATATACTCGTAAGACTTCTGTTAAACAGGGAATACACTTATGACTTTTTTTGCATCTTGGCATTACGAGTATTGCATACGGTAATATATGTAAAATTTGCTAGGCTTTATTGCATTTATAAAGAAGTTATATTCCATACAAAACGAGTAAGAATTGTATAGAAGATAGATGTGACAATAAACAGATAAACAAATGACGGAATGCAAACCGGATTTGCATTTTATTTTTTAGACTCACATAAATGGCGCAATATTAGTAACTATTTGTCTCCTTTAACACAAAACAACATCTTTTCGGACAACACTCCCACTCAAATATTTAAACAACAATAATCCATCTTATCAATTCAAGAACACTCGTTAAACTAAATTCGAATTCCACAAAAGTATTTTCCCATAAGATAAGAATTTATTTAAGTCTTCGGTTCGACGTAGATTTAAGTCTCATGCAAAAAATAAAAATAAAGTAATAAAATGTCAAAGCAATCCGCGATCATCCAATAACCATATGCTATGTGATCCTATGATCCACCTCTGGCCTCAATCCATCAAGACTTATTAACATGTTTTTTTTTTTTATGACATTAACAGTCAGAATTAGAGACGATCACTTTGAAACAAAGCAAAACACATGATCACGTGCTGAACCATATTAAAACGACGATGCAAAGCAAAAAAACAAATTAATTAGAAACATAATAAAGATAGACGAATAGAAAAATGATTCCATCTTTTTTGCGACCTTCGGGCTCTTGAAAGTTGCACGTCACATGCTCTACCATTTCCATCGTGAGATGGTATTTTCCGATAAAGTTTTCGTGCGTTGCCCATGGGGCACATGTCACGCCCATCTTGATCGAACATCAGAAGGCGCTCAGAGCTGAAAATTAAACGGAAGTCTGTCATGCATTCAGTTTCAATTGATGTCACGTATCTCGATTAGTCACACGTAGGGAATCAAAGTGCGGTGATGTGATCATGATGATCAATTGATGTGCGCCATGTACGAATACGAGTACGAGTACTCGTACACAACACCAAATATTTAATTATTCGGCGGCGGCAAATATGAGGCAAATCAATTATATCCCGAGGATCTGTTTTATTCTTGCTTCTGTTGACGTTTTATTCCATCTTCGTCGTCGTTATTGTCTTATTCTTCGCATTTTGTTCGGCAACTTCAAGTAAATGAATGAATGTGATGTAAACAACTCAGAGACAGCCACAGCACATTAAACGAGATGTTAAGAAGCGCGCACGTTTGGCACGTGATTCGTTTCAATTGAATGAGAACTGCCAGGCATCACTAGCACCATTAGATACATTCTGGATGGAGTACACTACAACTACTGGTTGTTACATACCATGCCATGACCCTTCCATACTGGCAGTATGTTGTCAAAGTTGTTTAATGTAAGCAGCACACCAACCGTATGCAATTCAATTGAAGTAAAGTGCTCATGTGAATTAAAGGCACCCACTCTGCGTATTGTTGTTGTTCTTTGGGTGGTAAACGTCATCCCTATGTAGGTTTACATGTGTGTGTTTAATTCATTTAATTTTTCATTGATTTCACAATGCACACGATGCAGTAATTGTGAGAAATGCTTCTGCTGGTGGTAAACTTTGTGTTTGAGTCGACGAATGTCGATTAAAGGGTCGATTGCACCCGTATTGTGCAAGTACAAGCAAAACGTTTGTAAAAGCAGTGATACTCGCTCATAGTCAATTAAAAATCAATTAATATGAATCACTGAATTGATTTGCAATAATAATAAATTACAAATGAACATATTTAAAGCACTCGATTGTACTATTGCCGGCCTTGATGAACAGACGTAGATCATGGATGATTGCATTCTTTGACAAGGGAGAAGTGTTGCAACTTAGTGATAACATTTTAATTTGGTACCGACTCTAAGCGGGTTGTCTAAAATAGATCATCTTACAAAGCTACTCATTCAAATCTATATTTTGAAATCAGAAATAGAAAGAAATATTTATGGGGAATTCCCCGGCAACTTTTTCTTACTCGTAGTAAGAACCAAATAGGTATACTATGTGTTTCTTTTTTTATAAAAAAAAGAATTCGCTTCATTTCAAGGTCATCATTCAATTTGTCTTTTTCTCCTATCCCTAACCGTTTTTGAGATATAAATGAGGTGAATTTTTAAAAGATTTTTGTTGGGGACTTTTGGGGCATAATGGACCCCCAAGAAAAAGAAATATTTTTATACCAATGACATATAAAATTAAAGCTGATTTAGTTCGTAAAAGCGACGTCTCCCACCTCTATCTCCGAAACCATTAATGCGAACAATCTTAAAAGTGAAAAGTCACCGCACTATATCTTGCCCCGTCAATACGGGATTTGGACGATTTTCAGAAAAAAAACGTGTTTAAACGTTCGACGTAACTCATAACTCAAATTTCATCAAAATCCGTTAAATAGTTCTTGAGTAAGGCGTATGAGAAAGATGATTCGAATGTGTTTTAAGCCCCTGCTACTACTACTTTCAACTGGCACCACTATAGTGTCCATTGAAATCCATTTAGGAGTTCTTTAGGTAGTCGCCTAACTGAAGAACTCCTTAACAAATTTCAGTGAAATTAGATAAAAACGATTGAAATATCTTTTAGTCCACTGGTTAGGTTAGGTTGGAGGGAAGTGCACATAAGAGCTTATCACGGGGGCTATACAGTCCATTGTGTTTCCCTTTTTGTTGTGTTGAACCTATACTTAAAACCTTTGTCTTGCGGTGGGTTCTGTTGCAAACTAGCCTGCGCTCTTTATGAAGGCTATCATATTCCTAAGTGGAACTTGTACGAGATCCCCTAGTTCGTCAAAAAGCCTGTTTCCCATATGACAAGTGTTTAATAGTTTCTGTCTCAGATGGAACTATAAATGGTATGTCAAAGCAGGATATGAGAGACTTTTAGAGTTCAAAAAAATCTACAAAAAATTCACGAGAAGATTGCAAGATGGCTTGCAATAAGCAGTTCTTCAAAGTTTGAACGTTTATTTGATAACGGCGGAACTGATTCCAATGTATTACAGCTTTCTTCCACCTATTGACTCTGGAAAGGATTCAAGCTACATTTTATTGTTGTCTGACCCAAGAAATTGTTGTATAAGAAACTTTTAGAACTAGGTACGTTCGCGGAAGCGAGTAGCTCAGATTAATAGAAAACTGACAATAAGCATTTTAATGTTTTGAAAAGATTAACACGTATAACTTCAGAATGACTTGGTTCATTTGAATGTATTTGTATTTTGTCATTTACTGTGTCAGCTAAAGAATACTTTGGGCTATAGCTGATCCTTACGGGTAATCTGAAAGCTGAGCAGCGGACATCAACAACATTTTTAACTCCATTCAAATCCAACGGATGCAATGCGAAAAAGAATTTGGTGGTTTTGCCTATTTTTTATGTCTTTATTTTTGTTCTTTTTGCTTATTTGAAGCAGAAGATGCATGCCAATAACCACCAAAAGATTCCAGAGCTATAGGTAGAGATTCGACGCGCTATTTATGAACTAGCGTAGTATTTATGTCAACAAATAATGAAAAATTTCATCCAAATGTCGAACGTCTGCAAAGCCAGACGTGGCGCTCATTTTTCATATTTAATGTTAATATCTCAGGATTCAGGACCATGAAACGGTTTAGTGTTGCCACTGCAGTAAGTGCTTCGTTTATAAATGGAACGTGAACTTCTTCGGTCTCCTCATCTTCAGTGGGATTATTGTCTTCGTCATCATCAGCATTATTTAATTGAATATCTGACACAATATTCTCATCTGCAAGAAACTGTACAAATTTACTTTAGATTTGAAAATTATTTTTAATAGTGTAAACATGCTTAGAATTTCTTTCAATTTTAAAAGGATTTTTTGCTAATGGATTTTATATTTTTGAAATACGAGGGTGGGTCAATAAGTCCCTTAAAATTAACACAAATTGTGTCGTCACCTTAAATTTAATTTTTTTTTGTCAAGAATCATCTTTCAAAAGAACGCACCCAAATTTTCAGACAGATCTGTCAAATAGTTTTGTTGTGGCAGCTATTTTATATAGACGCCTACTAGCATTTTCGTTAAAATGGAAAAAAGTGAATTTCGAGTGCTCATTAAACACTATTTTTTGCGAGAAAAACTATCAGGCAAACCAAACAAAAGCTTATTAAAACTCGATCAAAAATGGAAAAATCTGAAGGACGGCCAAAACGTGCTTTCCATAAGTACTCAGAAGAAACACTTAATGAGGCCTTGAAAAAGATCACGGAGGAAAATTGGCCAATAAGGAAGGCAAGCAAGAAATTCCGAGTCCCTAGAACAACAATCCAAGACCGAATTCATGGGAGAATTGTGGAAAAGCCAAGACAAATGGGGCCGGATACTGTGCTTTGAGAAGCAGAAGAACAGACCTTGGTAGACTGGCTTTTGAATTTAGTAAAATGTGGATTTCCACAAAAACCAACAGATCTGCTAAATGCGGTGCAAAAAATCATTTTAGAAGAAAATCAAAAAACACCATTCAAAGACGGTCTACCAGGAAAGACTTGGTACTACAGGTTCCTGAAGCGCCGTCGTGAACTGTCCCTCAGAACACCAGAGGGACTCTCAAAAGGTCGGGCGATAGTCACCGAAGAGTTGGTCAGGAAGTGGTTTTCAGACCTTTTTAATGGGAACAAAACATCGTTCAGCATGTCTCCGAAATCTGGGATTGTTTTGTCACCTAAAGGCTGGAAAAACCTTTATAAGGTTATTCAAGGCAACGAAAAGGAGACAGTCACTGTTTTGTTTCTTTTTAGTGCTAATGGTGAAACTTTACCCCCTTTAGTCGTGTTTCCATACGTCCGCCCCCCACAAGCTCTAATCCAGAGTATACCAGACAAATTGATTTTGAGAAGGTCAGAGAGTGGCTGGATACGTTCTGAAACTTTTTTTGAATACGTGGCAAACAGTTTTAATAACTGGTTAACAGAAAACGATATCAAACGGCCAATATTGTTTCTGGTCGATGGCCATAACTTTGTCACATCTGACAAAGGAACTGAGCAATTTTTGCCGGAATAATTTTGTATGCCCTATTGCCCAACACGACACATATCACTCAGCCAGCCAATGTGGGTGCGTTTAAGGGGCTAAAACAGGAATGGCAGAGCATTCCGCGCAACGCAGGGAAAGCTGTCAGCAAAATAAATTTTTGCGAAATTCTGAAGATGGTGTTACTCGTGTACTTATTACGCTCTTACACAGCGACAAAAATAATTTATTTAAATGCAACTTCCGACTTACGAGTATTGTATCTTGGAATTGCGCAGTAGAATTGTGTAACTCAAAGATAAGAAATATATAAAAAAAAATAACTATGTACATACATCGTTCACATATCAAATGTGCCTCTGCGCACGGATATGTAATTTCGTACTCAGACTTGAGGGAACTTATTTTACGTAATTTTTATTTATTTTTTTTTATTTAACTGCTGTATAAAGCTTCTGAAGTTCTAAAAGTCTTAATTGTTTTCATATGCAGCGTCTGACAAGTATAGTCTGATCAATAAAAAACGTTAACCGATTACTACCCATCCTCACGTAAAAAATAAAAGTATTTTATGTGCATATAAAGGGTTTCTCAATAGGGACATAACAATTTTGTATTTTAATATAAATGCACCCTTAAACTTTTTTTATGTTCCGTCAATCTAAAAACGTCAGCTGAGGTTTGCATTTTTATTATGGTGAGGAACGTTAAGAAATTATTAATAATTACTACCGAAGTCCTGAGTCGGTGGTCAGAACTTCAAGAGCACCGGTCAAAGTACCGAAAATATAGCAGCCTTAAGAGCTTCAGTTCAAGATGAGCCAAATCAGTCGATTCCACGCCATTCACAGGAATTGAAAATCTCTCAGTCCACATTGTGGCGAATTTTGCCTAAAGATCTTGGCCTACATCCTTACAAGATCAATCAATGATTAACTCAAAAACTGAAGCCTCTTGATCATTTGAAGCGCAGAAACTTCTTCGATTGAGCTCCGCAAAAGTTTGAAGAAACTTCTGAATTTCATCGAAAAATCATCTTCAGCGATGAAGCTCATTTTTGGCTTAATGGGTTTGTCAATAAGCAAAATACGCGTTATTGAACATCAACAAACCCACATGTGCTTCAAGAGACTCCATTGCATCCACAAAAAGTGACCGTGTGGTATGGACTTCATGCCGGAGGTGTGCTTGGACCGTATTTGTTCGTCGATGAAAATGATCGCCATGTTACGGTCAATGGAGTTCACTATATTGCCATGTTGATTTTTGGCCAGAATTGAATGGACTTGATATCAGTGATATGTGATTCCAACAATATGGTGCCACATACCACACAGCTGGTCAAATAATTGATCTATTGAAGGGGAAGTTCGGTAATCGTGTAATCTCGAGAAATGGTCCGGTCGAATGGCTAGCTCACTCATGCGATTTAACGCCAATGGATTTATTTTTATGGGGTTACGTTAAGTCATTGGTTTATGCCAACAAGCCAACAACGGTACAGGAGCTCAGGAACAATATCGAATGCGAAAATGCCAACGTTCCGGCCGATATGTGTAGAAGAGTGGTAGAAAATTGACTCCAAAGAATTGATCGCTGCAAACGTGCTCGCGGTGGTCATATGAACGAGACCGAATACTTAAACTTAATACATGTGCTACACCTGAAATAAATTTCAGCCTGATATCTCAATTATTCTGTGTTTTATTTGAACACTAAATTGTTAAGTTCTTATTGAAAAACCCTTTACAAATGGGTTAATTTCGAATCCTGAGGGATACTTTTCATTTCAGTTTCTTTCACGCCTTCAGTTAAGCAGGTCATAATAGCGATGAGTGTGGAATACAAGAGACGATTCGAGGCTTAATTTCTAACACAACATCCCAAGGGACCAAAATGGAGTGCAACTAGTATCTGGGAACTACAAACAACTTCATTACAAGATGGCCTAGGTGCTGCTAAGAAACTGGAGACGTCGATGATGAACCAGGTAAAGGATCAAAACGGACAACCACAAAACGGCAAGGTAAGATGGTCGTCGAAATATTCTAGCAAAATTCCACACTGAGGCTGGCAAGAGGCAAGCTAGAAAGAAATAAAACTCAATACGAGGTATCAATGTATCCCTAAACATGATTAGGCAGCGACTAGAAGCAAATAGAGTCTCTTTTGAGAGCACAGTAAAGAAGCCCTTTCTTGGCGACATATTCAAAAAGGACTTTAGTGGGACAGGACAATGTCGATCGTAATTGGAGCAAAATTATCTTTACAAACGAGTATTCTTTCTGATTGTTTAGTCTAATTAAAAATGTTTGGTCAAAAAAGAGTGTGCAATTTCTTCAACACACTGTTAAATATCCCGCAAAGGTGCACGTTTATGGGAGCTTCTCTGCACAAGGACTTGGACGTTTGGTTTGCGGACGTTGAAATTGTAGAAGTCTGGTTTTTTTAAGTCTGCAGAAAAACTCTACGGGACAAGCAATCGAAATTGGGACCTCAAAGAGGATAATAACACAAAGTATCGCACTAGACTCTGTTGCAAACTATTAACCCTCTAACTCCCCATACCGCTTTTAGGGGGGATTACCTGAAGCCCTATACTCGTAAATGATTCAATTATTTTATTTTGGTTGTGCTCGGCATTTCCGTAGTGCCCTTCGTTTGACAGTCAGAATACAAATTTAAAATTTGCTGAAAGAAGTCGAGGCTAATTATTTTGTTCAGTACCACATTTTAAATTTTGGATATATAACTGTAATTTTGATAGAATGCAGTTGAATAAATTATCTGTGAGTTGGAAAAGTGTGGCGCTTCGAATGGTGTATTTCATTTTGATTATAGAGCCCGCCTGTAGGCAGGCAAGGCCAGTTGGGTGAACTTTTTTGCCATACAAAATCATATTGCATTACCTTTTCGATTGTTTATTTCGGTATTGTTTCTTCGAAATTTGCACTATTTTTGTATCTCTTTGTTAGCCATGTCGCACCGTAAGATGTACAACCTGTTGAAAATGTCGGACGCCGAAATCGAAGAGCTGATGAATTCAGTTTAGACCGACAATGAGACTGGCAGCGAAGGTGAAGATTTGGATAGCGACGACAATTTGGCCGTTCCAGATTACATTTGTGAAGAAAATGAGGCATTCATTGATCATCCCTGCGAGTATGAACCTGAGCAGTCTCAGCGCCGGTGGAAAAGAACCAATACCATCTACTTTTGCTACTGCTGTGTCAGATTCTACTGCCACTGGTATGCCTGATTCTGTTGCGTCTGGTATCTCTACACGATTCATGAAGAAACGTCCACGTCCAACTCCATACGATTACTTCCAGTATTTCGTTACCAACGAGTTCCTTGATTTATTGGCCGAACAAATGAATTTGTATGCACCGATAGTCCATAGATGCGCAAATGCATTGGCATTATGTTTTTGATGTCTATTTACCGCTATCCGAACATTCGTGAATACTGGGGACGTCATTCGTTGGAAGCAGTTAGACGGACAATGACACGCAGATGATTCGATGAATTGCGGGAAATGTTGCATTTCAATGACAACTCAGGTGCGCATGGTGACGATAAGTTGTAAAAAGTGCGATCTTTGGTGTCGCACTTCAACGATCGGTTTGCAAAGTCTCTGTGTCGACGAACAAATGTGTGCAACAAAAATGGGAGGAAATCTAACTCGCCAGTACATGCCAGCCAAGCCGCATAAATGGGGAACAAAACTCTTTGCGCTCTGCGATTACACGGGCTTCTCGTATTCGTTTGAAATCTATTCCGGCGCTGGGGATAATGTCACTCCAGTGAATGCACCAAATCTGGGAGCCTTTTCGAATGTTGTCATTCGTTTGTCGACCAAAGTCCCGGACAACGTCAACCACATCATCTATTTTGACAATTTTTATACATCGCTGGGTTTGGTGACATATCTCCGGAGTCGCGGAATATATAGTTTGGGAACGGTGCGTGCGAATAGAGTGCCGAATATAAAACTGTCGAGCGAGAGAGAACTGGAAGCAAGTAAAGTTGAACGCGGCTATTCCGAGGAATATGTTGTCAATGCATACGGAATTGAAATCAACAGCGTTTTGTGACGCGACAACAAATCAGTTCGTTTGATATCGACTTATGTTGGTATCAAACCATTTTTATCACGCACAATCGACGAGCAGCCACAAAAAGCAGTTCGATGGGACCGAAGGAGGAAAGAATCGAAAGAAATCGATTACCCTTTTATCATCAAGGAATACAATCGTCACATGGGTAGTGTTGATTTGATGGATGGTCTTCTTGGTCGTTACCACATTCTCATAAAGACCAGAAAGTGGACGAATCGGATCTTCTTCCATTTGTTGGATGTGGCAATGCTGAACGCGTATATTCTCTACCATCGTATGCATCATTACTCAATTGCCGATAATTGCACAGAAGTAGCCTAATCATTGTGCCAGATTTCCAGTGTTCCAAATGAGAAACGTGGAGTGGGTCGACCATCGGCATCAACTATACCTCCATCAAAACCAAAAGCAAAAAAAGGATTATATTCCGCAGTCTTCCGTTCGATTCGACAATGTTGGTCATTACTGCGCATTCCACGACAGATCGTGCAAATTACCAGGATGCAAATCCGAAACGCAAGCATTTTGCACCAAATTTGAATCTATGTAATTCGGCTACGAAATCTTGTTTCCTTACTTTTCATTCTCAATAATATTTTTGTTTTCATTTTTCATTCAATATAACATAAAACTTTTTGTCTAAATCACCATTCATTTTCATTCGTTTCAAAAAAATATTTTTTTCGGTTCAGCACACTTGAATTTTTAAAACTGGCGGCTCCAACCCACCTAAAGGCGGTTTACCTATTTTTACCTTTATCATATTTAAAATTTCACGTAATCAAAATTCGGAGAAGGTAAGTATTTCTTATTTCTTCTTCAGAACATAATCTGAATTTCTGAGCGAAATCAAAATTAGGGGAGTTAGAGGGTTAAGTATCAAAAGCTGAGTCTAATACAAAAATGCTGGTGTTGCGCAATTTTTTTATAGCAAAAAAAAAATAAGAATTATGAACCATTTGCATTTTTCACTGAATAACTTGATGATAATAAAACTGGTTATTTTCATTACTAATTCTCCTATTTACATTACAACCTGCGGTTTTAGAAAGGTTAGGCATACGTTATCCAAGCATTCTACTTCATCTTACCCAAATACAAATAAGCTATTTAGGAATAGCACTAATGGCTACCACTCATAGCTAATTCTTCTATAAATAAAAGCAAAAACAGGTACTGCTCTATGTCAAGAAATTGTATTTGTCTGTAAACTACATTTATTTCACTTTAGAATTAAAAAAAATTGGCGCAAAATTATAGTCGCATAAAGTACACTTTAAAAAGATTTTAGCGTGTAACAAAGTCAAGATTAGTGTTTTCCTATTTATACTCGACATAACTCCACCAAAAGTACCTTTTAACTTTTAGAGTGGGATTTTAACAATCTGTCATCTGTCATTTTTTCAAATTCAAATTTCAGCTAACCAACGGATGTAAACAGTCAAGAAATGCGTTCGATGTTCGATCTGTCAAATTCATTTAAATTTGATACAACATTATCCCTTAAACTATGTTTTTGTTCACTAACTTTAAATTTTTGGGTTTGTTTGACTAAAATGTGCTGTAAGTCAGTTCTAAGGTCGATACTAGTTGCAGGTAGGTTAAAAATTGTTTATACGAGGGTGGGTCAATAAATCCCTGAAATTTAACACAAATTGTGTCGTCACCTTAAATTTAATCTCTTTTTTGTCAAAAATCAGATTTCAAAAGAACGCACCCAAATTTTCAGATAGATCTGTTAAATAGTTTTGTTATGGCAGCCATTTTATATACTCGTAGACGATTACTAGCATTTTCATTAAAATGGAAAAAAGTGAATTTCGAGTGCTCATTAAACACTATTTTTTGCGAGAAAAAACTATCACGCAAACCAAACAAAAGCTTGACAAATATTATGGGGACTCTTCACCATCGATTGGAACCATTCACCACTGGTTTACTCAAATTCGGTGCGGTCGTTCAAGCACAAGTGACGCCGAACGTTCTGGTCGCCCAATTGAGGTCACCACACCAGAAATGGTTGAGAAAATCCATGCTTTGATAATGGACGGTCGGTGTGTGAAAGTGCGCGAGCTTGAAGAGGCCACAGGCTTATCACATGGCTCAGTGATTTCGATTTTACATAAATATTTGGACATGAAAAAGATTTCCGCGTTTGCTCACAATTTGGCGATGTTCCAGAAAAATTCGGCTGAGTTTTTGCGCCGTTTCGTAACCGTGGGTGAAACCTGGATTCACCACAACACACCAGAAACTGAAGAACCGTTAAAACAATGGACTTCTCCTGGTGAATCGAAGCCGAAAAAGGCCAAGGCGGGTTTGTCAGCAAACAAGGTCATGGCGACAGTTTTTTGGGATGCGCGCGGTGTTATTCACGTCGATTACCTTGAAAAGGGTAAAACGATCACCGGCGCATATTACGCAGAGCTGCTGGATCGATTCCAAGCCGATTTGAAGCAAAAACGGCCGCATTTGGCGAAGAAAAAAGTTCTTTTTCACCAGGACAACGCACCGGCGCACAAGTCCGCAGTCGCAATGGCAAAATTGCATGAGTTAGGCTACGAACTCCTCCCTCATCCAGCACATTCCCCAGATTTATCCCCTGCGACTATTTCTGTTCATGAAGAAATGGCTCGGGAGTAAGAGATTTGGGTCGAATGAAGAAGTAATCGCTGAAACAAACGCTTATTTTGAGGGGCTCGATAAATCGTATTATTTGGAGGGCATCGACAAATTGGAGAAACGTTGGATGAAGTGTATAGAGCTAAAAGAAGACTGTATTGAAAAATAAAATGTTTTTTATACCCAAAAGAGTGTTCCTTATTTCATTTTTCAGGGACTTATTGACCCACCCTCGTAATTTAAATCCAGGTTAAGCACTGGCTTTAATGTTAAATGGCTGTTACTTAGTGGCTACTAAAATTCTTTAAAATCAGATGATGGATGGTGCCCCATGATGAGACACATTCATCAGTTGGATACAGCAGTTTTGACAATGTACCTAAATGATATAGCTTTACAAAACTTAAATTTATTTTAGTAAAATTAATGAAAATTTCAAATAAAAGTTTTGCAATTCAGTCAAACCATTTGGAACTTAAAAAAATATTAATTAAAACCCAAGTAATGCAATCATAATTTACATATGGCATATTTAGTAAAAAAAAACCCTAAACAACTCAGTTTAGCTTTAAACCTATCAAACTTTGTCAGAAATTAAGAAATAATAGAGAGTCGTTAAGAAATTCAGTTTTTATTATTTTTTTCAATTTTCCAATGTCGAAGATACCCCATGTTCTAATTTTAAAATAAACTTAATGCACACAAGAATTATTAATACAAATTTACTTCGAAGATGTTACATACTCGTATTTTAAATAAACTAAACATACTATGTCTTGCCTTTGCATCTAACAAAACCGACCGCAAACCAACTGAGAATTAATTAAGTGAAAACTGATTATTATTACAAAAATAAATCCAAATGGCTCTCAAAGCGTCTGGTGTCTACAGCATTCGGAGGTAAACTAATAAACTTCGTACGATGATCGAGGTATTGACAGGATTTCGCAAACTGTAAATAACCTTATCCTACTATAAAAATAGAAATCTTTAGTACAAATTCTTGCATTTTTTACCAAATTTTTATAAATTACAAAAATTAGCTATTTTTACAGAAAGCACTTGGAAGACAAAATGGCAGGTGCTGCGGAAATTTATCCAATTTCAGCGCCGTCGCTAAGTGGAAGGTTTAAGGTCCGAATCCAAAAAACATTCACTTCTCGCGAAAACTTCTAAAAAACATCCGAGAGTAAAAATTGTCATGAGAAGCTTCTCTTAAACGAAAAAATTATTCTTCGGAAACTAATCAAACTGTAGGTCCCAAGTGACTGAGAGAAGCTAGGTCAGGCCCTGTATTGGATTGTTAGCGCCAAAGTATCTATCTGTCTATGTAATATTTTTAAGTTGAATATAAGTTTTATAAACTTAAACACTGTAGGTTATACGTATAAGCTGTGTACTTCTTCGGCGCAAGCTCATTTCATTCCACTATTTAAAAATGTCTCTCCAGTTAGAAACCATTTTTAAAGTCCATTTTAGAGGCGAAAACTGACTGGCTTAAAAATTAAGGCAGATTTAAGGCATGAACTACCAAATTTGAAAATAAAATACGAATCAATACTCAAAGTCCATTACTTAATACTATAAAGGTAAGAAGTGTTTGTAGCGTAGGGTTCATAGTTCATATTAAAAGATAGACACTACAAGAAACTTATTATTATTATTCACACTGATCGTCTCCCCTAGAAGCTATAATTTTTATTTTAGAAAATATTAGTACCTATGTACAATTTATCTATCATACATACATTTCGTTCCGCCAGAAAGTTCACAAAATGACACAATCAAAATCACTTATCACACAAAACTAAAAAAAGGTCAATTGAACTCCGCCCGTTCATTAAAGGAAATTAAATAAATTAGTAGCACTGAACCCTCACACGCGCGCAACACCTATTTCCGAAAGGCTTGAACCACTAACTGACTCCTTTACCCCACAAATAATTTTTATTTATTGGCTTCACCGAACATTCGCTCTCCTGAACAGTCCAAAGCCTAATGCCAGCTCTCTTTTTTAATTAAACTCTAATTCAGTATTGATCTCGTGATAGGAAAGGTGGCGGAGCCTTATCGTAGCTATTGCCTGTCCAATGCGTTAATTGTGGTAATTAAATTCTAAGAGTCGTCACGATGGTGCACGTAGCTAGTCCTCTCTCCTGCTGCTATCTTTAACTATTGATACAAGAAATACCATCTATCACAATTGAAATAGCGGATACCTTTGTAAATACTCAGACATTTTTGAAGTTAATTTAATCCGCCATACAGTAGCGCCCATATCAGCCAGTGGTTATCTATCGATCTTGCTTAGAACGAATTTCGTGCGTAAATAAAAACAAAAAAAACAGAAGGGAATCTGATTTAGTACTCGAAATCGCTTGATTATAATTTTCTCACCCCTCTTTTATGGTTGACAATTGTGCTATCAATTTTATAATCGAAAATCCTGGCATTTGCTGAAAGTTCTGAGTTGCCAAAAATTCGGATGATTTATTAGATTTTCCGAGCGCGAAGTGTGATTTATCATCGTTGTTCAGCTGATTTTTGCTGATTTTTTGTTCCACGAGTGAGTTTGACAATATAGAGAGTAATGTGTGCAGTTTTAAGTGTTGGATACTATCTTCAGGTAAAATTTCCTTTCCGGGCCTTGGAAAGGTGTTCGATCATTGTAGACTGTCCGCGATTTATTTTTGGTTCATTGTTTGTCTGATATTTGGTGAATTGCGTTGCTGTTCTTTTTAATTGATGGTTGCCGTGGTTTCAGCCGGGATTAAGTTTTTTGCACAAAAGGGCTTAAAATGTGAATGATAGACCGACTAAGGGAATACCTGCGGTACTTTTAATGTAAGCATGTGTCTGGCTAATAATACGAGTAAGGTATTTTTATTGGATGGCCCTCGTGCGTCACGATTTACACGTTTCTTAGTTGTAAATGAGTTAAATATATTGAAATTTATTGTCAGTACTTAAAGGTGATTCTTATTTCTTCATGAACGGTAAGATATACAATTTATTGTTTTATTTATTTTATTGTTTACTACTACATTATCAGGTTCATTTCACGTTTTTACAACTAACCAGGGATGTATGGTGATAACGTTCAAAGGTGGGCATGGTTTCTACCTAAGGACACAAGTATTTCACTAGGCTTTTATCTATTTGGATGATTTGCACTGGTGACAGGTTTCTGTTAAGAACATGTGCAATTAGATCGGAGCATATGGCTTTGCTGTACAACACCCTATTTCCCTGAGTCGAACGGCGATGCATATAGCTGAAAATTTAATATGGAGTTCAAGGGGGATCAGATGCAGGATCACACTTAGGGCATCTGTTGGGCAAGATCTCAATGCTCTTGTGATGCCTACACACGTCGATCTTTGTACTTTTTGATTATGTTGATGTTATATTTTTTTGTAAGGCGGGCCACCATACCATATCTCGTAGCCCAAGAGTGTACCTTATCCAGAGCACTTTCCATTATTTGACTTATCGTGGAGTGGAACTTTTCTGATACTAATAAAACCACATCATCCGCGTACACAACCACCTTAACCACCCTTTCTTGAGTGCCAGCACTGACTGGTTCGCGAAATCGTTTTAACACCAGATTCAGGAAACGGCAAATCAGTCCTAAAACTCTGCTAACAACTAGAAGATCGTCCCATCACGAATGAGCTAAAATGAAGTTAGCAAAAAGTGTTGGCCCCGTTTCTCACATATCCGGCATCAGATATACGCCAGCCGGCGGATATCCGGCTCGAAATGTATGGAGCTCATTGGAAGGTTCACACATTTCCGGTGCCGGATACACGACTTTTGTAAACAAGTCCAGCCGGATATGTGTGAAATGGGACTCAGCACGGACCGGACCACGAACATGTTCGCATGTATATATGTGGCCATGGCGATAATTTCATATTAATTTTTCGATTTGGATGGGATGACATAATGGTGGTGTTATTCAGTGGACTATGCCGAGGATTCATCTTCATCAATACATTTCTCATCTGTTTCTTCATCTTCACTTTCATTGGATATTGTAGTCTCGTCAAAATTTTGTAAAGATGATGAACCAGGAATCCCGGAAGTCAGCATTTCTAGAGCTTCTTTTGTAAATTGTTTAGTTTTTTTTTAACATGCAAGGGTTTTTTTTTTTTTTTCTGAGGGTAGGTAAAAAATCTCCATGAAGACACTATGAGGATCGATAGCGCGTGCCCATAGTAGTGCGAGATTTTTACTCACTAAAAAAAACCTCCCTTCGTGATAAATTTCTTTGATTACTACAACTAATTTTTGACTTATCCAGTAGTTTTTCTTTCACGTATTGGGATCGTTTGGCAGGTCCCTTTCCATTGAAAGTTCCTGCTTGTATCGAGTTAAGTCGAAATGTTTACTTCTTTGTAGACGACGCAGTAGATTCCTCTCATCTAGAATTCGAAGGACTTCATTGTTAACGTGTCCTTGTAATCTGTCTTTATGCTTACGCGCCAAGTTTTTGATTTCATGTTCGACTGTTGCAATTCCTAAATCTCTATGGATATCGCTATTTCTAATAAACCACGGTACATTAACTATTGCACTTTATTTTCAAAAGTTTGTAAAATATTGACATTACTTATTTTGGTACAACCCCAGAGTTGTATTCCATATGTCCATACCGGCTTTAGCACTTGCTTGTATAAAAGCAGTTTGTTCTCTATATTAAGCTTGGAATGTTTTCCAAGTAACCAGTACATTTCTCTGTATTTGGTTTCGAGTTCTTTACGTTTTTCCTTCACGTGTGATTTCCACTTCAGCTTAGCATCAAGTGTCATTCCAAGATACTTAGCCTCCTTTGCAAACGGAATCTGAACCGATTTTGAAAAGATCGGCATATTATTTACTTTCTTATAAGTAAAATTGACATGAACAGATTTGTTTTCATGTAAAGCTAGTCGCTAAATCGTTGTCCATTCATTTACTTTATTCAATGCTTCTTGCAATTTTTCAGTCGTTTCTTCGATCGTTTTACCTGTTGCCAGCGCAAAAGCGGTCCAAGGACACTTCCCTGCGGCACCCCAGCCCTTATTTCTTTAAATTCTGAATATTCATTTCCATGTTTGACTCGGAAAAGTCGATTCGTCAAGTATTTTTCCAGAATATTATATAAGTGTTCCGGCAGAACTTGTCGTAATTTATATTTCAATCCTTCATGCCAGACCTTGTCAAAAGCTTGAGACACCTCAAGGAATACGCTCGAGCAAATCTTTTTTTCTTCGTAAGCTTTTTCAATTAAATCAGTTATTCTATACACTTGGTCTATTGTTGAGTGCTTGGTTCTAAACCCAAACAGGTGATTGGGAATAAGAGATCTTTCTTCTATAACCGGCTGTAATCGCTTAAGTACTATTCTTTCGAAAACTTTAAACATAATCGGCAGCAGCGAAATAGGTCTATACGATTTTTTATCATTCGGCGGTTTTCCTGGCTTCAGAATCATTATTACTTCCGCGACTTTCCATTGACTCGGAACATATTCTAGTCTTATCGCTGCGTTTATAATGTAGAGGAACTTAACTAACGCTTTTCTAGGTAACGATTTAAGAAGCTCTCCTGTGATTAGGTCGCATCCAGCAGCTTTATTCGGTTTTATTCGCGCTTTTTTCTTCTCCCTTACCATTTCTTTCATTTCTGGTGGATATTTTTGGGCATGATTGATCGGCATTTTCCTTTGATAGGGAGTATTTTTCTTCAGAACTTCAACAAAACGATCAACTTCGATTTCGAGTTCAGAAGACATCCTAAGTGATACTCTCAGTTCGATATGTTCTTCAACGTCTTTTTTAAAGCCTTCCCAATTAGTTTTTCTGCTAGTTAGTCTAGCAGGTACATCTTTTTTTGATTATGAGTTCGCTCATCGTTAGAATGATAGGGGAATGATCGGAAGAGAGATCTAAACTTTCATTAATTTTAATACAGTTGCCTGGTAAATCAATCGATCAGATCGGGTATTTTGTTGCTATCAGTCGGCCAATATGTTGGTTTACCAGTCGAGTGAAAGTCGCAACTGTGTTGGATGCAGGAATTATAAAGTGCTCTGCCTCAGGCAAGGGTCTTAAGTTTGTTATTACAGGATCCGAGATTAAAAGTAACCTATGAGCTTAAAAGTAACCTACAGAATATTTATTATTTCCGACTGCTAATAATGTTTTTTTTAATCCTGTTAAGAACATCTATGTTGCACTTCGTCCTAGAAAACTTCCTCGCAAAATTTAACCGGTACAACCTGAAATGCTTGTTCCGTGCTTCTGCTTCTTCTTCGGAAAGCTGCCTAATCGGTAGGAGAACATTTCGAATAACTTCTGACCCATGCAGAAGAATTTTGTGCATCGTTGGAGTCATGGGATGCCAGGGATAGACATCAACATACAAATTAGCCGTATCGTAAGCAAATGCTTAAAATTTTAGGGCGTCTATTTCAAATCCACTAAAAAGTACTTATAATATGACTTTTCATCTAAAAATAAGTCGCACACCAACACCAGTTATTTCAGCAACTGCTTCTGGATTGTTAAAAAACCTTGCGGCTTGTATTGCCATCATTAGTGTTTCCGAAACCAGGTTTGGGTACTCCTAGTTTTGTTTTAAACTTTTCTTGGAGCTCAGTTATTCTTTCTTTTAGAATATTTTTTTCAGAAAGCGTTCTTACCTGTCATTTCTTTAATGGAATCTTGTAAACAAGATGAAGAATGCTTTCAAAAATCCGTATCCTGGCATACAAAATTGACAAGCCAAATTTTATCGCATCTTTATCAACTTCTTTTGTTCTGGAAAGATCATTAAAATCTTTTGAAGTAGCTCAACAAATATAACATTTAATTGCAGATTTTGTGTTAATTGCCATCGAATCGACCATTGTAAGAACAAACGTATGTTTTACTTCCAATATTCTATCACCTTCTATAACAGTTTTATTCTATGTATTTATCTTGGATTCAATATAGGCTATTTCGCTTTGCGTAATATCAAGAGTTTCTTTTACAAAACTTATTTTAAAAATAAAATAATTTTAAAATCCTTAAGTTTTTCCTCCGTGCAAGATGCTTTATTGAGCAAATAGCTCTGAAGGTGATCCAGTTTAGCTTCAAAATCATTTTCTTCATACTCATTCATAACATCATACGGATAAGTCCGTATAAGGGACACTCTTCGGTATAAAAACATTGGGTGACCAGAACTTTCGGCGTCACTTGCGCTTGAACGACCGCACCAGTGGTGAAGGGTTCCAATCGACGATGAAGAGTCCTCATAATATTTGTCAAGCTTTTGTTTGGTTTGCGTGATAGTTTTTTCTCGCAAAAAATAGTGTTTAATGAGCACTCGAAATTCACTTTTTTCCATTTTAACGAAAATGCTAGTAGGCGTCTATATAAAATGGCGGCCACAACAAAACTATTTGACAGATCTGTCTGAAAATTTGGGTGCGTTCTTTTGAAAGATGATTCTTGACAAAAAAAAAAAAAAAAAATTTAAGGTGACGACACAATTTGTGTTAATTTTCAGGGTGTTATTGACTCACCCTCGTATAACGATCCTTCAAGCAAAAGAATTTATTTTATGATAAACAGTTTTTGAATTTTCATTAAACTAGACACACATCAGGGACGATAAAATCTAGTGGGGTAGTTATGGGCAATATTTTTGTTTTGCTATTGCTTCTTGACATCTTTCTCAAAAGCTTATATCAAAAAAGTTACCGAATAACACACAATTATATAACAAAAGGTCCACTAAAAAAAAAAAAAAAAAAGGATGCCCATTTTCATACATTTCAAACAAATCCAATATCTATTAAATTAAAGGTCCAATGATCATAAAAATAGCTTCATAATAAAGTACACACCTGTAGCTGATTCCTCCATAATAAAAAAAACTTTATATACAGTATAAATAAAAAATTAAAAATTTAATTATTTAGCAGTGGGATTTTTCACACAAATCAACAGATTCACAATGCAAGCTTACGATCCATGAATTTCAACTAATGCTGTGGCGAAGTGTGTGCATCAAAAAAAAAAATAATAACGGTACTTTGTTCCATGTGTATTTAACTACAGCTAGGAAAAAAAAAATTACTTCTCAACTCTACATTTTGAAACATTGAGTTTTGAGCGGTTTTTCGAGGCAAATACCCCTATGTGGTGAATTTTAGTCGTGTAAATTACTTTGTACCAGTGCAGTGTAGACACCAAAGGCTTGATGTTTTTACACATCAGAGGAGAACAAAATACGAGGATTGATGTCAAAAACTTACAAGTTATACTATCTACAAACAGAATGTAAAATACAAGAGTATAAGTGGCAAAAAAATCAATTAATACTCGTCTTTTTCTTTTAATTCAACGCAGCACAGCAGAAGTAACTTTTGTCCGCATGCAATCTATAGGAAGAAATTGAACCATCAGAAGCCGTCCATCATGTCACGAGGACACGTTCAATGAGAAAGCAAGAATATCAACAAGAAAGGTAATATCGTACTATCACCTAACGGTATGTATGGAATAGTGGCAATACCCAAACTTTGTACATACATATAACTGGGTTGGGAAAGAAATAATCGATCTGGCTCTGATAGCCAATTCTGATTCTATTTCTGTCGGTAACTAAAGAGTGCTCTTTCGAACCGTAACCGAATTCTTTTCGGTTTAGATTTCAGTACTAAAAACCCAATACCATTTACAAAACGAAAAAAAGCAGACTGGTTAAACTTTCGAAAACAGTCGTCAAAAAATTGCAGCCGATATTAGCATCGACTTTCATGAATGCAGCTGAATTTGATGAAGCGCTTGGCAACATGATATGCATTCTAAGAAGATTTTTTTTTAATAACTTTGCCCTATCAAACGACTTCACGATAATAAACAGTGCTGCCTGGTGAACTACAGTGTTAAGGCAATAAAGAATTAAGACTAGGAAATTATTTAGACACCAATTACGAGGGTGTTTAAAAAGAATGACCGAAAAGTTCGCGAGCATGTTTGCCGATGAAGCAATGTCCGGTGATCACGTTTATGAGTTTAGCGAAGTTATCTCTACGGTGTTTTAGTAGTACCTTCGATCTTTTAAGGTCCAGGGTTGGCCATACTAGCCTTCCTGTGTTACAGCTATTAAAATGTATCCACCAGTGATTCGCTTTTTCCACTGCATCAGCGTGAATCAGGTACTTGACAGATGGCATTGGTGCGTTGACATTCATTATATGACTGTTGTTTGTGCCGAGTTGAGTTTTCCGCGATGTTACATTGACCAGATACTAGGCAGCGAATGACAACTGTTTAGCAACCTCGTAAAGAGGTAGGCGGCAGTTCTTCACTGCCCTAGATTTCACTACGAGGGATCTGATCAACGTCTGACTGTGAATGTAGATTGTAATGTCACTTCGCGATTTTGGACGATAAATGGCACCGACTTCGGGTTGGAAAATACTGCAATAGCCCGGCAGGCTGAAGGACAGGTGTATTTCAAGGACCATTGAGTGGACCCCAACACCAACTCGTTTATTTTCGAGTCATCCGTAAAGATACACATTGAATCACTGTTAAGAACGTTTTTGTACATCCATGCTTCTCTATCCGGTATTCGATACTTGAAACACAGGTTGGAGACAATTTCAACAGATAATAGTACTGTGGTGAAAGGGAGCTTGCGATGTAATGTAAATATTTTGGCATGTCCGATATGCTGCTAGGAAAAGGAAAAGCTTTTATTACCAGCATGACAAATTACCTCTTTACCATGATCGATAAGGTCGGTGAGGAGGAGTGCAGAGCACAAGAAATGTGGGATTCCCTACAGCGATCTTGCTTGGAGAGAGCCAAATCACTGCTGATATAGAGATGTTGCAAAGGTCTCGCGAAGAAGAAGTGCGCGCAATTTCAAGCAGAAAGTATGGAAGGCTTCTATCGGGAGTTGGAGGAAATATCATCTTCGGCGTCTGATAGGAGCCAGGCTATCCAAGAGCTTCGACAAAACAACTTGAATAAGGGAACAACTATCTTCAAAACAGCCGTACAGAAAAGAAGAAATACTCAGGACATTCGTTCCCCAAAGTTTATTAACAATGCTCAAGGCCAGCTTCTTGTGGAAGACGACAAAATTCTCCACAGATGGCGACAGTATTGTAAAAGACTTCTGAACGAACAGTTTCCCCGGGTAAGAGCCGCTTCTAACCATGACGAAGTATCCGACATTACTTTCGAAGAAGTTAGGAATGTGGTCAAATACTCCAAAAAAAGAAAAGCGGTTGCGCCAGACGAGCTACCGTCTGAGTTCTGCAAAAAGATGGGTAACATCGGGTCCAGATGGCTCATGATTCTTATCTCCAAACTGGTCAGCGGTGATCCAATGCTTAATCAGTGGAGGGAAAGTTATGTTCTTCCTTTGCACAAAGGAAAGAGCGATAAGCGAAACTGTGATAACAACCGTTCTGTCAAGCTCGTTGAGAGGGTGTTAGATGACCGACTGCGGAAAATAATACGGCTATCTGATGACCAGTGCAGGTTTGTCTCGGGTAAATCAACAACAGATGCAATTCAAAGTATAAGGACCATAATGGACTTGGATATGGTGTTGGTTGATTTTGAAAAAGCTTTTGATAGACAACCAAGAGGAATCTTATGGCTAGCGCTAAGACAACGAGGAGTTCCAGAAACCAACGTGCGCATGATCATGGACATGTATGAGGGAGCGAGGACAAGAGTAAGATGTCCCGAAGGAGTCCCGGAAGAGTTCCCAATCAAAGTCGGTATACACCAGAGAAGCGTCCTTAGTCCTTTGCTATTTATTGCAGTCCTTGATTATCTGCTTGATGACAAAGTGCATCAGTTATTCTTTGCTGATGATGGAGCTGTCATAAGTGAAGATTAAACGTCTCTACAACGAGCACTTGATGTATGGGTGGATGTTTTGGAGGGAAATGGGTACCGTATTAGTTCAAAAAAGACAGAGTATCTGTGCTGCCTGTTCTCTGATCCACACCGTTCTTGAACATGTTGTAATATGTGCAAGCAAAATGAATAAGCTTCCATCTGTTTCTATCTTTATTCAATTTTATCATTTAATAAGTCGACGAATTCGATATACAAAAAAAAAATTCATAAACACTTGAAAACTTATTCTGTTGATTGAAACGTCGTTGTCTATTTAATGCAACCTTGCCATTGTAGAAGCAGTTTATTAAATATCGGTCTGAAGATAAAAACACTTACTTAAGTATGCTCACATAAGTTAACTTTACTTTATAGGCTTTGCGGTTTATATTTAGGATTTTATTTCATTTTCCAAAGACCCCAAGTAGATACAAATTTTGTTTTTCTTTTTCAATTTGAATAACAAATGCATCACCTTCTAAAATTCTCAATAACAAAATACATCTGTTTTTATTTTTCAAGAAAATCTCCTCAAACCACAAATTATTTACAACATACTCGTATTATACGCTGTTGTATATGCTAATGTACATCTAAAACCAAAATATTTACGTTCGCCATTTCATAATTTAAAAGATACCTACTCCTCTCAATTTGTGGAGCAGTCATCAAGCGTGCAATCAAAGTCCCAAATTGATTAACGTTTGCAAATTACTTCAAATTACTCAAGTAGGTACAATGAAGAGAGAGCATCTTTGAATAATATTCTCCTTCTGACGTAGAATTTCTATTTTCAGCGGACTAATTTTAAGGCAAGCACGTGAATTTGACTGACTACTCGTACAAGCAGTGGAGTGGTTTTTGCGACGAAACTGAAATGTAATCAATCAATGCCGGTAGCTTTCAGCTTCAAATTTATATATCTTTCAAATAGCGTTGAATTTTGATTGAGTAGTGTGATAGAATGATTTTTGTTTTTCTTGCTATCAGTTCGTTGAAATACAATTTCAACAGAAGTATGAGGACGAACTAATGAAAGTCAGTAATTTAATATCCTATAGATAGAAGCAGGGGAGGACTTCCAGGGACTAGGTTATTTCTAATTAAATTATAAATTAGATTGCATCATAGAAGCTCTCGCCGTACTCTACTACTGCTGACACTAAATATTGTTTCAGAGGTACGAGTATCAAGTGTCAATGGGATCTCTGTATAACCACAAATGACTAACATATGTACCTACTTCATTTCATAATAAAACTGCTACTGCAGCGGATTGTTATTCATTGAGTTGATTAGTTGGTTTTTCATAAGTTTGTGCATTGCATAAAGGAGTTCAAAGTTTTGTGGTTACAGTTTATATAAAATCTTAAAACATTTTTTTTTCTCCCAATATTTAATAGCCTTTATTTATTTACTATTAACTTTACTCACTGCACAACCATCAATTTGAGTTATGAATTGTAACATTAACACCAGCATACAATAGTACTTAACTTGCTTCAGTAAATACTTTCGTTTTCCAGAACGTAATTGACTGACAAATTGGAAGGTAACAGACACTTTGGAGTCCATATAACAAAATGTCAATTAGATAAGATAACATTCCAAATATAGAGGTTGAAGCCACATGTCGATAAAAATCGCACGAAAATATTGCGCAACTTTCAATAATTTCACAGTCAAGTATAGTTGATTTTTTTGCGACTAACTTGAAAAGGTTTTGAAGAAGTATCATGAGTTAATATCGATATTTGGAAGATTCGTACTCTAACCTCGGGTGACTAGAACCTCGACAAGAAATTGGGCTTCAACCCCTGTGAAAGGACATTGGCGATAGCAAACGAGAAAGTGTATTCACATCGGTTTAGGCAACACCCAAGATTAAAAATCTAGCCCTCCAAGTTGAAGCTGTGAGGATACGTCCAGCCGATCAATTAGTATAAGCCCTAGACCGCTATTACACAAATATCTGCCATTCAAAAAGTACATTTCTATTGTGATATTACAATGGTCCCCTTGTGGTCAAGTGCGTCTGAAAACGTGGTCGCCACATTGTAGTGGGTAGTATGTTTGCTTGTGACCTGAACTGCACAGGTTTGAAGCCGAGCGGGGAACAACAACCAACAACCACTGGAGTATAAAAGAGAAACAAATAAAATTTAAGGGAAACGTAAACACAAAAAGGGGATTTTTAAATTTCATTAAAATAAAAAACATTCTGAACAGAGGTGCAGACTGTGTTAGCCGGTCCGGCTAAAAGAGGGGACGGAAGTCTGTATCTATTCGGATGTATATTGCCATCAGAGGTTAACTTCATGAAGGAGTTCCATGCATCTGAACTATTGCCCATTAACACCAGCCTAATATGCACTCACACATCCGTAGCAGATCAAAGTGAAGATTACTTCTACGAAGTCGTCGACGAAACCTACAAGCAATGTCCTAAATATGACGTTAAAATCGTGCTTGGCGATTTAAAGGTAAAAATAGAAAAACATTTTTGGCCGCATAATAGATGATTTCCTGCACGAAAAAGGAATGAGGGGTTAGTGAGCGGATCGTATCGTAATTTGCTTATTGTTGATGGTATATCATTCTGAGTCATACTCTCACTGATGCCGTGATTCTACCGTCATTGTATCTGGTGCATGATACCCACACCCGAATTATCATAAGAGCAGACTTCATATTCCTCCAATATTTTGTCTGTTTACACTTTCCGATCGGCGAACATAGACTCGGAACACTACTAGACACTGTCAGCCGCTTTGGTGATCGAGTATTCCTTCACCTGTCAAGAGGTCCATCGATCCAATATCTATGTCCATCCAACCAAAATTAAGTCAAGCTAGCAATACACAAGCTCAACATCAGCAAAGCTGATGGTGCTGATGGCTTAACAGTCAAACTGTTTAAAGCATCGAGGGGTGATTCGGTGCGGGACATCCAATAACACATCTGTAAAATATGATCAGGTGAAAGTAGGCAACATGAATATTACCTCAGCATTGCCTGCTCGATTGCCGGGCCCGTGGCTCAGTGGTTAAGTGCGCGATCGCTGTCTGGGAGGTTCAAGGTTCGAATCCAAGAAAACACAAAATTAAAAAAAAAAGAACGGTCTGGCATACAAACATTCAAGTATAATTGCTATGAGAACCTTCTCTCAATCGAAAAAATTGCCCTTTAGAAATGGCATAAAACGGTAGGTCCCAACGATTCGTGCGGCACGAGTGGCTGCGAGAAGCTAAGTCACGCCCTATATTGAGCTGTGGGCTGCGCTAAAATGTTTATAGTGTGTGAAATGTCGATATTTTTGGCTCAAAAAACTGATTTATTTAAGCAGTTAGCTATGACTTTTCCCATCTTTCTAGCAATTGATGGATTCCGCACCAATACCACTGCCCGTCTTTTGAGGCCAACCATTTATCATGTGGACGAGCATTGTCATGATGGAAAACAACTGGTCGTTTTTGCTTCAATGCTCGATTCAATTTTATCAATTGTTGACGGTAGCGATCACCAGTAAACGTTTCACTAGGTTTTAGCAGTTCATAGTACACCATTCTCTTCTGGTCCCACCAAATAAACAGCATAATCTCCTTTCCGTGGATATTGCGTACTGGCTGCGAGGTTGATGGTTGGCCTGGGTCTACCCATTATTTTTTATATTTTTTGGATTGTCGAAGTAGATCCACTTTTCATCGTCAGTACAAATTCGATCCAAAAAAAAACCTTTTTTTTTGGGCCAATCCCGCAAAATTTCTGAAATGGTTTTTCGCCTTTCGATGTCTCTCTCTCTCTCTCAATTAATATGAGACCCATTTTCCTTGTCATAGGTGGCACCATGTTTGAGCACAAAGCCTGCCATAAAATCAGTTGGGTGCCAACTGACAGGCAAGCAACCTCCAACCAAATTGACCATTTTGCCATCAGTCGCCGTTTTAGAAGTAGTCTCCTAGACGTCCGAAACAGACGAGGTGCCGACATGGGGTTGGTACGAGATCACCATCTTATGATAGCTACTCTCCGACTACGCACTGCTGCCGTTCGTAGATCTAACGACACAAGAATACCTAGGTTCAACGTAGACCGACTGAGAGTTCCCTCAGTGCGCCAAGAAGTAAGGGACCATCTCTCACGTGGAGTGGAAACAATTAGCAGCTCACTGCCCGCCACCATCCAAGACCATTGGTGCGCTGTGAAAACTGTTTTCACATCAGGTGCTGAAAGGATTGTCGGTCGATCGCAGGGAAACCATAGCGCGTAGCTTTCTGAGCATACCTGGAGAAGAATCAACGAACGAAAACAGCTAAGAGCTCGAATTGCAGCAACTCCAGCAGCAGGGAGGATCGAGCTTGAGTCCCTATATCGAATGAAGATGAGAGAAGTACAGCGTAGCGTGAGACGTGACAAGCGCAATTACATCAATGCGCTGGCTACGGAAGCAGAAGAAGCAGCAGCGAGGTGCGACAGCAGAACCGTTTATAGAATCACTAAGGAGCTTGTAGGTGCCCGAAGCTCTACTCAACACCCAGTGAAAGGCTCAGATGGTTCGTTGCTAATATCGGATGAGGATCAACTGAAGAGATGGAAGGAGCATTTTGCTTCGGTTCTAAACCGAGTATTCGCCAGCAATATGCACCCAAGTCAGACTGAAGTGTCCGTAGAAAGAAGTTCCCGAATTCGCACCACAACCCCCAGTAAAGAGGAGATTATTAATCAAAGCACTGAAAACTAATAAGGCGGTAGGACTTGACCGCATACCTGCGGAGCTTTTTCAAGCTGCGCCAACAGCATCGGCAGAGCTATTGTTCCCACTTGTCGGGAGAACATGGGAAGCCGAGAGTTTTCCGGATGAGTGGAAAAAGGGAATGATCGTCAAGCTCCCTAAAAAAGGCAACCTAATGCAGTGCGAAAACTAGAAAGGTATCTACGTGCTGCCTACTGTGGCCAAGATAATAGCTAGAATCATCCTGGAGCGAATCAAAGAACACATTGAAGATACACTCGACGCCGAACAAGCAGGTTTCCGCTCTGGATCCTCCTGTGTCGACCACATCAACACCCTGCGGATCATCATCGAGCAATGTGTTGAATGTCGATCACCACTTCACCTGTTGTTCATCGATTTTGAAAAGGCGTTTGATAGTGTCAATCGGGAATTTATTTGGCGTGCCTTGCGGAGGAGAGGCATTCCTGATAAATTAATAGCAATTATCAAGGGTCCACATGTCACGTTTTGCACAGAGGAAGGCTGTCTGAGGAATTCGAAGTCCAAAGTGGAGTTCGGCAAGGCTGCATACTTTCACCAATACTGTTTTTATTGGTGATTAGCGATGTGCTGAATGCGGCCTTATCAACAGGAAATGGAGGAATTCGATGGACTCTCACATCTGAACTTAAACACCTCGACTACGCCGATGTATGCCTGTCTCACAGAATAATGGACCTTCACCAAATGACAGCAAATGTGGAGAGGGAAGCAGACGTCGTTGGGCTGAAAATTAACTCGGCAAAAACAAAAATGATCAGCCTAGGACCAAACTCATCAACTTGATGAGAGAGTAGAGAGTTTCCAATACCTTGGGAGTATTGTCTCAACCGATGGCGGAACCGAACTGGATATAGACAGCCAAATAGGTAAAGCAAAATCTGCGTTTGGGATGCTATCCATAGTTTGGCGAAGTAATGCAATTAGCTTAAACACCAAGCTACGACTGTTCCATTCCAACGGTTGAGAGAGTATGGAGTTTCCAGTATCTTGGGAGTATTGTCTCGACCCATGATGGAACCGAACTGGATATAGCCAACAGAATCGCCAAAGCAAAGTCCGCGTTCGGGATGTTGTCCAAAATAAGGCGAAGCAAAGCAATCAGTTTGAACACCAAGGTAAGACTGTTCCGCTCCAACGTTGAATCCGTGCTGTTATATGGATGCAGCACGTGGAGAGTGACCACTGCTATCATTAGAAAGCTGCAATCGTTCGTTAATAGGTGCCTGCGCAACATCTTAAGGATTTTCTGGCCCAATCGTATCTCTAATGAACACCTATATGAGAGAACGGGTCAGGAACCAATAGGCACAACCATCCAACTACGGAAGTGGCAGTGGATTGGTCACACGCTCGGAAAGGGTGACAGCTCCATAGCGAACCATGCTATGCAATGGAACTCCTTAACTCAGGATGGCAGAAGACCTTGTGGTCCAAGGAGAACATGACACAGAACAGTCGAGAAGGAAGCACGGCAGTTGGGGAGAAGTTGGGGAGAGCTGAGACACATTGCCAGAAACCGTACACGATAACGCGTAGGCGTAGTCGAGGCCCTAAGACCCACAAGGGGATAAAGGACATAAGTAAGAGATCGAGGGTTTTGAGTCATGGATTCATTCTGAATTTTTAATCTCATTTGACTCAGTCTATGAGAGCGTAAGTGACTGCTCAGAACCTCCACGCAAACGCCGACTACTTAATATTGATTCAAAAACAAATTATAGCCGAATTTTTGTAGCAATTATAGATAATGTTACAAGTCAGCTTAAGAATAGGTATAGTTCATTCAGTTCATATATTTTCTTTGATTTATTAAACAAATCAAAATATAAATATTTTTCTAATTTAATGCCGGATGACAAAATATCTTCTTTAATTATGGGGACTCCGTCCGAAGATGGTCATTTGGATGTATACTGCGGTGGTGCGCCCTATTCTTTCCTATGGATCGCTAGTTTGGTGGCCGGCGGTTAAGAAAGCATACATTACCAAACTCATCAACAAAGTACAAAGGACTGCGGCTCTAGGTGCTACAGGGGCGATGAGAACATGCCCAACTGAAGCCTTGAACGTAATCCTTCACCTTATACCACTCGACCTTCATATAAAGTACATATCAGCATGTAGTGCGGTTAGATTAAGAGAAACAGGTAGCTGGTGCGATAGTCTCTACGGTCACAACAGCATCCTTAATCTGCTACCTCGGGAGTTGGCGGCAAATCTGACCGACTACATAATTCCCAGGGTGAACTTTCGCAAAGATGTCAAGGTGAGATTCCCTTCCAGAGCGGAATGGAAATGTGGCGCGGTGACAAACGAGTTCAAAACAACCATTTTCACTGACGGGTCGAAAATGGACTGTGGGGTAGGGGGCGGGAATCTTTTCTGAATCCCTCCATATCTCTAGTTCATTCCGTCTTCCCAATTCATGCAGCTTATTCCAGGCGGAAGTTCTTGCTGTACGAGAGGCGTGCCGTCTCCTCAAACATACATCGATTCAACTTAACACCATAGACATTTTTATAGATAGCCAGGCCGCTATCAAAGCCATCGTATCTGCGGCTTCTTCCTTCAAACTTGTGGAACAATGCAAGGAGGAGCAGGGATCTGCCCTTGACTGCTCTCGTGCGGAAGATGTCAACATTCCGTTAGGGGCCCTTAAGGGTAGAATCTTTACTCATTTCCTTGCAGATGGTGCTAATAGATGGCGAGGGTTGCAGAACTGTGTCATATCCAGGCAGATGTGGCCCAAGTATAACTGGCGCAGAACACAAGAGCTAATAAACAGAAACCGGGCAGACATTGCTAGAGTTCTGGCAATTAGCACTGGCCATTGGCCCATAGGGGTCCACGCAGCCAGACTGAGCATTACTTTTAATACACATTGTCGTAGCTGCAATATGGCCAACGAGCCTGAAACAATCCTTCACTTCCTTTGTAAGTGTCCGGCCCTTAGTAGGGTCAGACACCGTACACTTGGCAGACACCTTTTTGATAATATTAGTGAGCTAGCGGAGACAAGCATCGGGGACATCATAAGTTTCCTCAATGCCACGGGGTGGATTTAAATAATCTTTTCTCTCCTTTTCCACAAGTCCAATGTCAGTTTTTACAACAAAATAGGTCACTTGAGTTGTGGTATTGAAACGGCGCCTCTGTGCTAATTATGTTTCAGCATAGCATGCTGCCACAACCACACCTACCTACCTACATACCTACCTACCCTATTTCCTGGCATTTCTAATTTTACTACTTTAAAAAATAAACTCAAAGTTTTATACACCACCCCTTCACTTAAAAAGCTTGATGTTTTTTCAACTTTATAAGCATTTTAATACGGAAATGCTTAGAGATACTTTTTCTCAAACTCTAACATTGTGTGAAATCTTTTTAACCCTACCTTTGACTGTGGCCTCTGTCGAATGATCTTTTTCGATTTTAAAAAGAGTCCACACTTACTTAAGAAATTTCCAAAAAGAAGAAAGACTCTCAGACCTGGCAGTTTTATTTATCGAAAAGCACCTTCTTTTAGAAATTAAAAATAACTCAAATTTTTATGAAAGAGTTTTAGCAGAATTCGTAAAAAAGAATCGTAAGACAGCTTTAGAGTACAAATAGGTAGTACATAATTGTAGTTGCTAAATTTTTATATTTAACATCTCTCCGAGTTATCAATAACTTATATAGATTACTTTGCCCAGAACGGCTTCTTTCGAAGCCAGTTTTTTTATGCGATGAGCTCATTGTCTACGTAAATTCCAATGACTTAAAGTATAACAAAGGTGGCTTGGATTACATATCTTAAGTCTGTGTTTCGAATAAACACCAAAATGGTAAGTCTTGAATAAAACATTTTACTTAAACTTTTTTTGGCTTCCCTCTCTTGAAATTTCACCCCACGCCACTGGTCATCTGTACAGGTTTCTGTTCGGGTCATGCTCTTTGCATCTTTTGGTAAAACTTTCGAACATCATTCCTGCTATAACACCTCTCCATTGACTTGATCTAGTGCATTTTATATTCTTTCTTAGAAGATTTTTTTTTTTTTTTTTTTTTCCGAGGGTTGGTGAAAAAATCTTCCATAGACACTATGAAGATAGCAAGCGCGTGCTCATAGTAGTGTCAGATTCTTACTGACTAAAAAAAACCACCCTGCGATTTAATTTGCTATATATTGCAACTAAAAAGGACCTTATCAAACAAATTTTTCTATCATGAAAAAAAAAACTCGTTTGGCAGGTTACTTTCCACTGAAAGATCCTGCATGTTCCGCAATCTAGGCGCGGTTGATTCCTATCTCGCCAAGTCGAAAGGTTTCGTCCTTTGTAGTCGGCGCAATAAATTGCTTTCATCCAGAATTTGTAGGATTGTATTGTTGACATTTCCGATTAGTCGGTTTCTATGCTTTCTCGCGAAGCTTCTAATTTCAGCTTTGATTGTCGGAATTCCGAGATCCCTGTGGATATCATCGTTTCTAGTATACCACGGTGCGTGGACAATTTCTCTTAGCACTTGATTTTCAAAAGTTTGTAAAATATTTGCGTTTGTTTTCTTGGTACAGCCCCAAAGTTGTACACTTTAAGTCCACACCGGCTTTAACACTTGCTTGTATAAAAGCAGTTTGTTCTCAGTACTGAGCTGGGAGTATTTTCCGAGCAACCAGTTCATTTCTCTATATTTGATTTCGAGTTCTTTACGTTTCATTTTCAAGTGCGAATTCCATTTCAGTTTTGCGTCGAGTGTCATTCCAAGGTATTTGGCCTCGTTTGCAAAAGGTATTCGGGCCAAGTTAAGGAAAATTGGTAAGACATTAGTTTTCTTACAAATGAAATTCACGTGAACAGATTTAGATTAGTTGAGGGCGATTCGCCAGTCCCTCATCCATTCATTTACTTTATTCAGTGCTATCATGCCACACCTTATTAAAGGCTTGCGAGACGTCAAGAAATACGCTTGAGCATATCTTTTTCTCTTCAAGTGCTTTCTCGATTACGTCAGTTATTCTATGCACCTGGTCAATCGTTGAATGCTTACTTCTGAACTCGAACTGGTGGTCAGAGATAAGATTATTTCCTTCTATAAACGTTTGGAGACGCCTTAGTAATATCCTCTCCAAAATTTTGGATATAACTGGAAGTAGCGAAATTGGTCTATAAGATTTTACCTCATTTGGCGGCTTTCCTGATTTTAAAGCCATTATAACTTGCGCAACTTTCCATGGGTTAGGCACGTGTTTTAATCTGACCGCAGCATTTACAATATGAAGAAGCTTAATCAATGCTTTTCTAGGTAAATCTTTGAGAATTTCTCCGGTGATCAAGTCATAACCAGGAGCTTTCTTAGGTTTTAGATTCCCGATGTCATGTTTGAGTTCCCTTAGCGTTGCACTTGTAAGCGCTAAATCGTCAGATGGTAAATCCGGCCTATTCATATTGCCGTAAGACACTTGACCATAGTACGGTTTAAAGGTGTCTTCCAGGTGGGCCGCAAAAACGTCCGCTTTTTCTTTATCTTCCCTTGCCCATTCATTGTGATTTAATTTAATAGGCTGCGCGGGGACCTTGGGTCTTTTGGTGCCTTTTACAGCTTTCCAAAGTGAATAATTGGAATCCTTTTTCGCTGTTAAACTTTCAAGACCTATCGCACGATTCTTAAAATCCTTTATAGTCTTCATCAACTAATTGCACAGGTGATTCAAGTCAGCTTTGTGTTGCGGAGCACGACTCTGTTGCCATTTCTGACGCGCTTTTCTTTTTTCCTTGACCAATTCTTTTATTTCCGTAAGATATCGTAGACCGTATTTGTCCGGAGTTATCCTTGGATTGGGAGCATTATTCCAAGAGGCGAGCTGTACGATTTCAACGAAGCGATCAACTTCAACCTCAAGTTCATAGGGTGTCGTAAGTGGAACGCTCAACATTATCTTCAATTTCGTTCTTAAAGCCTTCCCAGTTAGTGGTTCTACCGGTTTTTCGCTCAATGTCAAAACAACTGGGGAATGGTCAGACGACAGATCAAAGCTCTCTTCAACTTTAATGTGGTTGGTAGAAATTCCTTTCACGACGAAAAAGTCGATCAGGTCAGGTATTTTCGAAGTCAGGTTTACCCGTCGAATGGAAATCACAACTGTACTCCATACTTGCCTCATAGAGCATTCTGCCTTTTTGCGAGCTGTGTCTTGAGCCCCAGAATATATGTTTCGCATTAAAATCGCCGCCAATAATGAAATTAGGTTTCAGCAATTTACACAAGTTAGTAAAACCACTTTTTTCAAGCGCGGAACGCGGTGGGCAATAGATAGATGAGATTTTAAGAGTACGCTGACTATTTTTTACTCGAATCGTGCACAGTTGCAAAGTTTCAAGCTCGATCTTTAGGTTTTCGGATTGTTCGATGCAGTCTTTAATAAACAATGATGATTCGCCTCTCGCTTTTCCCGAAGGGTGACATTATAGCCTTTTATTTTTAAATGCGATTCATTTTTTACGTGGGTTTCAGATATCAAACAAATATCGATATCTTTTTCACGCAAGAATATATCATCTTAGAAGATGGTGTTCTTTACTTCTCTTCTGCTTGTAGATGTGGTTAGCCCCTCTCGTCACGCTATGCAATGTCGCTTTATAAGCCTCTTGGTTTGATACGTGCACTTGGCGCTATAAAGTTAAGCCGAACTTTAAATCAACTCGTTGCTCTCAGATAGATTCCTGTGTAAGATTTCTTCTCTTCAATGAATGGTTAATTTCGATTCAATACCGTTGAAAACTTGCTCAATGCAGTATGTTTAGAACATAGTTAGTGTGTACCGTCATACTGCGTTCAGCTTCTGACAGTGTCTTTAAAAATTGGTTACTTAAGAATGAACTCTAGTAGTTACTTATTATATTTCGAACTATTCGCTGTCAATTTCTAAATTTTCAAATTAATATCAAAATATTTTTGATAAATAAATGCGAAGAATTACACAACAAGTCAAACATCAGATGGGTACGACAACAATAATTTATTGACAATTCCTATCACGACAAAGTCCAAAGGTGTGTAGTTTTGTCTTCTATTGAACTTGAACTCGTAAATTGTCAGTTATTTACAGAGCGGCACTCGATTGCTACCCACTGAATGTACCCATTATGTAAGATAAATGTTCCCATAATCATAAAAATTCTGCGGTATTAATTTGTACATCATTATGTAGACAGTATTTTGTTTTTTTTTTTTAGATGAGATCATGCATTTAGCGCCCCCGTGAGATGATAAACGCCCCAAATGACTTCAATAGACACACGCCATTGGAAAACTTGTTCACCACGAACACTGCACGAGTGCAAATCACAAGTTCAAAATGCAATTCATATCGAGACAAATCGTCGCCAGCAGTCATAGTAATAGCAATAGCCTACTGTACGAGTACTATAGCATACTCGTAGGTATACATATGTACATCCATAACAGATTTAAGTGAATTTCCGATAAATACTGCGTGATGTTGAATAAGTTTATTTTCATATCTGACAGGTTCTGTGGGTATCGTTAAAAGCATATTACCATTGACATTCGACTTAAATTAGCCAGGTTTAGCTATCGATTTAGCAAATTTTAGTTATTTCATTCATAATTGCTTGTACACTGAGATACATTGCAGTGTGCTTAATATTATACTTATCAGCTTCCTATTATACTTACCGGCTATCCCGTCAACCTTTGCACCTCCTGACGATAATTTTCAACTTAAAGTGGGTATATTGCTCGTCTAATAACAATGATTACGTGTTCTGTAGGCGAGGCAAAATTGTTAACTTTTAATTTTAATTACGCAGTTTTCCTATCGACTAATTGGCACACGGAAAAAGTTACGAGTAATTATTAAATAAGTTTGCCTTTGTGATTTTCTTCTTCTACTTTAGGTGGGCAAATGAGCTGGGATACTACATTAAATTTTACAATGCAGATTTCTCTTACAAAGTAGTGTGCACATTTATTGATCTAAAAAAAAAATAATTTCATCTGGAATGAACCCGGTTGTAGATATATATACTGGTGTGTATGGTATAATCGGCCCTAATTTTGGTGACAATACGAGTATACAAAGCCGCACCCATGCATCCTTTCTTAAACGTACTGTATTTTACTGAAATTTAAATATTAGATGCGCAACTAAGTTTTCGCTGTTTTTTTTTTATGAAAATGCAACTTTTTTGTGAAAAAATGGTTACAAATGAATCATTCAAAGTATTACCAAAGCTACAACTTTTTCCCATCTTTCTGTCAGAGCTCGAATAGCGTTCATCTTTTGAGGCTATCCACGAACCAAGCCATTTTTTGATGTCTTCATATGAGCGGAGCTGCTGATTAGCCAGACCATGTGCCATCGAACGGAACAAGTACTAATCTGATGGCGTAATATCTGGGGAATATGGCGGGTGGGGTAGGACTTCCCATTTGAGCATTTCCAGATAGGTTTTAACGGGTTTGGCAACGTGAGGCCGAGCGTTGTCATGCTGTAGATTCGCCGTTTTTCGCGCAGTGCTCAGCTCAATCGCATCAATTGAAGTCGATAACGTTCCCCAGTGATGGTTTCGTTGAGTTTCAACAGTTCATAATAAATGACACCGACCTGGGGCCCTACTCTGTATTTCGTTTCGAAAGTAAAATTTTCCGAAATCGAATATTTTGTACTGTCTATTTCGAAAGCGGAATGAAATCTACTACTTTCGGATTTACAATTCCGAAAGTAGAATTTTGGTACCTAGCAACTCGTTTCCTATTGTCAAAAGCATTGAAATACGGAAAATTTGTTTCTACAACAAATGCGATAACGGAACGATTTGAAAGTATCTTAAAATGTAAGTATTTTAGGAAAATCTTAGTGGTAATAACAATTTAAGCAAACAAATTTTAACTTACAGGGCATTTTCAAACAAAAGTTTACGAAACAAATATAATTCGAGATTTTGGTGGAGTTCATGTGTGAACATCCAGATTTGGCCAAAGGATAAATAAAAACCGCTGATACGAAGCAAACATCACATATTTTGTGGAAAAGGATCGCGTCCGATTTGAATGTTTTATTTCGCTCATTTTGAAATTTCACTTATTTCCATAATAATTGATTTTCCCCGTATAATTTTCCGCTCAATCCGTTCTTCACTAGTTTCATCGTCCATCCAAAGTGCAACAGAATCCATTTTCTTTTGCAATATTAAATTCTTTCTTTAAAAATCGCAATTTTTCCTTTTTCGACTTTCACCTACCTATATTTGTATTTGTTTTGGTTTGTTTATGTGACAGATCTCGAAAGAAATAAATCGAGACTCGACAAAGAAAAATCCTTAAGTGGAAAAAGCGTCTAGTACTATTTTTTACATTTCGAAAGTGTTACAGAGTACCAATTCGACAGCGAAACGAAAAACAATTTCGAATAGGATTGACTTTCGGAACGAAATAGAGAGTAGGGCCCCTGGTCCCACCAAATACACAGCATAATCTTTGCAGCGTGAATATTCGGCTGAGCCGACGACGCAGAAGTATGACCGGACAGTCCCCATGACTTTCTTTTCTTTGGGTTGGTGTAATGAATCCATTTTTCATCACCCGTCACGATGCGATGAAGAAAACCCTTCCTTTTTTGCCGCTGGAGCAGTTGTTCACAGGCGAAAAAACGACGCTCAACGTCCCTTGACTTCAAATCATAAGGAAAGCAAGTTCCTTTTTTTTTCATTTTTAATGCATTTTTATTTTTTTAAATTCATTGTAACTTAATTGCTAGACAAAACGCTTAAAACTAGCTTAACTAACTTAACTGTCTTATTCTAACTTACTGGCCCTAAGCGGGCGCTCTAAGTTAAACCTAATACTTAAAACTATGTCTTTCGACGTAACGTGCTTGAAATGAATTTTTTATTTATTGCATTTATTTAATTTTAACGGTAACTAACAACGCAAGTTCCTTGTTTTTGAATCATTCCAAACGCATGCAATCGCTTGGAAATGGCTTGACGGGTAACTCCTAATACGGATGTAAGCTGTTCTTGCGTTTGGCACGGATCCTCATCGGGCAATGCCTCCAATTCAGCGTCTTCGAAGGATTTTGGCCTTCCTTCACTCGGACGGTCGTCAACGTCGAAATCACCGTCTTTGAAGCGACGGAACCAATCACGGCACGTTGTTTCACTTAGAACAGCATCTCCGTAAACTTTTGGAGCTCTCGATGTGCTTCAGCCACCGTTTTCTTCGAATGAAAAAAAAAATCAACACTTCCCACAAATGACGATTATTTGGCACAAAATCTGACATTTTCACACAACCAAAAGTATATGACGACAAAACAAAATCACTAATATGTCAAAACAGTTTGTTTACCATATGTCTAAGCTCGGTTCATGACGTTTTGGATATGTCAAAATCGACCAGCTGTGGGGGTTCTGATTCCAAATTCAAATTCCAACTTCCAAATTCAAATTGATTAATATTTATTTTAAAGTAATGACGAACAAAAAATGTGATTAATATGCGTGCTTCTCTGCTAAACAAAGGAACGAATGAATGTTTTAAAAACATGAAAAAGAGATAGACATATAACAAGAAAAAGGGATGAAACTATTTATAAAAGTAGGCAGCACTTTTGTGGTTGTTGCGCTACCGCTCCATAGAGGGCCAGTGTGTCCCCACACAGCACTTACTGCTGGAGCCATCTATTGATAAACAGCGAGAACTTAGTTGCGCACCTAATATATCTATAATTTTTTTATGAGGCATTGTCCTTCCTAACACTAACGACCTACTTCTGGCGAAATTTTCCACAAATGCGACAAAAGTGCAAGCGCAGGTAGACGCTAACTAAAAAAATATAGTAGGGTAGTTTTTTACACATTTTTTTTTATTAAAAGTAATTAAGGGAACATAAGTGATCGCCTATGTTTGATCCGCATCAAAGCTACTTTCCAAAACATAAGCCTAATATGTGCATACGCTCCTACCGACGAGGCTGACCCTATCAAGGAGGAGTTTTATGACCTCCTGGATGGAGCCTACGGAGCCTGTCCGGAGTATGATGTCAAAATTGTGCTCGGGGACTTCAATGCCAAAGTCGGAAAAGAAAACATCTTTGGCGGGTTAGTTGGTAAACACAGAATCCACTAATCGACCAGAGATAACGGGTACCGACTAACTGACTTTGCGGCAGCTCGTAATACGGTGATAAGTAGCACTAGGTTTCCAAGGCTAAGGATCCACACAGCAACCTGGCGCTCTCCAGACGGTCGAACCGCCAACCAAATCGACCAAGAGTATCGAGCCAGGAGGAGGGAGGAGAAGAAAATACTGCGTAGAAAGAAGAGGGCCTACGCAGTCTCCCAGCTCAAGGAGATCGAAGAGGCTCATGATCGAAGCAACAAGAAAGGCAAGCAACTGGCTGCTGGCTTCAAGGCCGGAACACAGGCTCTTCGAAACAGCGAAGGAAATCTAGTCACCGAAGCGCAGGGAATATTAGATGTGTTTAAGCAACACTTCCAGCAGCTGCTAAATGGGCATCATGTAGAGAGAGTGATAGGGCAAGAAGAGAACCCACGTCCAGTCAATGAAGAACCAGTTCCAGCACCCAGTATAGAAGAAGTTGGCTTAGCAATAAAAAAGGTTAAGAACAATAAGGCCGCCGGCTCTGATGGTTTACCAGGGGAGCTTTTCAAATAAGGTGGTGATGATTTGGTAGGGCGCATGCACCATATCATCAACCAAGTATGGATGGAAGAAAGCATGCCCGATGACTGGACTCCATATGCCCCATCTACAAAAAAGGCGATCCTGTGTCTTGCAAGAATTATCGAGGCATATCCCTGCTTAATGTCGCATACAAGATCCTATCCAACGTACTGTGTGAATGTCTCAAACCATTCTGCAACACACTAATCGGCACGTACCAGTGTGGCTTCCGGCCCGGCAGATCGACTATAGACCAAATTTTTACACTGAGGCAAATCCTGGAAAAGACCAACGAATTTCAAGTCGAGACTCACCACCTATTCATCGACTTCAAGGCCGCATATGATAGCATTCATCGTCAGGAGCTTTATGTGGCGATGGCCGAATTCGTGAACCCGGCAAAACTGATCCAGCTTTGTAGCGTGACACGAGCAGATAGTGCGCAGGGCATGTGTCAACACGGAAGGCACTATCTTCAACAGATCCGTCCAGCTACTGGGGTATGCAGACGATATCGACATCATCGGTCGCTCCCAGCGTGCCGTGATAGATCCTTTTACGGCGATTAAAGAACAGGCGAAATTTGTTGGCCTTGTAGTAAATGAGGATAAGAATAAGTACCTGCTATCAACAAACAAACAAGCATCTGTCCACCACCTAGGACAGAACGTCACTATTGATAGCAACAATTTCGAGGTAGTTAAGGAGTTTGTCTACCTCGGAGTAAACATGAACTCCACAAATGAGATCCTGCGAAGAATTACCCTAGGAAACCGCTGCTACTTCGGTTTGGTAAAACAATTGTGTTCAAAACTCCTAACTCGAAGGACAAAATGTATGCTCTACAGAACCCTTATCCAGCCAGTTCTGCTTTCTGGCGCCGAGTGCTGGACGATGAGCAGGAAGGGAGAGCTGATACTGGGCTCCTTCGAAAGAAAAATTCGGCGGATTTTTGTTCCTGTGTGCGAGGAGGGCGAATGGAGGAGAAGATACAACCGCGAACTCTATGAGCTGTACCAAGATGTGGATGTAGTCCAAAAGGCCAAAATACGTCGACTACATTGGCTCGGCCACATCGAGCGAATGGATAATAATGCTCCAGCTAAGAGAATCTTCGAATCCCAGCCGCCAGGTTCGAGACGACAAGGAAGACCGAACCTCCGTTTCAAAGGCCAAGCCATCGCGGATGCCAGAGCGCTTGGTCTGGATAACTGGAAACAACGTGCCCGAGATCGCAGAGGATAGAAGGCTACAGTGTCTCAGGCAGAGACTCTTTACGGGTCGGGAGCCCGTTAAGTAAGTTAAGTAAGGGAACATTGAATAACACTAATTAGTCATTATTACTGGATGTCCTGTTTTTATTTTTCCTTAGTACTTTGTAGCACCGCCTTTAGCCTTTATGACCGCTTGGACCCTTCGTGGCATAAAGTCATAAAGTTTTTGGATTTCCTTTGTTGTTACATTTCTTTTACATTTGTCTACAAGACAATAGGTTAGGTTAGGTAACTGGGTGCCTTTGTTGACAGGGTTGTCAATAGCTCACTTAGACCAGTTAGAATCCATTGTGCCCATTATTTAGAACGTTGGGAATCTACAAATTTCAGTCTTCGACCGCTAGGCTAAACCACCCAGATAAATGTATGAATCTCAGGAGTTTTCTTAGCTCAATGCTACCTAGCTCATCCAGCTCTGAAAAGAAGTATTTGCCAAAAGCACGGTTTCTTTTGATGGCCAGATCTGGAAAATCACACAGGAGTTGATGAACGGATTCTGTTTCCTCTTTGTCCCTGCAGATTCTACAGTAGTCGTTGTGAGGTAACCCTAGCCGTGCTGTGTGATTACCTATCACGACACCAACAGCTATACGGTTATCCCTTCGACTTAGTTCTATAAGATTGATAGATCTCTTTTTGTCGTAGACTGGCCATAATGATTTGGCTGTAGCGCATGTATATAATCGACACCAGCGTTCATTAGCTTCCTCATTAGGCTCGATGTCTATCTCCCTGTATAGGGTGGTAAGCTGTACACTAGCCTCGGAAACTACCCGGGAAGGGCTTAAAAGTGAACCTTCTCTGGCTAGTTCGTCCGCTTTTTTGTTACAGGAGATATCCATGTGGCCTGGTACTCAGCACAGAGTCACCATGTTCGCCGCTGAGATAACATCCAGTAACACTGCAACCATCCAAGTCTAAACGAGCGATGCATATTTCGAGAATCACAGTAGACGCCGGCACCAGTACCGGTAGCCATTTTGTATCCGTCGGTAAAGATTGCCAGTTCATTCTCGAAACAGACTTTTCCCTCATCACATTCCTCCCTGCTAGGAATTTTTATAGAGAACTTTCGGTTGCAGTTTGACATGGGGTCTCAATATATTCCATCGGTTTAGAATTGAGGCATGACCGTAGGGTTTAGCTTTCCATAGATACAAGACAAAGTAACTGTATTTACAGTAGTGGATTATGAAAGTTTTAAGGTCATTGCCTTAAAGAACCTTAGATCGAATGGCCTTATTCGTTGCAGCCTTCTGGTACGTGTAGTTTCTTGAGCATAAAGAGTCTTAATTTCATTGTCTTTGGATAATGTCAATATTTGTTTTGCTTGTTACACCCCACAGTTGTAAACCATATTGGTTTGATGATTGTCTTATATAGCTATATGAGAAGCTTATTGTTAATTGAAAGTACAGAATTTGTTCCGAGCATCCAGTAGTGGTTCCAATTGGTGGGTTAACGATTTTTCTTCTCGTATTTATGACTTGCTTCATTTTGTCTTCGTTTATTTGTATACCCCATTTGCCGAACCAGTTTGCTATTTCGTCCAGATGTTTTTGAAGTAGATTAGTTGCTGTTTCTAAATTTCGGTGCGATATAAATATTACTGTGTGGCTGCCATTGTTAGAAGAGTTGGAATGTCTGCTGTGTATATGAGAAATAATAAGGGTCCTAGCACGCTTCCTTGTGGAAACCCGTCTTCAACTTTCTATACAGATGAGTTTTCACCTTTATAGTGCACATAAAAGTGACGGTCACTAATATAGTTAGTTAATATAATTTGAAATTCTAGTGGCAGAAGTAATTTTAGTTTGTATATCAGGCCATTGTGCCACACTTTATCGAATTCCTAGGATATATCTAGGAAGAGCGCAGCGCAAAAAAGTTTGTCATCTATGTTTTTTGAGATTTTATTAGTAATACGGTGTACGAGTATTTGTTGTATAGTTGAATGTTTTCGTCTAAATCCGAACTGATGTCTGTGTATTGTGTTATTTTCGTCCAATATGTGTTATATTCGAGTAGCAAATAGTTTTTCAAACAATTTTGATAGACTAATCGGTCTGCAGTTCGCAGGTTGTGAAGCATCTTTAGCAGGTTTGGGAATAGCAATTACCTTAGCTGCTTTCCAGGCTTTTGAAAAATGATTAATAGTAATAATCACATTGAAGAGATTCCTTAAGTATTCTATTGAATATTCCGGGAGTTCTTTAAGGATTTTACCTGTTATGAGGTTATATCCTGGGCTTTTATTTGCGTTGATTTTGTCTTCGTTGCATTTTCTGATTTCTATTACAGATGTTTTCCTTATATTTACAGTAGTGTGCAAAAAATTTGCACATTTTTCAAATGCAATAATTCCCTTTATTAATTGCTCTAAAGGAAGAATTCGAATGAAATCTTTAGTCAAAAGTGTTACTTACAGTTTAATATTTAAAAGGAAACTAAGAAATCCCCAACGTGTGCCCTTGATATTTTATAATTAATAAAAAAAACAGTTTATTCACTTTGAATCTGTGCAAAACATATGCAATTTTTTTTTATTTTTCAATATTTGGTCCAAAAACCATTGTTTCTAATAACTTCCGCACACCTTTTTGGCATGCACGCAATAAGAGAATTTGTTAACTAACAGGGAATTTTTTCCCACTCATCCTTTAAAGCTTCATAAAGAGCTGTTTGCGAAGTAAACCGTTGTCCCTTTATCCGCTGTTTTAGGATTCCCCAAAAGGTTTCTATAGGGTTTAAATCGGCGGACTGTGGAGGCCAATCTAAAACATTAACTCCGCGAGCTCCTAAAAATTCTTTAACATACTCTGAGGTGTGCTACGGATCGTTGTCTTGTTGAAACCTCCACAACAACGGCATTTCTTCCTCAGCATAGGGAAACATGACTGTGTCTAAGATGTCCTTATACACAAAGCGGTCCATTATTATCGTTATTTGGTTTAAAGGACCATATGCTTGAGCCGAAAAGCATCCCCAAACCATAACGGAACCGCCCCCATGCTTCAAAGTAGCTCGGATGTTTCCCCGATTTAATCGCGTTCCTGGCTCTCGACGAACGTAAGGTACGAGGCTTCGTACCATCAGTAGATAAGATATTAAATTTGCTCTTATCGGAAAACAAAACGGTTCTCCATTGTGTCAGGGACCAAGTTGAATATTTATGAGCAAATTGAAGTCTAAATAATATGAAATTAGAAGCAGTTTTTTATCAAACAAAGCGCCTACCTTTTTTGACAGTGTTTCAAGGTTAATAGAGGCTTCTTAACAGCTTGGTATGCCCTCAAATTACTTTCTTTTGCACCTCTACGAACTGTGCTTGCATCAATTGACAAGTTGAGGTCCTTTACAATTGCAGCTGAGGACCGGAAAGGGTTTCGCCGGATAATATTTATGATTTTTTTTATCAGTTTGCGTGTCTGTTTTTCGAAGACGACCACCAGAATGAAGCGTTTCAATTGACAAATTTTGTCGGAACTTTGTAATTATCCGGAAAACAGTTGATTCGTGAATCTTGAATCGTTCAGCTATCTCTCTTTGCTTCGATCCGTTTTTAAAAGCCTCGATTACCAGCTCCTTTGTTCAGGAATCATACTTATTACCTGCAATTTTTTATACGCAAATATAGTGAAAACTGAATAAAAAAAAATTGCCTATGAGCATAATTTTATTGATGAAGAATACTATTTTACTAATCTGATCTGAATATCCCGGAAGTTAAAACAGAAATGAGGAAAAAATAAAAAACTTGCATGTGTTTTGCACAGCTGCATAGTTGGCAAGCTAACATTTTCTCCGGTAATAACTGTACTTTTTTCCGTTTTTAGTGCTAAGACCTAAGAATGTACTGTCAGTAACAGATTTATCCTGAAATTTTTAAAATATTATCCTTCTTTGTACAGTTAATCAAATAAAACTTCAAGAGAAAAAAAACTTGCAAATGTGTTGGTTTGTTACTTTTATGGGTTGTGCAGTTCCTTAAGTTCTTTAATGGATCTATGAAGTTTTGTTTTCACTTCATTCGTTCTATTAATTTGACATGTTTTCCTTAGTTTTCTTTTTCCTATTACTTTTCTTTTTATTTGCGCAAGTAGGTTATAATTATTTTCCTTTGCCATTGTCATTGGTGTTGATCGACAGCTTGCTTCCCGAATTATATCGTTGAAGTGAATTATTGCTTCTTCTAGATCTTCTGGTGTCCTTAATGGTATCCTGCTGTAACTCCAGGTTAAAAAACTTCCCGAAAAGTATCCCAGTCAGTTATTTTATTATGTTATATCTTAAGTCTACTCAATAATCATAGATACGGTTTTGAGCTCTTTAATTGACTTAGGTGCCTTGTTACGTACTTTCTGATCCATAACTGACCACAAGTTCTCTATTATATTAAGGTCTGCCTTGCATTGGGTTATCTGTTTGAAACTGGTTTTGATCTAAATTTTAGGTCGAAAGTTGCCTTTACTTACGGAATGAGTGCGATGAAAGTTAGCGGACTCATCCTGAAGTATGTGATTTGGGATGTAGTAGCATAACTCCTCTATTGTAGGAACAACACCATCAGCAATGATTTCTTTGTATTTCATTGCATTTACGGAACCGTTCAAAAGCAAATTATGACCAAGACCCCAATTTGTCATGCATCCCCAAACCATGTGGGAATGTCAAATCAAATCAAATTTGGATTCGTCAGAAAATATGACCCTTTTCCAACCGTTGGCGGTCCATTTCCCGGTACTTTTGGCAACACATAAATTTTTTTTTATTATTACTGCAGAGAGAAGCGGCTTTTTTGCAGATCTACGGGTTTGAGGACCCACTTCATTTAGCTGGCTTTGAACACTTAATGTGCTGATGTTAATAGAACATCTATCGTTCAAGTCTTTCTCAATTCCTTGGCAGATGCGAATCAGATCTTGCCGTGTTGTCGCTTTTTTTTTGCGTCTTACGCTTGCCTCTCAGTACTGCCTACCGAGCTGAATTTCTTTATAAGCCGTCTCACAGTGCTTTCGTGGTATCCAGCAACGTCTGCGATTCGCCTATTTGAAAAATGTTTACCATGAAGAACGAGAATACGTCCTTTATCTGCTTCGCACAAAACCATCGTAAAATTCTTTAACTGTTCACAAAGTACTTTGTCGTGGTCTAGAGCACTAATGCGTTATCGACATGAGTGTTTTTTTTTTCTTTTATACATCAAAAAGAATAAGCATATCATAATATGTTTAAAATATGAGTGGAATGCACCCGGACGAGCACATTTAGAGGGAAATAATTGCATGACAGTACTACAATAATTGTAAAAACGAAACAGTACATAGTACATATTTTCAGAATGAAAACAAAACAATTTATACACACTATTGTCACAACTACAATAAATTACACCGATTACTCTCGGAGCATATTTTCAGTGATTAGTGAACGAATGACTCTGTAAACAAATTGTAATCAACAGGTTACTTTATGACACGATGTCACGTTATTCGCAAAATATAGGGTAAATTGGGTCACCTTCGGTATAAAGAACTCGGACGTGCCTAATCCAATTGCTAGTATTGAAATGGGTTCATATACCAAAACTTCTGCAGCCTTGGCTACATGTATTAGGCATTCTTTTTCTCTTTGCTGCCTAACCATTCCTCGAAAGTAATTAATTAGAATTTTATGAATTATGGCATCATTACATGAGGTAGTAAACGTAGCAATAGTGGGTAGCAATAGTGGGTTTATCCATTTTTTTCGGTGTAGGATCAGTGTGCGATCATTGCTCGAAATCGATAGACGCGTGACCAATTTGCTTTCAGTTTTACTTTTTTTTTTTTTTTAGAGGAAGGGGAGATCTTCAAAAGATACTGATGATCCGAGTAATCAGCATGCCGGATTTTTACCGACTAAAACCACCTCCCACATAATTGCGATCTAGTCACTTGGACTAATAAGCAATTTTTTTCTGACATCTTAGTCTTTGTATGAGTTACACCCCCTGGTGATCCTTTATTTCGAGTGCGTATGTATTTATAAGCAAGTATATACATATTTATTTTTCTTATATTAAGTTAAATCGAGAGGTTTTGTTCTTTTAAGCCTTCGTAATTGATTTTCATTATGCATTAGTTTTCTTGCATCTATGTTTATATGCTCTTCTAGCTTTTCTTTGTGTTTTTTTGCATGTTTTAGAATTTCTGCAGATACACTTTCTACCTTCAGGTCTCGATGAAGGTCAGTATTTCTTATGTACCAAGGTGCATTTACTATATTTCTAAGCACCTTATTTTGGAAACGTTGTATTTTGTCTATGTTTGTCTTTTTGGCACAACCCCATAGTTGGATTCCATATGTCCATGTTGGTTTCAGAATTTGATTATATAAAAGCACTTTATTTCCAATTGATACGGATGAGTTTCTTCCTATCAGCCAGTGCAGTTTTCTATATTTGATTTCTAACTCTTCTTTTTTCTTTTTTACGTGCTCTTTCCATCTCAACTTTGCATCTAGAGTCATACCTAAATATTTCGCTGTATTAGCGCATGGAACTATTTCTTGGTTTATAATAATTGGTATATATTCAATTTTTTTATTAGTAAAGTCAACATGGACTGACTTAGACTCGTTTAATTTGATTCTCCACTTATTAGTCCATTCACAGATTTTGTTTATGCCAATTTGTAGTTTTTCTGTGGATTCTTCATTGGTTCTTTCTACTGCTAGTATTGCAGTATCATCTGCGAATGTTGCCATAGTGTGGTTTTCTAATTTAGGAATATCACTAGTATATAATAAGTATAATATTGGGCCCAGTACACTACCTTGCGGTACGCCGGCCTTTATTTCTCTTATATTTGAATAAGTACTCAGTTGTTTTATTCTGAAATGTCTTCCATCTAGATACGATTTCAGAATAGAAGCATATTGATTTGGCAACATACATCTCAGTTTATAGATAAGTCCTTCGTGCCATACTTTATCAAAGGCCTGCGCCAGTTTTACTAGAAACTGAAAAAAATTTGCTTCGTATATAGACTTTGACTTTTCTACAATTCCTCCATATGGCAAACTTTTTGGGGGAGATTTAAAAAAAAAAAAAAAAAAAACATTTTGAAAGGAATTTACGGCGATAGAATTCTTATTGTGAATATCACATCAGAATCCATGAATTTCGAGTAAAAATGATGACTCCACTCTAACTTTATTCTGCAATGCATCCATACTACATACATTGTAAACGCACGCATTTTATAGACCTCACGACGAAATTCACGTTGCGTATTTACAACTGAGCCAGAATTTCAATAATATTTTTTAATAATTTCCACATATTTGGGAAGCGTCAAACGATGTATGATGAAATGGCAAACCCTACTGAATATTTTGACAGCTGGATATCATTGGTAACTTTGACAGCTGCTAAAACATAACAACTGAAAAAACTATCATTTCTATCTGGTCACCCTTTGTATTGCCAAAAGAATAGGAAATCAAACGAAATAATGCTTGAAAAATATGCAGTTCAGATCAACTCACAGTCAGCATTTCTAAATTTTCTATCTTAAACGTTATTTTGTTGGTTCGGGCAACGATAAGCGCTTCCATTAGTATACATTACACAAAGATATTTACGATTGCCTTTGAGAACTATATATAAATATTCTGAAATACATACAAACATTTTTTACACAGTTTTTAAAGTACTTATGAGGTGTGAAGGTTGCTGCTTTTTGTAGGTTGTTGTTATTACACCTCTCATAGCTAGGTACAGCTGTGTGTTTTATAACCCAGAATACTTTTTCAAAGTGGCAAAAGTAAAACAAATTACATTATACAATCTGGATAGGTCTGAATTCAATACAAAATGTATGAAATGAAAACAAGTTTCAAAACCAAAAAGTAATTTTCGTTCCAAAGCAGCTGATTTTGACACCTTTCACAAATGTGTTCTATCCTGAAAAAAATAAAATTGTGTGCTTGACTATTCGGACAGAGTCATCGAACAAAAGCAGAACACTCTAGAACCGTGCTCTGATTTTATCGAACGAAAATGCTTTTCTTTTCCAAACTGTTCGAAGCAGGGTCTCAGATATACGTACCTACTTTGAATTTCTCTCCCTATTTGACAAAAGACATTTTACATTTATTCATTAAAAATTACCAGTTCTACCTCTTTAACAAAAACTCATCGGAAATTATTACTTTTATGTAGATTTACATTAATCTGGGAACAGTGAGATTCTAGCCATTTCACAGCAATTAAGCCGTAATCGAACATGATACCGAATTTATGATATTGGTGCATATACAGTGTTGTGCAAAACATACCGGATTTTTCTTGAATATTTTTCATTGATGAATTCTAGGGGATAGGAATACAGTAGGTAAACTTGTTTGTCAATTTAAGAAAACCTATTACATAAGTTTACAAATACAAAAAAAAAAAAACAATGTCTTGCTGTCATAATTTTTAAAGTTTTATGCAAAACTGTAACTCAACTCAATGTCATGCCTGTGCAAAACATACCGGATTTTTAAAAAGCATAGTATTTTCTTGCTCTACATCTTACTGATAACAGTTTGGCTGTCGTTTGGATTGAGCTACAGACTGAACAAAATCAAGCAAAAAAAAAACATCTCCAAATTGTTTACTATTAAATGGCCAAAAATAAATACAGTGGTGTGATTAAAAATCAGGTTGTGGCAGATTTAAGGCAGGGCTAAAACAATGTGACATTATAAAAAAGTTTCGGAATGGAAAACCGGTCGAAACTATTCACTGTGGAGGACGTCCGAGAAAAACGAATGTCCGAACCGATCGCCAAATTAAAAAATGATCCTTAAAGATCCTTTCTTGTCTTCAAGAAAGATTGTTAGCGAGCTCAATCTTTCAATTGAAGCAAGCGCCGTACACAGGCTTTTAAAAGAAGCTGATTTTTGTTCTTTTAGACCAGCAAAAAGCCTCTACTTACACTTAAGCATAGACAAAAAAGGTACCATTTTATTATTCTAACAAGTCTTTGATTAATTTGCTAACGCTAATCGTTTCTAAGACTGCAATTTGCAAGAAAACATTTGAATTGGTCAGCAAGAAAGTGGAAAAATGTACTCTTCAGCGATGAGTGTAAGTTTAACTTGATTGGTTCTGATGGAAGTATTCATGTTAAACGAAAGAAGGGGACACGTCTTCAGCCACGACATTGTCATCCAACCGTAAAGCATGGAGGAGGCTCTGTTATGGTTTGGGGAAGTTATTCTGCTGAAGGATGTGGTCCACTAATATTATGGATCGTTTTCACTATAGGGATATACTGATATAACACGATAATGACCCAAAACACTTTTCAAAGTTGGTTAAGGAGTGGTTTTGTGGGCCCTTTTAAAAAGACGGGTAGGGTCAAAAAGGCACACATCTAATAACACACTTATGACGTCACTGAAGAATGAATGGGAGAACATTCCAAAAGATATTCTTGAGAATTTGGTGTCATCCATGTCTAAGAGATGCGAGGAGGTCTTAAAAAACAACGGTTACTCGATTTTGTCCAGTCAGTGCTAGGCAAAACAAAAAATCCGGTATGTTTTGCACAAGAAGTTATCGACTTAGGCTAAGTTTTTTTTATGGTATATTAAAACATGTTATCAGAAAACTTTTTTTTTTATACACTAAGCTTTCTTATATTGACAACAAATTTTACCTAGGTTCATTCAGTCCCTTAGAATTCACCGAAGAAAAACGTTCTATATAAATCGGGTATGTTTTGCACAACACTGTAGCTCTACATATAAAATTTGCAATATGACGTTTAAATGACAGCTGTCAAAGAGAAAGCATATAATTCAATTTCTAAATGTTGAATTGGATCATTATACGTAGCCAGAGTCAAAGGCAAAAGCATAGAAGTATTTTTTCGAGTGAAATACGTAGGTGGTATGTCCCTACTTAATGAATTACAAATTCCTATTACGGACAGTATGACGTTTTCGTAATTTAGATAAAAAAAAAATAGTTAGCTTTTATTTGCTAAGGGCATATTTATCAATAACATTCCTCATAACCCAGTATTCATTCACGAATTTTCGTTAAATTTTTTTTTTGGATAGTAATCAATACTAATGGAATACTAATGTCAGCTTTATGATGCATAAATAAAATACTAAACATAATTTGTCCAGTGGTAATAGACTTCTATACACTCATATAAATACACTGCGAAACATCGCGTCTAAATACCCTAAAACAAACTACCTACCTAAAGTTATAAAATAATAACAATAATACGTATGTCTTGTACATATTTCAACGAAATTCCTTATCAGCCGCCCCCAAAAAATTCTATATCTTTGCACACACCCCAGAATTATTTGAGCTTGTAACGCATAAATTAAATTAGATGACGACTAGCGGCGTAATTTGCCGTCGATTTATTTATCGAGTCTGATAACAAAAAGAAAAGAAAAAACACCTTATCATGCTTAAGCGGTAATTTTTCATTTAATAAAACCTATTGGCTTTTGATTGACAATTATGTCAAATTCTAAATTTATGGTCAAATTTATTGATTCACAATAACTACCGTCTAAAGTTCTCTTAAAAATTGGAGTCGTTACTCTTAAGTTCTTTGAATTATGGGAGAAAAGAATTCTTATAGAAAGCGATAATGTCAAATAAGATAGGGAAGGTGCTTTGAAAAACTTACAAGTTTTTGAACTTTAAATATAAAAGGAAGCCATCTATAAGAACCTAAGCTAAAAAGGCATCTGTAACTATTGAAATAGGTGTTAACGGATACCACAACGACTATTGTTGAACATTGCTCAAAGATGACTAAAACTACGTGACAATTGTGAATTAAGGAGGAAATATGATTCAAGTCTATCTTTTTCTTTTCCTTTTGTAAGCCTTTTACTTCTTGTACGACCTTATGCATTATGAGCCTCCCATTTTTACTGCATTGCTGCCATGCCTACTATTATGCGATTTAATTTGACCCATGAAAGCACTTTTTTTCCTTAAATTGGTGAACATTTTTACCCCTTTTTAGAGGTTCGTACCAAATAGTTATAAAACGGAACACTACTGGATTCAACGCGGTGTCTTTCGGTCTATGTGTCTGTCTTTCCGTCAGTATTGTCACGTGTAACTGTGTTTTGAACCGTTTCGTCTGAACTGAAAACAATTAAGAAAAAAAAAAAATTTACAAAGAAAACAAATATATTTCCACCTCAAAGCTAGAGATCTAAGGAATTCGAATAATGGAAAATCAACTGCAAGACGTGTGCCGGATTCCGGTATCCGAATTTGTTGGTTTTCGAACAGACATATCTACATATCCGATCTAATTCACGAACCGAATTTATCAAAATCCGTTCGTGTGTTTTGAATTCTATGAATTAGATTAGAAGAATAATCCGAAAATTTTCAACACTCCTCCTTTTTAGATTAAGCGGTTAATTGGTTGAAGCCAAATTTGACAATTTGTTGACGAAATTAAATACTTACATATTACCACTAACATATAAATCAAATTTCATCAAAATTTGTTCATTAACTCTTGAGCACGCCGTGTGACAGCAAACAGAGAGGTCGACATGTAACAAAAATTGTTTGTTTTGTCCTGACTCTTATAAATCATAGATACACTTTTCCTCCGAATTAAAGTTAAATTAGCGGTTCAGGACATTAACCGCGAAAGGCCCGACTCGCATTTGGGGATTTTTTTTTTAAAGTTTTTGCGACTTTTTACCCTTTTTGGAATAATTTACTAAACTGAATCATTTTATGCACTGGAACTTTGTTTACACACTTTCGTAAGAATGCAAATTTTATTAAGCCCGTAGCTTGTTAGTTAAGTATTCGATTTAGTAACTAATGCTGGTGTTCCTTAAGGCTCCGTTCTCCTCTCTCCAACCACTTTTCTGATGTATGCCAGTGACCTTTCGCTTATTTGCAATCGAATCCATTATTCGTTAAACTACATCGAGGGTCCCAAATTGTGGAATCTCATCGACAATGAAAATTTCTATCAAATCCGAGTTCAATGTCTCTGAAAAGGGAACGCAAACGAAACGGAGTCAATGTACATAAATACAGTAGCTCAGACTACAAACGGTGGTTCTAGATACTTTCTATTTTTCTTAACATTTTCCTATGATCTATTCTACTTGAACACTTGGGTGGAAACGAACTGTTAAGAGTTTACGAATATTCTTCAGGCTTATAGCTAATCTGTGATCAGTCTAGTTACAGTCATATTCCTTCGTTTGAACGCAGACGTAACTTCGGGTAGTGAGTACTCCTTAATCAGAACTTTCACCACAAATATTGGACCGAAATATAAAGTTTCATATCCTACCTTTCCGTATAGTCACAGTCACTACCTTTCCACACAGTACACGTGTATTGTAGGTAGTTCCTTCTGCACATTTATTTTAAAGACTGCTTTCGGGAGCACCATGAAATTTAGGATCTACGAATGTGAATTAGTTTGACTTCATCGGTATTCCCAGAAAGTTGTTATATACAGGGACTCAAAAGTAGGTAATGTATATCGACACTCCTTTCTTCCCTGAGCAATCTTGTAATTCATTCTTCAACATTGTCCTAAGTGGTGGAGAACTTAAACAAAAATAGAGGGCACGATTGAGTTGCACATACCAGATTTAGGCAAAATCGATAAAAAGCCAAGAAATGAAGGTTTTCATAAAATGCGGTAAAAAGTTAAACGACTTTTTTTTGACCATATACCCTTAGGTACGAGTACGTCGAAAATCGCATTAACCATATTTGAGAATTAGCCAATATTCGCAAGTCCGCTAAGTAAAGTGTCGTTATGCAGTCTTATTGCAAACGCTCATACTATCTACTTAAGATATGAATTTTTGTCGAAATAATTGGAGACGTTTTTCAAAATTTGCTTTAAGTAAAGTACCGTTAATTTTGATGCTAGATTAAGAATTCTGATTGTGACTCTGGGTATGATGCCACAGACCCTAGATAATAAGTTTGAAGTTAATCCATCCAGCAGCTTAGGCTGCAGGCTGAGGCGTAGACGGACAGACAATGAGCCGGACTGAACTGCGAGACCCACCACCAGACCCACGAGACATCACCATGTCAGCCTAAATCGGAAATTTTCGCAATTTTGAGCAACGCGCCGTGACGTACCTCGTGAAAAAAGGAAAATCACCTAAAGAAATTTTCGAAGGCATGTCATCGACTCTTCAGGATTCTAGGCCTTCGTGTACTCGTACCATGGTCAGAAAATGGGCTCGCTTATTTCAACAAGGGCGAGCTAGCTGTTAAGACGACTTCCGCCCAGGGCGTCCTGTGTCAGTGGTCACTGAAGAAAACGTCGGAAAAGTTGAAAAATTAGTTCTGGCAGACCGAAGAATAAAAATTTGGCAGATAGCGGACGAGTATCACATCAGCAAAGAACGGATTGGAGAAATTTTGCACGAGCATTTAAACATGAAAATAATGTGTGCGCCCTGGGTATCGAAAATGGTCACTCCGTTCGACAAGCAACGACGAGTCGAGTGTTGCAAAGATTTTTTGGAAGTCCAAACAAGAGTCTATGCAGTGGATTGAAAAAGGGGAGAGGCCGCTGAAGAAATTCAAGGTGGAAAATTAGGCTTCGAAACTTATGGCGACTGTTTTTTGGGACAGCGAAGGTGTTTTGCTGATTGATTACCTGCCAAAGGGGATTACAATGAATGGTCAGTATTATACAAATTTATTGAGGCAGGCACGTGAAGCGATCGCACGGGAGCGACGTGAGAAACTCAGGCACGGAGTGTTGTTTTTGCAGGATAACGCGCCTGTTCACATGACGCGGGTTTCGAGACAGGCCTTAAGAGACACAGGTTTTTAAAAGACAGACCACGCACCCTACAGCCCAGGCGAGCGACTTTTTCCTTTTTTTCCAATTTGAAAAATGAATAACGAGGCCGGAGATTTGCAGATGAGAACGAGATCAAGGCGGCGATAGAAAGTCATTTTGAAGGCAAAGAAAAATAATATTTTTTCAGTTGTATCAAGTCACTGTATGCCCGATGTGGGAAATGCATTTCACTCGAGGGAGATTATTATTTTTTTTTTTTTACAATTTGCATGTGTTAATGGGGATATGTATACCCTTATACTAATTTTTTGCGTTTTTGTGGAAAGGAGAAGAGACAGAGAGAAAGACAGAGTGGTGTAGTTTGAGACTCAGGTGGTATTAAGTTTCTGTAAACTCCTAGGGTGGCTGTCCAGATAACTGGGGAGTATTTTGTTTGTTTTCGCTATTATTGTCGTTGTTTATGATTCACAATATTTTTTTCCGTCCTCCTGATGTCATCATCACGATCAAGTTGCATTTTAGCCGTATGACCAGCCATTGACTTAACTTTCGCAAGTGATCGACCTTTTTTTTTTATTTATTTCATGCGAAATAAATAGATGATTCTTGACATCAGGATTCGAACCGTGAATCAACAGCGTGACAAGCGTGGTATACCACTATACCACGGCCACCCTTTATATTGAGAAATAAAATTTGTTAATCTAATCTCTTGTTTCACATAATGAGCCATATTCATAAAAACGAAGGATATCCTCCCAAGTATAAGGTGGAAGTATAAGGTAATGCTTTAAAGTAAAAGGTTGAAGTATAAGCATTTCCTTCTTTTCGTATTCATAATGATTACCTTGTACTTGCGAGGATATCCTTCAAGCACAAGTAAAAGGTAGACTCGTCAAAACGCTGAATGACATGCTAGATGCTAGAATATCTTTTAATTTTTATGTTGTACCAGCTCCCTTTCCTTCTCTTCGCCAATATGAAGACAAGGTTGTAGAAGAAAACTGACTTAAAAAAAAAACTGGGAATGAAGCGATCAAATTGTTGGATTGGGAGAAGCGTTTACTAAAGGCTATAGAAGGTGACAGCAATCCAACTATTGGCAGAATCGGTGGTGCCATCCAGGTCGGTATTCATGAAGACGAATCTATGTAGCAAAGAGGGAGTGAACCAGCCGATGAACGAAGAAGCAGTAAAGTATTTCGTATTTCGTCTCTCCCACAAAATTTGTTACCACCAAAAATGGTTGAATTTCTTCTCGTGCCTCTTCAACAGGTTCGAAATCAGGATCGCCTAAAGTTTTAGCGATATTATGGAGAACGACACAGGCAATTATTATTTTTGGTATATTTTCCAATTTCACCCGACAAACGTACTGTAAGATAGGAAACCGGCGTTTCAGTGGTTCAAAACATCGTTCAATAATTACTCTTTCTTTTTTCAAGAGCATATTATATTTTTCTTTCGCACCAGAAGTAGGATTTTCATATGGAGTCTTTAGGAATGGTTCTATCCTATATCCGCTGTCACCAATGAGCACAACATTGTTTTGATTTCTTAATTTCAGACACACTTGTGAATTTTTCCATATTCTCAAGTCATGTACGGATCCAGGCCAACTGACATCAACACTAGTAAACATTTCTTTGGCATCACAAGTGGCTTGAACATTCAGAGTAGGTTTACCTTTTCGATTAATGTACTCATCTGCATAGAGTTTTGGTTTCAGTATCCCTAAGTGGGTACAATCGATTATACCAATAGCTGTCGGAAACTTAAACTTTCTTTGCCTTAACTCTTTTGCTTCCATTATTTTACTATTGGTAGTTGGAAACTTGATCCAATCAGTTGCAAGTGCAACTATGCTGTCAACTACTGCATTCACAGTCCGAGATACCGTAGATTGACTAACACCAAGTTCTTCACCGATACCTTTCTGATATCCAGGATCAAACATACCTTCATTCTATGGGCAGTTGACAAGGCACCTCCACGAGTTTCTTCATTCGTACCTAAAAATCTGTCCGCGAGCCACTGTAAATTTCTATCTTCAAAACGGTATAAATCTTTAAAATCACGAGCAAGTGTAGATAAGCGGGGCTTGTAATATCTAGCATCCCTCACATGCACAACATCTGCCATCGCGCTGAAAATCGGATAACACAACCGTTTACTACCGAGATGAGTCTGCTACTGACCTAACTCAGACTTTTTGAAGGATTTGCTTTTTATTTAAAGTAAAAGGTCAAGTTTATGCATACCCATTTACTTTTATGTGAATAAAACGATATGCTTTTACTCGAAAAGTATAAGGTTCTGCTCGAAATTATTATGAATACAAGCAGAAGGATTTCCGTCATATTTTGCTAGTATAAGCATATCCTTTTCTTTATGAATACGGCTCAATGCCTTAGGCCGCGAACTTATCAGCCGCCTCTCGTAATAACGCAAAGACAACGCCGGTACCATTTTTCAGAAAATCATTATTTTGGAGGTGCCTTCAGTACAAGCAAAACTAACAGGAAAAACTGGAAAAATATTTTTTTCCAAAAATATTTTTTTTTAAATTTGCGCCCACAGTGGAGTAATGCCTGCGGAAAATGTGTATTTTTATTCTTTTACCATTTGTGTGATCTGAGAGTAATCATTGGGACTAATGCATTTTTTTATCGGGTTTTCCTGTGGTCGCTTTTGCCCGTGACAATACGAACTGATACTGATCCGTCTTATCAACTCCTTTCTTGGCCACCTCTGGTGTTCCGCAAGGCAGTCATCTAGGTCCCCTTCTCTTCATTCTAACCATAAACGATGTCAAGAAGGTTAGTAAACACTCTTCCCACTCTCTGTACGCTGATAATACCAAATTTTTCAAAGCCATCTCTTCACCACATGACTACTATCTCCTTCAACAAGACCTTGATAGTTTTTCGAACTGGTGCCTACAAAATCGCTTAGAGCTCAATATCGCCAAATGCCAATCCATTACCCTATCACGTAAGCACCAAGTGTCCTCCGCCCGCCTTTACCTTATCCATGGTCAACCTATATCCATCGTTCAATCTCTCCGCGATCTTGGAATGTTGTACGATAGGGAACTCAATTTCCGTTCACATATTAATGAGATAATTCGTAAAGCTAACTCATCACTTGGCTTTGTCAAACGTTGGTTCAAAGAATTCTCCGACCCTTACGTGACCAGATCCCTCTACATTACCTTTGAGCGCCCCCTCCTTGAATACGCCAGTCAAGCGTGGTCACCCTTTCAGCAAGTTCATGTGACCAGAATCGAGAATGTTCAACGTCGATTTCTTTGATTTGCCCTTCGAGGTCTTCCTTGGAACGATCCATTTATCTTGCCTCCCTATAAAGACCGCCTCAACCTCATCAACCTGAGTACTCTAGAGAAACGCAGAGATGTTGCAGACATTCTTTTCATTCATCGACTTCTTTCAGGCTCTGTCGATTGCGCATCTCAATTTTCTTCAATACCAACCCACGAAATTTACGGTGCCCTCGTCTTTTCTATCTATCGTCCCACCGCACTTCATATGGATCTAATGAAACAATTTCCCGTATGCTGCGAAAAATGAACTCAAACCTCACCCAGTTTGATTTTAACCTCAGCACTCCCTGCCTCAAAACCGAACTCCTTCACCATTCTCCTTAGCTTTAAGTCTTAAGTTTTAGTTTTAAGTTTTAGCCTTAAGTTAGTTGTAGCTTGTAACAAGCCAAATAAATGGGGGCTTTCACCCCCACCAAAATTAAAAAAAATAATGTCCTGCCGACATTCTTTACATTCTCATCTCCGCCGCCGTAATTTTACACTTGCATGCCTCATATATTGTCCAACATTGCGAACCTTACTCGTATAAGCAGGCCGGATAACTACAGTTCAAAGTTTCCCTTTTAACTTGAGTGACATTTACCTTTCACATCGAAGGTTATCACCTTCAGTCGTTAGTTGAGTAGAAAATTATAGCTCTAAGTGATCGTAGTTACTACTCTCTTAAATCCGCATACAATGTATGAGATACATTAGCAAGCTATACAAGATCAACATCAATCAAGAGCTAATCTGCACAGACAGACCTTAAATGAGTAAAAAAAACAACTTCCTACGACGACTTCCTTCCTACACTACAATAAATTCTTTGCACCTATACTCATGTAATAAGCATAACGATCGCTTTACCATTTCTCTTTAGTAGCGAATGTTTCTCTTACGCCAATTCAGACGAAAAAAGAAAGCACACTCATAAAGCTTACAAAACATTTTACTGATAGCCACAGCCACAGCCACAGCTCTGATGGCATTCATTCTTCGAAATCCCCAATCCTCAAGTTATTATTTATTATTTATTGACATTTCATGCGGTTGGACAGTGTAAATATAGGAGCATCATCATCATCCTCTCAGCGGTTTGACGCGTCAACTAAGCATGTTGATAAACAAACGAAAGTCTAAAGTTAACACGACTCAAATATATTGTTTGCGATTAGCAATTTGTTTAAATGTTTGCTTAATTCGTTGAGTTTTGGTAAACAATATGACTCGAGATGACAATGAATCCGATTTAGAAGCTAAGTAGGTGCGAATAGCAGCGCATTATCATCTTTTTCTTGATCTATAAGTTAGCACGTGCTCTTAAGTGGGGCTATTAGACTAGACAATAATAATTATGCTGTCTGGATATATTTAGAAAATTGTATAAACACACAAATACACAGATTTTCAGTAAAAAGATACAAAAGTATCTACTCTGCGAACACGTGCATTCATCTCTCGCGAATTATGTTGCAGATAGATTGTGTGTTAGTCTGGTTACTATACATCGAACCGGTGCAACAGCTTCACCTGCCGCCTGCAAAACGTGTTTTTTTTATGCAATTTGAAGTTCAATCGTGTGATGCTATGATGTAACATCGAGGGTATAAGTCATATAGGCACTTGTGATGTGGTATATGTGTGTAAACCGTAATTAAAAGCGTAGATATTCCTATACAATCTCACGTATTTGTTGCGTTGCGTTTTAGTTTGTGATGGGTGGGACTCAACGTTCTTAAAAATTTTCGTCAGGCGATCCGTTTTCTCGACCGTTCTCAATGGCAACCTTGAAATATGTGGATTTTTTTTTAGATATAAAGTTTTATGTGCGCGCAACGTCGACCGTCGTATTTATTTGGACCGAGGTTGGCCCAGTTCGAAATAACTATCTGACAAAGGTGAATGGCTTTCGAGAGTTTACTGTGTAGCGAGAGTGTCAGTAAATGGGACTGTGGAAAATTTAATTACAGCAAAATCTTGAGAATTGGGTTGCTGTAATAAATATCGAAAAGATCTGTGGATGTTGCCAAATCCCGTGAAATTTTCAAAAAACTGAAAGTCGCTCCCAGAAGAATTTTTACGAGAACTACGGAAAAATATGTAAGAATGTCTCATTGCCCCAAAACCCATCCACAACAAAGTATTCAAGAAGAAACAAATATACATACATATGTATATCAAAATCGCTTTACTAAAAGGAAAAACAAATTTTGTGCCTGCTGGATAGCAATCAAATTCTGCGCTAACAATGAGCGTATGCTGAATCTGACCGTACGTGGTGGCCGTGGTGTAGTGGTAACATCATCGCTTGTCACGCTGTTGATTCACGGTTCGAATCCTGATGTCAAGCATCATCTATTTATTTCGCATGAAATAAATAAAAAAATCAATCACTAAGTCAACTCTACTGTGAAGGTATAACACTGGCAGTAGGGTGGTCATATGGCCAAAATGCAACTTGATCGTGATGATATCAGGAGGACGGAGAAAAATACTGTGAATCATAAGCAATGACAATAATAGCGAAAACAAACAAAATACTCCCCAGTTATCTGGACAGCCACCCTTGGAGTTTAAAGAAACTTAATACCACCTGAGTTTCAAACTACACCACTCTGTCTTTCTCTCTGTCTCTTCCCCTTTCCACAAAATGCACGTGTTCTAAAAATTAGTATAAGGGTATTCATATCCCCTCTAAGACGTGCAAATTATAAAAAAAAAAAAAAAAATTGTGTAGCACTCGGACCTGGACAAGCTGGGTGAACATCAGCAGACATATACCAAACCGGACGAGGTATCTCTTGTTGACCTGATTGGTTAGGATTTACGTCTCTGAAGTCTAACAAGAGCAGTCACTACGGTGACTGCCATAAAGAGCAAGGATTTATCGCTAGTCTTGACCTTAAGGCATGCGAGCGAACGCCTGATCACAATCCGCATTAAGGCAAAATTCAGAAATATCAGCTTTTGTGAGGTTCTCGACAGGACTTACGACCGATGTCGCCATTATGACGTGCTTGATGATTTTAACGCAAAAATTAAAAAGGGGGCATCTTCAAAAACACCGTTCAAAAATACAGGTCTCAGGCTAATCGACTTTGCGACGGCCCAGAACATCACTGTAGCAAGCACATGATTTCCGCTAATCAAACTAAGATGCAAGGCACTCCTCCAGTATTGTATGTAGATGATCTCACATTCAGAGCACCTAACATTGACTCGGATCACTATCTTGCTGACGACCAGGTACGTATGCGGATATCTCAAACACCACAATACCAAAGAAGTATGTACTATGACCAAATTTAACATCCAACGGCTGCAATCGTAAGAGACTGTCAAAGCCTACACCAATCGAGCATCCCTGAATCTCTCAAGATGTCCAATACCGCCAACGTTAAGAGCAAATGAGCAATGGCATCATTGTCAAATGAGTTTCTCGCATTCGAAACAAAGAAACCACTGGTTTGATGAAGGGTGCCGCCAAGTGCACACAGCAAAGCAAGAGGCTTTCCATACTAGGTCCACTACTGTGAAATCTAATGTGCGATGACGTCCTCAGACTTCAAACCCCGAGGTCCTCGAAAATTAATAGCTTCGCCGACGTAATAGCGATCGTTGTAGACACCAAATTCCTTGAGGACTTGGAGGATGACTGTAATAAAGCTATCGGGATGGTACAGAACTAGCTAGTAAGCATAGACCTAAAACTGGCAGAGGAAAAGACCGAAGTAGTGCTCATCAGTAGCACACGAGTTATGGAGACTATAAGAGTAACCGTGGGAGATCCGTTGTAGTTTCCAAACCAGAACTCAAGTACCTTGGCGTTACTATAGTGCAAGGTTGACTTTTAAGCAACACCTGCAACTCGCAGCCAGAATAACAGTTACGGGCAAGTGCCATGAAGACGAAATCGTACAGAAGGAAGACGGACGTCTACAGAACCAATGTCTTGAGAGTATGCAGCGCCCTTCGAAAAATTTTCTACGACGCGACATGGGTAGTGGCTGCAATGGTGCCAATAGACCTCCTCGTTAAAGAAGCCGAACGGAAATATCGTGCCAACAGAACAATGGTGTCAACAGCGATGAGTCGAAATGACACAGAAGTACCGCCTAGAAGAAGCCTTGAAGAATGGCAAGAGAGATGGAACTTTTCTAACAAAAGCAGATGGACGCAGAGATTGATATCCAGTATAGACGGAAGCATGGAGAGTTGAACTTCTATCTGACCCAAATGCTTACTGGTCGTGGATGTTTCAAAGTCTACCTCCATAGGTTTGGACACGAAGACAACCCTTATTGCCCAACGTGTACGGAAGCAGTCGAGGATGCAGAACACATCCATGTTCCACTGTGCACGATATTAAGAAGAACGTAATTTGCTGGCGAACAGACTGGGTGTGGAACACCAGAGAACACCACCAGACAGATGACGAGCACACAAGAAGCTTGGGAAGCTCTAAGCGAAACTGTGGCTACTATCATGAAAGAACAACGAAGAAAGGACAGCTTAATTAGTTGTTCCTTTTGTCACATCCTGCCGATCTTCTTCGATATTTTTCCATCTCATTACTTGCGTCCAAAATGGACTGCTCGGCTCGCTGTTCATGAGTCTTACACGTTTAAAATGAAATGTTACGACTGGGTTGGGCTAGTCAACAACTTTAAGCCCAGGGCTAATAGTATTCTATTGATTTCCAGCTGAACATTTCACAAAACATTGAAAACAAAGTATTCAATTATTTTAATCGCTTATAACACATGCTTTCACTTTTTTTTTTGTCACCTGCATAGACATCTGTTTATCGATCACACCGTGAAAGACTTGAAATTAAATTTCGCAATCGTGACCTCAGTCAGTTGCCTCTTAATGCAAACTGATAAGAAAATTTTATACCAAGTTATCCATTAATCGTGAAAAATAATCATTAGTTGCAAAATATCTCAACTGATTGTCAATACAGATAGACATGGACTAGGTACTTTTTAATAATTTTTCAACATATAGTGCCTTCGTCATTGTTTATCGCGCCAGTCATCGAATGCTTTCGATTAATATAGATAACGACAAACAAAAATTAATCACTCAAGAGACATGTACTTGAGTTGCCCTAATTCCAGAAAATTTAATTTATTAACAAGAGTTTGTTAAAGTCTGTTAATGCATGCAAACAAAATGGAGAGGTTGACGACACGTGAATTTCTTTAATACTGGACATGTCAAAACTGCTTTAGATTGAAATCTAAATGCTTTGGCAATTGTATCCGTATGTGGGTATAAATTCAGTCAAAATGGTATGTATTTGTATTTTGCACAAAATAATTAGTGGCAATATTGGAATTGCGCTTTGTGTTATTATATTCATAGTTTAGTGACCACCACGAACAGATATTAGGTATGTTCTCGAAGTTATTCGCAAATTATATGAACCTCATTCAATTTGTTTCACACACACATTATGGCATCCTGTTATCCTTGTGATGGATAATCAAATTAAACGTGGTAAACATTTCAATGCGATTGGTATTAATGAGAGCAGGAAATAGTATCGTGTCGTGAACTCACTAATTCAATTATTCGTACTTGCAACTACAGTGTATCTCAACTATTAATGATTATAAAATTAGAAACATACGTACGCCATTTTTTTCATTTAAAATTACATAATGTCCCCAATTTCAGTGGAGTATTCGGGAGCATAATAAGTAATGACTAATCACTTTGTTGAAGTTAGCAATTATTTAGTCGTTTTATAGTAAAGCCATAAAAGACGTTTGATATGGCTGTCTGACTAGGTATAGTGGAACCAACTTAAACTGAATAGAACTGGCGCGAACGGAACCAAATTGAATCGATTTGGATTAATTTGGATTTGTTAATCAAATTTTCTTCAAATGTAAATTAGGGCAAAGGATGTATACATATATTTTTTATTTGCGTTTATAGATTACACAAATGTTAAGTAAGTAAGGTGGTTGGATGTTGTGTGAATCTGATTCGCATCAACCTGGCGATGTCCAGTGTCGCAACTATCTCACACTCATCAATTTACCTCCCCGTGGTCACCACCGGGTACTGGTCTATGTCCATCCGGACTTGACTTGCTGAAGTTATAAGTGCGAGTGTTGGTAAAGTAGAAAATAAAGCAACACTATAATGCTCTGTCGGAGCTGACTGTCTGCTCGAGTCTCAGAAGTCTAACATGAGCCCCTCAGAAAGAGGACGTACGGCGGATGAATTCACATTTTTGAATCAACGGTGGCGTCAACAGTCAACATGGCAGATACCTCAATGAGCTACTTCGACGTATTTGGAGCTGAGGTCATTGAGGATTTTCAACACTGGTCAGGGTGTTGAAATAGAGATGGTGGCGGAAGAGCCCTTAATGGGTCAACGACAGCTCTCACATCCCCGCAGCGGGTTACTGACTCCGGAATATTCCGGCTCCTTTTGTCCAAGGGGTCGCAGAAAGGGCTAACGAAGTGAGCAATAGCCTCGGATAAGGATGAATTTACTGTTGACGACACGGCTAAATGAAATAAGGACAATGACGTTCGGATCTGCACGTGGAATGTTCGAACCCTGAATAGACCGCGTGCAGCCGAACAACTAGCGGAGGCCCTAGACTGCTATAAAGCAGATATCACCACCATCCAGGAAGTGCGGTGGGATGGGCCGGGCAAAAGGAAGATGAAAAACTGTGATATCTACTACGGTGATTGCTACGGATTCGGATTCGTTGTAAGCGGCAGACTTAGGCAAGAAGTCTTGAGCTTTCGACACGTAAGTGAACGCCTTGCAACTATCCGCATCAAGGCTAAATTCGCCAACATCAGCCTTATATGCACTCACGCCCCCACAGAATATAAAGACGATACTACCAAAGATTGTTTCTATGAGCTCCTCGATAAAGCATATGAGCAATGTCCTAAATATGACGTTAAAATCGTCTTAGGTGATTTCGCCAAAATAGGAAAGGAGGACCTCTTTGGTAGCACAATCGGAAAGCACAACCTACACGACACCACGTCTGGAAACGGAATTAAGCTGATTGATTTTGCTGCGGGATGTAATGTTACCATAGCTAGTTCACGGTTTCCTCACCTTAATATCCGCAAAGGAACATGGCGGTCACCAGATCATCAAACCGTCAACCAAATTGATCATGTTTTTGCGATCGACGCAAGGCACTCCTCGAGTATTCTAGATGTCCGAACTTGCCGAGCGGCCAACATTGACTCGGACCACTACCTTGTTGTAGCCAAGGTACGGATGCGGATATCACGGACGCCAAAACAACGAGAAAATACTGTGAAGAGATTTAACGTTGGACGGCTACAAACGCAACAAACCGCCAGAACCTTTGCCGATCACGTATCCTTAAACCTTTCGAGAAGTCCTATGCTGCCAGCATCAAGTGCCGAAGACCAGTGGCGCCGATGCCAAGAAGCCATCAAAAACGCCACAACTTATCTGCTCGGTTTCACCACTCCACCCCCACGAAACACCTAGTTTGACGAAGAGTGCCAGCAAGCACATGCAGCAAAACAAAGTGCCTATGAAGCGTCGCTGCATAGAAGGACGAGAGCAGCTCGTCAGCTCTACGAGCAAAAAAGGAGGGAAGAACATTGGCTTCTCCGGAAAAAAAAGAGAGAGCATGAGAAGCGCGCGATCGAGGATATAGAGAGGTGCTACTCCAGGAATAATGTTCGGAAGTTTTACCAAAAGGTAAAAAGAACGTGTCGTGCCAAAAAGACCCGAACAGAAACCTGTAGAGACGAACAAGGAAACCTTGTAGTAGAGTCACAGTCGGTGCTGAGGACATGGAAAAACCATTTCTGCAGACTGCTAAACGGCGAAGAGGACACAAATTCCGCTGTCAGGCAGAATGAACCATTCAACCTGGACGATGAAAGCCAAGATTTCCGTCCACCTGACCAAAATGAAGTGAGGATAGCAATATCTAAGCTTAAATCCAACAAGGCTGCTGGACCGGACGGCTTAACTGCCGAGCTGTTTAAGGCGGTGGGAGATGACCTGGTGGAGAGCATACACCAACTCGTCTCCAAGATTTGGTCAGAAGAAAGTATGCCTGACGAATGAAACCTCAGCATCGTTTGCCTGATCCACAAGAAAGGAGACCCTTAAAACTGCGCCAACTATAGAGGCATCAGTCTCCTGAATATTGCGTATAAGATCTTGTCTGCTGAACGCCTGAAACCATTCGTCAATGATCTGATAGGTCCCTAAGAGTGCGGTTTTAGGCCCGGTAAGTCCACGACCGATCAAATATTCACACTACGGCAGATCCTGGAGAAAACCCAAGAAGTCCAGATCGATACTCGTCATCTTTTTATCGATTTTAAGGCCGCATATGACAGCATTTATAGAGACGAGCTATACAGAGCCATGTCTAGTTTTGGCATCCCTGCCAAACTTGTCAGATTGTGCAGAATGACTATGGAGAACGCTCGCTGCTCCATAAAGGTTGGAAACAATCTCACGGAGAGCTTTGATGCCAAAAAACGATTTAGACAAGGTGACGCGCTGTCATGTGACTTCTTCAACATTATTCTTGAGAAAATTGTGCGAAAATCGCAAGCCAACACCAGGGGCATAATTTTCTAAAAGTCTGTGCAACTTCTTGCATACGCTGATGACATTGACATTATTGGCAGAACACAGCGAGCTATCACTGGGGCGTTTGCAAGTAGTAATGCAGAAGCGGCAAAAATGGGTTTAGTGGTGAATGAGGGTAAAACAAAATATATGCTGTCAACAAGAAGGGACACACAACATCGACGAATCGGACAGAACGTCACGATAGACAGCTACAATTTTGAGGTAGTTAGGGACTTTGTCTACCTCTGCTCCGCTGTAAACTCTGATAATGACACCTCAGCAGAAATCAAGCGAAGTATTACACTTGCCAACCGCTGTTTCTTTGGCCTAAGACGGCAATTGATTAGTAAGGCCTTGTCAAGAAACACTAAGGAGACTCTATATAAGACCCTTATCATCCCTGTCCTGCTCTATGGCGCAGAAGCATGGACCAGCAAAAGCGGATGAAGATCTTCTTGGTCGTTTCGAACGCAAAATTCTTCGACTGATTTTTGGTCCCGTTTGCGTTGACGGGCTTTGGAGGAGAAGATTTAACAGCGAACTCTACGAGCTGTACAGCGACATCGACCTGGTCAGAAAAGTGCGCATCAGTCATCTAAGACGGCTAGGACATGTAGAGCGAATGGACACCAACGCTCCGGCCCGAAGAGTCCTCGATTCCAACCCGGAGGGACAACGCAGTAGAGGAAGACCTCGCCTTAGGTGGCGCGCACAAGTGGAAAGGGACCTCAACCAATTTGGAGTGCGCAACTGGAGGCAGTTAGCCAAAGATCGCTCTAACTGGTGAAGCGTATTGGTTGAGGCCCAGGTCCACCCCGGACTGTAGCGCCACCTAAAGTAAGTAAGTAAAATGTTCAGTAAAATCCTTTATTGAAGAGTTTTCTGGGTTTTTGGAATTTCAAACTTGTAAAAATATTTTTTTTTTTTTTTATAATTTGCACGTGTGAAAGGGGTTATGAATACCCTTATACTAATTGTAGGACACGGGCGTTTTGAAGAAAGGGGAAGAGACAGAGAGAAAGACAGATTGGTGTAATTGGTTTGAAACTCAGCTGCTATTAAGTTTCAGTGCACTCCAAGGGTGGCTGTCCAGATAACTGGGGAGCTTGTTTGTTTTTGCTTTTGTCGTTGCTCATGATTCACAGTATTTTTTTTCCGTCCTCCTGATGTCATCATCACGATCAAGTTGCATTTTAGCCATATGACCGCCCTACTGCCAGTGTTATGCCTTCGCAGTAGAGATTGACATAAGCTTTCGCAACTGATCGACTTTTTGTTTATTTTATGCGAAATAAATAGATGATTTTTGACATCAGGATTCGAACAGTGAACCTGTAGCGTGACAAGCGATGATGTTACCACTATACCACGGCCACCCCCAAAATATAATTCTGCTTGGCGACTTTAATATAAATATTCTGTCTGACTCAAGAGATGTCGATCACTTCTTGACGACTCTATCTGCGTTCGGTTTTGAATCTTTGCTGGCCCAGCCCACTCGTTTAAACTCGTGTTTGGACCACATGTTTGGGAGGGTTCATCGAAATAACAAAATTAAGTTCAAAACTGCGTCATTTGACCTGAATTTAACGGACCACTGCTTAACTATTATTCAAATGGATAGTTATGTTCCGCGTACTAAACCAACTGAATGTGAAACCTTCGCTAAAATCAAGTACAATGTTCTCATTTTGGGAAGAAGTTTTTAACACAGCTGATCCCTCAATAGCCTTCGACATATTCTTAATGAAGCTGCAGTCTCACATTACGAACAGCAAACAGACACAAAGTAACATAAACAACAAAAATAAATGTCTGAAGCCATGGATGACTCTCTCACTTCTGAACAAAATTCGAAAAAAAATAGGCTCTGTTTTCGAGTTAGAAAACACCCAAATAATACTACACTTAAACAATATTACGAAAAGTTAAATAAAGAGCTTAAATTGGAAGTCACTCATTGCAGAGATAACTATTTTCGTAGTAAATTAAAAGCAAGTCTTGGTAATTTCAAAAAAGAATGGCGTGTTGTTGATGAAATTCTTAATAGAAAATCTTCAGAGGTGGATATAGTTTTGAACGTCAACAACTCAACTATCTCTGACCCTTTGAAAACTGCTAATAGCAAAGTCCGCGCGTTTTGGCACGATCCAAAATAATTCTTATTTTTAAGTATATATTATAAAACCAAACATGTATCTAATAAATGAGTGAAAAAAAAAACATATTTTTATGATATATCAATAATTCAAAAACGTAGGTTTTTATGAGCCATGGAAGCAAAAAGTGTTCAAAGGTGCCCCCTTCTTCACTAAGCTTAGTTGGTATAAACATACAAGTTATCTTAAACAATATCTTAACAAAGTGGTAAGACAACTGTATCACCTAAGCCTTTATTGCCCACAATCAATTTTAGAACTCGTATATAATGGTCTATTAAAATCAAATATGGTATTCCTAGTTGGGGTGGTGCATTTTTTAAAAAAAAACTGAGCCTTTACTAATAAAACAAACACATGCAATTCGAATCTTATGCCGAGTAAATCGCAAAACTCCAAGTTTTAATTTGTTCAGAAACCTTGAAACTCTTCCTCTAAGGCATCTCTACTGCTATAAAGTCCTAAAAATATTTTTCCAAAATGCTGGTTTTTACTCAGTCAGAAATATCGAAAACTATAATTTGCGAGGAAATACTAGAAATTTTGTAACCGTTCCTGCATTTAATTTTGTAACTTTGCTACCGCACCCCGTTTGTTCAACCTACTTCCAGATACTATGAGACGTGAAAGAGTGGAAAATGTATTTCTTAATGGTATTAAAAAATGGGTACTGTTTTTTGGCTACTCAGCTATAAATAGTTTGTTTATTAATGAATTTTGTTCTTTGAAAGTCTAATTATTCTTTTATATTTTGGTTTTCATTGAAACTCCCCATCAACTATTTCAATATTTAAATTTTTTGTAGACTGCTTGGTACATTCAACTCTTGTCACTTGGACAATAGATTTTACCTAACTATTTCATTTTAATTAAACAATGAATTTGTAAAATCATAGATTTGTTAATCAATAAAAATGAAATAAAAAAAATTTTATGTACATACATCTGTACCTTTGTGCACAAAGATCTATATATCACTCATTTAATATGACAACGTCACAAGTCAAAAATCATAAATTTTGAGTTATTTACAGCGAACATGTTAATAAAGTCTATTTTCATCTGCTAGAGTGACACATTGATTTTGATTTATTTGATTTTTGATTATACTTTGATTTATTTCCAAGACATTCATTACTAATAACATGGCTCTTAAATCGCAAATCAAATTGCATAGGGTTTTTCCTATAGCTGTTCCCAGATTATATAATTTCCTTCATGAACCTAGTTATTAATTTAATATTTTTCAGAAATAAGATTATCTCTGTAAAATGTGCGATTGCTACCATTATTGTATATTTAGCTAAACAAATAAAGAAACATTAAATCAAATATGTCTGACATGTTTGCGGACAAAAAATGTACATACGAGTATATTACAATTTTTTTTTATTGTTGGAAGCGTTGTCATGAACTTGAATAATAAAAAAAAAATATGTCACGTTGTTGACAGGATTATGTCACATGGCATAATCCTTCACAAAACTTGAAGACTGAAATAAAGCCAGACTGTGCTTCTGCCTTATACCTTATACATAGAGCAAAGTTACAATACCCCTGGAATGGATCGTATGATACCCCATCTACTTACCCAACCCTAATAAAGTGAGTGTTGTATTGTAAAATGTTTAAGTAGATAAAATGATAACTTTCTACTCAGAGGATATTTTTGCGATTCTTAAGAGATTTTATCAGAAAAAATCCACAAAAATTCCAAATTTGTAACCGAACTTCACGGAATCTGATGAATTATTCAGAACAAAACTTAATCATCACCGTAAATAGATTTGAAAAAGCGTTGTGTTTTTTTTTAAGAAAATGTCCTCAAAACAGTGGACGTGGCTGAACAAAATGTAGACTACGCCGTCATGTTTTATCTTGACGACATTTTTCAGTTTCCATTGGCAAACATTTTGTGAAAAACAATATTTTTTCAAAATGTATGTTTGTGGACGGATTTCACAAATGTTTACACGGAGCGACCACAATCCACAAGTGTTCGACCAAGCATCAATGCTTCCACAAAGATTGACTGTTTGATACGGTTTATGGCACGGCAGCATCATCGGCGTTTTGAAAAATATTTCATAAATAATGTCTTATTTTAATATTATATACTAAAATAAATATATGACAATTCATAGTTGAAATATTTTACAAAATTATATCCATACGTCTTGGTACTTTAGCCATCATATCTAAAACTTCTTCGTATTTCACGTCAATATCTCTATATATGTTAAGCAACATCAAGCCATTTAACCGCTCCTCACCAGTCTTGCTACGCAGATAAGTTTTCAATCTGCGAGGACAAGAAAAAGACATGGGAAGATATGAAAAATATTGCACCGATCTGCATAAAGCGATGTATTGTTTGGTGCAACGTTGAATCTCAGCAATAGAGAGCGTCTATAAAATTTTTTGGCCGTTTATCAATTGGAATATTTAAGCAATGTCTGTAACCATAGTTAATTTAACATTCAAACAAATATCAAGAAAATGAAAGAAAGAATTTTTTACCTGCGCCACATTCTCATTTCGCCAATAAAATCATCAGCAAATATTTTGATGTCATTTGGCCATTCTTTTGCAAATACGTTGATAGTGCTACGTATTTCTCCTGTTTCCAGCTTAGAACACTTTTCCGGTAGAATATTTTGAATTTTAGAAAGCAGTTCCCGATGGTCAAGAAATCTTGTCTTTAGTTGCACCGATAGATGATCCAAAAAAGGATCAAAGATGGACGGACGGAAATACTCTTCAAAACCTCCTTCATAGTTGTTACGATTCTTTTGTTTTACAACTTGCCGCGGGACTACTAACTGAATATCCATTTTGTCTGCCATTTCTTTAGCTCCAGCAAATATATGTAAATGGTTCGCATATTCCATACAGCAGCTGAGGTCACATTTTTTTTTTTTTTTGTAAAAATTCACTTACATTTTTCATTAGGCTGAAAATTGGCTTAATCACTGTTAAGGATATTATAAATTGGGAAGTTTGTATAGCAGTAAGTAGGACATGATTTTCCACCCAGATTTTCTAATGAGCAACAGACATATTCATAGACATCATAGAACAAATTGAGTGAATTCAAATGTTCAATCCAACGCGTTTCGCAAAATTTTAAAAGACGCGTTTGTTTTGCTTTTGGGCAAGATGCCTGAATTTTGTCTTTTAAAACTAGAACTGCTTTATTAGATAATCGGAATAAATTAACAACCTCTTTAATGGTTCCTATTCAATTTCGCATGGACGATATGTTACAAGCGTGTGTAATAGCCAAATTCAAATTATGATTAGCACAGGGGACGTAAATAACTTTTGGATACAATGCTCTAACTTTGGCAGCACAGCCGTTGTATTTTCCGCTCATTGACCGGGCTCCATCATACCCTAAACATGTAATGTAATTTATTACCAATCGACCTAACTGACAGTTTTATTTACTTAGTGTGAATTATTGACACTTATCTTGCCCTCTCATATTAACGAAATTTATGACAATATCCTTCATCGTGGTCAGCAACGTATTTGCAAGCCCTTTTCTAGTAATGTCATCAACAGGAACCCCCAAAACTCCCCCCTTGCGTTCGCGCCTGCCGCCAATGGTCCTCGGTATAGAGCGATGTTAACCGACTTACTGTGGCCAGAACTCTACAACATCAATGTATCCGAGCTGTGGTTCCAACAAGGCGGCGCTACATGCCATACAAGCGACGCAACGCTTGAAGTGATGAAGGAGAAATTTGGCAACGTTTATCAATTGCGACTTGACACCCATCGATTATTTTCCCTGGGGCTACGTCAAGTCCTTAGTCTACGCTAACAAGCCAACCACTTTGGACGAACTCGAGGCCAACATACGAGACACATATTGGACCGAGTCATCAAAAATTGGACCGACCGATGGAAGCACTGCCAGCGAAGCCGAGGCGGCCATTTAAATGATGTGCTATTCCATACACAATGGCATGAATGTAGCTTCAAAATAAAGTCAGAATCAGTTTGATATCTCACACCATTGTTGTTTTATTTAAATTTCTTTCTTATCGTTCTTTTCTGGTCACCCTATACATACATATACTCGTAATGTGAGTATCAAAAGAAAAGGTGGCATTTTTACTTCATTCGATTTCGATAAAACCCCAAACTTAACCGTTTTGGAGTTATTTAAGAAATTAAGTAAATAAAATCAAATTGTGTGTCTTCTGGCATACTGTTAACGCTGAACTGCCGCAGGGATCAGTATTTTCCCGAACTCTGTTTCAATACCAAATCAGTAATCTACTAGCGTCGACAAAAAGCAAGATCTTCCAGTTTTGCCGATAACAGTATCCTACATGCCTGTGAATGCAAATACCCACATCATATTGTGCTACCAAATCAATTTAATAAATTAAAAGCTGCTGAAAATCTTGCTGTGGGGGAAAGCAAACTTAGTTGATTTTAATGCGAAGGAGAACTACCGCACCACAGCTTTAAATGAACGACCAAATTATCCAACCCAAGGAAAGCATGCATCTTCTTTGCACACATGCATCTTCTTGACCACATGTCCAACGTAGCAAAATCGGCATCCATGAAGTTGAGCTACCTGCTTCGAGAAAAGAGATACCTTATAACGAAGCAGTTCATTTGTTCTAGAATTTAGAACGAAATTTTAGTATTGTTCTCACTTTCTGAATTTCATCATCTGCTCGACATCAAAGGGGTACGAGCAGAAGAGTCGGCATTAACATCGAATCTGCAACCATTGGCTCATCGATTTCGAAGACCACAATGGAATGATCTCTAGAAATGAGTCAATTGAGCGTCTTACTAAACAAACAGCTAGGGCCCAACAACTTTATATCCAACTGGTAACTTGGGCCAACACCTCGCTATCAAAATTTCTTCTGATACAGAACTAGAAAACTTTATAATTCACTCCCAGGAGACATATTTACAGAGACTAAAGGCATTTACATATAATCATTTCATCCCGCTGTCCCGTTACTGTAGGTTCTATTTATTTATTTATTTCGCCTCATTCAAGCAGAACTTAATAACTACACTAAAACTAGACTATTACTAAACACAACTTAAAACTAAGGCTAAGTACTTAAAAACTAAACTTAAAACTAAAACTAAAGTTATTAGGGCGGAGGAGTGGAAGTGGAATTCTGGAGGGCGTTTCTAAGTGCAAATCTGCTACAGTGAAAATGAAAAGAGCTGTGGCCACACGTAGCATTCTAGACATTGGCTCGTTACAACCATAATTGGTGCGATGGAAATTGAGACGGAAGATGGGTACAGACCTCAGGAGGCGTGGGTTAGTGTTAAGGGAGATCATTTGGAGCAGATTAGGGCAGTCGATGTTTCCTGCTAACAGCTGATGTACGTTAATTAATTTTAAACGATTCTCATAGGGGGGTAAGTTATGCCTGTCAGACCAAGGAAGACCGCGAAGAGCAAAACGGATGAACCTGCGTTGAACAGCCTCTATTCGAAGGGAATGGGTATCATGATAGGGGGACCATACTTGGCTAGCATATTCGAGGATTGGCCGAACAAATGTGAAGAAGAGAGATTTCGTGACGTAGGGGTTCGAGAATTCTTTAGACCAACGTTTTACGAAACCGAGCGCAGAGTTGGCTCTGCTAATAATGTTGTCAATATGGCAGCGGAAATTTAGTTCTCTGTCGCAGATAACACCCAAATCGCGTAATAAAGTTACAGAAGGAACGAGCTCGTCAGAAATGAAATAGGATCTAGGGGCTGGAAGACGCTTTCGGGAATACGTAATAGCTTGACATTTGTTGACGTTGAGCTCAAGAAAATTTTTTTGACACCAGGTTGAAAAGTTGTTCAAGTCAGCTTGAAGTGGGCAAGAGTCGGCGGGGTTTAATATGTGCCTGAAGATTTTCATGTCATCAGCGTAGATGGATAGATAAGAGTCTTTGATGATGAAGTCAACGTCGTTAATTGACAAAATGAAAATCAGGGGACCAAGATGGCTTGACCTTGAGGGACTCCGGAAGTGGCTTTAATGGGGTCGGATACAGCCGATCTAAATAGTATTTTGTATTGGCGTTCCTCAAGGTAGGATTTAATCCACCCAATGAAACTCAGTTGGAAGCCAAGAGATTTGAGTTTAAAAAGAATGATTCTGTGCGAGATTTTATCGAAGACCTTACTAAAATGTGTGGCAATTACATCAACTTCTTTGCCATCCTCTAATGCACACAGAGTCGTAGATACGAATTCCGTTAAGTTAGTAGTTGTTGACCTTCCCTTAAGAAATCCGTGCTGGTTAGGGGAAAAGATAGACTTACAATGGAAGAACATTGTATCGTAAATAATGCTTTCAAAGAGCTTAGGAACGCAGGAGAGTTTAGCAATGGGCCGGTAGTTGGAGATTTCATTCTTGGGACCCTTTTTGTGAAAGGGAATTATGTAAGAGCTCTTCCAAAGCTTGGGGAAGATTCCTTGTGCGATAGATATCTGGAAGAGAGCCGTGAGGGGTTGGGCCAGATGGTTCAAGCAATTTTTCAGTACTATTGAAGGGATACCATCAGGACCAGGAGAGTATTCGTTCTTGAGTTTTTTATCTTTTCTTTCACGTGTTCCACGGTTATGTCAGTGGAGACTAACGAGGTTTGGGCACAGCTTTTCATGTAGAAGAAGTATTCAAGATCAACTTCAAGCCCATGGTTGCAGAATGATTGGCTGAAAAAGTGGACAAATAAGTTTGCGGTTATCTTAGGATCATCGGAGGAAGTGTTAGACAATTTTAAAGTAGCTGGATAGTTGTCAGATTTTCTTTTTGTGTTGATGAATTGGAAAAATCGTTTCGGATCGGAGATCATGATTTGCTGGATTTGGTCTAAATATTCGAGATATAGAGATTCACAGAGTTCGGAAAAGTGGGTATATGCGTGGAGGTAATTGGAAAAGTCAGAGTGCGAACGAGATTTAAGGTACGTGTGCCAAAGTTTATTTCTTCTATTGCGAAGCGAGCGCAGTTCTTTGGTGAATCAGGGTGGGGACGACGAGGAGTTCTTCTGGAGCACGAATGGGACGGATTGTGTTAAACAGTTGAAGATTTCGGCGTAGAACAAAGCAAGACCACCGTCGATAGTAATTCTAGGATTTTCAAAAATAACATTGAAATTAACGTTACTCAAAAGGTTATTCAGTTTTATGAAGTCTGCTTTACGAAAATTAAAACTGTATGAGTTTTCAGAGTGTACAGTTTTATTACCGTTGTTGTAAAAAATGTGAGAGATAGAGGTGGGTGGTAGCGGTCTAATTTGGAGAGAAGGTGGTTGCTCGCTGATACGACGCAGTTGTCGGCAACTGATGAGAAAATAAGGTCGAGTTGTCTACCTAAATAGTTAGTAACGCCGCTTAACTGGTAAAGGCCGGAGTCAGAGACACAGTCTCCTTATCTGAAGAGGGATTTGTAGCGGCAAAGTGAGTCTCATCGTCAGAAAGAACCCATCGAAGATCTGGGAAATTAAAATCCCCCAAAATTATGACGACGTTGCGGGGGTCTACAATGTTAAACAGGGAATCAATCGCATCAATGGCAAGTTGGTAGCATTGGATTGGTTGAGATGGATGAATGTAGCAGCAGAAGATGTAGATGTTGCTACCAGCGATAGTTATTTTGACGCAAATGAACTCGAAATTAGCGGTGTGCGAGGTTTTAAAGAGTGTGGAGTCGAGGCGATTGTGTATTGCCAAGAGAACACCGCGACCAGAGGAATTATCATCATTTTCAAGACCATCGTCCCAAAAGACATTGAAGTCTGAGGTAAATAATTCGTTGTTATTATAATCACTGGACAGATTGGTTTCGTTTAGAGCAAAAACGTCGTAGGGGAGATTCTGTGAATTAAGAAACACGGAGGAGGTTTTAGTTCGAAGACCTCTTACGTTCTGGTAGTATATGGACAAGCAATCAGGAGGCGTTAGATGTTGAGACGGGAACTGTTCAGGGGCGAAAGTAACTATTGAAGTCGGCGCGAGTTCGTCTATCCTGAGAGAAGATTAGGTGTACTACCACCCTATTTACGAGAAACAACTTAGAACTGCGGTTATAATGAAGTTGTCAAATAATTTAGACCAGTCATTTTAATTATTTCAGGAAAAAAAAAATTCATATTATTATTGTTCAGTAAAAATCGATATTTGAAATGTCTTTGAAATTGAATTACCCACATATTCTAGACCTATAAATTGACGATGACAGTTGCAGTGTTTCTGGAGCACACCAAAAGATTTGCTTCTAAATGAGATCTACATTTTTTATTTAGCAAATATCGAAACTTATTGATACTCGGGCGCATTAATATGCTATTAAAATAAATTATTCTATTAACCAAATGAACTGACAACATTCAAATCATTCGACTATGAACAAAACGGTTCATGTGTACCTAATGTATAGCTTTTTTTTATAGTTGCATGTGTCACTGTATGACTCTATTCTTAGATAGTAATTTTACACAAATTTTCCATTTTAATGATTCACATGGGTGGTAATAAAAAATAATACAATAATTATCTTAAAATATAACTTCTAGCAGCATCCTGATCGTCATAAAATCACAGAGCCAAATCGCATTTACAGAGCTCCACCGTTGCCATCCAATCGATTGAAAATATCGCCGTCGCTACACTTTTGACGCAATTATTACATCAGGTACCTGATGCTGCTGTAATGGTCTGCATCTACAGGCAGATATCCATCCCATAAATATAGATGTGACCTAGAACGTCAAGTGACAGTCGCAAAATTGAGAATTTTTTTTTTTCTGCTCTCTATTCCATAAAACCCGATTTTAATGAATCATTATTGGCAGTGAGTTAAGTAATTGAACAGCGATTGCGAGGAGAGACTCTGTCTAACTTTGTCTGTTTGTTACGTTTTATAGAAGCAAAGGAAAAAAGAAACAACAAATTCGAACTAAAAATAAATTTAATAGACATTTCGTTGAATTTGAAGGAAAAAAAAGTAAATAAATATTCTACATCCACCGCGCATTCTATTTATTTTAAAAGTATCTCATGGGAGAAAAATACAAGCAGATTCGCATTTCGACGGATTGTATGATGTTCTGCAGTTGTTATTGGATACATCCGTCCGTGAAAAAATATTGATTGTTACAACGCAGAAATTATTGAACCGGTATTCAAAGAGATAAATTGGAGTGTTCGACAGTCAGAAAGCGCAGTCATTTTTGTATCTCCAAAATGAAGAGTAACCTAGCAATGTACCTCTTTGTCCGTTTTCTTCTATCTTTTTAAGTTTTTTTTATTTCTATTTTTCTATACATACACCTACTTTGCAAGCACCTAAGTACATACCAACGAGTTCAAATAGTGTAAACGCTAATTGCGGTGAATGAACTTTCGCTTTCTTCTTTACTGAGAAGAAATGGGCAGCAATTGAGATGAAAAAAAGATAAGTAACAGAGATTTCTATGAGCACAGGTAGGAAAGTACTTGAATTGGCTCAATATGCTTAACAAAATAACACTACTCTTACACGGTACAAAGTAGGTAATTTCTAAAGAAGGAACCTGACATCAACATTACATATTAAGTAGTTGTTTTCGTTGACAGAGTGGACAAATGGCAATGAATCTGATCCATTGCACTAGCAGTCAATAACCACTTTACTCGTATTATTTGCTCCCATGTAAAATAGTAATAGTCCCTTCATTTAAGACCAAATTTTGGTCAAACCTAGACATTTGAAATACGTAACAAAATGGGACCTTTTGGAAATGATTCAGATATTGTTTCTGACACGTTGGCTGCCAGTGTATCACCGGTGATCACATCAAAAATCGTTCCCCAGGGGCCAAGCAGGAATAAGCATGTTATGATGAGTTGGTGACTGAGATCTTCTGCAAAGACAATAGCGGATCTGTCAGGACATGTTTGAGTATGTTTTCATATAGTGATCACCGGTGATACATTTGTGTTCAAAACATACATTTTTATTTTTTTTTTTAACATGTTTCATCAGTGATCACACGGCGGAAGAAGTCATTCAGTGTAAAGTTAGAGCTGAGAGTGGACGTGTTTTATAATTTTTATATTTGGTGTATTAAATTGGGACAATGATTACATCCCGGATTATATTAGTGATTCATCAAGTGATAACACCTCTGAAAATGGGCAACGAAGTCGGGAAGTCAGTGTAGCCGTACCTGATATTACAACAGAGGGACGTCAAATAGAAATTCCGGTAACCTGGAAATCTCCCGCAACTGGAGACACTTTAAAGCAATTCTCAGAAATGTTCACTCCGTGTCAGATTAGTGAAGTTCTCCGTCTGAATATTATAGAAAATTTTTGACGGATATGTGCTTAGATATCATTGTTGAGGGAATAAATAAAAGTGCAAACAATTTTATATATCGGTCGGAAAAGCAGTAGACTAAATGAATGGAAAGATACTGACTGATTTTTGGCCAGAGTCATGTATATGGGTCTAGTAAGATATCCTTCAATCACAGATTATTGGAAATCAACAAAATTAATTATTTGGAAACTCATTCGTCCCGAATGCTATGTCTCGTAACCGTTTCCAGATTCTATTGAAATTTATACATTTCGAAAATGAAGACCAAGCATTCGAAACATCCTCTAAAACTTGTAAAGTTGACAAAATAATGCAAGAAGTAATCGGAAACTTTAAACAAAATAGGTCAGCTGGTAAAAACTTGGTAATTGATGAAAGTATGATCCCTTTTCGTGGTCGGTTGGGATTCCGACAATATCTTCCAGGGAAAGCAGATAAGTATGGTGTTCAAATTGGCAGATACTGATGGCTATACTTATAATATGAAAGTATACACTGGAAAGTCAGACACAACAACAGGTCTATCCCTTTCAACCAATATTTGCCTTCAGTTGATGGAAGGTTGCTTTGGAGAGAACCGAACTTTAACAGTCGACAATTTCTACACTTCGATTGAATTGGCTAATGATTGTCTAAATAGGAAAACGCATCTACAGGGAACATTACGAAAGAATCGAAAAGGGTTGCCTAAATTAACTCAAACATTGAAAAAGGGAGAATGCATTTCTTATGAAAAGTCTGGCATAGTAGTTGGATACTGGAGAGACAAAAGAGAAGTTAGTTTTTTGTCCACAGCAAATATTGGTGCACTTCTGCCCTCAAGAAAAAAAAAACAGGCTTGGTGCAGATATTCTCAAACCTGATATAATCTTGAAATATAATAAATGCAAACAAGGTACAGTATATTTAATAATTTTCGTGAATTTATATAAACTAATTTTTGAAACCTAGGTATAGTCTTAGCTGATCAATTTGCAAGTTTCTTTAGTCCTCTTCGCAAAACTATTCGTTGGTTCCACAAAGTTGCGATTGATATCCTCTTAAATACAGCGGTTATAAATGCATATATATTATACAACAAAAATAATTCCACTAAGCAGATATCCGAGTTTCGTCAAAAAATCATTACTTATTTAAGTGGTCAAGATAATTCATTAACTGCACGAAGACCTATGGAAGAAAAAAATATTTTTACACTTTCAACGGCACTAATAACAGATGGTAGGCGAAATAGACATCGCTGTCGAAAGTGCTATACTGAGCTAAAATCTACTGTGTCGGTTGCAACCGCAAGAAAAAAAGGCAAAGCTTGTGGACATGTATTGTTCGCAATGTCCAGAAAATCCATTTTTATGCATTCAACATTTTCAAGAATTGCATTAAGTTGCACAAAGTCTGATTTTCATACCATTTTTTTTTTTTGTCTAATTATATTTTGTTATTTTTTTTAAGTACTATGAATAAATTGTTCTGTTTTTTATGCAAACAAATATATTTACTCTTATATTTAATTTCAAAATTTACATAAACTCTTTTAAGTTTTATGGTAGAATCGATATTCTGGAGGTCTATGAGTGTATCACCCGTCATACATTTTCCTCTAGGAGGTGAATTTTGTTGTGATCACCGATGATACACTGGCAGCCAACGTGTTAAATAAGAAAAAGGTTTGCCGCCATTTCGCAAAATAAACGGTGTCCCAACATTCACGCAAGATTTGAATTTTGCACCATTTGTGCGGTAAAGTGTTGCCAACGAAAAAAAAGACAGCGTGACAGCTGACAGTTCAGGGTTATTAAAAATGGAGTGCTACACGAAAGAACAATGCGTTATCATTGTTGAGCAATATTTTAAAAATAAAAAAAACTATAGTTCGCAATCTTCGTACAAAATATGGTAGGTATAGTGATTTAACTTCATTAACTGTGAAGAGATTAATTCAAAAATTCAGAGAGACTAGATCAATTAGTGATCTTAGACACTCTGACGTTCAACACAAAACATCGAGGTAGTTCGTGAGAGTGTTGTTGAGAGTGCAGGAACATCAGAAGCTGTCTACAGCGTATTTTCACGAAAGATTTGCATCTTCATGGATACAAAATGCAATTGGCTCAAGAACTGAAGCCTACTGATCACAGTTTCAGTGAAGAGAGTTCGTTGAATAGATTATGGAAGAACAACAAGTGGATGCTGATTTTCATACAAAATCATCTTTAGCGATGAGGCACATTTTCATCTTAATTGTCAAAATTGTCGAAAATACACGAGTGATTGTTGATAAACAAATGCATCCACAACTTGTCACTGTTTGGTGCGGATTATGGGCTGGAGGCATCATCAGTTAATGGTGCTCGCCATAGTGACATGATAACCCAGTCAACAATACGGTACCACATGCCATACATGAGTCATTTCGCGGTCGTGTAATTTACCGTTTTGGTGATCAAATTTGGCTGCCCGGATCATGCGATTTAACGCAGATTGACTTTTTTCTTTGGAGTTATTTTAAGTCTAAAGTTAAGGCAAATTGAGCGCTGCATCAACGATATTCAGCCACATTTATGTAAAACGGTCATAAAAATCTCGACAAAAGAGGGTATGTACCGGCAAAGCCGTGGAGGCCATTTACCCGAAATGCTATTCCATTCATAGCATTATACTGCATACCTTATAAATGAATAAAACATTTACAATTTTTAATTAAAAACCTGTGTTTTCTATCAAAATTACTTCGCTTGTGACTCGAACTGTGCAGGTTCAAGCCCGGACGGGGAACAGCAACTACAGCCACCCGAACATAAAAGGGAAACGAACAACATCTAAGTTTCTCCAACCACTACACCAAAAGGAGTTATGCCTGGTAGTACAATGGACACAGAAAATTGAGTCTGAATGCACCGGGATTTGGAAATTTCCTTTTTTAAAGAAAACAAAAAAAAAACTTCATGCGTGAATTTTGGGACACCCTTTACTTCCGCCATATTGTACATTATGGTCCATTGTGGTCCATTATGGTCTCCATCTGATAAAAATATTGATCTTCACTTGAACTTTTCTTTAGATATAGGGAAACTAGGAGAGGAGCAGTGTTCGGGACAGAATGTGTGCCTCATTACTCAGAATTTGCATGTTACGGAAAAGTTGACAATTCTTTCGCGTTGCCGCTAATGTCAATTGCAAGAAAATCTCTAAGTTTTGATGCGAAGCTGCAATTTTACTCAATTTTGAGCAAAAGTGAGTAATACTAAGCATGTCTCGCTTTACATAAATGTTTACAAAAGAAAATTTATTAGAAATTACTAGCAGTAGAAAACTCTTTCCGAAAACAATTACCTTAGGTCGGAATAACGTACGACCACTTTTTCAAACATTATGTCTAATATTTTCCCAAAAAACCACGACACCTCCAGGTAAAATTATCAGAAAAGTTAACACAGACTATTTATTCTGCAAGGATCTGTATTTGCGGTCTGATGAGGTTTGGTGTTCCTGCATAGAACGCAAATTGTGTGTCTACATTTCCTGGCCAGGAATAAATAGCGATGGTCATGAAGCTGTGCTACAGGGTTATTCATTTTGTGCTTTAGGATTTTAATTTAAATTTAAATAAAAAGTATTCAAGATTTCAATGAATTTTGTTTACTATTTTAAATATTGGACTATGCTACTATGTACGAGTATATAATACATCATCGGTTAAATGCCTGTGGGAGATTTTGTAAACTTTGATTCTTGTGAGGTAATTTACAATGACTTTTCGGAACGTTTCTTGATGTTTTGCGGCCACGGATGTTGGTTTTTAAGTGGTCCAAAGTTTGAGAATTGTCTGCATAGACACGATCTTTAGCATAGCCTCACAATGATAAATCACACGATCTTGGTGATCAATTGATGTAACTAAATCTCGAAATTAATTTGAGTGCTTAGTTTCATCATTTACGAGCGAAAATTTAATTTAATCTCTAGGTACCCCTTCCTGCCATGGATTTTCTTACCTATATTGTAGTACCCTCATGTTTTTAATGTCATTTTTAACAAAAAGTTAAAAGTATAGGGTGTTTTTTTTAAAAGTATAAAACTTCCGATAGGGATAACTGTCAAATTAACTGTCATACTAATGAAGTGTGCTTGACTTTTTTTTTCAGTATACTTTGGCAAATCACCATGGAAAGACTTACACCAGAACAACGTTTACAAATCGTGGAACTTTACTTTCAAAATTCGCGCTCTGTTCGCCAAACTTATAGAGTTTACGGTGCGCATAATCGTCCATCTGACCAGCTAATACGCAATACTATGGATCAATTCATGATCAGATTTACTCTTTGTGATAATATTCATCCAAATCGAGACCGTACCGTGCGTACAGAAGAAGCCATCGCCGCTGTAAACGTGAGTGTGACAGAGGGCCCGAATTTATCGATCCCGGTCTCTGCCCGTCCACTACTTGGACAATTTTGAGGAAAGATCTTGGCCTACATCCATATAAGATCCAACTGGTGCAAGAATTAAAGCCAGCAGACCATCAATTGCGTCGTGTGTTCGGTGAATGGGCTGAGAAGTTGAAACAGATTCTTATCGTCAAATCATCTTCAGGGATGAGGCTCATTTCTGGCTTCACGGGTTTGTAAACAAGCAGAATTGTCATTTTTGGAGTGAGCACAATCCTCATGAGACTCTTGAGACTCCATTACATCCCAAAAAAAATCACTGTTTGGTGCGGTTTACATGTCGAAGGCGTCCTCGGTCCATTTGTCTTTAAATCCGAAACCGGTGCCAACATTACCGTGAATGGCGAACGCTACAGGCAAATGATTCGTGATTTTTTTATTCCTCATGTCATTGGAAATCATTTGGAGGAGAAATGGTTCCAACAAGACGGCATAACATGCCATACAGCGCGTGCAACCATGACTTTGTTGAGCCAAACGTTTGGTGACCGAATAATCTCAAGAAATGGACCTGTGAATTGGCCACCTCGTTCGTGTGTTTTGACACCTTTGGACTACTTTTTGTGCGGGTACGTCAAATCTCTGGTCTATGGTGATAAACCAGCTACGATTGATCACTTAAAAGCCAACATTCGATGCACTATTGACGAAATAAGACCGGGTGTGCTCGAAAAAGTGGTGCAAAACTGAACCGCCAGGATGGCGTTCATAAGGCGCAGTCGCGGAGGCCATATGCCAGAAATTTGTGACCTAATAAAGCCAAAATTTTGGTCATTCAATTGAATTTGTTGTTTTATTTTTAAAAAAAGTTCTATGCCTCTAAAAAAAAACACAGCAATTGGTGTTGGTCAGCAGGCAGTAATTGGTGAACGGTTTGCACTTTATAAGGGAACATCTTCAAGTCATTCACTAAAATTCGACACAACGAACGTCTGTCTAACGTCTCTCGGACGTCTTCGGCCACAGTAGTGATATTCTCGGCCGAACGAGCAATACAGGCCGGCCAGCCATTTCTTGCGACATCTCTAGTTGACCCAGTTTGCATGAGACGCTCAGGCAAACGTTTAAATGTTCGCGCACGCTGCGTTAAAACAACAGACCGGAAATTGGTCAAATAACCAGTAACAATAATATCGCGTTCTTCAGGTGTGTATCGCTTGTATGTATTGCTTGTTGTTAACTAATTCTCCATCTGTCTACAATATAAATGTCAAAGCACAATGACATTTGACGCCATTTCGAAAAATTATGGCATTACTTTTGCCCCATCTTGTACATAACGGGGGTTTCCCGCCATTTTGAGAAACTAATGCGCCGTATTGCATTTTTTAGACTTAGTCAGTATTTTACCGATAACTTGGGAAAAAGTTTTAGATTTTCACGGTTCAGACGCAAAAATTGTTTGCTTTTTTATGCCAATAAATTGCTCGGCCACCCTGTAATACTGCAGTGTTATGTTGATAATTTTATCAATTGGTATGAAGAAATAGACACATGTTGCATGTCCAGCCTTTACGATTTCATGTCAAAAAGGGTTGAAGCCCTTATAAAAGACAAAGGCGGCCCGCGGTAAGATCGACCTGCCTGTTACAAATAAAAATGAGATATATCCACCAAAGCCGAAATTTTCTGTTTTACTCGAGTGAGGCTTTTTTTTGCATGGTAGTGTGTGTTTGTCCTCACACGGCTCGCACGAGAACCACTAAAGACATTTTGATGAAATTTAGTTTGTATAAATGTATGTCCTGATACGTAAGTCATTTTGTCTAAAAACTTTCAAAATCGGGTCAAGTGTGAGTGGGTTGAGGGGGCGGGGTTTATTGGACCCTTTATGAGGCAGTTGCTATATATTTGTCTTCAAACACAAGATTAGTTTTAGCCCCAAACATCGAACCCCAAATCAGCTTTGTAAACAAGGACGTTTAAAAAAGGCCCTAAAATTTGGTCGGCCTTTTAAAGAGTTAAATCATTTGTTAGCCGCGTAACTCAAAAACTTCTAATCGGATTTCGATGAAATTTATCATGTAGGCTTAAACTGATACGTTATAGCTCCACTTGCAATTAATCGAAATCGAATGGAGTGGGAGTACGATATGAGAAGGAGTTTAAAACATTTTTTCAATCATATTACTCATGCGCCTAACTCCGTCCGTAAATCTTCACAATCGGATGAAGCCTAAGTTCTTGAGTTTTTTTGTTCAAGAAACTTAATCCAACAAAGGTTCGCCAAATGCTTTCTTCTTCATTGGAAAACCGTTTCCCCACCGCATCTTCTCCTGATGATGACCCATCATAAGCGAAAGAATTAGATGCTACTATTGTGGAAAGATCTGCACATAATATTAAGTCTGTCACAAATCACATCGTCACAGGACTAGGGGCTCATGGCTATACGGTATTTCATGCAGGCAAGATCAGAGCCTGTATTCTTTAATTTATCTACCCAAACATAGTAGTAACACTGCTTAATTCTGACAACAAGGACAACTGTCTGGTATAAGGTTACTTCTCATATGACGACAGGGAACCCGCGCAGCCGACATGCCGGAAAAGAATCGTCAAGGAAGCCATTGTGTCACACAGTGATGTTGGCTGTCACCCCAACGAGCACCATGGCTTTTTGGGAAGTACCGATACTAACCATCTAGGTGAATCCATCTTCGAGTACATTATTAGCACTTACCTTGTAGTCTTTATCGGAGGAAATAGTCCTTCCTTTTTCACCAAAATCCGACGAGCGGTGATACTTGTCACTTTTGTCTAACAACAATTATACTCTGCTATCTCAAATTGGACTATATCTAATTCAAATTTTCAATTTGGAAAATCATTCACACAATCCACAAGTAGTTTTCCGCAATTGTCGCAGGACTACGAGTAACTGGGGCAAATATAACTTCGTTCTTACCTCCGCATTTAACTCAGCTTTCATCGAATCATGTCAAGCAACAAGAAGGAAGGTAGGCAAACGTTCGCCTTGGTAGAGTTCAGAACTCAACAACCTTTGTTGCAAGAGCAGAAAAAACTTCAATAGGGCCAACTCAACGAGGCTACCTTAGGACTGGAAGATCTACAAGGAAAGCCTAACGCTGTTTAAAACTCAGGTAAAGAAAGCCCGACGTAGATATTGGTGTAGTTTCTGACAGTCCTCTTAAAAACACCTACCGTACCGAGTGTCCCACAGAATTCCAATGGATCTTGGAGTCGCTCAATCTACTAATGGACACACACTTCCCCGGCTGTATACTTTTCCCCGATCAAAGACCTGTCACTGAGTATACCGTACGCTCACAGATCTCTTCTGACCTAATCAGCGATGAGTAGCTATTGTAAAATGGGTAGTCAACAGCTTCAAACCAGCTTCAGATGGCGTTCGGAATCATACGACAGAACCTGCCCTGAATTCTGAAAGGCTGTCTAGCATTAGGAACTATACCCAGTGCCTGGTCCAAGGCGAAGGTGGTATTAATACCCAAAGCAGGCATTAATAACTCACACACGCTTTAGTCTGACATCTTTTATACTTAAAACTCTCGAGAGAATCATCGATCTCTTCATTAAAGACTCAATAGATAGTATCTTGCTATCTATGTAAGTCACAACATGCTTTTCAAAAAGGTAAATCTGTTTAAACAGCTCTACATTCAATTATACACTCCAAATCTCTCTCTATTAAGGAATTCACACTGGTGACATTTCTTGATACAAAGGAACAACTTCAACAACGTTCAAACCAATTCGATTATCAATGTCCTACGCAGAGTTAACATATGCGAATCTATCTGCTGCATTGTAGGGCACAGGCTCAGAGAGTAATGCTTTTGGGGGCAGCTTTATCAAGAAACATGCACAATGGGGATCCCCTCAGAGAAGCGTACTTTCCCTTTGCTCTGGAATCTTGTTCTCAACTAACTCCTCTTGGAAATAGAGAATACAGGATGCAAGGTTGTTGCTTACGCGGACGATGTACTTATCTTTATATCAGGCAAGTACCCGCAGACACTTGTCGATGTCATGCAATTCGCCTTAAGTTAATCAACTGCACAAACAGCTGCGGTCCCTTTCACTAGGAAATATAAAATTTCCTGGTTCTCGCACACTGGGAAGTTCCACTCTCAGTCATCAAACAGCGCTAGCTATTTGGGATCAGAGTTAGGAAGCTCCACCAGCAATGGTAGGTAAAAGGGCCGTAGGCTCCTCGTGGTACATAATGAATTGTAGTAAGGCCATCATTAGGAAGGCTACACTAAGTCATTACTTTTTTCAATGACGTCAATGATCTCAATACTGTCTCTACGACTAGCATAAACAGCTTCATCAGGAAAAGCAATTGGGTCCAGGAGCGGACAGCGTGACCCACCTGCCCCCACCTAGTGTGAGCAGAATGGACCTATCTTGGTCTAAGTGTTTAAGAGAACTGCAACTTATTTATAGATATTTCTAAATAAATCTGAAATATATGTTGTAGATTGGTAAACACAACGTATTTCTTCAGTTCAATACATTTAGTTTAAGTTATTCGCAGGTACGCGTATGGCATGTAAATACAACTTAAGCAGGATGTTAAAAGATACAATTTCAACTTTTGTGAAGAGTAAAATAATAGAAAATGAATAAAAGATCAAATCGGCTTACGCAATACCGGGCACGGGACTCTTTATGACTGTGATGTGCGCACAACTATCACAAGATGAATTTATAATAAAATTCAATTGATAAATGTGTGTACATACATACAGATATGTAGGTTGTTACAAAATTGGTGTCACAAATGAATGAATAACCAAACTTTGTCGTCATTGTTCTATTTATTTAAAAAATCGACGTGTTTCCGTCAAATGTTCGTCAAAATTTATTCAGAATTTAATAAATATTATATATATCTAGAACGCGTAACTCGTCACGTAAATATGTTTACTTTGTTGATAGGAGAACCAAAAACATAATCTCAAATATACGAGTACCCTTTTAAATGTGACGAGTCAATTCGGCAGCTGGACAGAAAAGATATTTCCAATAAGTTTTCGTATTATCATAGTGTGGTCGAATTTGCTGGTTGGTCATTTATGCGCTATTACAAGAAACTTGACACTTCAGCGGTGTTTAATGGCATATTTGTGCGCTTTAGTGATAAATATTTTTTTTTAGAAAAAAAGAAATGAAAAGAAACATCTGCCAAGTGATGAAGTAGTAGTTCTTCGTGCTCGCTCACCTCTTCAACAAATTTCATCAAAATCCATTCAAGTTAGATATTTAATGCAACGTTTTTAAACTCCTTCCGTTTTCATTGACTTTCATATGAAACAATAAGGAAAAAACTAAGCAATAGGCAATGAATAGTTGTTTCCGATTACAGTCTCAGTTTTTTTTAGATGGAAAAAGTTTGAATGTTTCAACAAAATCAGAACAAACGAAGTTTACTTGCATACTTCCTTGGTACCCCTCGCAAGTCCATGAAACTTAAGTAATTTTCTCCAATTGCTCTGATCCTTAGCGGTCAGTCGCATTTGAAAAGCCAAGCTTCTGTAGATCTCTTAGTACTTGGTCTCTTCATCTGTGGATAGTAGAGTGGAGGAATCTCCTGCTACTAATACTACCATTTTTCGTAGCGCAGCACAATGGAACGGCGGCATTTCTCCATCAATGATGACGATGACCGCTTTAATTTCAAACTGATATTTGAATTTGCTTTTCAGATCTTAGCATTTACATTTATATCCGAAAATGATTTTGACGTCATGCTAAAAGCAGCGGTTACATGTGTCAGTAAGCAGTTTACAGAATCTAGTTTTGATTTGCAGTCTTTATCTTCAGATGAGGTATGCGCACAAAGTACGAGGGTGGGTCAATAAGTCCCTGAAAAATGAAATAAGGAACACTCTTTTCGGTATAAAATCAAACGTTTCTCCAATTGTTTGATGCCCTCCAAATAATATGATTTCTCGAGCCCCTCAGAATAAGCGTTTGTTTCAGCGATGGCCTCTTCATTCGACCCAAATCTCTTACTTCCGAGCTATTTCTTCATGTTTGGAAACAAGAATAAGTCGTAGGGGAATATGCTGGCTGAGGGAAGAGTTCGTAGCCTAACTCATGCAATTTTGCCATTATGACAGCGGACTTATGCGCCGGTGCGTTAGCCTGGTGAAAAAGAACTCTTTTCTTCGCCAAATGAGGTTGTTTTTGCTTCAAATCGGCATGGAATCGATCCAGCAGCTCTGCGTAATATGCGCCGGTGATCGTTTTACCATTTTTAAGGTAATCGATGTGAATAACACCGCGCGCATCCCAAAAAACTGTCGCCATGACCTTGTTTGCTGACAAACCCGCCTTGGCCTTCTTCGGCTTCGATTCACCAGGAGAAGTCCATTGTTTTGACTGTTCCTTGGTGTTCCATGTCTGGTGTGTTGTGGTGAATCCAGGTTTCATCCACGGTTACGAAACGGCGCAAAAACTCGCGCCGAATTTTTCTGGAACATCGCCGAACACACCTTTGAAATTGTCAAACGAATGCGTTTGTTGTCGATTGTGAGCAAACGCGGCACCCATCTTGCGGAAAGCTTTTTAATGTCCAAATATTTATGTAAAATCGAAATGTGATAAGCCTGTGGCCTCTTAAGCTCGCGCACTTTCACTCGCCGATCGTCCATTATCAAACCATGGATTTTGTCGACAATTTCTGGTGTGGTGACCTCAATTGGGCGACGAGAAAGTTCGACGTTACTTGTGCTTGAAAGACCGCACCGAAATTAAGTAAACCAGTGGTGAATGGTTCCAGTCGATGGTGAAGAGTCCCCATAATATTTGTCAAGCTTTTGTTTGGTTTGCGTGATAGTTTTTTTCTCGCAAAAATTAGTGTTTAATGAGCACTCGAAATTTCCTTTTTTTCCATTTTAACGAAAATGCTAGTAGGCGTCTATGAGTATATAAAATGGCTGCCACAACAAAACTATTTGACAGATCTGTCTGAAAATTTGGGTGTGTTCTTTTGAAAGATGATTCTTGACAAAAAAAAAATTAAATTTAAGGTGACAACACAATTTGTGTTAATTTTCAGGTTATTGACCCACCCATACGCCGTGGTTCAGTGGTTAAATCTGCGATCACAGAGCGAGAGGTTCAAGGATCGCATCCAAGAAAACGCAAAAATAAAAAAAATAAAAAAAAGTTTTCTCACCTCTCGCGAACGTCTGACGAATATCCGATAGTAAAATTGTTATGAAAAGCTTCTCTCAATGAAATAAAAAATTTACCTTCGGAAACGGCATAAAACTGTAGGTCCAAAACCATTCGTGAGGCGCAAAGCACGAGTGCCAAAATATTTATTTTTATTTATTTGGTACGCTATGGCTTGTTTCCGTAGTCTCTTCTTTTTATTTATGAATCCACTTTTTACACCTTAAGTCGCATCCCTCTGCATGGCAGCATTTGTTTTGTTTTTCTAATTTCCTCTATAAATCGTCGCATTTCCTGGATGACGGTCGTTATATAATTGCACTTAAGTGAAGATTAGGTCCGACATCTGTTCAATTCCTAACATCGGAGACGCATCGGAAACCGACCAAGATGCCAGAACAACAACGAAAAACAGGGAATATCCGGGCTAATCGGCGACGCATGGTCAACCTATTTACACACAATTTCAAACAAAATAAAGAACAATAAGCGATTTACTTTGTTTCTTTTTTTTTTTTATACATCAATAAAAGTGGAGACCAAAAGTTAATATGGAACCAAATTTCGTAAGTGATGGGATTTTTGGAAGAATCAATCAAGTGTGATGGCAGATTTTAGTACAAGTGGAGCAAGTTTTTTTTTTTTTTTGTTTAAGGTGGACTCGTTTTGCTCGAAGACAGTTGGAGCAAAGTTGTTGAGAATCGATTTTTTCCATTTTTACAAAAACACTCACATAGCCTGAAAATCGAATGTCAAATAACAACTGAGCATCCAACATGGTTGACATTTTCAGAAGTGTCTTTCAAAGCGTGTATTAGCTTTTTAGTATTTTCCGGTACTGGAATCGTTACTCTCTCACTTAGCGATTGCACACTTAACCACAGAGCCACGGCGTCCACAAACAATTAGTATAGAAGAACTCAGAGAAGTGGTCCTCTCAATTCGGTGGGTCTATCGTATAGGTATATACGCTAGGATGCAGCCTAAATGACTGGACGGATTAACTTTGAACTCCATATCTTACCGTTAAATTCAAAATTCAAGGAGAAATCAGACTTGATGGTAAAAAATTGATTTTCTTCAAAACGGATGCAATAATTCTATTCAAATTTTCTTATTAGTTAGGGGTTTTCCGAAAAAAAAAAAAAAAAAAATACTTTCTGCAGAAAATTGGCTTTTTTACGAAGATTACTATGGCAAAAAGCAACCAAGACAAGCGTACACATATTTGCTGATATATAGAAAATGTCTTCCAACCTTATGAAGATGGCGAATGCCAAAGATTGGAAGAAATGTGTGAAGAGAACGTATCAGACCGGCAACAGCTAAAAAAAATTGCCAAAGGAATAAAGGAAGATATTAATATAAAAAAAACATCCGGAATTTGATCTAATTACAGGAGAAATTTAAAAACAATTGCCAACAAAATTTTTAAAAAGCTAGCGCAGATAATAAATGCTGCATTCAGATTAAGGTATGTATCTAGTATGTGAAAAGTCGTAATCATGATACGCAAACTGAGCAAACTACCTAAAGAAGTAGTATCATATCGCTGAATATCAATACTGCCTATGCTGTCCAAGTTATTTGAACAAATGTTGATAAAAGTGAAGTAAAATCACTAATTCCAAATCATAAATTTGGTACAGTAGATTCTGTTATAAAATAGTATCTGGAGATGTTAGCTATTAAACGAAAACAGACAAGTGGAGTACATGATAACAAATTGGACAACAAAATAGTCAGTACCATCCCATTAGGAATCGGACCATGTCATCCAAGGATGTTTCTCAGAAATGCAGTACCAACCAAACAATGATACAAAGATGTAAAAGAACAAAAAATACCAAAAGTTACTGAAAATCAAATGAAGGTAATAAAAATACGAGTACGAACCCGAAAGCTGTACGCCTTGATCGGAAGCAAGAAAGCATGCTTAATTTTGAAGATGAAACCAACGTCAAAGCCGACAATTTTCCAATTCTTTTACGAGTAAAGGAGAAACTCTTCCGCAATCAGAAATATCGATTGGAGTAGAAAAATTCGGATAAAATTATATCTCGTGTGGAACGATAAGGATCCAGAAGCACATCGTTTGTTACAACTGGAACAATCACCGCGGAAGTGTACATCAATGAGTACCACAAAAAACGGTTAATTCCATTTATAAACAAACACGAGGGTTCAACATTATTTTAGCTCACTATGCTCATGCGACGCTAAGCTTGTTTGTGGCTAAAAATCGATCTTGTTCTAAAAAAACATGAACCCAGCCAACGTTTCACAGTACCATCCCATTGATAGGTATTGGGCTTCGGTCAAAACAACATTGAAGAAAAGTGAGCAATGTGCTAAGGACCTAAAAGATTTCAGAGTTAAATGGAAAAGAGCGGCAAAAAAGATCACGGTTGTAACTGTCATCAACCTTATGAAGGGCACGATTTCGGTTTTACACGGCTCTGTATTTCCCCATCACTACAACCTTCAAACATTTAAAGCTAACATGCACAGGCTTCTCCTCTGTTGCTCTCCCCCGTGAATGCCGTTTTCCTAAACGCCCGTGCCCTGAAACAAAATAATTTCTTCAAGTTTGGGAATAGATAGAAGTCTGAGGGTGCCAAATCAGGTGAATAGGGGGGATGGCCGAGTAAATCGTACCCCAAATCCCACAGTTTTCCCATCGCCAACGCACACTTGTGTACAGGTGCATTGTCCTGGTGAAAGATGATTTTTTTCTTCTTCAAGCCAGGCCTCTTCTCGCGAATTTTGGCATCCAGCTGCCCACTTTTTAACGGTTGACATAGAAGGAGCAGAGTCCCCGTAAACTTTTGTCAACTTTGGATGAATTTCCTTAGGGGTTAACCCATCCAAAACGAGGAATTTTATCACCGCACGATATTCAAGTTTATCCATTTTAACGAAAAACACGCAAGACGTCTACTGCAAAAACTCGTGTAAAGAAACTACTTGAAACTTGTCATACGAACTAATGAGAAGTGCACCCAGGCAGGAAAGACAAATTTTTGCTGACTGAAACGCCATCTCTGCGTCAGGCCGAGAACTTTTCACCTTGCCCTCGTATGTATATAGGAGTAGATAGACTCAGATGCACTTAGGTCAACACAGGTCCATTGTAATAAAAAATATTGTTTTAACTAATTAAGTAGGCGTTGACTTTCCATATAATGTGCAGGATCATGCCTTCTCAAAGCTATTTAGACTGATGGTTAAGTACCATCGGAATGCCTGAAGTTCAATTACAAATTATGACAACCAGTTAGTTTTTCCCATAAAATCTCTTTAAAATCAGGCAAATATCCTCGGAGTAAAAAGATGTAATTGCATTTGAATCAAAAAGGTCACAGTGCCACGCCCACTTTGTTAGGGATGGATTAGAAGATGTGGGATAAGATATCACACGATCCGTTTTAGCCGGATGGTAACTTTTCTGTTTGTTTTCTATTTTTTTGCTTTTTAATGAATTTATCGAAATTCAAAAGTTTTCAACGGTTTTGGATAAATTTTAAATCTAAGTGATTTCAAACAAAGGGTATATTGGAGAACGTGCGTGCGAGGCAGTAGTTACATTTGGCATCGTTCATTAGTTCAGAAGTTATATATAGCTATAAGAAAACGATCGACAGAACTCTATGTCTGGTGTTCATATAGAATAGTAGTTCGAATTTTTAAGTATCTTGCTTGCGATTGACTACTTTATTTTTATTTGCACCAAGGGCGCACGAACAAATACGAAACCAATACTGTTTCGCGAAAATTTTCCAACTAGAAATTTTGAACACATTTGATATAACTATGATAGAGAATCTAGAAAAAGTGTGAATCTGAATTCTGTCTGTGTGTCTGCCTGTCTGTATGTCGGTATGTGCCAATATGTGCGCTGAAGTGCAGCCTAAACGGGCGTATGGATTTACGAGTAATTCAAACTTCATATTAGGAGTCTGTGGGAATAGGAATTTTCATTCTAAACAGTATTTTACCAATGCCCGATTTTTTCGAAAACGATTTTGTTTACATTTTATATTTATGTTGAGTTAGGTGTATCTCATTAGTAGGCGTATCTCGGATATGAGTTGTTGAGAATCGATATGGAAGTACTATTTGATATGTATGTACAAGGACATGACATATCAAGTTTTGGGAAATTTAAAAAAAAACTTTTTAACAACTTCGAATAAATTTAAAATTTGATTGATTTGCTGTTTATTAAAAACAGATGAGTCTTGGACAACTTCCAGTGTAGATACGTTAAATTTACTAATTGATACACACTTCCCAAGTAATTCCCTAACTGCCAACAATATTGACCCTAACAAGTTAAATGCTCAAAAAAACCAACCTCTCAAGTTTGATTGCGCAGGACAAACTCCTTTGGGCGCTACATAGGTTCGGACCATATAAATCCGCTGGACCAGATGACATAATATCTGCTGAACTACAAATGTCATCTGACATTATCCTGCCAGTTCTAATTCTTATATTTCAGAGCTGTCTTGATCTGGTCCATATACCGCAAATATGGAGAGAAGTCAAAGTGGTTCATTTGGTAAATATTCACACGCTAGTCCAAAAGACCTCAGACCTATTAGTCTATCATCTTTCCTTCTAAAAACACTAGAACGACTAATTGATATCTACGTGACAGTACTGACACATAACTGGTGCCCACGGCTCAACATGTATACTGTAAGAGAAAATCAGTAGAAATAGCATTGCATTCGTTAGTCAATAATCTATGTATTAAAGGCGCTTTTAACAACGTCTACTCATCTGCGATAACGAAAGCACTGTCAAATCTGAAGATAGATAGCTCACTTGGCGAGCTGATTAATTTACTGCATAATAGTCGGATTATCAACTCAAAGCTGGGGGTGGGTCATCTGTTAGAAGATATGTCAGCAGCCCCTTAAGGGGCGTCCTATACGCCTCTTCTTTGGAATTTTGTGGTTTATGAACTATTGATAATCCTGGAAGCTGAGGGTTGCGAAGTTATCGCCTATACGGACGACGTTACTATAGCAGTCTCTGGTAAATACCTAATTACTTTAAAAGAGCTCCTAAAAAACGCTTGGAATAATCTATCTAGATGGACAGCTCAGTTATCAGTTATCTGGTGGATTGCCTTGGATAAGGCGATAAACCAGATAATATTAAGCAAGGTCCAACGTTCAGCCTGTCTGTGTATTAGCAGAGCACTGCGAACGACACTCCGCAGCTATGGACACTCTTTTTTCATTTAACACTCCTCGACATTTTTGGTAGGCAAATGGCAGCTAGCTCATCTATTCGCCTTAAAGTAACTTTACAGTGGTCCAAGAAAGTATACGGCCACGCCTCCATCTTAAATTAGTGTAATATCTCCCCTGAAGACATTGACTACATCATACCTAAGTTAAATTTCGACAAAAGTTACCAAGTTACCATCCCTTCCAGATAGCATTCTGGGAAGAAGGTGGTTTTACGGAATATAAGTCGTTACATTTTTACACAGACGGTTCAAAAACTAACGATGGGGTGGGTGGTGGTGTTCCAGGCGGAGATAATGGCAATAAGGGATGTCTTGTCTTGGCTGAAGAAAAACGTGATATCAACCGTCGATATCCACATCTTTTCAGACAGCCAATCAGCTACTAAAAATAAATTCTATAATAGATTTAGACTGCCAATCGGCTCTTATAAAGATGGCGGAGCAATTCAATATTCATCCAATTTGGATGCCGGAGCATAGGGACATTCCAAAAAATTGTATGGCTGACGAACTTGCCAGACATGGAACAAGAATACCCATCATTCTAGACAAAAGTTCACTAGGTATGCCGATTTTCTCAAATAATTTCTACAGAAGCTGTTTGGACGATTCTTCAACTGCTTTGCGCCTGCCTAGCTGTCTCCCAAAGAAGAAAACTCCACTTAGGAGCCTTCTGTTTCAACGACCTAAATGATCTGATAAAAATAGACGTTAGGGACCTTCTACGCTTCATCAGAAGTTCCAAATGGTTTAATGAGTAGTCTAGACACCGCTTTTCAAACCAATGTGGTATCACAATGGACCTATTATTGATCTAAGTGTGTTGGGTTTTAGCTCACAGCCACCTCAACCTAACCTAACTAACTAAGTTGGCTTTTGATTGCTCGTTATTTCTAATTTCAATAATTTGTCATTCGTCAATTCTTATTTCCTCCAGCCTTTCTTGTCTTGTGATCAGCAACTTCGAGATTATACCATGAGCCCCGAGAACTTAAAACAAGTACACGAACTAGGCGGTAAGTGATTTCGAGATTCTACTTGAATTGACGATTTTCTAAATGACCAACCACCTGAGTTAAGGTTCGACTAAAATGTAACTCAAATCTAAACAAATAAATTGTAAGACTAGGTAGGAGTAGCATTATAACGTACAAGTGGTCTCGTGGTACTTTTGAGTTACTTACCTACACCTAAAGTACACCAATAGTGCGTAGTTACTGCAGACGTTATTAATCTCATGCAGTTGCTTTCAATGTAAAGTGCTTGAGCAGACAAAAAAAAAGATAATAAACGCGTGTTTTCAAGGATCATTTAATGTTAACTCTTACGTGACAAATTGTCAAGTATGCAGGTACTTGTTGTAGGGGGCGAAAGTAGATTGAATGCAAAGCTTTTGAGAAATAAGGACATCTATCTATTCAGAATAACTAACATTCTGATTGTTGATTAGAGAAGCTTAGACGAAATGTAAGTGTATCTTTATTTGAATGATGTATTGCAATGCGGACGACCCGATAATTACTTTCGGTATGACTTCGCGATCGCACTATTTAATGATACCTATATATGGGGTCCATAAATCGAGCTGTTTTCAATATTTTTTTCCTTTCTCTTTCAAAATTTTAAAAAGTCCTGCAACTATTCAGCTATGAAAATGGGGTGAAAGGCATTAACTGGTCCAATGCCTTTCTAGATAAAATTTGCCATTTGTCGAAAGTCTGTTGATGTGCGTAAATAGACTTAATAGGCACAGAGGATGTTTCAGTTGAAATAATAAAAGATCGTTTTAAAAAGATAGATTTTCTAAAGATAGTCGCCTGATAGTTTTGAGAACATCGTTGCACTTGACAAAATTTTTATCAGAAGTAAAGAAGAGGAAAGAGTCTACATGATATTGTTGATGAAGCTCTTAATTTTGAAGAGCAAGAGAAAACTGAAGACGTTGTAGATGACATTTCCATAGTTATTCCAACTACACCCCGCGCAACAAAAAAAGCCGCATACGGGTTTTCCATTTTTTTGCTCTAATTACCTTTAAGGGATTCGCCGAATTATATTTTATTGCTTCTGGGTTAGGAATGCACATTTTGGAATGTTTCGGAATTCATTCTGGCAGTATTTAACAGTGCGTGCAGTTGTATTTCTTAAATAAAAGTGAAAAGAGTATATCGCGATATCTAAAAGGGTACAATTGAGTAAAGAAAATAAGGCAGTTATTGTCGCCTTATCCAAACAGAATCAGTCATTTCGTGAAATTGCTCGACAAATTGGATGCAATGAGAGTTCTGTAAGAAGATTCTGTAACAAATATCGTCGGGATTACAATCTGGACAGAAAAATTGGCACAGGATTGAAGAGATGTACCACTGTTCGGGAGGACCGGGAACTGAAGAGGCTAAGCTTGAGAAACAGGTTTAAAAATGCATCGGAGTTAAGAGCTGACCTGCGAGAAGCTACTGGGGCTGAAGTTAGCGTCAGAACTATCCAGAATCGTCTTAACGAGATGGGTTTGCTAGCAAGGAGACCAGCGAAAAAGCCACTTCTGACCAGCAAAATGAAGAAAACGCGCCTTAGCTGGGCTAAGGAAAGGCAAAACTGGAGTGTTCAAGATTGGTCAAATGTGGTGTTCTCTGATGAGTCCAAGTTTAACCTAATCGGACCGGATGGGAAAAGGGGAACGCTACAGCGACGAATGCATAGCTCACACCGTAAAACATTCTCCTTATGTTATGGTGTGGGGATGTATCACCGCAATCGGAGTTGGATCCCTAATTATGCTCGAGGGCACTGTTAACGCCATGCAGTACAAATAAATTATCTTAGATGGTGTTGTACCGAGTATGGAAATGATAACAGCAGTAACATCAAAACCAATTTTTCAAGATGATTTAGCACCTTGCCACCGAGCAAAATCTGTGAGTAATTCGAGGTTTTTTTTTCATATTTATGGGTGTTTTGAAAATCTTATGATTTTAATTTTTAAATTTCCTCCACAGATTAAAACTTTGAAAGAAGAATTAGGAATAGAATCCCTAATTTGGCCGGGAAACAGTCCAGATCTCAACCCCATCGAAAATGTCTGGGCTCTTATGGGAAAGAAGATCCAAGATAAAAAACCAAAGACCATGCAGCATCTAAAGAGCATCATTGAAGAAGTGTGGTTCAATGAAATTAATAACAATTACCTCGGTAATCTCTATGCCTCCATGCCAAACAGGGTTCATGACGTTGTTAGGGCGAAGGGTGGTGCTACGAAATACTAGAATCATTTTTTAGTATTATGAAAGTCTTAAATTATGTAAAAAGGTTTCTTAGTTAATAAAAATGTGAAAAAAGAAATTTGCTTTTCAAATTGTTGCTCTTTTTTTAATTTATGTATATTGATAGTACTTTTTTTGTAGTCTGATCTTCACGATCATTACTTTTTTTCGATTAGGCTACGAAATGTATTGTCAAATTGGGGAATGTGTTAACTTAAATGTTAAACATCAAAAATACAAAGTGACTACGCAGTGATTAGTCATCACTTATTAAATTTCTTCCATTTTGTTAAAAATTACCATGTGCGGCTTTTTTTGTTGCGCGGGGTGTAAAATGGAAGCACTAAATGCGCCGAATAGTATAAGAAAATACTTTTCGCCAACGGAAAACGCAATATTAACTTCACCTCAAAACCTCCACCAAACTATATTAAGAGATCATTTTTTATAATTTTTTTTTCCACTTTCCGCTTATAAATAAGTTCTACTGTAATTTTTTTATAATATTTTCCTAATCCAACACATTTGTAATTTTTTTTATATTTCATTATTTTTAATTTTTCAGGATGTCGAGCAGAATAACAATCCCCAGAGTGTAACCGATAGTCCACCAGTCTCTACTCGTCGTCGTACTACAAATATTGGGCAATGGGCATCGAAAGAAAATCACTACGTCTAGGAGAGACTTTAAAACTGGAATTGAAGATGTTTCCTTACAAAAATGCGACAGGAATTGTTACTCCAGTCTTTTTGTGTAAGGAAAAGATCAGCGTTGTATATAGCGCAGGCTCTCGCCTTTGTAAGAACTTCCATTATCTCTATAGTTAAACTCATCGACGACGAAGCCACTGGTACAGCTAACAAGTATCCACTTCTGTGCGTGATCGCTAGAAACATGTGGCCAGTCCACGACAAGGAAAGATATCTTTCTCTAGTTAAGTTCGTCGCCGGCTCATTACGGGGCACTATTCCACTGATATTCAAGGGAGCGCCTCGGGGTTATACACATCGATCCAGAAGTTACAGGGTCGAAGAAGAAATTGAGTCTTTTCGTCACCTGTTATATGAATGTCGTGCCCTTGCCAACAGAGATTCATACGAGGGTGGGTCAATAAGTCCCTGAAAAATTAAATAAGGAACACTCTTCTCGGTATAAAAACATTAAATTTTCAACATAGTCTCCTTTTAGCTCTATACACTTCATCCAACGTTTCTCCAATTTGTTGATGCCCCCCAAATGATACGATTTCTCGAGCCCCTTAAAATAAGCATTTGTTTCAGCGATGACGTCTTCTTTCGACACAAATCACTTACCTACGAGCCATTTCTTCATGTTTGGAAACAAGAAATAGTCGCAGGGGGCTAATCTGGGGAATATGCTGGATGAGGGAGGAGTTCGTAGCTTAACTCATGCAATTTTGCCATTGCGTCTGCGGACTTGTGCGCCGGTGCGTTGTCCTGGTGAAAAATTACTTTTTTCTTCGCCAAATGCTGCCGTTTTTGCTTCAAATCGGCTTGGAATCGATCCAGCAGCTCTGCGTAATATGCGCCGGTGATCGTTTTACCCTTTTCAAGGTTATCGATGTGAATAACACCGCGCGCATCCCAAAAAACTGTCGCCATGACCTTGTTTGCTGACAAACCCGCCTTGGCCTTCTTCGACTTCGATTCACCAGGAGAAGTCCATTGTTTTGACTGTTCCTTGGTTTCTGGTGTGTTGTGGTGAATCCAGGTTTCATCCACGGTTACGAAACGGTGCAAAAACTCGGCCGAATTTTTCAGGAACATCGCCGAACACACCTTTGAAGTTGTCAAACGAATGCGTTTGTTGTCGATTGTGAGAAAACGCGGCACCCATCTTGCGGAAAGTCGACCATTTCTGCTGTGGTGACCTCAATTGGGCGACCAGAACGTTCGGCGTCACTTGTGCTTGAACGACCGCACCGAAATTGAGTAAACCAGTGATGAATGGTTCCAATCGATGGTGTAGAGTCCCCATAATATTTGTCAAGCTTTTGTTTGGTTTGCGTGCTAGTTTTTTTCGCAAGAAATAGTGTTTAATGAGTCGAAATTTACTTTTTTCCATTTTAACGAAAATGCTAGTAGGCGTCTACGAGTATATAAAATGGCTGCCACAACAAAACTATTTGACAGATCTGTCTGAAAGTTTGGGTGCGTTCTTTTGAAAGATGATTCTTGACAAAAAAAAATAAATTTAAGGTGACGACACAATTTGTGTTAATTTTCAGGGACATATTGACCCACCCTCTTTGGCGCTTTCTTTTCTTTCTTTTTAGGTTCTCAGAGTACAACTCACATGGGCACAATGGACCCAACTGTTAGTCTAAGTGAGCAGTGACAAGCTAGTCACAGGGCACCGATCTATGTCGAAAATGAGGATGGTTAAGCAGAAACTATCATGTATTTAACATGAAATATAGTCCCAGCAAGGCAGTGACAATTCACAGCATGAGCCAGTTTCGTGAAATTTTTGGTGAATGGTTCATTTCAAGAAGTGTTAACAATACTCACATTATAGAAGATATTCAACCGGCAAACAAAGATAGGATAACAATTCGAGTATTGATTTAACAATAAATAATAATTTTATCCTAATCAATCGGAAAAGTTTTTTTTTTTTAGTTAGCATTAAAAAATAAATCGTGTCAATGTACGGCCATCTCTCCTACCACAAATCCTATCAGCAAAACATGTCCAATTGTTTTTGAGCCCAATCGGTGAGAAATTAGTGAAGCGGATGATGTTTCGCATGGACTAAATATTTGTGAGAATCTTTTTTTTTTGTGAGTACGTGTTGCAATCAATGTTGGCAAACATAGTACCATCACTCTATTATTATTGAATAATATTCATTGGTAAGTTGTTTTTATTAAAAGAGTATCTTAACAGCTTTCGAAAGGATTTACAGATAAGCACTCAGTTGTGACAATCGTCAAGAAGTACGATTTTTTAAGTTTTGAAAAAAATCGAAATTAAAATTTTATGGTTTTATGTTACAGCCTCTCCAGTTTTATCCACAGAAGTAGTGTAGATGTAAACTCCACGTAATCTTGGGGTTTTTTTTCTTTTTATTTTGTTCTTGATTACTTTACTTGAAAAGATAAATAACGAAATACGAGCAGTTGGCTTTTAATAGACACACAAGCAGTGAGTATTATCGTGGATATACGCTGCTTATACGTACTCAAAACTTAAATCAAATTCCAATATGATATGTAAAAAAGGGGTATGCTTTTATTTTCGCATTAATTTACAAAAAAAAACACCACAATCCTGCTTTGTACTTCAAAATAAACAAGTTTTCTTCACCACAATTTAAGGATGGTTTGGATTGTATACCAATTATTACGAGTATCTACGCATAGCGGGGTTGCCATTGAATTGCATGGCAGTTAGGACAATGCGAAATGGGCTAATGTGGACAAGTTGTTGGAAAACTTTGGACCCCTTACACCTCGCACTAAAAAATCAACAATTTTGTTAAAAAAAAAGTAAGTATGTAGAAGGAACACGCGGCAACAAAAGAAAATACAGCTCTTATTCGTTTAATTCAATATTCAACACGAAAAGGACACGTCTAAAAAGAACACGACGTAAATTGACCTCTATCCGACTGGTTTTATTCTTACGCAGGAGGTCAGGTTTTCAGTCATTCTTAACAAAAAAACTAATTAAATGTAGTTCATGTGATTTTAAGATTCTGGAATTAATTAATAATTTTTGTGTACAAATATCTTACTTAAAATAAAGTACACGAAGTCGTAGCAATGCTTCAAAGTGGAAAAAGTCAAGCTGGTGTTCTCAGAGCTTTTAATGTGTTCAGTAGCGTTATATTCAGGCTATGTCAATGGCAATATAGGTTCAAGTGAGCAACATCCAGGCCGGGGAAAATCAACAAATTCGGAGCAAAACCGTTATTACGTACTTCAAGCCCGCTGAGATTAATCTTTAAATGTTCGACAATTACGGTCACGCCTGTTGACGCTTGAAAACATTTCTATTAGTAACTAGACCATCAGGAACAGACTAAATGACGAAAAGCTACACTCCCTCCGTAATTTGATATACCCACTCGAAGAGCTACTGTGCTGATTTGCGATCTTTTAAGCAAAACCAAACTATCACAGCTTTTTTTTATCTATAATAGCTTGGGCCAGATTTAACTAGAGACTCTGCAAGTAGTAAGAGTCTCACATCTGTGCTTGGCTTTTTTGATTGCATCCAGCATGACCAAATGTTTACACTTAACGCGAGGCATACCTAATTTTTCGTTCCCGGCATAATTCTGAGGTTGCGCAACTACATCAACGCGCTGGCTACAGAAGCAGAAGATGCTGCACGAAGGTGCGATAGTAGGACCGTCTACAGAATCACTAAAGAGCTGACAGGTGGTCGCAGCTCCAGCCAACACCCAGTGAAAAGCCTAGACGGTTCCTTGCTTATTTCGGATGAGGACCAGCTTAAGGGATGGAAGGAGTATTTTGCTACGGTTTTAAACCGTGTATTCGCTAGCGATATGCTCCCGAATCAGACTGAGGTGCCCGAGGTAAGAAATGCCCGAATACGCACCGCGATCGAAGCACTTAAAACCAAGAAGGCGGTCAGACGTGACGGTATTCCCGCAGAGCTCTTACGAGCAGCGCCAACAACATCGGCAAAGCTTCTGCTTCCACTTAGAGAGAGAGTTTGGGAAGCCGAGAGCTTTCCTGACGAGTGGAAAAAGGGAATGATCGTCAAGCTTCCTAAGAAAGGTAGTTTAATGGAGTGCGGAAACTGGAGAGGTATCTGCGTGCTGCCTGTTGTAGCTAAGATAATAGCTAAAATCATTCTGGAGCGCATCAAAAAACATCTCGAAGACACACACGATGCCGAACAAGCAGGTTTCCGCTCTGGATCTTCCTGTGTCGACCACATAAACACTCTGATTATTATCATCGAACAGTGCGTTGAATATCGATCGCCATTTCACCTGCTGTTCATCGATTTTGAGAAGGCGTTCGATAGTGTTAACATGGAGTTCATTTGGCGTGCCTTACGCAGGAGAGGTATTCCTGATAAATTAATTGCTCTTGTCAAAGATACATACGAAGGGTCCAAATGTCAGGTTCTGCACAGAGAAAGGTTGTCTGAGGAATCAGAGATCCAAAGTGGGGTAAGACAAGGCTGTATTCTTTCACCAATACTATTCGTATTGGTGATTAGCGATGTGCTTCGTGCAGCTTTGTCGACGGGAAACGGAGGAATTCGATGGACGCTCACATCCCAACTTAAACATCTCGACTACGCTGACGACGTATGCTTACTCTCTCATAGAATTATGGACCTCCACGTCGTAGGGCTGAAAATTAATACCGCAAAAACTAAAATTATCAGTATTGGAAAGAACTCATCGGCTCAAATATGCATTACTGGACAACCGATAGAGAGCGTATAGGATTTCCAGTATCTTGGGAGTATTGTCTCGATCGATGGTGGAACCGAACTGGATATAGCCAACAGAACCGCCAAAGTAAAGTCCGCGTTCGGAATGTTGTCCAAAATATGGCGAAGCAATGCAATCAGTTTGAACACCAAGGTAAGACTGTTCCGCTCCAACGTTGAATCCGTGCTGTTATATGGATGCAGCACGTGGAGAGTGACCACTGCTATCATTAGAAAGCTGCAATCGTTCGTTAATAGGTGCCTGCGCAACATCTTAAGGATTTTCTGGCCCAGTTGTATCTCTAATGAACACCTATACGAGAGAACGGGTCAGGAACAACCATCCAACGACGGAAGTGGCAGTGGATTGGTCACACGCTCCGAAAGGGTGACAGCTCCATAGCGAACCATGCTATGCAATGGAACCCCTTAACTCAGGACGGCAGAAGACCTGGTGGTCCAAGGAGAACATGGCGCAGAACAGTCGAGAAGGAAGAACGGCAGTTGGGGAAAAGCTGGGGAGAGCTGAGACACATTGCCAGAAACCGTACACGATGGCGCGTAGGCGTAGTCGAGGCCCTAGGACCCACAAGGGGATATAGGACATAAGTAAGTAAACAGATACTACATTATACTTCAGCCAGGATAGGGTTTCCTTAATCGATATTATTATATTTCCTGCTTAAATAGGCTGCAATGATCTGGAAGACAGAAGTAGATGCTCAAATTGAGCTTTTCTAAGAAAACACCTCCACCCATTCCATTTCCGATTTTAGAAGCGTCTCTGTAGAATTGAACTGAACTGCCATCGTTATCGGCCACTCATTACGGGCGGGAATTGATGCCCGGAAGTTTGTATCAAATTCGGGGGGGTGTAGTCGGTATTTTCGTATGATATATTTTGTGAATTAAGGATCGAGGAGTCGCCACATACATGCTTTTAGACGGATGGGTGCACTGTCGGCCATCCGTTTGCCAAGAATATCTAGGGGCAACAGATGAAACATTACATCTAATGCTGTGGAGGGAGTGGTTCTTAGTGCACCGCTGATGCACATGCTTGCGGGTCGTTGTACTTTCCCTAAAAGTTTGAGATTCACGTCTTTTCCAAAGCCGTCCACCACACCATCACGCCTGACAACAGAAACGGCGGGGTGTACTCGATATTTTCGTATGATGGGCTAGTTATTGTTAACAATAATTGTTTGTGTGAGAGATCTACGTCTCAACTTGTTTACCCTGACCACATTATAAAATAAAAAATATCATATAAAAAACTGTTGAATATATGTATTATACATGTATCTACAATAGAATAAAATAGTTTCTCAACATCTTTTCGAACGTATAACCTATAAAATAAGTTTTAAAAAAAGCTCTTGCATAATAGCGAAATAGTAGAACAATACCAAATACAATTTGCGAGGTTTACAGAGAATATTAGTTTTGATGAATAAATCGCAACAGAGAAAAGTAATGAAGATACACCTACTCGTATTCATATTAAATATTTATAATATATAAAAATTATAAGTATCTATAGGGAAGTCGATTCAGTTATGAACGTCTCACCTTCCTTCTGTTTGTTTGTTGTCTGACAACCTCTGTTTTACTTCATTATTTTGCGAAAATATCGACTATTTAGTCCTGCAGCTGCACCTACTTTACTGCGGGACGCAAATTTGTATAAAATTGTTTGAAATTGAAAAAACAATTCAAAAGATAATAATTCTTTCATGTTATATTTATATATACGCCCACTTTTTGGGGGCGTTTTATTAAATAAACAGTGCAAAGTCGAAAAATGCCTAATAGAATATAGTACTCGTATCTATGCTTATTTATTTATTTAATTCAAATTAATACAAGTAACTATTACTAAGAACTTAAAACAATTTTTTTATATTTTTGTTTTGCGATATGGGCCCAAGGGTTTTCTCAGTGCAAATCTGCTGCATTGGAAATTGAAACTGACATTCATGACGTTTCAACCATAAATAGTGCAGTGAAAATCAAGGCGGAAGATTGGTACAGATCTGAGGTTGCGTGGGTTCATGTTAAGCGAAATATTTGAAGCAGTGCGTGGAGTTACCAGTTAGTAGTTGATGGAAAAAGAGTGTGTCAGCTAATTCTCGACATTTTTCGAGTGATTGTGAATTGATCAGTTTTAAACAATCCTCATATGAGGGTGTTATATCTGTCGTTCCAGATGGATGAACCTGCGTTGAAAGGCTTCAATTCACAGAGAATGGATATCTGGTAGTGAGATCACACTTGGCTGGATGTTAGATGTAGTGTGCTCTACAACGTAGTCATATAATATTTATATCCACGTCCATATTTCGGGACGGGTTTTGTTTTTATCGACTGTGTATCTCGATTTTATCCAAACAATATGAATTAGGTGCATAGTTGGTTAAAAAATATATATAATATTCTTTAATTCTTTTGATTAGTTATTATCAATGCTTTAATAACAAAGAAGGAGATAAGGTATCACGCAATCCGTTGCGGACGGATTGTAACCATTCCATATGTTTTTTCTAACACAGTAATCCACTCATCCGAAACAGTGAACAATTCTAGTTTGTCGCTCGTTTATTTCCCCCATGGTTTCGCATTCATTTCAGATGAATCATGTCAGTACTGAATATACTCGTAGATGCCTAGGGGCAAAGCAATTAAAAAACTCATTAGCTTCAGACTGTAAAATTGATTTTAATAGCCAGCGGGAGAGTGCTAAATTTATTAAGAGATCAGTGCAAACACCTTCTCATCACAAAATGAAAACATTTACTCGGTACTATCATAAAAAACAAAACATTTCATGCAGAATTAGCTTAACAATTTTTTGTGAATAAAATCGACTGTAATTGCATTCAAATTGATAGCCTCAACAATTTAATTCTGAAAACTGTTTTTTTTTTTTTAATATGATAATTTAGAATCCACGTTATAAGTTTTTAGGTGAATTCGTTACGACAGATCTACCCCATTATTTTTGTTTAAGAGGTTTCGAATCTAGGAAAGAATTTTTCTATCTGTCTTGCATAACCCTTTAGGGGAGGCTTTTGACGCAGTTTGAACGAATTGTTTGCTCTCTTGACATATGGTTTTCTAAAAATGTATCACATTGGTTACTAGAAAATTTCAACTTTTTATGATAGAGAAATTCAATAAAGTGTGTCAGTCAATTCTGTCTGTCTGTACGAGTACGTACGACTGCTGCCTAAACAGCTGAATTGATTTTCTTCAAGCTTCATATCTGACAATCAAATGGGATATAATACAACAGGTGGCAGATTAGGTCCACTGGAAATTCCACACTTTCGCAGATCAGCTTTAAGGAATCTTGGGAGAGATATTTCAGTTGGGGTATGCGCACAAAGTAGACTTAATTGAAGAACCTACCTCTGAGGGTTGGTAGGTATTGGCTTCTTCCCATAGTATTTAAATCGAAGGCCATGACAGCTTGTATTTCGCAAATTTTCTTTATAAGTCGTACATAATTGCACTTAAATGACCATTAGGTCCGACATCTGTTCAATTCTTAAAACCCGAGAGAAATTGGAAACCGACCGGGCACCGGGACAACACCTAAAAACCCGGACCGACGCGGCTAATGCGGAACAGATGGTTAGGGTCAGCCTACCTATAAGGGCAAGTATTGGTTTTAATCAAACTTGACAATACAGTGTGCATATAATAGAGAATCTCTAAAAGTGGATTCTGAATTCTGTCTGTCGACTGCAGCCTAAATGGGACAGATTTTCTTCAAAACCTAGGTTCACAATCCAATACAAAATCAGTATTTTCATTCTAACACAAAAAATTAACGTTACTATACCACTGACGGATTTTGAAAGAAATAGATTTTTTCGAAACCTGCTCCAAGGATTTTGATCAAATTTCATATTTGAGTTGAGGTGTGCATACATAGGTGTATGTTATAGGATGGCATATGAGGCTTTTGGCAAAAAATGTGTATAACGGTATTTGACCTATTGACCGGTTTTTGAAAAATGACTCATTCTTGGATATAAAGAGGCGATTTCCTTCAAAATCAATATCTAAACAATATTTGACATATTCAAAGCCATGGCATACCCAGGTTTTTAAAAATTGTCAAAATATTATTTTCGTCGAGTTTTAACGGATTTTTTTTTTTGAAATAGAAGAAATTTATTTCAACAATTTTGTTTGAATTCCAATCTGTGTGATTTGCAAGTAAAGACAATATAGGTACAAGAATGTGCGACCAGTGATGCACTTTATTTTACTTTAACATTGCGTATCATGCCGAAGTTTGGCTGCCTGAAGTCGAACATGTATTTCATGCATTTCTGGGAAAGTCATCGAATTTTCTTTGCTCTAACTCGGAAATGATTCATTTTTATCCTAAAAAATTAAGGTCTTCATATTTTTCTTTGGAAAATTCACTTTTAGCGAGATATTCGGGAAAAAGGCTAATTTCTGCGGCCAAACACACACCTCATAAGAGGTGGACAAATTGATATGTTGTGGACGGACTTATAGTTCGTTAGTTTCTTTTTTAGTCGCTAACGCCTGGTCTATTACTAAAAACTGGACTAAATTTTTTGTGTCGGGTCAGGACACGCTGCACTGGAGCACTCAGATGCAACTAGTCCATTGTACTACCAAGAAGTAAACCCTGTTTCACCCACTTTAATGGAATTTCTTCGTCTTCCGGAGAAAGTCGTGTAAACGCTTCAGTGATGAGAAGCTCTTATCACATCAGCACCAAAAACCTGCCACCTGATACGAGCAAAAGCAGGACAATCACAGAAGAAGTATTCCGCAGCGTCGTCACCCTCTCCACAAGCATCGCAGAGTGTTGTATCAATTAGGCTTACCACACTGCGGTATTTAGCAAAAGTCAAGTGCCACGCGAGAACACCGATAAGTTGTCTGCAGACTCTTCTGCTGACGGACAGCAAGAATGCCACGAATTTCTTACAGACATCTGGAAGCATTTGTTTAGTCTGCCCGCATACTGGTGAGGTCCCAGGAAAACCCAACGAAAGTTCGGGTCCTGAGAAAATCTTCTCTGAGCCTTGCCTTGCAATCTCATCGGATATCTTATTCCCCAGTGTGGCCTGGGATCCAGACAAGAACCACAGAGTTCAGCCTTGCGACCGAATTCAAAGAGTTCTTGCATTCTAGAACTACATTGGAAGTGGTTAAAGGATTGAGCAAGGAATTAGCGCAGCCGTACAACATGGTCCATTACGATTGCATAAGTCTCATATTGTCATATTGCCTTATATTGTCGTCCTCCAAGAAGACACCGGCATCAGACCCCTAACTGGTATTGGAGCCATCCAAACACACCAAACAACTGACGCATATGCCAGGGAAGGTCTTATCATAGCCATATAGATCCAGAGAACCTTTTTCGGTGATAAGCCCGATGTCTTGCCAGAACTGAGAGCGCCTTGGCTGCCTGGACTTAAGTTATACAAGCCAACTTTTGGCAAATTCAATAAAATAAGCGAATTCTGATTATTTTTCTTTTGAACCTCTGTGGGGCATAGACGGTCAGTTGTGGCAAATTTTCTTATTGGAAAAGAATTTTGTAATCACTTCAAAAATACAAAGTATAAGACAAAGTAATTGAAAAGTTATAGTGCTTTACGTGAATTTAATTCTTAGAAATATCGTCCCAAACATGGTCAATTGTTGGTAGAGTATTATTGGTGCTACCTGATGTTAATAGGTACTGAATTTTAATTTACGATATTACTCATCAATACTTTGAACATCTTTTCACAGACTCGGTTGAGAAACTTTTAGACAATATTGACTTAGCATTTGAATTCAGCAAACACGACATCTTAAGATGTCTCATGAATTTTCAAATGGTATTGTAGATTTTAATTGCATACTAAGCTCAACTAAAAATCACTAAGAACATTGCAAAAACTTAAAGATACTATTAAGTATGTGTTTCATGCAGACTCGCAATATATTTAGTAACATTGACATTGAAATCTATTCATTGGAAGGAAAATAATGCATGTTTGCTTGTACAAGTATAAAGAAGGTCTACTCCGCTCAAGTGAGTAAATACAATCTTCCCATAGTCGCAACGCTGCAAGTATAAAAGATTAGTAAAACATATTCTGGAATGTCATTAGAAATCTGCTAAAAATAATAAAGAAAATAAACGCCATGAAATATGCTGCACGTTATTTGTGAAGATGCTGTACCTAGTAACGCTGCTGGTAAGCTTGTTGTACAGAAGATTAAAAAAGGTGCTTTAAACCACATGGCTACATTAGGTGCCGGCGCTATTTCTATACCATGACTGTGCAATGCATCAGCTTTCTAGATAATCAAGGCAGTTATGATGGTACAAAGATTTAGAAATTTCAGATTTCAAGAGCTTCTGTCGTAGGAAACATGACGTATTTCGAAAATCATAAATCTGGTTCTAGACACACGTTTCTCTTTAGTTCATACAATTCTCGGAAAGACAATTAAGTAGGCAATATTTTATCGAATAATATATTGTATGTTGCTTATCTTCATGCATTCAAATTTGTACTGGATTACAAAAACTGATTAAGACGTGTGGATCCCCGATTTTGTTTTAGTTGTTAAAACAAAAAAATAAACGAGTTAATTTTCAAGTTTTTTCTTCGTGGGTTATGTGATTATATTGGTGGTTTTCCTATTTGGGTTTTTCTCCACTGAATCTGGGATTTTTCAGAGCAACAATCTAACAACACTGATTCGACTGCATATACTTATATCTTAAACGCTGATGTTTTTTTTTTTCAAACAGGACCATCATCATCAAGTTGTTTTTGAACTAGACATAGAATTTTTGATAACTATTAGCGCTCACAATTTTTTAAATACCTACGTTCAAAAGTTAATTTATTTTTTTTACAATTTTTTTTTAAAAAAAAAGCGGGTACGTCATCTGTTGGCATATATCCACCATAACTTAGACATAAAATTTTAGCAAAATGGAAAGAGCCGTTTTCGAGAAATTTTCTAGCAAAGTCCCTCAATTTCGGCATTGCCAGGGATATGATTTCGCCTAAAATTGTAACCTTGCAGCTCCCAGATATAAAGTTTGAAGAAAATCATCGTGCTTCATTACAAACGCCTCTTAATTGGTAATATTTTCGTAAAATTAATTCTAAAGTTTTTCTACAACTTGCGGCTCACAATTACACTTTGTTTCTTGTGTAAACCATAATTGGACACATTTTTACAGGTGTAACACTGGTAGGCTACTATGTGAAAAATTGGACTTCAACAAGTCAAAAGTACTTCTAAAACATCGTACGAGTAGATGTCCAAATTCACTCTGTGTCATCGGCAGGCATGCTCAGAGACTGCGCATTTCAAGTAACAACTTCTGCAGAAGCTACTGAAACGAGGAAGAGGAGGAGACAATACTTAATTTGCTCTGCCCTTGTCCTTCCCTTGCTCATAATCAAAATGGACACTCTAGGAGAATATAATATCTCTGCAAGGATTTGAACAAAACCTGCACTTCCAAAATGTATGATTTTATCAAAATGAGTGGATGGAGTAGGTAGGAATCAAAATCCCTGCACTTTAGTGGTATCACAATGGACCCATCTAAGTGTATTTCAACGAAAACCACTTTCTATCTATCCATCTGACTACAAGCGTAGAAAAGAAATTCTCCTTTGATTTATAAACAATTCGGTGTCATGATGAAACTTGAGTAGCGCAAAAAAAAAAAACTTCCTCTTTATAAAACACTAGCTCTCATGACAGTATCACCTTAGAGATATAACAATATATTCATTTTGATTTGTGAACATGACAATTTCTCGTTGTATGCCCGGATGGTAGTTAAAATTATCAAACAAATCTGATTGTCTCGCTACTCGCCTGACAAGTCGCTAGGCTATCTAGTTAGATAAGTAAGTTTAAAGTATTGAACTGTAAAGTGTGATATTTAAAAATTTTAATCTTTGGAAATTACTTTTAGCATAATCCATACTGCTCTAATGTTCTTAGATTCATTACTAGTTGTGTTTGAAACGTACATATGGATATGTTGTGTACACAATATTTTCCAAATTGCATAGTGTAAGATAGATTAAACACTCACATATCAGGACTTTGGAAATGTCACCTAATGTTTATAGTTCCGCAAGGAAGTGTGTTTGGTCCTATATTATACTTGCTGTACACTCGGGGCATGGTGCAGAGCAATAAGACTCGCGGAAATAAAGCCCATTGGTCTTATTTCCCAAAAAAATGGAAATAACACTCACTGGCTTTATTGCTTTTCTGAAGTTGCATTAAATTCCGTTGCCTTTATTGCGTTTCGGTTGTGGGTCTTAATTCCAATAAGAAATAAAATCCACTCTGTGGGAATTAGTTTCACTTTTAATGGGGAGTTATGTCTGACAGGCGCCTATATCTTAACAGTGCTTGGATAGCCCGCTTCGCGAGTTAAAAGGATTTCACACTATGGGACACCTTTCCGACTCATACGAGTACATCGGGCGGCCTTCGGTCTCACATGCAGGTGCTCAAGGCGCCGCTACGCGGCTTGTAACCATTTGGTTGTATGTACATATAAGCATATGGACTTTTCTGGTCTTTTTTCCAAAACACAAGGAAATTAAGCCCGAAAATAGTATTTTGGGGCCATTTTTCATAATGTAAACTCACCCTAAACTGATACATTAAAAAAAGGCTCGCGTGAGCTTCACCGATTGGTCCTGAGTTGTCTGGGATTAATTTCTAAATTTAAAAAAAATAATTTACGCGCCTTGTAACCAAATATGTGGATGGATATGGACTTTTCTGGTCTTTTTTTCCAAAACACAAGGAAATTAAACCCGAAAATAATATGTTGGGACCATTCTTCATAATGTAAACTCACCCTAAACTGAAAAATGAAAAAGGGCCCTAAAATATGAAATACCACCCCAATTCAAAAAAAAATGTAATCAAGTTTTTGTTGGGGCCATTTTTCATTTTTTGTTTTGTGGCCAATTACACCTAATAGCAGCAAATCGGATAAAGATGCCCTTGGTTACTTCGAGAGAAAAGTTCTTCGAGTGATCTTTGGTCCCGTCTGCATAAACGGCGAGTGGAGGAGAAGATACAATGCCGAATTATACGGCCTTTATAATGGCATTGAATTAGCCAGAAGAGTTCACAAACAACGACTAAGATGGCTGGGTCATGTACAGCGGATGGTGTCCAACGTTCCAGCCCAGAAAGTCTTCGAATCCACCCCAGACGGACGGCGCAGTATAGGACGACCTCGTGGTAGGTGGCGCAAACAAGTGGAGGGGGACCTCAACCAACTTCGCGTGCGTAACAGGAGGCAGCTGGCTCATAACCGGGCTTGCTGGAGGGGATTGTTGGTTGAGCCCAAGGTCTACCCCGGACTGTAGCGCTACCTAAGTATATAAGTAAGCAGCAAAACGTGCATAAGTTAACTTAACTGCATTAGTTACGGTAGAAATTGTGATCTCTCAATTGGGAATTATTTAAAATCAATTAACTCACGGGTGGGCTTTTATGACTATTACGAATGGCAATAACAATCGTTGGCTTTATTGGTTTTCTATGGTGGGCCTTATTGCCACTTCAGAAAAGTAATAAAGCCCAATGGGTGTTATTTCCCAAAACAAAGGAAATAACATCCACAGGCTTTATATTCGCGGGCATTATTGCACTGCACATCGAGACATACCTCAATTCGAAGGCACCGTTGTCAATCGAGTCAGCAACAGAAAAACTCCAATGAGCTTTGGATAAAATTTGCGAGTGGACAAAAATTTGACGCATTATTCATAACGAGACCAAATCGACGCAAGTTAACTTCACTTACAAGAAAATAATCAACCTACCCGTTTTCAATAACTCGGTACAAGTACCATTTACAAATGAAGCTAAATATCTGGGAATGACACTGGACGCAAAACTTAAGTCGAAGCCGCATGTTAAAAAGAAACGCGACGAGCTCGAAAATCGAGAAATGTATTGGCTATTTGGAAGATATTCAAAGCTGAGTATATACTTATGTATAACAAACTGTTTTTATATAAGCAAGTGCTTAAAACTGTGTGGACGTAGGGTATACAACTCTGAGGTTTTACCAAACCAAGCAATAGAACTTTTGTACAATCATTCCAAAATAAAGTTATAAAAACAATCGAATAGAAACAGTGATATCCACAGAGACTTGGAGATAGCCACCATAGGATCCGAAATAACAACTTCGCTCACAAGCTCCGTATGTGTGGACCTACGAACGTAGAAAGTCATTTTGAAGGCAAAGAAAAATAATATTTTTTCTTTTTTGTGGTATTAAACTGTATGCCCTATGTGAGAAATGCAATTCACTCGAGGGAGATTATAGGGTAGAGGCACTAGTAGCCGGACAGTGCTAGTAACCGGACACTGTGACGTTTATTTAAAGAAAATAAGCGAATTTTACAGTTATAGTCACCACCAAATAATAACCCTTTAGCTATGCATTATGTAAACACATGCAATGATTCAAGTAAATGTGAAGTCTGCTGCTAAAGTTTATGGGTGGCCGCATCATCGCTTGTCACGCTGTTGCAAGAATCATATATTTATTTCGCATGAAATAAATAAAAAAGTCGATCACTTGCGAAAGCTAAGACAACTCTACTGTGAAGGCAGTAGGGTGGTCATATGGATAAAATACAACTTGATCGTGATGATATCAGGAGGACGGAGAAAAATACTGTGAATCATAAGCAATGACAATAATAGCGAAAAGAAAACAAAATACTCCCCAGTTATCTGGACAGTTTACAGAAACTTAATACCACCTGAGTTTCAAACTACACCACTCTGTCTTTCTCTCTGTCTCTTCCCCTTTCCACAAAAACGGGACACACTGTCCGGCTACTGAAAATGTGGGAAAAATATGAATTCCCTATTTTAACACCCCTAAATGATAACTACGTACAGTTAGGTGCAAAATTGAACCAATGTTTGGATTTTTCCTTAGAAATGCTGATGCGTAAAACTCAATCAAAGTTTGTACCACTGTGTAGTTGCTAGAAGTGTGTTCAGTCAAATAAAACATGCTACGTAACAAACGACTACCGTTACCGCGAATACCGTTACTTTTGCATTGGCTCATTTTTGCACCAGATGGTTTCATATGCGCATCCGTAGTCATATGCGTTTCAATTTCAAGGACTTCGTTTGGGTGCTACTGTTGAAACTGATATTCCTTGCATACTGCGTGCTGAATATTTTAAGGTGAAATGTGAAAAAAATTTACTCAAATATAATATCAAGAGAATTTTCTTACAGGGAAATAAAATGAAGCCTCTCCCAAAAAATGTGCTAAATGAAGTGAAAAAACTTCTAATGGAGGGTAAGTCTACTCGATATGTGGCGACGAAATGTAGCATAAGTCAGACCAGTGTTATCCGGTTGTAGAAAAAGTGTTAGTTCCACTTCGAAGAACCACCACGTGGGAGGTCGAAGATACTCTCTAAACAGGATGAAAGATCTCTTATAAGGCATGTCTTATCTGGCACGGTTTCCACAGGTGCAGAGGCTGCGAAAGAGCTGGAAAATGCTACTGGTAAGAGCATTAGCCGATGGACAGCAAATCGCTCTCTTCGTAAGCTAGATCTTGAGGCTGTAGAAAAGAAGAAGAAGCCAACCCTGTCTAGAAAAAATGTTAAGTGAAGATTGTCCTTTGCGAAGGCATACGAAAACTGGTCGGAACAAATGTGGAGGAAGGTAATATGGTCTGACGAAACTAAAATCAACCGCTACTGCACAGATGGAAGGTCGTGGGCTTGGAAAAGAGTCATTGAAGCCAAAGCATGTAAAACAAACCGTAAAGCACGGTGGTGGTTCGATCATGTTGTGGGGCTCTATGAGTGCGTTCGAGGTAGGGGAAATACATCATATTGAGACAAAAATTTATGAAAACGATAAGGTCCACTTACCCGCATCAATAACCTTTCAACATGATAAGGACCCCAAGCACATGGCCAAATCATTGCAAGCATTGCTTCAAACTCAACCATTTTCAATTCTGGACTGGTCTGCCCAAAGCCCCGACTTATACCCTATCGAAAATCTGTGGGCATATTTAAAAACAGCGCTTCACAAAGAGTACGACTCCCCACCATCTTCTATGGCTGTTTTATGGCACAGAGTTCAAGAACAATTGGCTAAAATTGCAATAAGCTACTGCTCACCCCTTGCAGAGAGTGAGATACGCCGCATCCAAGTCGTAAAAAAAGCCAAGGGCCTTTGGACCAAATATTGATAGATTTCATCCTTATTATCTTTTGGTTCTATTTTGTCTTGGTGCAAAATTGAACTAATGTAAAGTTAACAAATCGCATACAATATGTACAGAAATTATGCTGTTTTTAAATTAATGTTAGGGTGGCCGTGGTGTAGTGGTAACATCAACGCTTGTCACGCTCTTGGTTCACGGTTCAAATCCTGATCTCAACAGTCATCTATTTATTTCGTCTGAAATAAATAAAAAAGTCGATCAATTGCGAAAGCTTAGTCAACTCTACTGCGAAGGCATAACACTGGCAGTAGGGTGGTCATATGGCTTAGATGCAACTTGATTGTGATGATAACATCAGGTGGAGGGAAAAAAATACTGTGAATCAAGAGCACGACAAAAAGCAAAACAAACAAGTTCCCCAGTTATCTGGACGCCACCCTTGGAGTTTACTGAAATTTAATACCACCTAAGTTTCAAACCCACTACACCAATTTATCTTTCTTTCTCTCTCAATTTCTACAAACGCCCGTGCCCTGAAATAATTTAATGGTATTCATATCCCATTTGGCGGGCGGAAATTATAAAAAAAAAAAATGTTATTAACACTGTTTTAATTAATTTTCGAGTAATTTTCAATGAAACAGATAACTAATTGTGCACCTAATTGTATATTTAAAACGATTTGAGGAAAGAGGATTGTATTTTTCTCTCAGATTTCCAGTATCCGGACAGGGTTTATTGAATGAGAAATCGTGTATGAGGAACATAATATTTTTCATATATTATGAAAGATTTGTATTTAAATTATACGAGAATAAATAATTTTCAAAATCATAATAAATATTTAGTAATCTATGCTGAATTGTATCAAGCAACTTCAAATTAACACGCGACAAGACAATTGCAACTGAAGCAACATCAATGTCTAACAGCATATTAACCGTTGCATAGCAGTAGTTTTCCATTATTTTTGAGTTGTATGCCTGAAGCTCGTGACCTGAAGGTTCACTTGCGTAAATATTTTTACAGAGCAGATCTCCGGTAATAATGGCACCTAATAAATTTGGTGATGCGTTAAGGCAGCGTATTGTAGATGATTTTATTTCGGGCATTTCACAAAAAGATATTTCAGAAAAATACAATGTGCATAAATCGTCGGTTTCACGAATTATAGGTCAATATTGCAAAACAAAAGAAGTAGCTGTTGTGCATCGCGGCGGTTTACCACGTAAAACAAACTCTCGGACGGACTCTATATTAGTAAGAAAAGTTAAAAAAAAATCCCTTCATATCTGCGTCAAAATTGGTTCAAGAGTTCCAACTAGAACGGTAAGTGCTAGAACGGTATCTCGTCAGCTGGCCGTTGCTGATTTGTGCACTTTTCGACCTGATAAAAATCCTTTAATTTCGATCCGAAACCAGTGGCCGAATACCGCATCAGTTATCGAGCAACACGTGACTGATAAATGTTGATTTGACATGACCGCTTAAGAGATCGAGTATCGAGTATCGAAATTAAGCATTCTGTCATCAGTGAACGTGTATTTATTTATTCGATGTGGTTTCTGCTGACGAGCTGAGGTGCATTTGGGAGAAAATATGTGAGAATATCTTTGTTTATTTTTTGAAATTTATTTCAGGTTGAGTCTAAATAAAATTAACCCTATGCAAAAGTAGATGTTGACAAATTTTATGACATGGGACACCGGTTTAGGTGCAGCCTCTAAAATTTATCTTCTCCATTATAAATAAGAATGCACTCTTATTTGCGCTGACTTTTTTGATAGAACTGCAATCAAAAGTGTATGTTGTGAAAGATATTTTCAGAAAATTATATTTTTGTATACGTACGCAGAGTTTTATAAAGAGAAGGGATCACTTTTATCTCTTAAACTCTTATCTGCACTCATAGCGATCATCCTCTGAATTAGAAGATAAAAAATAAATTATATATTCAATTTGTAATTGAAGACGATAAATACAAAACTTTTCCTCACACAAAAATGAATAGCTTTGACATTTGTCAGCGGTCTCAATTCAATGTAGTAGAATTGTACTAGTACAATTTTCAAAGTGCACTCGATACGTGACCATTCTTATGTGATCATCCCAATGTAGTTACTCGATCAGTCGATAGCGTATGGATTTCATTCACTCGTTAACTGATGTCGTAATTCGACCCCAGAAAAAACTAATACAGTTTGCAAAGGAACACCTTTCTTGGGACATACAGAAATGGAGTGGAGTCCTTTTTAGTGATGAATCGAAGCTTAACATCATCGTGATGGAATAACTTACGTTAGAAGACCACTTGGCAAGCGACTTCAATCACGTTATTGTTTAAAAACTGTTAAGCATTGCGGAGGGAATGTGATGGTGTGGGGTAGTTTTTCTGTTGGTGGTTTGGGGCCATTGCATCGCATTAATGGAATAATGGACCAATACACATACAAAAGTATCTTAGAAGATACTATGTTGCCGTATGCGGAATGGGAAATGCAATTGCGTTGGGTTTTCCAGCAGGACAATGACCCGAAGTACACTTCGAGGCTAGTCAAAACTTGGCTCAGTGATAACAATGTTACGGTTATGAATTGGCCAATTTGAGCCCAATAGAAAATCTTTAGGAGATCGTCAAAAGAAAAATCAATCGGAAAAATGTTAGAAGTGCGGATGAATTTATTAGAAGAAAAAGTATTTGAATTGAAAGTTGCAATCGTTTTGTAGCGTGTTAATTTGAAGTTGCTTGATATTATGTTTCTGAATAAAACATTTATGACTTTGAAGAAATTGCTTGGTTTCACTTCTAGTTGCAAATCTTTTGTCCGATACTGTACCTAGAGTAATGAATAAGGTTTTTTTTATAATTAATATTTTTTTAAAGAATGGATGCAGATAACTTGGCGAATGCTTTAGAAGAAATAAGAACAAACAAATTAAGCGTAAAAAAGCAGCTGCTAAATATGGTTTGTGTAAATCAAAGCTGCATGATCGTTTGAAAGGCAAACAACTAATAGGTGAGAAAACAACAAAAAAGAAAGCTCCAGATCCTTATTTACTACTCGTAGCATTTTCACCACTGAAGAGGAAGAACAGTGGTGTGCCGACTTATGTAAGTGTGGATTTCCATTAAAAAGAGACGATCTTTTGAATACGTTACAGAAGATAATAAAAGACAAGAAGAGGAAAACACAGTTCAAATGTGGGTGCGATCATTTATGAAAAGAAATCCTTCATTAGCAATAAGAGAAGCTGAAAACATCAGCAAGGGCAGAGCAATAAGCGCCATCCAAGAATCCATATTGAAATGGTTCAGTGAATTTAAAGATTATTTAAAAAGCATTAACATGGAACTCATTATGGATGACCCGTCAAGAATTTTTAATGTGGACGGAAGCAGGTATTACCTTTGCCCGAAAACTGGTAAAGTCATAGCCCCCAAAGGATACAAAAACGTTTACCAAATCTGTGCTGGAAATGAGAAAGAAACGCTGACGCTACTGATTGTTTTTTCATCAGATGGTAAATTGTTTGACCCAATGGTGGTTTTCCATACCGAAATCCTGGTTACTAGGAAATAGCGAAAGTGGATAGATGCGAAGCGAAACGTCGCTAATGGTGTACATCAACGCTTATTGGCAGATACGGCCAGTTATTTTGCCTGTGGATGGGAACAAATCACATCTAACCTTAGAGCTCAGTGAGTTTTGCAGCAAGCAGCAAATAATTGTATACGCATTATCACCAAACACTACCCATATCATGCAGCCAGCAGACGTTAGTGTGATTAAGCCACTCAAATTCGATTGGAAGCAGACTGTGCGCGAATGGCAATCAAAAAATCTTGGAAAAGCGCTAACAAAAATAAACTTCTGTCCACTTTTTAATGAAGGTAGATATGGTGACCACTATACAAAACGGTTTCCGCAAATGCCTTGATTTTTCAAAATACATCATATTATAATACTGCTGAAAAGTTAATAATTTCCCAAGCTCCACAATCACCCGGCTCAGCTCAATCCATGGGAGAGGAGAGATTTTAAATTGCAGCTAAAAAATGTTGGAGGTGATCCTGAGCTCGTGTTGAAGGTCATTCAAATAGAGGCATCCCGAACGATAAACAAACCACTAATAGACACAACATTAGATATTCCAATAGATACATTATGAGGGATCCAAGGAGGCTTAGGTGATTTAAGTGTAGGCATATATTAAGGCGCGAACTTATCAGCCGCCCCTCGTATGGTATATAACTCTGGGGTTGTGTCAAACCAAGTAATACAAATTTTGTACAATCACTCCAAAATAAAGGCAATCTCGAGTGCTCCCTGGCAGAAACTTAGGTATAGCCACAGTGGAAGACAAAACAATAAATGTAGCCCGTAAGCTCCGTATTCGTCTTCATGGTCATTGCAACCATGCCATACTCCAAACGCAAGTTATATAAAAAAAAAATCAGCTTTTGCGAGAAATCTACCTGCCTTACGAGAATAGTTTCTGTTTGAAGATAAAGTACATAGCATAGTTGTAGTAACCAAGAAGAAGGAAAAAGAAATCTAACAAGGTAGTGTTTAAGAGGAATTTGACCTACTCACGAAAATAAAAAAATACTTAGCATTTTCACACTCTAAGCAGAACATGAACATGGACAAAATACAATCGAATCCATTTTAGTGCAATTTGCGTATTTCAGTACAATCAAAAAAAATTCCTTTTTCATCCTTGTTAAGAACGAGGTAATTAAAAAAATACCGCTCTACGCGTTTTTTGCCAAAAATCTACACCGCAACTCAAATATCGAATTTAATCCAAATAGTTGAAGCCGTTTCGGGGAAAATTGATTTTATTCAAAATCAACTATTAGTAAAGCACCGTTAACTTCGGTATTACCCCACAGATCCTAGATATAAAGTCTGAAGAAAATCCAATCAGTCGATTAGGCACAGACTGACAGACAGAATCGAGAGACTCTCTCTATCATAGTAATGTCATGTTTGATCAAAATCTCGAGTTGGAAAATTTTCAGGAAATCTGTACTTAACCTTATAGATGCAAGTAAAAAGAGGCAAATATTTTCGTGTGGTTTTCGATTGGTAATAAGCGGGTTTTCCTTAAAAGAGAGTCGATATTAAGTAATGAGATGGATTTTGCACACTTCAGATGGTTTTGCGAGGATAACAGTATTCCTAAAACACAAAACCAAAATCCCTAAAATATCGGAACATTGCGAAATATTGAAAACAATTGGCAACTCTGTTCGCAAAATTGGAATAATATCATTCTAAAGAATTTGCCTAGCATTGCTATTTTTTTCCGCATGATTTATTGTTGCATTTTTTTTGTTTTTTTTTTTGTTTTTGTAACATTATCAGCGGTACTTACCTTTCCAAATTATTCACGTTCCGTTTAAGTATTCCAATCGTAAAAGTACAGCTGACAACGTATCTACATACATACAGTTACGTTGTTGTCTACAAAAAAAACACTAAATTTCCGTACACAAACTGAAGAGACACGAAACACTCTCAATTTTTATCAAAATATTAACTTGAAAAAAACAAATTCGACAGAAAACAACATTCCTTCGTATTTGTCAATCACGGTCCATTTTATTGGTCGCGTGAGCTTCACCGTTTGGTCCTGTGTTGTCTGGGATTAATTTCTAAATTTAAAAAAAAAAAAAAAAAAAAATAAAAACTAAGAAATGCCTGCTTTCACATGTTGCTCATGGGTGCACACACTATTTTCCACGACACTACCACCACCACGAAGGTCTTTATCAAATAAAAATAGAAATACAAAAAAACATGTATAAATATTGGACGATTAGGTGTGGACAACCAAGAGATTCATATAAAAACCCCAGCACTATGCAAGCGTTTATCGCTTCCCTATTTTTTTTTTTTTTTTTTTTTTTTACTTTGTACCGATTTTATCTGAAAGTGGCCTTAACCGAGAGGACAAAGGCAAACTACGAAAAAATGTATCTTTTTTTCCGTGTGTATAGAAATTTATTCTAGACAACGAGAACGGAAAAGCGGAATAAAACGAAGAATATGTAAAAACTCGAATCGAAGATAGATCGACGATAAACAAACACGATACAGAGAGTATACGACTCCTTTGCCGATTCTCGCAACAATGATTTACTGTTCCCAAGCGAAGCACGTTTTAAGTGAACTTCATGTGGTGCTCTGGTACCAATGATGACGATGACGACTATGAGGGCATGAGACGAATACTGTTGACTATACTGTCAAACGGGTTGATTTCTAGTAGGAACGCGCGCCGCATGTGACGTGCCGCTTCTCTATGTGTGAGTGCACTTTCAGCTGTTCCGCCGAACGAAGCGCCTTTTTGCCTTTTCAAGCTTGCCTAAGTGGCTGTCCAGCAAAACAGAAAATGCGATCGCTATATCTCGTTTGTACATACATACATCCATACATCCATGCATAGATACATACCCTGCACCCTACGCAACACTCACCCTACACTCGCTGCCGCTTGCAATATTGCTAAGCAACTTCTTGATCTTGTTCAAGAAGAGATGACGAATACTTTCGTATCTCCCGCAGAGTGATAGTGAAAACGACTGGGACTGCCGGCGGCGGTGAGCCGAAGGGGCAAAACGTAACATAACGTGTGTGTGAACCTTCTCTTATCGACACAGCGATCATTAGAAGTGGATTAGAGAGAATGATCTCTGATCATAAATCGAAGAGAAGAGCGTACAAAGTTCTATGCTCTCTTTAATTAAAAGCTCTGCGAAGTTTGATTAATATGTCGCGTGCATGGAGACCGATTACCAGCCATCATACTGAAGGAAAATTGGAATTGTTTACATCCGTGAATAAAATTAATTAATTACGAGTAATACGGAAAGACGCTGATATGTGGAAAGTTATCAATTTTGAAAATTGTACCCGAAACAAGAATTAACGTAGGTACTCTGCAATTCTGCTGATAAGAAGACTTTGAATTTGGCGACTTTCTATCACTTTTGCAATCTTCCTAAAGCCATTATTAGATACTATTCACCGGACGTAATGATATATCTACCTACGTGTTGAATATCACAGGTGCACCTGATGTACTTACTGTTTCTAGTGACGTTCACTCGACCAATTCAGTCACAAGGATCGTTTTGAATTGAAAACTACACTGACTGCTCTGAATAGTGTCGGCACTAACGTCAGGTAGGGTAAAATACCCCAGTTACGAGCCTTCCTTAAGACATTTTTGAAAATTATCTGTTACCGCTTAATTTATTGATACGATTTGAACTTTATTGCAATCTATTGATATTTAAAATTCGATAGGAGTAAGTTCAGTTGACTTTATTTACTCGTAAATAAATAATTAAGTTTTTAGAAAAAGCTGTACGCCATACATACAGTAACGGACATAGAAAGCCGGACAGGGTAAAAAAAGGTAGTTTTTTATGATTTTGCGTAAAAAGGCTTTGATGGCGTGATTCTAGTTTGTAATAGTTAATTGAAAAAAAAAGTAGTTTGAGTAAAAGTGGAAATAAAATGACGAAATAATGACTTTAAAAAATGAAAAATTAAGTGTTCGTGATATAGCGCGAAAAGTGGAATTCAGCAAGTCGTCAGTGGCAGTGGACGGGTCGCAGAAGAAAGACCACCAGCACTGAAGATCGGCTTTTAAATCGAATAAATCTGCGTGATCGATTCAAAACTACTGAAGATCGAAGCACAGACTTTGTAGAGGCTGGAGGATCAGAGATAAGTTCACGGACTGTAAGACGAAATCTTCAAGAAGATTGTGCCAACGCAGAGCAAGACCTGCCAAAAAACCATGCGTCTAAATGTCTCCAGTGGGCCAAAGATCATGAAAACTGGACCATAATGAATTGGAAAAGTGTGATCTTCTCAGATGAGTCCAAGTTCCACATATTCGGCTCTGACGGAATATAGTACGTGAGGCGAAGAACTGGAGAAAGATTTAATGATGAGTGCGTGGCAACAACCGTGAAACAAGGAGGCTCAAGGATGATTTGGGGATGCTTTTCCTATGGACGGCTGGCTCTAATAAATGGAACGGTGAATGTAGAAAAATATAAAAAAATATTGGAAGACAATCTGCTAACATCTTTAGAAGAACACTTATCATACTCAGATAAGCTGATTTTCTAAGACGATTCTGCGCCTTGTCACCGCACGAAATTAGTAAGTGTCATTTTTTTGTCATTGTTTTTTTTGATCGAGCTGTTCGTAAAATAGACCCCGAACGATCGAAAATATACTGCTAAATTGAGTTGAGAGGATGTGCTACTGCTAAGCAACACTGAATGCTTTTTATTTCTCATTTTACTTAAGTTCAAAAAGAGCTCAAAATTCGTGGTTTGTGCAATCTACAGCTCAAAATTAGCCGGCTGTTATCTGTTCAAGTGTATACAGTGCACCATTGCCTGCAGACCGCCAATCGCGTACAGCTCCCTCTCTCTCTTTGACAATTTTCACTGGCCTGCAAAATGGCCCCATTTGACCGTTCCACACTTCTTTCTTTGGGGTTTTTTGAAGTCAAGGATATAAACAACGAATATAAACGAACAAGCCACAGACCTTGGTGGCCCTAAAGGAGAACCTCCGACAAGTTTTGAGAAAAGTCATGGAAAATGCTGTGGTACGGGCCTGAATGTGCATCAATTCTAGTGGCGGCCACTTGACCTATATTATCGTTGCAAGTTGTAGGAAAAAAATGTAAACGTCTAAATAAACATAATCAACAAACAGAACCAATTTTTTAATTTACAAACAAAGTTACTGCCTTAGGAAATTGAGTGAGGACTTTTGCGCCACCTTGTGTAAAGGTTCAAGTACGAGTACGTTCGACCCAGTCGTGTACTTTATTTTCATCCTTACTTGAGATAAATTCTGTGCAAAAAGAATCATTAAGATCTGTACACTTTCTCAGAAGTTATAGGTGAAAGGATATGCTACAGACAGACACACAGACAGACCGATGGACAGCCAGATAGACACAGCCATGCGGCTTGTACATTTAGGGTATAGTGCAGTTGGAAACTCAACTTTACGTTTTTTTGACGACTACCATTCCTCCATTTCCTTAAAAAATGGATGCAAAAATTATCATATATTTAACAGCTACATACGTTTATAATAGTAGATCTCTTTATTCATAGTCTAGTTCGAATTAGTTAACAATAATGAGTCTATAAATGTGTCTCGACGTTTCCATTAGTAGTATTCTGCGAATTTTAGAACCTTAATAAACAAAATAAATGTACTACGCTAATGCTTGCCGTTCTGGCATGAATCATGGCATGAATCATGTGCTATGGTGCAATTATTTACGCAATACTTTCTTCTCTTTTACTTGCTCCAGAAAGGGCAAGTATTGGTTTCATTAAAATTTCCAATCTAAAGATTTTCATATAACTTAGTCTATACTTAGTTGAGAAACTAAAAAGGTTAGTGTCCATAGATACCGCAGCCTAAAGGTTTGTACGGATTTTCTTTAAACTTCGTACCTGGGATCGGTGGGCTTCCAGTTCGATCGGTGGGCTCCCAGTTCGGGGATACTAATTTCCGATTTTGAAAAATTCCATTTTCCCGAAAACGGCTCCAACAGCTTAGTGTAAATTTAATATATGGATTAGGTTAGATATCTATGGTTCGGAGGCTATTTGAGGACATGCTACGCGTTGAGTCGTAGTGTTGATCACGTTGATAGCAGACGTTTAAGTTTTTTCCAGATATAGGGTGACCAGACAAGAGCGATAGGAAAAGAAATTTAAATAAAACAACAACCGTGTGAGATATCAAATTGATTCTCGCTTTTGAATGAATCTTGAAGCTACATTCATGCCATTATGTATACTCTATACCGAGCACTATTGAGCTTTGATCGTCTGTCATCGACAAGCTTGCCCACAAGTGATAGATATATTTTTTAAATTTTAAATCTTTAGATATCGCACATTCAAACAAACTTTTTCTTTCCGAATTGGAATTCTATAAAACCAAAACTTAAGGGGAAGACTCTAACGCATTTGTAATGGATTGTGTTTTATTTTCTTAGTAAATACCCCTTAAAAAGTAATCAAAATACTTATAAAGGGTGACCAGTTAGCAATGATAGTTTTTCCAATTGCTATGTTTCAGCAGCTGTCAAACTTACCAATGACATCTAGCTGTTAAAATATTCAGTAAGCTTAAGCCACCAACCAGACAGAGATCCGGTGCGAAGTGAAGAAAATATAGCCGCCGTAGCGGCCAGTATCGAAGAAGACGCAAAAATGTCAATTCCGGCATCGAACAGTTGAATTGGGCATCGCCAGAGAGTCAATCAACGACGCAAGAATTGAAGCCGGACGACCATAGACAATGCCGTGAATTCGCTAATTGGGCGCTGGAAATGTTGGCCGGAGATCCGGATTTTGGACAAAAAATCATCGTCTCGGACGAGGCCCATTTTTGGCTCAGCGGCTATGTCAACAAGCAAAATTGCCATTATTGGAGCGACCACAATCCACAAGTGTTCGACGAAGCACCAATGCTTCGACAAAGATTAACTGTTTGGTGCGGTTTATGGCACGGCGGCATCATCGGACCTTATTTCTTTCGAAATGAGGAAGGAGACACGGTTACCGTCAATGGTACTCGGTATAGAGCGCTGTTAACCGACTTTCTGTGGCCAGAGCTCAACAACATCGATATATCCGAGCTGTGGTTCCAACAAGACCGCGCTACATGCCATACAAGCGACTCGACGCAACACTTGAAGTGGTTAAGGAGAAATTTGGCGACTGGGTCATCTCACGGCGAGCGTTCATCAATTGCAAGCCGCGGTCATGCGGCTTGATACCCCTAGATTATTTTCTCTGGTGCTACTTCAAGTCCTTAGTCTACGCTAACAAGCCAATCACTTTGGACGAGTCCGGGGCCAACATTCGAGATGCTATTGCCGGAATAACGCCGCACATATTGGAACGAGACATAAAAATTGGACCGATCGCTTGATGCACTGCCATTTAAATGATGTGCTATTCCATACATAATGTAGCTTCAAAATAAAGCCAGAATCAATTTTATATCTCACACCGTTGTTATTTCATTTAAATTTCTTTTCCTATCTTTCTTATCTGGTCACGCTATAGAATAAATAAAGAAAATAAAAAATTCAACGGGCCTCTAATTTGACTTCTTAAGTTTACTATCTCTTTCGGTTGGGGCAAAGGAGAAATCTATGATTGAAAGGATCAGGACTTTTTGTTCCAAGTTTGTTTGTTCTCACACGGTTCTCTCGAGAATCACATAAAGAATTTTAATGTATTGATACGTGTTTAGGCTCTGATGCGTTTAAAATTGTCAACCTCTGATGAAATATCTAGGTATATATGTAGCATATTATGCATAAGACATAAAAAATATTCATATAAGTTTAATAAACTGTAAAACTAGCTTATAGTATGCACTACAGGAGCAATGAAAACCGCTGCCCACGGTAGATTTTAAGGTAATTCTTAACGTCCCACACTTAGTTATTTACAATCAGAAAGTCAGCATCTACGTGCTCGTAGATAAGTGTCTAGCAAAATATAACTTAATCCAAAACTACAAGGTCGCATCTTCAAATCGTAATAATTGGGAATAGAATAGAGCCAGATCCAAAACATAAAGGAGTTTAAGCGGCCTTTACGAGTGGACGGTCAATCGGTTGACATCAATCGCTTACTTGTGTTTGTGAAAATATATCTGTATGCGTCACACACATTAGGTGAAGTCTGATTGACGAAAATTGAAACATTTTTGATTTTGCATGACCAGCGTCATTCTGATTGATGTGTGTGAGCGTTGGATTGACATAATTATTATACTTCATTATGTGTTGTGTGCCGAAAGAGGAAACATGTCTGTCGCTAGCAGAAATTTGAGGAGTGATGAAGACCGAGCATTTGCATCGGAATTAATTGAAACTTTTCGGTCATTACCGAGTTTATGGGATGTGAAAAGGAAAGATTATAGCGACCGAAACAGAAAATTACAATATGAAGTTACTTCCAAAATATAAATAAAAGTATCCCTATGCACAAAAAGTAAATGTCACTAGAAAAATAAATACGTTGAGAACGAATTTTCGGCGTAAACTAAAACGTTTAAATGAATTAAAGAAAAGTAGATCCGGTGTTGCAACTTCAGTGAACCAACTCTCTGGTATTGTAATGAAATTAGTTTCATTAAAGACAGCTAATCTCCGTGTTCATCTCGCAGTACAATAGTGCAAGAAGAAGAAAACCAAGTAAGTACATTTTATTTATTTTTTTATTTTTTTTATATGTTAAGTACGATTATTGACAATGTTTTGCCATGAAACTTGGCCCTCATTATTCGCAATATACTTGTCGTACATGTTTTGCCATGTTTGAAAAATTCGATTGTGAGTTTTGTAAAGATGCCAATAAATTATTACTCCGTCTCCACGAACCTTTCATTACTATTTCGGTTTCCAAATCCTCTGTGTCGATAGAACCGTTTGGAAAGTATTGCGGAGCACTTTTCCGTCTGAGAAAATTATGAAGATGACAGCAAGCTAAAACAACTATTTGTGTTTTCTCTGGTGATAATTGAATTGTCCGCTGCAATATACCAAATAAAGAAACTTAAATACCAAACGCATTTTCAACGATGCGTCGAGCTCAACTTAGCCGATAGTTAAATTTATTTTATTTTATTTTATTTATTTTATCTAAGCTTAATTCAAGCAGAACTTAAAAACTACGCTAAAACTGGACTATAGTATTACTAAACACAACTTAAGACTAAGGCTAAGTACTTAAAAACTAAACTTGAAACTAAAACTAAAGTGATTAGGGCGGCGGAGTGGAAGTGGAATTCTGGAATTCTGGAATTCTTCGTTGGCCAAACGTAGCATTCCAGACATTGGCTCGTTACAACCGTAATTGGTGCGATGGAAATTGAGACGGAAGATTGGTACAGACCTCAGGAGGCGTGGGTTAGTGTTAAGGGAGATCATTTGGAGCAGATTAGAGCAGTCGATGTTTCCTGCTAACAGCTGATGTACAAAGAGTATGTCAGCAATTTCTCGACGTATTTCAAGTGGCTGTACGTTAATTAATTTCAAACGATTCTCATAGGCGGGTAAGTTATGCCTGTCAGACCAAGGAAGACCGCGAAGAGCAAAACGGATGAACCTGCGTTAAACAGCCTCTATTCGAAGAGAATGGGTATCATGATAGGGGGACCATACTTGGCTAGCATATTCGAGGATTAGCCGAACAAATGTAAAGTAGAGAGATTTCGTGACGTAGGGGTTCGAGAATTCTTTAGACCAACGTTTTACGAAACCGAGCGCAGAGTTGGCTCTGCTAATAATGTTGTCAATATGGCAGCGGAAATTTAGTTCTCTGTCGCAGATAAACCCAAATCGCGTAATAAAGTTACAGAAGGGACGAGCTCGTCAGAAATGAAATAGGATCTAGGGGCTGGAAGACGCTTTCGGGAATACGTAATAGCTTGACATTTGTTGACGTTGAGCTCAAGAAAATTTTTTTGACACCAGGTTGAAAAGTTGTTCAAGTCAGCTTGAAGTGGGCAAGAGTCGGCGGGGTTTAATATGTGCCTGAAGATTTTCATGTCATCAGCGTAGATGGATAGATAAGAGTCTTTGATGATGAAGTCAACGTCGTTAATTGACAAAATGAAAATCAGGGGACCAAGATGGCTACCTTGAGGGACCCCGGAAGTGGCTTTAATGGGGTCGGATACAGCCGATCTAAATAGTATTTTGTATCGGCGTTCCTCAAGGTAGGATTTAATCCACTCAATGAAACTCAGTTGGAAGTCAAGGGATTTGAGTTTAAAAAGAATGATTCTGTGCGAGATTTTATCGAAGACCTTACTAAAATGTGTGGCAATTACATCAACTTCTTTGCCATCCTCTAATGCACACAGAGTCGTAGATACGAATTCCGTTAAGTTAGTAGTTGTTGACCTTCCCTTAAGAAATCCGTGCTGGTTAGGGGAAAAGATAGACTTACAATGGAAGAACATTGTATCGTAAATAATGCTTTCAAAGAGCTTAGGAACGCAGGAGAGTTTAGCAATGGGCCGGTAGTTGGAGATTTCATTCTTGGGACCCTTTTTGTGAAAGGGAATTATGTAAGAGCTCTTCCAAAGCTTGGGGAAGATTCCTTGTGCGATAGATATCTGGAAGAGAGCCGTGAGGGGTTGGGCCAGATGGTTCAAGCAATTTTTCAGTACTATTGAAGGGATACCATCAGGACCAGGAGAGTATTCGTTCTTGAGTTTTTTATCTTTTCTTTCATGTGTTCCACGGTTATGTCAGTGGAGACTAACGAGGTTTGGGCACAGCTTTTCATGTAGAAGAAGTATTCAAGATCAACTTCAAGCCCATGGTTGCAGAATGATTGGCTGAAAAAGTGGACAAATAAGTTTGCGGTTATCTTAGGATCATCGGAGGAAGTGTTAGACAATTTTAAAGTAGCTGGATAGTTGTCAGATTTTCTTTTTGTGTTGATGAATTGGAAAAATCGTTTCGGATCGGAGATCATGATTTGCTGGATTTGGTCTAAATATTCGAGATATAGAGATTCACAGAGTTCGGAAAAGTGGGTATATGCGTGGAGGTAATTGGAAAAGTCAGAGTGCGAACGAGATTTAAGGTACGTGTGCCAAAGTTTATTTCTTCTATTGCGAAGCGAGCGCAATTCTTTGGTGAATCAGGGTGGGGACGATGAGGAGTTCTTTTGGAGCACGAATGGGACGGATTGTGTGAAACAGTTGAAGATTTCGGCGTAGAACAAAGCGAGAGCACCGTCGATAGTAATTCTAGGATTTTCAAAAATAACATTGAAATTAACGTTACTCAAAAGGTTATTCAGTTTTATGAAGTCTGCTTTACGAAAATTAAAACTGTATGAGTTTTCAGAGTGTACAGTTTTATTACCGTTGTTGTAAAAAATGTGAGAGATAGAGGTGGGTGGTAGCGGTCTAATTTGGAGAGAAGGTGGTTGCTCGCTGATACGACGCAGTTGTCGGCATCTGATGAGAAAATAAGGTCGAGTTGTCTACCTAAGTAATTAGTAACGCCGCTATCTTCAAGTCCAGTTTGCGCGAAAGGCTTCATAATATTTTCAGTTAATTGAAAAGCATCATCGCCAAGAAATACGTAAGCAGTTTTTTTTCGCTTGATGGTAATTTATCCGGTTCAGGTATATTAATCGAGTTTTCCTGAAAGGCCTTTCCAAGAGATGTTTGATGGAATACACCTCGGTCAGATATTCTGCCATTGACACCAACATCCGCAACGATGAATTCGTAATTTAAATGTAGTAGTAAAATCCAGAATCTGGTGGCTTTTTAATAGCGACGTGTTTGCCATCGACAGCTCCCAAACAATTTGGAAAATTCCAATGATCATTAAACCCTTTTGCTATTTGTTTCCACTGATCTTGTGTTTTAGGGATCTGAAAATATTAATTACTTTTTAATTGCATCTCAAACAATAAACATATTTTTTTGTTTATGCTTCTTTACAGGGCAGAAAAACAACGTTCCAACAGATCAGTTGATTGCTTTGCCTACCCAGCGGTTGTCAAATGAGCCTGATACTTTTAAGAAGATGGCTGATGTTTGGGCATCGAAGTTGAGAACTATGAATCCTAGTCAACAATTGTATGCTGAATAATTTATAAATTAATTAATATTTGAAAGAGTTCTAGGCAACTTAAAGAGGAACACTGTTCAAATAGTTACTAAACGTACATCCACACAAGTTTCAGTAATATATACTCGTAAAAATGAATACACAAATATGTTCCTTTTTTTTTTTAATAAATAAATTACTTTTATGTACTCTTTTAAGCCAAGTATTATTGTATTATTTTGCTTATTGATATTGAAGATATTGCGGATGTAAATTTTAAATCCTCAAATTCAATGTGGCAAGATATCGCAACTTTGTAGAAAACCGTTGGCTTACGGAAATCGCTTCACGGATGAATGTACTCGTATTATATCTTTTTTCATAATCAAAGGAGAAACTATTTTAATCTATTCTCATAAATTTTTTATAATCGCCCGGTGCAGATATTTTCAATTCATTGAAAAGAACGATAATCAACAAGAACATACTCGTAAATACTCTTCCCGGTGTAAAGCATGGATGCCTAATCAGTTCATTGTTATTCACCCTTTTCCTCAATGATCGTCACGATTTTCTTGGAGGCCTGCGCATCGATGAAACTCTAATGCGAGTCCTATTAAAACATTCAGAAGATATTATTATAATGGCAGATGAAATAGAAACTCTTCAAGCAATGATAAACAGACTGGAAAAATACTGGGGGCTTTTGGAACCAATATGGAAAAGTCAAAAAAATATTGATAATTCGGAAATCAGAGGGCCTGCGCAGAAAAATGGTGACTTGGTTGTGAAGACATTGAAGTGGTAACTAAATAAGCATATTTGGGAATAATAATGACACCTGAATTATCGTTAAACGAATATCTAAAAGAAAGAAAAGAATTTGAATAGTACATGGAATGATTTGCCTCTCAACTAAATTCAAAATCTTTAGAGCCATTACACAGGCTCTGTGGCACAAGTATGAGATGGATACTCGTAAAATACAGAGATACTTCCTAAAATTACTTTTCGAATTACCGGATTTCACTCCAAACTATGCCCTAAATCTAGAAATGGAAGTCCTTGATTAACATCTTTCATCACTAAAGCTTCAAATGGAGTTTAATAATATCTACGATTTTCTAAAACAGGCTATATTCTCTTAAGAAAAAGGCCACGGGAGCGTGCTTGGTGGCTTTTTGAAATGTGAGAAGCTGAGCGGCTCTTCTCATTATGTATATGTGTGAATTAATGCAATTATTTTTTTTTTTCTAATCTGAATACCCTTAAACTGTTTCAGGGCACGGGCGTCAGGGAAAAGGGGGAAGCGGAACAGAGGAGGAGCCTATGCACGTTGACTTTGAATGTTTGATGGGTGTAGTGATGGGGAAATACAGAGCCTGGTAGATCATTCCACATTCGTGTTGTTCGGCTTATAACCGAATCCCTATATTTGACAGTACGACCGAAGTTAGGCCTTAAGGTGAACTGATGTGCATTCGAAGCATGACGCGTATTGCGGGTGAAATTTTGAAGGGGAGGAATGCAACTGGCTATTTCGCTGGAGCATTTTTTATGAAAATAACGATAAAACAGGGAAAGATAGGAGACATTTATCCGATGTTCTAGTGAATGAATGGAATTCACAATGTCTCTACCGCCTATAAGATTTAACGCGCGATTCTGTACCCTATCAAGAATGTGCAGAACGGTTTTGGGTGCACCGGACCTGATATGGGCGTTATATTCCAGCTTAGGGCGGATGAATGCCTTATAAATTGAGGCCAGATCAGACGGGGTAAAATATTTCTTTCACCGTTTAAGGAATCCTAGACATTTTGCAGCATTTTTGGCGACCTCAAATATGTGAGCGTTCCATCGAAGTTGGTTATTAATACACATACCGAGAATGGCAAGTCTTTCAGTTTCAATGATGCAAGTACCATCCATGGATAATGGTTGAGGTTTTTGGTTTCGCTTGAAAGACAGAAGACAGAATTGTGTTTTGGAAGCATTAAATTCCACTCTGTTGGTTGAACCCCATTTAATTATGCTGTCCAGGTCGGAATTTAATGTGTTTAACATACGTTGCCGTTCCCCTTCTACGGCCGAAGAGCAAGAACGTGAGTTAGGGAACGAATATGAGAAACTGAGTTTACTGTCATAAGCGAAGGAATGGATTGGATTAGAAGTTGTAGACAAGAAATCATTTATAAAAATAAGAAAGAGAGTCGGAGACAAAACAGAGCCTTGGGGAACGCCAGCATTTATTTGGTGACTTGCAGACTTGAAGCCGTCCAAAACAATTTGTATTGAACGCCCCGAAAGGTGATTTCTAATCCATTGAAGAAGAGACTCATCGACGCCATATGCCAAACTTTGTCAAATGCCTTTGAAATATCAAGCGCAACCATCTTTGTTTCGCCGATGGAGAGATTGTTTCCACTTCTCGGTGAGATATGCCATCAAATCACCGTCACTGTCGCTACGAAAGCCATGCCGGTCATTAAGAAGTTTCCGTGAATCGAGATATTTCCTAAGCTGACGATTTATCAGCGTTTCTATGACCTTGGAAAGAAGGGACGTAAGTGCAATGGGTCGGTAATTGGACGGGGAGGAATATTCGTTTTTTTTAGGGACGGGCTGGACAAATGCTGTTTTCCATCTACTCGGAAAGAGCCCTGAAAAGTAGGATAGACAGAAAAGCTTACACAGAAGTTTTGCCAGCGTAGAAGAACACCTCTTCAAAACTATGGGGGGGTACCATCTGGACCAGCGGATTTGTGTATGTTAATTTGCAAGGACAGTGGGTTGCACCAACGATTACGAATGCACATTTTAATCGACTGAAGTTAGACCCAGCTATAAGAGCCTTACGATTTTCCCCACTCTTCTGCAGTTATATATTTTTTTTTATCGCATATGAAAAAGTACTTTCCTTTGAGTATAGTTTCAATCGGACTTTAATTCAGACACGATCACAACTACCGCTTCCTTAGAACTAGAAGTAAAAATTTCCTCTTATATGTTAAATTTCCTTGATTCACTTTCGTTGTACAAAGTAAAAAAAAACTTTTGCCACATGAATCTTGAATAAATAGGAAACTAAATTCTCCATCCAACACAAATGCACCTTCGACTTTACGATCTGAATCCTAATTTCTACTGCCACATTCTTTCAACTCTGTCGCTGTTCCATCCACGTAGCTCACCTGTAAAATATTTTACACAAGACAAAATAAGAAATATTGTGTGCTTTATAGGAAAGGATCTGGCACAGGAACACAAAGTATTTCTTAATTAAATTCCTTTCGATAAAATGAATAAATAAACAGGAAAAACTAAAAATAAAAAACAAAATCGACAAGAAACTAAGGATGGACCATAGTTTGCATCCCAATGGTTGGAATTCTTTCGCTTCCTGGCACACTTTATGCACTGCCGGTCCGTTATAATTATATTACTTATATTTTCCGAATCAAGCACCTACAATTCCACTCACAATTCACCCCCCCTCCGTTGCATCAATCGCTCTGGTACGGTCTATCCGTTCCAGGATCCATTTTCAAATGAATTTCATCTAATAGAAAGTGGTGCACCTTCATAGTTATTTATTGTAAATTATTCATTCCAAGGAGCATCTCAAAGAGGACTTCGTCCTATGCCACACCAACCTCCAGCCCTTCAGTGGTCAATACAACTGTGAGGGGGAATACGTATTAAAATTTCTGTAATTTTAATTACCCGACATGATAGATACAAATTAAAAATCTCTGGTCTTCTCTTTACACAACAGCCAAACATAAAACAGTATGACGTACGAATATAGCAGAGTGTGGTCAAAAATAATCAACCAGTTGTTGGATCTAATTAGGAGGATTAGTGGGGCGGTGCAATATTTACTTGTTTCTGTTATTTGTCCATGTTATCAATTGAAGAATTATTATCGGACTCAAAATAGTAAATTGAGCTATTTTTGGGGTTCTGACAACGATCCCAGTAATATTATTATCACGACGATGATGTTTGTACCTGTGTGTCCCACCCACATTAAAGGCCTTTTGGTCTTTCCTGGCACATTTCTGATTTAATTTCGTAGTCAATTTAATAAACACCTTTTGAGGTGATGGAGTCTGTTGTGCGCTGCTGGTGGGGAACTTTATCCTCGGGGACGTAAATTAAATTAACTTGAAGTAATTGTACGTAACGAGAGTGTTTTACTTTATCGTCGTTTTTCTGCTTCTTTTGCTTTTTTTTTTTATTCCCTGTCCCATAAGGGTGTATTAATTTTAATGAATAGTTTGTGACGACGGATAAAAATGGAGGATGTACGAGTATGTAAGATAGAAATGCAAATATAAACGACAAGCAAATGTGCTTTAGCCCGGCTTCGTTTGAGTATATAACTGACCTTAAAAATAGGCTTAACATAAGAGGAATCTAGAATAGAAACTGTAGACACAGTTTTTCCGAACTCGCATATCCTCAGCTGGGAGTATTTTTGAATGGCTACAGTAAAGAATCTCCTGGCGAATTGGTACTTTTTCCTGTAAGTAGTGGAAGCATGAACAAATTAGGAAAGTGAGTTGATATTTAATTGTGTAATGTCAGTACTTTGATAGCTTGTGGCCTATGAGAGGAAAGGAAAAAGGAACATATTGGAAATAGGGAATGGATATACCTATACACTGAAGAGTTGGGAGAGGCAATGAATTTATATATAAAAGGTTTTCTTTTCATAGGTTTGTTTTTCGAATTAGCAATACTTTTTTCAGCTAGAGCCAATTTGATAGCTGACACCTGATTTGTGCTCAGTTTGGTTAGCCATTTTACTATGAACAGACTTACGACAAAACAACGCTTACAAATTGTTCAAATTTATTTCGAATATCGCTGTTCAGTTTGCGAAACTTACCGTGCGCTACGTCCATTTTACAATGCTTTATTGTTGGAGGCGACTTCAACACTAAGAACAAGATATGTGGCTCAAGACTTACTAACAAAAAAGGCCAAAATTTACTAGACGCCATAAAAAAAAATAAATAAATGCACACACCGTAGTACATGTGAACCCACGAACTGGCCTACAGACAAAAATAAAACACCTGATCTAATAGATTTTTGTATAATGAAGAATATTAAGCAGGACAACATTAATATAAAATCGAAACATGAATTATCTTGAGACCATTCACCGTCATTGATTGATTACTCCAACTTACCAACGCCATTAACTATGAGTATTATACCAATTACTTGGTAGGAACAATAGTACAGTTACACACATTTATTTCTATAAAACAAAGACCTCGGAAGGTAATTTAATGAAATTTTCAGGATTTATTCAGATATATATTCTGAATGTAATAATTTAAAGGACTTCTCTTGGTCTTAATGCAAGTCTTTAGTCCTTTTGGCCACTCATCAATTAGAATACACACCGCATTAATTGGGAAATTGGCCACAGCTTCGGTCAGAGCTCGCTTTAAGAGTTTCATGTTAGGGTATCTTTTGATGCACATAATGTCCTTTAAGATAGTCTACAATTTGTGATCAAGTGGATTAAAGTCTATGGTGGTAGACGGCTAGCCTTTGTACCAATAAAACGGGGTACATTTCCGGTGCGCCGGTGCGTTGGCCTGGTGAAAAATAACTTTTTTCTTCGCCAAATGCGGCCGTTTTTGCTTCAAATCGGCTTGGAATCGATCCAGCAGCTCTGCGTAATATGCGCCGGTGATCGCTTTACCCTTTTGAAGGTAATCGATGTGAATAACACCGCGCGCATCCCAAAAAACTGTCGCCATGACCTTGTTTGTTGACAAACCCGTATTGGCCTTCTGCGGCTTCGATTTACCATGAGAACTCCATTGTTTTGACTGTTCCTTGGTTTCTGGTGTGTTGTGGTGAATCCAGGTTTTATCCACTGTTACGAAACGGCGCAAAAACTCTGCCGAATTTTTCTGGAACATCGCCAAACACACCTTTGAAATTGTCAAACGAATGCGTTTGTTGTCGATTGTGGCAAACACGGCACCCATCTTGCGGAAAGCTTTTTCATATCCAAATATTTATGTAAAATCGAAATCACTGAGCCATGTGATAAGCCTGTGGCCTCTTCAAGCTCGCGCACTTTCACTCGCCGATCGTCCATTATCAAACCATGGATTTTGTTGACCATTTCTGGTGTGGTGACCTCAATTGGGCGACCAGAACGTTCGGCGTCATTTGTGCTTGAACGACCGCACCGAAATTGAGTAAACCAGTGGTGAATGGTTCCAATCGATGGTGAAGAGTCCCCATAAGATTTGTCAAGCTTTTGTTTGGTTTGCGTGAGAGTTTCTTTTCTCACAAAAAATAGTTTTTAATGAGCACTCGAAATTCACTTTTTTCCATTTTAACGAAAATGCTACTAGGCGTCAATATAAAATGGCTGCCACAACGAAACTATTTGACAGATCTGTCTGAAAATTTGGGTGTGTTCTTTTGAAGGAAGATTCTTGACAAATAAATTGATTTTAAGGTGACGACACAATTTGTTATTATTGACCCACCCTTAAAAACGAATTTAAACCATAAAGGTCATTTTGCGCTACCCTGGGAAAGAAGATGGGGTCCTTTTATCTCACGTAAACAATTTTAATTTTGACTTGGATGGCACTTACATATAACATAATAACTGTAGAACCATAATAGCTAGAAACTTATGTTTGGTAATTTTAGAAAGATAATTTTATATCAATAAACTATTAACAGTCTACAGCTATACATAATTCAAAAAACTGCTACCTATATTATGGCCAAAAGTATATTTTATTCAAGTAAGCCACATTTGTTTCTTTCCTGTGCCCAAGCAATTATCATCTGGCAAAAAGACGTTGGATTCTGGAACACCCTGAATACTCAGGAACATCTATTAATCTTCTTAGTTTCAACATGTACTCGTAATGGAAATTGTGGATTGCTCTCTTGAAATGGTGCAAAACGCATTAAAACTGAAACCATTGCAAGAGAATAGAGGACGTCCTCGAAAAACACGTTTTCTTCAAAAACGATCGTTTTCTTCAAAAAAAATTTAAAAGAAACTAATCTTAACATCAGTTCAAGGACTGTCAGGAGACGGTAAGATGAGTCCAAGCTTCCATCCAGATTACCCAGAAAGGTTCCACTACTCAACAAAAAAAATATTAAACAAAGAAAGATTTTCGCTTCTACACATAATACTTGGTCCGGCGATCAGGGCGTCAAGAAGTGGCGAAATATCCTTTGGAGCGATGAATGCAATTTCAATTTGTTCGGATCGGATAGCAGACACAATGTGAGACGTCCACCCAACACAGAATTCAATCCACGGTACACCAAAAAGACTGTCAAACATGGTGATGGGAACATCATGGTATGGGCATGTTTCTTTTGGTATGGAATTGGTCCCATACACCTAATAGATGGTATTATGACAAAGGAAACCTACAGAGACATACTCCAGACCATAATGTTACAACATGCCGAGGATGAAATGCCGTTGGTGTGGACGTTTCAAAGAGATAACGATCCGAAGCACACCGCCAAAGTGACAAAGGAATGGTTTGCGGCTAATAAAGTTCGTCTTCTGGAGTGGCCTGATCAATCGCCGGACTTAGATCCTATAGAAAATCTGTGAAAGCAAGTTAAAGACGTAGATGGGTCCACAAACCCAAAAACAAAAAAGAATTTTGGCAGTCAGTGCGAGCTGCTTGGGAATCAATCTCTTTGGAGACATGCCAGCAACTTGTGTACTCCATGCCAAGAAGAATCACCTAAATTATAAAATATAAGGGCCAAGCTACAAAATACTAACGTCCAAAGCAAAATAAAAATAAATAAATTTAATGAAGAGTTGTATTTATTTTTTTGTCCACACTAAAACAAGACTTTTCATAAACATTTAACAATCTTTCCCACAATAGCACACCGCCGTACTATTTGGATATGTGGATTTATGTTTATTCAATGTGGGAGTACATTGCTGGAAAAAAAAGTTTTAGGAATAGATTTATTCTAGTTAAAATAGTGCTTTGTAATCAATGGCTTCAGGTGTATTTATTGTTTTGTCCATCACTGTAATATGTACTTACAGTAGCAGACCAAAAGTTTGAGGCTTACCTATAAAACTGACTTCATTCATGCATGCAGATTGAATTTTATAAATTACTCGTACATTGTGTTTTTTTCTTTTTGCCTAAATTTTCTACCTGAACAATACAGAGCACATTCAGATAATAAAAGTCGGGGATTGATTCAGCACTTGTTTATGATATCAAATAAGTTCTCAAATCCTAAAATTTGTCGACGTGAATTGCAAGTGTCTTACAGCCACAATTTGAAGGCAAGAATTTATTTGAGATTGAGATTCTTGAGTAAACAACTCGTTAAAAATGGGAAAAGTCGCGGAAACCACAGTCGAGGAACGATCTGCAATCATCACCCTTCTTAAAGAAGGTAAATCGCAGTGGGAAGTTGCTTCGTAGTTGAAGGTATCAAGGTGCTGCGTTCAACGTACGAACGACACGCTCAAACAGGAAGTCTTGAGGAAAAACTACGGTCAGGATGGCCTAGAGCTACATCTAAACACGAGCATCGGTTATTAGTCACAACAAGCAAACGAAATAGATGAAAAATACCCGTAATACGGAATAAACTGCTGTCCTTGACAAGGGTCAAGTGAAGATTACGACATGCTGGATTATTTGGGTGAGTTTTTGTTTGAACACCCCTGCTGCGATCACAAAACAAGCAGAAAAGGTTAGAATGGGCCAAAAGGCATAAAGACTGATCGGAATAAGATTTCAACAGAGTTTTGTGGAGCGACGAATCCAAGTTCGAGGTATTTAGCACAAAACGGAGAGGTTTCGTTCAATGCAGCGCTGAGCAAACGATGCTACAACTAAAAGACTGTGTGGTTCTTACCATCAAGCCGGTTCTGTTATAGTCTGGGGATGCTTCTATTCAAGTGAAATGAGAGATATTGCTCGAGCGATGTAAAAAATGAATAAGGAGGCATACAAAACAATATTGAAAGAAACCCTGTGACCTTTGTACTAAGATTAATTGGCGAAGGATTCGTATTTCAACAGAACAACGACCCTAAACACACGTCAATACTTTCTCAAGTCTACCTTAAACAGAGGGAAGATGAAGGAATTTTATAAATCATTATATGGCAGCCGCAATAACCGGATTTAACTTTAGAACAGATGTGGAAGGAATTGGATGGAAGGGTCCGGGATCAATGTGCATCATCAGTGGCTGCGTTGTGGATTGCTGAAGCAATATAACACAGGCAACAATTCCAAAACTAATAGCTAGAATGCCAGGAATTGTAAAAAAAAGTAATCAAATGTAAAGTTGGCTTTTTGGGCGAAAAATCGGTTTAAGTCATTTTTTTCTTCTTTTTAATAAATTCCTTTATGTTAAGAACAAAATAAGGATTTGTTTTTCCTTCGAGCACTGAGGGCAGCCTCAGACTTTTGGTCTGCAGTGTACAGTACATAGGTGCAAGTACGTGCACCCTAGTAGTGCACTTTATTTGTCCTCAAAGATTTTCTTTTTCTGGGTACGGAGATTTGGAACAAACCTATACTGGAACGAATGGTATGGAAGAAATGTACCCAAAACGTAAATTTTGGACCAAACGGACGGTCTAGGGTTAAGGTGGCAGATTTCATTGAAAACTTTCACATACCGTAACATGGGGTTACTTTGCCCCAGCAGGGGTTACTTTGTGCCACTGACGAAAAGAGTTGGTTTCTTGATTCACGCTCAGACATGTAACTATAAGCCGAACCTACTGTAATGTACACACACACACACATATACATTTGCCACATGTTGCAACGGACCGTCTACCGGCAGTTGGTAAGCACCAATTGACCTGTGTATTTCACGTAGCAAATAAGTTGAATTTTTTAAGCGGTAAATTTGATGTGTACAAACAGTTGTGTGAGCTTTAACAAAGTAAGTACAGATTTTCTATTTATAATATTATTTTGTTAATACTTTACGCATGGCGTTTGTTTGTTTAATAAACCAATAATAATTATTGAATTTTTTTTTTATGTGACCATGCAGTTTTTTTTTGATTTTGGGATTACTTTCCTGCTGGGGCAAAGTAAAACCAAAACATAAAAAAATGTATGTTAACTGTATTTTTATGATTATATTTATTGAAACTTGCTACTTTATTTATCTAGAAATGCCAAAGAACTATACAAGGATGTTGGGAACAAGAAGGTATGCCGATTACATGGATGATTCCCTACAAAAATGTCTGGAAGAAATTAAAAGAGGCGAAATTTCTCACAGGAAGTACAGAATTCCGAGGAGAACTATCTAAAACAAACTCAAGCGTAGGCACTTACATAAGCCTGAAAAACCGCATGTTTTCAATTCAGAAGAAGAGGCGAAATTTGTTGATTATTTACTTTCTTTGGCGGACTATGGATTTCCCATAAATACTGGCGAATTGCGGCATATCATTAAAAACTACATTATCCGCTGTGAGCGGACAGTGAAAATATTTGATAATAATTTTCCTGGCTCAGACTGGACAAAAACTTTTATTGCTAGACACTCGGAAATTTCCATGCGTTTTGCAGAAAACATCAAACGTACTCGAGCGGCTGTGGATGAACCAATGTAACGAAGTTTTTTTGAGAACTTGGCAAATGAATCAAAGGGCGTTCCACTAACAAATATCTGGAAAAATCCTGGAAAAAAAAGGTAATTGTTAAAAAGGGATGCAAATATCCAGAGGTAATAAGAAACGTTTCGAAAACGTCTGTGTCCGTCATGTTTTGTGGCAATGCCGCAGGAGAATTAATGCCACCATACGTAGTTTATAGGGCTTCAGAAATGTGGACGACATGGACAAAATGTGGTCCCAAAGGCTGCCGCTATAATGCTAGTTAGTACATCTGGATGGTTCTATGTGCATTTTTTTACAGACTGGCTACAGTTTCAGATGATACCAAGACTCAGAAAACTTGAAGGAAAAATTGTGCTAATTTGTGATAACCTATCATCACACATAACTGCAGATGCTCTTCAAATGTGTCGAGAAAACCAAGTGCACACCTAACAGTACCCATATGACACCGCCGCTCGATGTATGCATTTTTCCGGCCATTAAAAATAGCTTGGCGAAAAATGTTTGCAGAATGCAAGGACACTCCTGATGGAATTCGTAATACCAACATACAAAAGGAAAACTTTCCACCATTATTGTCAAAGCTGATGAAAATAAATGATGAAAACGCGAAGCTAATTTGAAATCTGGTTTTAAGAAATGCGGTATATTTCCTCTGAATGTCGAAGAAGTTGTAAGCCGTATTCCAAGAAATACTTGCGATGAAAGTGAAATGCAGAATTGCGTCGAGAAAGGTAGAGGTTACTTCAACTGTCAAAACCCGAAGAAAAAAAAATGAACGTTCCGGCTGGAAAAAGCGTTTGCGCCACCGAAGACGCCCCGGATCGTGACAATCAGCCCACTACATTTCACTATGTGATGGAAGAAGCCATGGTTTTCGATGATGACTCTTGTGAAGACATAAATTTCGAGGATGTTGTTAACGAGGACGAAGATCAGAACCGATTTATCGATTTTGTAGAAGGCAGATCTACAGGCGATCGCAACGAAGTAATTTTGGAGAAAGTTGTCCGAGAGGTAGGCAAGTTTGTTGGATTCATATATGAGGGACAAATATACCCCGGAGAAATTGTCGCATTCGACGAAAAAGCGGTCACCATCAACTCTTTGCGCAGATCTCTTAAGCTTTGGAAATGGCCCTCTCAAAGAGATGAACTAACATACCCTTAGAGCGATGTTATATGGTCTATTAAACCACCAAAACAGGTTTCTAAAAGGGGCACTTTTTTGTCGATGAGCTTAACTCCATATTTACTTAAAACTTTTTATTTTTATAATTACTATTTGAATTCTTTTTATTTTTAATTTTTTTTTTTTTATTCTATATTACTATGTTTTTATTGTTTTTAAAAGTGAATTATTTTTTGTTTTGTTAAAAATTGTTATTTATGTTTATTTTAAAGTTATTCAAGTAGAATTAATGAAGTTTTTTGTTTTTATTCTTTAATTTATAAGCATTTAATTGGATTAAAACAATTTTTGTAAAAAAAAGTTTAGTTTTTCATTTTTTCTTTTTTTTTTTCTTTTTTTTTTTTTACAGATATGACCTTTTGAATCAGTGGTATTGAAATACAATACTAACTTTGCTCCAGCTCTTTAGATAAAGGAAATATAGTTAAAAGTTTCATATGGAGCAAAGTAACCCCGTCCCTTGGACAACTTTTTTCAACCACAAAAAAAAAGTATTTTAATTATTATTTAAATAGTTTTGATAGCATTAATGCATTATCTCACATCTTATTAATGAAACGGGGTAAAAAAAAAAAATAGATCAAAATTATTTGTCTACCATTTTTAAGAGGTTTCTAAAAATAGTGTAAAAAACGGAGCAAAGTAACCCCATGTTACGGTACTTCGTGTTAATCTGGATGGCATTCAGCATACTGTATTTCTAGAAGCCTTTGATGAACAATTGTTTAAAAGTATATTTATATACACATAGATGCACATAAACATATGGACGAATGTTCGATCTTAGGAGGCAAAGTGATTAAAAATGTATCGTCATCGTCAAACTGGTAATTTAATACAACTATCGCCATCTATTGGCTGTTAAGGCATCCAGTGAACGATGTGTTCATAAAGTGCATCTATGGCTTAATCTATGTGTATAGCTATGGTAATGTTTCCATTCGCTTGCCACTTGTAAAAAGCCGACAGGTGTCATTCGAATACCAAAAGTTAAAAAGCTTTTTCGAAAACCACCAGAAAACATCGCACAAGAGAGTCTCTTCGAAGAGAATTTCTCGCGTCGACTCAATAAATTTCACTCGAATGTGTATGGTGAAAAGCTGTGCTCTCGTAAATGATAAAAGCTCTTGATAAAACATACATTTTTGGCCAAAAACTAGGCAACGAGTTTGCTTTTGGATTTATTTTTGTTTTGCTTACAAAATTTGTTTTTCTGTTTTTTTTTTTCTTTTTTTTGTTTTGTTTGTTGAAGGACTATCGAAAGAAGTGTCTGAAAGGTTTTCCGTCTTGAATAAACCGTGTCCCATCCCTTCCTCCATCTATCAGCTTATTCGACCACTTGAAATATTATGGAAAAGTACATAGTTGATACAAAAGGATATTTAGTTCCTTTGCCTTTTTTTTTTTTTTTGTGTTTTTGTGCGGTGAATGAGGGGGGCTGTACGGGACCAATCTATTCGACTGTTAAGTGCCTTCTCCTTAGAAACAAGAACATCCGACATATGCGTGGAAATTGGTAAAGGAAGAATATGTGAAGGAATGTTTTTGCATGTGCCTTTTTCGTTGAAATATTCCATTTTTAGGAAATCATGAGGATAAGAGAGATCCTCATGGTTTAATATATAATTTTGTTTCTTGTCTTTGTTGTTATTATTTGTTATTATTGTATATAAATTCGAAGCGAGTATTTTCGCTCTGGTTCCTGGGGAGGAATGCTTGTTTGTTATAGTGTTTCCTTTGGTAACACGTGCACCATGAGTTCTTAACAAGCATTCATTTATTTACTGAATTTAATTTTGCCGCTGTGTCGCCTGAAAAATAATACACACTCTGGACGGATTTGGAGTTGCAGGAAAACAGGATTAAGAATTCGAGAACATGGAAGGGTTGAAAGTTTTTACATACATATTTGTGTTTGGATTCCTTTAACTTGGTTGAAAATTTATGTCTATTAATGGGTAGCTTACCACTTTAAATGATGTGGATGCCAGTACGATTGCATTTCAGAAAACACAAAAATCTGTACAGGATCGCGGGTACTAAAATAAGTTTTTGCAAGGAATAGGAACTATCTTTTTGCGGATCGAAACTTGCAACTTACTCGTATTTGAGCGACGCTAATGTTTTTTTTTGGTCGACAGAGAAGTTAGGTTTAGTATCTATTTTAATAAATTCAGAAAAACTTTGACTACTAATTTATATAGTAAATTAAAGTTTGTTCAATTTTAAAAGAAAAAACAACACAAATTATTTGAATTCAATTATTAACAAGAAATATATAGAAATCTTAAATTTTATTTTGCAAAAATCTGAATACAGTCGAAGATTTTCAAGAACTTCTTTCAATAAGTTAAATCGTGTTGTTTGAATGTAAGTTCTTATCTGCAGATGCTAAGCATTCACAGGGGTTGATTTGGTTCAGTTTGACTTTAGTCTCGCAACTGACAACTTGCTAAGTCGCCAAGCAGTACTGAATGGGCAAAATTAACTCAAATAAAAGAAAAGAACTGTCTCCTTCTGAAAGAGAAATTATAATTATCATACGCAGATATTGCCTCGCTTGTTGTCAGAAAGCATGTAACTATACAAAGTGTTGTGAGGCCTTTCAATGGGAGATCTTCCACACAGACCGAGGCAAGAACTGGACGACCATGCAATGTGTGTCATCCCCCTGGATCCGCCCTTGCACAGTTTCCAGAGCATTACACCGGGCTCAATATAGAGCTTGTGTTGCAAGAAAAAAAGCCATATATGTATATCGGACATCAACCGAAAAAAACGTTTAAGGTTCGCGAAGACTTATGTAAACAAAGATGTAAGCTTTTGGAGGAGCGTAAATTTTTCCGACGAAAGCAAGTTTAATGTTTGCGGCTTGGATGGTAGGAAATTTGTATGGGGAAAGTCCAGACAAGAGTATCTTCCGAAAAATCTTAAAGGCACCTTGAAACATGGAGGTGGAAGCGTTGTATGTCTTTTGGGAGATGTGGAAATCTAGAACTAATAAATATCCTGAGAGAAAACATGGCTGAATGTGCGCAAAAGATTAGACTTCATGTGGATTATTACTTTCAACACGATAATGATCCCAAACATACAGCGTATGATGTTCTTCAATGGATCTTATATAATGTTCCACACTTTCTACAAACTCCCCCGTAAAGTCCGGACATCAATCCAATAGAATATCTTTGGGCAATTTTGGATAGGGGTATTGGAAAGCATAATATTAGTAATAAACGTCAGTTAGAAGAAATCCTAAAAGAAGAATGGGCCAAAATATCTTCCAAAGTGACGGCAAAGCTTAAAGACTTACGCAGCAATTGGAGCTGTGCCCATTCACTTTATGAAAGATTTTGCAGAAAGATCTTGGCCATTACTGAGAGGTCGATGCGTTCTCAAAAAGTCACTGTTTGGTCTACTTTATGGGCTGGTGGCTATTTGGATAAAACAAAAACAGATGATAATCCCTTGAATCTCAAGAGTATTCCTAGAAACATTAGTAGGGTTTAATTAATTAACCTAACTCCAACATCCGAAACCAACTACTCACTATGCAAATCAACTAAAAGAATGAAAAACGATGACGGAAATCAGGATAAGAGAGAAAAAATCAGGATAAGGCTGAAACCCTAGCAAAACACTTCTGGAAAACATTCTTCAGTGACGGAGACAACACCTGCATTCCACAACAACCCAATAACAGGACTACTAATATCAGAATCAAAAACGTGATAATAGCAGAAATAGAACATTGCATCAAACACAAAGTGAACCACAAAAAAGCTTCAGAATACGACCTACTAACAGGAGAACTACTCGTACTAAACAAACTCCCAAAAAAAAAGTACTTCAGTACCTCCGAAAGGTATATAATGCGATGATTCGACTACAACACTTTCCAAAAGTCTGGAAAGTAGCTGAAATCGTACCGATACCCAAACCTGGAAAAGACGCAACCAAAACAACTTCATATAGACCAGTCAGTCTCATCCGAGTCATATAAAAAAATCTTTGAAAGACTGTTATGCGATGTTGTGGAACCCATCTTGACTAGTTCAAATGCAATTCCAGATCACCAGTTCGGACCAATTCGGATTCTGAATACAACACTCGACAATCTAACAAATTCATAGAGTGACCAAACAAAATTTCAACTGACATAGAAGGGAAAAGATTCTGCGTAGGAGTATTTGTTGATGTTGCAAAAGCATTTGACTCAGTATGGCACGCTGGGCTACTGCAAAAACTAAAAAAAAATTCTACCAACTGATTATTACTTATTAATCAAAAGGTGCTAAACCGACCGACAATTCTATGTCAAATTGAGGGACGAGCACTGAAAATTATACATAACCCGAGTTGGGGTTCCACAAGGCAGTGTACTTGGACCACTACTATACAATATCTTTACCAGAGACATTCCTCTCCCGACACTAATAACATCCATGATTGCTACCTTTGCTGACGATACCACATTCTAACAAATGCTTACGTACAGCAATTATTCAGCTACAAAATCATCGACGATACTGTCAAATGGTTTGGTGAATGACACATTAAAATAACTGAAGACAAAACAGTACTATACACCTAAACCACTAAAAATCAAAGACAAAAACATACTCGTATGTATTGACACTGTAGCTAAATACTTAATAATATATTTAGACAGCAAGCTATTGTGGAAACATCACCTACAGTAAAAGCGTAACCAAATAAAAAACAAATAGGTACAAACAACTGGCTACTACGAAGAGACTCGCCACTATCAACAATCAACAAAATATTATTATACAAAGCTATTATTAAGCAAATCTGAACATATGGAGTTCAACTTTGGGGCACAGTGAGGAAACCAAACATAAACATAATTCAAAGACAATAATAAAAGATGTTACGAACAATAGTACATAAATACTGACAACAAATAGTGACATACACCTAACAAGAGTAATATCCCACACCAACCACGATGTCAACATCCTACCAGGTCCGGAAACATCAAATAGACGACGGCTAATAAGAAAAATAAATTTAAATACTTATATCCCTTTCTCACAGGCTCACAATTGTGAGGTTCTCAATTTTTCCTATAAAATGAACTGAAATTAAATTACTTGGTTGAATCCTGCACCACATAATTCTGAAATCGTCGTAGTTTCATTTTATGTCTCATACGACACCATCCCGGTGTGAATGCATGTGTTATTCGATTTATCAAAAGTGTTGTTCGAGGCAGATACATCTTGTCATCAATAATTATTTATATTTCTTGAATAAACTATTTTCTTAAAAGTTTTATCAACAAATCCTCGACTTTAAATGTGAGTTATTAGTTTAAAAGTAATATTTATGGAAATTTTAGAGTTAATGAGTGGCTTTACCACACTTAAATTGGATTTTCACAATTGTGAGCTCCAGTTCTATGTGGTGCTCAAATTTGAAATTTCGCTCATCTGTCGACTTTAAATTTTTGCTGTGTTTAAAATCGCTCGAAAACATTTTGATGAAGAAGACATTTTTCAAATGCTAGTGGAAGATGATGTTTTTCCAATGGAAAATAATGAATACGGGTAATTATTAGTTGATGAAGTTGAAGATGATATGGAATCTGCAAAATTTGATTCCGAAGATGAGATTCCAATGGCTCAACATCCTCAACTCTCGGGTCAGGAAGCTTCTACTTCGAATTCAGCGACTTTAAGTTCCCGAAAAAGAGTATTTCAGTGGATCAAAATCATATTCCAGATGAGATACCGGTATAGTTTAAGAAAACCGTTATTTTCTTCAATTTATAGGGTATATTATTTTTCTTAGGTTGTTAAAACACCATATGAATATTTCTCGCAGTATTTTACGGTTGATTGAATCGAAAAGGCGGTTGTACATACGTCGCAATACTATCTGGCAACAACTGGTCGTGAGCTTAAAACCACTTTCGAAGAGATGTCAATATTTTTTGAAATGCACGCCATAATAGGATGTATTAAGTTCCCTCGCATCCATATGTACTGGTGTACAAAGTTTCGCTTTGACTTAATTGCTCAGGCTATGCCCCGTGACAGGTTTTATGCACTTCGAGTCAATATCCATTTTGTAAACGTAAACGATGTGCCTGAAGATGATAAAAAGCCAAATCTGCTGTGGAAGGTGCAGCCAGTAATTGACTGTGTACGGGCTAGATGTTTGAAAATCAATAGAAACATGTTTCAGAAATTTTCTATAGATGAACAAATGATACCATTTATGGGTCGATGCGCTGTTCGTTAATACGTCAAAAATAAGCCGCGACCGGTAGGACTAACGAACTTTGTGCTAATATCATCTTACGGAATGGTTCTACACTTTGAAATATATCAATGTGGAACAACGCCTCTTAAGGACAGACGTCTCGGCTTAGGACCAGCTGTAGTTTTGCGGCTAACCGAAACTTTACTAAAGAATTCTTGCGTCTATTTCGATAGATACTCGTACTTCACTACACTCCCCCTCCTCTAAAAGCTTAAAGAAAGTGAAATATTCGCCACAGGAACTCTAATGAACAATCGACCGAAGAGCTATACATTTATGAAAGATTCGAAGATGAAAAGGGGAAAGTTCGATGAAATATGCGTAAATGACGATTCTTTATATATAGTTAAATGGAAGGACAACAAAAGCGTATTATTAACTTCGACTCTGGTTGGCAGTCAACCAATTACTACTGTCAAACGCTGGGATAAAATAGCGAAGTCGCGAATTGACGTTCCATGTCCCGCATGCGTCTCATCTTATAATGCTGGTATGGGAGGGGTCTTTACTTGTGACCAACTTATTGAGTGATATCGAACGTGGGTAAAGACCAAATATGGACCGTGGAAACTATTCTTAATATGTATGATTTAGCTATTGTTAACAGCTATTTGGAATATAAACACGACTGCAAGCTCAATAATCCCCCAAGGAAAGATCAAATGGATTCACTTCAGTTTAGGTTGGAAGTAGGAGAGTATTAATTGGGTGATGTAAGAAATATGAAAAATAATGCCGAAGATACAGAGCCAGAAGACGTACCGGTTAAGAAGAAACGAAAGAGGGTTGCTTCAATGCCTGGACAAGATAAGCGCTTTGATACTTTTAATCACTGGCTAATTGTTGAAATACTTAAAGCATCGCTAAAGTGTCGCCTACCAAGTTGCCCAAGTCGGTCGCGAACAAAATGTGAGAAGCGCAATGTCTACCTTTGCTTTACCAAAGACTCCAATTGTTTTATGCAATTCCATACAAAGAATTAAAGCAATTAAAAAAATTAATTATTTATGAAAAATAAAGTCGTTTTCTGTGAAAAATAAAAAAGTTTGTTGAAATTTTGACTTCCGCTTAATTTTCATTATATGTGCCTATATTGAGATAGTTACACTCCTGAAGCTCCTATTTCTGTGTCCTATTTCTAGGACATCCCATACTTTTTTTTTTCTTTTTTCATATTTTTAAAATGTTAAAAAGTGAAAAAAAAAAAAAATATAATGCCAAAGAAATATTATTTTGGGGTATCAGGAGGGAAAGGGATTAGGCAATTTTATAAATTTGAATGTTCATTGTATCTAGTCCAAGGCAACTCCTTATGTAACTACTTAATGAAAATACCTGAACTGCTCTAAATAGTTATAATAACGATTTTTGTGGCACTGGTTATAAATCAGTTTTATGTAAACCCACTAAATTTTTTTCTGCAAAATACGAAATGCTTGGAAAATAAATAAAGAAAACAAATTAGTACGGTAAACTGGGGCACATCGGAGTCGGAGCACATTCAGAACTGTTACTTTCAGTTTGAAGAATGCTTCGGAATGAGAATGGACTCTAATTCAATTGCAAGTAGTTTTCATTGCGTTGACTGCAATGATTGGATACCGAGTACTTTTCTTTCGTTGCAGAGTAAGTATCGAAAAAAGTGTCAACACCAAAAGTACTTGGTATCGAACCAAAAGTCAATTCAATTCAATTCAATTTCAATTTCAATTTAAATCAATTCAATTTATTCTTATTCTCTTATTTTAGAGAACCGTAATAAAGAGTGGAACAAAAAACTCAATATACTGGACAAAAACGGTAAACCTTTCTGGAACATCGTTAAACTGGTAAAAAATAAAAACAGACAGTAACCTTTTCTAAAAAACTCGTCGGGCACATACTTTACCGATGTCGAAAAAGCCAATGCACTTGCCGTCAATTTTTCAAATAACCATAATGTTGCACAGAATTTAGGTGATGCACACACCAACACCCTCGTGAACAACACCATTCAAACCTTTCTAGCACAAGAAACAAATCATTCCTCTTCTACAATTTTTATTACCAAAGAAGATATAGACTTCATAATAAACAACCTACGTTCTATGAAATCTGGAGGTCTTGATATGTTAAGAAACATTTACTTTAAGCAATTACCCAGGACAGGTATAAAATTCGTAACATTTATTGTAAAAGCATGTCTGAAAATGCAATACTTTCCTGATATATGGAAACTTGCAAAAGTGGTACCAATAATAAAAGCTGGTAAACCTCCAGAAAGGCCGGAAAGTTATAGACCTATCAGCCTACTAAGCAATCTTAGTAAGATATACGAAAAAGTATTAAAGGAGCAAATCCTAAAGTTCGTTGAAGTTAATAAAATTTACCCCAATGAACAGTTTGGTTTTAGACGTCATCACAGTACATCCCATCAGGCACTGAGAATATGCAATTGTATTAAAAGAAATCGCTTACAGGGGAAATCTACAGGTATGGTCTTACTAGACATTGAAAAAGCATTTGACTCCTTTTGGCATGAAGGCCTGATATACAAAATGATAAGTTTAAACTTTCCTCCATATATCTGTAAAGTAGTCCAAAGTTTCTTGTCCAGTCGTCGTTTCAAACGTTAATAGTAGTGTTTCTGACTTGATATATTTTCAATCGGGTGTTCAATTCAATTCAATTCAATTTATTTAAATTAAATATAGGTACATTAAGACATAAGTCTTTTATAGTACTAAGTATAAAAAGTTAGTGTTTTTAAGAAACAATTAAAAATGTACAACAATTAAGAATATTGTAGCATAATAATAACTACGCTCCTATGTCTATGCAGCAAATTCCGAAGTGACTTTCCATTCTGGCAGAATTTTGGTTCGAACTGTCCTTTCATTCGAGGTTCGTGTCTGGGACGAAGTCTCCACAGCTCATGTCAACGAAAGAGACGAATAATATCAGGGATAAAAGGGAATTATAACTACAAGAATTATTTCTCTTGTTCCAGTGGTCGAAGAATTTGCTAGAAGTTTCTGGCTATCAGAAACTTCTGCTATATAAGGACAGATGGCGATCAAAAAAAAAGACACAGTTGGTTTAGAACCGTGGCGAAGAGATTGGAAAAGTGATAATGGGCGAAGTTGTAATTTGGTGATAAATTGAAAGTTGAGAGTGAACAAGAAAAAGTAATTAGTTTGGATTTGTGAATTAAGTAATTGAAAGGAGATAAAGTGATTTGAGAGGAAAGAGACCTTGTAAGAAAAGAATTTGCGAAGAATAGTATAGTGTGAACTTGAATTGTTCTATAGAGTAGAAAATAAAGAAATAATTTCACAGAATAATTGTTTTATCTACTCGAGCCGTAGCTCGCATATTACAATATAATAAGGAATGATAAAAGATAGATACACAAACAAAAGAAAAAGAAATAGAGATTAAATTATATATATAGAAAAGAAAAAATAAAATAAATGAAAAGGAAGGAAGTGAAAGCAGAAGGAGAATGGCAAAGGACTGATGAAATTAGGGAAGGGAAGAAAAGTATTGAAAAATGGCACATTTGAAGCGTTTGGCGTTCATAATTGTTCTAATATTAATCGGTAAGGAGTTCCACAGTTGTACGGCATAAATGAAGAAAAAGCGTGATGAGTTATTAAGGCGATAGCGTGATGAAATTAGGGCACGTGTTCTAAGAGAATGAGCAAAATTGAGCTTATCATACAGGTACATTGGAGTCTTATTTCTGGCGTCTAGGTGGTGTCTAAGAGAAGTTCCCAAAAAATCTCTAGTCAAATGAGATATATGATCATGACGGCGCAACCCGTAGATGTATCTAACGGCATCATTAAGAGCTACTTCTAGCTTTCGTTGGGAAAAGGAGTCGAGTTTACAGTAAACAACTTCCGCATAGGTAATAAGAGGCATAATAAGTGCAGAAACAAGTTTTCGTCTTATATCAGTAGGGATGAAACTTTGACTCAGCCAGAGCTTGCGGAGACATCCATATATCCGTCTAATTACACTGTTTGCATGGTCGCAACCAGACAATTTATAGTTAATAACAAACCCAAGACTAGTCGCTGATTCAACAATGTCAAGTTTATCTCCCGATATGTAAACACATGGCAAAGTGCTATCATTTAGACTTGATTTGGAGATAAGAATCACCTGCGATTTTTTCGGATTCAAGCGTAAGCCATTATAAAGAGACCAGTTATAGATTCCATCCAAATCGTAATTGCTAGCATTAACTAGATCAACTATGTTATTATTGAGGTTAGACGTATACATTTGGACATCATCTGCATATAAATGAACATTTGAAGGTTTACACACTGATGGCAAATCATTTATAAACAAGGAAAAAAGAATGGGTCCAAGAATAGATCCTTGCGGAACGCCCTGTTTAACTCGAAGAAGTGCAGAAAAAGAATCACAGTTGACTACTCTTTGAAATCTATCAGACAGAAAACTACTTATCAAACTCACTGCACTGCCACCAAATGAAAAAAGATTTTTTAACTTCCAGCAGAGTATTTTGTAATTAATTTTATCAAATCAAGAAGACAGAGAAGAGTAGCATATCCTTTATCATAGTTTAGTCGGATGTCCTCTAATATGTTGACCATAGCTGTAGACGTACTGTGGTTAGCTCTGAAACCGGACTCCCCTACATAGAGCAGTTTATTGCGAGACAGGTAGTCAAGAAGTTGCTTGGCAATAACTTTCTCTAAGACTTTTGACAAACATGGAAGAATACTAATAGGCCTAAAATCCGCTGCACACGCTGGATTAGTACTTTTGGACTTGGAGATCGGTAATACCCGCGCTATTTTCCAGGAACGAGGAAAAGTAGATGTTGTAATACAATGATTTAAAACATGGGTCAGGTGGGAGTTGATAAAAGGCAGGATAATTTTAATAAACCGCAAGGGCACCCCATCCTCCCCAATAGCATTTGATTTGATATCTCTGACTAAATTAACAACTTCAATTTCAGTAACTGTATCAACTTCAAATTGCCTTAAACCAGGGTACAGAACTTGGTCAGTAAGATTAAAGCAACACTCCTCAGTGGTACTGCCGAGAAAGAAGTTGTTAAGTTCGTCAGGATCAACTTCACATTTACTATTACTTTTATTACCAGAAACTCCAATTTGACGTAGATTATTCCACAGTTTCTTAGGAGGAAGCATAGTATTTAATTTAGAAGCAAAGTAATTCCTTTTAGCATTACGTGTAATTACAGCCGATTGATTACGTAAAGCTTTGTAAGCAAGCCAATTGGAATTCGATGGACTTCTTTTCCATTTACTATAAAGCCTATTTCGTTGCTTAATTACACCAAGAACTTCACTTGTGAACCAAGGACAACAACTGTTACGAACGTTTACTGTTTTACAAGGAACAAATTGGTCAAATAATTCGTGAACTATCTCCTGAAAATTGCAAATTTTTTCATTGGGGTCAGACTGAAGACGACAACGATACCAGGGCGCAGATAGAGCCGCAGTTTGGAGAGCGTTAAAATTTATAGACTGATAGTCTCTATATGTAAATCTCACAGGAACAGCTGCATGATTAAAGTGCACATTGTAGGTACAAAAAATAAGATCATGATCAGAGACAAAATCAAGTGAAAGTTGATCAAAGAGAAGAACCGCCTTTGGATCAGATACTAGAATCAGATCAAGGAGACTAGGAATATTGTCTTTAGCAAAACGTGTGGGGTACTTACTATTATATAATTGGAGTCCAAGAGAAAGAGCAGAGTCTTTGATGTGAAAAGCCCTAGAATCATTTTTGAGGATATCTGCATTAAAGTCACCACAAACAATGACATTCTCATATAAGGCTCAGTTCTTGCTCCAGTCCTGTATAACATCTATACATCTGATATTCCAAAGTTACCGTACTGTGATATAGCTATTTTTGCAGATGACACCGCAATATTTTCATCTCATGAATTCGCTTTCAATATTGAAAGAAATCTCCAAAATGGAATGGAAATATTAGTAAAATATTATCACAAATGGAAAATCAAACTGAATGCAGGGAAAACGCAAGCTATCTTTTTCATTCGAAAAAGAAAGCCTTGCTTTCTTCCCAACAGACAGCTTCAGCTCAATGGAAGTGATATAAATTAGGAGCCCTCTGTTAGATATCTAGGTATTCATTTAGATACCAAGCTTACATTTAAGGATCATACTACTAAAACTATAAAGAAAATAGGAATAGCAATAAAGATGCTGTACCCTTTTATAAATAAAAAATCGCTAGTTTCCACTGAAACCAAAATTATATTGCATAAAGTAATTTTCCAGTCAATTCTTCTGTATGGGTGCCAGGTATGGGGCTACTCTGCAACGTGCCATATAAAAAATTGCAAGTGTCGCAAAACAAACTCTTAAAAATGATGCTAGATTTACCTTAGCACCACTCTACTCTTGGCATTCATGAAAAAGCGAATGTTGAATTGATAGCTAATAGAATCCTTAAACTTAATAACACGTTTAAAACAAGATGCAGTTTTGCTGATAATCCACTTCTAAACGAATTAAATACTTAAGATCGTCAAATTGTAAATGCACTTACTCGTTTATACTCATTTATTTATGTATTCATGTTAAAACCTTTATAATTAATATTATTTACTTATTACCCATTTGTGTATACATATTTGTATATTGTTTTTAATTTGTTTACTTTTCCCTGTTTTTTAAGCATTATCTAGTCATTTTTATTTATTATTTATTTATTTATTTATTTATTATTTATTTGTTCATGAATCTATTTATCTATTATTTATTTAATTACTATTTATTTAATTATTATTCATTTAATTTACCTTTTTATCTATTTACTCATATATATTTATTTATTTATTTATTTATCTATGTTTATACCTACGCATGTTCATATGTATATTTGTATTTATTTATTTATATATTTATATATATATATATACAGTGCTGGCACGCTAATTAGCACACCCTATCATACAAAGTTATGATAAGATAAAACGAATGTTAAAGTAAAACAATTTAATAAGGATCTTCAATGTTTGCTTTTATTGATATTAATACTTAATTAATTTATAAAAAAAATTTAAAAAAAAAACCATAAAAAAAAATAAAAAAATAAAAAAATATGTGTTTTCGTAACACGCCAGAGTCTCGTCAAAGACATCTGAAAATATAAAAAATTAAATAATGACAAGTTAAAATTAAAATTAACTTATGTAAACTTACCTAGTACTTAGTTGGGTACCCTTTTTGGGTAATTATGGCGGCACATCCTTTATTCAAGGAGCACGTGAGGCGTGCGCACTCTTCCTTTGGTATCTTAAACCATTCTTGATGGATTGTGTCCCATAACTTCTTCACATTTCTCGGTTTTAAAGCCATGACACGTCTCTTAATAATAGCCCACAAATTTTCGATTGGGCTTAGGTCTGGGCTCTGAGGGGGCCAATCCATTACCGATATTTGGTGTTCTTCAAACCACTCTTTTACAGACCTGGCCTTATGGCAAGGCGCATTGTCCTGCTGGAAAACAGCTTCCCGGTACAATGATAGCGGTAAACTCTCAAGACATGGTATGAGGTGGTTCGACAACATAGTCTTATATGCTAGAGCATCTAATTTACCTTTTATAAGGACTAGAGGTCCAACACCATGAGAGCTAAAACAACCCCATACCATTACGCTTCCTCCACCAAACTTTACCGTCTTTTTGGTGTACTTGGGATATAGTTGCTTGTTTGGAGGTCGTGGTACAAAAGTTCTTCCATCAGAACCACAGATATTCAATTTGGATTCATCGCTCCATATCACTGAATTCCATAAAGATGAAGGAGAATCCAAATGGCCTCTTGCGAATGCAATTCGCTTCTTCCTATTACCATCTGTTACCTTCGGTTTCTTAAGACTCTGGCATCCTCGAAGACTGTTCTCCAAAAGCCGTTGTCGCACCGTCCTAGCCGCGATGTTTACACTATATTCTTGCTCCATGCGCGCTCTAATTTCAGAAGAAGTGGCAAAAGGATCTCTAAGAGCATGTCGGACTATAATGGAATCCTCTCTTTTCGTTGTTTTTCTAGGTCTGCATTTTCTTTTATCCGCAAATGTTCCATGGGTTTCATAATGCTTCAAAGCGTTTTGCACTTTTTTTCGCGAACAATCTATGTTCCGTGCAATTTTGCTGACGTTTTGCTCCTTTAACTCACCACAACAATAGGATGAATGAAAAATAACGGCTTTAAATGAAACGCAATTTTTTGTTTGAGTGTGCTAATTAAAATGCCAATGCGAAAGGCACTCTATTTTAAAAATAAAAAAAATATAAAGCAAAGCCTACTGAAATTTCAAAATTTGAACATTTCAAAATGTGATTAGAGATTGTTAAATATGTAATATGGACATATAATAATTTATAAATTATGTTGTATTATGAAATAAGGCACAAGTTTATTCTTTTATGGGGGTGTGCTAATTAGCGTGCCAGCACTGTATATATATATGTATATCTATTTTTCTTATTTCTTATTTTTCTTTTATTTTTTTTTTTTCCATTTCTATTGAAGTTTTTTTTCGTATTTTCCTTCAAATTTGTCCATTGTCTTGCTATACGTTCTTAATAGAAATAAAAATAATGTTTCAGTTGAAAGGTAAAATTCCAAATTACCAAATCTCTGTATAATGTGCGATAACAAAAATTCTGTAAAAATTTTGTATACGAAATAAAAATATCTATCTTATTCTCCGTAATACAATATTTTTTTTGTGACATTTTATATTAAACAAATAGAGACAATGCCACATATTAAATTTTGTATTACATTGTGGGGTGATCAATAAAAAAATATACATTAGGAAATATAATAAAAAAAAGAAGAAATTCAATAAAAACGAACAAGTAAATTTGAAGTGATATGAAAATAAGAAGAATTTGTCTATAAAGAAAAAATCATCAAACAAAGTAGCGCAGCAATAATTCTATTTCATAAATATTAAAACCTAGAAGCCATAACTTTACACGTTTTAAGAATGTTAACAATGTTCTAATATTTCGTATATCTACTGGGAGCTTGTTAAACAATTTACGAGACACGATAGTGTAAGAGTTTCTAAAAAATGTAGTCCAAAAAGCTGTATGAGTCAAAGATAGGACTTTGCATATAACCACCTCTCATAAAAAATATTTTAAGGACCTTAAAGTAAAACAAGTGTCTTGCTGGAAGAATGTTCATCTGTCGAGAAAGATCCATTGAGTGGGCTAACCGAATTGCATTACAGACTTTCCTTACGGCACACTTTTGCAATAGAGTAAGCGGTTGCAATTTATTAAGGTAGGCTCCTCCCCAGCAGCAGATTCCATATTTTAACTTGGAATGAAAAATTGCAAAATAAATGGTTCTAAGAGTAGTATCAGAGACAAACTTGCGCAGTAACATCGAATCGAATAGTTGATAGAAAATATTTTTTTAAATTAAAGATGTGTTCAGTCCAGCTTAATTGATTATCTATTGTTAACCCCAAATACTTAAATTGCTGAACTATTTCAATTTTAAAACAATTGACATTACAAACACTTTCCTCTTTATACAAACATGTAGAGCTAAGTCCTGGACAGCTGGGATTAAATAATAAGTGTTTAGTACAATCCGGAGCATAAAATATAACACTAATATCTGCAAGCTCTTTAAATGCAAGGCTAAACCGCATTAATTTTGTTTTTTCACTGACCATAAGCTTATGTTCAGCCAACCAAGTTCTCAACAAGTGAACATCATGGTTAATGGCAGCAACTAGATTCAAGGGATTAGATGAGTCACGAGCGATAACGAGATCATCTGCAAAAGCTTTCACTTTTCCTACAAATGGAAGCTCAAAAACTGAATTTATATATATGAGAAAAAGAATCGGACCGAGAACGGAACCTTGCGGAACACCCAGATTAATTGTTTTGGCTTCACTAAAAATGTTACAAACTTTGACTTTTTGTGTCCTATTTTTTAAATAAGACGAAAACCACTTGAAAGCAAAACCACGAAAACGAAAGAATATTGTGGTCGACCATGTCAAATACTTTGGTGATATCTACGAAAAGTGCAGCACAAGTTTTTTTGTCATCCAAACCTTTTTGAATGAAGGAGGTGAAGTCCAAAAGCGTATTTTCCGTAAAAAAAAACCTGCCCTAAACCCAAACTGCAAAGGACTTAGAAAATGTATCCTTGTTAGGTACTGCAAAACTCTATGTTTAACGGACTTTTCAAATAGTTTTGAAATAACAGGCAAAATTGAAATTGGATTCTTTTTAGAACAATGTTAGAAATACCATCATTTCCACAGGCATTAGAGTTCTTAAGTGAATTGATTGCTTTTAAGAGTTCCAAAGCAGAAACTGCTTCTGCAAATTAAACTATTTGAAAGGCTGAAGTTTGTACAGCATCTGCAAGATAAAACACAATTACTGGAAAAAGTATTTTTTGTAACCGTGACAAAGTAATTGTTAAATTCATTAGCTATTTCGGTGGGATCTACGATAACAGTACTACCGTTTTGCAGCAAAAATTCATTTGATTGATTGGAGACTTTTCTCTTAACAATACTGTTTATAACATTTTCATGTGGAAATACCTATCCCTACTTAATCGCACTTCATTGTTAAGTTCCTTACAAATTTTATTAAATCTATTCTTTAAGTTGAGATTATGTGGATGCTTGTAAGACTTCTTTCATAACTTTTGGTTGAGTCTAATTTATCCATGGTTTCAGTCTGATCTCTGATCTTTTCCTAAGGATGAAGTGTGAAGAATAAGAGATATGTTCCTTTAAATTCTTGATGAACAGATCGTATGCCTTTGAAGGGTTAACTTCAGAATAGACTTCATCCCAAACAGCATGAAGTAGGACATTGTTTAATTTGTTGAAATCAATTTGGGTAATTCTTCGAGCTGGAATAAACTTGTCTTAAGTATCGATATTTTACTTGTATTTACTTGTATCCATCCTTATGGATGCTTAGGCGTACTCTGCTCGGCGTGATTAGGCCCACAGATTCCCATATTGGCCATGATTGGACATGTGTATTGCCTCTTTTATAAACTTTATGCTGCGTCCCCTCAGTCTTGTTTTAAGAAGAATCGGCTGCTTCATCATACTGTGTATTGCCTGAAAGCCCCTGTGACTACATATCGAGTACAGAGTATTTTTGTGCTGGATGGCTGTGGATGTAAATAACAATGTCGTACGAAAGAATTGGATTCATCAACTACCACCTGATAGCCTTTTGAATGGCCTTGACTTCTGCAAAAAAAAGCCATATATGGCTTCGTATGCATTGACGAAAACAAAAAACTAATCTTTACATGAAACTCAACGACAAGATAAGAAAGCAAAGGAAATTAAAAAAAGGAAACAACAAGCAAATTATTCATAATATTACTTTAAAAGTTTAAAACATAAAAAATACATACTCGTATATTAAATTTATGCTTTATGGAATTCAGAGAAACCATTTCTCTTTTCATTATAGCACAGGAAAACTGTGAATTTTTCGCAGAATTTATAGAACACATTTTCATCCACTTTGGAAAATGCCCTTCTGTATCCTGGATTATATAAACTAGAGGAAAATTCTGGTGTCTTTCTGGACGCTGCCGACTTTTGGGTGTTAAAAATGTGTCTGAAGATGTTTCTGGTGCTGGAGATCAGATGTTAGTTGGTGTTCCTGGAGTAGATCCGGAGCGAGGTCGGCCACGTTTTTTTAGAGGAACTTTACCTGCTTTGCATAAATGCTTGGCAATTACGAGTTTGAAATCGTACAGTGGCATATGATCTTCATTTTGCTGGCGCCAGAGTTGACGATACATAAATCATGTCGAAAAATATCTTTTTATATCACTTCTTAGATCGAAAATGGATTCTATACAATCAAGCAAGTCCACGCCACTCATGTATTTATTATACATTTCAACGGCTTGTGGAGCAGGGATTTCTTTGTATTGCCGGTCTTTTCTAAAACAACGACGTTTAGTTGTAACTGGTTCACTGCTGATAACATAATCACAGGTTTGTTGTCAAACCATGTTACCAATTGCACTTCATCAATTATCGCTACTTTCTCTACCATACTTCCCCGTCCTTCTTTCTTCAGTTCTTTTTCTGATGGCATTTTTGAATTCGGAACTCGGTTTAATCTCACTATACCTAAAGGTAATAGTCCATTTTTGTAGAGATAAATTTGAAGATTGGGGCTATTGAACCAATTATCAAACAAAATTTTATGATTCCTATGTTTAACTACTGTTGAAGTGAGCCTTGCAACTACGTTTCCGCTTACACCTAAATCAGGTCCACCTTGTGGAAAAGTATTGCTCTGATCACCAGCAAATAAGTCCAAATCGTAGCTGAAACCGGAGACACCACTTAGGACCAGATTTTTATAACTCCACTTATGAGGTTTGACTGGGTTGTATTGCTTGAGTTCACGTCGGCACTTAGTTGGTATTACAGTGCACGCCGCTTATTATGATCACTTTGGGATCTGCTTATATTGATAACAATAACCGATGTGTGGTGGAAGTGAGAGAGAAGTAAAAGAAAACTCAGTAAAAGTGTATTTTAAAAGTACATGTACATACATATGAACAAATAGGTCTTTATTAAATACATAATACGTACATATGTACATACTTACGCAAAGTTAAAAAAAAAACTCGTTAAGAGTTGATTGCCGGCAGGTTTTTCTTAATAAACCGTTTATAGAACTTTCGTAGGCATATTGTTGTTCAAAATTTGTTGATCTCAGCTGTACCCCACGGCGCAACACTTCCAAAGCTTGACGCATTTCAGAGTTAGATGGAGGCTTTATTTGTTCCAAAATGACATCATCTTCTTCGATTTCATCTTCTCCGACTTCCAGGCAAGCAGATGTAATAGCTTCACATTCTTCTTCCTCAGTCGCTTGAGCAGCAACGCAAATATGTTGATCAAATGCCATCCAATCTTCAAACTCGGTTGTAGTCATATCAGGTGGTTTGATGTCTATCGGCAACATTTCTTCAACTTCTTCAAACTCTTTTGTAAATCCCCCGTGCTGTATCCTCAATGTCATCCAAGATCCTCGCTCGCATTTCTCGACGATAATAAGCTTTCAAAGTTCGGATAATACCTTAGTCTCATGGCTGTATTAACGATATAGTGTTTGCGGGTAAGAACACGACTTTGATGTGACTTAAGGAACAGTTTACCCTGTGAGCAGTACAATTATCAACAAGTAGAGCAACTTTGTTGTACAATTTGTTGTCCCAATTTATTAACCACTCATTGAAAATCGAGGTTGTCATCCAGGCATTGGAGTTGGCGTAGTAGTCCACCGGCAGTTTTTTCACATTTTTTTAAATGTCTTGGATTTTTACTCTTGCCTATTACTAGAAGCTGTTCCTTGTTACCAGTCATATTTACGCAGCACAAAACTGTTATTCGTTCTTTTGATGTTTTACAACCTTTTGCATTTTCGTTTTTGAACAAATAACTGTGTTCCTGCAAAGCACGAAAATACAGCCCCGTTTCATCGGCATTGTAAATGGAGGACGGCGGGATCTCCGCAAAGATTTTAGGCCATTCGTTCTTAATCCATGATTCACCCCCTAAGAAATCGGCGTCCTTTTGTTCCCCATGAGTACGCTTATAAACGATGTTTTCACGTTTTTTCCAACTATGAAACCACCCCTCCGTTGCGACGAAGTTGTCCCTCCCCACCTTCTTAGCTAGATCTTCTGCTTTTTGGCGCATCAATGGACCATCAACCCGGGCATCATGCTCACGAACATCAGTGAACCAACGTTTTAAAGCTGATTCCACTTGACCATCTTTTCCACATCGATTTCTTTTGCACTTAATGTTTTCGTTTTTTTACTGCGTTTTCAGTTAAAAATCGATTTTTAAAAGTTTGCACAAGAGGGGTTGTGAAACTTTTAACTGTCCGACTGCATCGCGCTGACTCATTTTCGGAAGTTTATCCTAGATTTTCAAAATCTCCAGTTTATCTTTTATTGTTAGGTCTACACGTTTTTTCTTTTGCGAATCCATTTCTGGTTGAAAAATAAACTTAACTGTAGAAAAATTCTGAAGTCAATATTCACACAGAAACAACACTAACGAAAGCAACGTCACAGTTTACTGCGTTTAAATCAACTGACAAATTTTTCATAATTCATGAGAAATCCGTTGCTTTGATTTTCCTTAACTTACAATGCCATTGCGGCGCCACTTGCCCATTATAACATTCATTCATAATTTATATGCATGTGAGTCGATTCCCCAATGCGTCGGATTGCGTTGCGATATACAAATACTGACGCAGTGGTACAAAATACTGGATGTGTATTGTTGTCCACTGGTAAAATGTGCCAAACAGTAACAAAAGTGATAATAATAACCGATGTGCTGATTACAATAGGCGAAGTGCTCCTATACATTTGTAAATGATTGTTTGGGACTAAAGTGATAATATTATGAGAATGATAACAATAACCGTGATTACATTAAGCGGCGCTCACTGTATTTGCTCATCAATTGCTAGGAACTCATGCTTTAGAATCAACAACACCTGTTCCCTTATTTCATTTAGAAGTGGTCTTACATTGAAAAGCTTGTCGTATCCTGCTGTACCAAAGGGCTTAAAGTGATTGTTTTCATTGAAATGCAGTACCCTTTTTATCGTTTCCCATCTGTTGCAGTTCATTGTCTTATAAATTGCACATTGGCATACAGATTTACTCCAGTAGTGTCTTCAAGTCGGGAGCTTTACTTCATTTCACTATTGCTTATGCTTGGAGGCTTATTTATGTTATCCTGAACTGATTTGTTGTTCGATTCTTCCACTATAAGACTTATCAACTCCTCAGAGAAAAAAAACAAGAAAAAATCGTAAGGTGTCTGCAACGTTTTTACAAATGGTGGAAGATCAGCACGTCCTTTACGAGGGTGGATCAATAAGTCCCTGAAAATTAACACAAACTGTGTCGTCACCTTAAATTTAATTTTTTTTTGTCAAAAATCATCTTTCAAAAGAACACACCCAAATTTTCAGACAGATCTGTCAAATAGTTTTGTTGTGGAAAAAACTATCACGCAAACCAAACAAAAGCTTGACAAATATTATGAGGACTCTTAACCGCCCAATTGAGGTCACCACACCAGAAATGGTCGACAAAATCCATGGTTTGATAATGGACGATCGGCGAGTGAAAGTGCGCGAGCTTGAAGAGGTCACAGGCTGATTACATGGCTCAGTGATTTCGATTTTACAAAAAAGGTATCCGCAAGATGGGTGCCGCGTTTGCTAACAATCGACAACAAACACATTCGTTTGACAACTTCAAAGGTGTGTTTGACGATGTTCGAGAAAAATTCGGTTGAAAAATTCCGTGGATGAAACCTGGATTCACCTTAACACACCAGAAACCAAGAAACAGTCAAAACAGTGGACTTCTCGTGGTGAATCGAACACGAAGAAGGCCAAGGCGGGTTTGTCAGAAAACAAGGTCATGGCGACAGATTTTTTGGGATGCGCGCGGTGTTATTCACATCGATTATCTTGAAAAGGGTAAAACGATCACCGGCGCATATTACGCAGAGCTGCTGGATCGATTCCAAGCCGATTTGAAGCAAAAACGGCAGCATTTGGAGAAGAAAACGTTCTTTTTCACCAGGACAACGCACCGGCGCACAAGTCTGCAGTCGCAATGGCAAAATTACATGAGTTAGGCTACGAACTCCTCCCTCATCCAGCATATTCCCCTGCGACTATTTCTTGTTTCCAAACATGGGGAAATGGCTCGGAGGTAAGTGATTTGGGTCGAATGAAGAGGTCATCGCTGAAACAAACGCTTATTTTGAGGGGCTCGAGAAATCGTATTATTTGGAGGGCATCAACAAATTTGACAAACGTTGGATGAAGTGTATAGAGCTAAAAGTAGACTATGTTGAAAAATAAAATGTTTTTATACCGAAAAGGGTGTTCCTTATTTCATTTTTCAGGGACTTATTGACCCACCGTCGTAAATTCAATTTTTTTTTCATCGTATGGTTCCAATTTTTGATTTCTCCAGATGAAGATATTTTTTTTTTTTTTTTTTTTAAAAACTTTAGGTTTTTGGTTTCGAGATCGACGCAACATTTTCATTTTCAGGCTCAGATTCTGTGTTAGTTTTCGGCACTGTTAGGCAGTCACTATAAGACCCCTGATGGTTTTGCGAGGGTTCCTATACCTTATCGGAGCTAGTTCGTTATCGTTCAAAGATCCATCTCCAGAAATAAACAGAGTACTTCTAAGCTTACCATAAAAACTATTCGGATAAGAAATACATTAATATTATAGAAAATTAAGTATTTTAACCAAAATGGATTTTTAAACTGCAGTTACCGATTGAACACAATCGAACTTGTTTCCCACTTTTTTTTTCAATGCACGCACACTCGTGAGGAACTGAAGTACAAATGAGAAAATCGCAGACAGCCGTTACCTGGCAAAAATGAAAAGTACCGTTTTGTGTTGTAAAGGATACAAAGTGATCATATTGTGTTTTAGTCATTTCGAATGTGATGCAATAAAGAAAATACGTTATCATTGCGAAAAGCCATGTACGGCTTCGTATGCGGTAGAGGGTTAAGAAAAGGAAAAAATAAATATTTTGAAAATTATCTAAAACTGGTTACGCCATAATCTGTATATATCAAATATTGTTCAAATATTGATTTCGAACAAAATCGATTCGGTCATAGCCGAGAAATAGCAAATTTTCCAAAACCAGCTAATAAGTAAATTACCGTTAGATTTGGGATTCGAATGAAAATTCCGATTCCACATCGAATTGTGAACCCACCGACCCCAGATATGGATATTGAAGAAAATCCGTCTAATCCGTTGGCCGCAGTCGAATATACTCGTACATACAGACAGACAGAAACTAATACTCGAACTTTTAGGAGTAAGTGAAATAATAGTGATTTGGCAGGTCGATCTCAGGTAACACTGAGTACGAGTATATACAAGTCAGTCAATTTAACGCATCGCGACGAGTTGAACATGGCACACTTTTATAATTCAGTCCTCTTCGTGGCTGAATAATTACGATACGTAAAACTCCACACTGGGCGTCGTGGCGTAGTGGTTAGTGTGTCGTATCAATACGCAAGAGGTTCCAAGTTCGAATCCCAGAAAACACCAAAAAGTTTTTTCACGATCCCACCTCTCGCAAACGTCTGACAAACATCCGAGAGTATTGTTGTCACGAGAAAGCTTCTCAAAACAAATTGCCGTTCGGATACGGCACTAAACTGTAGGTACCTTCTATTCGTATGAAAAATATAACGCACACAACACGAGTGGTTGCGAGAAGCTAGGCCCTGGCACTTAAAGAGCTGTTGCGCTAAATATCTATTTATTTTTAAAACTCCACACTTAGAGAGTTGAATAAAAAAAAAAAACTTAAATTAAAGTAAAATCGGAATGATTTGGCACCAAAGGCGAACATTTTTAGGAGTGAATCAAAGCAATGCAACTTCAAAAAATAAATATGACTTAACTTTAAAACAAACTTTAAAACAAACATTTAAATGTATTTACGCAAGTGGCCAGGCTTTAAAGTTCGTGCGGTTAGTATTTAAATTAATTTAAGTTCAACATTGAATCAATATAAAATACTAGAGATGTGACGGATATCCGGTAAGTATTCGGTATCCGGCCTATCCGGCTTCCTTTATAATATCCGGCCGGAGCCGAATAATCTTTTTATATCCGGCCGAATACCGGATAGTCGTTTTTGTCAGTAAAAAAAAAATATTATTGTAAGTTTTATGATCTGATTGATTTTATTTAACATAGAATAAATAGGTGGTTTATATAGCAATTTAATATTGGAAGTTTACTAAAGCCAAATTATGGTGAATGAAAATTAGTTTTTTTGCATTCAGGGGTAATAAACAATTACGTTTGTTTTCGTATACGATGCCTGCTTCAGAAAAGAGTCTCTCAAGGGTATACACTGCTACATGGAGATGAAAGATAAGTTTTGGCAAATTTGGACAAAATTGGGTACTGTCTTCCATTTATTGACCACCAAACCCAATGGTTACTATTCCGTTCAAGCCTAACTGTTTTGAGATATAAGTCAATTTCGTTGGCGGTATCGCTTTTGGCAGAAAACTCAATCTGAATATTGCCTGCCGTAACCTCTTTAAAACAGTCCCAAAAAGTCTCATGAATACTATTTTCATCATCAGCACGAGTTTTATTTTTTTTGTTCCTGTTTCCTCACTACTTAATGATTTGTTGTCATCACAGCTCATTCGTTACCCAACAATATTCTTTGGCGGGCTTTCTCAGCCTGAACCGGTCCAAGGAAACTTGTCTTAAACCTTGGGTTCAGAAAACTTGCTAGCAAGTAATTCAAATCTTCATCAAGGCCATTAAATCGATTTTTAAGCTTAATTTTCAATTAACCAATCATGTCCATTAAATTGTAAGTTTTTTCGTACAGTTTCTTCTTTTTCAAGGTATCTTATTAATGTGGCAACATATGGTATTACTTCTGAGATGCAAGAAAGACCAGAACTAGTTATTTTCGTTATTTCTTCAAAAGGTTTAAGAAGTCTTATACACTGTTCCAATAGATCCCACTGACACGCTGTCAAATTATAAAATGTATCGTGGTCAGCAATGTAAAGTGAAGTCGCTCGCTTCTGTTCCAATAACCGTTCTAGCAAATAATAAGTAGATTTCCAACGTGTACTAATATCTTGGATTAGTTGATGTTGTGGCAAATGTAGTTCCTGCGCTTTATATTTGCTGTGTAAAAAATAAGAATATATCGTGGAGGAGAAGGAAAAAAAAAAAACATGTTTAAGTTGGTTTAACTTGTACCGGTCTGATTTGAGTATCAGACCACCAAACTATTATACTTTTAATTTGGGCAGATATCCGGCCGCTGAATATTCGGCTATCCGGATTAGCTGCAGGCCGAATATTCGGTATCCGGTATCCGGCCAAATCACTATTCGTGAAATACATTCAATGCACATATGGTAGTTAAGATACTGAATTTCAGTCAGTATCCGAATATAATTTAATTCAATTAATTTCGTTTCAATACGACACTGATTTGGATTAAAATGTTTCCATATCAATAATAAATAGGTTAACAATTTCATTTTAAAAACTTTCGTCATTGATTTTAATACGTTTTTGAGTGAAATAAAAATGGAAATATATGTATCTGTATTTACAGTGAGCCGCAAAATTATCCGTTTCTTGTCAATTCTAAATGAAAAGTATGCATTTTGTATAAATACCAAAAACAATATTTACGATACCTACGGGGACCATATACTCGTACGAGGGCTGTTCGTGAAGTCAGTGACTTTGAAATGAAATACTACTTTTTTTTTTCTCAAAATTGAATTTATTTTTCAATGTAGTCTACTTTCAGCGCGATACGTTTTACCCAACGATAACCCTTCCTTTTTTAACCTTTTCAAAAAATATGATTTCTCAAAATCTGCAAAATACGAGGGCAAGGTGAAAAGTTCTCGGCCTGACAATGAAAGACTGCGATTTTCAGTTAAAAAATGATTTTATTTTTTGGAGCGTTTCTCCAACATCAGTATTCCTTCTCGGAAGTGAGAGTCTGGAAGGCTGTGAAAATATTCATCTACGGCCCTCTCAACTTCTGCATTGGATGTGAAGCACTTCCTAGAAACAAATTTCTTTAAGTTTGGGAACAGACGAAAGTCTGAGGGTGCCAAATCAGGTGAATAGGGGGGATGGCCGAGCAAATCGTACCCCAAATCCCGCAGTTTTCCCATCGCCAACGCATACTTGTATACAGGTGTATTGTCCTAGTGAAAGCTGATTTTTTTCTTCTTCAAGCCAGGCCTCTTCTCTCGAATTTTGGCATCCAGCTGGTCAAGAAGGTTGGAGGAGCCTGTAATTGTTCTGCCTTTCTCAAGGTAATCAATTAACAGGATCCCTTTCGCATTCCAAAACACACTGGTCATGACCTTTCTGACAGATGGACTGCTTCGACTGCTGTTTCGTTTCTGGCGTGTAGTGGTGGACCCATGTCTCATCCATGGTGACAAATCGCTGCCCAAAATCGGTCGGATCCCTATTGAATCGGTCCAAAGATTGCCACGAAAATCGTTTGCGCATTTGCTTTTGATCGGCATTCAGCAAATGCGGCACCCATCTTACGCAGAGCTTTCGCATCCCTAAATTTTTGTGCATGACGTTTCGCACCCTCTCTTCCGATATACACACAGCCTCAGCTATCTCACTCACCTTCACTCGCCTATCGTCCAACACGATATCATGCACTTTTTCGATGGTTTCGGGCGTGGTGGCGGTTTTTGGCCGTCCTTCACGTGGGTCATCTTCGAGGGACGTGCGACCACGTCTAAGTTAACCCATCCAAAACGAAGAATTTTATCACCGCACGATATTCAAGTTTATCCATTTTAACGAAAACGTCTACTGCAAAAATTCGTGTAATGAAACTACTTGAGAGAACAAGTTGAAACTTGTCATACGAACTAATGAGAAGTGCACCCAGGCAGGAAAGATAAATTTTTGCTGATTCGGACGCCATCTCTGCGTCAGGCCCTCGTAATTAAAGCACAGTACTAGAAGATGTTATTTCATTGAATCAAAGATTTAATCCCAAGCACTTAGACGCAAAAGTGGTCCATTTTACTTAATGCTATGCCATTACTCACTCCTCATTAAAAATGTCAAATAAACCAGAAAATCCCCCAGGAGGTCTTTTCTCACTTGTTGAAATTGTTAGTAAGACAGTTTGTCCTTACTAATATAACAACCTATGTAAGATGAAATCAACATTTCAACTTTCCCATGTTAATTTATCCAACGTGAATGTCCACCCTGAATACACGATGTAAGCCACTCAGCAAAATAGCAATAATAAGCGAAACGTGTAAACACTCCAATATGAGGTACAATTTTGGGCATCGAAATATAACCAAACAAAATTTATCTTAACCTTTTTCCCGTCATCGACCTACCTATTTCCATTGGAGGACGTGCACTGTTAACACAAAAAAATAAAAAAAAATTATAATAATAATCTAAAAATCAAAGCCAAACCAATGAAATAAGAGAACATCATATCCAGTAATCTCATGCGGCATTGAAAAGTACAAGGACAATGGTTCGTTCATTGTCCTGGAATCATATGGAACGGGGTCTACGCGACAACGAAAATCTGAAACAAGTGACAATAAAAACTTCAAAGTTCGGATTTAAAGTGTGCTCCAATCTATGGCTTACTCGTTGGTATCCTGGAAAGTTTGTGTTCTGTAGTTGTCCTTGTTCATCTGTTTTTTTGGGGCCGCACCGTCTGGTTGTGTGTATACACCTTTTGGGAGTGTGTTTCCTGTCTTTTTTTGGTCCCGGTTGAATTTTTGGTTTCAGTCTTCTACACTTTGTCTTGTTTCGTTTTGCTTTGTAGACTCGGTGGAGAGAGTTCTGGTCCACAGGATTTTCGTTATCCTTCTCAGGTATGCTTTACCTATGTTTTTTGGTATTGGCGATAAAACTTTTGCCATTCGTTTCACATGCTGGACAAGTGGACACGTACCGGAAATTGTCCGTGTGCATGTTGTTTTATATTTCATTTTTTTGTTCGCCGTGTGCTGCAAGACTGCAGAGGAGATTTCATGACATGAGAGTGGGCAAAATGCCTGGAAAAGGATCAAATATTTGAAGAACTGAGTTATTTTGCTTTCATTCATTCTATGAGAAGATATTAATTAGTACAAATATTGAATTAACTAAAAACCCCAAATGCAGAATTGTAAAGGAATACCGGTATATTATTTTGGACAGCCTGTGATTAAAGCTAATTAAAATACCAGTTATATAGAATTCTTCAGGAGTTTGCAAGACCAAACTACAAATAAAACCAAACAATTCCTTCTGTAACTCGAATTTATTCAGCAATCTTTTTAGGGTTCCAGAAATGAACTATTCCTGCTTCTATTTTCTAAACAATGAAAGCACAATACCTGTGCCATTTTTATTAGAGATAGAGATATCCTACAATCTTTTAAAAACAAAGTGCTAAGAGTCATAGCAAATGCCCCATGGTATATCCGAAACAATGATAGGAGTAAGGGGTAACTACCTTCGATGACGAAATAACGAACATTGCTCGTAAATTCCGTATTCGTCTTCATGGTCATTACAACAATGTTATACTCCAAATTTTGGACGAGACAAACTTTGTGCGCCGATTACAACGAACCAAACCGTTCGATCTAGCGCAATAAGGATCAGCCGCATTTAATGGCGGGTTTTAGCAGGTACTTTTGCTGGAAAGCTACCTGCCCAAAGCGAATATTTTTGAAACTAAAACTACTTGATAAGAAAACTTAGTCGTAGTAAACCAGTAGAAGGGTGAGAAAAAAAGTGTCTATGAAGATTTTTCACCTACCCACGAAACAAAAACATCGCTCTATATCGAGGACTATACCTTGTCTTTGGTCCTCCCTGTGTTTATTGTCAGCTAAGGATTTACACGCATGTTTCAATCGTGCGCTGTGGTCCATTAGGACGAGGTTGAAGTAAACCATAAATCTCACTTAAGCCAAGGTGTTGAGGTACCCGTGCCGATGGTTTCGTGGCCAGCTGGTAATTAAAGGTGCTGGTCGCTAACGGTCCCTATCGATTCCCTGGCGAGGTCGGTAGTATAAATGCCTTATCCTGGTATGTCGGCTCTGCCAGGATGGACTCTCTTTTCCGGACTTACTCGTGGGACCAAAAAAAAAGAAATGAATAAAAATAAATCAAAAAATAAAGGAAAAAATTTAAAAAAAAAAAAAAAACAAGGTCGAGATGGAGATGCCAATCATTGGCCCCTCATCTCAAGACGAATTGTTGGCCTCCAGCCAGGAGTCGACAGTCTTCCCCTCAGCTGCAGCCAGTACAAGTAGTAGTCCCTCTGGTGCACAGGGGGCGGCTCATCAGTTATTTGCAGAACGCACTGTCACAACGGCAACCAAGTTCACCAAGGCTAGTGGCAACGGTTCGCCTAACAAGAAGAAATCGCCGGGCGCCCTCATGAAAGGCAGGTACAACATGGCTCGTTTCATTCTTGGCAAGATTGCCAAAAATGAAGCGGCTGGCTGCGTTCATGAGAAAGACGCAGCGGACAAGGGTAAGTACCAAGCTGTGGTCGATGAGTACATCGCCCACCTTGAAAACAATAGCTGAAGAAGAAGGTCCCCATTGCTAACAAGCGCAACAGGTCTCTAGATGAGACCAATCGCGCGGCAAAAAGCCCAAGTTTGAGAGGACCCCTTCTTCGTCTCTTCAACAGCCAAGTACGAGTGCGAAGCGGATGACGCGACACTTCTCCGAGGTGGCAAGGGACTATTTGCAGGTCACTCTGGTGGACCTGGGAGGGCTTGTAGCTCAAGGTTATCCCTGCCAATGATATCCCCAGGAGACCTAGGGCCCGCATCTGGTTGTCCAATATTAAGGTTGACGAAGGAAGGCTCCTCCAATGCCTGAAACTGCACAACCCGGTGGTTCCGATGGATGACTGGGCAGTCATCAGGGCAGAGGAACCTCAGAAAAACAGCTCCTCTTTCCTGCTTCTGATCAACGAAGCGTGCCTGGTGGCACTCGAAGAAGCCGACCATAAGCTGCATTTTGGCATAAGGCATGCCTAAATCAAAGTTTTCCGCCCCTCTGGTCCTGACGATGAGGCAGGGGAAATTGATGGCACCGACAAGTTGCGGAGGCCATGGTTTAATGGATTAATCTGCAACCACTCGAAGAGTGCATCAGATAATCTGCGTGTTTTCCTAGGGGAGAAAGACATCGACATTTGCCTTATTCAGGAGCCCTGGGTGAAAGGTTCAGTCGTTAAAGGGCTGAAGGACAACCGGTACAACATCTTCTACAATACCATTAACCAGGTTTGTAATAAACCTAGAACCTGCATCCTAGATAAAAAATATATAAATGTATTTCTATGTCCTTATTTTAGCTCTGTCGATTTAATTGTAGTTAAATTGGAGGTTGCAACTGACACTCTTTTATTTCCTCAGATTATATGGACCGTGACAGACCATCACCGCCTGAGGAGGTACGGCAGTTGACATCAGCGATCGCGGAGAAAAATGGCAAACTGATTCTAGGCTGCGATGCGAATGCAAGACATACGCTATGGGGCAGCTCGGAAATCAACAACAGGGGTGAGTCTTTATTCGATTTCCTTGTGATGTCCAACTTTACTGTCTGTAAAGTGGGTAACATGTGTCCCATCAAAACACATCACAATACCAGGTATCCTACACTTTTCATAAAAGTACATTTTTGCTTCTCTTTTTTGTTCCTCAATATTGTCTGGAGATATCCATTTGGGAAACAATACACTTTCCAAAATACCTAAGACCTGCGTCAACACTTTTGAAAAAGTTGATTGTGCAATACGGATATTGAAGTCCTTACCAGCACCGTATTGGTAGCTACCTTCTGCAAAAAATCTTAAGCATGCAGCTAGCTAATGCTTGGGTGACACTGCAAACGATTTTTTGGATGGTGGAAGCTCTTCCTTCAACACTTCTAGGACATAATTAAAAGCGGCTTTAAAATTCATTTTATGAAAATTATAAACGGCAAAAAAACTTATCAGCTTACGACGCATCTGAGAGATCCATAATATCTTCAGCAGTTGTTCTTACATTTATGCGATCTGTCCTTTTGTAAGCAGATGTTTCCAAATCCTCAAAAAAAGAGCTGTTTTTATTTTCTTCCAACTGGTTGTAGATCATTTATTATTTTCAAAAATGACAGAACAGCTGATTTCGAAAAGAAAAAAAAATTGTGGTCGGTAAATCAGTGCATCCGACGGATTTATTGACACAAATAAAAGTGAACGTGGATCGAATTGGTGAAGTGCATCTCAGATCCACACGGATTTAATGATAGTTACTTATAACCAGATTCGACACGCCAAAGGACTAATTCAAAAATGCAGAAATAGCGTTTGTCATTCATAAATCCAAAACAGTAACAGTGCTTCTACTCTATCGTTTTAGGACACGTTTATGTATTTAACCTATTTCTTTGCTGTCAGATCTATGACCAAAAATAAATTGTGTCAATTTTATTCCTTATACCCGATTCCATTTGTCCTTGAAAATCCGCATCCTTAAAATATATTTCTATAAATACCGCCTACCGAGTATCTACAAATAAAAATATGTAAACCCTTTTAAATGTCAGTTGAAAATAGCAACAGCAAACTATCGCATTTCCATTCCTTTTAAAATAACTTTCTTTGGTAAATTTTTACTCAAACTTTCACCGAAAAAGTTCCACCCATCTCAGCCACGTATCGATTCCAGGACTTCCATGTAATAAATCTATGTTGAGAACAAAAAAAAAAAAAAAAAGAATCGCAAAACAAAACAAAAGTTTGTTTCAACGCAAGATTCTAGATAAACTATCGCAAGCAAACATGAAACCGAAAATAATGCCAATGGACTTCCTGCGGGCAGAGAGCGTTAATATTCCTACACGCTTGTCGATTACGTGGGCTAGTTGTACATATTCCCAACCTGGAGACCACCATCTGCCACCCCTCGCAAGGAGCAAAAGCAAAAAGGATTTAGGCTCGATCTCTCCGCCATTGTTACATAATAACCGATTACATGGTGTTCACATAAATTAAATGAGCTGTGTGCGGGCCACTGACTAGCGTGCAGAGGCGTTTGCTTTCGGTTAAACAATTTTTTTTTTTGAAGGCATGGCGCAGCCCTTCAACGGGACACGAAATGTGTAAAATATAGGCTAGGCCGGGGGAAAAATTCCAAATCACATGGCACGAATGACAGAAATCTGTTGACTTTTTGATTTCTTTCCCTCGACCGTCTGATTTATTTCAATTGTAGGTATGTTCCTGTGGTGGTCGATTTGTACTGGCTTTATAGGACAGTATGCCTCTGATTTGAACTGTGATTTATGAGATATTCCACCACCATCTAGCGCAGCGGAACATAATATATACCTACGCAGTATTCCATGCAGAAGCACTTTAGAAAGCCGTTAACACGTGGGTGTTTTTGGTAAATGCATTGCGTGTCCTGTCAAAAGTGTCTGGCGTTTCATTTTCGTTAAATGTATCGTTTTCGATATCATTACAATTTTGTTATCCTGTTTTATGGTTCTAATTTTATTGCTTTGATTTTGATTGTGCGAGCATTAAGCTAGACAGTGACTTCTGTCTTAAATTTAAATGCGGTTTGTTTAATGTCAGTAAAGATTCAAGAAAAGGTTATTACCTGGGTGGGACTGAATGAAAACCAATCAAAATCACGCAATGATTTGAGTTAGTAGTTTGAGTAGTCAATATCTTTCAGGTCTTGGGGCACCAAACTGTTCTGCAATATTTGTTTGAGTGGCCGAGCCTAAAATGCAAAGGCATTGATTCAATCTTCACATCTTGGACCGGTTTATTGGATCAAACCAATGAGCTTCCGAACTTTTTTTTTTTTTTTTTTAAAAATACAAGTTTAATGTCCTTAAACTAAACTAATTTTTTTTTTAATCGAAAATCCACATAGAAAATGCAATGTCTATGACTTTTTCGTAAATTTCGGGTGGCTATAACATGCCGGATATTGGTTTTTAGTTGCTTCAACATTTCGGGTTTGTTGGAGTAGATACTGCGTTCACCAGAATATGAAATAATGCGACCTGGGAACTTTCCACGCAAAACATCCAAGGTTGCACCCGATGTGTGGCAAGTTGCGCTTGTGGTTTTGTTGGAACCACATATCTTCCACATCAATATCTTCTATTTTTTGTGCCAGAAATGCTTGGTTATCATGCGCTTATAGCGCACACCATTGACTGTTACATTGTGATCAAAGCTAACAAACCACTGTTTTACCTCTTTCATAAAAGTGAACAAGTTACCAATGATTCGCATACCTACAGGAAGCCTATTAAACAGTTTGCAAGAAGTAACGGGGTAAGAATTTCTATAGCATGTTGTACGAAAGGCAGAAATGGTAACTAGAGACTATTGATTGCTTCTCAAGCTATAGGAATCAGATATCGGACTTTGCAGGTAACCACCTCTAATAAAAAATATCTTCAGAACCTTGAAATAAAATAGGTGTTTAACTGGCAGGATTTTCATACGGCGAAAAAGTTCCATAGAGTGGGCTAAACAGGAAGAATTACAAATCTTCCTAATGGCGCATTTCTGTAAGACAATCAACGGCTGAATTTTATTTAGGCAAGCACTTCCCCAACAGCTTATTCCGTATTGCAATTTTGAATGAAATATCCCATAATAGATTGTTTTTAAAGTATTGTTGGGACAAAACTTTCTAAGACGGTAGAAACATCGAATGGTTGAGAGCAGATATTGTTCTAAACCTAAAATTTGATTAGACCAACTCAAATTCCGGTCAATTGTAACGCCTAGATATTTAAAATGGTTTACGTTTTCGATTTTGAAGCAATTGTCATCACAAGGAACATTCCTATTGAAGGAGACATAAGAACATTGGTCAGTAGGCATACAGTGAAACAAGTTGTACTTTCCACAATTAGATGCATGAAATATGATCTCGATATCTGGATTAATTGTGCTGAAAAACATAAGTTTCGTTTTATTGCTAACTACTAGCTTATGTTCCGCAAACCAAATTCTTAGTAATTCAACGTCTTTATTTATACCAGCTACTGGGTTTAAGGGATTGACTGAACCATATGCGATACCAAGATCATCTGCAAAAGCTCTAACTTTTCCTACAAATGGTTCGACAAACAGAGAATTAATATAAATGAGAAACAGCATAGGACCAAGCACAGAGCCTTGAGGAACACCAAGATTAATAATCTTAGATTTACTTAAACTAGTTTCAACCTACACTTTTTGTTTTCTGTTTTTAAGATAGGACATAAACCAACTATACATAAAACTTCGTGGTTATATAGCTTTTTCAAAAGAATGTTATGATCCACCGCCAAAAGCCTTTGTTATATCAACAAAAAGTCCAGCACAACATTTTTTGTTGTCCAAACTTTTCTGTATAAAGGAACAGAAATCTAAGAGAGCATCTTCAGTAGATAGCCCAGCTCTAAACCCAAACTGCATGGGGCTGAAAAAAATATTTTTTTTTTCATTCCAAACAATCTCCTAAAATACTTTGGAGATTGAAGACAATAACGAGATTGGTCTATAGTTTTTTTTTTCATTTCTGTTGCCCCTTTTGAAAAGAGGAATAACTATGGCACATTTTAGTTCTTTAGGGAAGAGTCCAGACACGATGCTCAAATTGAAAAGATGTGCCAAAATATCAGCAATATTAAAGGCAACGTTCTTCAGTATAATGTTAGAAATACCATCGCTACCATAGGAATATGAATTGCTTAAGGAATGAATAGTCTTTAGAATTTCAAGCTTGGTTCAAAAAAGAAGCTATTTCTTTGGAAAGTACTATTTACAATTCCGGATCCGGTACAGTAACAATTGCAAGAACTTGAACAAAATCTTTGAAACGGCTGTTGTCCAACCGATGAAAAATGGTCATTGAATTCATTAGCTATTGCTGTAGGTTTTGGTTAGTAGCATTACGATTGATTATGCTATTAATCACTTTCCACTCCTTTTTGAGATTTCCCTGTGAAGCCGTTATCTGATTTTGGTAGTAACTATCTCGACACTTACGTATTTCTTTGTTAATTTATGTTATGTTGTTATAACGACTAGAGTTTTGTGGATGTTTGCAGCAATTTATCCGCAATTTGTGTTTTTGTCTAATTTTTCTAAGAAGTGAACCGTTTATCCAAGGCTTAAGCCTTAGAGCAGATTTTCTAGGAACAATGACGTAGCTTGCAAAGTTAAAATAGTTTTTTTTAATAAATTTAATAAAATATCATAACCCGTAGAAACATTGTCTTGAGCATAAACCGCCTCCTAGTTTTTAAAGTTAATTTTGAACAACCTCTTTGGAAATAAAATTCTTGAAGAATAGGACATACTGCTAGGAAGTGATGTATACCACTCTCGCGCTTAATCTATTACCTGTTTTCACCAGCAGGGCCTTAAACTTTTCCTTCAAAGGTACTAACTGCTCATTGGGGTTAACTGCTATATTGAAATCACAATCAGATGCTAATTTTTCCTACTCCTGGACACAAATTTCCCTGGTTGATAGCATATGGGATGAAACTATTTTTGGTAGTCTGTTCTCGTTCATCGCCATGACTCGTAACACGTAACCTAAGTGGAGCTTGAGGGAATCCAAAAACATGTCTCTAAGTGGAGCATGTAAGTGCTCTCGTTAAGTAATAGCGAAGAAACTTTTCCACCTATTCGAATGGACGGTACCCCCATACTTGTGCTCCGTTAATAATAATAGCAGATGCAGTTGCTCAGAATAATTTCAGCTTCGCGATGTGTGATATGCTTTTGTTGCTTATTTAACTTCCCCAAAACTGAACCAACTGCATCGACTTCCTGATACCCAAACTACGTTGTTGTGTTAACAAAATTTTATATGGGTGTAGGTGCAAGTTCTGGGTCAAAATGCACCAAAGGGAGAGCTGCGAACGTCGACTAATCGACAAATGTCACACTTTAGGTCACACTTTCAGCAGAAATATTTTCGGCTAAAAGAACGCCACGATGATGCACAGACCTTACCCTATCTGCAATGTTTCCAGTCTCTTCAAATTTGCTTACTACGTCACGAATTGCTTTGATGAAGTATATGTTGACAAATAAACTATCCCGAATAAGGAGTGCGGCACTATGTAGTAGAATAGTGTAGCAGTGCTTCCCTGCTTGTCCTAAGAGGTGACCAATTAAATACAGGCAATAAATGAGATGAAACTATGACACAATACCATCTATTAAAGTTACCCACAGTTTGTATGCATACAGTGGGTTCGCACATCTGGATACTGCCGGTAGTGATAAAAGTAAAGTCGTAAACCAGAAATTGGGCATACGATTGTCAAACTAACTGCTCGTACTTATAAAAGATTTCATGGATATTCCAGTGAATAGCAGCACTGCCTCGCTGGGCACCAATTATACCATGGATAAGACTCATCCCAAATGTTTGCGTCAGAGCCCAAAGGATTCCGGTGAGCAGAAATTTAGGTTCATAAATTGAAATGTTAGGACGACAACATCAGAAAGGTTGGAGATTGAAGCGATAATGCGGCGAAGAGGTTTACACACCCTATGTGCGCAATAAACGAGGTGATGCAATACCGGAAACAGGACCCGATTCGACCTAAAAACAAAGGCGGTCTAGATGTTGTATCATGGAACGGTAAATGAGAAGATTAGAGTCTACAGAAAGTAAGTAACCACCTAATGCGGCTCGAATTAGTGCTGCAAGAAGAAGTGTGGACTATTGTTACCACGTACGCCCCACAAGTGGTATGTGAACAGGGAGAAGAAGATACATTTTGGTCAGACGTTGACATTCTCCTCAGAAATATTCCGAATGGTGAATCAAGGTCCGTCATGGATGGAAAGGTTTCGAAACCAAAAATTTGGAAATGGTAAAGACATGCTTGCGGCATATAAAGGCACACGGCTTGGTCATTCTTAACATAATGTTCGTCAATCAACAGAGTCATCGCATTACATACTGAAATGGTAGATGTGTAACACAATAGACTATCGCCTGTGACCTAGAGTAATAAAATATAGGGTAAGCGAATGCAAGGTGAAACTAAAAGAGCCGCTGGTAAGTCTACACCATCTACTTGTTATGGAGTTGCTCGCTGCCGACCAAAAGAAAATTCGAAAAACTTCTACTGTGAAGTCAAGTGTTATAGGTTAGGTTAGGTTAGTTTAATGGAACTTGTGAAAAACCTATGGATTTCCAAGCCATCCCGAGGCGTTCACGAATTTGTGCAGGTCATTTGCAGACTTGCCAGAAAGTTCTTCCAAGTCCTGGAGAAAATATCTTCAAAGGGTTTTATTTCTAATTTGGTAAAGCACTGGACAGTGACACCGAAAGTGTGGAGTGTCCTAATGCACATCTTCATCACCACATCTTCTGCACAGGTCATTTGTGCTAAGTCTCATTTTATTTGTATGACATCTCAGCATGTTATATCTGGTAATAATACTCACAAGAGAGGACAAAGATTTCTTGTACATTTGTAAGATTCTCCGGGTTCTTTTTGGATTTTGTTATAACACAGGAGTCGAGCATGGGATCCCAGTAGAGTCTTGCGTTGTGCTGCACGCCAGTAGTTTTTCGCGACAGCGACTTACAAGCTTCGATTTTATTTCTATGGCAGAAATGTTTTTTTTTTTTTTTTCTGCCTGACTGTCAATGAAAATGGTAATATCGGCGTGTGGTGTCACTGTCAGGACCTCAGCTTAGAAATCGCTGCTGTACTTAGGAAGTCTGATTGAACTGGATAGTTCGAAAACTTTAGAATAGAATTCCGCGCCAACGCCAATATCCATCTTGTAGCCATCCGTGTAGATATACACCGTTGATTCGTTGACTGGTAGTTGATTTTCGTGCCACTCTTCTCTACTGGGGTAAAAAGTTATGAATGGTTTTGCAAAATCCAGTCGGGGAGTTTTGTAGTCTGTGCTAATATCATTGCCCGTTTATTTTTGTAGAATCCGTACATGCCCCGTCAGACTGGCTTTCCAGCTTTCAGTTTGGCTTAGTCGAAGTGCATTCTTCGCAGGGTATTCTTGTGTGAAAAAGATCTGGGCAATGAGAACCCCTCTATAAATTTGGTTCTCATTGCCCAGTGGTGAGATGCAATTCTTTGAATTTTAGTCATAATTTTAAGGTTGGTGGCTTTGCACACGCTTGCCACCAGACCAAATTTCCATTGTCAGTATCAGTCTTACTTCCACCGTATGTATAGAGCCATATATGATAATTTTAAGACTTGGAACACAGGTTTTGCCAAATGTTGCAGGCATAGAAGGCTATCACTGCCTTTTTTTTTTTTTTTTTGTGTTGAGACTCCAATATCATTTCCTATCTAGGACCACGCCCAGATATTTATCGGAATCGAAAATTTTTTTTGTAGTCCCTTACTTTATTAGCAAAACGCACCAGTGTTGTCTTTTGCGGATTAACCGCAAGTCTGCAGTTCTTGGTTCAGATATTAACCATAAGACAGAACGCCTATTTGGTCTCTAATAATGGATAGGAATTTCCATGTCGCTAGTAGAGCTAGATCATCATATGCTATTGCTTTAACTCCACTAAATTCTAGCTTAATTAAAATCTCGTTTACCACGAGAACCCATAGAAGGGACGAAAGAACCCCTCCTTGAGGAGTACATCTAGATGCTGACATCTTAATTTATACATCTCCTAGCTCTGAATTAATTCGTCTATTCTTAAGCATGTACCTTATCCAGTTGATAATAGTGTTGTCCACATTAAGTTCTACTGAAGCTCTTTGGACATTATTGACGGCTCCTTCAATATCCAGAAAAGCAGCAAGAGGTACTACTTATGCTTTAGTATTGCAAGTGATATACCTTAAATCAAGAACAAGGTGAGTATTCTATAAACCCAGGGAAGCACATCAAAATATGACCAATTGCGAAGAAACACTCAATTTAGGTGAAACAACTTACACAAGGTATGCGCAGACAAAGCAAGGTCTCTTCTCGGAATCTCAAAAAAAAAAAAAAAATAACCCACAATATTGATAAAGAAATATGGTAGTGTAACAACGAAACCGAAAAATCTGTGCACGATATGTACGCATGCTTTCCATGCATGGATAAAGTTAGTTCGAAACAATGCAGCAGAAAGGTTCACCTTGGTAGGATATAGCTAATTTGCGAAGAAGTCTTGGCTCAAACGCGTGCGGTGACTAAAGATTGCCTGTACTAGGACTCAGAACAAATATCTGTTGAAGAGAAGAACTCTATCAACAATACCAAAAATAATCGACCTAATATCTTAAAAATAATGGCCCAAAAAAAAAAGAAATGCGAAGGATATTCAATCAGCCTAGTACATTGAAGATACCCAAGACCATTTGCTAACCAAAGATAAAACCACAAATATGTTCAACGAAGAATTATCACGTAGAATCGTTCCCACTGTTGAATGGCACGAAAAACGATTTGTTGGCTTTACAATGGAAAAAGCACGCGAGGTTCTCAAGCAAATGGACCAGGGAAAGTTAGTGGGATTAGACAATAATAATTTGGGTATAAAATGGACGTCTTCGTGTATTGGTGGCTCACAAAACTGCTCAATAAAACTAAGAGCGAACCAATGCCGGATCTGGGGAAGTATTGTAGAAAAAGGGTACACTCGCCTATGCAATAAGTATCACTCAATCAAACTAATGTCGCATACAAGGAAGAAAGCGGAAAGAGTGTTAAACGTCATACTTCATCCAATAATTGTGTTGAAGGCAAACCAATCGCCGACGAAACCCAAAGTTTAAGAATCCTTATGGAGAATCACGGGGATACTTCAACAAATTTGCACATAGTTTTCATTAACGTCGAGATAGCGTTTGATAGGGTTCATAAGGATGTGATAAGAACAGCCGATCCCAGAGACGTATATCAGACTGATTCCAAACATGTATGAGAACGTGAAAACCATAAAGAGGTGCACGGCAGAAATAACAAATGAATTTCCGGTCTATATTGGCATGCCCCAGGGTAGCGTCTTTAGCCCTTTCTTCTTCGACTTTTTGAAAAATAGTGTCAACGAACCTAACGTAAGCTCGATATTATTTGCGCACGATGCAGTTATTGCAAGCGGAGAAGCGGGTGATTTTCAAAAAGTAGTTAATAAATCGAAGTTGCCCTGAATTAAAACGGATTCAGAATAAGTCATTCAAACACAGAGCACTTATGTAGCTCTAACCGACCCACTGAGGACTGCAGTATTCAAATTTTAAATATTTGGTTTCCATTGTAAACCAAGAATCAAACGACGTAAGGCATAGAGTAGGATATATGAAATGGTGAAAAAATTTTAGAATTTCTGCGACAGAAAAATGCAGCTCAAGTTAAAAGAGAAACTTTACCTACAGTTGTCCGGCCCACTTTAACATACGGTGCGCAATGTTGGACAATATACGAGGCATATAAGGGTAAAACTACAGCAGCAGAGATGAAAATGTTAAGAATGCAGGCTAACAAATCGCAATTGTATCAGATCTAATCGTATTCGAGGAAATCTTCATGCTAAAAAAGCCCCAAGCAGACAGGATAAATTGGCATTGTTACACGCAAATCGCGATCACATGCAAATCCGATAAGGGAAGCATTATCAGTTGCTCCAATGAATATTACAAGAAGAAGCAGGAAAAATAACTCCTGGATCGCAGATATGGTAACAAAACAACAAAGCCTTGGGTTCAACTACGATACGATTCAGGCCACAACAATAGTCAACCTCATAAGTGAAGTAGCAGTAATGTATTAAAAATTAAAAACTCGTTATGCATAAGTTCGTATAATGAACAAAAGGAAAATAAGGGAAACCAACAGAGGATCTTTAAAAGCTGTGAAAGAATTTGTAGTTTATCTCTGCGATTTCCTAGAAAAACAAACCACTTTTGTAGGTATATATGTACCTACATAGGTCCAATATCAAAACAGCGAGCAGATGTCGCCTTAAAATAAATATCACCCTCCGCAGCACCTGACTAACAATTTGTGGCTGAGAACTGAAACTGTTTTTTCAGTTTAGGAGCGGTTGTAATCAATAACTCGCCAATAAACAGGGCTAGCGCGTTTTTCATTGGAGGTGACGGTGTACTATTGTTAAAGTCTGCCAAACATAGTGCTTGAACTTCCATTCAAGATACCCACCTTTCAAAAAAACGGGGTGCTCTTGTCATGTTTACTTATTTCAGTTTTGTCCCAACCACCTTTTTGTCGTACCTCACTATAATTTACAGTTTTCTAAAGTTTATCCGGCAGAAGTAGAGACTTTTATTTTTGTTTTGTTCTACTTTTATAAACACCTCCTGCCACGTTTTATCTTGCTCTAAATTAACTCCTTATTTAGCATTTTCTTTGGAGAATCATTTCAACTACGCAGCACATGAAAATTGCCAACAAAAAAGATGGATACCTTCCTTTGCTTCGTATTTCTTTAGCAGTCCGTTCATTTCCTATGTGTGCCGCGCACTCTTCTCAGCCTTTCCATTTTCGGTGTAAAATTTCTAAACAAACACATGACAAAAGGTAAGCAAGTAATTGTCAGAAGAAAGAAAGAAAATAAAGGAGCTTGCGACCAAACAAAACAAATTTAATAAAGCGGTCGTCTACGTCGCATAAACCTGTTCATATGAACTGTCCTTTTGTAGACTGTTCGGCTTTTCAATTTAAGCAGACATATCCCTACAAACGTCGAAAATGTTTTAGATATCAGTTTAGCAATATTCGGGTAATAGAGAATTTTTGAAAGTTCCTCATAGAGTATAATATCTACCGCTATTCGAATTTTTGGGAAAAAATTTAACATTTAATTTTGTGAATAATATCCACATTAGGTCAGATATGAATATTAATTGAAATTAAAAGAACAGAAACTGCAATTTTTAAAAACGCGACAGGAGCATAGAGCCCATAGAGCCCAGATTTGAAGCCTGAAGTAAATTCGTTCAGTCGATTAGGTTTCGCTCCAAGGTACAGACGGACAGAATCCGACACTCACATTTTCTTGTTTCTCTATTACAGTAATAAAAATATCAAAATCACGAGACAAATTTTCGCGAAAACAATACTCGCCCTTCAAAGGAGCAAGTACAAGGATACGTGAGACAAAATAACAAAAAAAAAAAAAAAAAATTTACCTACCCTGCCTCGGGTTCTGCTGTCAATTTTCACTCAAAAAAAAATAAAAGCATGAGAAGAACAATTTAAAAGGAAGGGGTGTCATCGATGATATCGTTAAAAAGAAAAAAAAATAAATTTTTGTTAGCAGCGCCTTTTCAGTTTTTTATACTTATTTCTACTTGCACATATAAAGGGCAAGTATTGATTTCACAAACACTTTTGATCCAGAGATTTTATTTAATCTTGGTACGATATAATAGAGCATCTCAAGAAGTTTGTCTCTCAATTCTGTCCGTCCGAATGTCAGTATGTAGTACTCGTAGTAGTAGCAGGTTCTTTATTTCATATTTTTATTATGAACATTATTTAACAAATGTAATAAATTAATCCCATGCTAAAAAATCTCCCCGACAAAGCTAAGATAAGGCTCCTTAATTTATATAACAACATTTTCAGCAATGGTATAATTCCACAAAGCTTGAAAACAGCAGTTGTTGTTCCGATTGCCGAATCCAAAAAGGACATTGACACCATTGACGGTATATCTCTGGTCCCATGTACATATATCAAAGATCCTAGAAAAAATAATCGCTAATCGTATTCTGTGGTTCACCGGATTTAAGAAAATCTTAAGTGTTCATCAAGTTGTCTTCAAATCAAAAAGAGGATGCATGGACTCCCTTCTCCACCTCGATTACGTTATATCTAATGTTCCTCCGTTCGGAATCACGTCTCGATTTTAGCACTTGATTTCGAGAAAGCATTTGATCGAATAGGCATTCACCTCGTTTTAAACAAATTAAAGCAATGGGGAATTGGTCCCAAAATATTGGAATACATCAAATCGTTTTTAACTAACAGAAAAGTCTCCGTGAGAATTAAAACAACTTTCTCCAAAATAGTTCCATTTGGCAACGGTATCCCCCAAGGATCACCGCTTTCTGTAATTTTGTTTGTCATTGCTTTCGATGAATTAAATACAATCTTTTCAATGCCTATGACGATGCATATATTCTCTGTAAACACAATGATCTAGAAAAAAGCAAAATTATGTTTTTAAACCTAATAAACGAAATTAAATATTGGTCCACTATTTCTGGATCAAATCTTTTACTTAACAAATGTAAAATTCTTCACATATGCCGAAAAAAACAATGCAATAACACTGATTTAGAACTTAATAATACCAAAATTGAAAACGTAATTAACCTTAATGTACTTGGACTACTTTTTAACAATAAATACAATTGAAAACCACACTGTATAAATTTAAAATAATCACTAGCAGCAAGGCTTAGTATCATCAAGTATCTCTCTTCAAAAAAAAGTAAGATTCATATTAATTTTCTTTGCTATGTTACAAAAATTATATTTAATGTAAAAGTTTCATCAACTCTCCTGCTTTAGAATATTTGATTATATGCCCGTGTCAATTCCACTAGAAACTAATTGGGAGCGTTCTTGAGGAATTCATATTCGCCAGTACATTCTTTACCTCTTCAATTGAAATGTCTGCACCCAGATCCACATATTCCCGTAGCATTACTGCATAGTGAATGTCTTTCGATATCTGCAGTGGGTTTATAAGCTGATCAAAGTAGTTTCTGAACTCTATTGCCGGTACTCGTATCTCTGGATAATTTTGTGTTGTTTGTTTTCTAATTTCCTTGGCGATCTTCCGCCATTCCTTGCTATCTTTGACCAGATTATTTTGTTCTTCCAGATGTGTGTAGTACTTAAATCTAGCCTCTTCATAGATCCTTCTATATTCCCAATTTGCCTTTATATATTTAAGTCTGTCACTTGGACTTGAGGTTTTCTTAAGTATCTTTAGAGCGTTAAATGATTTTCTTCTCGCTAGAACACACTTTGTATCGAACCACTTGTTTTTTTGGGAAATAAGTGATACTGCGCAGCTTTTTCTTGTTTAGATTCCCTTATATTGTGGCATAGGTTTTGGCTATGTAACTCCTTGTTGGATTCTCTCTACTTGAGTTTTGGTAGTAAATTAAACTTTTTGTCGTGACCCATGCCTAGTTTCAAAGGCCAACGTCAATCTTATTCGTAGATGATCTGACCAAGTTTTTTCTTCTGCCGAAAAGGATTCTATATACTCGTAGACAAGCAGCTCTTGTGATATTGCATATATGCCGTTGACAGAAGTACCAGAGTTACTGGCATATGTAAAGTTTCCAACCTCGTCTCCTATTGTTTGACCTTTACCACCAGCCCATATTCACTATAGAACTCCATAAATTATTTCCCTTTGCCATTTATGACTGCATCCGTAGACCTCCCTACGCTTGTACCTGTTTTGAAATTACTTTTTTACACATCCTCTATTAGCTTCTGCATTTCGCCAATTCTAACGTTGAGATCACCAATAACTACAGGGTTGAGTACGTTTTTCTCCGTAAAATAGTATCTCTAATGTACAATGGTAAAATTGTATTTGCCTGTATTTTAATCGTATCCGCCTACTCCGCGTTTTCAAAATTATTATGCTGTATTCCTGAATCATTTAGATTATTTTTTACTACATATATACATCCACCTATTGCTCTTCCATAGTTACAATGGAATGCTGGTTTCAAGAATGTATTAAAGTCTTGAAAATACTTCTAAAATTGATAGATTTTGTCCTCACATACATGTGTTATATAACTAAAGGGTGACCAGATAGTAATGATAGTTTTTACAATTGTTATGTTCCAGCAGCTGTCAAAGTTACCAATAACATCCAGCTGTCAAAATATTCAGTGAGGTTTGCCATTTCATCATGCATCCGGCTCAGTTGTAAATACGCAACGTGAATTTCATCGTGAGGTCGGTCGTCATCATGGCTTCAATGCGCAGGCAATTCGTCGCACCATAGAAAAGTTTGAGCGTGAGTACACTCTTTTGGACCTTAAGCCACCAACCAGGCAGAGATCGCTGCGAAGTAAAGAAAACATAGCCTCCGTAGCAGCCAGTATCGAAGAAGACCCAGAAATGTCGATTCGACTGAATTGGGCATCGCCAGAGAGTCAACCGGGCTTATTTTGCGGTTGGACTTGGGCCTACATCCATATAAGACAGTGCTGATGCAAGAATTGAAGCCGGACGACCATAGACAACGCCGTGATTTCGCTAATTGGGCGCTGGAAATGTTGGCCGGAGATCCGATTTTTGGCCAAAAAATCAGCTTCTCGGACGAGGCCCATTTTTGACTCAGCGGCTATGTCAACAAGAAAAATTGTCGTTATTGGAGCGACAATCCACAAGTTTTCGACCAAGCATCAATGCATCCATAGAGATTGACTGTGTGGTGCTGTTTATGGCACGGCGGCATCATTATTTATTTCGAAATGAGGAAAGAGACACCGTTACCGTCAATGGTCCTCGGTATAGAGCGATGTTAACCGACTTTCTGTGGCCAGAGCTCTACAACATCGATATATCCGGGCTGTGGTTCCAACAAGACGGCGCTACATGCCATACAAGCGACGCAACGCTCGAAGTGGTTAAATAGAAATTTGGCGACTGGGTCATCTCAATGCGAGCGTTCATCAATTGGCCACCGCGATCATGCGACTTGATACCCCTCGATTATTTTCTCTGGGGTTACGTCAAGTCCTTAGTCTACGCTAACAAGCCAACCACTTTGGTCGAGCTCGAGGCCAACATTCGAGACGCTATTGCCGGAATAACGCCGCACATATTGAACCGAGTCATCAAAAATTGAACCGACCTCTTGAAGCACTACTAGCGAAGCTGAGGCGGCCATTTAAATGATGTGCTATTCCATACATAATGGCATGAATGTAGCTTCAAAATAAAGTCAGAATCAATATATCCACCGTTGCTGTTTTATTTAAATTTATTTTCCTGACGTTCTTATCTGGTCACCCTATATTATAAAATTAATGATTACATTGAGTGCAATATGGGATGCGGTGAAACAGGTTGCAACAATAATCATGAAGGAACTTCGGCGATTGGAAAAAATCAGGGAGAACAGCAGTGAAAACCAAGGCTAGACAGCATCTGTCATGGAACAAAGAACAACAAATGTTGAACTTTATGTTGAAACAGCAAACAGGAAAAGCACAGGATAAATGGCTAACCAGCCGCGCAAAGTAATACTTAGCAGAAGTCCCGCGGGGAGAAGTGTGTAGATTAGTACGTAGGCGTATTCCTGCCATCGAGTATTCAGCTTTGCGAATCGTGCATGCCAATAGCCCGGGCTATTGGGTTAGCGGGACTTTGGGTTTTCGGGATTCTGTCCGACTTCCATTTAAAAGATTACAACATCCTTTGGCACAACCGAAAAAAAAAACACATAACCCTTCTTTAAGTTTCGCCTAAGACAGACAAAATGTTTATTATACGAGTAATACACTGGATGACTTTCTTCTGCCAAAATAAAGTAGATTTTGTGAGGAAATTGACACTTTTTTGCAGAACTGGACCAAATGGTCTAAAGAGACGTTAAGGGTTAGAATTTTTGGAAACGGGGTTAAAATAAAAAAAAAAAAAATATTTTAACAATTATGCTTAAATTTCAACTCTGAGTGCAAAATCATGAGACCGAGTCGTGTACCTTAGTTATTTCTCCACCCTAGCAAAAGATTTCATTTTCTATGGAAAATTTTCGATTTTCGCATACTCTTCGTACGCATTATGCGTGCGGCTGTGTGCCTAGAAGATGAGCCTGTTGCGCTCCCGTTATCTCCGAACACTTCCGTAGTACGTGTAGAAAATATTGAATGTTATTATGGCACAATGAATAGATATTCTTGGATGATAAGTACATATTCGTTGAATACCTCGGCTACAATCGATATGTGGGGTCACTCTGACGTACGAGTATGCGTAATTTTTCACACAGTTTCCATTGATTTTTGTTTGAATTGATTGCACATTCAGTGTGTACTGATGTTATTCCGGAGGGCGGGTTACACGTGCCAGCTTTCACTCGAATTTTGTTCATATTTGAAAAAAAAAAAAAAAAAAAAAACAGTCGGCTTCATTGGGAAAAACTTTTAATCCGATTACCGAGAAATGGGGAAGGAGATTACATTACAGAACTATGATTTGCAGATTCAGTGCGACTTCCATTTAATTTTTTGCTCCTCGAATAAACATATTTTTCTGTTTGTTGCTTTATTTGTCGATAGAAGTCGCAAATGTAATCCGCTGAATTAGGATTAAATAAAATGTGGTCCGCTTAGAGTGGCTTTGGATGTGATTTTGTGAGATAAATTCCATGGCAATGTGGATGGTTTTTCAATTATTTGGTTAAATTTGTTAGATTTCTGCATACATAATTTGAGATAATTTAAAGGAGACTTATTAAATATACAGATGAAATGCTTTAGATGCTGCCAAGTAAATGAGGAGGACAGTACTCAAGCTGCGGTCTTACTTGTGCTTTGTACGGCAAAAGGAGCTGTTTCTCTATAAAGTAACCCCTTTGCTATAAACAGGTAGCTCAATTTCATGAATGCCGATTTTGCATTGTTAGATAGGATTGTGCCACGTTGAAAAGAAATTGACTGTAACATCAATAAGATGTCTACAGAGAGCGCCTGAGTGAGAAACTCTCCACAGTGCATCCACCTACCACAGACGCCAACATCCAGTGGTCCCAGTATCGCGACATCATCAAAGAGGTAGCCGAAACCACTTTAGGGTACCAGCCACTCCAGAGAAAGAGCCCGTGATATGATGATGAATGCACATATGAAGACGCTGCAGCGCAAAACTGCGTAGAAAGAAGAGGCCATACGCAGTCTCCCAGCTCAAAGAGATCGAAGAGTCTCATGATCGAAGCAACATCCGGAAGTTCTACAAGAAAGCCAAGCAACTGGCTGCTGGCTTCAAGGCCGGAACACAGGCTCTTCGAAACAGCGAAGGAAATCTAGTCACCGAAGCGCAGGGAATAGTAGATGTGTTTAAGCAACACTTCCAGCAGCTGCTAAATGAGCATCATGTAGAGAGAGTGATAGGGCAAGAAGAGAACCCACGCCCAGTCAATGAAGAATCAGTTCCAGCACCCAGTATAGAAGAAGTTGGCTTAACAATAAAAAAGCTTAAGAACAACAAGGCCGCCGGCTCTGATGGTTTACCAGCGGAACTTTTCAAATATGGTGGTGATGTTTTGGTAGGGCGCATGCACCAAATCATCAACCAAGTACGGGTGGAAGAAAGCATGCCCGATGACTGGACTATCAGCTCCATATGCCCCATCTACAAAAAAGGCGATCCTATGTCTTGCAAGAATTATCGAGGCATATCCCTGCTTAATGTCGCATACAAGATCCTATCCAACGTACTGTGTGAACGTCTCAAACCATTCTGCAACACACTAATTGGCACGTACCAGTGTGGCTTCCGGCCCGGCAGATCGACTATAGACCAAATTTTCACACTGAGACTAATCCTGGAAAAGACCAATGAATTTCAAGGTGAGACTCACCACCTACTCATCGACTTCAAGGCCGCATATGATAGCATTCATCGTCAGGAGCTTTATGTGGCGATGGCCGAATTCGGGATCCCGGCAAAACTGATCCAGCTTTGTAGCGTGACGCTAGAAAACACGCGCTGCAACGTGCAATTTGGAAGTAGTTCCTCCGAACTATTCCAAACATGCACCGGATTTCGGCAAGGAGACGAACTACCATGTGACTTCTTTAATCTCGTGTTAGACCAGATAGTGCGCAGGGCAGGTGTCAACACGGAAGGCACTATCTTCAACAGATCCGTCCAGCTACTGGGGTATGCAGACGATATCGACATCATCGGTCGCTCCCAGCGTGCCATGTTAGAGGCTTTTACGGCGATTGCAGAACAGGCGAAATTTGTTGGCCTTGTAGTAAATGAGGATAAGACTAAGTACATGCTATCAACAAACAAACAAGCATCTGTCCACCACCTAGGACGTCACTATTGATAGCAACAATTTCGAGGTAGTTAAGGAGTTTGTCTACCTCGGAGTAAACATGAACTCCACAATTGACATCCTAGTGGAGATCCGGCGAAGAATTACCCTAGGAAACCGCTGGTACTTCGGTTTGGCAAAACAATTGGGTTCAAAACTCCTAACTCGAAGGACAAAATGTATGCTCTACAGAACCCTTATCCTGCCTGTTCTGCTTTATGGCGCCGAGTGCTGGACGATAAGCAGGAAGGGAGAGTTGATACTGGGCTCCTTCGGAAGAAAAATTCTTCGGCGGTTTTTTGGTCCTGTGTGCGAGGAGGGCGAATGGAGGAGAAGATACAACCGTGAACTCTATGAGCTGTACCAAGATGTGGATGTAGTCCAAAAGGCCAAAATACGTCGACTACATTGGCTCGGCCACATCGAGCGAATGGACAATAATGCTCCAGCTAAAAGGATCTTCGAAGCCCAGCCGCCAGGTTCGAGACGACAAGGAAGACCGAACCTCCGTTTCAAAGACCAAGCCATCGCGGACGCCGGAGCGCTTGGTCTGGATAACTGGAAGCTACGTGCCCGAGATCGCAGAGGATGGAAGGCTACAGTGTCTCAGGCAGAGACCCTTCACGGGTCGGGAGCCCGTTAAGTACAAATAAGGTGCATGCCTTCCTTGGATTAATTTATTTGGCCATTCATTTCCAGTAGATGTGTTTTTCCAGGAAAAAGCGATGAACTGGGTTTTCTTAGCATTGAAGTCCATTAAGTTTGTTTTTACAGTGGGGGCACTGTAAGATTTTCTGGAGGTCTTTGTTTAATAAGTTGATTATTTAATTTTTGATAACAGCTGCTTTTTTTTATAATCTTGTCTCAGGAAAGGCGAACTTATTACGCAGTGGCAACGCTCCCGAGATATTTGTAGTAACAAGTTCCGAAACGTAATCACGACTACTTCACGGAGCCCATAGTATAATGTGGTGGTATCTGCAAAAAAATAGAAATCAAATCTGGCAACACCAGCTTATTATTACTCTATATCATCGATGCACTGCTCCACGAATAAATCAATCTGCATGCCAACTGTAACTTTGTTGAATCTGAATGACGGCAAACAAAAAGAACCTACGAGTACCTTCTGGGACTTGGAGACGATTGGGATTCGGAACGAAGAGAAATTTAGCACAGACCTGCAAAGAACATTCAACGAGTACGTTGTTAAGAAAGATACTCACTACGAGGCGAAGCTTCTATGGAGACAGGAGGATGCTGATATCTACAGCTACAGGGAGTGCACACAATCCATGTTTGGTAGTTTGATATGTAAGTTTTTGAGAAATCATGTTTTTATACGAAAAAGCAATGAGTGAGTTACGAGTAATAGCGAGTGGAATAGCTGAGCGGATCACCGAGCCCAATGAACCATAAAAGCGAACTTATTATTTTCCACACAGAGCGGTTTATACAGATGACTAGTCTACGTCAAAAATTAGAATCGTATTTGATGCATCAGCATATTCGGGTAGTAATGCATCACTCAATGATTTGCTTTCGCCGGGTCCCAATTTCTTGCCTAACGTACTGCGCATTTTGGTAAATTTTAGAATCGAACGTGTCGGACTAGTTGCAGATATTTTAAAAGCGTTTTTGCAGATCAATTTATGTAAGGAAGACCGAAATGTTCAACTATTTTTCTGGTTCAATGAAAAGAAAGGAGTAAACGATGTACGTAAACTTCCCAACTGGACAGAATTTCGTATGACTAGGGTTACTTTCGGCGTTGCATGCAGTCCATTTATTTTGCATGCCACCATCCAGAATCACTTATAAGAAGAGCAACAAAACTTTCCACTCATCTGTGCTATTCTTGAGAACTCATTTTTTATGGACGATTTGGTGTGTAGCGTTTCTGACGAGTTACAAGCTATTCGGATACATAAAGAATCCATCGATATTATGAACAGTGCTGTAATGATCTCACATAAATGGAATTCTGATGCAGGAGGAATTTTCCAAAGCGAAAGAGACTCTAAAGATGCAAAAGGTACTAGCTCTTAAGTGGTTTGTAAGTTCTGACGAACTAGAAGTTGATATGGGGTAACTGACGTCAGACGTTTTACCTTAACATGGAACGAAAAGGGAGCTGTTAGGCCTTATTTCAAAAATCTTCGATGCCTTGGGTGTGTATAGGTTAGGTTAGGGATGATACTTTGCCATTAGTTTTGCAAAAAATATGGACTGAGTCTATGTTGGAACTGCATTATTTGAAGGAGCTTATCATTCCCAGATGTATTTATATGTTTCGTCGACGCAAGCCTGAAGGCATATGGAGCTGCAGCATATATTCGTTATATCACGATTGTAGGACAAGTGAATATTGGTTACCTTTACTCTAGAAATGGAATAGCTCCCTTGAACAAAGACAATTCTCCGGAGCTGACGTTACCAAAGCTTGAATTGACTGCAGCTGTTGTTGGTGCCCGACTTTTCGCTTATTTAAAGAACAATTTAATGATGAATTTTAAGTTAATTCATCTCTGCTTTGATGCTCAGATTACGTTTCATTGGATAAGTGGAGATTGCTACAAGTGGAAGCCGTATATTGCTAACGGAGTACGCGAAATCCGCGGAATGAAAAACTAAATCCGGCTGATATTCTAACAAGAGGCATATCTTAAAAAAGGTTAGCTGAGGTGAAGTTCTGGCTACAAGGTCCCGAATGGTTGCAAAAATTAGAAGAAGTGGTCTTATCGATTCAAATGAAGATAGATACTAGCCTTCTCGTTTCCAGAAAAGAGTACTGCAAGAGTATTAATGTAAAGCGAAAACCAATTATGCCACTGGAGAATTTTAGCAATCTTCAAAAGATTCTGAGGATCACCGCATATTCCTCCCGTTTTTTTAAAATGACCATCCATCTTTGGAAGCGAGAAAAAAGATACAATCTTCGTTACTAGCTGATGTACCAGTTTCAACGGTGAAGGTGCTAAAAATATCGTTTTGTGACGAGCTTCATAAATTACATAAAGGTCTTCCCATTTACAGTTCGTCTGATATTCATGATCTAAACCCAATTATTGCGAAAGGGGGATTTTTGAAGCAGGAATCAGAGATTTCTTATGATGAAACCTATCATATTGCCGAAGGATTGTCGTTTGTCGGAACTGATTGTCATCAATTTACATCACCAGTGCCTCCATGCGGGTATCAGCACTTTATTAGCGCAATTGTGAAAGCATTTTTGGATCCCGAGAGCGAGACAGCTGGTTAAACGGCTAACCAAATCGTGTGTTACTTGAAAGCGCTTCAAGGGCAGGGTAGCGCGTCAAGTTGTTGACACCCTACCCGTCCAGAGGATTTTCGGTTCGAGACCATTAGAAAATACAGGATTACATTTTGCTGGTCCCTTGCTTGTGAAGCAGCCGCAAGGCAATAAAAAATGCTACATTTTACTGTTTACCTGTTCTGCCGTACGTGCTGTTTATCTTGAGGTGACGCCAAGCCTCAACACAGAAAGCTGCCTTATGGGTATCAGAAGGTTCATGGTGCACAGAGGAGTTCCAGAGATGTTCTTGTCAGACAATGCCAAGACTTTTAAGCGTTCTTCATTAGAGTTAGCCGTCTTGAGAGATATACTAGAGTCTAATGAGCTCAAAAACTTCTTGGCAGTAAAAATGGAAATGGAGGAACAACTTTAAACTTTTTTGAAGGAGGTCGAGAATGTCGTCAATACCCGTGCTTTAACATACATATATAAGTGATGACGCAAAGGACTTGTCACCACTTACTCCAGCACACTTCTTAAAGGGACATTTTGCTAACCTTAATTATGAAACACTTGGCAGGTGGATTAATAGGCTGAGTGTAACAAGGTTTTTTTTGGAAACGTTGGAAGCTAGAGTATCTTAATCAACTACGATCGGGACACCTTTCGAAATGGAGTTCGTCATACAGCGTTATGGAGAATGATGTTGTTCTCGTTTAAGAGCAATATGTTCCACGTTTACTTTGGAAGTTGGCTGTTGTGGAGAAAACATTTCAGGGACGTGATGGCAAAGTGAGTGCATGTGAGCTTCGTATGTCAGACGGAAGTTCTCTAAGGCGTCTTGTTCAGCTTATATACCCGCTTGAAGTTTCCGGCGGCGGAGAAAAAAAAAAAAAAGAAATCAAATCAGGCAACACCAGCTTATTATTACCCTATATCATAGATGTACCCGAGCCAGTGTGTTGTTTTGCCTTTCAACTATGAGCTTACTACCCAGGGAGACCATGCCAGGGACCGGACAACATCGCTCATAACATCATTAAGGTTACTTCCTCTGGATGGATTTTAGTCGCTTTGTACGCCTTGGCAATGCTTGTACTGGTAAGGTGCGTCGTTGATCAGTGATTAAATATGAGTAGCATTGGGTGTAGGTTCTAGTCTCAGATATAAAAACAAGTTTTCTATTTCGCGAATGGTTGAAAAAAAAATCGAAAATAATTGTACGTCCTTTGGAAACGGTAGAAAGGCTAGGCTAAACCTTACGAGTATGTAGGCTATTACGTGTGAAACTTTAGATTAAATAATGCTGTTCCCACCGTTTTAAAGCAAAGCAACTGTCAATGCTTTTCTCACGATTTGGAAGTAATAATAGCTTTTAAAGTCAACTGGTTGTTAATGTACTAAAATATTAAATTATTCAACGCGGACTTAAGTGCAAAGAAATTAAAATATATATTTGTATCAGGAATTCATTGAGTAAGCAATGGCAGCGACACCCCTGCTGAATGTATCGCAAAGATCGCCACCCTATCGAAAGATGCTCTGAATTTTACAAACGACTTTGTCATTTATGAAGCCAACAGAAGCAGAATATACGTAGACAAACCATTAATAATTGTGTCAATGTCTTTGACAAATAATCTGTCGGTTATTTTGGCTCAACGCGAATTTCGTCGTCGATTCCCTGGTCATGTGGCACCAACTGGGCAAACACTGCGCGTTTAGCCGCTCCCCCCCCCCTGAGACTGGCTAAACAAGGGACAGTATCAGACGTAGCCGGCTCTGGAGCAACTCTTCGGTTGAGAACAGCTGCTGTGGCTGCATCCTTGAAAGATTGCCTTTCATTTAATTAATTAAATTGATAATCCAAAAGCCCCACCCAACAGTCAGCATGGCAGATACCTTACATGAGCTACTTCGACGTATTTGTAGCTGATGCCATTAAGGATTTTCAACACTAGTCAGGGTGTTGAAATAAATATGGTAGCGGAAGAGCCCTTAATGGGTCAACGACAACTCTCATATTTTCGAAGCGGGTTACTAACTCTGTAATATCCAGCCCAGATTGGAGGTTGTACGTAGGGTTAGCTACACAACCACGTCAATACACACCTTTTCGAAGCAACCAAAAGCCTCGGATAAGGAACGAGTTGATGACCCTGCAAAACGAAAAAAAAAAAAGACAACGACGTTCAGATCTGCAAGTGGAATGGACGGACCCTGAACAGACCGCGTGCAGCCGAACAATTAGCGGAGAAACTAGACGGTGCGATGGGCCGGGGAAAAGAATAATGAAAAACTGTGACATATACTACGGTGATTGTTGCAGAGAACAGAAGCAGAGTCTATTTGGGTATGGACTTAACAAAGAAATAAGCTTTCGACACTTGAATGAACGCCTTATAACCATCTACATCAAGAAATGTTCTAACATTAACCAGATATGCGCTCACGCTCCCACAGAGGAAAAGACGATGCTACCAAAGAGTGTTTCCACGAGCTCGTCGACAAAACATATGTTCAATGTCCTAAGTATGACGTTAAAATCATCCTAGGTGAACATAGACTCGGACCACTACCTAGTTGTAGCCAAGGTAGGCTATGGATCTTATATGCCACAAGAACGGAGAAATACTGCGATGAGATTTAACGTTGCTTGGCTGCAATCACAAGAAAACGCCAGAACCTTTCCCAATCGCGTATCCCTGAACCTCTCGAGCAGTTCTATGCAGCCAGAATTAAGTGTCGAAGACCAGTGGCATCGATATCAAGAACCCATCAGAAACGCCCCAACTGATTTGCTGGGTTTTACCCAACTATCCCCACGAAATCGCTGGTTTGATGAAGAGTGCCAGCAAGCACATGCAGCAAAACAACTCGCCTACGAAGTGGTTGCGCAGAACGATGAAAGCGGCCCATGAGCTCTACGAACAAAATTCCCTTCTCTCGACACATTGACTTCTCCGGAGAAAAAAGAGAGAGCATGAGAAGAGTGTGATCGAGGAGATGTAGGGGTGCTACTCTAGAAGCAATGTTCGGAAGTTTTACCGATCGGTGTTGAGGATATGGAAAAACTACTTCTGCAGACTGTTCAACGGCGAAGACGACCAGAATACCACTGTCAGCCGGAAAGTACCATTCGACCTGGACGATGAAAGCTAAGACTTCCATCCACCCGACCAAAATGAAGTAAGGATAGCAATATCTAAACTCACTTAAGTCTAACAAGACTGCTAGACTGGACAGTCTACCTACCGAGCTATTTAAGGCAGCGGGAGATGACTTGGTAGAGAGCATGCATCAACACATTTCCAAGATTTGGTCAGAGGAAAGTATGTCTATGATGAATGGAACCTTAGCGCCGTTTGACCGATCCGCAAGAAAGGAGGCCCTCTCAACTGTGTCAACTACAGAGGAATCAGTATTCTCAATATCGCGTTGTTGTGTGAATGTCTGAAACCTTTGGTCAATAACCTGATTGGTCCCTATTAGTACGTTTTTAGGCCAGGAAAGTCCTTAGACTTGGATAAATCCTGGAAATAACCCAAGAAGTCCAAATCGATACTCACTATCTTTTTATCGAATTCAAAGACGCTTATAGCGACGAGGTATGATCTTTCAAAAGTCTGTACAATTACTTGCATACGCCGACGATATTGACATGATTGGTAGAACACAGCGAGTTATCACCGGTGCGTTTGCGAGTGTAGAAACAGAAAAGGCTAAAATGGGTTTAGCGGTTGAGAGCACAACCAAGTATGTGCTCTCAGAAAAAAAGGACACCCAACATCGACAAATCTGAATGTTACAATAGACAGCTACAACTTTGAGGTAGTAAAAGACTTTGACTACCTCGGGCCCGCTATAAACATCACATCAGAAATGAAGAGAAGATTTACACTTGTCAATCTCTGTAAGGCCTATCAACACCCACTAAGGAGGCTCTATATAGGACCCTCATCATCTCAGTCATGCTCTATGGCGAACCATGGACGATAGCAATAGCGATGATATCTTTGTTGAACGCAAAATTCTTCGTGTGATTTTCGGCCTTGTTTTCGTTGACGGGCTTTGGGGGAGGAGATTTGATAGTGATGGTCAGAAAATTGCGCAGCAGTCATAGCTAAGACTTGTAAAGGGAATGGACATCAACGCTACGGCCCGAAGAGTCTTCGATTCCAACTTGGTGGGACAACGTAGTAGAGGAAGACCTAAGTTAGCCAAAGACCGCGCTAACTGAAAAGGCGTATTGGTTGAGGCCGAGGTCCACGCCGGACTGTAGCGCCACCTTAGTAAGTAAGTAAGCTTGCAATTTTGTGTAATTTAGCTTCATGTTATTCTCCTGTTCGCTCAAGACTACACCGACTTCAATGATTCGCTTTGTACAGCATTTATCGTATAAAGATTTGATCTTTATTAATTTTGTCGCCAATTGGACATGAGCTTTGAAAAAACCCTTAATTTTGTTGTATTTTACTTTCATGTTCTTCATTTATCGTCTTCAGTATGGATTAACAAATTGCATACACCAATAGTATCGTTTTATTGATACTGTGAACGACGTAGCTACTTCTATGCACAAAATGTGTTAATTTTTAGTGGATACATCTACTTTTCTAAAATACTCTGTGACACACAAAAAAACAAGCGCATTTGCCAAAGAAGTCAGGCCTTACGCTCGATACATATGTTTGAGATTTAATACGTACTTCTTTCCGTTGCGCTAATAACAAAAAATGATTTTTATTTTTAAAAACTAAATCAATGTTGACAAAAATTGACGGAAATAGTATCGTAGATTGTTTAAATAAATAGAGGAATGAAGCTTAGTTTATTATAGATTCATTAATGCGACCCAGTTTCGTAACGTTTGGTATAAATTTATCAAGAAATTGTCATTTGAATTAAATTTTATTTATAAACTCATCTTGTGATACGTAGTTGTGCGTATATTATAGTCACGATGATTCTGTCTTGCGTAAGCAACTTTACTTCTCCGTCATTGTACTGTTTCTCACTAAAATTGACATTATACATTTGAGTGTCATAATACGAAAGCAGCTTAGCCATATCTGGATATTGGAGAAATTTTTTTTTTTTCCCCGAGGGTTGGTGAAAAATCTTCCATAGACACTATGAGGATAGCAAGCGCGTTCTCATAGTAGTGTCAGATTCTTACTGACTAAAAAAACACCACCCGGCGATTTAATTTGTTATATATTGCAACTAAGAAGGACCTTATCAAGCAATTTTTCTATCATGAAAGAAAAAAAACTCTTTTGGCAGGTTACTTTCCACTATCTCGTCAAGTCGAAAGGTTTCGTCCTTTGTAGTCGGCGCAATAAATTGCTCTCATCCAGAATTTGTAGGATTGTATTGTTTTGCATTCGTTTCTTCGATTGTTTTACCTACGGCTAGGATGGCGGTGTCATCGGCAAACGTAGCCAGGATAGTGCCATCTTCTTTCGGTATATCTCGAGTATATAACAGATAGAGAAGTGGCCGAAGAACGCTTCCTTGCGGTACACCGACCGAAATTTCTTTGAGCTCCGAGTATTCATTTCTTTGTCTAACACGGAAGAGTCTATTCGCGAGATATGATTCTAGAATGTCGTATAGGCATACAGGGAGAACATGTCGTAATTTACAATTCAAGCCATCGTGCCACACCTTATCAAAGGCTTGCGAGATGTCAGGAAGTACGCTTGAGCATATTTTTTTCTCTTCAAGTGCTTTTTCGATTACGTCAGTAATTGTATGCACCTGGTCAATCATCGAATGCTTACTTCTGAACTCAAACTGGTGGTCAGGGATAAGATTATTTCCTTCTATAACCGGTTAGAGACGCCTTAGTAATATCCTCTCCAAAATTTTAGATATAACTGGAAGTAGCGAAATTGGTGTATAAGATTTTACCTTATTTGGCGGCTTTCCTGGTTTTAAAACCATTATAACTTTTGCAACTTTCCATTGGATAGGCAAGTGTTTTAATCTGAGTGCAGCATTTAGTATATGAAGAAGTTTAATCAATGCTTTTCTAGGTAAAGCTGTGATCAAGTGATCAAGTCATAACCAGGAGCTTTCTTAGGTTTTAGATTCCCGATCTCATGTTTGAGTTCCCTTAGCGTTGCACTTGGAAGTGCTAAATCGTCAGATGGTAAATCCGGCCTATTGATATTGTCGTAAGACACTTGACCATAGTACGGTTTAAAGGTGTCTTCCAGGTGGGCCGCAAAAACGTCCGCTTTTTCTTTATCTTCCCTCGCCCATTCATTGTGATTTAATTTAATTGGCGGCGCGGGGACCTTGGGCCTTTTGGTGCATTTTACAGCTTTCCAAAATGAATAATTGGAATCTTTTTTCGCTGTTAAACTTTCAAGATAAGAGCCTATCGCACGATTTTTAAAATCCTTTATAGTCTTCTTCAACGAATTGCACAGGTGATTCAAGTGAGCTTTATGTTGCGGAGCACGACTCCGTTGCCATTTCTTACGCGCTTTTCTTTTTTCCCTGACCAATCATAGAGCATTCTGCCTTTTTGCTAGCTGTGTCTTGAGCCCCAGAATGTATGTTTCGCATTAAAATCGCCGCCAATAATGAAATTAGGTTTCAGCAATTTAAACAAGTGTAAAATCACTTTTTTCAAGCGCGGAACGCGATGGGCAGTAGATATATGAGATTTTAAGAGTACGCTGACTATTTTTTACTCAAATCGTGCACAGTTGCAAAGCGTCAAGCTCGATCTTTAGGTCTTCGGATTGTTCGGTGCAGTCTTTAATAAACAATGCTGATCCGCCTCTCGCTTTTCCCGAAGGGTGACAAGCGTGGTAATCATTATAGCCTTTTATTTTTAAATGCGATTCGTTTTTTACGTGGGTTTCAGAAATCAAGCAAATATCGATATCTTTTTCACGTAAGAATAATTCCAATTCGTCAAGTTTTTGCAAAAGTCCGTTTGCATTCCAAGTACATATTTTTAATATTCGTTTTTCATCCATATTCTAGTTGGAGTACGCGTTTTCCCTGAATTGCTTTGGAGCTTAACCAGCCTATCGAGAATAATTTTATTTATTTTGCTTTGTTCTTCAAATTTATTTAGAATAACTGAAAAAGCATGAAAAACAGTGTCCTTCGAAATTTCAAAATTTTTTGGTATTTCGGATGCCGCGGCCTGAGCGTAAGTCTGCACTCCTGCTGTTCGAAGGTCATTACCCGGTCGCTTTTCCAATGGTAGCTTTTCTGTACCGTTTCTTTTGGGAACATAGGTCGAGGGTTTTTCTTTCGTCATTCATTCTCTCACCTTTTTTGCGCTCTGAACCCGGTAGTTTTGATTTGCACTCTTTCTCCTCCGCGACCTTACGCTTAGTTTACGGTTTTGATTTTGCATTTAGGCGCTAAGGAGCGCATCTCTTCGTTTATGTAATTCTATATAGAAGCTATATAGCTACTTCACAGCCTCTATAGTTTGCCGGGTGCTTTCCCTTATAATTAGCACAGGTTGCGGAGGTTTGTTTGTTTACTCCACAAACTTGGAAAAGGTGATTTCCAGCGCATTTCTTTTTCGCAGTACATTTGCGTTATTGGAGAAATGCATACGAGAGGCATCGATGCAAAACTGTCAATCTCTTATTTTTGCGGAAATCAGATAAAGTATGACTGTTATTCTTTAGGGTGTATAAACTTAATTGTTTGCCTGACTAGAAACGTCCAAAGCTGTATGAAAAACTATAAATTTGTTTCCTTTATTTGCGGAATTAGGTGTAGAAAATTGTGTCTTCTAAAAATGACATTGAGGGGAGATTACCAGTTTGACTTACTCCTCACACAGTGAACTTTGTCCAGAGAATATGGATGATAGTCCAAGAGTTTTGGATGTAATTTGGCTCCAATCTCATAGAAAAAAATTTAGATGAAGATTTGAAATAATAAAACTAACCTTCCGAGCCCGATGACATGGCGCATAGTTATCCTACAAAATAGGGTCGACTATTACTGGGAATAGCCAATCTACCGAAGGAATGAGATGCTCTTTAATAATATTAATGTACCTGTCTCCATTCGGCTAAGTCACCAGTTCCATAATAGCTAATGCAGCCGCAGAGAATGAAACTAATGGGAAATTTATTTCTAGTGACGATACACTCACTTCTTGGATCTTCTCTGAATCTTCGTACCGATGTACCGAATTCCATCAGACTGATTGAGATTACATTTCGTCTTGTCAGTGGAGATGACCCTCTTCCAATCATTTTCCGTCCAAATCCGGTGAGCTGTGAAATTCATAAATTCCTGGGCTTGGTAGGTAGGTAGGTAGGTGTGGTTGTGACAGCATGCTATGCTGAAACATAATTAGCGCAGAGGCGCCGTTTTAATACCACAACTCAAGTGACCTAAATTGTTGTAGAAACTGACGTTGGACTTGTGGGAAAGGAGAGAAAGGATTATTTAAAACCACCCCGTGGCATTGAGGAAACTGATGATGTCCCCGATGCTTGTCTCCGCTAGCTCACTAATATTATCAAAAAGGTGTCTGCCAAGTATACGGTGTCTGACCCTACTAACGGCCGGACACTTACAAAGGAAGTGAAGGATTGTTTCAGGCTCATTGGCCATATTGGAGCTACGACAATGTGCATTAAAAGTAATGAACAGTCTGGCTGCGTGGACCCCAATGGGCCAATGGCCAGTGCTAATTGCCAGAACTCTAGCAATATATGCCTGGTTTCTGTTTAATAGCAAAGATTCTACCCTTAAGGGCCCCCAAAGGAATGTTGATATCCTCCGCACGGGAGCAGTCAAGGGCAGATCCCTGCCTCGCCAATTCATCAGCCCTTTCGTTTCCGTCAATGTTACTATGACCAGGCATCCAGATGAGGCTGATCCTAGACCTATGGCAAGCTCCTCATTGCATTGTTCAACAAGTTTGGAGGAGGAAGCCGCAGATACGATGGCTTTAAAAGCGGCCTGGCTATCAATGAAAATGGCTATGGTGTTAAGTTGTATCGATGTATGTTTGAGGAGACGGCACGCCTCTCGTACAGCAAGAACTTCCGCCTGGAATACGCTGAATGAATTGGGTAGACGGAATGAACTAGAGATATTGAGGGATTCAGAAAAGATTCCCGCCCCGCCCCTACTCCGCAGTCCATTTTCGACCCGTCAGTGAAAATTGTTGTTTTGAACTCGTTTGTCACCGTGCCACATTTCCATTCCGCCCTGGAAGGGAATCTCACCGTGAGATCATTGCGAAAGTTCACCCTGGGAGTTATGTAGTCGGTCGGATTTGTCGCCAACTCCCGAGGTAGCAGATTAAGGATGCTGTTGTGGCCGTAGAGACTATCGCACCAGCTACCTGTTTCTCTTAATCTAACCGCACTACATGCTGATATGTACTTTATATGAAGGTCGAGTGGTATAAGGTGAAGGATTACGTTCAAGGCTTCAGTTGGGCATGTTCTCATCGCCCCTGTAGCACCTAGAGCCGCAGTCCTTTGTACTTTGTTGATGAGTTTTGTAATGTATGCTTTATTAACCGCCGGCCACCAAACTAGCGATCCATAGGAAAGAATAGGGCGCACCACCGCAGTATACATCCAAATGACCATCTTCGGACGGAGTCCCTATTTCTTACCGAATGTTTTGCTACAATCATAAAAAGCCACACAGGCACAGGTACTTAGCACTAGATGATAACTAGAGTAATTGGTTATTAAGCCGTGGAGGCGTGAAAGCCGGTATTTTGGTTTTTGTGGTAAAGAGCATCAGTTCAGTTTTGCTCGGATTCACGCTAAGTCCACACCCAGTGGCCCATGTGCTAATCTTATCCAAGGCACCTTCCATAATCTCACTCATCACTGGAGGAAACATCCCCGATACCAACAATATAACATCATCCGCATACGCGACAACCTTAACACCGTCTCGGACGAGCCTATATAGTCACTAACCACTTGCTAATAAACTCCCCTACACCCAGTTGGGACAGAGCTTCCCGAATCGATTTGGTACTAACGATATTGAAAGCACCTTCAACATCTAAGAAGGTGGCGAGAGTAAATTGTTTGTACTGTATTGTCTTTTCTATCGTTCGCACAACTTCATGGAGCGCCGTCTCAGTCGATCGCCCCTTAGTTTTTTCATTGGCTTGACGTAGCCTTATTTTTTTTTAGCTCCTTTTCTAGAACTTTTTCTTCATATTTTTAGAAATTTAGCTCTAGATTTCGCGAACTCATAGAACGTCCCTCTTTCCAGCAGCGACATCTACCTACGAAGGGTCTGTAAATGAAGCATGCTTTCTTACACGAATTTTTGCAGTAGACGTCTTGAATATCGTGCGGTGATAAAGTTCTTCGTTTTGGATGGATTAACCCTTAAGGAAATTCATCCAAGGTTGACAAAAGTTTACGGGGACTCTGCTGCTTCCATGTCAACCGTTAAAAAGTGGGCAGCTGAACTTAGACGTGGTCGCAGGTCCCTCGAAGATGACCCACGTGAAGGACGGCCAAAAACCGCAACAACACCCGAAACCATCGAAAAAGTGCATGATATCGTGTTGGATGATAGGCGAGTGAAGGTGAGTGAGATAGCTCAGGCTGTGTGTATATCGAAAGAGAGGGTACGAAACATCTTGCACAAAAACTTAGGGATGTGAAAGCTCCGCGCAAGATGGGTGCCGCATTTGCTGAATGCCGATCAAAAGCAAATGCGCAAACGATTTTCGCGGCAATCTTTGGACCGATTCAATAGGGATCCGACCGATTTTTTGCGGCGATTTGTCAGCATGGATGAGACATGGGTCCATCACTACACGCCAGAAACAAAACAACAATCGAAGCAGTGGGCGGAAGCTGGTGGTTCAGCGCCAAAGAAAGTGAAATCGATCGCATCTGCCGGAGAGGCAATGGCCAGTGTGTTTTGGGATGCGAAAGGGATCCTGTTAATTGATTACCTCGGGAAAGGCAGAACAATTACGGGCGAATATTACTCTAACTTTCTTAACCAGCTGGATGCCAAAATTCGGGAGAAGATGCCTAGCTTGACTAGCTGTACACAAGTGTGCGTTGGGGATGGGAAAAATGCGGGATTTGGGGTACGATTTGCTCGGCCATCTCCCCTATTCACCTGATTTGGCACCCTCAGACTTTCATCTGTTCCCAAATTTGAAGAAATTAGTTTCTGGGAACATCCAATACAGAAGTTGAGAGGGCCATAGATGAATATTTTCACAGCCTTCCAGACTCTCACTTCCGAGGAGGAATACTGATGTTGGAGAAACGCTGGACCAAGTGTGTTGAAGTCAAGGGAGATTATGTAGAAAAATAAAATCATTTTTTTGCTTGAAAATCGCAGCCTTTCATTGTCAGGCCGAGAAGTTTTCAGCTTGCTCTCGTATGTGTACAATTTTCAAATACGAGTATGAAAACATATAATTTCATTCCATATGGGTTGCAACAGGTCTATATGTATCTTCAGTAAATTCAATTGAGCGATACCTTTGGTGTCTACACCTCTACATTTTTGTTAGTTTTCGACGGGAACGTAAATACCAATCCAACTCACTTTCCAATATTTTGGCATTTAATATTTTTATGTAATTTTACGGGAAGGACTAGGGCTATAAAAATGTGTTTTACCACTTTTAATCAAAACATTCCCGCCGCCATTGCCGCTGCCACCTTTTCTCAAGGGAGCAGGAAGAGCTTTTTTTATTTCAATTTCGTTTGATTAAATTTTACCCTTCCTTGTGTAGGCTGTGTATTTGTAGACATGCTCTACGCCATCTGATAACGTGTGCTTTTTTTTTTTTTTGCCTTTTCGCTTATATTAGGGTTACAAGAGAATGAGAGAAAAGTGTGGTAGATATAATATTTATTTTTATTTTTTTTTACTTTTTTTCTCACTCATCATGATGGCTTCATTCATTATTTGTACAAATACATAAAATGTACAAACGAATAAAATGTTGTACAGGAAATTGTTGATGTTGATATTGATATTGGGAACTCGAAATATGGATTTGTCCTGTTTCTAGATAGGTAAACATGAAAAAAAGAAGAGAATATAGGAAGCAACTGATCCAGTTCATGCTATAGAGAATAAGGTTCTCGTTCTATATACAGGTAATGAATCCTCATTCGTCAATATTTGTGCAAGTAGTGATGACGCAATAATCGATTTATCCCATTTATCCGATTTATTTACGTTGCCTTAAAGTTAAAATATGATACTACAGTACTTTGCCATATTATTGTAACATAATGTAGCATAATAACTACACCCAAAAGTAAGCAACACAAAATTACATTCCGAAGTGTCTTTTCGGAACACATTCGAGGTTCGTGTCCACGGAAGAGAAGGAATATGTCTAAGACGACGTCGCGGAATTAAGAGAGAATTATAACCACAAGAGATTATTGGCTGCAGCTGTCATCTTGGAATTATTACATCAGAATTTTCGTGTTCCAATGTTCGAAGAATTTGCTAGAAGTTTCTGGCTATCAGAAGTGCGACTATATAGGACAGATGGCGATCGAGGCAGGGGCAGTTGGTTTTCGAACCGCACGAAGAGATTGGAAAAGCGATAATAGGCGAAGTTGTAATTTTGTGATAAATTGAAAGTTAAGAATTAACAAGAAGAAGTAATTAGTTTGGATTTGCGAATTAAGTAATTGAAATGAGATAGTGATTTGAGAAGTTGTTCTATAGACTAGAAAATAAAGAAATAATTTCACAGAATAACGTTTTATCTACTCGAGCATATTACATTATTATATAGGCCCAATCGAGTACGACTCGTTCCTTCACTTGGTTCTAAAATTGTTCGTGTTTATGTTTTCGTCGTATTTTAACCTTACACTCCGAATGCTTGGCACCCTATTTTAGAAATTTTGCACCTGGTAGTTAGTTAACCCTTCTTTTTTATGTCTGCCTGTTCCTCCTGTTCTGCCCTCATATGTAGAGAACCCCCTTTGTTTTGGCTTTTGTTCACAGAAAGAAATGTTCCTAGAAAGTGAAGAGTTGAAAACAGCCAATTCCAGAAAGTGAATCTGGGACCCCTGAAGGAATATCAATTATCCCCAAAATATCGGGGAAGTGTGTGGAGTATTTTGCGCCCTGAGTTTTGAATTGTCCGTCTGGATTTCCTCCGGTGAACAAAAGGCAAAATAAACAGCGCAATAAAAGCATGAGGTGAGCCAGCAGCCAGGCTGGAAGATCACAGTGTGGGGTATGAAATGAAGACCAAGGTAATAAAATGACGAAAGTATAGACCTAATTGTTTCGCTGCACATGGCCTTGAGATTCCGAATATACCACGTGTAAATCCGAAAGTCGTTGTTGTTACTTCCTTTTGACGAATAACGTCAAGGTATTATCCGAGGTATGTTGTTGCATCATTCTTGTGACGGAATTTGTATTAAAAGTGACAGTGAAAGCGTATAAAGCAAGCCGAGTTCGTATTGTACTTTTATTCTAAATCTAGTTTAAGCTCTTTTGTTTCTCAAATGAATAACCAAATTATTTGCCCTTTAGAAGCATTACTGGATTGGACGTCCAACAATGGTAACTACTTTCCTTGCATACTGTAGTCCCTCAAATCTTTGATGTCCTTAATTTAATAGTGTACGTGATCAAATTTGAAACAACACAATTAGCCATTACAATATATAACAAAATCTAAATTTACCAACGTACTTGCGTTCGAAATGTCAACAAGTCTAGTTAAAATAATGCACCGTAAGCGTCTTATCCACGTAGACTACAAAATTTACTATGACGGTCGAGTACCAACAAGGGATGAACCGTACAGACGGAGTAGGTCATCGATTTCATAGAAGAATAATATTCCGAGGAGATACGTGCGTGATTACCTCTTTTCAAAGAGTGATCACTCCTTTCGAGTACCCGATGACTATTCGGGTCGACACTTTAGTGATTGTAGTAGTGGTGGTAATGGTTGTTACCCCCGAAGGAGAACAATTTCATGGCTTATCTTTCACGAAGCGAACGTACTTAACCCCCATTTAAGGAAGGAAATCACTCGCACAAAAAGTGTTTTTATGGCATAGGCTAAGAACTCTTCAGGTCAATGAATTGGAGGTGAAATGTTCGTTTCTAAGTGGCTTATTATTTCCATTGCTCCAACAAGTAGATACATTGCGAATAATTAGAACAATGTCTAGGTAGTTGGTTATTGTGACAATGTAGGTGGGTGCTTAGTATATCGTAGACATAAAAAACGGTTGACTTTTGATATTTTTTAGGTCATTCCTGGATTGTACGAATATGTAGAGAAAATATTTGCACACTGTTGTGGATATATTTTAGATGCAAATATAGCAAACTCAAAAGGAAATTTAACATCGCTTCCAATTCAGGATTAGTATATAATCGTATTAGAAGTTCAAGTGAATCTCTCACATAACGGTAAAATTTATTGAAGGCAAAATGAGACACAAGCACTTTAGTCTATAATCGTGTACTACTAGCGCAGTATTTTAGAAAATTACCACTTTACACTAAAATAAAATACCAACAATTTTACTACCCAATAACTACTATGGGCGGTCATTTTGACTGGCATACAATTTAAATGAAGAAAGTAATGCAAAGGAAAAGAAATCATGGTTTCTAAATAACCTTCATTGCATTAGATCATTATACTAAATCAATACGTGAGCACGGCCGATTTGAAATTGGCGCCATTTCTAACAGAGATGGTTTTATTGTGTGAAAGTTGGCAGTAGTGTTCAGCTGTCAATGCCATTTCATCATAGGAACTACAGATGCGACGGAGAAAATTTATAACGCCGACTGTGCGGGGAACGAAATCAGTCGATCGGGCTCCTAAGTCGGTAGAGCGAGTTGCTAAGCAAACTGAGCGGGCTCGTAAGCCAGTTGTACAGACTCCTAAGCCGGCTGAAAGGACACTCGAATCAGCAGTGCAGACTCTTGAACCAGTCAATCAGCCCTCTAAGCTGATTAAAAGTACGTCGAAGTCGTCCACTAAAAAGACTGAACGAAAAATAACCTCGGATAAGCCAACGAATCCCAGTTTTCTGACGAATTCTCAGGCTGCAGTCAAAGCAACCAGACGAAACGACGGGCCACCATCTGATCCGTTAAAAGAAATTCAGAATTGCATTTACACTAAGTGCGAGAAACTATGTGAAACGAACAAACGAATTCTCGAACGCCTCAGTAACGTCAAAAGCTTTTGTATGGCTAACTTTATATCTAAATCTAAGTAGATATGAACTCTTTGCTTAAAATTGTAACATGGAATACAAACGGACTCTTACAAAAATCTAACGAATTAGAAATTTGTTTAATGAGAGAAAATATCGACATATGTTTGATCTCCGAAACCCATCTAACAAGGGAATCGCAAATAAAGATAAGAGGCTACGTTGGTTATCACCTCTATCATCCTTCTGATAGAGCGCGGTGCGGTTCGTCCTTATTCATTAAAACTAACATCGAACACTCGGTCGATATAAACATAGAGATGGAAAAACTTCAGATGTGCGCGGTAAGGGTTAAAAATAAACACCTGAGCTACAACATAGCGTCTGTTTAGTGTCCGCCGCGATGCTCGCTTGAAAAAGACGACTACTTTCGTGTCTTCAATGCCCTTGCCTCAAATTTCCTTATTGGTGGAGATTTTAATGCGAAGCACACCTTCTGGGGTTGAAGATGTACATCATCTAAAGGAAAAATTCTCTACGAAGTGGCAAATGAATTCGGTTGTTGTTTTTATTCGACAGGAAAACCCACCTATTGGCCAACCGACTCAGAAAAAATTCCCTAACTATGAAAAAATTCCGTACAGTCGAAGAAAGTTTTGATTTCTCTTATGACCATTCTCTTATAATTTTATTACTTGGTGAAGCTTTGTCCAGGAAAAAGGACCTCCAAGACTTACTAGCAATAGAACAAATTGGGAGGGATTTAGGAATGATTGCGAAACAAATATCGCCTTAAATGTATCAATTAAAACACCTTGTGAACTGGAGGACGAAGTTGATCGTTTCGTGGAAGCAATCCAAAGAGCGGCATGGAGAAACACTCCTTCTAGAAGCTATAAGATTAAAAGTATCCAAGTGAAATCATTGAACTGATGAGGGAGAAAAGAAAAGCACGAAAGAAACGGCAAATCACTCGTGCACCGCAGCACAAAAAGATCCTTAACCGACTATGCAATCGCCTTAGAGATAGTATTCGGGAATTTAAAAGCAATAAGATAGCGACGTACCTTGCAAATCTCTCCACTGGAAGAGAATCAAGCTATTCACTTTGGAAAGCACTAAAAGGCATCCGGAAACCTCAAATGCAAGTGCCGCCAATTCGGGAAAACGATAGAACTTGGGCCAAAAGCGAAAAAGAAAAGGCAGAACTTAGAAGAAACGTTTAGTCATTCGACGGCCCTTTGATAATGCCCGACTTGTAAAAAAATTTGTATTAATTAAACTGAGGGAAGTGATTAAAAATCTAAAGTCTGAAAAGGCACCGGGTTACGACTTGATAAAGGCGCAGATGTTCAAGGAATTACCGAATAAAGCTCTTATCAAACTGCTATATTTGACTAACGCTTCGTTCAGATTGCTCTTCGTTCCGAGACAATGGAGAGTCGCAGAGTTTATAATGGTGCCGAAACCAGGCAAACCTTTGAATGAGAAGAAATCATATCGGCCTTTTCCCTATTGCCGGTTGCCTCTAAAATATTCAAAAAACTACTTTCTAAACGACTACAACCCGTAATCGACGAAAGACGTCTCATTCCTGACCATCAGTTTGGATTTAGAATCAAACATTCTACAATCGACCAAGTCCACAAAATAACTGACGTGATTGAGAAAACTCTCGAAGAAAAAAAGATTTGTTGTGGTGTATTTCTTAATGTCTCACAAGCCTTCGATAAGGTTTGGCACGAAGGCTTGGAGTATAAATTGTAACGACTACTGCCACGGCAACTCTTTCTAATCTTACGATCGTACCTCACCGAAAGACTTTTTCGTGTTAAGCACGGAAATGATTATTCTGCCCGGAGTCCCACAGGGAAGAGTCCTTGGCCCACTTTTATATGTACTCTACACGCGTGATATCCCGCAGGAAAGACACTGCGTCGTCGGCACGTTTGCGGACGATACGGCGATATTGACAACGGGCGATACAATTGAAGCAGTAACTGAAAAGCTGCAACATGCTATTAATAAAGTCCACACTTGGACGATTTCCTGGCGTATTGTGCTGAACGAAAGCAAATCTACCCACGTCAACTTTACCTACAAAAAAGTGGACAGATTACCAGTATATTTAAAGTCGGCTCAAATACCATACGCGAACGAAGCAAAATATCTAGGAATGACTCTAGATGTTAAGCTTAAATGGAAATCGCACGTAAAAAAGAAACGCGACGAGCTCGAAAACAAATACCGACAAATGTACTGGCTACTCGGAAGACATTCAAAGTTGAGCCTACATAACAAACTGCTTATCTATAAGCAAGTGCTAAAGCCAGTGTGGACGTATGGTCTACAACTATGGGGTTGTACCAGGAAAAGCAATAGAAACATCCTACAAACTTTTGAAAATAAAGTTCTTAAAACGATCGTTAGCGCACCGTACATGGTACGTACGTAACGAAGATATTCATAGGGACCTGGGAATTCCTAGCGTCGTCGAAGAGATAACAAATTTTGCTCGTAAACACAAAGATCGTGTTCACGGCCATTGTAACCATACCGTCATTCAACTACTTGACGCGAACAATGCAATTCGTCGCCTGCAAAGGACAAAACCTTTTGACGTCGCGTCATAGTATATGTCGGTCGTGAAAACAGCAGGAACTTTCATTTGAATTCAACCTGCCTAAAGCGCTACATTCTTTTTAAATTACACACGAACATCTTTTTTCCAAAAATCACGAGTCTCGTAAGCGAAAATAAAACTGCTGAATAAGCCTCGGCTTAGTTGTAGTATTAATCTTGAAGAGTGGTGTTTTTAGTGAGTAAAAATCTCACAATACCATAAGAACGCGCGGTCGGGCCTTATGGTGTCTTTAGAAGAAAAAAAATAAAAATTTCATCATTGAAAGCTTGATGCCACAACAACGTGTTTTAGTGATTAAAACATTTTATCAAAATGGTTCATCAATTACTCGTATTGCAACACAGCGTAAATTAAGTGATTTTTTTGGTCGACGTAAAGAGCACTATTCAAAAAATTATCCACAATTTCAACAATCTCTATGTACACAATAAACGATTTACCGAAGTCAGAACCACATAGTACAGTCCGGAAACTTCGATTCGTTGTCGTGCTCAACAAATTGGGATTTCTTTAACGTCTACGTGGAAAATTATGTATCGCGACATGCATTTATTTTCATACAAAATTCAAGTGTCTCAAGAAAATGACCATGGGACAAGAGTACAAAAATTTACCAATTGAATAGAGATGGTCCTGAATTTTTTCAAAAATTGCTTATTAGTGACGAGACGCATTTTGACCTCAATGGAGCTGTAAACAAACAGAATAGCCAGATATGGGGAGCATGAACGGCCTTTTCATTCTCGTAGAGTGGCAGTTTGTTGTGCGATTTGGTCTGGTGAGATATTTGGACCTTTTTCTTTTTGTTGCTGGCGATCGATATTGTGCGATGTTACAACATTTTTGTTTGCCTGAAGTTGCTCGGCTTCGTTTCCTAAACATGTAGTTTCAACAAGATGATACCACATGCCATACAGCCAGGTTAACAATGGAAATTGTGAAACAGGCATTGTCAGGCAGCAGTGGCGTGGGGTGAAATTTCAAGAGAGGGAAGCCGAAAAAATGTTAAGTAAAATGTTTTATTCAAGACTTACCATTTTGGTGCTTATTCGAAACACAGACTTTAGATATGCAATCTTAGCCACCTTTGTTATACTTTAAGTCATTGGAATTTACGTAGACAATAAGCTCATCGCATAAAAAAAGTCGATCTGGGCAGAATAATCTATAAAAGTTATTGATAACTCGGAGCGTTGTTAAATATAAAAAAATTAGCAATTACAATTATGTGCTACCTATTTGTACTCTAAAGCTATCCTACGTTTCTTTTTTTTACGAATTCTGCTAAAACTCTTTCATACAAATTTGAGTTATTTTTAATTTCTAAAAGAAGGTGCTTTTGATAGATAAAAGTTCCAGGTCTGAGAGTCTTTCTTCTTTGTGGGAATTTCTTAAGTGTGGACTATTTTTAAAGTCGAAAAAGATCTTTCGACTGAGGCCACAGTCAAAGGCAGGGTTAAAAAGATTTCACACAATGTTAGACCTTGGGAAAAAGTATCTCTAAGCATTTCCGTATTAAAATGCTTATAAAGTTGTAAAACCTCAAGCCTCTCAAGTGTATAAAACTTTGAGTTCCTTTTTTTTGAAGTAGTAAAATTAAAAATTCCATAAAATAGGGTAATTAAAGAAGATATTTTGTAATTCGGCATTGAATTAAGAAAATATATGAACTAAATGAACAATACCTATTCTTAATCTCATATTTTCTATAATTTGTATTTGAATCATTATTAAGTAGTCGGCGTTTGCGTGGAGGTTCTGAGCAGTTACTTACGCTCTCATAGATTGAGTCAAATGAGTTTAAAAATTCAGAATGAATCCATGACTCAAAACCCCCGATCTCTTGCTTCGCAAGCTCTATGTCTTCTCTGCAATTGAATAAGACGTTCACTGTACGCGAATGATATTGCCATCGAGTCTCTGATACCCCGGAATGCCAGCTCTTGTTTTCCTAGAAGAACTACAGTGTCTATGAAACGCTTCATTAAATCGCGATTGCGATCAACTTTTCTATTATGAGCCTCATAAGAATTACCTAAAAAAATCAGTTAAACAACACTCAAAATTAACTAGACACATCTTGTCTAAGAATAATAAGAATGTTCAATGGGGCACCTCTTGAGTAGATTTATAATTACTTACTTGGTATATAGCTAATAACTATTCACTTAGCTCACTCACTATTTTATAATAATTTAATAATTTAAAACACTAACTTAACTACCAACATGTAATTGCTAAATTTTAAAATTTTCTAATAATTAGCAGTCACACAAATTTGCATCCAAATTTTCAATAAATCACGCACAATTACACAACCGATTTGCAACTGTCATTCCAAATATGCAAAAAAAAAATACCCAACAAGTAAGAAAAACCTCAAATGTCGTTCGAACCACTACATCACCCAATAACTCGATTTTCGTCGGCTTATTTTGTTGCCTACAATAAAAAAAAACAAAACTCCTTCGAACTAAAACCTTTCTCCTCCAGTAATGTTCATCCACAAAAGCCGAGAAATCGCGGTTTATTTTCCTCATAAGCGAATGTATGTTAGACAAAGAAATCGCAAATAAACTTCTACTAAAGGGTGGTTAAGTTTTAAGGGCCGATGTTGATTTTGAATAAAACACAAATTATTTAGGAAATTACTGTCATTTCTTTTTATTATGATAATATTGGTATGGTTCAATTATGTATGGAACAAAATATCGGCCAAATGGCCGCCGCGACCTCGGCGGCACACCTCCATCCGATGGTCCAAATTTTCGATAACGCTGAGGCATAGTTGAGGTTCTATGCCGTTAATGTGCCGAATTATCTCATCCTTTAGCTCTTGAATTGTTGCTGGCTTATCGACGTACACCTTTTCTTTCAAATAACCCCAAAGAAAGAAGTCCAACGGTGTCAAATCACATGATCTTGGCGGCCAATTGACATCGCCACCACGTGAGATAACACGGCCATTGAATTTGTCGCGCAAAAGAGCCATTGTTTCATTAGCTGTGTGGCAAGTGGCACCATCCTGTTGAAACCACATATCGTCCACATCCATATCTTCCGATTCGGGCCATAAAAAGTTCGTTATCATCTTACGATAGCGAACACCATTCACAGTAACTGCCTGACCAGCCTCATTTTGGAAAAAATACGGCCCGATGATGCCGCCAGCCCATAAACCGCACCAAACAGTCACTCTTTGTGGGTGCATTGGTTTTTCGACAATCACTCTTGGATTATCATTCGCCCAAATGCGGCAATTCTGCTTATTGACGAATCCACTGAGGTAAAAATATGCCTCATCACTGAAGATGATTTTCTTCGAAAATTGATCATCCAATGTTGCCATTTCTTCCCACCATTGTGACCATTGACGACGCTTGAAATGGTCAAGAGGCTTTAGTTCTTGAGTCAATTGCACCTTGTAAGCGCGTAAATGCAAGTCTTTATGCATAATGTTCATCAACGACGAGCGTGAGAGGTGCAATTGTTGGGCACGACGACGAGTTGAGGTGGACGGCTCTTCAGCCACACTATCGCGAACAGCAGCAATATTTTCTGCAGTACGAGCTGTACGAGCATGCATTGGTGTTTTCACATCTCCTGCAGACCCGGTTTGCACAAACTTTTGCACGATTTTTCCGATTGTACGCACATTTGGACGATTAAATTGACCGAAAGAATCACGAAATGCACGATATGCATTTTGATTTGAACGCGCATTTTCATAATAAGCCTGAATAACTTTAACGCGTTGCTCGATTGTGTATCTTTCCATGGTTCAAATTGAGTTAGTCTGAAATTGAGAAATGTCAAATGAAATGCAGAAAAAAACTTGACGTTTAGGTGTGGTTCACATTCAACATCGGCCCTTAAAATTTAACCACCCTTTATATGCCAGAAAGGAATAGAGGTGAAAGTTCGAACTGTGAAGAAATGAATGCATAAGCCGGAAAATGAACGGCTTCTCAAAAAAAAAAATTCATTGCACGCTCTCTCGCTAGAGGAGTTCATACTTGTCCCGCCTATGTGTGCGAGTTTGTGTATGAGTAAAAATGAATAAACAACCGAAGTGGCATTTCATCTTCGAGCGTGTATAACGTTATGATTTATGAATGAAAAATGGTTTGATGAACAAATAATTGTATGTGATGGTTGGCAAGTGGGAAAATAAAAATGTTTGATATTTGGAAAGGGAAGCCGGAAGAAATCGGCTTGTATGGACGCCACGCCACTGTCAGGCAGTGTCTAGGGTTATTTAAAGTACCGGTTGTACACTATCAAACCAATATACGCAACTCAATTGCAGATATTCCAGATGACATGCTGCAGAATGTGATAAAAAATGTGATTGAATGGGCAAGCTTTTGCGCTTGTGCTAGAGATGGCCATTTGGTCGACATTATTTTTCGTCATTAATGGCATTGAATACGTAATACATTTATAACAAAATCCAAAGATTTATGTGTTTGTTTTTTAAGTTTAAGTCCCAAAAACAGCATTTTCCTCAATAGTGCAGGAGGAGTCAATAAGCCATATTTTCAATAAATCTGTTCGACATTGCAACATTAGAATTTGATCCTCCCTAAAGAATAACAACTCAGCGACTGTGATGCCTTTTTCGTAGAGCACAAGTAGATGGCTTGCAAACAAAAACCATTTTAGAAAACTTTTAAGGTTCGAGTGTCTGCCGGTCTCTTTGATTGGATTCAGCTTGTGCAATTGCTTGCGTTTAGCGAGGGCATGCCGAGATTAACCCTTTCCGGTAGAATCTGCAAAGTTGTTCCATGTCTGGCAAGGTGATTCGCCCTACAATTCCCTAGAGTGTCCCTTTTCCCCAGCACCCAGCACAGGTTTATGTTGAATTGCTCAGCCATCTTGTTAGGAAACGAGCGACAATCTAGAGCTACCTTTGATATAGACGAGATCGATTCCAGAGTAATATCATTATCAATATTCCTGGCAGATATTACACTCCATTCTTTCATCTGGGAAGCGGAAAGATGTGCTAACGTTTAACATGTCGGAGAAAACACTGCTCCCCAGTCCATCGATTGCCTTTGAACTATCTATACGGATTCGTTGTCCAGGGCCACGTCTCTCTCCCAGTCTTGTCTAGATGAGATAGTATACCGTCTTATCCCGTCTTATCCCATTCCGATTATGATAACTTTTTGTATGGGAATACACTAATTCGTTTGCCTTATTCCTGCGTGAACACTTGGTCTTTAAAGCGGACATTCGGTCTTCCTTATCGTCTGGTATACGGGGACAAAGATTCAAAAACACTCACAATTTGAGCGCTACTTTCCTTTCGATCCATGTGACTAAACCAATGTACTCGTTGGGCCTTGACTTCTTGAACAACATCCGCACCTTGGTACAGATCATTAAGTTCATGGGTGTGTCTTCCTACCGAACATTTTTCACTACAATAACCCTACTAAGGTTTTATAAATATTTGACTTACTATCGATCTGTAAAGCCGAAGCCAACTCTGCTGCATGAAAAAAAAGTGTGGGCCTTTTTGTAGATAGCTTATTCAGCTGATTCGTAACATACGAGCCTAGGTTTACCAAATTCTTGACATATTTATATGAGTAAAATATATCGCATAGTAATGATTTTTTAAGGACTTTTATTCTGATCTTGTATCAGTCATTTCACTTTGCAAACTTCATCAAAATTGGTTCAGCGGTTAGACATGTGAGATCAACTTTAAAAGACTGACAGGGAGTCAACAATATGGCGCTCCGCAATGGTACCAACTTACGCAGTATACATATACGTTTCCATTGATTGAAAATTGACCTTATTCTCAGTTCATTATTGAATTTCCTAAACTTTAAGTAGTCCCAGAATGAAAAACATGGGGCGGGATTGATAGTCGAAACGTAGGCCGGGCTAAGACTGGACCTTTGCTGTCTAAGCAACGATTTTCTTTAAGATGTAGATTCGATTGTTGTTTTGAAAGAAGAATTCTTCGAGTAATTTTTGTTTCCATTTATATCGGAGGGGAATGAAGGAGAAGATACAATAACGAACTATACCTGTTATATAGCGACATCGACCTAGTCAGAAGGATTCGAATTAATGGCTTTAGATGGCTTGGACATGTAGAGCTAATGGACATCAAGCCCGGAAAGTCTCCGGAAAGCCTGGAAAGTCTTCGAATCTAAAAAAACTAAAGTTAAAGTACTAAAAATATCTAATATTTGTATCTATATATGTATGTATATAAAAGTGAAACTCTGTATATAAGTTCCATATGGACTCCTAAACCCTTCACTTTACAAAGGCGTAGCAATGCGCGCGGGTATTCGCTAGTAAAAAATAAAATACATTTCATACTCAAAATTAAGTAAACGTTGCTATTTATAGAAACACACGAGTATTTAAAAACATTTGTCGCTAGACAAGTCCACCTAGAATTAGTGTTTACGGTAGCATCCAGCTTTAATTTAAGTTTGCATGTAGCCATAGGCATACCCAGTAATCTTTTGCCCGGAAGGATGGGTATTGTTATTCCATGTCTGGCAAGTTCGTCAGCTTTACAATTCCCTGGAATATGCTTATCCCCCGGCACCCAAATTAGGTGAATGTTAAACTGCTCCGCCATCTCTATAAGAGACGTTCGGCAGTCTAGAGCTGTTAAAGAATTTGTTAAGGAAGATTCCAAGGATTTGATTGCGGTTTGGCTGTCTGAAAAGATGCGGATATCAATGGACGATATCACGTTTTCCTCTGAAGGGCACTAAGTTTGATTTAATTTCATTGTAAATGCAAAACGGAAATACATTACCGTTATTTAGAATGAAATGCATTCTGTACGAACATGAGTGTGAGACTTGTTTTGATGTGTTGCAACTTTGTTATAATTTGCGCGCGCCGAAGGGGATATGAATATCCTTAAAAGGGGGAAGAAGTACAGAGGAGGAGCCAGTTCACGTTGACTTTAAATGTTTGAAGGTCGTAGTGATGGGGAAATATAGAGCCTGGTAGATCATTCCACATTCTTGTCGTTCGGCTTACAAACGAATCCCTATATTTGACAGTACGACCGAAGTTAGGCCTTAGGGTGAACTGATGTGCATTCGAAGCATGACGGGTATTGCGGGTGAAATTTTGAAGGGGAGGAATGCAACTGGCTATTTCGCTGGAGCATTTTATATAAAAAAAAAACGACAAAACAGGGAGAGACATGAGACATTCCTCCGATGTTCAAGTTCAATGTATGGAATTCACAATGTCTCTATCATCTGATGTCAAACTCTCTCAAATGCCTTTGAAATATCAAGCGCAACCATCTTAATTTCGCCGAAGTGATGGAGAGATTGGTTGCACTTCTCGGTGAGATATGCCATTAAATCGAAAACCATCTCAACCCATCTCCCAACTCATTAAGGAGTTTTCGTGAATCGAGATATTTCATAAGCTGCCGATTTATCAGCGTTTCCATGACCTTGGAAAGAAGGGACGTAAGTGCAATGGGTCGGTAATTAGACGGGGAGGAAGATTCGCCTTATTTAGGGAAAGAGCCCTGAAGAGTAGGATAGACAGAAAAGCTTACGCAGAGGTTTTGCCAGCGTAGAAGAACACCTATTCAGAACTATGGGGGAATACCATCTGGACCAGCGGATTTGTGTATGTTAAGACACAACCAAAAGTATATGAGTACTCCTGCAACTGTACGAGTGCGAAAGTTGACATGTCACATGAAAAATTCGATGCTCTCAAATACAGGTGGAGGCAAAGCATTATTTGGCAGCGTGGAGTTCGCTGCAAAGTGAGCAGCAAGCAGATTGGCTTTGTCTAAGGAGCTGACAGCTGGAATATCATTGTAAGTGTGCATGGGGATGGTTCACTCCCTTGTTCCCTTTACAAATATTTTATTTTTTTATTGTCGGTGAAATACAGTTAAAAAGAATTACAGTGAACGTAGAAGTACTACGTTTAACTTGCAATTTCAAAATAGTTCATATTTTTGACGGAAATATAAAATCGAACCTACTGTACGAATACGAATAAAATTAATTTGAATTTATTGACTTTCCATTTTTGGGAAGCTGCTGGAAAATTCAACCCGGTTTGTAATGATTTGACAAAAGGGTTAAATAAGTCTGCCTTGTCTGCATCATGCATCATTCTCTATAATTATCACTCCTGCTCCTAGAAGTCCTCTATCTTTTACTCCAGTACTAAGGTTAGATTAGGTAGATGGATGCCTTGTGACAAATAGAGTCACTGCTCACTTGGAGCAATAAATTCGGGTCCATTGTGCCCAATCATTTAACCCTGGAAACGCTGTAAAGTCTGCTGTTAGAACCACCTAGATAGTGAAATAAATCTCAGGAGGTCCGTAAGCTCTATATTACTTAAGTCCTCCAATTCCGAGAAAAAGTAACTTCTTCATTCTTGTAACGGATAGGGCAGGACAATCACACAGCAGGTGACGAACTGATTCAATTTCATCTTCGTCCCTGCAGCTTCTACAATAGTCGTTATGTAGCACACCGAGTCGCTCCGCGTGAACTACACTGGCACAATGACCAGTGATTATTCCAGAAACGACCCGTGTATTATAATGACTAAATTTCACCGAGAAGTTGATCTCTTTTTGCTAAAGGCCCTGGCTGTTGTGCATGTTTCCAGATGAATCCATCGTCTGTTTGCTCAATCGGTGGTTTCATCTTCTATTTTCTTCCGTAGGGAACTGATTCCGATTGCTACAAAAGGGAGCGTCCGCGATTAGTGCAGCGCCGACCCTTTCCTAGCAAGCTCGCCAGCCCTTTCATTTCCTTCGATATCCATATACCCTGGAACCCAGCAGAGGATCACCGCATTGGCTCTGGATATTCCATTTAAGACTGATTTGCAGGTCGTCACAAGCCTTGATCTAATTACAGCAGAGTCCAGAGTCTTAATAGCTGCCTGGCTGTCTATATATGTAGATAGTTATCGTTTTACCAACGATATTACTCTCGCGTATAATTTCCGCAGCCTGTATGATGGCTGTGATTTCGGGCCTCACAATAAACTCCGGCTCCTGTGCCAACGTCGGTATAGAACGCCAGTTCCTTTTTCTTCATGGTTCTTAGGTTCCTCCAGTGCGTTCTGTCAGGAATTCTTAAGTTGAATCTCCTTTCAAATGATAGCGTAAGCATCATGAAATCAGTTTCTGCTGATCTGCTGGTAGTTCCGTAAATGCTCGATGACCACAATCGGTCTTCTATCAGTCTTACAGCGGTTTTAGCCGCCATCCACCATACTAGTGAACCATATATGAGAATGGGTCTTACGACCGCTGTGTGTATCCAGTGCACTACAGCTGGTTTGAAGTCCCACGTGTTGCTGAATGCCTTTTTGCAAGAATAACGAGCTACGCTAGCTTTTTTGATGCTTTCGGCAGTGTTCAGTTTGGAATCTAAAATTACGCCCAGGTATCGAGCTGAACTTGGTTCAATATCACCGATGTTTGGGGGTCTGAAGGTAGGAATTGATATCTTCTTAGTGAAAAGAACTACCTAGGTTCACTCCCAGCCCTTTGTTGCTCACCCAATTATTCACTAGTTGAAGTGCGAGATTGAGTCTTTCGCTTAGGACTGGGTGGAATTTTCTCGAAACCAGGATGGCCACATCGTCGGCATAGGCCGTCGCGTTGAAGCCGTTTTCCTTCAGTATTACCAAGATCTCATCCAATACGAGGAGCCATATTAAAGGAGATAGAACTCTGCCTTGGGGGGTTCCTCTGCAGACCCTTCTTTGGATGGTTACATCTCATAGCATTGAAAATATAACCCTCGATTGAAGCATTTGTGCAATCCATGTTTAAATGAGCTCTTTGTAGGCTGTCCAAGACTTCAATACTTCAATACTAAACCCTGTCGTTCACATTAAGTGACCAGACAAACTCCATTTGAATGATAATATTCTTCCAACCACAATTAAATTAAACGCCTTTTTCATCATCGTTCATTTTTTTGTCTGTCCCAGTTCCTACACTGTTGACATTGACATTGACATTGTACGAAAATTGCAAATTACCCCCCAAAAAGAGATTGGTGTTGAATAAAGCTTTTGAAGGGGGCGGCGGATTATTTTCTGGGCTCGATACTTGTGATTCAATTTTCTTCCACACAAAACTGTCAAACAAGATTTTAAAGATCGGAGTAATGAACAATGAAGAACTCGAACAAAAAAGATCGATACCCCACCTGCAAAAAAGAACATAACTCCGTACTCTTGCTACGTAGTGAAACTCAACCACTTCAAGTCTTCAGAAAAATGCTTTAAATTTAAATCGATTAAAGCCAAATGAAATGCAAGGTACAATAATAACTGAGCCATTAGTGTTTAAGGAGCAAAGCTAATTGGAGCATTGGTATACCGCAACAATTCCCAATTTAACCGAAACTATGCTCCACGGAATTGGCATCTTCATACTCGTATCTCAGGCTGCTGTCGTTATCGTCGCCATTGTCGTCATCGTGGTCGTCATCTCTACTAGCTCTACTGAATTTGCTGCTTCTGGTGGGTTGGCGCACAACCCAGTGATACCGCATTTGTATTTGAGTTTGAGTGGTTTGAAGAGAGGTAATGGTGGTAGTGGTGGTAACATCATCATCATGCACAACTGTCCCGTCCATCCCATTCATCCATCCAAATCGTTCATCATGGTTGCTGCGAGTGAGAGAGGTGGTTGCTAATATAGACGGCAACAACTCGGGGGAGGCATAAGTGATGAGAAGGAAACCACCGGATGGTTGTGGGTACCATAATAGAGAGCAACCCTGTGAACATCATAATGCGGTATCTGGGGTATTTACCCATACAACATACGAAACGCCCGAGCGGTTTTCTCCTCATGGTCTCATGGTTCTCCATCACGACGGCGACATCTTCTGCTTCTTCATCTTTACCAATGGAGCTGCCTCCTGGTGTTTTCCCTCTACACTACACTAAATTCTCTGAATATGATTAAAATAAATCACTGGGAACATTTTTTGCAACATTTTTGCCACCCCATGTGTTTGTATGCAGAATGTAGGTACGTATGTACGTCTATGGCGAGGGTGAGTGGTGAATCGCTGTGCAACCTTTGCCTTCAATTCAAGGATGTAAATAATTACACAATGGCACCGCCAATTTTAATGGAGGGAATAGTGTTATATATGTAGGTGCAGGCATAACCGGAGATACGTACCGGGTGGTCGTTGTCTCATTGGGGTGGAAATGAACCTCACGTATTGACAACCCTTTTTGTTGCCTCGTAAATACCCACTGTGTATACGGAACATGCTCTGGTGGCTTTTTTGGTGTTAGCTTAACTAGTTATGCTCTCGTAAACAATTCAAATTTGGGTTTGAAAAACCTCGGTGTCTACGTGACAAAACTTTGAAATACTGCAGCACAATGGCCGTGCTTGGGAATTATACTCGGGGTAGTGCACTTCCTGTCAATATGTAGAATGTTCGAATATACGAGACATGCTTGTGGGAAAATCTGACTGCTTTGAGTGAATGAGTTTTTTTGAGTTTTTTTTTAAGGATTAGAAGAAGACTTCCACAAATCTGACAGTTGTCAACCAGATTTTGTTAACATTTGTAAAAAATGCAGTAAAGTTCACTTGAATTCTTTCTTAGTGGAAATAATAAGTTTTTTTCTTCAAGCTTAAATAAATAAACTCTCTGTAATGGATGCTGGATCAGCTCTCTATAGTAATCATTTCGCGCCTTTCGCTCTAAAATTAGTAGGCATCACATACTTACCCATATACATATGTGAGCTATATTTGATAACCTCGCAAGTAATGCTAGTAATATCTTTGGCACGGGGTTAGATTCGCTTAAAATATTTTTTTGCTACCATTAAATTGATGTAATTCGATCAAGATCAGTGCTTAAAAAATTTTCACTAATACTTACCCTTACCCAATCTTTTTGAAACACCCTGTATAGTAAATCAATTCACTTATCTTGCGAATATTTCTCAGACGATCTTAACCAAAATCGATATCAAAGAAATGGTGCACATATCCAAGAACATAACGAACCAAATTTTTGAAATTAAAGTAAAAACAGAAAATTTGTTGTCGAATAAATGCAATTTTTTGTTGTGTTTTCTTTTTTTATATGTATAATTTGCACACGCCAAAGGAGATATGAATACTCTTATACTAATCGTATTAAATGGCACGGGCGTTAATGGAGAGAGAGAGAGAGAGAGAGAAAGAAAGGTTTGGTGTAGTAGTTTGAAACTCAGGTGGTATTAAGTTTCTGTAAACTTCAAGGGTGGCGTCCAGATAACTGGGGAGCAGTTTTGTTTTTGCTTTTATTGTTGATTCACTATATTTTTTTTCGTCCACCTGATGATATCATCACGATCAAGTTACATTTTCAGCCATATGGCAACGCTGCTGCCAGTATTATGCCTTCGCAGTAGAGTTGACTTAGCTTTCGCAATTGATCGATTTTTTTATTTATTACATGCGAAATAAATAGATGACTCTTGACATCAAGATTTGAACTGTGAGTGACAGGCGGCGATGATGTAGCCACTACATCACAGCCACCAAAAGTGTGTATCAATCCGAGTAATTTTTAAACGAATACTCGTACATGTCACCTGGTCGTGCATTCCGTATCGCAGAAATCGTTCAGCTTTTCTTAGGCTGCTCGCACAGTGACGTGACAAAGCGATGCGAGAAGCGTTCGCTTGCGAGAAAACTGTTTATCCAATTCTCTTTCGACTGCAACATATGGTCGAGGATTAACGACAGACTGGACCAAGTAGTTCTCCATGCCGTGAAGCGCGTGCAATGAAAAACTGCGTGCTTCGTGTCTTCATCTTCATCCGGGCATTCGGGGCAGGATAGTGCACTGTCGTATCCAAATCGGTGGAAGTATTTGCAGTAACCGCCGTGACCAGACAGGAACTGTGTAAGGTGGTAGTTACATTCTCCATGCTTTCGGCTTATCCAGTCTTGGATTGTCGGTATTAAATCATATGTCCACCAGGCTTTAGTTATATTGGTCCAACGAGTTTGCCACATAGCTGCTGACCCTGTTTTTTCTTCCATTACCTTGATGTCATTGGCATCGTGTTGGTTCAGGGCTCTCCTATTGTACATTCTGAACATCTCGTCTGCGAGTATGTCGATTAGGACCATTCCAGCTATAACAAAGGCGACCTCTACTGAGTTGGTTCGGAAGCCACTGATTGTCCGTAGTGCGCAGAGTCTATATGTTGAGGATAATCTTCTTTTGGTCTCCTTCACTCATAGTGCCTGTACCCAGACTGGGGCGGCATATAAAAGAACCAAAGTGACAACTCTGCAGAGCAGTATCCTTCTAGTGTAACCAGGTCCACCGAAGTTAGGCACTATACGCGAGAGAGCTCCGTGTATTTGCAGTGTTTTTCTTGCTGAATAATCAACGTGCTTTTTGAACTGCAGTTTGTTGTTCAGCATTACTTAAAGGTATTTAACTGCTTCTTTGGACCTTATTGTTTGGTTACCAACCTGAAAACTCGCGAATTCTACTGTTTTTCGACTGGTTATAAGGACAGCTTCTGTTTTATGGTCGGCTAGTTCTAGATCGGCAGAAACTAGCCAATCTCTTACCTGAGCTTCATTTGTAGCTGATTCGACTGTACAGATCTGTTTTGCAACTGTCATGACGTCAATGTCATCAGCGAATCCAGTTATCGTTAGTCCGTCGGACAGAGTTAATCGGAAGACTTCGTCGTACATGATGTTCCACAGTAGCGGTCCGAAGACCGATCTCTGTGAGACTCCCGCAGTGACGTTGTAGTGTTTAACTCCTTCCTTGGTATTATACTTCAGCTTTCTGTTTATGAAATAGTTCGTCGCCATACGCAAAGTAATATGGCGTACCCATCCTGGCGAGTGATCTTCTAATCAACGACCAATTTGCAGAGTTAAATGCGTTTTAAACGTCCAGCGTTACCACTACTCCTTTATGCCGTTTAACCATCTGTCCTTCTGCTATATCAACTACCGCTCTTACAACATCAACTGTAGATCGCGCTTGTCTGAAAGAGCTGCTTTCTCTTCTGCTACTGCGAGTAATCTATTATAAATTATCTTCTCAAGGATCTTTCCCATGGTATCTAATAGGTATATTGGACGATAAGATGATGGTTCTCCTGGGGGCTTCTTTCCTTTTGGAAAGGTTCCTTCTTCGAGACACTTCTGCATTGTCGTTATGAAGAGGTCTGGTCTCTTTTTTATGGCTGCTATTAGTGCCTTATTTGGGATGCCGTCGGGTCCAGGCGTCTTATGGTCGCCTATCTTGCCACATGCCTTAACCAACTCCTCCATAGTAATTAATGGGATATCCTCTGCATTGACTTCCCTTATGATGTTGCACATAGTAGCTGGTCTTAGAGGGAAAAAGTGTTCTATTATGGATCTCAGCATTATTGGACATGTTATTGGAGGGGTCCTACAACCGTTCAGTTTCGTCATCACTATTCTGTATGCCGAGCCCCATGGGTTAATGTCAGCTTCTTGACAAAGACGTTTGAAGCATGCGGTACTGCCATCAAGGAAAGCAAAACCGCATATTCGATGCGGTTCTATGCAACAAATGCGAGTTTCTCGCAAGCTTCTCGCAAGCTTCTCGCACACAAACTCTTCTGACCACTTTTTCAAGCGAGTCCGTGCGAGAAGTATTCATTGTTGTCGTCTGAAAAAATGCAATTTGTTTTGAAAGGAAATCAAAACAAAGAAGAGAAGAAAATCGAATTCTTTGTATTGTTTAAATAAAATAAATAATAAAGCGCACATATTTTTTATAGTGAGTTTTAGTTTTTTAAGTGAGAAATGGATGCTGAACAACTGATTTCAGCAGTTTTTGAAAGGCCTCATCTTTGGGACCAAATAAATAAAAATTACCACAACAGAATTGAAGAAGGAGTGAGAAAAGTTTCTTTTCTTTTGAACAGGAGTATGGCCACGCCCAAATAACGTGTAGGTACTGCGACCGGAAAGATTTATTGTGCCAGAGACCACTTTCTATGACAGCAGTATTTCAACTTTACTTATGAAAGCTATATTTACGGCTGCGGAGGAGTTCCTTAAGTCTAATGGAAATATGATCTCCTTAAGGAAGAAGCTTCTCCTACTTCTACACAGAGCTACACACTCACATAGTCGTGTTCTGCGGTTTCGTTCTCTTCTAGGCAGAGGCGGCAGGTGATATCCTCTGAAATTCTCATTTTATTTAGGACAGTGACCAGTAAGGAAGCTCACATGCCTTCTTAAGTATGTCATTTTTGCTATATGTAGGATATTAGCTGCCTTTTTGGAAGGGTTGGACAGCTCTTTTAGCTTGTCTGAGGGAGTTATTCCAATGGGAAATGCACATGTTGCGTTCCCAATTGTTTAGGGTCAGTTTAAAGGCAGAATCAGATATTCCGCAAAAGGGTTCAGGTCCAATGAACAAATCAGAGGAACCTTTTCAGGCTAGCAGATCTGCAGTTTCATTGCCGTCAACGCCAACATAACCCGGTACCCACGACAATATTACTTTATTATGTCAGGCCAAATTTTGTAAACTGTCGAAGCAGCTTAGGACTGATTTTGAACTGATCAGGTGGGAACTGCTTGGCTGTTGGTGAGTATGTGTATACGTATACTCGTAATGGCACCTTTGACTCCTGATTGCAAGTTTATATTTGTACATTTTTCGATAGCGTAAAGATCGGCTTGGAAAACACTAGAACTTTTTGTAAGTGTCTAAGTGATTTTGAAATCTTATAATTGGTTCCGTAAACACCGGTGCCAACTCCTGAATCCATTGTTGAGCCATCGGTATACCAAACGATTCCTTTTGGATCAAGCAACGGTCCGCCATTATTCCATATATCGCGGCTTGAGATTTCAATCTCAAACCTTCTACCAAAGTAGAGTGATTTGGGCGTAAAGTCAGAAACCGTGCTGAGCATATCTAGCTCGGGGAAGACGGTTAATAGATCCATGTTATCCACATGATCCCATGTACTGTTAACAATAGACTTTCGGAGACTGACTGCACTGCGACTTGTCACTTTTTTGATGAAAATGTGTAACGGAGTAAGTCCTATTATGGCTTCTATGGCTGTTATGGGACTCCTAGGCAAGCTAATCTTTGAAGTTTGCTGAGTTTGTTGATGATTGTGACGTCCTTGGTTTTCGTACACCAGACAATGGACACGTATGTAAGGATGGGTCTTACCACCATTGTATACAACCAAAATATTACGTTTAGGGACAGAGCCCAGGTTTTGCCATGCATACGGCGATAGGCCCACATGGCAGTGGTCGCCTTGTGTAATTTTATGCTTAATATGGGAGTTCCAGTTAAGTTTCCAGTCCAAGACAATTCCTAGACCGTCACAGAGACCACTGCTGGCAAAGATGTTATTATGCGGCTATCGAGTATAGTCCTAACCCATCTGGTAATAGGTTCGTCGATTCCCCTGCGTCTCATGGCACTAGTGATGGATTCATAACCAGTGTTATCAAAAGCAATTTCTATCCCAGGGAATGCGCAAAGGGTGATTTCTTTGCCACGGTAGACTGATTTGATCTCTGTAACGAGATGATGAAGGGCGTCTTCCGTGGATCGACCTTTCCTGTATGCATATTGACTAGAGTGCAGAGAAGTAGTCTTTTCAAAAATACCTCTAATATGAATGTTTAGCAGTCTTTCCATGGTTTTCAAGAAAAACTATTTCAAGCTGATTGGAAGGTAGTATTTGGGTAGCTCGCTGAGTTTGTTACCTAGCTTGGGGATAAACACCACATTTACGTCCCGGCAAGTTAGTGGAATGTAGCCCAATTTAAAGCTTGTTCTAAATACAGCTACCAAGGTGGGCAGGATGTGTTCTAAACCTTTTTGAATAAGGGCTGGAAAAACACCATCACTGCCGGGTGCCTTAAAGGGTTTAAATGAGCCGATTGCCCATTTAATTTTATCTTGACTGAACAGATTTCCAGACAAGCTGTTGACTCTTCTGGAGGTGCCACATGTGGGGCCTTCAAGAGCAACAGGTGAACAGTGTGATCACTTAAAAAAAAAGTTTCTTTAGAATTAAAGGAAAAAGCATCGCGACGAGTATCAGAACAACACGGAACAGCTTCTCTCACATGTCACATCGCTTCTCGAGTCGCTTCTCGCATCGCATCGCTTTGTCGCGTCACTGTGCGTGCTGCCTACATCTTACACATAAAAAATCATCTTGAATCTAAAGTTGAAGTGATGTTTGTGTACCATATCTCCGCTGTACGAAATGAATCGACTGAAGCCTTAACAACGTTGGAAAATATTGAAAACTTATTTCCAATGTGAGTGCTGTAATACCGAAATAGTACGAATTTTGAAAAGATATTTCGGTCGAAATAATGCACCAAGTTTGTGCAGAAAGTTCGCGAAATTGGCATGCTAATTGATAACACAAATTATCCTCGCATTCGTCATGTGCGTTCAACTCAGAATATTGCTGCTGTTGCCGAAAGTTTTGGTGATGTTACTTAGCCTCTACGGAACTCCAATTTGGCACCCTTTAGATACGTCTTTCTGAAACTCATCAAAATCGAAAGTACTCGTAAGATACGATGGGATGACTTTTCATCCCACGTATTCCGATATTTTTCAAGAACTATTTATGCCAGGAGATTCTTTATAATTCCCACTTTACCTACTCAGAAATATACAAACGAATACTCTCAATTTTTTTTTAAATAAATAAGGAAATAGCCCTCTCTATTTCCATCACCAATGACGGGGTATTCCAGTTGTCGTTTATACCATTCTGGTAAGGAACACTAAAAAATATACAAAACCAACCGTTTTATGTAAATTAAATTCACATGAAATTTACGAAACCAATGCAACTAGCTAAGCACTCAATGCGGATATACCTAACATAATTCATTGTGATCCTGAAAATGTTTAGTATGCACGACAATTCCGTTGGTCCGTTGCTGTTTGCTCGCAATTAAATTAACCAAATGTTGACTAAAACAATAGCGTGAACCTATGTAAAATTCGGAACAATTTAGTTTAGTTAAATGAAATAAAAATACAAAAAAAAAAAAACAAATACTAATTCAATTTCTATCGCTTGCTCGACGCGCGTGTGTACCTATCAACACCATTCCATTATTGTAAATCCCCTGAGTAATTTCCGCGGGGAGTTTGGTATTTTTTTTCCTTCGTTTGCGTGCCGCTTTGAATACGTATCCAATGGATTGTCGGCATTAACAAACGATATTGTTTTAATTACTAAACAGGACGTTGTTTCACAATGGTGTACTAATTAGATGTGTAGTGCATGGTGGTGGCGGTGCTTATAATTGTATCTGTGGAATGTTACGTATCATTGGTGGACGGCATTGTTACCTATTGGGTGGAAGTTTTACACTGCCGAACTTAATTGAAATTGAGCTTTAATCTGCAAATTAATTTTTGTTATAATTATTTGGGTAAATGATTTTTGGCTGCGGAAGTGAGCTCTGGATAGCACTGATTTAGTGAAACCATTTGAAGTACGTGTGGTAGCGTAAACTTTGTCGTGTAGTACGCTATATTCTGTGTGTTTATGTAAATAAGTTTTGATTATGTAATCCAGTAGCATAGATGCACAAACAAAAGTTATCCATGATGATGTTACCGACCTTCCTAGGACAGCCTGCATTCTTCGAGTTTGGCAGGGATGCCAAAGCTTTCTATCAAAAGTGAATATGAAAGCAACAATAGAAGTGTTTCTTTTAAGTATTTTTGAAATGAAGCTCTTCAGTGGATACCGTTCCATGTAGGACTGAGCAGAAACGAAGCTGCCGATGACCTACCTATAAAGCAACCAGACTCAACACAAAGGAAAAACCTTTCGCCAGAATAAAAACCAACATAAACACAAACGAATAGCTGACACTAAGTGCTTTAAGAACATTAAAGAGCTAGGCAGGGCTAACTCTGACGCGCCGATAAGAGAGGCAATGGGGCAGTTGAGAATGACTACTAAATATTATTGTCTACCCCCCACCTATTCAGAATCGGGATAAATCCGAATGCCAACTGTTCACACTGTAACGACACCAATGTGGATCAACAATACCTGCTCGAATCTCAAACAGCAACAATAACAAGAAAATAACTTAACAGCGCTATACTGGAAGCCCGAAGGAAAATGGAGTAAAACCCAACTCTGCCATTGGAAACAGCACTTGAGGCAAAAAATACATGAAAAAATTTCGCATCTCTGCTTATCGTCCCGAATATAATATTTTTACCCAACGCAATGATAGATCTCCTCCTCGTGATGCTCCTTGCGAAATGTTAAAGATCTATCAACTCGTAAGCCAAACCAGACAACTAAGTCTCGCCTGGCTACGTATATCAGGTTATCCCATAAATAACGAGGATTTTCGATACCACTGAATATTCTCACTAAGCTTCCGAAATAACATTTAAATTAAATATTAACCTTTTTTTTTTTTTTTTTTTTATGGTTGCGCCAAAGGGTGTGCAATCTTCATAGATACCAGTAGCCTGGGCCCCGTTCATATCGAAGGTGGAGCTCCAAACGATCTTCGACTCACTGAGAAGGAAGAAATCAGTAGGTATCGATGGAATATCTAACATTGTGCTTCGACATCTCCCTCCAGAAGCGGTGGACATTTACACTACCCTGTTTAACAATGCGCTGAATAATGCACATTATCCGGCGCATTGGAAGACAGCGGTGGTACAGCCTATTCCCAAAAGAGATAAAGATACATCCAATCCGGCAAATCTCCGGTCGATAAGTCTCCTGCCGAACATTAGCAAGGTATTCGAAAAAGTGGTCAATAGAGCCCTGACTAAGTGGGTTGAGGATATGCATATAGTTCCGGATAACCAATTCGGTTTCAAAGCGGGTCATGAGACTATACATGCCGCGTCTAAACTGGTATCTGATATTCAATGGAACAAAAGTAAGAAACAATGCACGGGTGCCTGTCTGGTTGACTTGGAGAAGGCGTTCGATACCGTATGGCTAGTAGGACTCTTCTACAAGTTGAGCAGGCTGGATATAAGTAAACCACTGCTATACATGCTCTGTAATATGCTCACCAGTAGACAGTTCATTGCGAAAAATGGCAATGTTACTTCTGCTGGGACATTCGAAATCAAAATCGGTCTACAACAAGGTGAAGTTAATTCACCGATCCTCTTTAATATTTACACGAGTGATCTCGTAGGATCTCTTCCCCATGCTATTGCGTATGCAGACGACTTGATCGCGTATAGGTCAGGACCAAAGATCGAGGTCATTGCAATACTCTTGCAGCGTGATTTCGATAAGTTCAGGATAAACTGCGATGACTGGAAGCTGAAGATCAACTTCCAGAAGACAGAGACTATTCTGTTTAGAACGTCGTTATCTGGGGCCTCCAGGGATACCAGAAAGAATTGGCGAAAGTTCTCAATCGTGGGACAGCACGGGCAGCCACAAAGGAGTCGAAGTGTGGTTAGATACCTTGGGATCTGGCTAGATCAATATCTATATTTTAACAAAAGTGTAGATGCTGCTCTGGTCAGAGCCAGAGGTGCTTTTTCCCTTACAAAGAGACTGTTTTAAAGCAGCCAACTCGATGCAGGGGTGAAGGTAATCTGCTACATGGCCCTTATTCGGCCCATGCTCGTATATGGATGTCCCGTGTGGTTCAACGTGGGAGCAAGCTGGATGGAAAGGATTCGGGTGTTTGAGAGGGCTTGCCTTAGGGCTTGTCTTCAGTTGTACAGAACACCAGAGTCCCAGTACATAAAATTCTATTCTAATGAGGTCCTGTATAATAGGGCGAACATAAACAGAGTGGATAATTTCCTGATCAATATGATTCGAAGGCACACTGTAAGAGCAATGTCCTCGATGAATAACCTGATCTCCGGGGCATACTACCCCAATGATTTGTATCACGAGAGCGTGCATCTTAACGGCTTTATCCCCCCAGAGGCGTTCCTATATTTAGGTAGAGAAGGTCTGATACAGGATAGGGTAGCGGTGCCGCTAATCTACCATGTTGCCCGAAATGCTGCGGACAGGCGATTTAACTACGACCGACACGTCGCACATAGCACCATATTTGAAACTTAAACGAGCTTCAATAATCACTCCAAGGTACTTAATAAGCGGTTGTGAAACCACTTCGAGCCGTCCGACTCCAAACGATATCGTTTCGCGAACTTTTCTACTTGTAGCAGCACCGCATCATTAGTTAGCCAATGGCGTACCATTGTGATTATCCCGTTGCAGTGGAGTTCAACTTCTTCTAGAGTTTTTGCTACAACCACCACCGCAATGTGGTCCGCAATGCCGATGATTGACACTTCTCTTGGAATCGGTAGGCGTAGGATTTCGTCATACACAGCGTTCCACAGCAGGGGCCCAAGGACCGAACCTTCAGTCGTTCACAGACCTTAGTAGAGATCGTACGTGTTTCGGCTTCTCCTTGTGATTTTAAACATAAATAGACAGTGGCGCATCAAGTGTCGCGGTAGCGCAGAGCTAGTGATAGCGTCCAGTGACCTGAGTCGTTCGGGTTCAATTCCCACCGGAACAAAAATTCTTTTTTTTTTTGTATTTTATTTTATTTTATTTTAAAGAAAAAAAAATTAACATAAACAATAACAAGTGAGGTAATGAGAAAAAAAGAACGGTTCCTGCTTCCCATAGCGGGAGTAGTGGACACAAAAACATCGGCCGATGACAGTGAAAGCCACTTGGCAATTGTTGAAAGTGGAACCACGGTAAAGAGGAGGAGGAAGCAGAGGCTGACTCCCTACGAAGGCAAGCGCCCCTCCCTATCAGCTTCGACTGAAAAGCTGCCGGGAGAAGTGAGGGTGGGGGCGCCGTCAACAACAACAGCAGCAGCAAAAGAGCGTACATTCGTCTCGGACGGTGGAGAAAATTGCTACAGAGGTGGTAGCAATAGCTTCGCCACGTTAGCTGCCTCCGAGTCCGAGGATGAGGACGAAGAGATGGAAGCCATCGACAAAAGTATACGGCAGCTCCAGCAGAGGGTGCTAACCATAAAGGCTAAACAGACGGCTAGAAGAGCGGAAGATAGCCAGTCACAGAAAAAAAATCAACAACAAAAACAGCTGGCTGACACACAGCAGCAGCAACAACTGCCTGCAAAGCGACAGCAACAAAACCAGCTGCCAGCAAGGCAACAACAACAACATCAACAGTTGCCACAACAAAAACAGTTGCCAGCTAAGCAGCAGCGGCAACAACAACAACAGAAAGACCAGCAACAACAACAACATCAGCAGCAGAGGAGTGCAAAGGAGAAGGTGCCACCTATCAACACCTTCAAAATGGAATTAAAAGACACCATTGAGCTATGTAAGTCGGCCATAGGCAATAACTTTTTTATTAAACGTATTAATGAAGATAGGCATACTATCCACTGTAATACAGTGGACCAGTATAAAAAAATAAAAGGTTTATTAAAGGAAACGACGACGGAGTTCTTCTCCTTCACCCCGAAGGGGGAAAAGTTGCAAACTATGCTACTGAGGGGGGTAGATCAGTCTATCGAACCGGGAGAGCTCCTTAGGATGCTGAAAGAGAAGGAATGCGACGGTCTTGAGTTCGTAGGAGTCAAGCCATTCACCACAGCAAAGGCCAAAAGGGAGAAGCGGAAATTACCGTTCTTCCTTGTTCAGATAACTCCCAACAGCAAATTGGATGGTCTAAGGAGTATTAATGTCCTAGACTGCCAGGTTGTTAAATGGGAAAAAGTAAAGAGGAGCGATAACATTTTACAATGTGTTCGCTGCCAAAGGTTCGGGCACGCCGCGTCGAACTGCGAAATGCAGCCTCGATGCGTAAAGTGTGGAAAGAACCACAAAGCAGAGGAATGTTCCCTGGGTAAGGATGGGGCGGCAGATAAAGGCCAACTCTCGTGTGCACTATATGGGAACTCGGGACACACCGCAAACTATCGGGGTTGTCCTAAGTTCCAGTACATGAAAAAAGTAAACCTGGCTCGTCAGCAGAAAATCGAAGTCAAGCGTCCACCTGTTTCTAGTCAAACACAAGCCGTTACTCCCCCATGGACCTACGCCCAAATGGCGTCAGGCCGGAGAAATACGGTACAACAACAACCGAAGGTTGCCGCACAGGCCCCAGTGCCTAAAGCACCTGAGACTCAGCCTGATTTGCTGACTATTTTGCTCTCTATTCAAGGGCAAATGAACCAGCTTCAGCGGCAGTTACAAGAGCAGGCGAAACGGGTGGACCAGATCTACGCATTTCTGCCGGGCCTAGCGCACCTCCAGTCGTAATGGATACGATGGCGGAGAAACCCTTAAACATCCTTGCGGTGAATGTGAATTCACTGATAAGGATCGAGCGAAGAACCGTACTTTTTAAATTGTTAGAAGATCAAAGCCCTAATGTGCTTTTGGTTAGCGAAACTAAGCTATCCCAGAAACACAAACTGAGCCATAATAAATACAATATTATAAGAAGAGACTGACCCGACTCTACTCAAGGAGGAGGTGTTGCGATCTTCATTCACAAAGACTTGCGACATAAGGCCGTGTACAGCGGTGAAGTGCGGAGATTCCAGGAGCTGGAAGCATGTATCGTGTGCATTGCTCTCCGTAGTGGAAAGAGGATGTACATGGTCGCGGTCTACGCATCTGGTTCTACTCAAACTACGTCATTTATTACAGAGCTCGAGACACTTTTTCGATGTCTAAGGCTGGAGTCGGAGGAGAATTATTTCCTCATTGCCGGAGATTTAAACGCCAAACACAGCGATTGGGGAAATAACGTACCAAATTCTAGGGGGAACCTACTATTCAATTGGTGGGGTCAACACAATGTCGAGTATAGACTCGATTTGATAGCTACAGATAGCCCGTCGTATCCTAGAAGCGGCTCCTATCTGGATCTTATGCTGTTCGATGTACGGTTACAACTGACCAACACGAACCGACAAACGAGAAACTGCCTACACACTTTTGTGTATGACAGTGACCATTGCGGACTCAGTGCCGAAATTACAATTCCCAACGAAATTGCGGAATTGGACGAGTTTGTTCAAACATACCCCTACGATTACAGTAGGATGCGTTGGACACGCTTCTCCAGAGCTATGACAAGAGCACTCTCCTTGAATTCGCTCCACCCACCGTCCAATAGGAACCTGTCAAACGAGGAGATCGACAGGTACCTAAGACAAATGGACGAAACAATCAAACGAACGATGGACAGTACGATACCTCGTTATCAACACACTGACAACGCAGACATATTCCGCAATGCAACAATCGACGCACTACACCAACAAAAAAGTAGACTTCTGTCAAGACTCAAAACCTTGTACAGACAGTTTACGGACAGACAAAACTCGGAGGTTAGGACACTGAAGTCGTTGATTAAAAATCTCCAACAGTTAATTAGAGAAAATTACAGACTCTCTGTAAATCTGCATTGGAACAACAAAATTCGGGCTGTAAAATCCAACAACCCGAGTATGTTCCCGCAAATAAATAAAATTTTTCGGAGGAATAATCAAAACGACCTTCCGTGTCTTAAGATCCCTAGAATGACGAACAACGAACAAATACTAATAACAGCAGGCATAGATCCCGGGAACGCTGTCGATGATGACAATTTTTTCATGATCGAAGATCCCCAGGAGAAAGTAGAGGCTATAGGAGCGACTTTCCAAGAAGTGTACAAGGTGAATGATAGCATTTGCCTGAACCACGACCTGGAAAGTCGAGTCCTTGTGCACAACGTCTACCTTCGAAATGATATAGAGCACTGGCGATCAGAGAACATAGGTTTTACCGAGTTCAATGACGATAACATGGCAAATAATGTCGTTGCCAATGAAATGGTTCACTCCCCGTACGTATCGAAGGTAGAACTCCAAACGATCTTCGCATCATTGAGAAAGAAGAAATCAGTGGGAATTGACGGAGTGTCGAACATTGTGCTTCGACATCTCCCTCTAGAAGCGGTGGACATTTACACCACTCTGTTTAATAATGCGCTGAATAGTGCACATTATCCAGCGCATTGGAAAACAGCAGTGATACAACCCATCCCCAAAAGGGGTAAGGACACTTCCAATCCGGCAAATCTCCGGTCGATAAGTCTCCTTCCGAACATCAGCAAGGTATTCGAGAAAGTGATCAATAGGGCCCTGCTTAAGTGGACTGAGAACAGTAATATAATTCCGGATAACCAATTCGGTTTTAAGGCGGGGCATGATACAATACATGCCGCGTCTAAACTGGTATCTGACATCCAATGGAACAAAAGTAAGAAACAATGCACGGGAGCCTGCCTGGTTGACTTGGAGAAGGCGTTCGATACCGTATGGCTAGAAGGACTCTTCTACAAGTTGAGCAGGCTGGGTATAAGTAAACCACTGCAGTACATGCTCTGTAATATGCTCACTAGTAGACAGTTCATTGTGAAAAATGGCAATGTGACTTCTGCTGGGACGTTCGAAATTAAAAACGGTCTACAACAAGGTGCGGTTAATTCGCCGATCCTCTTTAACATTTACACGAGTGATCTCGTAGGATCTCTTCCCCATGCTATTGCGTATGCAGACGACTTGATAGCGTACAGGTCAGGACCAAAGATCGAGGTCATTGCAATACTCTTGCAGCGTGATTTCGATAAGATCAGGATATACTGCGACGACTGGAAGCTGAAGATCAACTTCCAGAAGACAGAGACTATTCTGTTTAGAACGTCGTTATCTGGGGCCTCCAGGGATACCAGAAAGAATTGGCGAAAGTTCTCAATCGTGGGACAGCACGGGCAGCCACAAAGGAGTCGAAGTGTGGTTAGTTACCTTGGGATCTGGCTAGATCAATATCTATATTTTAACAAAAGTGTAGATGCTGCTCTGGTCAGAGCCAGAGGTGCTTTTATCCTTACAAAGAGACTGTTTTATAGCAGCCAACTCGATGCAAGGGTGAAGGTAATCTGCTACATGGCCCTTATTCGGCCCATGCTCGTATATGGATGTCCCGTGTTCTTCAACGTAGGAGCAAGCTGGATGGAAAGGATTCGGGTGTTTGAGAGGACTTGCCTTTGGGCTTGTCTTCAGTTGTACAGAACACCAGAGTCCCAATACATAAAATTATATTCTAATGAGGTCCTGTATAACAGGGCGAACATAAACAGAGTGGATAATTTCCTGATCAATATGATTCGAGGGCACACTGAAAGAGCAATGTCCTCGATGAATAACCTGATCTCCGGGGCATACTACCCCAATGATTTGTATCACGATAGCGTGCGTCTTAACGGCTTTATCCCCCCAGAGGCGTTCCTATATTTAGATAGAGAAGGTCTGATACAGGATAGGGTAGCGGTGCCGCTAATCTACCATGTTGCCCGAAATGCTGCGGACAGGCGACTTAACTACGATCGACACGTCGCACACAGCACCACGGAGCGTCTCCGGTTTAGTAGAGCGGTATAAACAGCACCAGAAATTCTGGTGGATCGGGGACGGAGAGGGAACTCCCTCGTCGTTTCCTTTTGATTCAGGGTAGCCTCAGAAGGGGCAAAGTCGGTATAGCTTTTCATAGCCTGGCCGGCTTACATAGTTTTAAGGTCGGTTTAAGTAGCTTTAAAAAAAAAAAAAACCTTATGCATAAGTATATATGTATGTATACTATATGTATATATAGGTATACAATATATCTATATATATGTACATATATATATGTATCAAAAAAAAAAATGTGCGTGTTTAATCACGTACCTTAGAATAAGTAGCTTTTAGGTAGCTTATAAGTTTTATGTATAAATAAAAATACAGTTTATTTACTAAGTTTTTGCTTAAACATTCTTAGTTTCCCAATATTTGTAAGTATAGATTTAATAAATATTTTAAGTTATGTTATGTCGAAAGACATAGTTTAAGCATTAGGTTTAGCTTAGAGCGCCCGCATAGGGCCATTAAGTTAGTATATAACATAGTTAAGTTACTTAAGCTAGTTTGAAGCGTTTTTTGTGTCTAGCTGTTAAGAGTTAATGAATTCCAAAAATAAAAATGCATTAAAAACGAAACGAAACGAACCAGTAGCCCGGGGTACTGGCATGCACGATTCGCAAACCTGAATAATCGAGGCCAGAAATACGTCTTCGTACTAAACCACACCCTGCACATTTCGAACAACTCTCCTCGCGGGACTCCCGTTAGGTATTGCTTCGCGCGGCTGGTTAGCCTTTTAGGCTACGTTCTCTTCTATGCCTATTGTGTTTTTAGGTGATTGACTCTCCACTGTTCGGATTATTCGCGTTACGTTGGCGCTCTATGCGGCTAAGATCGCTGAGCAGGCGTACCGACACATTACTTACGATGGTCCAGTTTCCGTCATTCTGAAGTATTAATTTACGACATTCTCGGTAGTGAGCCTCTCTCTAAATTAGTCCGTGAGGACTATCGTGTTCCACGTTTTCCGGGACATTTTCACAATGTGGAGAATTTTGGATAGTTTCATGCCCGCGTTTGAAGAGGTACTCTCTGAAACAGCCATGTCCCGTCAGAACTAAGCAACTGACAGATAAAAGTTCGTTTCGCTATATTTTCGTTTTATAAGGCGATACGTACGGACACGTTCCACTGTTGTTGCCAGGTAGCAAGACTACGGGTTCTTTCGTTGTCTACATAGCCATTTCGAACTCGTTCGCTTTTTAGTCTTGTCTTGTCTTCAGCGAGTAAGTCGATGGGTAGTATTGAAGGTACGATGAGTTTCGCATCGTTCGAGACAGTTCGAAAAATCGGAAAAGGTGAACGAATTTAACTCCACGCACGTACGACTTAACTTTCGCGGCACTTGACCATATTTCTGCTGCGTACATATATATAGAACTGCAAGTAGAAGTCTTTTATTCTGTTTTGGCCCTCCGATATTACTCATTAGCCTTGAGCTTTTGAAGTTTTTTTGTATGCATACTCAAGGTGGTGTTTGAAACTTAAACGAGCATCAATAATCACTCCAAAGTACTTAATAAGCGGTTGTGAAACCACTTCGAGCCGTCCGACTCCAAACAATATCGTTTCGCGAACTTTTCTACTTGTAGCAGCACCGCATCATTAGTTAGCCAATGGCGTACCATTGTGATTATCCCGTTGCAGTGGAGTTCAACTTCTTCTAGAGTTTTTGCTACAACCACCACCGCAATGTCGTCCGCAATGCCGATGATTGACACTTCTCTTGGAATCGGTTGGCGTAGGATTTCGTCATACATAGCGTTCCACAGCAGGGGCCCAAGGACCGAACCTTTTGGGACCCCACCAGTTACTTTGCCTGTCTTAATTCCCTCGTCAGAATGGTAGAGGAGGACACTGTTCGCAAAATAGCTCGTTATTATTTTGCAGAAATAATCCGGTATTTAGATCCGATAAAAACAGCTCATAATGCGTTCTAAATTCGCTGTGTTAAACGCGTTTTTCACGTCCAAGGTTATAATGTAATGTGTAACGCAGTATTTTGTAGGTGCCGCCTTTCCTGCGCCTGCCTTCTGTAGCGGTTCGGGCTCTTCTCATTACCCCCTTTGTTGCATTTATCGTGGAGCGTGCCTTACGGAAACCATATTGATGTTCCGAGAGACCTCCTGCTGTTTCAACTGCTGGTAAAAGCCTATTGTAAATTATCGGCTCAACGATTTTTCCAACAATGTCGAGCAAACAAAGAGGACTATAAGACGAAGGTTCGTTTGGACTGCCCTTTCCTTTCGGCAGTAGGACTAGTCGTTGGCACCTCCAAGGCTTAGGGCCCAAACGCCTTCTTGTTAAACATTTCAGCAAATAAATTGGGTCATGTTTTAATAGCGAATTTAAAGGCTCTATTTGGAATATCGTCCAGTCCCGGAGCCTTTCAATCGCTTACTTTCTTACATGCCTCGAATAATTCTTCGTGTGTTATCACAGGTATAGATGAACTTTCGTAAAGGTGTCGACTACCCAACTCCCTGCTTTCCTGGCGAGGAAATAGGGTCTCAACTATTTGCTAAGCAGTACCGGATACGTTGGCGATTGCAATCGGGGTCCTTTTAGCCTCATTGATACAGTTCTGTATGCTTTACACCAGACGTCGTTCACAAAGATCCTTAAAACAAAGACGCTTGCTCCACTTAATCGCTTTTTTCAACCGAGTTCTCGCTTTACGATATACTGGTGGGTGGAAGTATTCACGTTCCATTTTGAACGCTTGAGTGCTGTCCGGCTTGTGGGGATTGCTGGCCCGGTGCCGGCGGTGAATAGGATAGCATTGTGAACACTATGCGTATAGTGGTCGGACACGCGTCAGTTGAAATCCCTTATCATGCCGCTGCTTGCAAAAGTGATGTCAATGATAGATCTCGCTCTAGCTGTGAGCAGATCAATTTGTGATCTACTTTCGAAACTACTATGGAGCAAATAGGCATCATTCATGGATACTCAGTGATTCAGTCAATGTTTCACCATACCTGTGATATGCAAGGAATGGTATCACTGGAGTGTAACTGGTGAACATATGTTCCGCTGATGGTGTACCTGCAGTCCGTAACTATTGACATCGGTGGCATCTATGCTGGCTAGAGCATGTATTTACGATATATGTTAACCCCTCCATATTATTTCGAAACACAGAATCTAGAGATATAACTGATGTTGTTGATGGGCTGGAAACAAAGACCAACATTTAATTAAGACAGGGCAACATTTTACTCTCGAATGAGAAGAAGTGATTATCGCTCATTTCCTGCAACACGAACAGTGTTTTTCGAATTTTTTGCATAGCAAGCAGTGACAGATAATAGTCGTTATAATTAAGCATACAAATCAACAATTTCGTAACTATTTTCCATAACTATTTCCCCAAAGGAACTTCCAAAAAGCCGACTGCAACTCATTCGTTCTGTAGATACATACGTTCTTTTGCATTTTTTGTCTGACTTCTCCCACTGGCGATGTGGCAAAGATTGTCTTTATCTTCCTGATGAAAGTGAAGACAGCCCCCATAGGAGCATCTTCTAAATCTTCACAGGTGAAGGCACTTTTCCCAATAAGTTGCTATCTTGTTTTGCACAGAGCTAGTATATGTTCTGCGGTTTCATCCTCCTTTAGACAGATTCGGCATTCAGTGTACTGAATAACGTTCGTCTTACTCAGATGATACCTATAGATAATAATATCATCCCTGCTATATTTCAGGATGAATTTGATTTTCCCATTGTAGAGTCTTTTAGCCGGTGTGATCCCAGTGAGATAGGCAATTAATGCGTATTCTGGAATATCGCAGAAAGGTTCTGGTCCTATGAACTTTGTCAACAATCTCTTTCTTGCCAGTTCGTCGGTAACTTCATTACTTTTTATGCAACTGTGCCCTAGTACCCACCATAGCTTGAATTTGTTACGTATGGGCACTTTACTACCAGAGAAAATATGTATAGATGCGCTAAGGGTGATGTGAGGACACATCTTGATAGCATGGAGTTCGGCCTGAAAAATGCTTGGATACATTCCTAATGGTTTTGAGATTTGTTGATCCCTCCAGTAGTCAAGAATTATGACAAATTCGTTGGTCAAGAAAAAGTTAACACATGTACAAACAATTTGAGAAAAGTGGCGACCCGCATATCGCTGACAAATACGTCCGTACTTTGCAGCAACTAGGTAGTGGCCCAAGTCCATATTCGCTGATCTGAAAGTGTGAGATTCTTAAATACTGGAAGAGTACATTTCATCGATTAATGTAGTTAATCTAGGTGACAGTATGTTTATTAGGTGGCCACAGTGTAGTGGGTAGTGTGTTCGCTTGTGACCTGAACTGTGCAGCAGGCTCGAGCCCGGACGGGGAACAGCAACCACAACCAGTCGAGCATAAAGAAGAAACGAATAAAATCTAAGTTTCTCCAACCACTACACCAAAAGGGGTTCTGTCTGGTAGTGCAATCGACCGAAAATGGAGCCTGAGTGCTTCGGGATTTGGAAATTACCTTTAAAAAAAAAAGTTGATTGGGAGACTACCATGTTCCCGTTGTGAATACTGATGTGTGGAAATCGTGAGCTAGTTGTGGCATGAGTTCGTTTACTGAGGTGATATCTTGTAGACTGTGTTTTTCTTTAAAATATTGCTCGCAAGTCCTCCTATGTTGGTGGTGCAAATGCAGATTAGGCTAATGATGGCGTTGATTTTCATCATGCCCAAGATTCTGGACAGCCTCAAATGACAAATACGCATCCAAATAGATGCTGCTTCTGTTTCTTGTAACAATCATAGAAAGAGATATCTTAGTTATTCGTCCTTATTTTGTCCGGACTATCATATTGCACTTGGATGACAGGGGTATCTGATTTTTAGCAATTTAGAGCCTCGTTTCATTGATTGGCTGCATGTGGCTTGCAAGATCCGAGCATTTTATATAGAGATTGTTGTCCTTATAGCATTTGCTAAGGTCGTCGACAGTCAAATCATTCATATCATTGTAGTGCCCCGAAGCACAACAACCTACGAGTAGAGGGCAAAATATTCAGCTATAACTCCTAGCTCATGGATCTGGCTAACCTCGTTAAGGGATGCGGGTTGACCCATTGATAAATAATGCGTCACCATTTCTTTATTCAAAAACCCAGTTAAAGACATGACAATCAAATAGCCCAAAGTTGCCTATAAAGTAGCACATAGATGTTATTCACTAAGTAGATCGACCTGATTGCAACTGTAAACTCCACCGTTGATTCCATCTGGAGAATATGTCCTCTGTGTCATCTGAGCTACTCGTACTTTAAAGTTTCTCTGAAAACATTCTCAGTCTTTTTGAATGTTAATTTCAGCCAGCACCGTGTATCTAGAATAACCGTTTAGATTTAATCCTAATGTAGCTACAATTCTTAAAACAATTACTTCAAGGTAATATCTATCTAACTATAAAATTTTCCATCATTGTTAGCCAATGAGTGGGTAGGTACGAGTAGCTCCTAACCCGAAGCCAATATACCACGCAGAATCAAAGTAAAACTCAAAGATAACTTTGCAAATGCTGCTGATCCAAATCTATCCGCATACAGCAATCAAAACTTTTCTTCCGCAGACAAATTCAACTTCCAATCAAAGTCCAGTTTAAAGAATGTTAATATCCTCTTCTCAAAACCAGCAGGATGAAAGACACAGAAACGAAAAACCGTTGACCTATTCAATTGCTTTTGTAAACTTTCCACTTTTTTTTATCAAGAAAACTGACAAAAGCCAACCGCCGTCGCTTGACTTTAGAACGCATCCTTCATATCTTTTTCAGTCTTTACACCACCACTAGTGGAAACCAACAATACAATAACAACAAACAGAACTAGAGCAGTAGAAGAGTAACAAAGAAGGATAACAAAAAAAAAAAATCGGAACACTGACTTTCATCTTGCGAGGAAGTTTTGCGTCAGGACCGCTCTTTTGGAAAGCCAACATTCACACAAAACCCTTAAGGGAATTTCCACTCGAAAAGAGGTCCCCTACTAGCTGTATCCTCAGCACATACACTAGGCAACAAACAATTCCCGGAATCACCACCCATATCTGTGTTGGAAAAGGAACCGCACTCTTCTGCTGTTGCCCGTACTATTCTCTGTATGCGGATTCTTTGCAAAGTCAGATGGAAATGTTAGCTCCTGATTTCTCTGGAGTTTTTGAATCCCAACTAATTTCGAACATAGTACAAAGTTGAGCACTTTAAATTTGATTCCAAGCATAAGTCGGCATTTGGAGAGGGGTAAACGAGCAGTTCACGTGGCTGGGGTTCAGAAGGAATAGAAATGGACAGCAGTAGACAAAAAAAAGAAAAAGAAAAAAAAGAGTCTCACGTACAGACAAAGGAAAAGTGAAAAAGGATGTCTTAAATCAACCATTTGTCGGCAAACACTCACACAGATAGAGAGAGTATATATGTACATACCAATTGGCTGTGGCTGGTGACCTCTAAACTGCTACCTATGTCAGCTTAAGTCCACCCACAAAATCCACTGTTATTTGATATTTTGAAAGGCAAAGACTAAGGAACACACATCGAATCGTATTCCAACCTCAAAGAGAGAATTCTTGATTGCATTACCCCAAAACTGACAAGACTGCCCCAATTTTAATTCCCAAACGGCAATGGAGTTGCTTGACTTTTGGGAACTTATTTTCAAGACGTTTATTGGCCACATTTTAAGAATTTCTGATATATATCCATTTTTCTGATAATGGACAAGGACAGTACCATGCAGGACGAGGAATTTATAAAATCCATTAAAAAATATTTATTTCATTGCTTTCCCTTGGCTGCTCATCTCGAATGTCAATGAGATGTTGCCGATGGGGGTGGATGAGGCCAGGACATAGTTCCTGCGAATGTACTGTCATGGGATAAAAATGTCTACATACACACACATAATTTATTATTTGCTAAAAAGTTTCCAAGGAGTGTTGTATACTTGGGAGGACAATATATTCAAATCTATTTTGAAGTTCATAATTTACCCGTATTTGGTTGGAGTTGGGGTTAGGGCTGGTTTCTTAGGGTTGGGAGGTATTTTCTTTTTTTTTGTTTCTTTGTTTCCAGTTGGACGTACATGACAGAGTGCAGAGTCAAGGGGGGTCGTTTTGTGGCAACATATTGTACGGAGATTCTTGGCCTGTCCGATGTGGTTGTAAGGAGGCCATGTGAGGGAAAGAGATTTGTACGAGTACTGGGAGTATTAGAGCGAATGAGGTCTTAGCATGCAAAAGACTTTGGGGACTTACATTTAAATGTGTCTGGGATTTTGTTTTCACTTCTTTCTCAGTGTGGAGGTTGTGGAGCCAATTGGACAGTATTTGAGAATTTGTCATTTTATGTAGCTGGCTAAGAAAATTCGCTTTCGAATGCTTTCGGGATTAACTGTATTTAGCTGCTCAAGTATGGAGAGAGATATTGTTCACCATATTGCGTTGTAATTATTTGTACACTTTTGTGGGGGTTTTGATTCTGTGACTTATGTAGATTAGAGATATTTATACAGATTTATATGATGCAAGTGTACTTTCAGTCATTTGGGTACATTAAATCTTTATTACATAAAGTCGTAAACAATTAGGTAGGTATTAAGTTCATCATGATGCTGAATGACTCCATAGACTGTAATACTTGGCTGTCAACCCGGTTTAATTGCATGGATCAAATCCTATCTTAAAGAACGGCAAAACAAAGTCTTCTTCAGATGCTCTGTATTCGTCCGCTTTATAGCCACATCCAGATTGCCTTAAGGTACCCATCTTTCTCCTCTGGTTTTCATTATATACATTAACGACGTTCACTGTATCATCGAAAACTCATATTTATCTGTCTACGCTGATGACATGGAAATCTTCAGACATATCTATTTCCACCAGTTTGGGACCTGCATGGCAATTGATCGGGAAACTACTGACTGTCCAAAACATGGATTGGACCAGTAGCGCAACAATCAAGTTCGTAATGTAGTGCTTGCTTTACCTCCTCGCGGTGGTCCCCGGGCAACTGCATGTATAAATCCTTATACATGTAGGCCAAAATTGCAAGCGCGAGATTATCTAGGGTCTTATGCCTAGGCTAGGTAACCTGGGCCAGCAACCCGCGTTACCGAAACTTTAACCGCTACGGAAACCGACACAATGCTTCGGATAAGGACTGATAACACGTTGACGACCTTTGGCTATCGTACCCGGACTAAGATTGGTTTTTGGAATGTGAAGACGCTCCTTGACTCTCAGAGTAAAGGACCTCAGAACACCAGATTCGTTCAATTGGAGCATGAGTTCATTCGATATAGGCTGGACATATTGGGAGTAAGCGAGATAAGATGGTTAGATGCGGGTGAGTACCAATACCCAACGCGTAACACAGTATTACTCTACACCGGATGACCATCCGGAAGCCCCGTGGATATGGAGTTGGACTGCTGTTACCATTTTGCCATCAGTCGCCTTTTTAGAAGTAGTCTCCTAGACGTCCGAAACAGATGAGGTGCCGACATTGGGTTGGTACGAGATCACCATCTTATGATAGCTGCTCTCCGATTACGCACTGCTGCCGTTCGTAGATCTAACGACACAAGAATACCTAGGTTCAACGTAGACCGACTGAGAGTTCCCTCAGTGCGCCAAGAATTAAGGGACCATCTCTCACGTGGAGTGGAAACAATCAGCAGCTCACTGCCCGCCACCATCCAAGACCATTGGTGCGCTTTGAAAACTGTTTTCAACTATAGGGCTTGGCTTTCCGAGGATACCTGGAGAGGGACCAACGAACGAAAACAGGTAAGAGCTCGAATTATAGCAACTCTAGCAGCAGGGAGGTTCGAGCTTGAGTCCCTATATCGAATGAGGATGAGAGAAGTACAGCGTAGCGTGAGACGTGACAAGCGCAATTACATCAATGCGCTGGCTACGGAAGCAGAATAAGCAGGAGCGATGTGCGATAGCAGAACTGTTTATAGAATCACTAAGGAGCTTGTAGGTGGCCGAAGCTCTACTCAACACCCAGTGAAAGGCTTAGAAGATTCGTTGCTAATACCGGATGAGGATCAACTGAAGAGATGGAAGGAGCATTTTGTTTCGGTTCTAAACCGAGTATTCGCCAGCAATATGCACCCAAGTCAGACTGAAGTGTCCGTAAAAAGAAATTCCCGAATTCGCACCACAACCTCCAGTAAGGAGGAGATTATTAATCAAAGTACTGATAACTAATAAGGCGGTAGGGACTTGACGGCATACCTGCGGAGCTAAAAAAGGCAACCTAATGCAGTGCGAAAACTGGAGAGGTGTCTGCGTGCTGCCTGCTGTGGCCAAGATAATAGTTAGAATCATCCTTGAGCGAATGAATGAACACCTTGAAGATACACTCGACGCCGAACAATCAGGTTTCCGCTCTGGATCCTCCTGTGTCGACCACGTCAACACCCTGCGGATCATCATCGAGCAATGTGTTGAATATCGATCACCACTTCACCTGTTGTTCATCGATTTTGAAAAGGCGTTTGATAGTGTCAATCGGGAATTTATTTGGCGTGCCTTGCGCAAGAGAGGCATTCCGGATAAATTAATAGCAATTATCAAGCCTACATATGATAGGTCCACATGTCACGTTTTGCACAGAGGAAGGCTGTCTGAGGAATTCGAAGTCCAAAGTGGGATTTGGCAAGGCTGCATACTTTCACCAATACTGTTTTTATTGGTGATTAGCGATGTGCTGAATGCGGCCTTACCAACAGGAAATGGAGGAATTCGATGGACTCTCACAACTGAACTCAAACACCTCGACTACGCCGACGATATATACCTACTGTATCACAGAATAATGGACCTTCACCAAATGACAGCAAATGTGGAGAGGGAAGCAGACGTCGTTGGGCTGAAAATTAACTCGGCAAAAACAAAAATGATCAGCCTGGGACCAAATTCATCAACTCATATACGCATTGCTGGACAAACGGTTGAGAGAGTAGAGAGTTTCCAATACCTTGGGAGTATTGTCTTAACCGATGGCGGAACCCAACTGAATATAGCCAGCCGAATAGGTAAAGCAAAATCTGAGTTTGGAATGCTATCCATAGTTTAGCGAAGTAATACAATTAGCTTAAACACCAACCTACGACTGTTCCGTTCCAACGATGAATCCGTGCTGCTATATGGATGTGGTACCTTGCGAGTGACCGTCACTATCACGAGGAAGCTGCAAACGTTTGTCAATAGCTGTCTACGCTACATCTTCTGGCCAAAACGTATCTGTAACGAACAGCTTTATCAGAGAACGGGCAATGACCTATAGGCACAACCATACGACGACGAAAGTGGCAGTGCATCGGTCACACTCTCCGAAAGGGTGACAGGTCCATAGCTAACACTCTCCGAAAGGGTGACAGGTCCATAGCTAACCAAGCGATGCAATGGAACCCGATTACCCAGGATGGCAGGATACGCGCGCGGTCCTAGGAGTACGTGGCGCAGAACAGTTGAGAAGGAAGCACGACAACTGGGAAAGAGTTGGGGAGAGCTGAGGCACATTTCCAGAAATCGCACACGATGGTGCGTAGGCGTTGTAGAGGCCCTAGGATCCACAAGGGGATACAGGACATAAGTAAAGTAAGTATTTCCACCAGTTTCCAGATCCTACCCCTTTCATCTCTTTATTGTGTGATTTGGGTGTAATCTGTGACAGAGGACTAAACTTTCACTGCCATATTGATAACATTATTAGCAGAGCCAACTCCATACTTGGTTTTATGAAACGCTGGATATTTGTAAGACCAAAATATGCTAGCCAAGTATGGCCGCCCTATCACGAAACGCATTTCCTTCGAATCGAGGCTGATTAACGCAGATTCATCCGTTTTGCTCTACGCAGTCTTCCTTGGGATATAAGCCCCTATGAGGATTGTTTAAAATTAATAAAAGTACAATTACTCGAAAATCACGGTGAAATTGCAGATATCTTCTCCGTACATTAGCTATTAACAGAAACCATCGACAGCCCTCCCCTACTACAAATGATATCCCTAAACACCAACCGTCACAATCTGAGATCCAATGTTTGGAATGATCAACGGTACAAGCTCCTTCGATTTTCAATGCAGCAAATTTACACATCGAAACACCCTTCTCAATGTCACCTCCTCTCGCGATTTTTTCTTAAGTTTTTAGTAGTTTTTAAGTTAATTGTAAGTTTGTTGGCTTAATTTATGTTAAGTTAGGTTAATTTAGCTTTAAACTTATAACTTGTACTAAACTTAAATAAATAAATAAATAAATAAGCATAAGTAGGTGCAAGTACGTGCGATCTAGTCATTCTCTTTATTTATAACACGAAAGTCGCTGTGTCCTGGAATCCAGCACGGAGAAATATCGCAACTATTAGCGATCTCGTTAAAAGACCTGCGGCATTGCTTTACCAACTTGGATCATATTGTCTCTGAGTCCAAGGCTTTTATCGCTGCCTGACTATCTATACATAGTACAATAGCGCTACCCTCTAACGCGTTAATTGAAAGCCAAACAGCTTCACGGACTGCCGTAATTTCCGTTTGAAATACACTACAGTGATTTGGTAGTACTTGTACTGGAAAGACTCCAGACGCTGTCTTAGATCCATTTGTGTATATCCTTACCGCAGAAGCGTTCAATATTTCTCCAGATACCCATGCTCTTCTGCTAGAAATTCTGGTCTTGTACGAGTACCTGCCATCAAAGTTAATATGAGGAACAGTATACATAGTTCGTCTTACTAGGAATAGTATTCTTGTCGATCAGAATTCTGGAGTGGCCCGTAGAATACCTAAAAACTGCAACACATTTCACCATTCCACGTCTACTCGTACTCTTCTTCTTCCATAAATCTCGAAACGGAAAAAAACATATCCTCCACCGAAGTTTTGCTTCCTCCAGAACGAGTTCAATTATTTTTCATTTATCTAATCGAACGCATTAAGACTACAAACAAACTTTGTCCGTGATACAACGAAAACTACGAGTATCCACAACTCATCGACCACTCCGGATTCCTATCCCATTGCACCGATTGAAATGATCAGCAATTAGAAACAGATATTTCTCTCAGCGCGAACTTCGCCTTAACTTATCGGTTTTCCGGAACTTTACAGATACAATACTCGTACGGAATGGGATTTCTTTTCACCCTCACCTTTCAAAATCAAGTAGTATCTGACTCCTTCAAAGTTGATTGTGATCCTTCGCAAAGAAAAACCTAAGAATTTTCAACTAAAACTCAACTCAGAAATCGATTATCCCTTTAGTGGGTAAACTTGTATACAGCGTACGAGTACGAGTACGAGTACGAGTAAACACACAATATTCAGTTATCCTTTGAGTTCATTTAACAAATTGAATAGAAAACAGCATGAGTCCTTATTGGAACTTTCATACACGCCCAACAAACTCTAAGGTCTATTACTCTTGTACTCTTTGATGGGTAAGGACTTTCTTGGGCGCATTCATCAAACAAAAAACCGAATGGCAATAAAAAAAATAAGGAAGACAAGCAACTTTGTTCATTATGCGAAGTGCATTGGACTTTTGTTCCGGTTTTTGTTTTGAGATGATGTAATTTATTCATAGGGGTTGTTATTTATCATGGAATGATTTGCAACGATGTGGAACGCGCATAGGGTTGCTACAATTAATTAATTAACACTTCGGAAAGTGTCATTTACGAGACACACAGGGTGTTTGATTTATAATGTTTGCGTTTTCCAATGAATGTGCTAATATGCGCTGGGGAATTTATGATTTATGCTGCAATTAGAAAGGTCCTAGGTATAACATGGAAAAAGTGGTGGTGGAGAGAATTGGAGACTCAATGGAAGTTATTCTTTTGAATTATCGAGAAATTTATTTGAATGCTAACCGGGCTGTGTAGTAGGTGTAAATCCTTCTCATTGCATTGAAGGTAATTTAAGGTGGTGGGTAGCATAACGACCATGTTCGCAACCCAGTGCTTTCTTTACCACCATGTGGCACCCTAATGCTTGTTCTGCCTGAATGGAAGGTCCAACAATAATAAAATGTCTCTCAGAATGGCATCCCGCAAGTGAGAGACTTATTGTATTAAAATTAAAGTCTCATGCGAATTAAATAATATACACTATGACTATTTCTTTTAATATCTTTTTTTCAGAGATTTTCTATTTCCTTTTACACACTCCTATTACTAAGGTTACCAGAAGTCACGGCGTAGAAGAATCACTAGTGTTGTGGATAAAAGCAATGCTGGTGAACAGAACATTGACTGTAGATGCGAATTGTGGCCGGCGTGTCATGGCAGGTGTAAATAGGGGCTGCCCATAAGGCGGTGTTCTGTCTCCACTTCTTTGGTGCATGCTGGTTGACTCCCTGTTGAACACACTCAATAGTTCTAACATCTACGCTCAAGCATACGCAGATGATGTGCCGTTCTGTCTGTCGGATCGTGCCTAGCGACTGTTTGCTCTAAGGTGCAGACGCAATCGACGATTGGTGCGCTAGGAATGGGCTTTCAGTTAATTCTCTCAAAACCGAGGTGGTTCTCTTTACGAGAAGGAGGAAATTGACTGGTCTGACTCAGCCAGTGCTAAAAGGCATCACTATCGAATTCTCCAAGGAAGCCAAATATTTAGGAGAAATCTTAGATAGCAAGCTTCTTTGGACGAAACATGTCGAGCTGAAAACTTTCAAAGCTCTGTCATTCTTCCGGCAATGCAAAGGTGTTTTCGGCAAGACATGGGGCTTGTCGCCAAGGAAAGTTCTTTGGATCTACACGACAATGATAAGACCTTTCCTCTCATATGCGTCAGTTGTTTGGAGGAATAAGCTCTCACGTAAATACGTTACTGCTGCTTTCGCCAAACTGCAAAGAACGGTCTGTCTCGGCTGGTTGGGAGCTTTCCCCAGTACGCCTGGCTCTGCTCTAGACGCCTTGATGAACCTCCCCCCCTTGATATTTATATCATGGGGTGTACATTCAGAGCCATCTTCCGTTTAAAAGAAGTGGTTTCTGGCACGATTCGCACTGGAGTTTTGATGACGTTGCGCGACGATTGTCCTACAACCCCGGTCTCATGGATATGCCATCTGATGCAATGACACCTGAATTACGGCTGCGGTGCAAATTTGAAGTCAACTTTCCCCATGTTCAGGATTGGCTTTGGCAGCAGTCTGAGCCAGGAAAGGAATGTAGTCGCATTTTCACGGACGGCTCTAAAACTGGACAGGGGTCTGGTGCTGGTGTTTTCGTGGAATGCATTATACATTAGGCTTCACTTCTTATTGGGAAAACACACATCTGTCTTCCAGGCAGAAAAATATGCTATCCTAATGGCAGCGGACTATATTGGTAAGAACAGGTGGAAGGGGCGAAGTATCTGCGTCTGTAGTGACAGTCAGGCTGCGCTTAAGGTCTTGCTCAATCCTTTAACCACTTCCAAAATAGTTCGAGAATGCAAAACATCCTTGAATTCGGTCGGAAGGCTGAACTCGCTGAATCTTATTTGGGTCCCAGGGCACAAAGGGATAACAGGAAATGAGATCTCTGACGAGCTTGCTAGACAAGGCTCAGAAGAGAATTTCTCAGGACCTGAACCCACGTTGGGTTTGCCAGCGTGCTCGGTTAGGGCTTCCATTGACGACTGGGTTTTCAGTGAACACAATCGAAGATGGCATGACTCTCCAGGATGCAGGCAGACTAAACGAATGGTCCCCGTCGTCTGTAAGAAATCCGCGGCTTTTCTGCTATCCATGTGATTGTCCTGCCATTGCTCGGATCAGGTGGCAGATTTTCGGTGCTGATGTGGTGAATGCTGATGACCTAAGCTCTTCATCACTGAAGCGTCTACTCGTCTTTTTACAAAAGACGAAAAAAACACATTAAAATGGGGTTCTCTGCCTGGTTGTACAATGGACCTGTTTTTGAGTCTGAGTGCTCCAGTAGGGTGTACCCGCCCCGATAAAAAAAAAAAAAAAAAAAGTTACTAGAAGAGTGTCCGAAGATCCATCAATTAATTAGGTATGTAGGTAAAACGATGGTTCGGAAGAACTCAAGCGCTTAGTGCGCCGATTTGATACCACAAAAACGGGTTGGGGTCAAAATGCCGAAAACTGAAATCCCGAAAATCCAAAATCCCGAAAAACCAAAATCCTGAAAATCCAAAATCCTGAAAGGCCAAAATCCCGAAAACTAAATCCCGAAAAATTATATAAAATTAAAAATTTTTCAAATGTTCAAATATATATATATATTATATCCACAATGCATACAGTAGAATATGTATGGGGGGCATGCTGCCCCCTTGCAACCCCCCTGCTTGGGTCACCGTAGGATTTGGAGTGGGTGCGAGGTGTTCACTTTCATTTTCGGGAACTTGGCCTTTCGGGATTGTGGGTTTACGGGATTGTGGATATTCGGAATTTTGGGTTTTCGGGATTATGTTTTTCGGGATTCTGTCCGACTCCCCACAAAACTCGTGTACCCTGTTTGTTAACGTGTGTTATTGGAAATAGAAAATATAATTAAACCCAGCTCGTGGAGTTCAGAAACAGGATTAGTTCTCCAATCCGTTTAGAGGCTATCTCTCTGAAATCGTCAAAGAAGGGTTTACCTAGCGTGCGTTGCTAGGGCAGGACAACTGCAAAGAAAGTGGAAAGGAGTTTCCCTCTCGTTACTGTCTTTGCAGCTGCGACAGAAAGTGTTGTGAGGAATGCTAAGCTTGGCCGCGTGGTCCCCTATAGGCCAGTGGCATGTAATAATGGCTACAATTCTGGCAATATCAGGCCTTGATCTGTCTAGTAGCTCATTTAATTTAGGTTTGTTGAAACTGGGCCATGTCTTTCTTGATATGGCACAACTGGTTACGTTAAGTTACGTTTGGGGTGACCCTATAAGAACAACTTGCATAGTAAAACAAAATAAATTCAGGAGTTCAAAAGAACATAAATTAATCATAAACATAAAGTAACTGCTAAAAGATGCAATATTAAAACAAAAATCTAAAATTAAATTCAAATTAAACCAAAATATCAGAAATAAGAGATACTAACCCAACATAGTCAAAACAGAAGAGCCAGATTTTAGCTTGTTTTACAAACGTTCCAGGTATTGATATTGCCCTGATAGACTGGGAGTTCATTAAACAACCGATAAGAAAAAAACAGAAAACTAATTACGGTATGCAGTGGTGCGGAAGTTAGGTACGGATAACATGTTTGAAAAGTTTATACGCAAATTATAATTTGAAATTAAACGAAAATTACGATTACCAGACATCATAAAGAATGACGAGCAGGAAAAATGTGCAGGTCACAGAACAAAGGATAGCTAGGATGTCTGCGAGGTTTTCGACAAATTTTTCTTAAAATATATTTCTGTAAAATCAGCAACGGCTGTATTTTATTTTGGTACACACCTCCCCATCAAGCAATTGCATATTGTAGCTTAGAAAGGAAAATTCCGTAATAAATTATCTTTAAAATCTTAGTTGAGCATACATTACGCAAATAATAAAAATGTCTAAGTGTGCGTCGGAAATACTTTCTCAATGTATCTGCGTGATTTGAAAAACTCATTCTAGAATCAAGAGTGAGCCCCAAGTACTTAAAGTCGTCTACTGTTTCTATTGAAAAACATTTATCACTGCAATTCAGACTACTACAAAAAGTAGGAGAGGGTAAACCAGACGTACAATTGCAATTAGACAGTTTATATCTTTGACACTCAGGTGCTTGAAAGTACACGTTCGCTCCAAATTTGTGCAAGGAAGATAAGTAGAAGAACATTATTTTAGTTTTTGAGCTTATAACTAAGTTATGTTCAGCAAACCAGTGTCTCAATAAATTGAGTTCCCAATTTATATCAGAAACCAGGTCCAAAGGACTGTTCAAACCATAAGAGAAACCTATATCTTCCGCAAAAGCAGTAGGTGATCCTTTGAAATTAAGAGCAAACAGTGAATTGATGTAAACTAAAAACAGAATTGGACCCAAAACAGACCCTTGTGGTACACCCAGATTAAAGAACTTAATTTCACTCCTTATTTCACCTACCTTCACTCTTTGAGACCTGTTTCCAAGATACGACCTGAACCAATTGAGCATGAAACCACGGAATCCTGCTTTTTCCAGTTTTCTCAACAGACAATTGTGGTTGACCATATCGAATGCTTTGGTAATGTCAATAAATAAACCCGCCATACATTTTTTCCCATCTAGGTGTGACATTATTTGAGAACAAAACTGTAAAAGTGCATCTTCCGTCGACTTTCCTTTTTGAAATCCAAATTGAACTGCATTAAAGAACCTAGTTTTAATTAAAAAACTCACTATCCTATTTTTCATAAGTTTTTCAAAAATTTTACTTAATACTGGAAGAAGAGAAATGGGCCTATAGTTGCCTATTTCCGCAGCAGAGCCTTTTTTAAGCAATGTTATGACATCCGCATACTTGAGAGCATCAGAAAAGACCCCCGCAAAAACGCAACGATTATAAATATCTGCCAAGACATCCACTATGAAATATGCAATTTGTTTAAGGGCAAAATTAGAGATACCATCAACTCCACAAGAATTCGATTGAGTTAAACTATCAATAACTTTTTAAGATTTCGAGAGGAGTTATGGGCTGAAAAACAAAACTGCTACTTTGAAATGGTTCAACACATTCACAAATAGCCGGACAGAGAGAGCAAGTCGATTGGACTGGACAAGGTTGTAAACTGCATGCAGCCTATATTAGCAAAATAGCAATTAAATGCATCAGCAATAGCATGTTCGTCACACACCTCGCAGTCATCGACACGTAAAACGGTAAACCGGGATTCCTCTACCAGTTTTGAGGATATAGTAACCGAATCAATGGCCTTGATTGCGGCTTGGCTATCAGAAAAGATACCTATATTTAGGCTGGACGTTGGGAGATTTTTTAGCATGCGGCAGGTTCCCGAATCGCAAGAAGCTCCGCTTGAAAGACACTAGCAGAGTTTGGGAGACGGAAGGATTTCGATATATTCAGTTGGTCCGAGATCAATTAATTAACGAGACACCTCAAATGTACTCGTTTTACCTAACCAGCACTGTGAAGGTAAACCACTGCATCGGAGAAATGAAATATAGCCATTTCACTATTTGGCTGTTGGTTCACCCCATTAACTGTATCAATGAAGTTCAGTGTTTGCATTGGCGGTCAGGTGAACAACCGAGTTATGTCCAATACTTAACTTGCGCGTAACCTAGTCATAATAAACTGCTATACAGTACAGAAACGTGATGTTCCCAAGATTCGACACAATTTCGAACAAATTAAAGGGAAATGTGGTTTGAACATGATGCTACTGGAAGAGGATTTATTTTCGAAGCCGCATACTCGTATCATCCATGGGTTCTTTCCACAAAGTATCGGCTTTGCAAATAGTAAAATTTTGACGCTTCTAGATGCTCAGAATATTGATCTCTTCGCCAGAAACTGGAGGGTGATACAAAGGATCATTGTGAGGGTTCTTATTCATCTGGTACTAAGTGTCACAGACTGTTCGATGGATCGCCTAAAGATGCTAAAAGGTAATGTAGCTTACTGTTTTGGCAGAGTTAGGCCGATCCTGGAGAGCACACACAATGTCTCAGGTGAACAAAAACCTATTCAAACTGCCGTAAGAGTAGTGACAGATGTTACCACCCACATTGCAGAATCCGATGCTGATGCCTCGACGGTGACACCATTGACTTCGCATAACAGCTTTAGCTGTGAAGGATAAGCTTGCTGGCCACTCTCGTTGAGATGGCAAACTTAGAAAACTGGCACCCATCATGTGGTTTTTGGTAGCAGCGACATCAGCAAAACGGGTGAGTTACTTCTTGATTATATTACAAGTACAAATCTAGCTTTGTGTAATGAAGATAACAAACCAACGGCTAACTAAATGACTTTCTAATCTCTTCCTTCGTAGCTGCGTCCCAAAAAATTATAATACAGATAAAAGGAGCGTACCGTAGTGGAACGACCAGCTAGAGATACTCCGTAAAAGGGTGAGAAAACTTTTTAACACCGCAAAACGCAATAAAAATTGAGACGAATATAGGTCCGCATTGACTAAATTCAACATAGAGTTGAGGAAATCCAAGAGAACCTGTTCTTCCAGTAGCAGCTCGTCTCCAAAAGGCTCTCTCAAAGGATTATTCCAACGGGGTGGTATTGCTAATCAAACTACATGTGGCACCTCCAGAAGAATCAACAACTTGTCAGGAAATCTGTTCAGTCAAGATAAAATTATTAGAGGTATTCTTGAAAAGACGCACGCTAGTTAATATACATACTGGGAAGGTCGATCCACGGAAGGCGCCCTTCGCTCTCTCGTTACAGAGATCATATCAGCCTACCGTGGCAAAGAAATCAGAACTTTGCGCATGCCTTGACATAGAAGGTGCTTTTGATAACAATGGTTATGAATCCATCGCAGGGGAATCGACGAACTTACTACCAGATGGGTTAGGACTATGCTCGATAGCCGCATAATAACATCTTCGTCAGAAAAGGTCTCTGTGACGGTCTCCGCGGCTAATGGCTGCCCCCAGGCTCTCGCTGTGGATGATTAATTGAATGTTAACAAAGTCTCGTTTGCCGCAGGTAAAGAAACGAGATTATCCCAAAATGCGACACAAAACGCAAAAGGCAGAGAATTTCTCGATTTCTGCGATAACTATGAGTTAATTCTGCTAAAATTTAAGGAAAATGTGGTTTGAACATGATGCTAGTGGTAATGCTAAAAGGTAATGTAGCATACTGTTTTGGAAGAATTAGGCTGATCCTGAAGAGCACACACAATGTCTCAGGTGAACAAAAACCTACTCAAACTGCCATTGGAGTAGCGACAGATGTTGCCACCCATCCTAAGGACGCAGCACCACAGGACACGGTGGAATGTAGTACAGCTGTGTCTACAACTTCCACCTCGGAAGTCTCTAATGTGGATACATGTGGTCTAGCCACATTACAGAATCAGATGACTTGCGATGCTGGTGCCTCGACGGTGACCCCCATTGAGACACCAGAGTCCGCAATGTATACCTGATGCACTTTCAATACAATCCGTTTATTTTATCGAATTTCTCAAAATTCCGGGTCCATATTTATGCGCAATTTTAGTTATATTATTCCTCAAATTAATCATTAGGAAATGAATTTCATTCGCCGGAATCACATAACACTAAATATTCAATTTAATTCGATTCAATATAACTTTAGAATAAGGGTGTCTAAATGTTTCTAGGGTACCAGAGTGGTACAAAACAGAACACTTACGGATTCAACAGGGTAACCGTTTGTCCATCGGTTTATCGCACGCTTGTACCTTTGAACTGTTAAACCTATGGAGCTTAAATTTCGCACAAAGGAATGTGGTGAATGGAAAATATTCAGGGAGAACAATTGTAAAAAATCCTTTTTTGCGAAAGCTTTTGAAGGCATAGTGTACTCTAAGAAACCCCTACATGCGACAAAGCAAAAGAATATACTTTTGAGTAAGGTTCAGTGTACAAAAAATTAAAAAAAAAAAAAAAAATTCAAAGGATTAGAGTAGGCTCCACTGCATGCGCTCTATCGATAATCAGGTTGATTACTTTACTTCCACAGTCTCATGTTCCGATAAAAACCTTCGTTCCTCGTAATAGAAGCTGTGAGTGGTTCACTCCTAAAATTGAATCACTCATTGAAAAGAGAGACAAGGCTTTTAAAAGGTGGAACAAATTTAGAATTCCCGAACTAAGACAGGAATTCACACAGATCAGAAATTCTGTGAAGCATGAAATCCGACTATCTAAATCGAAGTTCTTTGCCTCTAAATTCAAGTCAGGGTTAAGCACAAAGAATGCCTGGGAAAATATCAAAAAGTTGGGTATAGGAAAAAATCTGGCTGCGATTGAAAATGAAATTGACGTCAGAGACCTTAATGTCAAAATTTCTGCTGGTTCAACCTCATGTAGCTTTCAAGTTGTTATAGATGAAGACTCAGGCATAAACCCATTGCTAACCCGCGAAACACCCACAAATTTAGATTTAGTAGAGTCTGCCTACCGGATCTCCATAATGCGGTTTTTGCCTTTAAATCGGATGCAATTGGTTTGGACTGCGTGCACCCAAAATTTCTTAAGACCACTGTCTCCCCTGACGTACATTTTCAACAACGTGTTGTCCTACTCAGCTTACCCGAAATCCTGGAAGGTTTCGAAAATAATCCCGGTTTTAAAAAGCACAGTCGCCGAAGAAAAAGAATATCGTCCTATTTCCATACTCCCCTTTATTTCCAAGGTGTTCGAGAAGCTGATGAGCATGCAAATATATACATACCTGAACCAATTCGATCTCCTTTCACCGTTCCAATCAGGCTTTAGACAACAACATAGCTGCACCACCGCCCTGCTGAATCTGGTTGACGATTTTCGCTCAGCGATGGATAGGGATCATATTGCCTCTCTAGTTCTGTTCGACTTCTCGAAAGCATTCCTCATGAGATTCTCTTACTTAAACTTAAACATTACTTCAACTTTGATGAAACTGGCGTTAAAACTGGTAAGAAGTTCATGCTGTTTCATCCAATGGTAAGATCTCGAACTTTCTCGAATCCAAGGCTGGGGTACCACAGGGATCTATTATGGGACCGTAACTTTTCTCTATGTTTAATAACGACTTACCCTCAATCATAGATGTACGCCGATGACGTTCAATTGTACCTCAGCTACCCCCTCGAACTGATAGAAGATGCGACTTTACGTATAAATGAGGATTTAAGATTAGTGGTTCGTTTGCGCCCAAATAAACAGGCTTAAAATCAATTGTGACAAAAAAGCCGTACCAGCTTAGATGTGTCCTGTTTTCCCCTTATCGAAGTAGACAGTGTCCATCTTGAATATGCTGAGCGGGTAAAAAACTTAGGGCTAAACTTTAATCGAAATTTAGCCTGCGACGATCACGTGGCTACTACTGTGGGCAAGGTATACGGTGGTACCAATCTGGCTACTGTATTCCAACTAGGGTGAAAGCGACACTGGTGAAGACCTTGGTTTAGCCAATGTTGCTATATGCACACCCAGTGTTTTGTGATCTGAGCAGCATTAGTTCACGAAAAATAAGGATTGCATGCAACAGCGCTGTGAGATTTGTTCGCCGTCATGATCATATTTCTGGATATGTTAAAGATTTTCTTGGCATGGGATTCCAAGAGTATTAGGATTTCAACGATTTAGTGGGCTGACACGACTGGAGATCACCGGTGTTGTAAAAGTAAGATCAAACATAAATCAAAAAATCAGGAGCATGCACGTGTAAAAACCAAAAAAACGCTTAAACCCTAGCATTATGGAGAAGTACGCTAAAAAGAAAAGCACTACCCCGCCAGGCACTACCAATGCTACGCATGGCTGTGATCCTGGGACGAGCAGAAATGCTCGGGTCAAAGCTATTCGGTTTCCGGAGGATAGCAAAATAATGCAACGGCTTAGGCATAACCTAAGAGTCGCGAGTTGGAACCTTGGAAGTATGAAAGGTCGCAGCTACGAGCTTGAAGAAATGATGATTAGAAGGCGAGTGGACATCTTGTGTGTACAAGAAACGAAATGGCGAAACACAGGGAATCGGGCGCGTTTCTTGGACGTTAAGACAAAAGCTTACAAGATGTTCTACTATGGATCGGAACAAGATAAAAACGGAATTGCTATCAACCTCGCGGCAGAGCTACTTGGCAACATCTTGACCATTTCAAAATCCAGTGACCGTTTGATGTCTCTCAAATTGGTGATACGGGTTGAGGTGTGGAATATTGTAAGCGCATATGCTCCCCAAGTCGGATGCGAACAGAGAGAAAAAGATGCATTCTGGCTGGATTTTCACACAAAACACACCAAAGAAACATGGTGGTGGACAGATGAAGCTAAAGTAATGATACGGGAAAAGAAAACGGCTTTCAAGGCTTGGTCAAAGTGCTCTTCTACTAATAGAGATGAAAAAGCTCGCCTTGAAGTGATATATAGATGTTGCAAAGGTCTCGCTAAGAAGAAGTGCGCCAAATTACAAGCAAAAAGTATGGAAGGCTTTAATCGGGAGTTGGAGGAAATATCGTCTTCGGCGTCTGATAGGAACCAGGCTATCCAGGAGCTTCGACAAAACAACTTGAATAAGGGAGCAACTATCTTCAAAATAGCCGCCCAGAGAAGAAGAAATGCTCAGGAGGTTCGTTCCCCAAAGTTCATTAACAATGCTCAAGGCCAGCTTCTTGTGGAAGACGACAAAATTCTCCACAGATGGCGACAGTATTGTGAAAGACTTCTGAACGAACAGTTTCCCCGGCTATACTTTTCAAGAGCCGCTCCTAACCATGACGAAATATCCGACATTACTCTCGAAGAAGTTAGGAATGCCGTCAAATACTCCAAAAAAAGAAAAGCGGTTGGGCCAGACGAGATACACTCTGAGTTCTGGAAAAAAATGGGAGACATCGGGTAGAGATGGCTCATGATTCTTATCTCCAAACTTATGAGCAATGATCCAATGCCTAATCAGTGGAGGGAAAGTTATCTTCTTCCTTTGCACAAAGGGAAGGGCGATACGCGAAACTGCGATGACTACCGTTCTGTCATGCTAATGTCACACACCATGAAGATCGTTGAACGGGTATTAGATGGCTGACTGCGGAAAATAATAAGGCTATCTGATGACCAGTGCGTGTTTGTCTCGGGTAAATCAACAACAGATGCAATCCAAAGTATAAGGATCATAATGGAAAAACATCGTGATTCCTTAAAGGACTTGCATATGGCGTTGGTTGATTTTGAAAAAGCCTTTGATAGACAACCAAGAGATCTCTTATGGGTGGCGATAAGATAAAAAGGAGTTCCAGAAACCTACGTACGCATGATCATGGACATGTATGAGGGAGCAAGGACAAGAGTAAGATGTCCCGCAGGAGTCACCGAAGAGTTCCCAATCAAAGTCGGTGTACACCAGGGAAGCGTCCTTAGTCCTTTGCTATTTATTGCAGTCCTTGATTATCTACTTGAAGGAAAAGTGACGGACCCCAAAGTGCGTCAGTTATTCTTTGCTGACGATGGAGCAATCATAAGCGAAGATCAAATGGCCTTGCAACGAGCACTTGATGTATGGGTGGATGTTTTGGAGGGAAATAGGTACCATATTATTTCGAAAAAGACAGAATATCTGTGCTGCCAGTTCTCTGATCTACACCGGCCTATTCCAGACATTTACTTGAATGGAAAAGTGCTTCCCAAGTGTGAAAAGTTCAAATATCTGGGATCTATGATCAATAGCGAAGCAACTTGTGATGATGACATCAATCATCGCGTAAGCGTAGGGTGGATGAAGTGTCGGGAAAACTCCGCTATCTTCTGTGATCGATAAATGCCCCCTAAGCTTAAAGGAAGACTCTACACCGCAGTTGTACGTCCGGCGCTCACATACGGTTCACAATGCTGGACAATGTACAAAAACTATGAGGGCAAATTAACGGCAGCTGAGATGAAGATGCTTCGCATGACAGCAGGAGTAACGAAGATTGATAGAATAAGAAGTTCAAAGATTCGAGGCAGCCTTCATGTAAAGGAACCCATCACAAGGAAGATAGAGCACGACCGGCTCAGTTGGTATTGTCATGTTCAAAGGAGAGAACCTTCGAACCCCGTAAAAAAGGCAATATCAATCAACATTCCTACGCAATCGCGCAAAAAAGGCAGACCAAAAAACAACTGGATCACACAAATGCAAAAACACCAGCATTTGATTGGACTCAGTGACGAAGTGATCCGAAACCGGGAAGCCTCCCGGTACTTTCTGAGGTCAAACCGGCAAACCCCACAAACGGACCAGTAGGGATGCAATAAAGTGGGAGGGTTGTGATCCTTCTACTCCGGATCATAACTTCGCCGTAAGAAGAAGGAGAAGAAGAAGAAGAACGTTTTAGTCTTTCTTTTCAAACTCAAACAAAATAAAATTCTTTAGTACCCTTACCATAGAATTCAATATGCATCTTCCGAAAGATGTCGGGTCTTTATTTTGCCAACCTTCAGGTATAACACTATCGAAAAACAATTTTTTGTATATGCTGTGCGACTATGGAACTCACTTCCAGCCGATTTACGGAGATACCAGGGAATCGGTGACTTCAGGAGAGGGCTCAAGCAGCATCTAAGTACATGAAAATCAATGGTTTACGTTGTCGTTTTTGTAAGGGAGTTAACTAACATTAAAGCTAGGTTACTAGGGATCTTTTTTCTAGATTTTTTAGCTTTGTTTTCAACTTTCTTCACTTCCACTGTTTAACTCTGCATAATAATTGATTTTGTATCTATTGAATTGAATTGAAAGGCGAGACCTAAGTCGCACTTGACCAGTTTTTTTTTCGCTCATTCTACTCTCCCTTCTAAAAGCTTATACATCAGTAGTCACTCGAATTTGAGCTTCTAAAAGGAAGAAAACAAATTTATAATTCCCCATCCGCTTTCAAATAACATCCCCCTGCTCAAATTAAAGTTTTTCTTTTAAATTCGATCACAAATTTGTACGCCCACCCTTAAACTCGATTTGGGCAAATTCTTAAGCCCTATCCCTTTTTTAAATTCCCATTCGTGATCCCTATTTACCCCGAAGTAAACCCCATTTACACCCTAACGGAAATAATCCGTACCAAACGTTATGCTATCAAAGTCATGTCATGATTTCGTTATCTGGTGGTAAAATATTGGACCGAAAACCATCAACAAGGTCTGCTCATCTTAATTGTTAAAATCTCTTTTTCGTATTAAAATCACAAAGCTCAACCTACAGCTATCACCCGGAAAAGATTTGATATCTTCACAATAATTGAGCGAGTAATAGAAATCCGTTTACCGGTCCATTATTGTCTACCCTCCCCCACTGCTTGGTAAATATAAATCTCATTTTCAAATTAAGTTTTGTCTCTTCTATGGTCACACAATCACCCTCCCAGTCTAGCGACCGTCCATTTGGTAATCTCCATTACAATTTAAAAACACAGTCCTTGTAAATATCAAGGAAGTGTTTTTCTGAGTATTCGTCCTTTTGCAATGAAATTACCAAACATACGATATGTGAATTTTATGTTTTCTGGACTTAAGCTGTTACCCTTGTATGCTAATCTGGTATACTGATTCCTTTTTTGGTATGACTACCGGCTCCGTCTTGACCAGGTGTGTATGAGTGTAGTCATTAATGGTGCAAGAGTGTTTCTCTACATATTTATTTGTTTCTTCTCTGTAACCAGAGAACGTACATCCAAACCCGTACAGTGGTGGTAGGCTGTAAACTCTGGAAATCCTTGTGGAAGGCTCGTAACTTGTTCGCTTTATCTGACGGCTTAATCACATTCAATTCTGAGTTTTCTCTTCTTTTTTTTTTCATATTAGTCGGACAGCCAGGTGCACAGAGTCCTTTGGCACTTTGTGCCGGTGGTAGTTCATTGGTTTATCGTTTTTCCCTTTTTTTTTCGGTTGTTTCGTAAAGGAATTCAATAAAATGGAGACCCTAATCCGATAATTAAAATACAACTAGGTTCTGAAAATAAAGGAGCTCTGGTGAAAAGTATTCTCGTGTTGAAAGTTTTTGGGAGTCGGATTGGGTGGGTTTTTATTTTACCCCTTTTTGATGTTTGTTTGGGATAATTCGAGAATTGGACTTTTGGGTGCTAGGTAATGACATCTGAATATTGGAAAAGTTTTTAATCCTTTGAACTGAGTATTGTCAATGTATTGATCATCATTCAGTTTATATACTGTTGCAAAAGTTGGACTTAATTTCAAATATATACATTGACACATATGTATATATCTCAACTGGTGAGCCGACAGTAAACAGGGGAAGAAATAAAAAGAAGTGTTTTTTTGGGGGCAACAGTGTAGGTACACGAAATAAAAGAAATGTATTGTAAATGGCTATGCATAGGTATTCATCATGTTATGTACATATGTATATGTCAATTTATTTTTTCTGACAAAATTTGTAAACAATTTTCATCAAAATCTGTGAAGAAGTTCTTGAGCAAAGCGTGTGAGACAACAATGGGATAAAAAGTCTTTGTTTTGTTCTTTCAAAAACGATTGTAGATACATGCTCGTACATAGCTTTCTCTTTCTTCTCCGAACTAAAACAAATAAAGAGAGTTATACGAACTCCTGCTATTTCCTCCTGCGAAGCTCTACGACCTCCTAGAAAGTTCTGCGTCCCAGTGAGGACTACTAAGCGGTACTACGATCTCCTGAGTGTTTTAGCAACCTCATTGGACTTCTTACCACCCACATTCTACAACCACACGAGAAGTTCTGTGAATTTGTTAGAAGTTTTACTACCTCCTAAGATGCACTACTGCTTCCTAGGACACTCTGCGATATCATTCTGGATATTTTGTGCTCTCTAGGGAGGTACTGCGACTTTCTTAGATGTTTTATGACTTCCTGAGAAATTCTGCATAGCAAGTATATTCTTAGTCTAAGGAATTTTACAAGGGTTTACTACATAACACTATAATCTATGATACGATCTTACACGACGTCCAACAATCTCCTAAGATGTTCTATAACTTTCAAAAAAGTTGCGCGTCCTTACTGTTGTGCGAATTCTTGGGAAGTTTCAAGTAGCAAAGCTTGTCAGGAGTTTATGTAACTTCATTAGAGGTGGTATAACTTCCCAGGATATCGTAGAAAGTTTTGAGGGAGTTTAGGAGACTCTGTAAGGTCGTAGAACTACTGAGGATATCGTAAAATTTCGTATGAGGTCGTAGAACTCCCCGAAATTTTGTGGAACTTATCATTAGGTCGAAGTAGTTTTCAAAAGTTTGGCAAATTTCTCAGAGGGCCTTAAAATTTCTAAAGATGTACTGCCCCGGGGATTGTAAAACTGCCTACAAGATCATAGAACTTCTTGGAAGGTCTCAGAATGAAACTGTTCTGAACTTCATACAACTTTTCAGGATTTCGTAAAACGTCTTAGAAATGCCCAGGAGATACTCGAATTTCCCAGGATATCATAGAGGTCCCCATGATATCGCAGAAGTTAGCAGAAGTTCGCTGCACATTTCAAGGAGGTCGTAGATCTCTCTAGGAGATCGTTGAATTTTCTAGAATGTTGTAGAATAGTCTAGAAGGTTGCAAAACGTCCTACTAGGAGAAGAGAGAAGACAAGCAGTGCAAGAACTTTATCAATATCAAACACATAGCCGAACTAATGTCTTCAAAATCGCGGTCCAAAGAAAAAGATACACTACGAGTACAATGAAGATGCCCAAGACCATTTGCCAACCAAAGATAAAGCCATTTTTGTTTACAATTTATATGAATACCCTTATATTACTTCAAGGCACGGGCGTTTGTAGATAGAGAGCGAGCAAGAAAGAAGGAAAGTAATAGTGGTGTAGTGGTGGCGTCCAGATATTTCATATTTATTGATAACTAGCTGTACACTGCGCGCGTTGCAATGCCACCAACTAAAATAAATTTGAAGGAAAGACATTACACAAATATTCATTTTGAGTCATTTTATTGATTTTGTTCATTTCGAAAAAATTGTGACATTGCAGTGTTTCGCTTCAATTCGACATTTATTGAAGTGCTGTGGGATGCACAATATTTCTTGTTTTTCCATCTGGTGCGTAAACGAATAAATCAGAAGGTTTTCCGACGCGTGAGCAGGCCATATAGAGCTGCCCATGTGAGAAGCATGGATTCTCCAAATTTAATCCACACAGTTGCAACGATTGTCCTTGTGCTTTGTTGATAGTCATTGCGAAAGCGAGTCGCACCGGGAACTGCAAACGTTTGAATTCGAATGGCATATCTGTAGGGATCATTGGGATACGCGGCAACAGTACGTCTTCACCTTTGAATTTTCCAGTCAAAATTGTTGCCTCGATAACATTGTTCATCATTTTCTTAACTGAGAGTCTGGTTCCGTTGCAAAGTCGTGGTGGATTTATGTTTCGAAGAAATATGATGGGTACGCCAATTTTCAATGTAAGAACGTGCGGTGGCATGCCTGGCAAATCAAGCGAATTCAAGAATTCAGTTGGATAGTTGACAACTTCGTCTTGATTCACCACAGTATCGATGGACTTATATGTTGTCGTTTTGCCGGGTATTCCATTCTGAATGGTGAAGTTGATGGTATTGACAGCGATGTTTTTCGCCACTAATATAGCACGCGTACTGAGTCACTGATGATTTTTGTAGTTCTGTGCAATGTTTGGGAAAACTTTTTGCACCAATTCGTCTTTGCTTTCTGTGATCTTACAGAAGTTTGCTGGCAAGGTGATACATTGCGTAGATTAATCAATTTGGATTCGCCCATTTCCAATATCCATTAATTGTTTTGCAAAATTTCCAGGCGATGCACACGCATGTTGGTTTTCAAAGTCAATTTCTGTAATTGACGCCATAAAACTGATGATTTGAGACATTCATTAAGTTCATCAGTGGGTGTTGAACGTGGTATAACCGGCAGTGTTTGTCGAAAATCACCAGACAATAAAATGAGTGCGCCACCGAATATCCGTGCGTTTCCTCTCAAATCTCGCAGTGTACGAAACGCTTCCAATGCTTTCTTGTGAGACATTGTACATTAGTCCAATATGATAATTTGACAAGTTTAGAGTACTTTGCCCATTCCAGAGTTTTTGCTGATGTTTCATGTTGGTGCCTCAGTGTTTTGCAAATTCAACGACAGTTTCAATGAACTGTTACGGCAATATATGAAATTCATTGGAATGACAGTGGCACCATCTGTCGAAAATTGGTCGTACCAACTCAGAAACCTTAGTGGGCTCATGCACAACAACTTTGCTAAAGATCATCACATGATCAAATGCATAGTTTACGATTCTTTATATATAAAGATATCCAACAACACTTATAATAGACTTTAAAGACTTTAAAAGACTTTAGTTATCTTTAAGTAATAAATGTGCAATATTTCATTACGTATTTCAAATATTTAAATTTACTTAGAATTAGGGTTATATTTTTGTTTAAAATTTAGTATGAGCTGGTGTTTAACAAAGAAAATGTATGAAGAAAAAGTAAGGTAAGAAGTTAAAAAGAAAAAGAAAATTTAAAATCAAAGGAAAATGATAATTAGTTAACCTAGAGGGTATTTTCTGTATCTATGTGCCTGCAAGGTGCCGAAAAAGAGTATCACCAAAATTGTTTGCGTTGTAGAACCTTCTCACGCTGAGAGGGAGTGGATTCCAGAGGCGAATGGCATGAACAAAGAATTGGCGTTCCGAGACCTGGTATGTAACACGCTGCGAAATCAGACTCAAGGAGCGGTTTGAATAAGAAAAATTAAGTTTTTTGTACAAATAAAGAGGCTGTTTAGTTGTTATGATTTTGTGAACAAATTTGATTGTACAATAGTCAAGATACTTGTCTAATGTACAACCAAGAATCTTACTATAGTAAGCAGAAACATGGTCGAAACGCTTTAACCCAAAAACATAGCGAGTAATGTTGTTTTTTTTTTATAATTTGCACGTGTGAAAGGGGTTATGAATACCCTTATACTAATTTCAAGACACGGGCGTTTTTGAGGAAAGGGGAAGAGACAGAGAGAATGGTGTAGTTGGTTTGAAACTCAGCTGGTATTAAGTTTCAGTGAACTCCAAGGGTGGCTATCCAGATAACTGGGGAGTATTTTTTTGTTTCGCTGTTATTGTAGTTGCTTATGATTCACAGTATTTTTTTCCGTCCTCCTTATGTCATCATCACGATCAAGTTGCTTTTTAGCCATATGACCACCCTACTGCCAGTGTTATGCCTTCGCAGTAGAGTTTACATAAGCTTTCGCAATTGATCGACTTTTTATTTATTTCATGCGAAATAAATAGATGATTATTGACATCAGGATTCGAACCGTGAACCTGCAGCGTGACAAGCGATGATGTTACCACTACACCATGGCCACCCTTGTATGAGCGCGCTATTACAGCAAAAAATTTCACAGCTGTGCGATATTAGTGGTACAAGCAGCGATCTAGGTAACATTAACTTAGTATTTGTTGGTGTGTAGCTCCGTAAGGGTGTAAGATTCCTGAGACAGCCATAAATTTTACCAATTTAGGTCCGAAGATGGTTATCCCAACACAATGTTGTGCTAAACCAGATACCTAGATTTTTAGATTTGTGGACGAATTCAATTTCCGTATTCTCAAGATATATGGTGGGTAGGCAGGAGGTATCGAGATCATTTTTACTTATTTATTTGGATTTACCAGGATTTAATCGAAATGAATTCTCTTCAGACCAAGTAAGAATTTTAGCAAGATCTTCATTGTGTTTTTGTGCAGTATCTTTGACAAGGCAGAGCTCGCTACTTATGTACAGTTGAACATCATCCGCATGCATATGTAACGATGAGTTGTGAACCGTGTTTGGAAGATCGTTGATAAATATTGTAAAAAGCAATGGACCCAAAATGGAGCCTTGAAGTTGTAAGGAACTCGGATTGGATATCATTTACGAAAACTGCTTGTTTACGACCCGTGAGGTAGGACAGAATGAAATTTGCCGCGGATGAGGAGAAAGCAAACGACGTTCTTAGTTTTTTTTTACAAGCCCATGGTCAACCGTGTCGAATGCCTTGGAAAAGTCAAGTAATGTCAGAAAAGTGAAATAGTTTTTATCAATCGCTGTCCGTATGTCATCTGTTACCTTTAGCAATGCTGAAGTGCAACTATAAACCGGATTGATACGAACAGAGCAGTTTGTTTTGTCGAAGATAGGCAAACAGTTGAAAGTAAACAGACTTTTCCAAAACCTTAGACAAATATGGGAGGATTGCAATGGGTCGATATTCTGCAGGTGCACGGCTGGTTGCTTTCTTTTTTAGGACAGGAATGATCTTTGCAGCTTTCCAAGACTTCGGAAATTTGGATGTGGCTATGATAGTATTAAGGATGTGTGTTATTGTAGGAAGGATGTACGGTAAAATCATTTTTATGAAATGAGGGTGGATCCCATCAATACCAACAGCTTTCTACTTAATATTGAGGATAGCTCTAAGAACATCGGTTTGCTCAACTCTGGTAAATTCAAAAGAGCCGCTAGATTCAATTAAAGGAGATGTGATGGTTTAGATCGGCGTTATCAAGCGTAGTATTTGTTTTACCACTTATACCTTGTTGACGAAGGTTCTTTCACAGTGTTTTGTTTGGAAGTTTATAATTGAAGTGCTCGCTAAAAAAAACTTCGCTTGGCTTGTTTGATCTTCGAACACACAAGGTTTCTTAGAATTTTGAAAGATTCGAAAAATTCTGGGAGCCGGAAAAATTTCCATTTCCTATATGCGCCGTCACGGAGGTTTTTGAGTCTAAGAATTTCGGGTGTAAACCACGGATTGCTGTTATATTTTCCAAGCTTGGTTCTTAGAGGAACATGAAAATCAAACAATTGGTTAACCGCACCTTGCAGGTAATCAACTTGTGTGTTAGGAGATGTTTCGGAGAAAATTGGCAGCCAATTAACACACTGCAGGTCTCGCTCCAGGATGTTCTTTTGTACACTTTTAAAGTCTCGATAGGAGTTTTTTTAAGGTTCTTTACAACATGCGAAGTCGAAAGCGGCAAATAGTAGATCATGCTTGGAAAAGGCGGGAGCAGAAACTTGACTGTAAAAGGCATCCTGAACATCACTGGCAAAAAATAAGTCAAGGAGGGTGCTGCTTGCGCTAGTGAAATGTGTCCGAGTAGATGAATTTAAAAGATCGAGGTTTAGTGTTTTTAGCATCTCAGTTAGAGAAAACGAGTCTGCGCGATCCAATATACTGCAATTAAAATCGCCACAGACAATGGTTTTCCAGAAAGAGGATGAATTGTTTTCTAAGAAGGAATACAGCTGCGAAAGATCCATGTAACTGTAACTGTACGACACCAAGTAGGTAATTCCTACCCACACTCATAAGCTGTATGAAACAATACTCAATGGGGCTGCCAGGAGGAGGGGTTGTAATTATCTTGACAGGCAATTCCATACGTACATAGATGGCAACTCTACCACTAATTCTATTTTGCCTATCATCACAGAAGATTTTATACCCTGCCACTGAGTACAAGTTATCAGATATTTTGGAGTCAAACCATGTTTCCGAAACGCAACCGAAATACTCGCAGAAGACACCAGCGAAGAGAGACAAATAGACATCTGCTCAGACAGCAAAGCAGCAATTAGCGCGATTACAAACCCGATGTCGAAATCACGACTAGTAAGGGAGTGCAAAACTAAATTGAACCTACTTGCCAGACGCAATAGAGTCCGTCTCACATGGGTACCGGGGCACGAGGGTGTACCGGGCAACGAAAAGGCAGACGAACTAGCAAGGAAAGGAGCAGGCAATACAGAACTGAACCCGGATAGTACATTAGGGGTCCCTCTGACAACTATTAAAACAATAATCAATGATAAGATACGACAGGAGTTCAATGACTACTGGACGAATCTAGACACGTGCAAAGTGGCTAGATCTGTAATAACCAAACCGAGTAACAACACAGCAAAAAGAGCTCTTAACTCAAGCAGAACACAATTGAGATTGATGGTGGGACTTTTAACAGGGCACATCAATCTCAACAAACATTCGTTCAGACTCGGGATAGCTGATACAGCAATCTGTGCCAACTGTGAAGAGGAGGAGGAAGATATAGAACACTTCCTCTGTCACTGCCCCGCTACAGCGAGGCTAAGGCTGAAAATTCTGGGATCTCCAAGGATTCCGGATATTAGACACCTCAATAAGAAAGGAATCCGGGATATACTGGAGTTCGCCAAGTCGACCGTTAACGCAATCGACCGTTAACGCAATCCAAAGTCTAGGGATCGTGATAAAGAAACACTAGGATGCCTCAAAAGATCTGCATTTGGTTTTCATCGACCTCAAAAAAGTGTTTGATAGGGTTTCTAGGGATCTCATATGGACGACGTTGAGGACACAAAATTTCGCAGAATCGTTTATCAGAATAAACAGAAAACAGTACGAGAACGCGAAAATTTGCGGTCAATGTCGGCGTGAAAAATAATGTCAATGAACCAGACGTAAGCCCGATATTATTTTCCGTCGAATGTGCTTAATAAATGGAAGGTTGCCCTAAAAAAACGGATTCAGAATCAGTCGTTCAAAAATGGAATACTGAAGTAGTTTATTCTTTGAACCACTAAAGCCTGCACCAGATATTCTTTTCGATGGACTTGTTCTTTCTAAATGCTGAAATCTCAAATATTTGGGTTCCATGATGAAATGGCGAGAAAACTTGGGAATTCTTTGCAGAAAAGTGCCACTCCAGTTAAAAAGAAACTTTACCCTACAGTTGCATGGCCCGCTTTAACTTACGGTTCACAATAGTGGACAATATACGAGGCATACAAGAGTAAAATTACGGCGGCAGAGATGAAAATGTAAAGCATGTCAGCAGGAGTAATAAAACTCCTAGCAGACAGGATCAGTTGGTATTGCCGCATGCAAAGGTGACCACAGGAATACTCAGTAAGAAAGGCATTATGAGTTGAAGTCCCAACAGATATTAAAAGATGAGACAGGAACAAGAAAAACGATAAATTAACAACAACGCCTTGGCCAAGTGAACTGGTAACATCTTCGACCGATTACAGGGTTCCCATCCTCGGACTTCAGCAAACCTTTTTCAGTAAAGTTCCTTACCAGAGCAGAATGGAAGAACGAAATGGTAATCAATGACTTCGATATCTGTATATATACGGATGGTTTGAAAATGCAGAGTTGGCGCAGGCATTTTCTCGGACCAACTGAATAGATCGAAATCCTTCCGTCTCCCAGACTCTGCTAGGGTTTTTCAAACGGACCTTCTCGCGATTCGGGAGGCTTGCCGCATGCCCAACCATTGATTCGGTTACCATATCCTCAAAACTGATAGAGCAATGCCGGTTTGAAATAAATGAACAAAGTGTCCTTTTGGAATTACCCTCAATTGGGTCCCAAGAGACAGTTACTACGAGGGTAACGAGCGAGCAGACGAGCTGGCCAGGCGAGGGTCAGCGCTTAACGGCTCGCTGGCGGAAAGAGTCAATATTCCGATAGGAGTTGTTAAGGTCAATTTACAACTTCACTTTATCCAGCTAGCCAATCTCGGGTGGAACAATCTTACCAGTTGTGCCATATCAAGAAAGACATGGCCCAATTTCAACAAACCTAAATCGAATGAGCTACTAGGCAGATCAAGGCCTGATATTGCCAGAATTGTAGCCATTATTACATGCCACTGGCCTATGGGGGACCACGCGGCAAAGCTTGGCATTCCTCACAACACATTCTGTTGCAGCTGCAAAGACAGTAACGAGAGGGAAACTATTTTCCACTTTCCCTAGCAATGACCAGACAACGCACGTTAGGTAAACCCTTCTTTGACGATTTCAGATAGATAACCTCCAAACGGATTGGAGAACTAATCCTGTTTCTGAACTCCACGGGCTGGGTTTAATTATATCCTTCTATCTCCAATAACACACTTAAATAAACAGGGTACACGGGTTTTTGTGGTATCAAAACGGCGCACTTAGCCCTAATTGGGTTCTTTTTCGAACCACCACTTTACCTACTTACCTACGCCTTGGACTCAGTTACCATACGATCCAGGACCGAGCGGCATGCAGACGAATTGTGATATCCACGACAGTAGCGGAGTAGCAGCAATGCAGTAAAAATGGGAAACTCGTTGTGCATACGAGTAAGTACGTATAATGAAGAGAGGGTAAAAAAAGGGAAAAGAGAAAGCGTCATCCACTTCTTCTATGATGCCACTATAGGTAGAACAATTCGCTGAGCTACGAGTAGTGGGGTGGAAACACATACATATGTACATAGAGCCAAATAATAATTTCTGTAATAAGTTTTAACTCAAATTCAAAAGGCCTTCTTCGAAAGCTTAATAAACGCAGCCTCGATAGCACAGTGAATGTAATGTTAAAATCGGTAGAAGTACATATCTCAAACAGAACAATCAAATTTACCAAAGAGGCTCAGCGACTATGAAATTAAGTATCCGCGGCAAAATTCTAGATATCGTGCTTGGTTCTACTCCACAGAGGGTTGAATTCATACGATCCACGAGTTCTCTTGCAGTAGACTAAGTATCTACAAGTACTAAGATGCGCCACTGGTTCATTTCTTGTCTTTAGTAAACGACGTATCAACAGATATCAGTGGGAAATGATGTCTTAATGTCTTTTACCTTTATAAGGAAATATCACATTTCCTTTCTCGTCCCATAAGAGGGACATTCAACTCTTAAAGTAGACTAAGTATCTACAAGTACTAAGATGCGCCACTGGTTCATTTTTTGTCTTTAGTAATCGACGTATCAATAGATATCAGTGGGAAATGATGTCTTAATGTCTTTTACCTTTATAAGGAAATATCACATTTCCTTTTTCGTCCTCTAAGAGGGACATTTAATTTTTCTCCGGCAAGGGTGTCCATGATGTAATAATGCCTCCCCTTACAAATTCCTGTTAAATTTCACTTAAAATCGCGCATCCCGAAAATTCCACACCAGTACTTATCCTTTCGTTCAGTTTCCTGTCCGTTCGTTCCTAAATGTTATGGATATGCCTTAAATTGCCAATCGATTCCCGGAATCTGACTTCGCATTAAACGAAACGGTTATGTCATGAAAAATAAACCCCCTCTCAACAACTATTGGAATTCGTGGCATTGAGTGACAACATAGTTGCCAACCGAGAAATAAAATCCCGAATCCACGTTTGACACATGCTCCCGTTTCAAGAAAACTCCACGAATTTCACATCGATAAAATTTTATTTTCCAATTTCCGGGTAAAAATGTCGACCCTTCTGCCGGCGAAAGAAAAAAAAAAAAAGGTAGGAAACGGCTTCAAGCAAAACTACCCGAAAATGGCACATTATCAACGTTTAGTTAAGCCTTGAAAATATCCGGCAAACAGTGCGACTCGACCGGATAAAAGCTGAAAACAATTTCAGTTGGTTTCCCCTTCAGCGAACGTGAGGAACAAGACATCTACAAGCCTGTTAGAAGACAATTGGATTAGATGCATTAGTCAAATATTACACTCCTGGCTAAGGACATTTCCAGGATTATGCCACAGGCTATCCTTTTGCGGAATAGACTGTGAGAAAGAAAATTAAAATGTTTGCACTGTCCAAAAGAGGAATACTGTAAGAATAGTGACCATTACACGTTCCTAAGTCGAATATCATTTTTGGCTACGAAATGTCGGGGTAAACAATGTTTATCGCGAAATCTTAAGGACTCCCGAAGTGGCGCCATATAAAGTTTTTTTTTTCAATATTTTCTTGTCGCCTCACATTGGCGTCGCCGTCCTTGGTTATGGTGGTAGTACAGAGGTATCCATTAAGAAGTTTACACTTTTTTTTTTTTTATCGCACAGGGACTGTTTCTATGGAGAAGCGGTGGAGAGGGGGAGAACGGGTTACTACCACATAACATTACTCGTATTCCGGACTCCCAGGAGAGAAGTAGATTTCTATGTACGTTGGAAGGAGTGGCTTTAAGGAGCCATAACATGAAGAAATATTTCTCAATTTGGTCCGAGCATAAATTTTCACCGCTTTGACACTTCAAATCATTTTGCGGGAGTGCAAACTCATTGCAGGTTATATGAGTGTGAGCTAGTGCCAGTTTTATTATTCACTTAAAAGGAGTGAATTGTTCTAGTTATGTGTTCGTGAATCAAATTTAGCAAAAGTCTTTTAAAAATGACTAACACTTGTGTTCATTATTATAACCATTTTCAACTGCCAACGTTTACATCTGGTCTGTGGATAAATTCTTGTAGGCTATAAACAAAAAAACAAAGAAGTAACGTTAACTCTATCCATTGATTGTAGGTCTTTGGGAGAAATTTCAAAAATTCGTAGTAACATTTGATCCTGGGTTTAGTGTTATGTCCTTTTTATCATGCGAACGTTAGCATGCGTCCATGGATTAAATGAGGCATAATATTCTCTCAAATCGATGATTCATTAACATCCTTTGTCATAACTAGTACATATATACATGTACGTATGTATGTCAATATTAAGCAAAAGAAACGCTATCATGGTCTACTGCAGCAGGACATTGGTTATATTAACCCCCAAATGCACATTTAAGGCATTTGCATAATATTTCATCACTCCAACCATCGAAATATTCGAACAATTTGTTCCTCTTTCACTCAAGAATATTCCGGTGCTCGGGACATAACACCGGGATGTCGTACTATATACTCGTATTTCAAACATTTCAATATAAAGGACATCATGTCAGCTTTGCCCTACTGATGTACGAGTAACTTAATACCTACCCGATTATATATGTATATACATATATGTACCACTAGCCCATAAAAAAAAAAAAAAGTCCATCAGTCGGATATATTGCATACTGTGTAATTCATCCAGTTGACAGATGTTTGGACACTTTCTTATTTCTGTCAGTCGAACGAATTAAAAATTGTAATTTCATATCTTAACCACGGCCTTAAATGTAAAGCAATTTTAGACACAATGTTAAATAAACCTGAATCACTAAGATAGCGAAACAAGGTATCGATAGGTGCAGGGTTTTTCAATAAGGACATCACAAGTTTGTATATAAATAAAACACAGAATAATTGAGATATCGGGCTGAAATTTATTCCAGGTATAGTACACATGTTGAACCTAAGTATAGAATTCGATCTCGTTCATATAACCACCGCGAGCACGTTTGTAGCGATCGATTATTTGGAGCCAATTTTCCATCACTCTTCCACACATATCGGCCGGAACTTTGGCAATTTCCCGTTCGATATTGTTCTTAAGCTCCTCTGACGATGTTGGCTTGTTGGCATAAATCGACGACTTAATGTAACCCCATAAAAAGAAATCCATCGGCGTTAAATCACATGAGCGAGCCGGCCATTCGACCGGACCATTTCTCGAGATTACATAATTACCGAATTCCCCCTTCAATAGATCAATTGTTTGACCAACTGTGTAGCATGTGGCACCATCTTGTTGGGACGACATATCACTGATGTCTAATTGCTTACAAATAAAGTATTCACTTAACCACTCTATGTTTTCTTTCTCAAAACGGTAAAGCATTTTAAAATTAGACTCGGTAGCTCTTCGCTTCCTGTAAACATTTTCGGAAATTATACATAAAAATGATGCAGTCATTTCGATAAATATAGGGACTTGATTGCTTCAAAATGAGACTCACGACTGTAATCCTTCTTGATTATAGTTGCAAAATTTCGCAATATACACAGAAAAGTATTTGTTAGCAAATTTTCAAGTTGCTATTCACCAACTTGAAAAAAGTCTAGTAAATATTATAAAAAATAAATACTTACTGGTTTTTATGCATACGATAAAAGTATTCACTAGTGAAATTCATCCGCATCTAGTAAATACTGTTTTTTTTTTTTGGTTGCGCCAATGGATGTGGTAACTTCTAAAGATACTAGTAACACGGGCTATTAGCATGCACGATTCGCAAGCCCGAATGCCAGGAATACGCTTACGTACAAGGGTGGCCGTGGTGTAGTGGTAACATCATCGCTTGTCACGCTGTTGATTCACGGTTCGAATCCTGATGTCAAGAATCATCTATTTATTTCGCATGAAATAAATAAAAAAGTCGATCACTTGCGAAAGCTAAGACAACTCTACTGTGAAGGCATAACACTGGTAGTAGGGTGGTCATATGGCCAAAATGCAACTTGATCGTGATGATGACATCAGTAGGACGGAAAAAAATACTGTGAATCATAAGCAACGACAATAATAGCGAAAACAAACAAAATACTCCCCAGTTATCTGGACAGCCACCCTTGGAGTTTACAGAAACTTAATACCACCTGAGTTTCAAACTACACCACTCTGTCTTTCTCTCTGTCTCTTCCCCTTTCCACAAAACGCACGTGTTCTAAGAATTAGTATAAGGGTATTCATATCCCCTTTAACACGTGCAAATTATAAAAAAAAACGAAAAAGAAAAAAACCTACTAATCCACACACAGCACTATTCTACCACTCTACCCACGGAACTGCCGTTAGGTATCACTTCGCGGGGCTGGTTAGCAAATCATGCTATACGTCTTATGTCAGCTGCTTCTGATTCTCCATTTGCTTCTCTTGCTTCTGTTGCTTATTTGCTTTTCTATTCTCCGTAGCTCATTTTGAAGAGTTGTTACGAATATTATATTCTCTTTCAACTGCAACAAATCGTCGAGGAGTAATGACGGACTGGACCGAGTAGTTCTCCATGCCGTGAAGCTTGTGCAATGAAAAACTGCGTGCTCCGTATTTTCATCTTCATCCGGGCATTCGGGACAGGATGGTGAACTGTCGTGTCCAAATCTGTGGAAGTATTTGCAGTAACCCCCGTGACCAGACAGGAACTGTGTAAGGTGGTAGTTACATTCCCCATGCTTTCGGTTTATCCAGTTTTGGATTGTCGGTAATAGTTTATATGTCCACCTGGCTTGTGTTGTATTGGTCCAACGAGTTTGCCACATACGAGTAGCTTCTGACCCTGTTTTTTTCTCCATTTTGATTACCTTGATGTCATTGGCTACGTGTTGGTTCAGGGCTCTCCTATTGTACATTCTGAACATCTCGTCTGTGAGGATGTCGATGAGGACCATTCCAGCTATAACAAAGGCGACCTCGTCTGAGATGGTTCGGAAGCCACTGATTGTCCGTAGTACGCAGAGTCTACATGTTGAGGATAATCTCCTTTTGGTCTCCTTCACTCTTAGTGCCTGTACCCAGACTGGGGCGGCATATAAAAGAACCGAAGTGTCAACTCTGGAGAGCAGTATCCTTCTAGTGTAACCAGGTCCACCGATATTAGGCACTATACGCGAGAGAGCTCCCTGTATTTGCAGTGCTTTTCTTGCTGAATAATCAACGTGCTTTTTGAACTGCAGTTTGCTGTCCAGCATTACTCCAAGGTATTTAACTGCTTCTTTGGACCTTATTGTTTGGTTACCAACCTGAAAACTTGCGAATTCTACTGTGTTTCGACTGCTTATAAGGACAGCTTCTGTTTTATGGTCAACTAGTTCTAGTTCGGCTGAAACTACCCAATCTCTTACCCGAGCTTCATTTGTAGCTGATTCGACTGTACAGATCTGTTTTGCAACTATCACGACGTCAATGTTATCAGCGAATGGAATTATCGTTACTCCGTCGGGCAGCGTTAATCGTAAGACTCCGTCGTACATGATGTACCACAGTAGCGGTCCTAAGACTGATCTCTGTGGGACTCCCGCAGTGACGTTGTAGTGTTTTACTCCTTCCTCGGTATTATACCTCAGCTTTCTGCTTATGGAATAGTTCGTCACTATACGCAAAGTAATATGGCGTATCCATCCTGGTGATGATCTTCTAATGAACGACCAGTCCGCAGAGTTAAATGCGTTTTTAACGTCCAGCGTTACCACTGCACAGTACTCCTTTGTGCCGTTGTGGCATCTTTTTCCTTCGATGGCACTTTCTGCTATATCAACTACCACTCTTTCTGAAGCCAAATTGGTGGTTCTACTGAGTATTATTCGTATGTCCCCTAGTAAACGTTTGATCTCCAGCATTTACCTAAATGTTATGAATATGAAAATCAAGTATTTATTTACCCACTTAAAAATTGTCTAGTAAAAGCATTTACTAGTTTTTATGCATACGACCCAATGTCTAGCAGTTCGGCTGCGACTGCAATACCGACTCCGTTCACCACCTTTGTTTTTAGGTCTATGAAATGGGTCCTATTTCCGGTATTGCACCACTTCGTTTCTTAAACACTTCTGATGCGTTACTTTCTTCACTGCATTATCTGATCCATTGCCAAGGTTTATGATGTCATTGTCCTGACATTCCAACTTGCGAACCTAAATTTCTTTGATTTTTCGCAAAACTTTTAGAGTCATTTTTAGTGATGAAAGCAAATTCAATTTATTTGATAACGATGGCAAGCAAAAAGTATGGCGGTAACTAAATACTGAGGTCAAGGAAGCTAATCTTCGCGCAACGGTCAAGCACGGCTGTGGCAATGTTATGATATGGGGGTGCGTCGGTACTATGGGTTATAGTTTATTGAGACTACAGTGAACCTGTATAGTTATCTCGATATTCTAAAACGAAATCTCCAACAAAGAGCTGCCAAGATCGGGTTAGGTGAGGAATACAATTTTCAGCAGGACAATGACCCCAAGTACACTGTATATGAGCAGTGGTTACTATTCAATGTACCAAAACAGTTAAAAACACCCCCGAGGCCCCCGGACATTAATCCAATAGAGAACCTTTTGACGGAGTTTAAGCAAAAAACCAGAAACTGTGTTATAACCAGCAAGAAAACACTGAAAGAAGCGCTTCGACGTAAAAAGGGTTTAATTAGTGCCGAATTTACAAACAAAAAAAAAAACTGGTTGGTAGTATGCCAGAACGCTTACAGACGAAAGGCGCAACTAACTATTAATTTAACCCTTTCATGTTATAATAAAATTGGGTGGGGCTAAAAATTTTTTGAAGACAAATATGTGTTACTGAGCAAAAATTCAAAGTCCTTGATGTCCTAGTTTGTTAGTTACAGGATGTTGCCTATAGGCAACATTGGTCGATAGAGGTAAATTTAAAAAAATATAAAAATAATTTTTGAAAGCAATTTTTATTGAAATTTAAGAGTAAAATGATACAAAGCAAATTTTTTGTGGATTGCAGCATAGGTTAACATTGAATTGCTGCACTTTGAGCGCGGAAAACCAGTATGACATAGCCGGCAACTGCCTTTTGCTCCCCATTCTACCCAATGACCAAGATTGTCAAATTGTACTGATTTTGCAGGCTCTGCAACATATACTCTTTTAGAGGAGCTTGATCCAGAGGCAGTCGAAAGTGTTGGTGGTGAAGCAGTCGATGGTGAAGATGGTGATGTTGGGGCTGAGTCCATGGTTGCAAGGAGTGATGATGGGCGACCTCATTTCCTTGGTAAAACTGTTTGAGATGCGTTCAAAAGCTCGTTAGCAATATCCAATTGAAAATTTATTAGCGGCGTTTGTATTTTTGAGGTCTCTTCAATACAACAACCAACTAATGACTACACAAGAATTTATGCACCAGTATACTATGTGCATGTACCATTTATTTGTGCAGTGTCAGCAAGATCAACCCCTCCCATATGCTTGTTGTAGCAATCGACTATGCCTGGACGTGATATATTTATAAATTTCTTGTCTTTTCGGCACCATCTCTTGCACTCACTCATGGGGTTTTTACCTGCATAGTTAGATAGCAGTTGCACACGTATTGTCATACCAACGACAAGTAATCAAATTGTGCGTTGACTCATATTTGAAATCGCTTGACCCACTATATTTGTTAATAACTTAATGCACGTAATCTACTTGTTTTTTTTAACACACTAGTTTTTATTTTTTTTTTTTTGTTAATGAAGGTGAAAATCTCGAAAGACGCAGAGGGGTTAGAAACCCAAAGACCGCACTAAAAACACCTCCTTGATCATGACCAATCAAAGAAAGATAGACAAATGATTTTATTTTCAACGTTTAGTTGCGTTTGAGAGGGTATTATAATTTAAATACGTGCTCTCATAATTGTCAGATAATAAGTTCATGAGGTTTTGTTCTTCTTAATCTAAGAATATTATTTCGTATATTTAAGACGTCTTCTATTGAAGGATTTATATGCACCTGCAGACGCACGTTGTGACGAATTGCGTTCACTTTAATTTCTTCCGTTACCGGATTAATCTGCAAATCACGATGCAAGTCAATATTTCTAATGTACCATAGGGCATTTACTATTCCCCGAAGAACTTTATTTTGAAAAGTTTGTATTATTTGTATTATTCGTTTTTTTTTTTTGTACAACCCCATAATTGGACACTATATGTCCAAACAGGTTTTAATATCTACTAACCAATAGAGTTTTCTATATTTAATATTTAACTCCTCTACTTTCTTTTTCACATGTTAATTCCATTTCAGTTTAGCATCCAGATTCATACCCAGATACTTAGCTGTGTTAGAATAAGGAACTACTTGATTATTTTTAACCACAGGAACGTAAAGTTGATATGGGTGGACTTAGACTCATTAAGTTTCATTCACCATCGTTGCGTCCTATCTCGTTCACTGAGTTTTGTAGCTTTTCTGTCGCTTTGGCCACGCATCCATCAGTTGCTAGAAGAGCAGAGACGTCTGCGAATGTGGCTAACATGGTATCATTCGCATGTGGAATATCACTAGTATATAGTAAATATAGGGTAGGGCCTAGAATACTTCCCTGTGGATCACCCGCCTATATTTCTTTAAGTTCAGAATACGCTGAACCATAGCGAACTCTAAAGAATCTATTAGCTATATATGACTTAAGTATCTCATAGTATTGTCTAGGTAGGTCCCTATGTAGTCAAGCCCTTATGCCAAACTTTCTCAAAGGCCTGAGGAACGTCTAGGAGTATTGTAGAACAAACTTGTTTTCTTCTAGTGCTTTCTCTATAACATTAGTTATACGATGCACTTGGTCTATTGTCGAGTGCTTATTTCTAAACCCGAACTGATGTGTGGGAAGAATAAGCCTTCTTTGCTCTATGGTTCTATCCAGCCTTTTAAGAAGCAGGTTCACGGAAATTTTTGATAATATCGGTAAAAGCGATATTGCCTATATCAGGTAACTTCTGATAGGGGTTTACCTTGTTTAGGTATAACAATAATTTCTGCTATTTTCCAGTGATGTGGGGCATATCTTTGTGTAAAACAGGCATTAATTATAAGCTTGAGTTTTAACAATGCTACGAAGGGTAGTTCTTTCAGGATTTGGGCAGTTAAAAGGTCCGTTAACTGGTGATTTTCTACTAGATAGTTTAGAAATACATGTGCTAATCTCTCTTAGCGAAATATAAGGGATTACGTCTTCCCCTATTTTATCAGAGAGTTCTAGTTCATTTGCCACGCTAGGTGGAAAAGGTTTAAACACATTTGTTAGGTGCTCCGAAAAAAGTTCAACCTTTTCTTTTGGGTAGCCGTTCCATTTCATTTCAGATGTTTTTAACGAGGGATCCTGCGCTTGAGGTCTCTTTAAATGATTGGCAGCCTTCCAGAGGGAGTAGTCTGTGGCTTTGCAGGAGGTAAGTTACAAAGATAATTAGTTAGGGATCTATTTTTAAATTCACTGATACTTTTTTTGAGTTTGTTATTCAGTCTATTAAACACAACTTAATCACCGGGATATCTTGTCATTTGCCACCTCCTGCGAGCTCTTCTCTTTTCCAATATTAGTTCCCTAATTTCTGTGGGATATTTTACCGATGCTTGTTTTTTTTTGTTGATAGGTCAGTGTACTATCTTCTGCTGCCTGTTGTATATCGGCAATGAATTGTTCCACTTCGATGTCAATATGGTTTGTTGTGGTCAGAGGGGATCTAAGGTTAATAAATCCTTCGAGTAATTCTCTGAATTTGCACCAGTTCGTTCTTGTGTTGGTAAGTCTTACATTGTTATCTTTTGTATTAACATGCCGTTGACCGTCAGGATTACGGGTGTATGATCCGATGACAGATCATCACTGTTTTCAACTGTTACTTCTTTTCTATTGATTCATTTCATTATGAAGAAGTCAATAAGATCTGGTGTTTTCGCTGGGTCAGATGGCCAATAAGTAGACGATCCAGTCGAAATGAAATCACAGTTAAAATTTCGCCCGGCTTTGTAAAGCTTCCTGCCTTTTATCGTTATTAATCTTGACCCCCAGTAGGTGTGTTTTGCATTGAAATCACCTCCAATGATAAAGCTGTTGCCTAGAGTTCGGAGCTAGAGGTCATTAAGATCTTCCTCTGTCGTCGAATACTTGGGTGGGCAGTATATGGCAGCTATTTTAAATTCCTTGCTTTTAGCCAAAATGTTTATTATCGCTACTTGCATGGTTTGTTTTGCTATTCTTGGCAATTCCAAACTACTTTTTACAATTACAGCACCACCTCCCCTAGCACTGTCAGCTGGATGGGGAGAGTGGTAACAGATATACCCTGGGATTATAATCTTTGTTCCCTGTTTAAAATGGCTTTCAGAAATCAGGCAAGCATCAATGTCTTCATTGCATAGAAAAGCCTGAAATTCAGAGATGTGTTGGAGTAAACCGTTTGCATTCCAGGTTGGTTTTAATCATTATTACTTTGTTGATTTTTTCCTGTCGAAACTTCTTTCGTTAGTAGTTCAATTATTTTGTCTTGGTTATCCAATCTTTGGATAATAGTAAAGAGCATTTCCTTTACTGATATTTCTTCTTCTTTTCGTGTATTTTTAACAATTTCGGAATACGAATTGTTATTTACAGCTGACGTGTTTGCTTTAGAAGCAATTGATCTTTTGTCTACTTTGTTGTTTACAACATTTACTTGTTTGTTATTTTTATTTTTGAGCGAGTTTTGTTGGTGCTTGCCAGTAGCTCTGTTCTTCCTTTCTTGGTATTCTTTCACGATCGGGCATCCTCTGAAATTAGCTGAGTGATTTCAATGACAGTTGATACATTTCGCTTTTTCATCCTTCTTTAGTGGACAGTCGACTGTTGGATGTTTTCCTTCACATTTAACGCATACAAAATCCCTTTTACAATAGCTTTGCGTATGCCCGTATGCCTAACATCTTTTGCATTGAGGTATTGTGTTGGAACTTCTACGAAGTGGCTCAATCTGAATCTAGTAGCGTATACCTTTTCAATATCTTCTTGATTGTGAAAGGAGAGTATAAGAGAGGTAATTTCCTATTTCTTGTCATTGGTTCCCCATCGTTATCTTTTAATCTTTCTTTTTTGATTAGGTTTTTGGCCACCAAAATTTTGAAATTTTTACTAGTCAAGTCTTCAACAATATCATGTTCATCACACGAGGAGTGAAAACCTCTGGCTACTAATCTCAATGGTCTAGTAGCCTTATTTTCATATGAGTGCCATTGCAACTTCATTTTCGTTAGCTCATCAGTGATTTCTCTATAAGTGTCACTATCATCGACACTATCATTTTTTGTCATCTTGCTGGCTTGGCTAGACAGGACATTTATTAGTACAGTCCAACAAGGCAACTTTTGCCTCTAGGTTTTTTATTTGTTTTTGCAGGCTTATAGTATAACAATCTCTTCTAGATTTTTCCTTGCTTTGAGTTCAGCTTGCCATTCTTTGTAATAACTGTTTGTTTTTAATTTCGCTAGTGAATCTGATTTATGTTCACTTTGAACTATACTGGCTTCAGTTCCAGAATTTTCTTTTTGTGCTTTTGGAATGCTTACAATTATAGCGCTATCTTTGGTCGTAAGGTTTTTTCTGGAGTTCTTGCCGTGACTGAACTCCTTCTGGAGTTTTGTTGATAAAGCAATAAATGGTCCCCCCCCCAGAATTAGAGGGTTGATTTTCCAGTTTATTCCAGTTTATTATAGTATTCATATCTGTTGTTTTGTTCATTGCCATATTTTATATAACTGGTTCAGTTTTACTAGGTAGTTCAGTAAATTCTACACACAAACCCCCTGCCAGGAGGACCGGGTCATTTGTTTTATTTATTTTTTTTATTTTATTTCGCTGACTCACCCATAAGAGTATTTCTGAGACCTCATGTGCATTGAATCTTGAAAATTTGCATGAATACATGAATTCGTAAAGCTGTTTACGCTAAAGTCCGAGGTACATACAGACGGACAGAATTATGAGACAACTACGAGGGCAAGGTGAAAAGTTCTCGGCCTGACAATGGAAGACTGCGATTTTCAGTTAAAAAATGATTTTATTTTTCTACATAATTTCCCTTGATTTCAACACACTTGGTCCAGCGTTTCTCCGACATCAGTATTCCTTCGCGGAAGTGAGAGTCTGGAAGGCTGTGGAAATATTCATCTACGGCCCTCTCAACTTCTGCATTGGATGCGAAGCGCTTTCCAGAAACAAATTTCTTCAAGTTTGGGAACAGACGAAAGTCTGAGGGTGCCAAATCAGGTGAATAGGGGTGATGGCCGAGCAAATCGTACCCCAAATCCCGCAATTTTCCCATCGCCAACGCATACTTGTGTACAGGTGCATTGTCCTGGTGAAAGATTATTTTTTTTTCTTCTTCAAGCCATTCTCGCGAATTTTTGCATCCAGCTGTTCAAGAAGGTTGGAGTAATATTCGTCTGTAATTGTTCTGCCTTTCTCAATTAACAGGATCCCTTTCGCATCCCAAAACACACTGGCCATGACCTTTCCGGCAGATGCGATCGATTTCGCTTTCTTTGGCGCTGAATCACCGGCTTCCACCCACTGCTTCGACTGCTGTTTCATTTCTGGCGTGTAGCGGTGGACCCATGTCTCATCCATGGTGAAAAATCGCCACATCAAATCGGTCGGAACCCTATTGAATCGGTCCAAAGATTGCCGCGAAAATCGTTTACGCATTTGCTTTTGATCGGCATTCAGCAAATGGGCACCCATCTTGCGCAGAGCTTTCGCATCCCTAAGTTTTTGTGCAAAATGTTTTGCACCCTCTCTTCCGATATACACACAGCCTCAGCTATTTCACCTTCACTCGCCTATCATCCAACACGATATCATGCACTTTTTCAATGGTTTCGGGTGTTGTTGCGGTTTTTGACTGTCCTTCACGTGGGTCATCTTCGAGGGACGTGCGACCACGTTTAAATTCAGCTTCCCACTTTTTAACGGTTGACATGGAAGGAACAGAGTCCCCGTAAACTTGGATGAATTTCCTTAGGAGTTAACCCATCCATAACGAAGAATTTTATCATCGCACGATATTCAAGTTTATCCATTTTAACGAAAAACACGCAAGACGTCTACTGCAAAAATTCGTGTAAAGAAACTACTTGAGAGAACAAGTTGAAACTTGGCGTACGAACTAATGAGAAGTACACCCAGGCAGGAAACATAAATTCTGGCTGATTGGAACGCCATCTCTGCGTCAGGCCGAGAACTTTTCACCTTGCCCTCGTACTTTCCGAGTTGCTCTATAATATTTAGTAATGCCAAAATTGAGCAAAATTTTCACGATAACGATACGCTAACGATAGTCCAAAAAATTTCTGATTTCAAATTTTCAAACTTTCATATGTCTAGAACCAATTTGAGTGGTTCTAGACATATCTAACATGTTTTGCGCAAACATTCAAGAGAATATCTAAATTTCTTTCTTTTATATACCCCATCCAAGGTACATTAAGTTTGATACATAGTTTGTAGCATAAAGGAATAATAATAATAAATAGGAAAATAAAATTTCACTTTTAATGCTATAACTACTGAACGACTACAAGTATGTAGACAAATTGTACGATATATTATAAAAAGATAGTTTGATAATAAAATTAATAATATGTTGTTGATATATGTCTTGTTTCTGAAACGTGGCTCAATAGTAGTTTTAATTTATCAAATAATAATAATTATATTGTGTATAGACTGGATCGCCTTAATAGAAGTGGCGGCGGTGTAGCCATCATTATAAAGAAACGAATTAAGCATACTCTGTTACCTTTAGTCAGTATGAAGATAATAGAAGCAATTGGTACAGAAATAACACTCACAAATTCTTTAAAACTGAAAATATTTTCGGTTTACTTCCCTGGAAAAAATTCTAACCCACAAAACATTTATAACTTTAAAAATGACTTACGAAGACGAAGGGTGACTTAAACAGCAGACATCGCTCATGGGGATGCTTAAAAGCAAACTCGTGGGGTAATGCATTACATGATTTAATGTTAAGAAATCCAGTGCAGCTTTTGTATCCCAGCAGCCCCACCTATATACCAACTGCTACAAGATTTTCTCCTTCAACCCTAGACATTTTCATAACAAATGTCCCAAATAGTCTAACTCAGCCATTTGCCATAAACGCACTGAGTTTAGACCATCTCCCAGCTGAATGTAGGATCTTGTGCACTCCTGTTCTCAACGAAAAAACATTTTTGGACTATAAGAAGACTAACTGGGACCTGTTTAGATCTCACTTTGTGTCAAAAGTTCGTAATTGTGAAAGCTTATGTCAATTCTACTGCGAAGGCATAACACTGGCAGTAGGGCGGTCATATGGCTAAAACGCAACTTGATCGGAATGATGACATCAGGAGGACGGAAAAAAAATACTGTGAATCATAAGCAACGACAAAAGCAAAAACAAACAAGCTCCCCAGATATCTGGACAGCCACCCTTGGAGTTCACTGAAACTTAATACCAGCTGAGTTTCAAACCAACTACACCAATCTGTCTTTCCCTCTGTCTCTTCCCCTTTCCTTGAAAACACCCGTGTCCTAAAAATTCGTATAAGGATATTCATAACCCCTTTCACACTTGCAAATTATAAAAAAAAAAAAAAAAAAATTACTCCACAGAGCTATCAGGTGTTAGTTACATGCAACAGATAGACCAGAGTATAGAAATTTTTGAACACAATCTTTTGAACAGTGTCCGCTTTTCGGTCCCAATTAAAAATACAAATAAACGAGTTATAGTACTTCCCCTCTATATACTAAACTTAATAAAAAATAGAAATCGATGTAGAAGACTTTGGCAGAACAGAAGGTCTCCAAATGATCTCAGTGAAATGAAATTTCTAAATCGATTGATAGCATCTACAATCTTCGAATTTAGAAATAAAGAATGGAACAAAAGACTTTCTTCTTTGGATATAGGTTCCAAACTAAAATTCTTAGAACGAAGAACTCGCGCATTCCCCAACAACTCGAAGTTTCAGGTAAGCTTGCCATCACCAATGAAGAAATATCTGAAATCCTAGCGGACGCCTTCCTTCCAAATCATCAGGTATCGGCAAATACTTCAATTTCCCAAGTAGATTCTTTAGTCCAGAATGCAATAGATGACTTTAATAACCGAGAGTCTGAAACTCTGCCAATAGATGTCTCTATTGAAGAGGTTAAAGACATTGTCTTTGAAATAAAGAACCACAAATCACCTGGTCTAGATGAAATCAACAATTTGGTCTTAAAGCAACTACCATTAACTGGCTTCCGACTGCTAAGGTTCGTAATCAATTCGTGTCTAAAATTACAGTATTTCCCAAAAAAACGGAAAAAACATGCCAAGTAGCTATAGACCAATTAATCTTTTGAGCACTTGCAGCAAAATCTTGGAGAAAGTTATAAGGAATAAGCTCCTTTTATATCTTCATGAAAAAAATGTCATCCCATCTCATCAGTTTGGGTTTAGAAAACACCACAATATGTCTCACCAAATTCTTAGAATTTGCAAGCATGTGAAAGCAAAATTAGCACCGAAGCAATCGACTGGCCTAGTACTTCTCGATGTCCAAAAAGCTTTCGACACAGTGTGGCACCAAGGTCTTCTTTATAAACTGATCAATTGCAAATGCCCTCCACATTTGATTTAACTTATTCAAAGTTTTCTGACGGACCGATACTTCACCGTGTTCATTAATAAAAATTACTCCAGCCAAAGAATAGTTCCAACAGGGGTTCCTCAGGGATCTGTATTGGCGCCAACTATCCCAAATTGTGAAATTGCGATGTATGCAGGCGATACTGCAATATATTCTTCTGATCAATATGGATATGCTATAGAGGTCAATTTACAAAATGCGTTAAACACCATCTTCGAGTACTATAAGCACTGGAAAATTAAAATCAATGCTGAAAAGTCTCATTTTTATTTTTGAGCGAGTTTTGTTGGTGCTTGCTAGTAGCTCTGTTCTACCTTTCTTGGTATTATTTCGCGATTTAACACACTAATAACATAATTTTTTAGTTTTTTTTTTTTTGTTTAACTGTGTGTAACTTTATGAATTGTAAAATATATCTGAAGTAAGAAAAATCTTTTTTGAGCAAGGGATCATATGATTTTCGGCGATTAAAACTTTGGGCGAATAATTTTGTGAATATGTGTACATAATAACAATAACAACGTGTCATCCATGCGATGTCAATTTTAATACCACGTGTCATCATTTTTATGTGTACCAAACAAATTCCAACAAAAACACTTAACAAAACAAAAACTACACAACGGCTAAGAGCATTAAAGGAATCCAAATAAAAGGCACACACACTCAGAAATCTCTGCATACATGTGCAGAGCAAATTCAATTTCCTGTCGAAACCGTAAAAATCTCACGCCGTGCTTTATACATGCTTGGAAAAGTTTTCGCAAATCCACCCCTCAACCACTGTCACGAAACGCCCTCTTTTATTCCCGTTATTATCGAAACTTGTACACAAAACAATTTTAAACAATATTGTCCACTAAATAATAATGGCGAACATATTGTCCTTGCTACCGTAAAAGAGGAGAGAAGAAAAACGATTTCAATTTTCAGCTCCCATACTCGTACACCCCACCGTTGCGTTGTCGAGTCGACTCACAAAAACTCATAAATTGTTATCCTGAGAAATTCAAAAGTAAAGTTTGTCAGAGTCTTGCGTTTCAGCTCGTCGCCTATCGCCCATTGATCCTTGCTGTAAGAGCACCGCGTAGAGCTACAATAATGCATCCAATTTTTATGGCTCCAGCATTGATGTGGCACATAATTAAAAGGTGCTCTGCAGGTACATACGAGTATGTAGTACATTCACTATACTCTTAAAAAACCTGATTTGTTTCTGGCTTTTTTTGCGGTGCAAGGACACCAAAAGCGTTTTACCACGACTGGGGTTGTTAAGTCAACATTGTAAAAGACTGTCTCTTTCTACCCTTCTACGAATCGGCCAGGAAGTGCGCCTCTTTTTTTTTTATGGCAAATAAACATTTTCCTTCTTGAGAAACAGTAAAAGTCTACTTCGTTTATGTCCTTTCGTCTAAGAAGATGAGGAGAAGTGGAAAAAAAAAATAAAGGCAACGACAAAAGGACCACCGAAAAAATAACACCATTTACGTCCTTAAAGGATAAGAAAACATGAAAAAAAAAAAAAAAAAGAAACGAAGAAACCGATGGCAGGATAGTTTAGTTCCATATTTTGTTGTTACACATTCTTTTGGGTCCTTCCTGGTTGATCCTGATCCAGCATCCAATATATATTTTTTTTCCATTTTTTACGATACTGACGACGATGATGACGATGACTGGGACGAAAGAAGGCGACATTGATGGTGGCGGTGGAGGCAGAGCAATGATGTTGTTGAGTGGTTTCTGGTTGAATGCAGTGTCATCGAGCGATTTTATGACATCGCCGAGGGAATTGCAGGATGTGCCTGCGGTTCTCTTCCATTGTCTTGTCGCGTTTCGTTGCTAAAATATGTGCTGTTTCCGGCAAAAACGATGTACGTGAATGGGTGTTTTGTGTTTACCTAATGGTGCAGTGCCTACGACTTATATCCAAGGATGTAATATTCTTAACGACTTTGTTTTTAGTGCCGGGGAAAAATTTTTAATAATTAAATTTCCGGTGTACGATATTGTAGTGTGGTGTACATGATGAGGCCGTGTTTATGGACTTGCAAGAGCTGATTGAGCCGTAAATTTGTTTTCTTAACGTCCGGCAATTCGTTAGAAGGATACGTTTGATCATTTAGGGTCATTTTTAGTTTTTTTTTTTTTAAGAAGGCTGGTAGAATGTGCCCAGTGACTTTTAGATGCCTGAGCTAAAATCAGTAGTTCAACTTCGCAGCAGGGATCTAAATTTAGCCATTTTGGGGCTAGATTTAGCTAAAATTTGTTCATTTTTAGATATTTTCAGACCCAATCTAGTCATTAATTTATTTTAGTTAATTTTTATATTTTTATTGCCTTCAGAAAGGTATAATACTTTTTTAACAAAAATTTCTACACTTAATTCAAATATGCCGACAAAATTTCTAATTATCTATAGGTTTGTGCACATTTCAGTAATTTTTGCCGACGGCACTTTCAAAAGTTTAAACCAGTTTCTGAAACATAATGACTTCAAACATGCGCAACATATAAAAGGTGTTTGTTTTAGAGGTTTGTTGTTCGAATTGGCAATACTTCTTCTAGCGACAACCAATTTGACAGCTGACAGCTGATTTGTGCTCTTTGGCTATTTCACCATGAAGAGACTTACACCAGAACAACGCTTGAAAATTGTGCACATTTAGTAATGGACCTGTGAGTTGGCCTCCAAGATCGTGTGATTAACACCTTTGGATTATTTTCTGTGGGGATATGCAAAGTTGCTAGTCTACGCATTCGCCACATTATTGTCGACATATGGCTCCATCTAGTCGAAAAAGTGGTCGAAAATACGACTTCCAGATTGCCAGCCCATATGCTCGAAACCATATTTAAACACCAATGGCATAAAATGATCTTTGTAATAACGCTATTTTCATGGCCATTACCACGATTGAGTTTTATGTTTTATTTCATTTTAAAGTTCTGTACCTCTAAAAAAACACCCTCTATGAAAAAAAAATGGGTGAATTCATAATTGTAAAAACACTGCAGCTGTGCAGAGTTTACGTTCATACGAGTAAATGTGAAACGACTGCATTACCATTGTAGTTGATTTGGCATCACTTGCGTTCATAAACATTAAATGACTGCCTTTGTTTTGCTAACTTCTAGCAGATTTTGTTTTGTTCCACATCTGCGAGGAAAGCGAAAATGTAAGTAGCAATTTTAGAATACAGAAAAAAAAAACTTATCATAAATTTAATTGTTTTAGAGAAGATTCTGAATCTAAGATTTGAACTGCTGGAGAAATTAGGTTATTAATTTTTGTATAGCTGTCCATGGAAGGTGACTTTATTAGTGAAATATTGTAAATTTGTAAACAGTATACTAAATCCTTGACCTGATATTGTATTATCCAATTTTTCTCAATCCATTAATTTAAGCAATTTACTTTCACACCTTTCGCAAGCACTGACAGCTAAAATATTTCTTATATATATATGAACGCCATTTTGACAGGTGCATTACTGAGACATCAATGCTGCAGAAGTTGCGTTCATTAAAGTTTTCAGAATTTGCTGTATTGAATTCGACCACAAACCGAAGCTTGATGATGTTAAAATTCTTCAAATGGAAAGGCACTCTTCCAAGTGTTACAAACTTGGGACGCTACGCATTTTAAACAACAGTAATAACATGAATCGTAAGCAGGATATTATCAGTGTTTTATTTTTGCTAATTTTGTATTCATTCAACATAAGTTCATACCAGTTAAAATGTTTTTTTGCTAATCGCATACATGTTCCATTATATTTGTTGTCTCTTTTTCCGGATAAAGATCCCCTGAAGATGACAGTAACCTCTGTCGAAACGTTGGTAGAAAAGCTAATGTAACAGCAATCCATTGTTTCATTGCAACAACTCAACTGACCAACAAAGCCAACTGAGAAATTTTGTTCTCTTCCAACAGTATAATTTCGAAATCGGTCGATTAATTCATCCACTATACCTAAACGAAAATATTACTGGCATCACTGTAGATGTAGATACTGTCTCACACTACAGTGAAATCGCTGAAACATGAAGGAGCTTTCTTTAATATAGAAGAAACTTTAACAAATATTATCCCTGAAGCAATAGCAATATTTCTCTGTAGAAACACTCCATTTCATGCTGAGTAGTAGAAAAAATTATGCAGAACTTGCCACTCGGTACATTTTTTTTTTCTCGGCAGAAGCAAGACCAGATGATCTGTCAACAAAATTATCTTCAACGATGAGGCCTACTTTCAACTGAATGGCTACAGAGACAAACAAAATTGTCGCATTTTGGATCACGAAAATCTACGGGCCATTCACGAACAACCAATGGATCCACAAAAAATCACTGTTTGGTGCGGATTTTGAGACGGCCGACGGCGTGATCGGACCGTACTTGTTGGAAAAGTCTCGTTATTGGGACATAATTTTTGGCACAAATTGGACGATATTGATGTGGTAGACATATGATTTCAACAAGACGGTGCCACATAGAGCGAGAAACAATGCAGTCATTGCACACAAAGTTTCCTGACCACGTCACCTCTCGTTTCAGCCACGATATCAAGTTGTTGGGTTATGTGAAGGAAAAGGTGTATGCCAATGACTCCCGAACGATCCCAGAATTAAAGGACGACTTTTCGATCCTGTTATTTATGAACAGGATTTATGCTAAAAAGTAATGGAAAATTTAATTGCAAGAAAGGAAGTCTGTAAGGACAGCCGTGGCGCTCATTTGGCTATGGCTCATATCTCAACAATATATTGGCATAAAAATATCAGCAGTTTATCAAAAACTAATGTATTTTATTTTATATTAAAATTGTAAACTCCAATTAAATCACTTTTATACTCTGTAATTACTGGAAAATAGTGATTGCATATACCTATAATGTCGCTATCCTAGCTTACTTTAAGGCTCATGCAGCGATGCTCAAACTTCAAATATGCTATTCTCCATTGAAGTTTTAATATTTGCTTGTAATATGTAGATACTTACAGATTTGTATGTCTATGCTTCAAGTAAGAGGTTGTTGAAAATAAAATTGGGCCTTGTTCATCACACTTAGATCTGTGCAGACTATCGTTGGCACCTACACAACTTATTAAATCACTAACCACACAGTTGCCTTTTCAAGTTGATAAGCTTGACAATGACTCAAGTATGTATAAATGGCTAATGCGAAAAAGGGCCGCTCATATTCCCGTTTTCGGAAGCTGATGAGCATGCAAATATATACATACTTGAACCAATTTGATCTCCTTTCACCGTTCCAATCAGGCTTCAGACAACAACATAGCTGCACCACAGCCTTGCTGAATTTAGTTGATGAGTTTTGCTCAGCGATGGATCGGGATCATATTACCTCACTAGTTCTGTTCGACTTCTCCAAAGTATTCGATACAATTCCGCGTGAAATTCTCTTAAACTTAATCATTACTTCAACTTTGATGTAACTGCGTTAAAACTGATAAGACGTTATTTAGCAAATCGAACTCATGGTGTTTCATCCAATAGTAAGACGTCGGACTTCCTAGAATCCAAGGCTGGGGTACCACAGGGATCTATTTTGGGACCGTAACTTTACTCTCTATTTAAGTTTTACATAGCTGTAAATTCCAGATGTACACCGACGATGTTCAATTACACCTCAGCTAGCCCCTCGGATTGATTCGACTTCGCATATAAATGAGGTTTTAAGATTAGTGGTTCGTTGGGCTTAAACTCAATTCTGACAAAAGCCAAGCTATCATTATAAGCCGTACCATGTGTCCTGTTTTCCCCTTATCGAAGTAGACAGTGTCCACCTTGAATATGCTGAGCGGGTAAAAAACTAAGGGCTAAACTTTAATCGAAATTTAACCTGCGACGATCAGGGTTTTGTGATCTGAGCAGCCTTAGTTCACGAATTCAACAGCGTTGTGAGATTTTAGCACAATGTTCGCCGTCATGATCATATTTCTGGATAGGTTAAAGATTTTCTTGGCATGGGATTCCAAGAGTATTTCGATTTCAACGTTTTAGTCTTTCTTTTCAAAATCCAAGAAAACAATTTAAGAATTTAATATGCATCTTCCGAAAGAAGTCGAGTCTTTATTTTGCCAACCGTCAGATATAACACTACCGAAAAACTATTTTTTGTATATGCTGAGATGCCAAGGAAAATGAAAATGTTTATTTTTTTAAAAAATTCTTCAATGTACCTATGTAATTTTATTTCTAGAACTATTTTAATTTTCTGCTCGGTTTGTTCAACAGTGTCGTGTTTTCATTAGTTACAAAAATCGCACTGCATTGCGTTTTCAAAGCTATTGACTGTAATGGTTAAGTCTAATTGTGAATATCTTATCGGAATCCATGAACTTCGGTTACAAATGTTGAGAGCCATGCCCACTTGATGTTAAAAAAATGTTGTAGCAACAGTTTTGTGATAAAATTTTTACAAAATACCGGAAATACTCGTATCCCCTCTATAGAAAGATATCATTGCATCTGTTTAACAAATTTCGCAACGACACGCTCACTTTATTAGGCGGAGTTAAAAGTCGGGGCATGGTATCATACGCTCCGTTCTAGATGGATTGTAAATATCCTATATATTTTTTTTGTTAAAAATGGGTATGGAACTCATTAATAGAAAATCAATAAAAATTGTATTTCTTTCTACTCGTACGTACGAGGGTGGGTCAATAAGTCCCTGAAAAATTAAATAAGGAACACTCATTTCGGTATAAAAACATTTTAATTTTCAACATAGTCTCCTTTTAGCTCCATAAACTTCATCCAACGTGTCTCCAATTTGTTGATGACCTCCAAATAATACGATTTCTCGAGCCCCTCAAAATAAGCGTTTGTTTCAGCGATGACTTCTTCATTCGACCCAAATCTGTTACCTCTGAGCCATTTCTTCATGTTTGGAAACAAGAAATAGTCGGAGGGGAATATGCCGGGTGAGGGAGGTGTTCGTAGCCTAACTCATGCAATTTTTTTCATTTGCGACTGCGGACTTGTGCGCCGGTGCGTTGTCCTGGTGAAAAAGAACTTTTTTCTCCGCCAAATGCGGCGGTTTTTGCTTCAAATCGGCTTGGAATTGATCCAGCAGCTCTGCGTAATATGCGCCGGTGATCGCTTTACCCTTTTCAAGGTAATCGATGTGAATAATACCGCGCGCATCCCAAAAAACTGTTTTACAAATTTCAAACCAAACACACCTTTGAAGTTGTCAAACGAATGCATTTGTTGTCGATTGTGAGCAAACGCGGCACCCATTATGCGGAAAGTTTTTTCATGTCCAAATATTTATGTAAAATCGAAATCACTGAGCCATGTGATAAGCCTGTGGCCTCTTCAAGCTCGCGCACAATCACTCGCCGATCGACCATTATCAAACCATGGATTTTGTCGACCATTTCTGGTCTCAATTGTGCGACCAGAACGTTCGGCGTCACTTGTGCTTGAACGACGGCACCGAAATTGAGTAAACCAGTGGTGAATGGTTCCAATCGATGGTGAAGAGTCTCCATATTATTTGTGAAGCTTTTGTTTTGTTTCGCAAAAACTAGTGTTTAATGAGCACTCGAAATTCACTTTTTTCCATTTTAACGAAAATGCTAGTAGGCGTCTATATAAAATGGCTGCCACAATAAAACTATTTGACAGATCTGTCTGAAAATTTGGGTGCGTTCTTTTGAAAGATGATTCTTGACAAAAAAAAATTAAATTTAAGGTGACGACACAATTTGTGTTAATTTTCAGGGACTTATTGACTCACCCTCGTACATAACTAATTCTGATTGCATAATTCAAGAAATTTGTTGGAGTATCTGTAATTTTGTTTCGATGTGTTGAAATCCTGAGCAGTTTTTATTATTATATTTTTTTTTTTTTTAGATATATTTATTTTCATAGTATAATGCATAACAAGTTGGAATTTTATTTTTTTTTTACATAGCTTGCACAGAGATATGACATTTCTTCTATGTCTTACTACTGAATAATATACAATGGGCTTAAAACTGCACTACGCACATGAATTCAATTATGGAAGGAAAACTATGAGAAAAAAGAAAAATAGGAACCATTGGAACGCCAGTATATAATTAATTATAAATAAATATATATATATATATATATATATATATGTAGATATTAAGTATCACAGTAAGTAAGAATGTTTCTGGAAAATAGGCAGGTACATAAGTAAATAAATAGATAAATAAATAAATAAATTAGTAAACAACTAAATAAATAAATAAATAAATAAATAAAAAAATTAATATATAAAAATAAACTAAATAAATAAATAAGAAGTAGGTAGGATATAAATGATATACATATGTGTGTATAATTATATGAATAAATAATACAATGCATAGTGCATAATTCATTTATTATTAATGTGGTAAATTGTTTATGAGAGGGTTATCTATAGATTCACATTTAAGTAAGAATTTTTCGTTTGAAATTTCAATTTTCCTTGTTATTGGTATGACTCCGGCTTTCTCGTGTAGAACCATTGTAGACAAGAACCAAAGTAAGCGGAATATCATTTTTAATAGTTTATTTTGTAGAATTTGGATCTTCTTCAGATGAACATTTGCTCAATTTCCCCAAATTGGGCATCCATATAGCATTATGGCTTGAAAAGTAGTTTTGAAAATGAGCAGTTTATTGCCTTCGATCAGTAATGATTTGCGATTTATAAGGGGATATTACATTTTTATGGCCACACTTACTTTGAACTGAATATTTTTCACATGTTCACCAAAGGTTAGCGTCTTGTCGAGGTAAATACCAAGGTATTTGACTGAGTATCACAGTTGTTGACTTTTAAGTTATTTGTTGGTAATTCTTTCTCTATCTTGTAAAAAAGATAGATTGAGACTTTTCAGCACTGATTTTAATTTGCCAGTGCTTATAGTACTCGAAGATGATGTTTAACGCATTTTGTAAATTGACCTCTATAGCATATTCATATTGATCAGACGAATATATTGCAGTACCGCCTGCATACATCGCAATTTCACAATTTGGGATAGTTGGCGCCAATACAGATCCCTGAGGAACCCCTGTTGGAACTATTCTTTGGCTGGAGTAATTTTTATTAATGAACACGGTGAAGTATCGGTCCGTCAGAAAACTTTGGATAGTTTAGTCAAATGTGGAGGGCATTCGCAATTGATCAGTTTATAAAGAAGACCTTGGTGCCACACTGTGTCGAAAGCTTTTTGGACATCGAGAAGTACTAGGCCAGTCGATTGCTTCGGTGCTAATTTTGCTTTCACATGCTTGCAAATTCTAAGAATTTGGTGAGACATATTGTGGTGTTTTCTAAACCCAAACTGATGAGATGGGATGACATTTTTTTCATGAAGATATAAAAGGAGCTTATTCCTTATAACTTTCTCCAAGATTTTGCTGCAAGTGCTCAAAAGATTAATTGGTCTATAGCTACTTGGCATGTTTTTTCCGTTTTTTTGGGAAATACTGTAATTTTAGACACGAATTGATTACGAACCTTAGCAGTCGGAAGCCAGTTAATGGTAGTTGCTTTAAGACCAAATTGTTGATTTCATCTAGACCAGGTGATTTGTGGTTCTTTATTTCAAAGACAATGTCTTTAACCTCTTCAATAGAGACATCTATTGGCAGAGTTTCAGACTCTCGGTTATTAAAGTCATCTATTGCATTCTGGACTAAAGAATCTACTTGGGAAATTGAAGTATTTGCCGATACCTGATGATTTGGAAGGAAGGCGTCCGCTAGGATTTCAGATATTTCTTCATTGGTGATGGCAAGCTTACCTGAAACTTCGAGTTGTTGGGGAATGCGCGAGTTCTTCGTTCTAAGAATTTTAGTTTGGAACCTATATCCAAAGAAGAAAGTCTTTTGTTCCATTCTTTATTTCTAAATTCGAAGATTGTAGATGCTATCAATCGATTTAGAAATTTCATTTCACTGAGATCATTTGGAGACCTTCTGTTCTGCCAAAGTCTTCTACATCGATTTCTATTTTTTATTAAGTTTAGTATATAGAGGGGAAGTACTATAACTCGTTTATTTGTATTTTTAATTGGGACCGAAAAGCGGACACTGTTCAAAAGATTGTGTTCAAAAATTTCTATACTCTGGTCTATCTGTTGCATGTAACTAACACCTGATAGCTCTGTGGAGTAATTTTTTTTTTTTTTTTTTTATAATTTGCAAGTGTGAAAGGGGTTATGAATATCCTTATACGAATTTTTAGGACACGGGTGTTTTCAAGGAAAGGGGAAGAGACAGAGGGAAAGACAGATTGGTGTAGTTGGTTTGAAACTCAGCTGGTATTAAGTTTCAGTGAACTCCAAGGGTGGCTGTCCAGATATCTGGGGAGCTTGTTTGTTTTTGCTTTTGTCGTTGCTTATGATTCACAGTATTTTTTTTCCGTCCTCCTGATGTCATCATTCCGATCAAGTTGCGTTTTAGCCATATGACCGCCCTACTGCCAGTGTTATGCCTTCGCAGTAGAATTGACATAAGCTTTCACAATTACGAACTTTTGACACAAAGTGAGATCTAAACAGGTCCCAGTTAGTCTTCTTATAGTCCAAAAATGTTTTTTCGTTGAGAACAGGAGTGCACAAGATCCTACATTCAGCTGGGAGATGGTCTAAACTCAGTGCGTTTATGGCAAATGGCTGAGTTAGACTATTTGGGACATTTGTTATGAAAATGTCTAGGGTTGAAGGAGAAAATCTTGTAGCAGTTGGTATATAGGTGGGGCTGCTGGGATACAAAAGCTGCACTGGATTTCTTAACATTAAATCATGTAATGCATTACCCCACGAGTTTGCTTTTAAGCATCCCCATGAGCGATGTCTGCTGTTTAAGTCACCCTTCGTCTTCGTAAGTCATTTTTAAAGTTATAAATGTTTTGTGGGTTAGAATTTTTTCCAGGGAAGTAAACCGAAAATATTTTCAGTTTTAAAGAATTTGTGAGTGTTATTTCTGTACCAATTGCTTCTATTATCTTCATACTGACTAAAGGTAACAGAGTATGCTTAATTCGTTTCTTTATAATGATGGCTACACCGCCGCCACTTCTATTAAGGCGATCCAGTCTATACACAATATAATTATTATTATTTGATAAATTAAAACTACTATTGAGCCACGTTTCAGAAACAAGACATATATCAACAACATATTATTAATTTTATTATCAAACTATCTTTTTATAATATATCGTACAATTTGTCTACATACTTGTAGTCGTTCAGTAGTTATAGCATTAAAAGTGAAATTTTATTTTCCTATTTATTATTATTATTCCTTTATGCTACAAACTATGTATCAAACTTAATGTACCTTGGATGGGGTATATAAAAGAAAGAAATTTAGATATTCTCTTGAATGTTTGCGCAAAACATGTTAGATATGTCTAGAACCACTCAAATTGGTTCTAGACATATGAAAGTTTGAAAATTTGAAATCAGAAATTTTTTGGACTATCGTTAGCGTATCGTTATCGTGAAAATTTTGCTCAATTTTGGCATTACTAAATATTATAGAGCAACTCGGAAAGTACGAGGGCAAAGTGAAAAGTTCTCGGCCTGACGCAGAGATGGCGTTCCAATCAGCCAAAATTTATGTTTCCTGCCTGGGTGTACTTCTCATTAGTTCGTACGCCAAGTTTCAACTTATTCTCTCAAGTAGTTTCTTTACACGAATTTTTGCAGTAGACGTCTTGCGTGTTTTTCGTTAAAATGTATAAACTTGAATATCGTGCGATGATAAAATTCTTCGTTATGGATGGGTTAACCCCTAAGGAAATTCATCCAAGGTTGACAAAAGTTTACGGGGACTCTGCTCCTTCCATGTCAACCGTTAGAAAGTGGGAAGCTGAATTTAAACGTGGTCGCACGTCCCTCGAAGATGACCCACGTGAAGGACAGTCAAAAACCGCAACAACACCCGAAACCATCGAAAAAGTGCATGATATCGTGTTGGATGATAGGCGAGTGAAGGTGAGTGAGATAGCTGAGGCTGTGTGTATATCGGAAGAGAGGGTGCAAAACATCTTGCACAAAAACTTAGGGATGCGAAAGCTCTGCGCAAGATGGGTGCCCATTTGCTGAATGCCGATCAAAAGCAAATGCGTAAACGATTTTCGCGGCAATCTTTGGACCGATTCAATAGGGTTCCGACCGATTTTATGTGGCGATTTTTCACCATGGATGAGACATGGGTCCACCGCTACACGCCAGAAATGAAACAGCAGTCGAAGCAGTGGGTGGAAGCCGGTGATTCAGCGCCAAAGAAAGCGAAATCGATCGCATCTGCCGGAAAGGTCATGGCCAGTGTGTTTTGGGATGCGAAAGGGATCCTGTTAATTGAGAAAGGCAGAACAATTACAGACGAATATTACTCCAACCTTCTTGAACAGCTGGATGCAAAAATTCGCGAGAATGGCTTGAAGAAGAAAAAAAAATAATCTTTCACCAGGACAATGCACCTGTACACAAGTATGCGTTGGCGATGGGAAAATTGCGGGATTTGGGGTACGATTTGCTCGGCCATCCCCCCTATTCACCTGATTTGGCACCCTCAGACTTTCGTCTGTTCCCAAACTTGAAGAAATTTGTTTCTGGAAAGCGCTTCGCATCCAATGCAGAAGTTGAGAGGGCCGTAGATGAATATTTCCACAGCCTTCCAGACTCTCACTTCCGCGAAGGAATACTGATGTCGGAGAAACGCTGGACCAAGTGTGTTGAAATCAAGGGAAATTATGTAGAAAAATAAAATCATTTTTTAACTGAAAATCGCAGTCTTCCATTGTCAGGCCGAGAACTTTTCACCTTGCCCTCGTAGTTGTCTCATAATTCTGTCCGTCTGTACGTACCTCGGACTTTAGCGTAAACAGCTTTACGAATTCATGTATTCATGCAAATTTTCAAGATTCAATGCACATGAGGTCTCAGAAATACTCTTATGGGTGAGTCAGCGAAATAAAATAAAAAAAATAAATAAAACAAATGACCCGGTCCTCCTGGCAGGGGTTTGTGTGTAGAATTTACTGAACTACCTAGTAAAACTGAACCAGTTATATAAAATATGGCAATGAACAAAACAACAGATATGAATACTATAATAAACTGGAATAAACTGGAAAATCAACCCTCTAATTCTGGGGGGGGGACCATTTATTGCTTTATCAACAAAACTCCAGAAGGAGTTCAGTCACGGCAAGAACTCCAGAAAAAAAAATAGCGCCAAAAAACCTTACGACCAAAGATAGCGCTATAATTGTAAGCATTCCAAAAGCACAAAAAGAAAATTCTGGAACTGAAGCCAGTATAGTTCAAAGTGAACATAAATCAGATTCACTAGCGAAATTAAAAACAAACAGTTATTACAAAGAATGGCAAGCTGAACTCAAAGCAAGGAAAAATCTAGAAGAGATTGTTATACTATAAGCCTGCAAAAACAAATAAAAAACCTAGAGGCAAAAGTTGCCTTGTTGGACTGTACTAATAAATGTCCTGTCTAGCCAAGCCAGCAAGATGACAAAAAATGATAGTGTCGATGATAGTGACACTTATAGAGAAATCACTGATGAGCTAACGAAAATGAAGTTGCAATGGCACTCATATGAAAATAAGGCTACTAGACCATTGAGAGTAGTAGCCAGAGGTTTTCACTCCTCGTGTGATGAACATGATATTGTTGAAGACTTGACTAGTAAAAATTTCAAAATTTTGGTGGCCAAAAACCTAATCAAAAAAGAAAGATTAAAAGATAACGATGGGGAACCAATGACAAGAAATAGGAAATTACCTCTCTTATACTCTCCTTTCACAATCAAGAAGATATTGAAAAGGTATACGCTACTAGATTCAGATTGAGCCACTTCGTAGAAGTTCCAACACAATACCTCAATGCAAAAGATGTTAGGCATACGGGCATACGCAAAGCTATTGTAAAAGGGATTTTGTATGCGTTAAATGTGAAGGAAAACATCCAACAGTCGACTGTCCACTAAAGAAGGATGAAAAAGCGAAATGTATCAACTGTCATTGAAATCACTCAGCTAATTTCAGAGGATGCCCGATCGTGAAAGAATACCAAGAAAGGAAGAACAGAGCTACTGGCAAGCACCAACAAAACTCGCTCAAAAATAAAAATAACAAACAAGTAAATGTTGTAAACAACAAAGTAGACAAAAGATCAATTGCTTCTAAAGCAAACACGTCAGCTGTAAATAACAATTCGTATTCCGAAATTGTTAAAAATACACGAAAAGAAGAAGAAATATCAGTAAAGGAAATGCTCTTTACTATTATCCAAAGATTGGATAACCAAGACAAAATAATTGAACTACTAACGAAAGAAGTTTCGACAGGAAAAAATCAACAAAGTAATAATGATTAAAACCAACCTGGAATGCAAACGGTTTACTCCAACACATCTCTGAATTTCAGGCTTTTCTATGCAATGAAGACATTGATGCTTGCCTGATTTCTGAAAGCCATTTTAAACAGGGAACAAAGATTATAATCCCAGGGTATATCTGTTACCACTCTCCCCATCCAGCTGACAGTGCTAGGGGAGGTGGTGCTGTAATTGTAAAAAGTAGTTTGGAATTGCCAAGAATAGCAAAACAAACCATGCAAGTAGCGATAATAAACATTTTGGCTAAAAGCAAGGAATTTAAAATAGCTGCCATATACTGCCCACCCAAGTATTCGACGACAGAGGAAGATCTTAATGACCTCTAGCTCCGAACTCTAGGCAACAGCTTTATCATTGGAGGTGATTTCAATGCAAAACACACCTACTGGGGGTCAAGATTAATAACGATAAAAGGCAGGAAGCTTTACAAAGCCGGGCGAAATTTTAACTGTGATTTCATTTCGACTGGATCGTCTACTTATTGGCCATCTGACCCAGCGAAAACACCAGATCTTATTGACTTCTTCATAATGAAATGAATCAATAGAAAAGAAGTAACAGTTGAAAACAGTGATGATCTGTCATCGGATCATACACCCGTAATCCTGACGGTCAACGGCATGTTAATACAAAAGATAACAATGTAAGACTTACCAACACAAGAACGAACTGGTGCAAATTCAGAGAATTACTCGAAGGATTTATTAACCTTAGATCCCCTCTGACCACAACAAACCATATTGACATCGAAGTGGAACAATTCATTGCCGATATACAACAGGCAGCAGAAGATAGTACACTGACCTATCAACAAAAAAAAACAAGCATCGGTAAAATATGCCACAGAAATTAGGGAACTAATATTAGAAAAGAGAAGAGCTCGCAGGAGGTGGCAAATGACAAGATATCCCGGTGATTAAGTTGTGTTTAATAGACTGAATAACAAACTCAAAAAAAGTATCAGTGAATTTAAAAATAGATCCCTAACTAATTATCTTTGTAACTTACCTCCTGCAAAGCCACAGACTACTCCCTCTGGAAGGCTGCCAATCATTTAAAGAGACCTCAAGCGCAGGATCCCTCGTTAAAAACATCTGAAATGAAATGGAACGGCTACCCAAAAGAAAAGGTTGAACTTTTTTCGGAGCACCTAACAAATGTGTTTAAACCTTTTCCACCTAGCGTGGCAAATGAACTAGAATTCTCTGATAAAATAGTTGAAGACGTAATCCCTTATATTTCGCTAAGAGAGATTAGCACATGTATTTCTAAACTATCTAGTAGAAAATCACCAGTTAACGGACCTTTTAACTGCCCAAATCCTGAAAGAACTACCCTTCGTAGCATTGTTAAAACTCAAGCTTATAATTAATGCCTGTTTTACACAAAGATATGCCCCACATCACTGGAAAATAGCAGAAATTATTGTTATACCTAAACAAGGTAAACCCCTATCAGAAGTTACCTGATATAGGCAATATCGCTTTTACCGATATTATCAAAAATTTCCGTGAACCTGCTTCTTAAAAGGCTGGATAGAACCATAGAGCAAAGAAGGCTTATTCTTCCCACACATCAGTTCGGGTTTAGAAATAAGCACTCGACAATAGACCAAGTGCATCGTATAACTAATGTTATAGAGAAAGCACTAGAAGAAAACAAGTTTGTTCTACAATACTCCTAGACGTTCCTCAGGCCTTTGAGAAAGTTTGGCATAAGGGCTTGACTACATAGGGACCTACCTAGACAATACTATGAGATACTTAAGTCATATATAGCTAATAGATTCTTTAGAGTTCGCTATGGTTCAGCGTATTCTGAACTTAAAGAAATATAGGCGGGTGATCCACAGGGAAGTATTCTAGGCCCTACCCTATATTTACTATATACTAGTGATATTCCGCATGCGAATGATACCATGCTAGTCACATTCGCAGTCGACACTGCTCTTCTAGCAACTGATGGATGCGTGGCCAAAGCAACAGAAAAGCTACAAAACTCAGTGAACGAGATTGGACGCAACGATGGTGAATGAAACTTAATGAGTCTAAGTCCACCCATATCAACTTTACGTTCCTGTGGTTAAAAATAATCAAGTAGTTCCTTATTCTAACACAGCTAAGTATCTGGGTATGAATCTGGATGCTAAACTGAAATGGAATTAACATGTGAAAAAGAAAGTAGAGGAGTTAAATATTAAATATAGAAAACTCTATTGGTTAGTAGATATTAAAACCTGTTTGGACATATAGTGTCCAATTATGGGGTTGTACAAAAAAAAAAAACGAATAATACAAATAATACAAACTTTTCAAAATAAAGTTCTTCGGGGAATAGTAAATGCCCTATGGTACATTAGAAATATTGACTTGCATCGTGATTTGCAGATTAATCCGGTAACGGAAGAAATTAAAGTGAACGCAATTCGTCACAACGTGCGTCTGCAGGTGCATATAAATCCTTCAATAGAAGACGTCTTAAATATACGAAATAATATTCTTAGATTAAGAAGAACAAAACCTCATGAACTTATTATCTGACAATTATGAGAGCACGTATTTAAATTATAATACCCTCTCAAACGCAACTAACCGTTGAAAATAAAATCATTTCTTTTCTTTGGTCATGATCAAGGAGGTGTTTTTAGTGTGGTTAAAGTCCCTCACTGCTTTGTTTTTCTAACCCCTCTGCGTCATTCGAGATTTGCACCTTCATTTACAAAAAAAAAAAAATAAAAAATTATAGAAGAAATCCAAAAAGCTGGAATAAGGAGAAAATTAGCGTACTGTTTAACTGATTACCTAGAACTAAGGAACTTTCCTGTGGAAATCAAGGATTGTAGCAGTGAACAAAGAGTGCAGTATGGGGTTCTATTGTATAGTAATGACATGTTAAGATGTTTGAAGACGAGCTTCTGGTTTGCTTATGCGGATGACACTGCGATCGTTGCCTGTCATCAAATTGTGCAAGCAGCCATGACAATGGGCAAGTAATCAACGCATAAAAAACAAAACTTATGCTTATCCGAAGTTCACAACACCCGGCGTCACCAATCGATATTGTTCTTGAGCTTCTCTAACGTTGTTGGCTTATTAAAACCAATTACTTAACGTTACCCCATAAAAATAAATCCATCTGCGTTAAATAGCATGAACGACCGGACTATTCATCGAGATTACACTATTACCGAACTTCCCCTTCAATAGATCAATTATTTGACCAGCTGTATGACATGTGGCACCATCTTGTTAGAACCACATATCACTGATATCAAGTCCATTAAATTCTGGTCAAAAATAGTCTTCCAATATGGGGCACGAAAGCGAACTCCATTGGCCGTAACATGGCGATCATTTTCATCGACGGAAAAATACGGTCCAATCACACCTCCGGCATGAAATCCATACCACACGGTCGCTTTTTGTGGATGCAACGGAGTCTCTTGAAGCACCTGTAGGTTTACTGCTGTCCAATAATGCATATTTTGCTTACTGATAAACCCATTAACCAAAAATGAGCTCCATCGCTGAAGATGATTTTCAGGGTGAAATTCAGGATTTTCTTCAAACTTTTGCAGAGCCCAATCGGAGAAGTTTCGGCACTTCAAATGATCAGGAGCCTTCAGTTCTTAAATTAATTTGATCTTGTGAGGGCGTAGGCCAAGATCTGTATGCAAAATTCGTCACAATGTGGACTGAGAGATTCCCAGTTCCTGTGAACGGCGTCGAATCGACTGATTTGGCTCATTTTGAACTGAAGCACTTACGACTGCGATATTTTCGGTACTTTGATCGATGCGTTGTTTCAATGGCACAGAAATATTCAACAGTGAATATATTGACTCGAATATATCCACTTTAGAACGCACAGCCTGTCTGGTGGGACGATTATTACGACCGAAAATTAGTGTAAGCGCTCTTAAAAGTTGCGATCACCGACTCAGAATTTTGGTAGTAATTTTTAATAATTTGCAAACGTTGCTCGTTGATGAACTTCACTATTATAAAAATATAAATCTATGTTGATGTTTTGACGCTGACAGATTATAAAAAAAGTCTAAATTTGCATTTATATTAAAATACAAAATTGTTATGTCCGTATTGAAAAACCAATTTATCTAGAAGAGACACCATAATCAACAACATAAGAGTTGTGAAGAGCTCATAGTTAACTATGAACACAAAGAGCTCTTTCGACGTAAGTTATATGTCTATATATTTAGATACGAAGCAAAGTTGCCCGTGGTCTTATCTTGTTCTAAAGCCACATTCAAAGTAACACCGGCTTTGTCTTTGGATTGTTGTTAGAGAGAGATCGATCAAAGTAATAAATATTTGCAGCAGTATGCATTATATGATCCTGGGAGGAGTAACCCGTCCCATTTCAATAATAAACTAAAAAAAAAAAAAAATTGTAAAGAAATGGACGTATTCCAGCCAAAAAAAAAATAGTTCTCGCCACCCCCTAATGCAAATTCTGGCTATTCCCTTCAAAGGATGTCATCCAAATAATGGCAGAATAATAGAGAACTCAACTTGAAGCCTTGATTGACTTAGTGGACATGTTGAATCAATCCGTTTGATATTCGTTGTATAGAGTTTGTAGTATTCGCACCATTTATTAACTTGCTGAGTTTATAGAAGAGTACAGGTGTTCAAGCAGTACAGGCGTTCAAAGAATACGCTCGTGAATAATTTTGGCAAGTTATCACCATTCTTATAAGCTATTTAGGTGGGCAGCTCTGTGTTGTCTGGGAGTGAATCCCCACAAAACCGAACTAGTCCACCTCTCAAGGAAATATAAAATCCCACCTATTGACCCTCCATCCCTTAATGGAACAAGCTTAACTTTCTCCAACGAGCAAAATATCTGGGTCTTATTTTGAATTGGAAACTAAGCTGGAAACCTAACATACAAGAGAGAGTAAAGAAAGCCACTCTCGCACTCTTCTCTTGCAAAAAATCTATTGGAAACAAATGGGGCTTACAAGCTAGATTAACTCACTGGCTTCTATATTTCGGTCATCAGACCGATCCGTATGTACGGGATAGTTGTCTGGTGGATTGCGTTGGATAAGGCGATAAACCAGAAGATAAAAAGCAAGGTCCAACGTTCAGCTTGTCCAACGTTCAGCTTGTCCCCATGGACACTCTCTTTCATTTAACATCCCTCGACATTTTTGGTAGGCAAATGGCAGCTAAATCAGCTATTCGCCTTTTATTATTTTCCCTTAAGACATTGACTACACCATACCTAATTACCGTCCCTTCCAGAGGAAGAAGGCGGTTTTACGGAAGATAAGTCGTTACATTTTTATACCGAGCGACTGTTCAAAAACTAACGACGGGGTGGGTGATGGTGTCTTCTCTGATAGGCTTAATTTAAACCTCTCTTTTCGTCTCCCAATCCACTGTAGCGTGTTCCAGGCAGAGATAATGGCAATAAGGGAAGGCTCATCTTGCTAAAGAAAAACGTGAAATCGACCGTTGATATTCGCATCTTGTCATCCTGCACAGATGGACGAGTTTGTCAGGAATGTCAAAACTAGACACGGCTCTCGATAGCTCGTCTCTATAGAGGCTATCATAGGCAACTTTAAATTCGATGAAAAGGTGTTGGTATCGATTTGTAGTTCCTGGTTCTTTTCCAACATCAGCCGCAATTTGAATATCTGATCTATTGTGGACTAATGAAATTGTTGATAAAAGGTTTAAAGCGTTTACGTAGTATGACAGATAGGATCTTCTACAAGATGTTGGGGAGACTAATACCTCTGCGATTGACGCAGTTCAGAGGGTCTCCTTTTTTTAAGATCGGGCAATTGAACCTCACTTTCCATTCGTCTGGCATACTTTCACCAGACCATATTTTACAAATGAGTTGATGCATGCTCCGTACCACATCATCCCCAGCTGCTTTATATAGCGACAGTTAAACCGCTAGCTACAACAACTTTGTTCTTCACTTCACTTTGATCGGGTGGACGGATTTGTTGATCGTTATCGTTCGGGTTGTATAGAGCGTTCTGCCCGACAACGAAGTTTTGGTCATCACTGCCGTTTAACAGTTTGCAAAAGTTACAGCGATTCTCTTCTTTATCCCCACAGGACAGAGGCCGAACGTTGAAGGCTTGCCATGTTCTTTTCATTCAGGTAAAATTTTCGAACACCATTCCTGCTATAACACCTCTCACTTCATCAGAGGCTTCGTCTTTGATTGCTTTGTGGCGACCCCACAACGAGTATTTCACCACACAGCAGGGATGCAACATACGAACAGAGCCGCGACAAAATCCGAGCCAACCCTTTTGTGCCGAACACCCGGTCAATTATTGCCGCCATTCTTTTTCTGACTTTCGGAGCTCTCTCCTTTGCTGACATCTACGGAGACAAGACGTCTTTTCATTGTGATCCGCTATAATTTAAATAAAACTAAAAATTGTTCCTGTATTTAGTTAATCTATTGTCTCTTTTCATTTCTTCGGAGTTTTTACTTTCTAAATAGTCAACATATGCGTTATAGCTTGCTGATGACGGCGCTTTTGCTCATCTGCGCTAAACTTTGGCGACATCGGACTTCTTGAGAAGTTCAGGGACACTCGATAGGCGAAGGCTCTGGCAGTCTCTTGCGATTGCAGCCGTTGCATGTTAAATTTTCTCACAGCACTTCTTTGATGTTGTGGTGTTTGAGATATCCGTATATTGGCAGCAACAAGGTAGTGATCTGAATCAATGTTAGTTGCTCGGAAGGTGCTAACATCAAAAATAGTGGAAGAGCACATTGTACTGTGATTGACAGTTAGTTGATCTGGAGAGCGCCAGGTGCTTTATAGTAGTCTCAGGCTTCCGCTAATTGTTCAGCTGCACGTGGCCCGTTAAGGGTCCGAACATTCAACGTGCTGATCCGAAGATCATTGTCCTTATTTCGTTTGTGAGGTTTAACAACAGTAATATCATCCTTATCCAAAGCTTGTTGTTGGTTCGTAACCAGTTTATTCATCTATGGTAAGGCAGATACCCCGATGCATAACACCTAACCTGGAGGGCCAGATCCATAGTTAAAACACCTAGGACAAGGGGGGGATATTTCGATGCCAGCAACACACTACGGTTATATGAGCGCTGCCGTTGGCCCATTAATATTTTCACTCAGTCTTTAAAACCCTGAGCTCCTTCGACAGCTTGAATCGATATTCTATTTGGCGAGCCTTGCGCAGGAGAGGTATACCAGAAAACCTCGTCGCTATTATAAAGGCTACCTACCTATGATGGCGGTAGATGTCATGTCTTGCACAATGGTAAGGTGTCAAAGGAATTTGTAGTTCGCAGCGGAGTACGGAAAGGATGCATTCTTTCGCCTCTGTTATTCCTTGTAGTAATCAGTGATATGATCCGGTCAGCTTTGTCTGGAGGAAACATTGGGCTAAGATGGACTATGTCATCATATCTCAAACATATTGGCTATGCTGATGACGTTTTCCTGCCCTCACTCAAGATAATGCACTTGTATCAGATAGCCCATAATTTGGATTCAGAGGCGAACAAAGTAGGGCTCAAACCGAACACTAGTGCCTATCAACTCATCATTGCCAGACAGCAAGTCGAGAAAATAAGCAGCTTTCTATATTTAGGATGAATGGTCGAAGAAGATGGTAGCACCTAACTGGATGTGGACAACAAAATTCTGGAAAAGCAATGTTTTCAACACATAAACCAAGCCGAGACCGCTCCGATCAAACGTGGAAACAATGCAACTTTATGGGTATAGTACTTGGAAAGTGACCAACGCCGTCACAAGGAAGCTGCAAACCTTCATAAATAGATATCTTCGTAACATCCAAAGGATCTTCTGGCCGAATCGTATATCGATTGACCAGCTACACGCGATAACAGGCCAGGTGTCAATAGACATTAAAATACGGAGGAGAAAGTGGCAGCGGATTGGTCGCACCTTAAGGCGCGAAGTCAGTTCCATTGTGAAGTATGCCATGCGATGGAATCCACTTAATTGTCGCCCTAGGTAGACATGAAGGAGGACGGTCGAGGAGGAATCCAGATCATTGGAGATGACTTGGAGGGAGCTTAAACGCGTTGCAGAACTCCGAACACGATGGCGTGCAGGTGTTGTTGACGCCCTATGCCCCATGAGAGGTTAGAGGACATAAGTAAGTAATTTATTTATTTATTACTATAGGGTGACCAGATAAGAACGATAGGAAAAGAAATGTAAATAAAACAAGAACGGAGTGATGTTCTGGCTTTATTTTGAAGTGATTCTGTATCCAGTAGCACATCACTGGCAGTGCTTCAACCGGACGGTCCAATTTTTGATGACTCAGTTAAATATGTGCAACATTATGCCGGCAATAGCGTTTCGAATGTTGGCCTCGATCTCGTCCAAAGTGGTTGGCTTGTTAGCGTAGACTAAGGACTTGACGCAGCCATAGAAAATATAATCGAGGGGTGTCAAGTCGCATGATCGCGGCGGTCAATCGATGAACGCTCGCCGTGAGATGACCCAGTCGCCAAATTTCTTCTTCACCACTTCGAGGGTTGCGTCTCTTCTAGCTGCATGGCATGTAGCGCCGTCTTGTTGGAACCACAGCTCGGATATATCGATGTTGTAGAGCACTGGCCACGGTTAACATCGCTCTATACCGAGGATCATTACCGGTAACGGTGTTTCCTTCCTCATTTTGAAAGAAATAAGGTCCGATGATGCCGCCGTGCCATAAACCGCGCCACACAGTCAATCTTTGTGGATGAATTGATGCTTGGTCGAACACTTGTGGATTGTGGTCGCTCCATTAACGGCAATTTTGCTTGTTGACATAGCCAAAGATGGGCCTCGTCCGAGAAGATGATTTTTTGGCTAAAATCCGGATCTGCGGCCAACGATTCCAGCGCCGAGTTAGCGAACTTACGGCTTTCGGCTCCAATTCTTACGTCAGCATAATCTTATATGGATGTACGAGTAGGCCCAAATCCAACCGCAAATAAGCCTGGTTGACAATCTGGCGATGCCCAATTCAGCTGATCGGCGCCGAATCGACATTTCTGGGTCTCATTGGATACTGGTCGCTACGGCGGCTAAGTTTTCTTCACTTCGCACTGGTTGGTGGCTTAAGGTCCAAAAGAGTGTACTCACGCCCAAACTTTTCCACGGTGCGACGGATTGCCTGTGCACTGACGCAATGATGACGACCGATCTCACGACGAAATTCACGTTGCGTATTTAGAACTGAGCCGGAATTTCGATAATATTTTTTTAATAATTACCACACGTTCGAAAAGCATCAAACGATACTGAATATTTTGACAGTCAGATGTTATTAGTAACTTTGACAGCTGTTGAAACATAACAATTGGAAAAACTATCATTGCTATTTGGTCACCCTTCTTCGCGACTCTTTCAATCAATTCCTCTCAGTAAGAAATAGCTGCTTAATCACGCCTCCTTTGCAATTACTTTCTCATAATTTGTTATAATAATTTCTATTTAATTTGTGTACCCAATAAAACAAGCTTTTGCGCCTACGAGTATGTGCAAAAACTTCTCAAGATAAAAACAAAAATCAGCAACGGCACATCCCTAAATCCGACACACACGCCACCACACACTACATTTCCACATGCTACCGCCGCACACACACTCCCACCCCCGCAGGACTATGTTTTCTCTTTTTCTTCGTGGAATTTTTATTCGGTTTCCTTTGATCCTGTGTTGCTGTTGGTGCTTCATTTCGGCTCATTTTCCAAACGCTAAGATTATCGTTATATTTATTGCCATCGTAAAGCGGATCCCAGTGCGAACGCATGTTGTATCCTGGTCCTAGTTTTTTTTTTTTTTTTTTTTTTTCATGTATTCTCCGATGTTTGTCTTGAGTTGTGCTCCCCGGTTTTGGGTTTCTTGTTTTATTCCTTTTCGTTCTTTCACTGGAGTATGATGGTCATAAACATTGTGTCTCTGTATGTCCTTGAATGAACGTTTCCTGTTTGTAGTCCTGTATATGTTGAATTGTTCTGCAGTCTTAACTCCCACACCGCCCAATAGCAATGTCATCTCCATCATCTTCGAAGTTTTTCTTTTTTATCGTTAAATTGCGATTGATGCTTCATGGTGGCTTCATGGTTGTAGCGGTGACAGAGGTGGTGCGAAGTGAGGGATGATTTGTGGGAGGATGACAGTGTGCTTCGGATGGGTTCTTTTTGTCGCCTTTGGATGATCTGTTTTATGTCGTTTCTGGCGACGTAATTTTTTTGTTCTCTTTTTTTGCATTTATTCTTATTCCCTGTTCTCCGCAGAGCATGAATGTCACATGGCATCAATGTATGTGAGTGGGTAGTATGCGAGTATATGCTTCTATAGTGTGGGGTAATGCGGTTAAGGGTGGCAGATTATAATGATGTTAAGTGGAACGAAATAATGTCACAGGTACCTGCGTACATTGTGTCAACATGTGGTCGCATATTAATATGTCAGAAGTGAATTGCATTCCAACGTGAATCGTTATGCGCGACCTATCCCAACAGAGCCATTTACAGAGTGTTTGACAAGAATGTATTTATTAGGAGTAGGACTTCAACGTAGGACTGAGTTTTATGTTTAAATGTGGGGAACATTGTTTTTGATCAATAAATATTATCAGAAGAAAATACATGCAGGTTTCTTTTGTAAGCCATAAGCCATAGAAACGGTATCGAAAATGCGAAGCTTACCCAATAGAGCTTCTTGAACAACATTTTGTCTATTACTACTGACATAGTTCGTGTAAAAGACCCCAGAAAAGCCCTGGCCACACCATGTCCCAGCGTTTGCTAACAATCCAGCGGTGACAATAATAGCTATGGTGATTCCTGGAGGCATGAACTGACCCGAACGACTTCAAACTATACGACTGGTCAATAACCTACATACACTTCGTTATAGATGCCAAAGATGCACGTACTTTTCAGAACAGGCGGTAGCAAGGGGCCTTAATTCTGTCCGCATATGCCTTAAGAAGTAACAGCGATCAAAGGCCTCTCCAAACAATTCGGAAGGTCCTCTCTATTGTCCCCTGCCTATAGTCATTGAAAGTCCCATCATCGAGTGCGTAGCACAGCCAAGATTGGTCTCTTGCGAAGAGTTCATAAGCGATCTCGATGCAAACAAAAAGCACAGAGCTATAAATGATTGGTCAGTATAGCTCTTTCCACGGCCAAGAAACGCGCTCCGAAAGGCTTCCGGAAACTATACATCACCGGATGAAGTGAAGAAAGCGATCGCCTCTACAAAAAAGTTTAAGGTGTACGGCAATCCTGAAACTGCAGACGAGTTGCTAAAGTCCCTCGACAAAGCTCGCAATGAAAAATCAAAACATAGTTGGAATGTTTTGCAGCTGAAAAGCCTGGAGCTTGCTTCAGAACCTTGGCAACAGCACACCATTAACCACAATGAAAAACACAAACAAACCGAATACTTTCACTTCTTCTTTTCTGGTTTTTAACTTAGGCTAGAGCTAAGGACCCTCTCAGGCCTATGCGAGCTGACAGCTACGACTGTTTCAGCACTCCTTATTAAACCAATTTCCGGTTTGTGTTTTAACGCAGCGTGAATTTCGTCATCGTTTTCCTCGTCGTCCAGCACAATGTAAGCGAACAGTTCAGAGTTTGGCTGAACGTCTCATGCAAACTGAGTCCACTGGTGATTTCGCAAGAAGTGACCGGCTCAGTGTTGCTCGTTCGGCTGAGAATATCACTGCTGTTACCGAGGATGCCCGAGAGAGTCCACAAACATCCACGAGACAACTATGCACACAATTTGTCATCAGCTGACGTTCGTTGCATCGAATTTTGGTGAAAAACCTGAAGATGTTCCCTTATAATATGCAAACCGTTCACAAATTACTGCCTGTTGACCGTTAAGTGAGGTTTACTTACTCCCGTGCTCTGTTAAATCTGGTCCAAGAAAAGGATGATTTCGTATCCAAAATCATAATGAGCGACGAACTCCATTTCATCTTAAGTGGTTATGTGAATAAACAAAATTTGCGTTTCTTGGGCACGGAGAATCTACATGAAATGCACGAAGAGCTATTGCATCCCCTCAAAGTGACTGTTTGGCACACCGTAACCGTAACTGGTAAGCTCAACAGACAGATGCTAAACGAGTTTTTTTTTCTTTTTTTATCGCAAGTTGCTGAATTGGGTCTCGAGCATTGTTGGTTCCAGCAGGACGGAGCAACCGCTCACACAACTCGGGCAACGACGAAGATTTTAAATCACCAATTTCCGGGCCATGTGACCTCCCGTTTTGGCTATTTGAACTAGCCGGCCAGATCGCCAGATCTGACGGCGGCAGACTTCTTCCTTTGGGGCTTTTTGAAATCTCGCATTTACCACAACAAACCACAAACGTTGCAAGTCTGGGAAGCCAACATTGAAGAAGAAATCACAAATTTGGAGCCAGATGTTTTGCGAGCAACAATTCAAAATTCCGTAAAACGAGCACGAGGTGGTCATTTCACCGATATAATTTTTTCAACTTAATGCCATCAATTTTACACCCTCAAGTAAACTTTTCGTGAAAGCAGAGCCCAATTTTTTTGCATTTCTAAAAAAAATGGCAGCCAATTCACATCATGAAATTACTTTTGCCCCACCTTGTACGTGGTGTGGAGCGATGAATCAAAAATTAATCGCATGGGTCAAGATGGCACTCGGTACATACGAAGATCAACAGGTGTTGCTTTGCATTCGAAGTATGTTCTGCCGGTCGATAAACATGGCGGAGGATCACTCAATGTCTAGGGTTGTTTCTCGTGGAATGGTGTTAGTCCGATTGAATAGATGGAATTTTAACAGCTGAAAAATACAACGATATAAAAAAAAAATAGATATGTACATATATCGACGATTCTCACGATAAGAGGAGAGGTTCTGCCTTATATTTTATTCCGTACTCTAAAGACTTGCAGGAAACTTATAGGATTTGCAACCATCGAGAGAGAGAACGGCCACCACTACCTAGAACAATGGCCTATTTTGACGGAAATCCGAAAAAGCGTTTTTGGTAAAAACATTTTAATTACTGCGGAAATCAACGACATCTTAAATGGTCAGAATTGGGTAGCACTCGTCGAATACACTACGCGTCCATTAAAATATAGAAAGCAGATCGTTGAACAACATTTTTGAATGGAAAGATAAAATTGTTTTAATAAATCGCATTTATTTAATTGGTTATGATTTAAGAACTAGTATAGTTGTCAGTCTAAGCCATGCTTATTTTAATGATTGTTATACTAAAACTAAAACTGAACGCAGAAGAACTGATTAAGACAGAATTTCAATTTATTTAAAACATTAAAGGTAGTTGTGCGTTATTATATCTGCGCAACTTGTTTCAGTTACGTAAATCGAATAGCAAATGATCATGCATTGGTAAAAGTGTTCTTCCCAAAATAGTAAGGCCTCGTGTCTAAAGCATACACCGCAGATGTAAGCTTTTTCTAAAAAAAAACTTTGCTTACTCTTCTCATTTAAATTTGCATAAATCTTGACAAATATTTGACGATAATACCTGCAAACGTTGATTTTTTAAATACATAAATAAAAAATTATGGATTCAAAGACTCCGATGCGAGATTATTCATTCATTTATGCATTTAATTTCATATCATCACTTATATAAATTCAACTTGTGCGCACATTAAACTTATAATTGGTGATAGTCCAAGGCTATCATACTTTTGGTGTTGGTCTTGCCCTCGACTTTTGGCTTTCACGCTCGAGGTTTGGACTTGATTTTGCTGCAAGTTTCTCTTTCATTTGTGCACATAATGTACTGTAATTGATCGCTCATTTATACATTTGTTTCATCGTGTAAATAGCAAAACAAATTAGCCAAGTGCGAACTAGATCTCACTCTTAGTGTTCTGTATCGTTATTTAGACTTGGCTTCCTCGTTAATTCAGAGAGTAGAATTATCTATGATAGTTTGTCAAATCCAACCATTGGCTCCCTCACCACTGAAGATATATTTGTCCTGATATGTAGGTAGGTAGGTAAAGTGGAGGTTCAGAAGAACCCAATTAGCGCTAAGTGCGCCGTTTTGCTACCACAAAAACTCGTCTACCCTGTTTGTTAACGTGTGTTATTGGAGATAGAAAATATAATTAAACACAGCCCGTGGAGTTCAGAAACAGGATTAGTTCTCCAATCCGTTTAGAGGCTATCTCTCTGAAATCGTCAAAGAAGGGTTTACCTAGCGTGCGTTGTCTAGTCCTTGCTAGGGCCGGACAACTGCAAAGAAAGTGGAAAAGAGTTTCCCTCTCGTTACTGTCTTTGCAGCTGTGACAGAAAGAGTTGTGAGGAATGCCAAGCTTGGCCACGTGGTCCCCTATAGGCCAGTGGCCTGTAATAATGGCTACAATTCTGGCAATATCAGGCCTCGATTTGCCTAGTAGCTCAATTGACTTAGGTTTGTTGAAACTGGTCCATGTCTTCCTTGATATGGCACAACTGGTAAGGTTGTTCCACCCGAGATTGGCGAACTGGTGGAAGTGAAGGTGTAAATTGCCCTTAACGACTCCTATCGGAATATTGACTCTTTCCGCTAGCGAGCCGTTAAGGGCTGACCCTCGCCTGGCTAGGTCGTCTGCTCGCTCATTTCCCTCATAAAGGTAATTTCAGAAAGGATACTTTGTTCGTTTATTTCAAACCGGCATTGCTCTACCAATTTTGAGGATATGGTAACCGAATCAATGGCTTTTATTGCGACTTGGCTATCTGAAAAGATACCTATATTTAGGTTGGACGTTGGGAGATTTTTTAACATGTGGCAGGCTTCCCGAATCGCAAGAAGCTCCGCTTGAAAGACACTAGCAGAGTCTGGGAGACCGAAGGATTTCGATATATTCAGTTGGTCCGAGAAAATACCTGCGCCAACTCCGCAATCAATTTTCGAACCATCCGTATATATACAGATATCAAAGTTATTTATTACCATTCCGTTCTTCCATTCTGCTCTGGTAGGGAACTTTACTGAAAAAGGTTTGATGAAGTCGACCGTGGGAGTCCTGTAGTCGGTGGAAGATGTAACCAGTTCACTTGGTATCGTCTCCAGGACCTTACAGTGGCCATATGGCCTTGCTGTCCAGCACCCAGTTTCCCTGAGACGAACGGCACTGCATATAGCTGAAAATTTAATGTGGAGTTCAAGGGGGATCAGATGCAGGATCACGCTTAGAGCATCTGTTGGGCAAGATCTCAATGCTCCTGTGATGCCTATACACGCCTATCTTTGTACTTTTTTGATTCTGTTGATGTTATATTTTTTTAAGTAAGGCGGGCCACCATACTATGGCGCCATAGGTAGGAATTGGACTCACAATGGCTGTGTACAACCATAGGGTCATCTTTGGCTGGAGACCCCATTTTTTGCCGAATGATCTGCTGCAAGCATAGAAAGCCACACTTGCTTTCTTAACCCGCTGCTCTATTTTGAGTTTCCAACTATGTTTCGGATCTAGAATCGTGCCTAAGTATTTTGCACTGGAACCTAGTTCCTGTAGTTTGGTCTCTGTAGATCGTCCTTTGAGGTAGGCGTGTTGGGATTTCGACAGTGGACAACTCTCCAGAGTTTTTCGGATGTGAAAGTCAAGGATACGTTCGAAGGTCTTTAGTACAAAGGACGACAGGCTAATAGGCCTAAAATCTTTCGCGGATTCATGACCTCGCCGGCCTACCTTCGGAATAAAGACCACCCGAACAAGTCTCCAAGTTTGGGGGACCTGGTTAAGTATAAGCAGCTCCTATAAATCGATAGTAGCCAGGGAATAGCTATGTCTTGCATATTCTGAAGCATAATAGGCATAGTACAGTCAAGGCCGGGTGATTTATATGGAGAGAAGCTCTTTATAGCCCAGGAGATTTTATCCTCCGTAATGATGTTTGTAATGCTTTCCCAAGCCGTCGGCGGTAACCTATCAGAACTAGCTTGTTCTGTGCTACTGTCCCTGCAACCTGGGAAGTGAATATTCATAAGAAGTTCGAGCGAATCCGCGGAAGAGTCTGTCCAACTACCAACCGCCTTTTTAAGAAAGGAAGGATTATTGTGTCCTTTGGAATTTTGCTGAGCCTCGCGGATTCTTTAAGAGTTTCGATAGATTGGCAGTATTCTATCCATCCCTGATTCTTGGCCATTCTTATGGATTTCTTATATATTTTTAGGCAGTCTTTGTAGGGCTACCAGAAGTTGTGATTATAGCAGATATTGAAAATCACTCTGGTCATCTTCCTGAGTTTTGACAGATCTTCAAACCCACCACGCTGGGACTTTCTTTTTACTGAAGTTGCAAGAAGCAATTTTTATTGCTTTCTCAAAGGATTCTACCTTTGAGTCCAGTGCCGTAGTCGAGTCGATTTTTTTTGCATTGGAGTGTTTCTCAGTTTTGACTTAACTATACGACTAAACTTTGTCCAGTTTGTTCGTTTGGGATTTCTATAGGGTTTAGGAGTCTCAGACTCGAGACAGACTTCAAAGAGTATCCATTTATGGTCTGAAAAAGATTGTAAATTGGATACCCTACAGTTATTAACCCTTAAGTTTACGTTATTTGATGTTAGTGTGATGTCAATAACCGCTTCCCACCCATTAAAATTGTCCGTACTCGGAAAAACGAAAGTTGGGGTATTACCAGTATTACATACAGAGAGGTTATTTGTTATAATGAAGTCAAAAACAAACTCACCCCTGTCGTTAGTTTCTGCACTGCCTCATAGCGTATGTCTGGCATTGGCGTCGCAGCCCATCAGAAGGTTTGCCTTATTTGCATTGATGGTGGATGTTATATGATGGACTTCCACAGGCGGTGCTTGCCGATCTCGGTCCATGTAGACGGATGTAATGAAAAATCCTGATATGTAGTTTCTTCAAACAATTGTGACTGTGAGCCAGGGTTTACAAATAATTTTAATCAACTTTATTGGCCGCCTATCTTTGAAACGATTTACGTAAATCGGATGAAGTGGCGTAAGATATTTTGAGTAGTTCTAAATACCTCATAATCATCTTTCGGACACTACTTAACGAATTTTGATGAAATTTTGACATTGAGTTTCTGTTTTTTTTTTTTTCTTTTTTCGGTTCACCACATATTATACATCTTTCTGGGTTTAATGGTTCAAAAATTACAAGACTATGACATACTGATAGATAGATAGACACTCTGTCGAATCCACTAGTGTTCCATTTTATACTATTCTGGTACGGAATACTAAAAACAGCTAACTGCAGCTTTATATATTATATAGTCAAGTGTTTCTCAATTTAAAATTGTTCGCGGATCATCTAATGAAGAACTGACGTGCATACCGACCACCCGTATATTTCTATAAATTCCAGGTGTTCAGACATAAAGTTTGAAGTAAATCTGCTTAACAGCTGAGATTGCAGTTAGGTGTACGAGTATACAAAAAGGTGAATGCAATTTGAATCCAACTTTTCATGTTGCTGCAAAGCATTTCCAAACAAGTTCTGTCTTAAATTTAAGCCCCCCACGCCATGATAACGGCCTCGACACCGCAAATGGTGCATGTATTATACTTTGAGATACACGGTATTAGGTTAAGTTAGGTTGGGGGGAAGTGCACCTGAATGCTTATTACGCGGGCCATACGGTCCATTGTGTTTCCCTTTTTGTTGCAAAGCCGCCTGTGCTCTTTATGAAACCTATCATGTTCCCAAGTAGATTTTGTATGAGATCCCCTAGTTCCTTAAAAAGCCTGTTACCCATATGACGGAGGCGGCAGTTTTGAAGAGTTGGCAATCACATAACAAGTGTTTGATGGTTTCTATCTATAAGCTACGAGATATGAGACAGTCGCTCCAGTTGGACCATGCGGAGTTAATTAGTTCTGTTGCTTTTAGGTCTATTTTCCTTTTTAGTTCACCCATTCTACTGATATCCGAGTATGTTGGAAATCCAATGCTGATCCCTTTTTAGCTAGTTCATCTGCTGCCTCGTTTCCTTTTATATTGCTATGTCCAGGAACCCTTGGGTGTTGCATATTCTGTTCAAAGTATTACGGCATCTGGAAACTGATTTCGATCTGACTTCCTCGCAGTCTAGTGCTTTGATTGCCGCTTAACTATCCTCGAAAATTGTAATCTTTGAAGGATTGTTTGTTATTAGGGAGTTTTTAATATAACATTAAAGATTTTTAAATTAGTGCACGACTGGACTTGTATTTATTTATCTGCAAAAAACTCAGATCTGTTGACCGTTGAGTCATTTAGGCTTCAGTCGTGCATACGACAGTCGGCATAGACAGAATTGAGAGACCCATTTTAATGAGTACTTGACTGATATAATTTTCAAATCCTCATAGTATGTAAGACAATTTAACTTGTCACTCGATATGTTAAATCGTGAATCGGTTCGATAGATAAACTTGTGAAGAAGATCACACAAATGCAAGCGAATCGATAAAAAAGTGAATTCTTGTTGATTTTTTCATTTAACCGATGGATAGTTGACACGCAATTTAAAGTGGAATTTGATATGATACTTCACTTCCCCTTTTACTGGTAGGTACAATTTTTATCTGGAGAATCAAGGCCACAGCCAGGGGAAAGCAAGGAACAAATATAAGCAAGGAAACAAACAATTATGAACAATGCTGTTAAATAAAGGATTGTATGGAAGCTACCCCTCATTTTTGATCTCCTTTTGTAATTGAATTAAATTATTAGGATTCAAAATTTAGTCAAAATAGGGGTACCAGTTTACCAGAAACCGCTACAGGCGTGGCATTCTGAAATTTACAATTGCAGTTCAATAATATGCGTATCTTTCTATTCAGAGTATACTTCCGTGACTTTAAAGAGATTTTATCATAAAATTTCTTCTTATTAGAAAGTGGGCGTGGCTGTCACTAATTGTTACCGAAATTCATCGAGTCTGATGAGGTCTTGAAAGTAAAGCTTATCTATTATCATAAGTAGCTTTGAAAAAGCAATAACAGGTTTTTTGAACAAAACACCTCCAATGGTAGGCGTGGACGAATTATGGACAGTGTGAACGGCTATATTTTCCAGTTTCTAGTAAAATTATTGAAAAAAGGTCTTTTTTTTAAGTGCGCATGTAAAATGCACCGCGGGAATAACCGGAGAATTGGAAATTAGAGTAGGAGTGCACAATACAGTTGCTTACGTCGCTTGTTTTTCAATGTCGTGCAAGATTTTTTGTTGAAGGGACACTTCGATGAAGCTGAAACGACTTGTCTTCTTTTCGCCGATGATACTGTTATCGTAAGTAGAGACGGAACAGCTCTTCAGAATATATTTATTAATTGGACTAAGACCTTGGAAGATAACGGTTTTAGAATTTACATAATTGCATTGCCGCTTTTCCGAATCCACAAACATCCTGTTGAGTTATCGTTCCAAAATGCAGGAAATTTAAATACCTACAGAATAATGCCACTTAAAGTCTTGCTTTGTAGGACAGTTGTATATCCGGATTTAACATATCCATCGCAATGTTGGACGATATTTGAAAACCGTAAGGGGGAAATATCAACAATCACCGCAGTATCAAAGCGAGACCTAATCAGAAGTACGCGTATCTACGGAAGCCTTCACGTAAAGAAAACGATTGTAGAAAAGCTCCAGGCTGAGCGCATTAGCTGCTACGAGTATATACAGAAAAGGAAAATCCTGTCCAAAAAACAATAGCGACTAAAGTTCCAGCCGAACCTCGAAGAAGACGCAGTGGCCTCAGTGATGATGTAATCCAAAATAGAGCGGCCTATAAAATGGTATTGACGTCCGCAAACTTAGCCAACCACAAGCCGCAAAGTAGATATGTGGGAGAAATCAGCTGCCTTGTCGGGAAAGGTCGGCCTAAAAGTCACAGATCCTAATGTTCTTCAAAGATCCCAGGTGAGACATCAGACTAAGGTCTAATGGCGTCTTAACTGTGGCGAAAAACATGTCAAACTACAGCATGACGGAAAAACTAATTGATACAACTACTTTAGGTGGTACACGTGAAAGCTGGGGCATGGATTCTGGACGCCCCGCTAAACATACTCGCACTTTTCGCCTCTTCTGAATGGGAAAGTTGCGTTTTTTCTCGGTATGTCTTATGACTCTCATGATGGACAGGCAACTGATGAAAGGACTGCTGGAGAAGGGTTGACTCGGGACGCCAACAAGGCTGAACGGGCTCTTAAAAAGGCGAACTCCAATGGGTTCCTGACTAAGAGTCAGAAGAAAAGGAAACGAAGGATGGTGGCTATCGCGCGGGGCAAAGGTGTCTTTAACTCAGATGTAGGAGCAAGCGCTAAAAGCACTTCTCCTTTGGCGGCGACGGGGAAAAGAAATAGGTCGGTAGAAGTTGCATCAACTGGAATCGATCAGTCTCCTGAACCCAACGTTGTCTCACTTCCTTTAAGGAAGTTGGTACTCTTCTCTGACGATTCGCATCGGAAAGGCCCGGTAGCTAATATTTGCATTCAAGTGAAGGGCTGAGCGCTAACAAACCTTTGAGCTCTCCACGGCGATTACTTCCTTTGTGGTCTACGTGCCTCCAAAGAGAACGTGTCTCCATACTCAAAATCCTGGCCACGATACCAGCGAATGGATTGTTCACTTATAGAGTGAGAGCAAGAATCGGAAAAACGAGGAAGGCTCTTTTCTCATTGCAGGTCTGGATAAAGGCTCTGTCAATGTCATGAGGTCTAGGTATGACATACGTCCTCATTTGCACTTTGGAAGGGTTCAATTCTACTTAGTTTCCAAATGAATGCGAATAATGGACGGATAACCCAGTGTAGGCATGTCTTTGATGTTCACTCCGATAAACTTGCATCATTCCAAGGCTGCTACTGCTCTTCTAAGTAGCAGTCTGTCCATGGTGTGTACCAAGCACATATAGTAGTTAACATCTATCCAGGAGCCGTGGGTACAGAACAAGCGCATCTGTGGTTTCGGAGGTGTTCGTGGTGTAACGGTACTCTGTGATGACCGATCTGAAAGATCTAGAGCTTGTATAATTTTGTCCGAACTTCCTCTCAGTAACCAAGCTTGGACAATTTAGTTGCCAGGACTTGGTTGCTTCAACTATAAGCTACAAAACGAACTGTAGTTGGAAAACTTTCATCAGCTTACTTTCCCTATGATTCGGTAATGCCTCCACCACCGATGCCGTTGCCGAATGCATAGAGACTGTGAAAGTCGGGAGATGGGATTAGTTATATGTTGCGATGCTAATGCTAAGAATATCATACTGAGGCAGCAGCAAATGCAACATGTCAGGAAACCATCTCCGCCGAACTCAATTGAGTTTTTCGTACGTGTTTCAGTGTCTACGTCAGAAGGACAATGGTTTTCATAATGAGATACCAGTAAAGATTTTGAGGCTGCACTCGTATATGATGGATATGTTGATTAAATTTATCTGTCAAATTGCTTTATGTGGTAACATTACATTATTAATTTTTCCGGTTGCTGAAGTTGCCCCAGGCGCCATCTGAACTTTCACGTGAGGGGGGCAATGTGTCTTTTCGCTGGTATGTTACTACGAATCACCAAACTTCATTGCTATATATTATACCACCAGTTGTAAAACATACTGTGAAATCAATCTTCATTTTGCCTCTTTTCCCTCACTCACTCCCATCACTGATTGACATGTGATGATGTGTCTGACTTTTTAAAACGATATAATTTTTTTTGCGGTTATCTCCACTAGACCTATATAGGTAGATCAACTTTTGTGGTTTTCATGTCGCGGTAGGAAGTCGATTTGTGAATCCTTGCAGTCAACTTTTCGTTACTGACACTTTCTGGAATAAGATAGAGGTGTAACAAGTTAGCTTAACTAGCTACTGGCACGCATTCTCCTAACGATCCACTTAAAGAGAATATGACTCCAAAGCGCGTTAGTGCCGCAACTACGTACTCCCACCATACCTGTCTAGGTTAGCTGATTGGCTTGGCTAACTGACTGTATTCACTGGATGACTAACTACCATTAATGTCTACCTACTTACCGTGGATTAAGTGGATGTAAGAAATCAACTGCCGGGTCATTATGGATAACGACTACCGTTAATGAATTGTAATATGACTTTTATGGCTGTGCTAACAACAATTCCTGTTGATTGGCTCTCAACGAAAAAAATAACGCTCTTCATCCCATCCCAAGGAATGAGGTTAAAAATAAAACAAGCAATATAGTGGGCGTGAAAGAAATGATGGAATTTTTAAAAAGGACTTTTCTTCAAAGTTTCAATAGATACTCGTACCAGGTGGAATAAAAATATTTGATATTTTTCACCGAGTCGTTTGCCATACAATTGCAGGTTTAAACAGATAGCAATGTCATGTATTAAGAAAGAAAGAAGAATGAAAAAAAAAAGAAATAAATACGATAACATGGCTTTTAAATCGTTTGGCTCAAGGATGTCTGCCGTTAATAGACCATAAAAAGGTTATATATTTTTTTATTTCTTATTTTCTCATTCTATTGTGTAGAAATCACGATTTGCTATGACAAAACACTCAACATACTAAAATTGAACAAAGTAACATTGACCCTTTTTGTGTTTAGATGGGTTTGCCCTTTTGAATGATTGTGTCCAGTGTGACCAGAAGCTTCCTTCAAATATATTCCGCTTGCTGAAAACACTGGAATATTTACATTTTTAAAAATTTCACTCAACAGTTTTATAGTCCATTTTAATTCAGAGATAATCATCTATCGAAGACACCAAACAAAATATATATAGGTATACCCAAACGCACTACGAAAATTTTATGATTTTAGGATTTTATGATTTTATAACTTCTGGGTGCGTTCCTATCACATTTTTAACACATATGTACGAGTACAGACAAGCTGGTGATCTTGTCGGTAGATTGTAAGAGACATTGGTGCAAAACTATAGTCGCATAAAGTATACTTTAAAAAGATTTTAGAGCGTATCAAAGTCAAGATTAGTGTTTTCCTATTTATAGATGACATAAATCCACTTTATAATTATCAGCTCGGGCTAACTTTAAAACCACCAAAAGTACCTTTTAACTTTTAGAATTGGCTTTTAACAATCTGTCATCTGTCATTTTTTCAAATTCAAATTTCAGCCAACCAATGAACTGTCAACAAATGTGTTCGATCTGTCAAATTCATTTAAATTTGATACAACATTGTCCCTTAAACTGTGTTTTTGTTCTCAAACTTTACATTTTTGCGTTTGTTTGACTAAAATTTGCTGTAAGTCAGTTCTAAAGTCGATACTAGTTATAGGTAGGTTAAAAATTGTTTATAATTCAATATAAAGTTAAGCATTGGGTTTAAAGTTAAAAGGCTGTTACTTAGCGGCTACTAACATTCTTTAAAATCAGATGACTATAATTTTGCGCCATTATTAATAAGTACAGATATAATGGGACATTCAAAAATAAGGGCGCGAGAGGTCGCAAATAATATTATTGTCTGAGGCTAAAGAAAGGAACATAATCAGAAAAATCAAAAAAAAAAAATCCGAAAACTCCCTTGAAATTGTTGACCGCAGAAATTTCCACGTCGAACACGTCGGTAAAAGCTTAGAGTTTTGGAAAACGGTCATTTTTAGTGATGAAAGCAAATTCAATTTATTCGGTAACGATGGCAAGCAAAAAGTATGGCGGTAACTAAATACTGAGCTCAAGGAAGCTAATCTTCGTGCAACGGTCAAGCACGGCGATAGCAATGTTGTGATATGGGGGTGCATGACTGAGAATGGAGTCGGGATTATGGAGTTTTTTGAGACTGCAATGAACCAGTATAGTTATATTGATATTCTAAAACGAAATCTCCAACAAAGTGCTGCCAAGATTGGATTAGGTGAGCAATACGCCTTTCAGTAGGACAATGACCCCAAGTATGATGTGGTTACTATTTTTTTTTTTTTTTCATAATTTGCACGTGTTAAAGGGGATAGGAATACCCTTATACTAATTTTTAGAACACGGGCGTTTTTGTGGAAAGGGGAAGAGACAGAGAGAAAGACAGAGTGGTGAAGTTAGTTTGAAACTCAGATTATATTAAGTTTCTATGAACTCCAGGGGTGGCGTCCAAATAACTGGGGAGTATTTTTGTGTTGCTGTTATTTTCGTTGCTTATGATTCACAGTATTTTTTTCCTTCCTCCTAATGTCATCATCACGACCAAATTACATTTAACCATATACCCTACTGCCAGTGTTATGCCTTCGCAAAAATTCGGCCTCGTAGATTGCAGTTTTTCTGTGATATGCTTATTCTTTTTGATGTATGTATAAAAGAAAAAACACCCAAGTCGATAGCGCATTAGTGCTCTAAACCGCGACAAAGTGTTTTGCGAACAGTAACGACGGTTTTGTGCTAAGCAGATAAAGGACGTGTTCTCGCTCTTCATGGCGAAAATTTTTCAAATATTCGAACCGCAGACGTTGTGGGACGCCAAGAAAGCACTGTAAGGATTTTGAAGCAATTAAACTCGACGACCAATACGGAGGAGCAACCTGGGAGCGGAAGACCTAAAAAACGACAACACGGCAAGATCAGATTTTGGAGCACATGCCTGTGAAAAACCGGTCCGCAACTGGCAAGGAATTGAGAAAAGTCACGAACGAGAGATGTTCTATTAACATCAGCACACTAAGTGTTCAACACCGGCTAAATGAAGTGGGTCTTCAAGCCCGTAGACTTTCAAAAGAGCCGCTTCTCTCTGCATTAATGAAGAAAAAAAGATTGGTGTGGGCCAAACAGCACTGCGAATGGACCGCCAACGATTGTAAAAGGGCCATATTTTCTGACGAATCCAAATTTAATTTGACGGAAAGCAGACAGTGCGAAGAGGTAAGCAGCGATATTTAGACAAATGCATGACAAATTGGGGTCTTAGTCGCATTTTGCTTTTGGATGGTTCCGTAAATACAGAGAAATACAAAGAAATCATTGTTAATGGTGTTCTTCGTACAATAGAGGAGTTATGCTGCTACATCACAAATCCCATATTTTAGGATGATTCCGCTCCCTGTCATCAAGTTCATTCCGTAAGTAAAAACAAATTTTGACCTAAAATTTAAACCAAAACCACTTCTAAATATTGTTTTCTTTCGAGAGAAAACCCAATTCGAAGCAGATATTAGCCTTGATATGACCTTAATATAATAAAGAACTTGTGACCAATTATGGGTCAGAAAGTACTCAAAAAGGCACCTAAAACAATTGAAGAGCTCAACAGTCATAGACGAAGTGTGGACTAAATATGTATTCAAAAACTTTAACGAAGGGTCCAAGCGGCCATAAAGGCTAAAGGCGGTGTTACAAATTATGAATGTTCCCTTAATTACTTTTAATAAAAAAAAAAAGTTTTGTATGTGTGTGATGTGATGTGTACCATAAAAATTCATATTTTGTACCCTTTTCTGCTAGCGTCTACCCGTTCTTGCACTTTTGTCGCATTTGTGGAAAATTTGGTAACAGATAGGTAGTTACTCGTAGTGTTAGGTAGGACATTGCCTCATAAAGAAATTATAGGCATACGAGTATTTAAATTTCAGTGAAATACAATACATTTTAGAAAAGATGCATGGGTGCGGCGTTTTTTTTTTGAATGATATAATATTGTTACACCTTCGGGAAGGGAACCGCTTGCACAAGTGATAGAAATAATTAAAAGAAAAATAACTATTTGGGGAAAATTACTTTTTATTTCTCAGCAAGACATGTGCGACTTTTTCACGTGGCCGTGGCTTACTCGCCAATTTTTAATTGATTGCGATTGGAGTCAATTTTGCTTATTCCGCAAGAGATTTGAATTTCACGAAAAGCAAAGAAGATCTACGAGGGCGGGTCAATAAGTCCCTGAAAAATGAAATAAGGAACACTCTTTTCGGTATAAAAACATTTTATTTTCAACATAGTCTCCTTTTAGCTCCATAAACTTCATCCAACGTGTCTCCAATTTGTTGATGCCCTCCAAATAATACGATTTTTCGAGCCCCTCAAAATAAGTGTTTGTTTCAGCAATGACCTCTTCATTCGACCCAAATCTCTTACCTCCGAGCCATTTCTTCATGTTTGGAATCAAGAAATAGTCGCAGGGGGCTAAATCTGGGGAATATGCTGGATGAGGGAGGAGTTCGTAGCCTAACTCATGCAATTTTGCCATTGCGACTGCGGACTTGTGCGCCGGTGCGTTGGCCTGGTGAAAAAGAACTTTTTTCTTCGCCAAATGCGGCCGTTTTTGTTTCAAATCGGCTTGGAATCGATCCAGCAGCTCTGCGTAATATGCGTCGGTGATTCTTTTACCCTTTTCAAGGCAATCGATGTGAACAACACCGCGCGCATCCCAAAAAACTGTCGCCATGACTTTGTCTGCTGACAAACCCGCCTTGGCCTTCTTCGGCTTCGATTCACCAGGAGAAGTCCATTGTTTTGACTGTTCCTTGATTTCTGGTGTGTTGTGGTGAATCCAGGTTTCATCCACGGTTACGAAACTGCGCAAAAACTCAGCCGAATTTTTCTGGAACATCGCCAAACACACCTTTGAAGTTGTCAAACGAATGCGTTTGTTGTCGATTGTGAGCAAACGCCGCACCCATCTTGCCGAAAGCTTTTTCATGTCCAGATATTTATGTAAAATCGAAATCACTGAACCATGTGATAAGCCTGTGGCCTCTTCAAGCTCGCGCACTTTTACTCGGCGATCGTCCATTATCAAACCATGGATTTTGTCGACCATTTCTGGTGTGGTGACCTCAATTGGGCGACCAGAACGTTCGGCGTCACTTGTGCTTGAACGACCGCACCAAAATTGAGTAAACCAGTGGTAAATAGTTCCAATCGAGGGCGAAGAGTCCCCATAATATTTGTCAACCTTTTGTTTGGTGTGCGTGATAGTTTTTTCTCGCAAAAAATAGTGTTTAATGAGCACTCGAAATTCACTTTTTTCCATTTTAACGAAAATGCTAGTAGGCGTCTATATAAAATGGCTGCCACAACAAAACTATTTGACAGATCTGTCTGAAAATTTGGGTGCATTTCTTTTGAAAGATGATTCTTGACAAAAAAAAAAATTAAATTTAAGGTGACGACACAATTTGTGTACGTACTTCGATCGAAGTATAGTGGCAACGCTGATAAGTACCTACGTACGAGTATTTCTTCGCATTTACTCTATATGTATGCACGCGAAAACAAGTACTTGCTTAGAAATTCTCTAGTACAAGCTTTTATGCATACGGCCCATTGTCGGGCAATAGATAGCAAAAGAAGATATACAGTATGTGGTCATTGAATTATGACCGATGAGAAATTTATGCGATTTTTGACTTTGACCGCAAATAAAAACAAAACTAATTGGATTATTTAAAATCTTGTTGCACATATTTATTGTTTCATGGCATAAGAGTGATCACAGAGTAAATAAACTTATTTAATTTTAATACTTAGTACTACCGCTCTTTTGTTTAAGTACCTCCTTTATTCGTTTGGGCATGCTTTCAATGCACTTCGCGACCATTTCTTTCATAGCGGGGTCATTTTTCCAGATATCTTCAATGTTCTGCTTGAGCTCTTGAATGGTATTATTTCTTCGACTATAAACGCGAGATTTTAGGTAGGCCCAGCAGTTTTCAATCGGGTTCATATCCGGAGAATTACCAGGCCATGGTAATACTTCCAAGTTCACGGAACCCAAGCATTTCATGCTTGCCTTGGACGTGTGACATGGAGCTCCATCGTATTCTTCTCTGGGAGATTGGAATGTGTTCAAATAAGGCCGAAGAACTTTCCTCAGGACGTAAATATACTGATTGGAGTTCATGGTTCCATTAACGAAATAAATTGGCCCCGTACCTTCGCTTGTTATGCAACTCCAAATCATCACGGAGGGTGGGTGTTTGACCGTCCGAACTATACAATCCGTATTGGCCGTCTCCATCACAGCTTCTATGCGACACTCATCGCTAAAGACAACCTAAAATAAAATCGTGATTGCGGTAAAATTAGTAGAACTGTTTTATCTTTTATTGTGAAAAGAAATTTGAGGAAAAAATTAACTTACCTTGTTCCAATAGGCTCTCTCACATTCTCTGTGAAGTTGTGCCCAATATAATCGCCGTTTTCGCATGACGTTGGTCAATTTGGGCTTTTTTGCTGGTCTCCTACAGAGCAAGGAGTTTTCCTTAAATCGACGCCGCAGGGTTTTCAACGATATGTCGATTCCAGCTTCGTTCAAATCTTTCAAAATGGAGTGAGCTGGTGCATTACTTTCCTGCAGAGCTTTATGAACGATTTTCCGGTCAGTCCTTGGTGTTGTTTTTCTTTTTTTGCCACAATTTTGCCGATTATTTGGCGTAACCGAAGTTAAACCGCCTTATATGTCCACGTGTTTTGAAATTTTTACTACTGAAGACTTCACAATTCCAACAATCTTAGCTATTTGAGAATAGCTGGACTTCTTCTCAATCAATAAAGCAGCAACTTGTGATTTTTTTTCGACAGAAATGTCGACTTTTTTGCCCATATTGACAAAAACAACTAAAATAAGGTTTTCAACTCTCTATAAGCTATATAAACTAATTTTGAAACAAATATTTAATGCAATTTCCTTAATTTAAGCCACAAAGTACTTTTCCACTTTTTAAAACACTTTTTTACAACCGCACTATTGCCACTACGAGCTAAAAGAGGATGATAACAAAGCACGTTTAAACCTTTTAATGTTTGGTGCACATTTATCGCTCGCACGTAGGCAAGTGCCCTTGGGTGCCTGCCTGCTATTGAAATTAAGAAAGTGTCGAGAAATCCCGTTACTTATCGTATTCTTAAAAACAAATAAAAAAATCTCTCAAGCAAATGCTGGTGTTGACATGGGGAATCGAGGCAGGGAGGAAATTCAGTTTAGGAAGACCTTGTGGTACAAATATTAACGGGCAACCCCGTAAATATTGATTTTTTTTTTTGTGGGTAGGTGAAGGTATGAGCCCGGTGTTCATAGTAGTGTGAGATTTCTACTCACTAAACAACACCTCTCGCCTACTGGTTTACTACGACTAAGTTTCCTTATCAAGTAGTTTTAGTTTCAAAAAACTTTTCCAGCTAAAGTACCTTCTAAAGCCCGCCATTAAATGCTGCTAGATCGCTAATGCGCTAGATCGAATGGTATCATTCTTTGTAGTCGGCGCACAAGGATTGTCTCGTCCAGAATTTAGAGTATAACTCTACTGCAAAGTTTGTTATTTTGTCAGTGGCGGTAGTTACTCCCAAGTCTCCGTGGATATCATTGTTTCTGATATACCATGAGGCATTTACTATGACTCTTAGTACTTTGTTTTGAAAAGATTGTAGGATATCTCTATTGCTCCGTTTGGTATAACCCCAGCGAGTTCCAGCACTTGTTTGTATAAAAGCTTAATTTGGAATGTCTTCCAGGTAGCCAATACATTTGTCTGAATCTATTTTCAAGCTCATCGCATTTGAATTTCGCGTCTAGTGTCTTAGATACTTTGCCTATTTTGCATACGGTATTTGCACCGAGTTAATTAAAATGGGTAGGTTGTTAATTTGTTTGTAAGTAAAGTTAACATGAGTTGATTTGGTCTCGTTGAGAGCCAAATTTTTGTCCACTCGTAAAATTTGTCTATTGTAGCTACGACAGTGCCTTCTTTTTGTGGTATGTCTCGAGTGTACAGTAAAAACAAGATCGGACCAAGATCACTTCCTTGCGGTACTCCGGCAATGATTTCCTTAAATTGCGAGTATTCCAATCCGTGTTTTACACGGGATAGTCTGTTCACAAGGTAGGATTCTAAGATCTCTTATAATTGTTCCGGATGAACCTGGAAGAACTTAAACTTCAAGCCTTCATGCCATACCTTGTCGAAGGCTTGAGAGACGTCCAAAAGAACATATCTTTTTCTCCTCTAAAGTTTTCTATATTTCATTTGTTATTCTATAAACGTGATCAATTGTGGAATGCTTTGTTCTGTAGCCGAATTGATGATCAGGAATCAAACGTCTTTCTTCAATGACCTGTTGTAGGAGCTTTAACAAAAGCTTTTGAAATACCTTAGGTACTATCGGCAGGAGCGATATCGTTTGGATGCTTTCCTGGTTTTGGAAAAATTATAACCTGGGCGACTTTTCATTACTTTGGAACGTATGATATTCTTAGCGCCGCATTTATAATACGCAGCAGCTTTCTTTGGCAATTCCTTGAGGATCTGCCTGGTTATTGAATCATATCCAGGGGACTTGTTATTTTCATCATTTTGTATTCTCTGGCACAGCTCGGCCAATGACACGGTCTTTATTTTAAAATTGTCAGTTGTCGTAATCGTACCACCAAGGTTTTCTGTTAACGTCTGTCCGTCCAGGTGCACGGCAAACAAATCCGCCTTTTCTTTGTCTTCTTTTGCCCATTCGCCATTGTTTTTTCTTATCGGTAGCGATTGCATTTGGGGTTTTTTAATACCTTCCATGAATTTCCGTAGTGAATAATTCGAACTTTTTTCAGCAATCAAGCTTTCAAGATACGTAAAGATTTCTAGATTTTGAAATCTTTGATTGCTTTCTTGAATTCATTACATAGATGGTTTAAAAGAGTTTTGAGCTGGGGAGTTCGGGATTGTTGCCATGTTTTGCGTGCTCTCCTCTTTTGGCGTATCAGTTCTTTTATTTCCGGCGGATATTTACCTTCGCTATTTACGACTTATTTCCTCCTATAGGGAGTGTTGTTCCACGCGGCGTTCTGTATGACTTCAATAAGTCAATAAGCCCACTTCGTCTTCTATTTCATACTGTGTTTTAAGCTACACATTCAGAACAATATTTTTTGTACAATATTTCCTAAAGTCGTCCTAGTTAGTTTTGCTGGTAATTGATCTAAGTATTGAATTAAGGACTGATGTTTTTATTTTCAAGCAACATTTTTCGCCCTGCTACAGAATTAACGAACATTTTTATGAATCATGCCGAATACAAGAGACTATGTCGTATTCTAATCCACATGCAGCGAAAACTCATACGACAACTTATTTTCTAATTTGTTTTGTCTCTAAAAGGTGCCCCACACACAAAGTGCAAGGATCATTTAAATGAATTCACACTATGCGTGGCAATTTTCCGCTTGACAGGCATTCGCCCTGACATTCACACACAAACCCACATTCCACTTCCGTTTCAGCCAGCATCTGTCACTCAAAAACCAATTACAGGAAATTTCATTAAGTTTTGTGGAATTTTAAATTATTTTGCATTTTCGTAGTGAGCTGTCGTCGACTGTTGTTGCAGCTAACTCGAAGCACCTACCACGCCCACTAACAACTTTCTCAATTCCTCTTTCTCTTTCTTCCTCAAAACCATGGTTAATAACCCAGCACCTATAAATCTGCCTGCAAGTCGTCGCCCATCGCCTTGACGTTAGACAATGTCAAGTGGATACACAGAGCATTAAGGTGAGAAAAACAATGATAAATAGCGCGTGTATCTAAAGTAGCGTGTATCTGCAGGATGCACATCCGAAAATGTTTTTCTTTCTCTTCTTGTTTTAGTTTTCTATGTAGTTCTTTTTTCTTTTTTTTTGAAGGAAATTATATTCAAATTGTGCCTCGCAAGTGTATTTCTTTTCTGAGCTATTTGAATTTGTATCCTTCGTCCCTGCTTGCCATAGCCATACGCTGCCAACGGGATGTTTTTCTTTGGAATACGAGAAGAACAAGATGAAAAATACTAATACCAGCTAAAATGCCTGAGGATACGCAAGCAAATGCAGTAGACTGCATTACTACTTACATGCTTCAGTAGTATAACTCACACATTAGGATGTACTTCTCGGGCGTAACACTTTTCGAGTACATCCTGGCATCCGGGAAGATGTAGCTCCATTCTCGCCTGAATGATAGACGTGGAGACAGGGCGTGCACATTAAGCCAAGTAGTTATAAAAATAACACTTTGGAAGCACTTGGAAGGAATATTTCAAATTCGTGACAGAAATGTCACTCGTTGGCGTTGCACGCAGTAGTGCATGTCAAGATGTTGTGATGCTTGCATATTGTCATTCAAACCTGGGTTCAGTTTTTGTGTAGCGGCGTTTAGATATGTACCTCATATTACAGAAGTCTTCACATTGCTTATACTAGCAAAAAGATCAACATCTTCAGTGTAGGATGAAGATGAGCAGGAGAGTAATTTATGTACATGGTACTGTCTTAGTTTTAGTATTTTTGTTCGGGAATGAAATTATGTAGAGCGGCAGTCTAGAAAGGAATGCGTAGTATAGTAAAATCTCTGAAGTGGGCTACACATTGGAGGAATGTGGTTTTTTCTTACCTATGTCCCGAAGTGAGTGCGGGAACTATTCAACAAATTGAGATAGTTTATTTGCTTTTGGTGGCGCTACAGTCTAGAATAAACCTAGGCCTTTACCAATCTCTCCAGCCATTCTGACTACATACATGTTGATGTATAACCAGTACAGTTCGGCATTTAAAACAAATTCTGCTCCGTATATGAGGGTTCTTATTTAAGCTCTAAGCCCAAAGAAATAGCGGTTGGCAGGTTGGTGTAATTCTTCACTTGTTCTCTTCACTGGTGTGAATTGAATTTACAGCGAAGTCTAGCTGGGCAAAGTCCCTACCTGGATCGGAAATTATAGCTGGCTATTGTGACATTCTGTGCAAGTCACCTATATTTAAGCTGACTATCCTTTCTATCTGTTAGTCGAAGTTGTTCCGTTTTTTATGTGTTGCCCTGGTGTCCTGTTCGGTTTACTATTTGTTTTAGGAATTGAAAACACTTCGGACGTCCTGGCAAACTGTTTGTTATATAATCGCCATACAGGAAAGGCGACGACTTGAAGAGGAAATTTGCAAACAAAACGAATGGTGCCATACAGAAGAATATGAATTTGGGTGTCGATAGTAGTTTTATAACCCACAAACGCTGAGCGGACAATTGCCCTCAATTTGTGTCAGAGCTAACCTCAATTAAACCTACTTCGTGCCTAACTGAGAATAAGGACGCAAATTCTAAAACAGATTCGGCGAGCTGCTAAATAATACCTGAAACTTCTGCTCTATGGATGATGTAAAAATCTTTCTTGTGGATTTAAATGCTACGATCTGAAAAGCAAACTTAACTTGATCGGAAAATAAAGCTTTTATTTTGGATAAATTAATGCGGCTGGTCCAATTTGTTGTGCTACGAAAAATAGTACACAGTCACACCAAGTTCGTAATCTCCATCATTCAATAAGAATCTAAGTTTTTTTTAACAGGAACGTGGCCACACCCAAAGGGCGTGTAGGCACTGCGACCAGAAAGATCTATTGTGCTAGAGGCCATTTTTTAGGGCAGCAGTACTTCAACTTTCCTTAGGTCTAATGGAGATATTATCTCCTTAAGGACGAAGTTTTTCCTACTTCTACACAGAGCTACACACTCACATAGTTGTCTTCTGCGGTTTCGTCCTCTCACTTTTGTCATTTCTGCTATATTTTAGGATATCAACTGCCTTTTTTGGAAGGGTTCGACAGCTCTTTTAGCTTGTCTGAGACCTTGGGAGTTATTTCAGTGGTAAATGCACATGTTTCGTTCCCAATTGTCTAAGGTCAGTTTGACGGCGGAATCAGATATTCCGCAAAAGGGTTCAGGTCCAAAGAACAACTCAGAGAAACATTTTTTCGCTAGCAGATCTGCAATTTCATTGCCGTCAACGCCTATATGACCCGGTAACGACCACAATTTTACTTTATTGTATCGGACCAAATTTTGTAAACTGTCGAAGCAGACTACAACTGATTTTGAACTGATCAGGTGGGAGATCAGTTCTTTAAGCGCCGCTTGGCTGTCGGTGAATATGTGTATAGCAGTGCCTTTGATTCCTGATTGCATGTTAATATTTGCACAAGTCTCGATAGCGTAAAGCTCGGCCTGGAAGTTCGGCCTGCTCGGCCAGGAAGCTCAGCCTGCAAGTGAATTTGTAATCTTGTAATTGGGTCCAACACACCGGCGCCAACTCCTGAGCAACGGTCCGCCATTATTCCATAAATCACAGCTTGGGATCTCAATATCAGACCTTATACCAAAGTAGAGTGATTTGGGCTTAAAGTCAGAAACCGTGCTGAGCATATCTAGCTCGGCGAAGTCGGTTAATAGATCCATGAGATCCACATTATCCCTTGTACGAGGGTGGGTCAATAAGTCCCTGAAAATTAACACAAATTGTGTCGTTTATTTTTTAAATTTAATTTTTTTTTTGTCAAGAATCATCTTTCAAAAGAACGCACCCATTTTATATAGACGCCTACTAGCATTTTCGTTGAAATGGAAAAAAGTGAATTTCGAGTGCTCATTAAACACTATTTTTTGCGAGAAAAAACTGTGATTCCGAGGTAAGCTAATCTTTGAAGTTTGCTGAGTTTGTTGATGGTTATGACCTCATTGGTTTTCGTCCACCAGACAACGGACGCATACGAGTATGTAAGTATGGGTTTTACCACCGTGGTATACAACCAGACTAAGGGGGACAGACCCCATGTTTTGCTATATATACGGCGACAGGCCTACATGGCAGTGGATCGCCTTGGCAATTTTATGCTTAACATGGGAGTTCCAGTTAAGTTTCCTGCCCAGGACAATTCCTAGATATTTTACCTCATCGGAAATGTTCAGTATTCTTCTTGTTGTAAACGGTACAACGACTGCCTTGCTGGGGCTAATCGACAAGCTCTCGCCATCACACTAGTCTGAGGCTATAAGGAGTGCATTTTGCATGAGTTGACACACATTGTCTTCATGTTTGCCTTTGCTGATGATCACAAGATCATTTGCATAGCCAATAGTTAAAAAGCCTAAACTATTATGTCTATTCAATAAATCATCTACAGCGAGAGGCCGCCCTGGGGCAGCCTTTAGCCGCGGAGACCGTCACAGAGACCTCTCCTGACGAAGATATTATTATGCGGCTATCGAGCATAGTCCTAACCCATCTGGTAGTACGTTCGTCGATTCCCCTGCGTTTCATGGTACTAGTGACGGATTCATAACCTGTGTTATCAAAAGCACCTTCTATGTCACGGAATGCGCAAAGGGCGATATCTATGCAACGGTAGGCTGATTTCATCTCTTTAACGAGATAGTGAGGGGCGCCTTCCGTGGATCGACCTTTCCTGTATACATATTGACTAGAGGTGTAGTCTTTTCAAGAATACCTCTAATATGAGTGTAGGCAGGATTTGTGTAGCTCGCTGAGTTTGTTACCTAGCTTAGGATTAAACACCACATTTACCTACCGGTAAGTTAGTGGAATGCTACCATGGTAGGCAGGATGTATTCTAGACCATTCTGAATAAGGGCTGGAAAAACACCATCACTGCCGGGTGCCTTAAAGGATTTAAATGAGCCGATTGCCCATTTAATTTTATCTTGACTGAACAGATTTCCAGACAAGCTGTTGATTCTTCTCTAGATGCTACATGTGGTGCCTTCAGGAGCAACAAGTTCGTAATCACATAAAATTGGTGAACCAGGGAAGTGTACCTCGAGCAAAGTTTCCAGGGTTTCCCTTCGACCGGATGTATAGGTACCATCAGGTTTGATAACCAATCCCACCCCGTTGGAATGATCCTTTGAGAGAGCCTTTTGGAGACGGGCTGCTTCTGGAAGGTATTCAATGTTATCGCAGTTCTTTCCCCATACTCTTTTCTTAGATTTCCTCAGCTCTATGTTGAATTTAGTCAATGCGGACCTACCTATATATTCGTCCCAATTTTTATTGCGTTTTGCGGTTTTAAAAAGTTTTCTCACGCTTTTACGGAGTATCTCTAGCTGGTCATTCCACCATGGTACGCACCGTTTTCATGTATAAGAATATAAATTAATGACTTTGCAGTCAAAGGTAGGCACGTGTCTTTTGTAGGACATCACATACATCTTCATTACAGTAAAGTTTAAATCTATCAAACACATGCTCGTACATAGGAAAAACTTCTTCACCCACAAAGGAAGATTAATGTCAAAGCAATCGTAAGAACCTACTATTACTCCAGCCAGTATATTCAAAACTCCACAATTACGAACTATTCGTAGGAACTCAATTTTCGTATACTATCGGGATCTTCCAATAAACTAAACGCAAGGAAGATATAGTAAGTACTCTTAAAAGTAGAGCTAGACAGAGGCTGTTCATTCTACGTTAACTCTAGCAGAAGATACATGAATCTCAACCCAATGCTACCACCAGTTATTTATTAATTTCAAGTCTATGAACGACAGATGTTTAGGAGAGTGTCTTTGCTTAGAATATTGAAAATTCGAGTCCAATTCACTGCTCTATTAGGATAGGAAAGATGCAACAGACTACAGAACTTTTCATCACAACTTGATGATTTAGATAAGGATGTATGTACACACTTGACGACTTTTGATATTTTGTGGTACTGCTAAACCTAGAACTATCTTCATAAAATGCATTAAACTATGTACTCGTAATGTGGATAGTGCATCGTTTGCGAATACAAAATAATAAGTAAGGAAGTATGTCAACTAGTGGTGAACAAGGACAATCAAATAATGTTATTCCCAGTTGCAGACCATCCCAATGATATGAATTGGGAATAAATGTAGTTTTATTTAAGAAAGTTAAGTCCGGGTACTGCAGTCAATAAGGCTAACGAAGTCAAACGAAGAATATACGAGGGTGGGTCAATAAGTCCCTGAAAATTAACACAAATTGTCTCGTTAAATTTTTTTTTTGTCAAGAATCATCTTTCAAAAGAACGCACCCAAATTTTCAGACAGATCTATCAAATAGTTTTGTTGTGGCAGCCATTTTATATATACGCCTACTAGCATTTTCGTTAAAATGGAAAAAAGTGAATTTCGAGTGCTCATTAAAGACTATTTTTTGCGAGAAAAAACTATCACGCAAACCAAACAAAAGCTTGACAAATATTATGGGGACTCTTCACCATCGATTGGAACCATTCACCACTGCTTTACTCAATTTCGGTGCGGTCGTTCAAGCACAAGTGACGCAGAACGTTCTGGTCGCCCAATTGAGGTCACCACAACAGAAATGGTCGACAAAATCCATGGTTTGATAATGGACGATCGGCGAGTGAAAGTGCGCGAGATTGAAGAGGCCACAGGCTTATCACATGGCTCAGTGATTTGGATTTTACATAAATATTTGGAAATGAAAAAGCTTTCCGCAAGATGGGTACCGCGTTTGCTCACAATCGACAACAAACACATTCGTTTGACAACTTCAAAGGTGTGTTTGGCGATTTCGCCAATGGATGAAACCTGGATTCACCACAACACACTAGAAATCAAGGAACAGTCAAAACAATGGACTTCTCCTGGTGAATCGAAGCCGAAGAAGGCCAAGGCGGGTTTGTCAGCAGACAAAGTCATGGCGACAGTTTTTTGGGATGCGCGCGGTATTGTTCACATCGATTGCCTTGAAAAGGGTAAAAGAATCACCGGCGCATATTACGCAGAGCTGCTGGATCGATTCCAAGCCGATTTGAAACAAAAACGGCCGCATTTGGCGAAGAAAAAAGTTCTTTTTCACCAGGCCAACGCACCGGCGCACAAGTCCGCAGTCGCAATGGCAAAATTGCATGAGTTAGGCTACGAACTCCTCCTTCATCCAGCATATTCCCCAGATTTAGTCCCCTTCGACTATTTCTTGTTTCCAAACATGAAGAAATGGCTCGGAGGTAAGAGATTTGGGTCGAATGAAGAGGTATCGCTGAAACAAAAGCTTATTTTGAGGGGCTCGAGAAATTGTATTATTTAGAGGGCATCAAAAAATTGAAGAAACGTTAGATGAAGTGTATAGAGCTAAAAGGTGACTATGTTGAAAAATAAAATGTTTTTATACTGAAAAGTGCTCCTTATTTCATTTTTCAGAGACTTATTGACACATCCTCGTATTCCTTCCAACAGACCTTGATGGTAATATAGCATAAAGAACACACAAATTGAAAAGAAGATACCAAGTGCTGCAAGATCTGCAGAAACTTGAAGTTCGAAATGGGGTTGATCGCTAAAGATCATAACAGTTAAAGGTGGCCACGGTGTAGTGGGTAGTGTGTTCGCTTGTGACCCGAACTGTGCAGGTTCGAGCCCGAACGGGGAACAGCAATCACAGCCACCCGAACATATGAGAGAAACGAATAAAATCTAAGTTTCTTCAACCACTACACCAAAAAGGAGTTTCTGCCTGGTAGTACAATGGACGCAGCAAAATGGAGTCTGAGTGCTCCGGGATTTAAAAATTTCCTTTAAAAAAAAAAAATAAAAAATCATAACAGTTGGAGGAAATTACTAAAGTTGTCCGAGACTTACAGAGGTGCCAACTAAGTACACATTTTTAGTCAAACTTCTTTGATCCAGACAAAAATTGATTTAAAAGAAGAAAGCATTTACTTACCAAGACAAGGGCGATGCTCCCTCGAGTTTGTAAAGCCATGAGTAAGTTATATAAAAAATACAAAAGATGTTCTGGAATAATCCGTTAAAAAAAATGAAAACGTGGGGTTACAAATCACCACTACTTCATCCGATTTTGACGATTTTTGGACAAACACATCTATGTATCCGATTCAAGGACCAAATTTCATCAAAATCCCTTGAATTAAGTTTGTGGAAAAATTGCATCGAAGCTTTTTAAAACCCATCTTCATATCTCCGCACTTTATCTGAGTTAGATTATTTCCAGGTGCGAGAACTACCATTCCACTCTAAGTGTACGAACCAAACTTCATCAGAATCTGTTTAGATATTCTTGAGATACTCGGTCAAAATGATTTAAATACTTACAGCCCCTCTACATATCTTCATTCGATTTTGAAATTTGTTGAAGAAACTAAATATCAGAACAAACATACAGTGATCCTTGAGTGAGCCGTGTACGAACAAACAGGTAGAAATGGAACAAGAAGTGTCTGTTTACTCATTTTCTCAGGATTAATGAGGAAACCAAATTAGAATACAGTTAAAATAACGGAACGGAACCAATTGACCAATTAAATGTTCGGTCCTGTAACCTGGACTGAACGGAAAAGGTATAGGGAACAGTTAAAGAATGGAGAAAGAAGGAGGGAGAGGGAGGTGACGATGCGCTTAATTCTACGTCTTTGCAAATTATGAGCTTCTGCTGATATTAAGGAGGGCAGGTGATTTCACACTCGCGTTTAATCACTAAAAACTAATCTGATATTGTGATCGGTGTGCGTAAGACCATACTGTGCAAAATGTGCAAAATATGTAATGCGATTCCATAGACTGACAGACAGACGGGATACATCTACAAATACAACACCGATACAGAAAGCCTAAGCATCCAAAATTCAGGCGGCATTCGAGCAAAGGAATTTGGTCAACAAACTCAAATATGATCAATTTTCGGCTAAGACCGCAGGAGTCAAAAAATGTTTCCACCCTCCTGGGACTTATAGCGAGGGGAATTTTAAATACTCCTGTTCAGTGACCTATAGGTCATACGTACCTCTTTGTGGGACGTCTGATAGCGCTTAATTTTCTCCAAAAAATTTGGAAGTAGCTCCAAAAAATTGATAGAAGAACAAATTTCTATGGTACCTATGCCTATGCTCTCTAGTAGCAACATTTCTATTATTAACTTATCAGATTTTAATTTCTGAGCTAATAAAATAATAGTTTCAAGATAACGAAAAATGCTTTAAAAGTCTTCTCACTTAAAGTCCATAGGAAATGTCTCTGTAGGTCAGTAGGACGAGCAATACAAAAAGGGCAATAAATTGAAATGGAAAATGTTCTCAAAGCAATAACAACATTCGCCGCTATGATTGAAGATCAACAGCAGTTATGTACATTCGGTCTGACTTATATTTCGATACCATTTCGATCACCTGAGGATTCACAAGATAAAGAAGATGTAGGATTACTCTAGCATATTCAATCTATCTAACAAATGGACGACGACCCGAAGTCCTAACGCCTTAAAAACGGATAACCAAAATTCTAGAACCAGACATCAGAACCCTGAAATGAAGACGAAACTTCACAAATGTTATTTTTTTTTTAGTTATCTGCTCAGACACTTGATTAAGGATCCCAAGACTTCGAGAAGATGAATAGGTGCCTCGTCAACGTATGCACATACTCTCCGGCGGACAATGGACAACAATATATAAGCATGATTCACTTTCAGTCCGAAAGCTGTTCGAGGATGATATGCTACATGGTTTATATTCTTTTTTTTAAGACTTTCTACCTATAGAGGTTCAATGTAGTCCAATAATTCTGTCTGACTTATATGAGAAATCCATAAGGGATAAAAAGAACAATAATCTCAAATGAGATAAGCCACTTAATAATAATGTATAAGCCATTTATTTGGCTTATTACAAGCTACAACTAACTTAAGGCTAAAATTAAACCTAAAACTTAAAACTAAGACTTAAAGCTAAGGAAAATGGTGAAGGAGTTCGGTTTGAGGCAAGGAGTGGTGAGGTTAAAATCGAATTGGGTGAGGTTTGAGTTCACTTTTCGCCGCATACGGGAAATTGGTTCATTAGATCCATATGAAGTGCGGTGGGACGGTAGATAGAAAAGACGAGGGCATCGTAAATTTCGTGGGTTGGTATTGAAGAAAATTGAATTATAAAGAGATGCGCAATCGACAGAGCCTGAAAGAAGTCGATGAATGAAAAGAATGTCTGCAACATCTCTGCGTTTCTCTAGAGTGCTCAGGTTGATGAGGTTGAAGCGGTCTTGATAGGGAGGCAAGATAAATGGGTCGTTCCAAGGAAGACCTCGAAAGGCAAATCGAAGAAAACAAAGTTGAATATTCTCGATTCTGGTCACATGAACTTGCTGAAAGGGTGACCACGCTTGACTGGCGTATTCAAGGAGGGGTCGCACAAAGGTAATGTAGAGGGATCTGGTCACGTAAGGGTCGGAGAATTCTTTGGACCAAGCCAAGTGATGAGTTAGCTTTACGAATTATCTCGTCAATATGTGAACGGAAATTTAGTTCCCTATCGTACAAGATCGCGGAGAGATTGAACGATGGATATAGGTTGACCATGCAGAAGGTAAAGGCGGGCGGAGGACACGTGGTGCTTCCGTGATAAGGTAATGGATTGATATTTGGCGATATTGAGCTCTTAGAGATTTTGTAGGCACCAGTTCGAAAAAGTATCAAGGTCTTGTTGAAGGAGACAGTAGTCTTGTGGTGAAGGGATGGCTTTTGAAAAATTTGGTATCATCAGCGTACAGAGAGATGGAAGAGTGTTTAATAACCCTCTCGACATCGTTTATGGTTAGAATGAAGAGAAGGGGACCTAGATGGCTGCCTTGCGGAACACCAGAGGTGGCCAAGAAGGGAGTCGATAAGATGGATCTAAAGCGAACTCTGTAAGAACGGTTTTCCAGGTAAGAAGATATCCATTTTAACAATATGGGTTCGAAACCGAGGGCAGACAATTTGAAGAGGATTAAGTTATGAGATATCTTATCGAAAGCCTTACTAAAATCAGTTGCAATAACGTCGACTTCTTTGCCATTCTCTAAGGCAGACAGGGCGAAGGACACGAATTCGACTAAGTTAGTGGTAGTTGATCTACCTTTCAGAAAGCCGTGTTGGGTGGGAGAGATAAGAGACTTGCACTGAAAGCTTAAGGCTTCGTATAAAATACTTTCGAAAAGTTTGGGTAGAGGAGAAAGTTTAGCAATGGGGCGATAGTTTGTTACTTCGTTCTTTGATCCCTTTTTGTGTATGGGGGTTATGAAAGAGGTCTTCCAAATCTGAGGGAATTCTCCTAGTGATAGAGACAAACGGAAGAGATGAGAGAGGGGGAGGGAGAGAATGGAAGAGCATTTTTTAAGAAAAATGGCAGGGAGACCATCTGGGCCGTGTGAGAATTCATCATTAAGATTTTAGAGTTTATTTTCAATTACAGCAGGGTCAAAAGGCAGGGACAGAAAGGGGCCAACGGAGAAATTAACAAGGTGAGTGAAGTAAGAGGGGTCTGGTTCAAAAGAGTTGTCGGCGAAGGATTGTTTAAAATAGGTTGCAAAAATTTTGGCAATGGTTTGCGGATTAGTTGAAGATATGTTTTCGAAAGAGAGGGACGGAGGGTAACCGTCAGATTTTTTTTTTATAGTTGACGAATTGAAAAAATGACTTAGGGTCGTTTATAAGATTTGCTTGCGCGTTAATTAGGTGCCGCTGGTAGAGAGAGTTATAAAGAGGTAGGAACCGAGATAGTTGGAATAGTCGAAAACTAAATTGTTACGAAGGAAAGCTGCCCATAACTTGTTTCTCTTGTTACGTAAGGCGTGAAGTTTGCGATTATACCAAGGGGGGGATGAAGATGAAGTTTTATGACGAGAAAAGGGGACATAAAGAGAAATAGAATTAAACATTTCTTTGTAAAAAATTGTGACGGCTTCATTTAAGGATAAGTTAGCAAACTCAAAGGAACATCTACTCAGATAAGCATTTATTTTTCGGAAATTAGCTTTATGAAAGTCGTAAGAAGTGCGAAATGCAGGAGGTGTAGATTGAAGTGGAGAATTGTGGAAAAGTGAAAGAAGAAGGGGAGGATGAATGTTATCAATAGTCGACAGAGTTAGGGGACAAAGCGAGACTGAGGAGTTAATGGGATCAGGTCTAATTGCATTCCCATGTAATTTAAGACATTACTAACTTGACATAGACTTGAATCAGTTCATCCTTAGTGGAGTTGGCATTTGAAGCAATGAAAAAGAACACATCATCCGAAGGACTCCACTGCAGCAGAGGTAGATTAAAGTCGCCAAAAATGAGGATGCCATCGAGGGAATCAGAAAGGTCGATTATTTGATCAATCGCGTCTATAGCAAGTTGGTAGAATTCGATAGATTGATTTGGTAGAATGTAACAACACATAACGTACAGGGATCGGTGTGGAAAAGTTATTTTTATTGTAACAAAGTCGACCTTAGAAGAGGAAGAAATGGCAATGAGAGAAGAGTCAAGGTCTTTATGAATGGCCAGTAGCACGCCTCGAGAGGGAGAGTCAACAAAGGGTTGGGAAGGTCGTCGTCTCGAAAATCATTAAAAGTAGGGGTGAATAATTCTTGGCTCTTTATGTCGGGGATCAGATTGGTTTCAGTCAGAGCATAGATATCGAAAGGGAGAGCATGGGATTGGCGCAAAACAGCTTGGGTTTCCGAGCGTAGGTGGTAAAATTACGTTCTGGTAGTAAAATGTAAGAGGAAGATTGTTGTGTAGAGACGAAGGGGAAGGTGGTTGAAGTGCTGATGATAGTGGCAGTTTATGGGCGAAAAAATTTGTTGTGGTCACTTCGGCTCCGTTGGAGATGTTGCCTTCTTTTAGAGTGTACGTAGTTGCCAAAAGCAGCAAGGTCATCTGCTACTTTTTGAGGAGACAAATCAAAAATCTCGTGGAACTTGATATAGATTTTCTTGGGACTGTCTATTTCAATGGGGAGGCCTTCCTGCTGAATGGAAACCATGACGCTTGTTTTGGTTTTACCCTCATAGCAAACTGAGTCAGATTTGTCATGAAGATACGCGAGAAAGAGACGTATATTCTCGTAAACCCTTTTTTCTCTTAGCCTGGAGAGTGCATAGCGACATTCTGTGGTGTCAATGGTTTGCTGTGTTAGTTTAACTAGAGGCGGTAAAACCGGATCAAGACTGGGAGCGGTGGAGGAAGAGATTGAAGAGAAAGGTTTATTAAATGAGACATTATATGTGGGGTTCAGAGTATGAGAGCTTATAAAGTTAGGGTATTTAGCTCCAGTTTTGAGATTTAAATTAGAGAAAGAATTGGTGGTGAGAGCAGGTGGCGCGGAGGGTTGTAGCGGTTGAGAGGAGAAAGTGTGAGAAGTTGGGTTTAATTTAAACGAAACTCGCTTGTCTGTGGGCTTCGATGGAGCGGCTACATTAAGTGAATTTAAAGAAGAAGAAGAAGACACTTGTTTACGTATGGTAGGGGGATTAGAGATCGCAAGACTTCGAGAAGATGGATAGGTTCCTCGTCAACATATACACATACACTCCGATGGACAATTTACAACAATATATAAGCACGATTCATTTTCAGTCCGAAAGCGATACGAGGATGATATGCTACATGGTTTATATTCTTCTTTAAAATTTTCTACCTAGAGGGGCTCAATGTATACAAATAGTTCGGCCTAACTTATATGGGAAATCAGTAACGGAAAACAGAACAATAATCTCAAATGAAAAATGTTCCAGATTCTTTCTCACCTACCGTCCGTAGGCAGCACTTCAGTTTTATCGGTCATCGGGTGGACTCTTGCGGGGTGCGGAAAGGTGCACATTTTCTGCTCAGACATATGATTAAGGATCGCAAGACTTCGAGAAGATGAATAGGTGCCTCGTCAACATATACACATAACCCCCGACGGAAAATGGACAACAATATATAAGCATGATTCACCTTCAGTCCGAAAGCGGTTCGAGGATGATATGCTACATTTTTTATATTCTTGTTTAGAACTTTCTACCTAGAGAGGTTCAATATAGACCAACAGTTCGGTCTGGCTTATATGAAAAATCCATAGGGGACAAAAATGACAATAAACTCCAACGAATAATGTTCCAGAATCTTTCTCAGCTACCGTCCGTAGGCAGTACTTCAGTTTTATCGGTCATCGGGTGGACTCTTGCGAGGTGCGGAAAGGTGCACATTTTCTGTTCAGACATATGATTAAGGATCGCAAGACTTCGAGAAGATGAATAGGTGCCTCGTCAACATATACACATAACCCCCGACGGAAAATGGACAACAATATATAAGCATGATTCACTTTCAGTCCGAAAGCGATCCGAGTATGATATGCTACATGGTTTATATTCTTGTTGAGAACTTTCTACCTAGAGAGGCTCAATATAGACAAATAGTTCGGTCTGGCTTATATCAAAAATCCATAAGGGACAAAAAGGACAATAAACTCCAACGAATAATGTTCCAGAATCTTTCTCACCTACCGTCCGTAGGCGGTACTTCAGTTTTAGCGGTCATCGGGTGGACTCTTGCGAGGTGCGGAAAGGTGCACATTTTCTGCTCAGGCATATGAATAAGGATCGCAATACTTCGAGAAGATGAATAGGTGCCTCGTCAACATATACACATAAACCCCGACGGAAAATGGACAACAATATATAAGCATGATTCACTTTCAGTCCGAAAGCGATTCGAGGATGATATGCTACATGGTTTATATTCTTGTTTAGAACTTTCTACCTAGAGAGGTTCAATATAGACCAATAGTTCCGTCTGGCTTATATGAAAAATCCATAAGGGACAAAAAGGACAATAAACTCCAACGAATAATGTTCCAGAATCTTTCTCTTCTACCGCCCGTAGGCAGTACTTCAGTTTTATCGGTCATCGGGTGGACTCTTGCGAGGTGCGGAAAGGTGCACATTTTCTGCTCAGACATATGATTAAGGATCGCAAGACTTCGAGAAGATGAATAGGTGCCTCGTCAACATGTAGACATAACCCCGACGGAAAATGGACAACAATATATAAGCATGATTCACTTTCAGTCCGAAAGCGGTTCGAGGATGATATGCTACATTTTTTATATTCTCGTTTAGAACTTTCTACCTAGAGAGGTTTAATATAGACCTATAGTTCGGTCTGGCTTATATGAAAAATCCATAAGGGACAAAAATGACAATAAACTCCAACGAATAATGTTCCAGAATCTTTCTCACCTACCGTCCGTAGGCAGTACTTCAGTTTTATCGGTCATCGGGTGGACTCTTGCGAGGTCCGGAAAGGTGCACATTTTCTGCTCAGACATATGAATAAGGATCGCAAGACTTCGAGAAGATGAATAGGTGCCTCGTCAACATGTACACATAACCCTCGACGGAAAATGGACAACAATATATAAGCATTATTCACTTTCAGTCCGAAAGCCATTCGAGGATGATATGCTACATGGTTTGTATTCTTGTTTAGAACTTTCTAATTAGAGAGGTTCAATATAGACCAATACTCCCGTCTGGCTTATATGAAAAATCCATAAGGGACAAAAAGGACAATAAACTCCAATGAATAATGTTCCAGAATCTTTCTCACCTACCGTCCGTAGGCGGTACTTCAGTTTTAGCGGTCATCGGGTGGACTCTTGCGAGGTTCGGAAAGGTACACATTTTCTGCTCAGACATATGATCAAGGATCGCAAGACTTCAAGAAGATGAATAGGTGCCTCGTCAACATGTAGACATAACCCCCGACGGAAAATGGACAAAAATATATAAGCATGATTCACTTTCAGTCCGAAAGCGGTTCGAGGATGATATGCTACATGGTTTATATTCTTGTTTAGAACTTTCTACCTAGAGAGATTTAATATAGACCAATAGTTCGGTCTGGCTTATATGAAAAATCCATAAGGGACAAAAATGACAATAAACTCCAACGAATAATGTTCCAGAATCTTTCTTAGCTACCGTCCGTAGGCAGTACTTCAGTTTTATCGGTCATCGGGTGGACTCTTGCGAGGTGCGGAAAGGTGCACATTTTCTGCTCAGACATATGATTAAGGATCGGAAGACTTCGAGAAGATGAATAGGTGCCTCGTCAACATATACACATAACCCCGACGGAAAATTGACAACAATATATAAGCATGATTCACTTTTAGTCCGAACGCGATTCGAGCCTGATATGCTACATGGTTTATATTCTTGTTTAAAACTTTCTAATTAGAGAGGTTCAATATAGACCAATAGTTTGGTCTGGCTTATATGAAAAATCCATAAGGGACAAAAAGGACAATAAACTCCAACGAATAATGTTCCAGAATCTTTCTGACCTACCGTCCGTAGGCGGTACTTCAGTTTTAGCGGTCATCGGGTGGACTCTTGCGAGGTGCGGAAAGGTGCACATTTTCTGCTCAGACATATGAATAAGGATCGCAATACTTCGCGAAGATGAATAGGTGCCTCGTCAACATATGCACATAAACCCCGACGGAAAATGGACAACAATATATAAGCATGATTCACTTTCAGTCCGAAAGCGATTCGAGGATGATATGCTACATGGTTTATATTCTTGTTTAGAACTTTCTACCTAGAGAGGTTCAATATAGACCAATAGTTCCGTCTGGCTTATATGAAAAATCCATAAGGGACAAAAAGGACAATAAACTCCAACGAATAATGTTCCAGAATCTTTCTCTCCTACCGTCCGTAGGCAGTACTTCAGTTTTATCGGTCATCGGGTGGACTCTTGCGAGGTGCGGAAAGGTGCACATTTTCTGCTCAGACATATGATTAAGGATCGCAAGACTTCGAGAAGATGAATAGGTGCCTCGTCAACATGTAGACATAACCCCCGACGGAAAATGGACAACAATATATAAGCATGATTCACTTTCAGTCCGAAAGCGATCCGAGTATGATATGCTACATGGTTTATATTCTTGTTGAGAACTTTCTACCTAGAGAGGTTTAATATAGACCTATAGTTCGGTCTGGCTTATATGAAAAATCCATAAGGGACAAAAATGACCATAAACTCCAACGAATAATGTTCCAGAATCTTTCTCACCTACCGTCCGTAGGCAGTACGTCAGTTTTATCGGTCATCGGGTATACTCTTGCGAGGTGCGGAAAGGTGCACATTTTCTGCTCAGACATATGAATAAGGATCGCAAGACTTCGAGAAGATGAACAGGTGCCTCGTCAACATATACACATAACCCCCGACGGAAATGGACAACAATATATAAGCATGATTCACTTTCAGTCCGAAAGCGATTCGAGGATGATATGCTACATGGTTTATATTCTTCTTTAGAATTTTCTACCTAGAGAGGTTTCATATAGACCAATAGTTCGGTCTGGCTTATATGAAAAATCCATAAGGGAAAGAAAGAACTATAAACTCCAAAGAATAATGTTCCAGAATCTTTCTCAAATACCGTCCGTAGGCAGTACTTCAGTTTTATCGGTCATCGGGTGGACTCTTGCGAGTTGCGGAAAGGTGCACATTTTCTGCTCAGACATATGAATAAGGATCGCAATACTTCGAGAAGATGAATAGGTGCCTCGTCAACATATACACATAACCCCCGACGGAAAATGGACAACAATATATAAGCATGATTCACTTTCAGTCCGAAAGCGGTTCGAGGATGATATGCTACATGGTTTATATTCTTGTTTAGAACTTTCTACCTAGAGAGATTTAATATAGACCAATAGTTCGGTCCGGCTTATATGAAAAATTCATAAGGGACAAAAAGAACAATAAACTCCAACGAATTATGTTAGAGAATCTTTCTCACCTACCGTCCGTAGGCAGTACTTCAGTTTTATCGATCATCGGGTGGACTCTTGCGAGGTGCGGAAAGGTGCACATTTTCTGCTCAGACATATTATTAAGGATCGCAAGACTTCGAGAAGATGAATAGGTGCCTCGTCAAAAATGGACAACAATATATAAGCATGATTCACTTTCAGTCCGAAAGCGATTCGAGGATGATATGCTACATGGTTTATATTCTTGTTTAGAACTTTCTACCTAGAGAGGTTTAATATAGACCAATAGTTCGGCCTGGCTTATATGAACAATCCATAAGGGACAAAAAGAACAATAAACTCAAACGAAAAATGTTACAGAATCTTTCTCACCTACCATCCGTAGGCAGTACTTCAGTTTTATCGGTCATCGGGTGGATTCTTGCGATTTGCGGAAAGGTGCACATTTTCTGCTCAGACATATGAATAAGGATCGCAAGACTTCGAGAAGATGAATAGGTGCCTCGTCAACATATACACATAACCCCCGACGGAAAATGGACAACAATATATAAGCATGATTCACTTTCAGTCCGAAAGCGATTCGAGGATGATATGCTACATGGTTTATATCCTTGTTTAGAACTTTCTACCTAGAGAGGTTTAATATAGACCAATAGTTCGGCCTGACTTATATGAACAATCCATAAGGGACAAAAAGAACAATAAACTCAAACGAAAAATGTTACAGAATCTTTCTCACCTACCATCCGTAGGCAGTACTTCAGTTTTATCGGTCATCGGGTGGATTCTTGCGATTTGCGGAAAGGTGCACATTTTCTGCTCAGACATATGAATAAGGATCGCAAGACTTCGAGAAGATGAATAGGTGCCTCTTCAACATATACACATAACCCACGACGGAAAATGGACAACAATATATAAGCATGATTCACTTTCAGTCCGAAAGCGATTCGAGGATGATATGCTACATGGTTTATATTCTTGTTTAGAATTTTCTACCTAGAGAGGTTTCATATAGACCAATAGTTCGGTCTGGCTTATATGAAAAATCCATAAGGGAAAGAAAGAACAATAAACTCCAAAGAATAATGTTCCAGAATCTTTCTCAAATACCGTCCGTAGGCAGTACTTCAGTTTTATCGGTCATCGGGTGGACTCTTGCGAGTTGCGGAAAGGTGCACATTTCCTGCTCAGACATATGAATAAGGATCGCAATATTTCGAGAAGATGAATAGGTGCCTCGTCAACATGTAGACATAACCCCCGACGGAAAATGGACAACAATATATAAGCATGATTCACTTTCAGTCCGAAAGGGGTTCGAGGATGATATGCTACATTTTTTATATTCCTGTTTAGAACTTTCCACCTAGAGATGTTCAATAAAGACCAATAGTTCGGTCTGGCTTATATGAAAAATCCATAAGGGACAAAAAGGACAATAAACTCCAACGAATAATGTTAAAGAATCTTTCTCACCTACCGTCCGTAGGCAGTACTTCAGTTTTATCGGTCATCGGGTATACTCTTGCGAGGTTCGGAAAGGTGCACATTTTCTGCTCAGACATACGATTAAGGATCGCAAGATTTCGAGAAGATGAATAGGTGCCTCGGGAACATATACACATTTTCTGCTCAGACATATGATTAAGGATCGCAAGACTTCGAGAAGATGAATAGGTGCCTCGTCAACAATGGACAACAATATATAAGCATGATTCACTTTCAGTCCGAAAGCGATTCGAGGATGATATGCTACATGGTTTATATTCTTGTTTAGAACTTTCTACCTAGAGAGATTTAATATAGACCAATAGTTCGGTCCGGCTTATATGAAAAATCCATAAGGGACAAAAAGAACAATAAACTCCAACGAATTATGTTAGAGAATCTTTCTCACCTACCGTCCGTAGGCAGTACTTCAATTTTATCGATCATCGGGTGGACTCTTGCGAGGTGCGGAAAGGTGCACATTTTCTGCTCAGACATATTATTAAGGATAGCAAGACTTCGAGAAGATGAATAGGTGCCTCGTCAACATATACACATAATCCCCGACGGAAAATGGACAACAATATATAAGCATGATTCACTTTCAGTCCGAAAGCGATTCCAGGATGATATGCTACATGGTTAATATTCTTGTTTAGAACTTTCTACCTAGAGAGGTTCAATATAGACCAATAGTTCCGTCTGGCTTATATGAAAAATTCATAAGGGACAAAAAGGACAATAAACTCCAACTAATAATGTTCCAGAATCTTTCTCAAATACCGTCCGTAGGCAGTACTTCAGTTTTATCGGTCATCGGGTGGACTCTTACGAGGTGCGGAAAGGTGCACATTTTCTGCTCAGACATATGATTAAGGATCGCAAGACTTCGAGAAGATGAATAGGTGCCTCGTCAACACATACACATAACCCCCGACGGAAAATGGACAACAATATATAAGCATGATTCACTTTCAGTCCGAAAGCGATTCGAGGATGATATGCTACATGGTTTATATTCTTTTTTAGAACTTTCTACCTAGAGAGGTTCGATATAGACCAATAGTTCCGTCTGGCTTATATGAAAAATCCATAAGGGACAAAAAGGACAATAAACTCCAACGAATAATGTTCCAGAATCTTTCTCTCCTACCGTCCGTAGGCAGTACTTCAGTTTTATCGGTCATCGGGTGGACTCTTGCGAGGTTCGGAAAGGTGCACATTTTCTGCTCAGACATATGATTAAGGATCGCAAGACTTCGAGAAGATGAATAGGTGCCTCGTCAACATATACACATAATCCCCGACGGAAAATCTACAACAATATATAAGCGTGATTCACTTTCAGTCCGAAAGCGATTCCTGGATGATATGCTACATGGTTTATATTCTTGTTTAGAACTTTCTACCTAGAGAGGTTCAATATAGACCAATAGTTCCGTCTGGCTTATATGAAAAATACATAAGGGACAAAAAGGACAATAAACTCCAACTAATAATGTTCCAGAATCCTTCTCACCTACCGTCCGTACACAGTACTTCAGTTTTATCGGTCATCGGGTGGACTCTTGCGAGGTGCGGAAAGGTGCACATTTTCTGCTCAGACATATGATTAAGGATCGCAAGACTTCGAGAAGATGAATACTTGCCTCGTCAACATATACACATAACCCCCGACTTAAAATGGACAACAATATATAAGCATGATTCACTTTCAGTCCGAAAGCGATTCGAGGATGATATGCTACATGGTTTATATTCTTGTTTAGAACTTTCTACCTAGAGAGGTTCAATATAGACCAATAGTTCCGTCTGGCTTATATGAAAAATCCATAAATGACGAAAAGGACAATAAACTCCAACGAATAATGTTCCAGAAAACTTTCTCACTTACCGTCCGTAGGCAGTACTTCAGTTTTATCGGTCATCGGGTGGACTCTTGCGAGGTTCGGAAAGGTACACATTTTCTGCTCAGACATATGATTAAGGATCGCAAGACTTCGAGAAGATGAATAGGTGCCTCGTCAAAAATGGACAACAATATATAAGCATGATTCACTTTCAGTCCGAAAGCGATTCGAGGATGATATGCTACATGGTTTATATTCTTGTTTAGAACTTTCTACCTAGAGAGGTTTAATATAGACCAATAGTTCGGCCTGGCTTATATGAACAATCCATAAGGGACAAAAAGAACAATAAACTCAAACGAAAAATGTTACAGAATCTTTCTCACCTACCATCCGTAGGCAGTACTTCAGTTTTTTCGGTCATCGGGTGGATTCTTGCGATTTGCGGAAAGGTGCACATTTTCTGCTCAGACATATGAATAAGGATCGCAAGACTTCGAGAAGATGAATAGGTGCCTCGTCAACATATACACATAACCCACGACGGAAAATGGACAACAATATATAAGCATGATTCACTTTCAGTCCGAAAGCGATTCGAGGATGATATGCTACATGGTTTATATTCTTGTTTAGAATTTTCTACCTAGAGAGGTTTCATATAGACCAATAGTTCGGTCTGGCTTATATGAAAAATCCATAAGGGAAAAAAAGAACAATAAACTCCAACGAATAATGTTCCAGAATCTTTCTCAAATACCGTCCGTAGGCAGTACTTCAGTTTTATCGGTCATCGGGTGGACTCTTGCGAGTTGCGGAAAGGTGCACATTTCCTGCTCAGACATATGAATAAGGATCGCAATACTTCGAGAAGATGAATAGGTGCCTCGTCAACATGTAGACATAACCCCCGACGGAAAATGGACAACAATATATAAGCATGATTCACTTTCAGTCCGAAAGGGGTTCGAGGATGATATGCTACATTTTTTATATTCCTGTTTAGAACTTTCCACCTAGAGATGTTCAATAAAGACCAATAGTTCGGTCTGGCTTATATGAAAAATCCATAAGGGACAAAAAGGACAATAAACTCCAACGAATAATGTTAAAGAATCTTTCTCACCTACCGTCCGTAGGCAGTACTTCAGTTTTATCGGTCATCGGGTATACTCTTGCGAGGTTCGGAAAGGTGCACATTTTCTGCTCAGACATATGATTAAGGATCGCAAGATTTCGAGAAGATGAATAGGTGCCTCGGGAACATATACACATTTTCTGCTCAGACATATGATTAAGGATCGCAAGACTTCGAGAAGATGAATAGGTGCCTCGTCAACAATGGACAACAATATATAAGCATGATTCACTTTCAGTCCGAAAGCGATTCGAGGATGATATGCTACATGGTTTATACTCTTGTTTAGAACTTTCTACCTAGAGAGGTTTAATATAGACCAATAGTTCGGCCTGGCTTATATGAACAACCCATAAGGGACAAAAAGAACAATAAACTCAAACGAAAAATGTTACAGAATCTTTCTCACCTACCATCCGTAGGCAGTACTTCAGTTTTATCGGTCATCGGGTGGATTCTTGCGATTTGCGGAAAGGTGCACATTTTCTGCTCAGACATATGAATAAGGATCGCAAGACTTCGAGAAGATGAATAGGTGCCTCGTCAACAATGGACAACAATATATAAGCATGATTCACTTTCAGTCCGAAAGCGATTCGAGGATGATATGCTACATGGTTTATATTCTTGTTTAGAATTTTCTACCTAGAGAGGTTTCATATAGACCAATAGTTCGGTCTGGCTTATATGAAAAATCCATAAGGGAAAAAAAGAACAATAAACTCCAACGAATAATGTTCCAGAATCTTTCTCAAATACCGTCCGTAGGCAGTACTTCAGTTTTATCGGTCATCGGGTGGACTCTTGCGAGTTGCGGAAAGGTGCACATTTCCTGCTCAGACATATGAATAAGGATCGCAATACTTCGAGAAGATGAATAGGTGCCTCGTCAACATATACACATAACCCCCGACGGAAAATGGACAACAATATATAAGCATGATTCACTTTCAGTCCGAAAGGGGTTCGAGGATGATATGCTACATTTTTTATATTCCTGTTTAGAACTTTCCACCTAGAGATGTTCAATAAAGACCAATAGTTCGGTCTGGCTTATATGAAAAATCCATAAGGGACAAAAAGGACAATAAACTCCAACGAATAATGTTAAAGAATCTTTCTCACCTACCGTCCGTAGGCAGTACTTCAGTTTTATCGGTCATCGGGTATACTCTTGCGAGGTTCGGAAAGGTGCACATTTTCTGCTCAGACATATGATTAAGGATCGCAAGATTTCGAGAAGATGAATAGGTGCCTCGGGAACATATACACATTTTCTGCTCAGACATATGATGAAGGATCGCAAGACTTCGAGAAGATGAATAGGTGCCTCGTCAACAATGGACAACAATATATAAGCATGATTCACTTTCAGTCCGAAAGCGATTCGAGGATGATATGCTACATGGTTTATATTCTTGTTTAGAACTTTCTACCTAGAGAGGTTTAATATAGACCAATAGTTCGGCCTGGCTTATATGAACAATCCATAAGGGACAAAAAGAACAATAAACTCAAACGAAAAATGTTACAGAATCTTTCTCACCTACCATCCGTAGGCAGTACTTCAGTTTTATCGGTCATCGGGTGGATTCTTGCGATTTGCGGAAAGGTGCACATTTTCTGCTCAGACATATGAATAAGGATCGCAAGACTTCGAGAAGATGAATAGGTGCCTCGTCAACATATACACATAACCCCCGACGGAAAATGGACAACAATATATAAGCATGATTCACTTTCAGTCCGAAAGCGATTCGAGGATGATATGCTACATGGTTTATATTCTTGTTTAGAATTTTCTAATTAGAGAGGTTTCATATAGACCAATAGTTCGGTCTGGCTTATATGAAAAATCCATAAGGGAAAAAAAGAACAATAAACTCCAACGAATAATGTTCCAGAATCTTTCTCAAATACCGTCCGTAGGCAGTACTTCAGTTTTATCGGTCATCGGGTGGACTCTTGCGAGTTGCGGAAAGGTGCACATTTCCTGCTCAGACATATGAATAAGGATCGCAATACTTCGAGAAGATGAATAGGTGCCTCGTCAACATGTAGACATAACCCCCGACGGAAAATGGACAACAATATATAAGCATGATTCACTTTCAGTCCGAAAGGGGTTCGAGGATGATATGCTACATTTTTTATATTCCTGTTTAGAACTTTCCACCTAGAGATGTTCAATAAAAACCAATAGTTCGGTCTGGCTTATATGAAAAATCCATAAGGGACAAAAAGGACAATAAACTCCAACGAATAATGTTAAAGAATCTTTCTCACCTACCGTCCGTAGGCAGTACTTCAGTTTTATCGGTCATCGGGTATACTCTTGCGAGGTTCGGAAAGGTGCACATTTTCTGCTCAGACATATGATTAAGGATCGCAAGATTTCGAGAAGATGAATAGGTGCCTCGGGAACATATACACATTTTCTGCTCAGACATATGATGAAGGATCGCAAGACTTCGAGAAGATGAATAGGTGCCTCGTCAACAATGGACAACAATATATAAGCATGATTCACTTTCAGTCCGAAAGCGATTCGAGGATGATATGCTACATGGTTTATATTCTTGTTTAGAACTTTCTACCTAGAGAGGTTTAGTATAGACCAATAGTTCGGCCTGGCTTATATGAACAATCCATAAGGGACAAAAAGAACAATAAACTCAAACGAAAAATGTTACAGAATCTTTCTCACCTACCATCCGTAGGCAGTACTTCAGTTTTATCGGTCATCGGGTGGATTCTTGCGATTTGCGGAAAGGTGCACATTTTCTGCTCAGACATATGAATAAGGATCGCAAGACTTCGAGAAGATGAATAGGTGCCTCGTCAACATATACACATAACCCCCGACGGAAAATGGACAACAATATATAAGCATGATTCACTTTCAGTCCGAAAGCGATTCGAGGATGATATGCTACATTTTTTATATTCTTGTTTAGAACTTTCTACCTAAAGAGGTTTAATATAGACCAATAGCTCGGCTTGGCATATATATGAACAATCCATAAGGGACAAAAAGAACAATAAACTCAAACGAAAAATGTTACAGAATCTTTCTCAAATACCGTCCGTAGGCAGTACTTCAGTTTCATCGGTCATCGGGTGGACTCTTGCGAGTTGCGGAAAGGTGCACATTTCCTGCTCAGACATATGAATAAGGATCGCAATACTTCGAGAAGATGAATAGGTGCCTCGTCAACATGTAGACATAACCCCCGACGGAAAATGGACAACAATATATAAGCATGATTCACTTTCAGTCCGAAAGGGGTTCGAGGATGATATGCTACATTTTTTATATTCCTGTTTAGAACTTTCCACCTAGAGATGTTCAATAAAGACCAATAGTTCGGTCTGGCTTATATGAAAAATCGATAAGGGACAAAAAGGACAATAAACTCCAACTAATAATGTTCCAGAATCTTTCTCACCTACCGTCCGTAGGCAGTACTTCAGTTTTATCGGTCATCGGGTATACTCTTGCGAGGTTCGGAAAGGTGCACATTTTCTGCTCAGACACATGATTAAGGATCGCAAGATTTCGAGAAGATGAATAGGTGCCTCGGGAACATATACACATTTTCTGCTCAGACATATGATTAAGGATCGCAAGACTTCGAGAAGATGAATAGGTGCCTCGTCAACAATGGACAACAATATATAAGCATGATTCACTTTCAGTCCGAAAGCGATTCGAGGATGATATGCTACATGGTTTATATTCTTGTTTAGAACTTTCTACCTAGAGAGGTTTAATATAGACCAATAGTTCGGCCTGGCTTATATGAACAATCCATAAGGGACAAAAATGACAATAAACTCCAACGAATAATGTTCCAGAATCTTTCTCTTCTACCGTCCGTAGGCAGTACTTCAGTTTTATCGGTCATCGGGTGGACTCTTGCGAGGTGGGGAAAGGTGCACATTTCCTGCTCAGACATATGAATAAGGATCGCAATACTTCGAGAAGATGAATAGGTGCCTCGTCAACATGTAGACATAACCCCCGACGGAAAATGGACAACAATATATAAGCATTATTCACTTTCAGTCCGAAAGCCATTCGAGGATGATATGCTACATGGTTTGTATTCTTGTTTAGAACTTTCTAATTAGAGAGGTTCAATATAGACCAATACTCCCGTCTGGCTTATATGAAAAATCCATAAGGGACAAAAAGGACAATAAACTCCAACGAATAATGTTCCAGAATCTTTCTCACCTACCGTCCGTAGGCGGTACTTCAGTTTTAGCGGTCATCGGGTGGACTCTTGCGAGGTTCGGAAAGGTACACATTTTCTGCTCAGACATATGATTAAGGATCGCAAGACTTCGAGAAGATGAATAGGTGCCTCGTCAACATGTAGACATAACCCCCGACGGAAAATGGACAACAATATATAAGCATGATTCACTTTCAGTCCGAAAGCGGTTCGAGGATGATATGCTACATGGTTTATATTCTTGTTTAGAACTTTCTACCTAGAGAGATTTAATATAGACCAATAGTTCGGTCTGGCTTATATGAAAAATCCATAAGGGACAAAAATGACAATAAACTCCAACGTATAATGTTCCAGAATCTTTCTCTTCTACCGTCCGTAGGCAGTACTTCAGTTTTATCGGTCATCGGGTGGACTCTTGCGAGGTGGGGAAAGGTGCACATTTTCTGCTCAGACATATGATTAAGGATCGCAAGACTTCGAGAAGATGAATAGGTGCCTCGTCAACATGTAGACATAACCCCCGACGGAAAATGGACAACAATATATAAGCATGATTCACTTTCAGTCCGAAAGCGGTTCGAGGATGATATGCTACATTTTTTATATTCTCGTTTAGAACTTTCTACCTAGAGAGGTTTAATATAGACCTATAGTTCGGTCTGGCTTATATGAAAAATCCATAAGGGACAAAAATGACAATAAACTCCAACGAATAATGTTCCAGAATCTTTCTCACCTACCGTCCGTAGGCAGCACTTCAGTTTTATCGGTCATCGGGTGGACTCTTGCGGGGTGCGGAAAGGTGCACATTTTCTGCTCAGACATATGATTAAGGATCGCAAGACTTCGAGAAGATGAATAGGTGCCTCGTCAACATATACACATAACCCCCGACGGAAAATGGACAACAATATATAAGCATGATTCACCTTCAGTCCGAAAGCGGTTCGAGGATGATATGCTACATTTTTTATATTCTTGTTTAGAACTTTCTACCTAGAGAGGTTCAATATAGACCAACAGTTCGGTCTGGCTTATATGAAAAATCCATAGGGGACAAAAATGACAATAAACTCCAACGAATAATGTTCCAGAATCTTTCTCAGCTACCGTCCGTAGGCAGTACTTCAGTTTTATCGGTCATCGGGTGGACTCTTGCGAGGTGCGGAAAGGTGCACATTTTCTGTTCAGACATATGATTAAGGATCGCAAGACTTCGAGAAGATGAATAGGTGCCTCGTCAACATATACACATAACCCCCGACGGAAAATGGACAACAATATATAAGCATGATTCACTTTCAGTCCGAAAGCGATCCGAGTATGATATGCTACATGGTTTATATTCTTGTTGAGAACTTTCCACCTAGAGAGGCTCAGTATAGACAAATAGTTAGGTCTGGCTTATAAGAAAAATCCATAAGGGACAAAAAGGACAATAAACTCCAACGAATAATGTTCCAGAATCTTTCTCACCTACCGTCCGTAGGCGGTACTTCAGTTTTAGCGGTCATCGGGTGGACTCTTGCGAGGTTCGGAAAGGTGCACATTTTCTGCTCAGGCATATGAATAAGGATCGCAATACTTCGAGAAGATGAATAGGTGCCTCGTCAACATATACACATAACCCCCGACGGAAAATGGACAACAATATATAAGCATGATTCACTTTCAGTCCGAAAGCGATTCGAGGATGATATGCTACATGGTTTATATTCTTGTTTAGAACTTTCTACTTAGAGAGGTTCAATATAGACCAATAGTTCCGTCTGGCTTATATGAAAAATCCATAAGGGACAAAAAGGACAATAAACTCCAACGAATAATGTTCCAGAATCTTTCTCTTCTACCGTCCGTAGGCAGTACTTCAGTTTTATCGGTCATCGGGTGGACTCTTGCGAGGTGCGGAAAGGTGCACATTTTCTGCTCAGACATATGATTAAGGATCGCAAGACTTCGAGAAGATGAATAGGTGCCTCGTCAACATGTAGACATAACCCCCGACGGAAAATGGACAACAATATATAAGCATGATTCACTTTCAGTCCGAAAGCGGTTCGAGGATGATATGCTACATTTTTTATATTCTCGTTTAGAACTTTCTACCTAGAGAGGTTTAATATAGACCTATAGTTCGGTCTGGCTTATATGAAAAATCCATAAGGGACAAAAATGACAATAAACTCCAACGAATAATGTTCCAGAATCTTTCTCACCTACCGTCCGTAGGCAGTACTTCAGTTTTATCGGTCATCGGGTGGACTCTTGCGAGGTGCGGAAAGGTGCACATTTTCTGCTCAGACATACGAATAAGGATCGCAAGACTTCGAGAAGATGAATAGGTGCCTCGTCAACATGTACACATAACCCTCGACGGAAAATGGACAACAATATATAAGCATTATTCACTTTCAGTCCGAAAGCCATTCGAGGATGATATGCTACATGGTTTGTATTCTTGTTTAGAACTTTCTAATTAGAGAGGTTCAATATAGACCAATACTCCCGTCTGGCTTATATGAAAAATCCATAAGGGACAAAAAGGACAATAAACTCCAACGAATAATGTTCCAGAATCTTTCTCACCTACCGTCCGTAGGCGGTACTTCAGTTTTAGCGGTCATCGGGTGGACTCTTGCGAGGTTCGGAAAGGTACACATTTTCTGCTCAGACATATGATTAAGGATCGCAAGACTTCGAGAAGATGAATAGGTGCCTCGTCAACATGTAGACATAACCCCCGACGGAAAATGGACAACAATATATAAGCATGATTCACTTTCAGTCCGAAAGCGGTTCGAGGATGATATGCTACATTTTTTATATTCTCGTTTAGAACTTTCTACCTAGAGAGGTTTAATATAGACCTATAGTTCGGTCTGGCTTATATGAAAAATCCATAAGGGACAAAAAGGACAATAAACTCCAACGAATAATGTTCCAGAATCTTTCTCACCTACCGTCCGTAGGCGGTACTTCAGTTTTAGCGGTCATCGGGTGGACTCTTGCGAGGTGCGGAAAGGTGCACATTTTCTGCTCAGACATATGATTAAGGATCGCAAGACTTCGAGAAGATGAATAGGTGCCTCGTCAACATATACACATAACCCCCGACGGAAAATGGACAACAATATATAAGCATGATTCACTTTCAGTCCGAAAGCGATCCGAGTATGATATGCTACATGGTTTATATTCTTGTTGAGAACTTTCTACCTAGAGAGGCGCAATATAGACCAATAGTTCGGTCTGGCTTATATGAAAAATCCATAAGGGACAAAAAGGACAATATACTCCAACGAATAATGTTCCAGAATCTTTCTCACCTACCGTCCGTAGGCAGTACTTCAGTTTTATCGGTCATCGGGTGGACTCTTGCGAGGTTCGGAAAGGTACACATTTTCTGCTCAGACATATGATTAAGGATCGCAAGACTTCGAGAAGATGAATAGGTGCCTCCTCAACATGTAGACATAACCCCCGACGGAAAATGGACAACAATATATAAGCATGATTCACTTTCAGTCCGAAAGCGGTTCAAGGATGATATGATACATTTTTTATATTCTCGTTTAGAACTTTCTACCTAGAGAGGTTTAATATAGACCTATAGTTCGGTCTGGCTTATATGAAAAATCCATAAGGGACAAAAATGACAATAAACTCCAACGAATAATGTTCCAGAATCTTTCTCACCTACCGTCCGTAGGCAGTACTTCAGTTTTATCGGTCATCGGGTGGACTCTTGCGAGGTGCGGAAAGGTGCACATTTTCTGCTCAGACATATGAATAAGGATAGCAAGACTTCGAGAAGATGAACAGGTGCCTCGTCAACATATACACATAACCCCCGACGGAAAATGGACAACAATATATAAGCATTATTCACTTTCAGTCCGAAAGCCATTCGAGGATGATATGCTACATGGTTTATATTCTTGTTTAGAACTTTCTAATTAGAGAGGTCCAATATAGACCAATAGTTCGGTCTGGCTTATATGAAAAATCCATAAGGGACAAAAAGGACAATAAACTCCAACGAATAATGTTAGAGAATCTTTCTCACCTACCGTCCGTAGGCGGTACTTCAGTTTTAGCGGTCATCGGGTGGACTCTTGCGAGGTTCGGAAAGGTACACATTTTCTTCTTAGACATATTATTAAGGATCGCAAGACTTCGAGAAGATGAATAGGTGCCTCGTCAACATATACACATAACCCCCGACGGAAATGGACAACAATATATAAGCATGATTCACTTTCAGTCCGAAAGCGATTCGAGGATGATATGCTACATGGTTTATATTCTTCTTTAGAATTTTCTACCTAGAGAGGTTTCATATAGACCAATAGTTCGGTCTGGCTTATATGAAAAATCCATAAGGGAAAGAAAGAACAATAAACTCCAAAGAATAATGTTCCAGAATCTTTCTCAAATACCGTCCGTAGGCAGTACTTCAGTTTTATCGGTCATCGGGTGGACTCTTGCGAGTTGCGGAAAGGTGCACATTTTCTGCTCAGACATATGAATAAGGATAGCAAGACTTCGAGAAGATGAACAGGTGCCTCGTCAACATATACACATAACCCCCGACGGAAAATGGACAACAATATATAAGCATTATTCACTTTCAGTCCGAAAGCCATTCGAGGATGATATGCTACATGGTTTATATTCTTGTTTAGAACTTTCTAATTAGAGAGGTTCAATATAGACCAATAGTTCGGTCTGGCTTATATGAAAAATCCATAAGGGACAAAAAGGACAATAAACTCCAACGAATAATGTTAGAGAATCTTTCTCACCTACCGTCCGTAGGCGGTACTTCAGTTTTAGCGGTCATCGGGTGGACTCTTGCGAGGTTCGGAAAGGTACACATTTTCTTCTTAGACATATTATTAAGGATCGCAAGACTTCGAGAAGATGAATAGGTGCCTCGTCAACATATACACATAACCCCCGACGGAAATGGACAACAATATATAAGCATGATTCACTTTCAGTCCGAAAGCGATTCGAGGATGATATGCTACATGGTTTATATTCTTCTTTAGAATTTTCTACCTAGAGAGGTTTCATATAGACCAATAGTTCGGTCTGGCTTATATGAAAAATCCATAAGGGAAAGAAAGAACAATAAACTCCAAAGAATAATGTTCCAGAATCTTTCTCAAATACCGTCCGTAGGCAGTACTTCAGTTTTATCGGTCATCGGGTGGACTCTTGCGAGTTGCGGAAAGGTGCACATTTTCTGCTCAGACATATGAATAAGGATCGCAATACTTCGAGAAGATGAATAGGTGCCTCGTCAACATATACACATAACCCCCGACGGAAAATGGACAACAATATATAAGCATGATTCACTTTCAGTCCGAAAGCGGTTCGAGGATGATATGCTACATGGTTTATATTCTTGTTTAGAACTTTCTACCTAGAGAGATTTAATATAGACCAATAGTTCGGTCCGGCTTATATGAAAAATTCATAAGGGACAAAAAGAACAATAAACTCCAACGAATTATGTTAGAGAATCTTTCTCACCTACCGTCCGTAGGCAGTACTTCAGTTTTATCGATCATCGGGTGGACTCTTGCGAGGTGCGGAAAGGTGCACATTTTCTGCTCAGACATATTATTAAGGATCGCAAGACTTCGAGAAGATGAATAGGTGCCTCGTCAACATATACACATAACCCCCGACGGAAAATGGACAACAATATATAAGCATTATTCACTTTCAGTCCGAAAGCCATTCGAGGATGATATGCTACATGGTTTATATTCTTGTTTAGAACTTTCTAATTTGAGAGGTTCAATATAGACCAATAGTTCGGTCTGGCTTATATGAAAAATCCATAAGGGACAAAAAGGACAATAAACTCCAACGAATAATGTTCCAGAATCTTTCTCTCCTACCGTCCGTAGGCATTACTTCAGTTTTATCGGTCATCGGGTGGACTCTTGCGAGGTGCGGAAAGGTGCACATTTTCTGCTCAGACATATGATTAAGGATCGCAAGACTTCGAGAAGATGAATAGGTGCCTCCTCAACATGTAGACATAACCCCCGACGGAAAATGGACAACAATATATAAGCATGATTCACTTTCAGTCCGAAAGCGGTTCAAGGATGATATGATACATTTTTTATATTCTCGTTTAGAACTTTCTACCTAGAGAGGTTTAATATAGACCTATAGTTCGGTCTGGCTTATATGAAAAATCCATAAGGGACAAAAATGACAATAAACTCCAACGAATAATGTTCCAGAATCTTTCTCACCTACCGTCCGTAGGCAGTACTTCAGTTTTATCGGTCATCGGGTGGACTCTTGCGAGGTGCGGAAAGGTGCACATTTTCTGCTCAGACATATGAATAAGGATAGCAAGACTTCGAGAAGATGAACAGGTGCCTCGTCAACATATACACATAACCCCCGACGGAAAATGGACAACAATATATAAGCATTATTCACTTTCAGTCCGAAAGCCATTCGAGGATGATATGCTACATGGTTTATATTCTTGTTTAGAACTTTCTAATTAGAGAGGTTCAATATAGACCAATAGTTCGGTCTGGCTTATATGAAAAATCCATAAGGGACAAAAAGGACAATAAACTCCAACGAATAATGTTAGAGAATCTTTCTCACCTACCGTCCGTAGGCGGTACTTCAGTTTTAGCGGTCATCGGGTGGACCCTTGCGAGGTTCGGAAAGGTACACATTTTCTTCTTAGACATATGATTAAGGATCGCAAGACTTCGAGAAGATGAATAGGTGCCTCGTCAACATATACACATAACCCCCGACGGAAATGGACAACAATATATAAGCATGATTCACTTTCAGTCCGAAAGCGATTCGAGGATGATATGCTACATGGTTTATATTCTTCTTTAGAATTTTCTACCTAGAGAGGTTTCATATAGACCAATAGTTCGGTCTGGCTTATATGAAAAATCCATAAGGGAAAGAAAGAACAATAAACTCCAAAGAATAATGTTCCAGAATCTTTCTCAAATACCGTCCGTAGGCAGTACTTCAGTTTTATCGGTCATCGGGTGGACTCTTGCGAGTTGCGGAAAGGTGCACATTTTCTGCTCAGACATATGAATAAGGATAGCAAGACTTCGAGAAGATGAACAGGTGCCTCGTCAACATATACACATAACCCCCGACGGAAAATGGACAACAATATATAAGCATTATTCACTTTCAGTCCGAAAGCCATTCGAGGATGATATGCTACATGGTTTATATTCTTGTTTAGAACTTTCTAATTAGAGAGGTTCAATATAGACCAATAGTTCGGTCTGGCTTATATGAAAAATCCATAAGGGACAAAAAGGACAATAAACTCCAACGAATAATGTTAGAGAATCTTTCTCACCTACCGTCCGTAGGCGGTACTTCAGTTTTAGCGGTCATCGGGTGGACTCTTGCGAGGTTCGGAAAGGTACACATTTTCTTCTTAGACATATTATTAAGGATCGCAAGACTTCGAGAAGATGAATAGGTGCCTCGTCAACATATACACATAACCCCCGACGGAAATGGACAACAATATATAAGCATGATTCACTTTCAGTCCGAAAGCGATTCGAGGATGATATGCTACATGGTTTATATTCTTCTTTAGAATTTTCTACCTAGAGAGGTTTCATATAGACCAATAGTTCGGTCTGGCTTATATGAAAAATCCATAAGGGAAAGAAAGAACAATAAACTCCAAAGAATAATGTTCCAGAATCTTTCTCAAATACCGTCCGTAGGCAGTACTTCAGTTTTATCGGTCATCGGGTGGACTCTTGCGAGTTGCGGAAAGGTGCACATTTTCTGCTCAGACATATGAATAAGGATCGCAATACTTCGAGAAGATGAATAGGTGCCTCGTCAACATATACACATAACCCCCGACGGAAAATGGACAACAATATATAAGCATGATTCACTTTCAGTCCGAAAGCGGTTCGAGGATGATATGCTACATGGTTTATATTCTTGTTTAGAACTTTCTACCTAGAGAGATTTAATATAGACCAATAGTTCGGTCCGGCTTATATGAAAAATTCATAAGGGACAAAAAGAACAATAAACTCCAACGAATTATGTTAGAGAATCTTTCTCACCTACCGTCCGTAGGCAGTACTTCAGTTTTATCGATCATCGGGTGGACTCTTGCGAGGTGCGGAAAGGTGCACATTTTCTGCTCAGACATATTATTAAGGATCGCAAGACTTCGAGAAGATGAATAGGTGCCTCGTCAACATATACACATAACCCCCGACGGAAAATGGACAACAATATATAAGCATTATTCACTTTCAGTCCGAAAGCCATTCGAGGATGATATGCTACATGGTTTATATTCTTGTTTAGAACTTTCTAATTTGAGAGGTTCAATATAGACCAATAGTTCGGTCTGGCTTATATGAAAAATCCATAAGGGACAAAAAGGACAATAAACTCCAACGAATAATGTTAGAGAATCTTTCTCACCTACCGTCCGTAGGCGGTACTTCAGTTTTAGCGGTCATCGGGTGGACTCTTGCGAGGTTCGGAAAGGTACACATTTTCTGCTCAGACATATGATTAAGGATCGCAAGACTTCGAGAAGATGAATAGGTGCCTCGTCAACATATACACATAACCCCCGACGGAAAATGGACAACAATATATAAGCATGATTCACTTTCAGTCCGAAAGCGGTTCGAGGATCATATGCTACATGGTTTATATTCTTGTTTAGAACTTTCTACCTAGAGAGATTTAATATAGACCAATAGTTCGGTCCGGCTTATATGAAAAATCCATAAGGGACAAAAAGAACAATAAACTCCAACGAATTATGTTAGAGAATCTTTCTCACCTACCGTCCGTAGGCAGTACTTCAGTTTTATCGATCATCGGGTGGACTCTTGCGAGGTGCGGAAAGGTGCACATTTTCTGCTCAGACATATTATTAAGGATAGCAAGACTTCGAGAAGATGAATAGGTGCCTCGTCAACATATACACATAATCCCCGACGGAAAATGGACAACAATATATAAGCATGATTCACTTTCAGTCCGAAAGCGATTCCAGGATGATATGCTACATGGTTAATATTCTTGTTTAGAACTTTCTACCTAGAGAGGTTCAATATAGACCAATAGTTCCGTCTGGCTTATATGAAAAATCCATAAGGGACAAAAAGGACAATAAACTCCAACTAATAATGTTCCAGAATCTTTCTCACCTACCGTCCGTAGGCAGTACTTCAGTTTTATCGGTCATCGGGTGGACTCTTACGAGGTGCGGAAAGGTGCACATTTTCTGCTCAGACATATGATTAAGGATCGCAAGACTTCGAGAAGATGAATAGGTGCCTCGTCAACATATACACATAACCCCCGACGGAAAATGGACAACAATATATAAGCATGATTCACTTTCAGTCCGAAAGCGATTCGAGGATGATATGCTACATTTTTTATATTCTTGTTTAGAACTTTCTACCTAGAGAGGTTTAATATAGACCAATAGTTCGGCCTGGCTTATATGAACAATCCATAGGGGACAAAAAGAACAATAAACTCAAACGAAAAATGTTACAGAATCTTTCTCAACTACCATCCGTAGGCAGTACTTCAGTTTTATCGGTCATCGGGTGGATTCTTGCGATTTGCGGAAAGGTGCACATTTTCTGCTCAGACATATGAATAAGGATCGCAAGACTTCGAGAAGATGAATAGGTGCCTCGTCAACATATACACATAACCCACGACGGAAAATGGACAACAATATATAAGCATGATTCACTTTCAGTCCGAAAGCGATTCGAGGATGATATGCTACATGGTTTATATTCTTGTTTAGAATTTTCTACCTAGAGAGGTTTCATATAGACCAATAGTTCGGTCTGGCTTATATGAAAAATCCATAAGGGAAAAAAAGTACAATAAACTCCAACGAATAATGTTCCAGAATCTTTCTCAAATACCGTCCGTAGGCAGTACTTCAGTTTTATCGGTCATCGGGTGGACTCTTGCGAGTTGCGGAAAGGTGCACATTTCCTGCTCAGAAATATGAATAAGGATCGCAATACTTCGAGAAGATGAATAGGTGCCTCGTCAACATGTAGACATAACCCCCGACGGAAAATGGACAACAATATATAAGCATGATTCACTTTCAGTCCGAAAGGGGTTCGAGGATGATATGCTACATTTTTTATATTCCTGTTTAGAACTTTCCACCTAGAGATGTTCAATAAAGACCAATAGTTCGGTCTGGCTTATATGAAAAATCCATAAGGGACAAAAATGACAATAAACTCCAACGAATAATGTTAAAGAATCTTTCTCACCTACCGTCCGTAGGCAGTACTTCAGTTTTATCGGTCATCGGGTATACTCTTGCGAGGTTCGGAAAGGTGCACATTTTCTGCTCAGACATATGATTAAGGATCGCAAGATTTCGAGAAGATGAATAGGTGCCTCGGGAACATATACACATAGCCCCCGACGGAAAATGGACAACAATATATAAGCATGATTCACTTTCAGTCCGAAAGCGATTCGAGGATGATATGCTACATGGTTTATATTCTTGTTTAGAATTTTCTACCTAGAGAGGTTTCATATAGACCAATAGTTCGGTCTGGCTTATATGAAAAATCCATAAGGGAAAAAAAGAACAATAAACTCCAACGAATAATGTTCCAGAATCTTTCTCAAATACCGTCCGTAGGCAGTACTTCAGTTTTATCGGTCATCGGGTGGACTCTTGCGAGTTGCGGAAAGGTGCACATTTTCTGCTCAGGCATATGAATAAGGATCGCAATACTTCGAGAAGATGAATAGGTGCCTCGTCAACATATACACATAACCCCCGACGGAAAATGGACGACAATATATAAGCATGAATCACTTTCAGTCCGAAAGCGATTCGATTATGATATGCTACATGGTTTATATTCTTGTTTAGAACTTTCTACCTAGAGAGGTTCAATATAGACCAATAGTTCGGTCTGGCTTATATGAAAAATCCATAAGGGACAAAAAGGACAATAAACTCCAACGAATAATGTTCCAGAATCTTTCTCACCTACCGTCCGTAGGCGGTACTTCAGTTTTAGCGGTCATCGGGTGGACTCTTGCGAGGTGTGGAAAGGTGCACATTTTCTGCTCAGACATATGACTAAGGATCGCAAGACTTCGAGAAGATGAATAGGTGCCTCGTCAACATATACACATAACCCCCGACGGAAAATGGATAACAATATATAAGCATTATTCACTTTCAGTCCGAAAGCCATTCGAGGATGATATGCTACATGGTTTATATTCTTGTTTAGAACTTTCTACCTAGAGAGGTTCAATATAGACCAATAGTTCGGTCTGGCTTATATGAAAAATCCATAAGGGACAAAAAGAACAATAAACTCCAACGAATAATGTTCCAGAATCTTTCTCACCTACCGTCCGTAGGCAGTACTTCAGTTTTATTGGTCATCGGGTGGACTGTTTCGAGGTGCGGAAAGGTGCACATTTTCTGCTCAAACATATGATTAAGGATCGCAAGATTTCGAGAAGATGAATAGGTGCCTCGTCAACATATACAGATAACCCCCGACGGAAAATGGACAAAGCATGATTCACCTTCAGTCCGAAAGCGATTCGAGAATGATATGCTACATGGTTTATATTTTTGTTTAAAACTTTCTACCTAGAGACGTTCAGTGAAGACCAATGTTCTAGAATCTTTCTCACCTACCGTCCGTGTTAAGTACTTCAGTTTTACCATTCATCATGTGGATTCTTGAGAGGTACAGAAAGGCGCACACTCGTTCGCAAATTTTGCATACGAATAAGTCCAAAAAAAATGCATGCAACACCTTGTGCTTCGAAATTCAAAAACCTGACTCCGATAAATAAGTTTTTAAAATCCAGGCTATTAAGGTGTGTACAGAGCCCAATGTTCACTGTACAGAGCAGAATCAAAAACCAATCTACACTCTCCTAATCAATCTAATAAATGAACGATGGCTCGAAGAGTACTCCAGTCTATTCCAAACGTATTTACGAGTACGTACTCAATTAAAAAAGGACCTCGCAACCAACTTGGAGGTCAAAATTGAAAGTATTTTACCAAGGATGGTGGTGGAGAGGCTTGTTTTAAATGTCTACTTCGAATGTAGTGCCAAATAGAGTTCAATACTCATTCGGTTGAGGACAGTCATCTTCGTCTAACATTTCAAAACGTTCAATTTCAATGGCATATATATATCTCTGAAACACTTCTCCATCATCTTAATTTTTTTTTTTTCTTTTACTCTCGCTCAAAATGTTCTGAAAGGCTTCGTCGTTTAGCGTTGGAATCGGATCTGACTTGCACATATCGCAGTAAGTTTAATACTGAAAAGATAAATCTTCGCATTCGCCCATGACTGCGCGTTCAAAGCTATTGCCTTTAGGCAGAATACGAGTATCTTTTCAGTTGATTATTTCGGCGGCAGAATCAATCACACTCAAAGCAAGAACAGCAATTCCGCAAAGCATTAAGCTTATCGTCCTGGCTAGCGTTAGAATTCTTAACATCAAACACGGTTAACACTCTACCAGCAATTCTCGACAATCAGGGGAGAGCCAAAGAAAGTAGATTAGAGCATCACACAAGATCCTATGCGGTGGCGCAATGAAGATGTACACGATTTACGGGCCCTTCAGAGAAAGTTCCACTATACCCTTTTCCAACCAATATCAGAGATATGGTGTGAGTACGATTCAACTTTTTCTCATCAGGGGCAACGACAACACTGGCCATGCCGGGAATACGATTTCGAGCAAAATACGCTTCATCTTTCTCCGGCTCTTGCCACTAAAACGGCGAACTATTGCTCGAAGACTGTTCCATGAGATGCGAATTCCGCTGGATAACCATGTGATCGCTAAGGCATCATTGTCCTTACTTAAAGTTTGATCAATCTGGAATATCTTTGTTTTCAGACTCATTAGGCAGTTTGTTTGCAATTCTCAGTCGTTGCTCTTCTCGGAATGTTCGATGTTTTTCAGCTTTATTGGGATTGAATGATGATACAGTACGAAGCTTGGAAAAATTACAAGCCTCCCTAACCAGCTCAATCCTTAGCAAACTACATCCAAATTTGAGATCCAAGTTGGGGTTGAGGAGCGAAGGTAAAGATGTAATTCAATCATGGTCACCATACCGATGTACAAATAGCTGTAACGAGTTTCGTGGCAAAGCCCTAACGGTATTTCAGGTACGGAAAAGTGCACATTTTCTGCTCAGGCATATGATTAAGGATCGCAAAGCTTCGAAAAGATGAATAGGTGCCTCGTCAACATATACATATAACCCCCGACGGAAAATGGACAACAATATATAAGCATGATTCACTTTCAGTCCGAAAGCGATTCGAGGATGATATGCTACATGGTTTATATTCTTGTTTAGAACTTTCCCAATAGAGAGGTTCAATATAGACCAATATTTCGGTCTGGCTTATATGAAAAATCCATAAGGGACAAAAAGGACAATAAACTCCAACTAATAATGTTCCAGAATCTTTCTCACCTACCGTCCGTAGGCAGTACTTCAGTTTTATCGGTCATCGGGTGGACTCTTGCGAGGTGCGGAAAGGTGCACATTTTCTGCTCAGACATATGATTAAGGATCGCAAGACTTCGAGAAGATGAATAGGTGCCTCGTCAACATATACACATAACCCCCCACGGAAAATGGACAACAATATATAAGCATGATTCACTTTCAGTCCGAAAGCGATCCGAATATGATATGCCACATGGTTTATATTCTTGTTGAGAACTTTCTACCTAGAGAGGTTCAATATAGACCAACAGTTCGGTCTGGCTTATATGAAAAATCCATAAGGGACAAAAAGAACAATAAACCCAACGATAAATGTTCCAGAATCTTTCTCACCTACCGTCCATAGGCAGTACTTCAGTTTTATTGGTCATCGGGTGGACTGTTTCGAGGTGCGGAAAGGTGCACATTTTCCGCTCAGACATATGAATAAGGATCGCAGGACTTCGAGAAGATGAATAGGTGCCTCGTCAACATATACACATAACCCCCGACGGAAAATGGACAACAATATATAAGCATGATTCACTTTCAGTCCGAAAGCGATCCGAATATGATATGCTACATGGTTTATATTCTTGTTTAGAACTTTCTACCTAGAGAGGTTCAATATAGACCAACAGTTCGGTCTGGCTTATATGAAAAATCCATAAGGGACAAAAAGGACATAAACCCAACGAAAAATGTTCCAGAATCTTTCTCACCTACCCTCTGTAGGCGGTACTTCAGTTTTAGCGGTCATCGGGTGGACTCTTGCGAAAGGTGCACATTTTCTGCTTAGACATATGATTAAGGATCGCAAGACTTCGAGAAGATGAATAGGTGCCTCGTCAACATATACATATAACCCCCGACGGAAAATGGACAACAATATATAAGCATGATTCACTTTCAGTCCGAAAGCGATTCGAGGATGATATGCTACATTTTTTATATTCTTGTTTAGAACTTTCTACCTAGAGAGGTTTAATATAGACCAATAGTTCGGTCTGGCTTATATGAAAAATCCATAAGGGACAAAAAGAACAATAAACTCCAACGAATAACGCTCCAGAATCTTTCTCACCTACCGTCCGTAGGCGGCACTTCAGTTTTAGCGGTCATCGGGTGGACTCTTGCGAGGTGCGGAAAGGTGCACATTTTCTGCTCAGACATATGATTAAGGATCGCAAGACTTCGAGAAGATGAATAGGTGCCTCGTCAACATATACACATATCCCCCGACGGAAAATGCACAACATGCATGATTCACTTTCAGTCCGAAAGCGATTCGAGCCTGATATGCTACGGGGTTTATATTCTTTTTTGGAACTTTCTACCTAGAGAGGTTTCATATAGACCAATAGTTCGGTCTGGCTTATATGAAAAATCCATAAGGGAAAAAAAGAACAATAAACTCCAACGAATAATGTTCCAGAATCTTTCTCACCTACCGTCCGTAGGCAGTACTTCAGTTTTATCGGTCATCGGGTGGACTCTTGCGAGTTGCGGAAAGGTGCACATTTTCTGCTCAGACATATGAATAAGGATCGCAAGACTTCGAGAAGACGAATAGGTGCCTCGTCAACATATACACATAACCCCCGGCGGAAAATGGACAACAATATATAAGCATTATTCACTTTCAGTCCGAAAGCCATTCGAGGATGATATGCTACATGGTTTATATTCTTGTTTAGAACTTTCTAATTAGAGAGGTTCAATATAGACCAATAGTTCGGTCTGGCTTATATGAAAAATCCATAAGGGACAAAAAGGACAATAAACTCCAACGAATAATGTTCCAGAATCTTTCTCACCTACCGTCCGTAGGCGGTACTTCAGTTTTAGCGGTCATCGGGTGGACTCTTGCGAGGTGTGGAAAGGTGCACATTTTCTGCTCAGACATATGACTAAGGATCGCAAGACTTCGAGAAGATGAATAGGTGCCTCGTCAACATATACACATAACCCCCGACGGAAAATGGATAACAATATATAAGCATTATTCACTTTCAGTCCGAAAGCCATTCGAGGATGATATGCTACATGGTTTATGTTCTTGTTTAGAATTTTCTAGAGAGGTTCAATATAGACCAACAGTTCGGTCTGGCTTATATGAAAAATCCATAAGGGACAAAGATTACAATAAACTCCAACGAATAATGTTCCAGAATCTTTCTCACCTACCGTCCGTAGGCAGTACTTCAGTTTTAGCGGTCATCGGGTGGACTCTTGCGAGGTGCGGAAAGGTGCATATTTTCTGCTCAGACATATGATTAAGGATCGCAAGACTTCGAGAAGATGAATAGGTGCCTCGTCAGACTGAAAGCGATTCGAGGATGATATGCTACATGGTTTATATTCTTGTTTAGAACTTTCTAAGTACAGAGGTTTAATATAGACCAATAGTTCGGTCTGGCTTATATGAAAAATCCATAAGGGACAAAAAGGACAATAAACTCGAACGAATAATGTTTCAGAATCTTTCTCACCTACCGTCCGTAGGCAGTACTTCAGTTTTATTGGTCATCGGGTGGACTCTTGCGAGGTGCGGAAAGGTGCACATTTTCTGCTCAGACATATGAATAAGGATCGCAGGACTTCGAGAAGATGAATAGGTGCCTCGTCAACATATACACATAACCCCTGACGGAAAATGGACAACAATATATAAGCATGATTCACTTTCAGTCCGAAAGCGATCCGAGTATGATATGCTACATGGTTTACATTCTTGTTGAGAACTTTCTACCTAGAGAGGTTCAATATAGACCAATAGTTCGGTCTGGCTTATATGAAAAATCCATAAGGGACAAAAAGGACAATAAACTCCAACGAATAATGTTCCAGAATCTTTCTCACCTACCGTCCGTAGGCGGTACTTCAGTTTTAGCGGTCATCGGGTGGACTCTTGCGAGGTGCGGAAAGGTGCACATTTTCTGCTCAGACATATGATTAAGGATCGCAAGACTTCGAGAAGATGAATAGGTGCCTCGTCCACATATACACATAACCCCCGACGGAAAATGGAGAACAATATATAAGCATTATTCACTTTCAGTCCGAAAGCGGTTCGAGGATGATATGCTACATTTTTTATATTCTCGTTTAGAACTTTCTACCTAGAGAGGTTTAATATAGACCAATAGTTCGGTCAGGCTTATATGAAAAATCCATAAGGGACAAAAAGAACAATAAACCCAAACGAAAAATGTTCCAGAATCTTTCTCACCTACCGTCCATAGGCGGTACTTCAGTTTTATTGGTCATCGGGTGGACTGGTTCGAGGTGCGGAAAGGTGCACATTTTCTGCTCAGACATATGAATAAGGATCGCAGGACTTCGAGAAGATGAATAGGTGCCTCGTCAACATACACACATAACCCCCGACGGAAAATGGACAACAATATATAAGCATGATTCACTTTCAGTTCGAAAGCGGTTCGAGGATGATATGCTACATTTTTTATATTCTTGTTTAGAACTTTCCACCTAGAGAGGTTCAATATAGACCAATAGTTCGGTCTGGCTTATATGAAAAATCCATAAGGGACAAAAAGGACAATAAACTCCAATGAATAATGTTCCAGAATCTTTCTCACCTACCGTCCGTAGGCAGTACTTCAGTTTTATCGGTTATCGGGTGGACTCTTGCGAGGTGTGGAATGGTGCACATTTTCTGACCAGACATATGATTAAGGATCGCAAGACTTCGAGAAGATGAATAGGTGCCTCGTCAACATGTAGACATAACCCCCGACGGAAAATGGACAACAATATATAAGCATGATTCACTTTCAGTCTGAAAGGGATTCCAGGATGATATGCTACATGGTTTATATTCTTGTTTAGAACTTTCTAATTAGAGAGATTCAATATAGACCAATAGTTCCGTCTGACTTATATGAAAAATCCATAAGGGACAAAAAGGACAATAAACTCCAACGAATAATGTTCCAGAATCTTTCTCTCCTACCGTCCGTAGGCAGTACTTCAGTTTTATCGGTCATCGGGTGGACCCTTGCGAGGTTCGGAAAGGTGCACATTTTCTGCTCAGACATATGATTAAGGATCGCAAGACTTCGAGAAGATGAATAGGTGCCTCGTCAACATATACACATAATCCCCGAAGGAAAATGGACAACAATATATAAGCATGATTCACTTTCAGTCCGAAAGCGATTCCAGGATGATATGCTACATGGTTTATATTCTTGTTTAGAATTTTCTAGAGTGGTTCAATATAGACCAACAGTTCGGTCTGGTTTATATTAAAAATCCATAAATGACAAAAAGACCAATAAACTCCAACGAATAATGTTCCAGAATCTTTCTCACCTACCGTCCGTAGGCGGTACTTCAGTTTTAGCGGTCATCAGGTGGACTCTTGCGAGGTGCGGAAAGGTGCACATTTTCTGCTCAGACATATGATTAAGGATCGCAAGACTTCGAGAAGATGAATAGGTGCCTCGTCAACATATTCACATAGCCATCGACAAAAAATGGACAACAATATATAATCATGATTCACTTTCAGTCCGAAAGCGATCCGAGTATGATATGCTACATGGTTTATATTCTTGTTTAGAACTTTCTACCTAGAGAGGTTCACTATAGACCAATAGTTCGGTCTGGCTTATATGAAAAATCCATAAGGGACAAAAAGGACAACAAACTCCAACGAATAATGTTCTAGAATCTTTCTCACCTACCGTCCGTAGGCAGTACTTCAGTTTTATCGGTCATCGGGTGGACTCTTGCGAGGTTCGGAAAGGTGCACATTTTCTGCTCAGACATATGATTAATGATCGCAAGACTTCGAGAAGATGAATAGGTGCCTCGTCAACATATACACATAACCCCCGACGGAAAATGGACAACAATATATAAGCATGATTCACTTTCAGTCCGAAAGCGATTCGAGGATGATATGCTACATGGTTTATATTCTTGTTTAGAACTTTCTACCTAGAGAGGTTCAATATAGACCAATAGTTCGGTCTTTCTTATTTGAAGAATTAATAAGGGACAAAAAGGACAATAAACTCCAACGATTAATGTTCCAGAATCTTTCTCACCTACCGTCCGTAGGCAGTACTTCAGTTTTATCGGTCATCGGGTGGACTCTTGCGAGGTGCGGAAAGCTGCACATTTTCTGCTCAGACATATGATTAAGGATCGCAAGGCTTCGAGAAGATGCATAGGTTCCTCGTGAACATATACATATAACCCCTGACGGAAAATGGACAACAATATATAAGCATGATTCACTTTCAGTCCGAAAGCGATTCCAGGATGATATGCTACATGGTTAATATTCTTGTTTAGAACTTTCTAACTAGAGAGGTTTAATATAGACCAATAGTTCGGTCTGGCTTATATGAAAAATCCATAAGGGACCAAAAAGGACAATAAACTCCAACGAATAATGTTCCAGAATCTTTCTCTCCTACCGTCCGTAGGCAGTACTTCAGTTTTATCGGTCATCGGGTGGACTCTTGCGAGGTTCGGAAAGGTGCACATTTTCTGCTCAGACATATTATTAAGGATCGCAAGACTTCGAGAAGATGAATAGGTGCCTCGTCAACATATACACATAATCCCTGACGGAAAATGGACAACAATATATAAGCATGATTCACTTTCAGTCCGAAAGCGATTCCAGGATGATATGCTACATGGTTAATATTCTTGTTTAGAACTTTCTACCTAGAGAGGTTCAATATAGACCAATAGTTCGGTCTGGCTTATATGAAAAATCCATAAGGGACAAAAAGAACAATAAACTCCAACGAATAATGTTCCAGAATCTTTCTCACCTACCGTCCGTAGGCAGTACTTCAGTTTTATTGGTCATCGGGTGGACTGTTTCGAGGTGCGGAAAGGTGCACATTTTCTGCTCAAACATATGATTAAGGATCGCAAGATTTCGAGAAGATGAATAGGTGCCTCGTCAACATATACAGATAACCCCCGACGGAAAATGGACAAAGCATGATTCACCTTCAGTCCGAAAGCGATTCGAGAATGATATGCTACATGGTTTATATTTTTGTTTAAAACTTTCTACCTAGAGACGTTCAGTGAAGACCAATGTTCTAGAATCTTTCTCACCTACCGTCCGTGTTAAGTACTTCAGTTTTACCATTCATCATGTGGATTCTTGAGAGGTACAGAAAGGCGCACACTCGTTCGCAAATTTTGCATACGAATAAGTCCAAAAAAAATGCATGCAACACCTTGTGCTTCGAAATTCAAAAACCTGACTCCGATAAATAAGTTTTTAAAATCCAGGCTATTAAGGTGTGTACAGAGCCCAATGTTCACTGTACAGAGCAGAATCAAAAACCAATCTACACTCTCCTAATCAATCTAATAAATGAACGATGGCTCGAAGAGTACTCCAGTCTATTCCAAACGTATTTACGAGTACGTACTCAATTAAAAAAGGACCTCGCAACCAACTTGGAGGTCAAAATTGAAAGTATTTTACCAAGGATGGTGGTGGAGAGGCTTGTTTTAAATGTCTACTTCGAATGTAGTGCCAAATAGAGTTCAATACTCATTCGGTTGAGGACAGTCATCTTCGTCTAACATTTCAAAACGTTCAATTTCAATGGCATATATATATCTCTGAAACACTTCTCCATCATCTTAATTTTTTTTTTTTCTTTTACTCTCGCTCAAAATGTTCTGAAAGGCTTCGTCGTTTAGCGTTGGAATCGGATCTGACTTGCACATATCGCAGTAAGTTTAATACTGAAAAGATAAATCTTCGCATTCGCCCATGACTGCGCGTTCAAAGCTATTGCCTTTAGGCAGAATACGAGTATCTTTTCAGTTGATTATTTCGGCGGCAGAATCAATCACACTCAAAGCAAGAACAGCAATTCCGCAAAGCATTAAGCTTATCGTCCTGGCTAGCGTTAGAATTCTTAACATCAAACACGGTTAACACTCTACCAGCAATTCTCGACAATCAGGGGAGAGCCAAAGAAAGTAGATTAGAGCATCACACAAGATCCTATGCGGTGGCGCAATGAAGATGTACACGATTTACGGGCCCTTCAGAGAAAGTTCCACTATACCCTTTTCCAACCAATATCAGAGATATGGTGTGAGTACGATTCAACTTTTTCTCATCAGGGGCAACGACAACACTGGCCATGCCGGGAATACGATTTCGAGCAAAATACGCTTCATCTTTCTCCGGCTCTTGCCACTAAAACGGCGAACTATTGCTCGAAGACTGTTCCATGAGATGCGAATTCCGCTGGATAACCATGTGATCGCTAAGGCATCATTGTCCTTACTTAAAGTTTGATCAATCTGGAATATCTTTGTTTTCAGACTCATTAGGCAGTTTGTTTGCAATTCTCAGTCGTTGCTCTTCTCGGAATGTTCGATGTTTTTCAGCTTTATTGGGATTGAATGATGATACAGTACGAAGCTTGGAAAAATTACAAGCCTCCCTAACCAGCTCAATCCTTAGCAAACTACATCCAAATTTGAGATCCAAGTTGGGGTTGAGGAGCGAAGGTAAAGATGTAATTCAATCATGGTCACCATACCGATGTACAAATAGCTGTAACGAGTTTCGTGGCAAAGCCCTAACGGTATTTCAGGTACGGAAAAGTGCACATTTTCTGCTCAGGCATATGATTAAGGATCGCAAAACTTCGAAAAGATGAATAGGTGCCTCGTCAACATATACATATAACCCCCGACGGAAAATGGACAACAATATATAAGCATGATTCACTTTCAGTCCGAAAGCGATTCGAGGATGATATGCTACATGGTTTATATTCTTGTTTAGAACTTTCCCAATAGAGAGGTTCAATATAGACCAATATTTCGGTCTGGCTTATATGAAAAATCCATAAGGGACAAAAAGGACAATAAACTCCAACTAATAATGTTCCAGAATCTTTCTCACCTACCGTCCGTAGGCAGTACTTCAGTTTTATCGGTCATCGGGTGGACTCTTGCGAGGTGCGGAAAGGTGCACATTTTCTGCTCAGACATATGAATAAGGATCGCAGGACTTCGAGAAGATGAATAGGTGCCTCGTCAACATATACACATAACCCCCGACGGAAAATGGACAACAATATATAAGCATGATTCACCTTCAGTCCGAAAGCGGTTCGAGGATGATATGCTACATTTTTTATATTCTTGTTTAGAAATTTCTATCTAGAGAGGTTCAATATAGACCAATAGTTCGGTCTGGCTTATATGAAAAATCCATAAGGGACAAAAAGGACATAAACTCCAACGAATAATGTTCCAGAATCTTTCTCACCTACCGTCCGTAGGCGGTACTTCAGTTTTAGCGGTCATCGGGTGGACTCTTGCGAGGTGTGAAATGGTGCACATTTTCTGACCAGACATATGATTGAGGATCGCAAGACTTCGAGAAGATGAATAGGTGCCTCGTCAACATGTAGACATAACCCCCGACGGAAAATGGACAACAATATATAAGCATGATTCACTTTCAGTCCGAAAGGGGTTCGAGGATGATATGCTACATTTTTTATATTCCTATTTATAACTTTCCACCTAGAGATGTTCAATATAGACCAATAGTTCGGTCTGGCTTATATGAAAAATCCATAAGGGACAAAAAGGACAATAAACTCCAACGAATAATGTTCCAGAATCTTTCTCACCTACCGTCCGTAGGCGGTACTTCAGTTTTAGCGGTCATCGGGTGGACTCTTGCGAGGTGCGGAAAGGTGCACATTTTCTGCTCAAACATATGATTAAGAATCGCAAGACTTCGAGAAGATGAATAGGTGCCTCGTCAACATATACACATAACCCCCGACGGAAAATGGACAACAATATATAAGCATGATTCACTTTCAGTCCGAAAGCGATTCGAGGATGATATGCTACATGGTTTATATTCTTGTTTAGAATTTTCTAGAGAGGTTCAATATAGACCAACAGTTCGGTCTGGCTTATATGAAAAATCCATAAGGGACAAAGAGGACAATAAACTCCAACGAATAATGTTCCAGAATCTTTCTCACCTACCGTCCGTAGGCGGTACTTCAGTTTTAGCGGTCATCGGGTGGACTCTTGCGAGGTGCGGAAAGGTGCACATTTTCTGCTCAGACATATGATTAAGGATCGCAAGACTTCGAGAAGATGAATAGGTGCCTCGTCCACATATACACATAACCTCCGACGGAAAATGGACAACAATATATAGGCATGATTCACTTTCAGTCCGAAAGCGATTCGAGGATGATATGCTACATGGTTTATATTCTTGTTTAGAACTTTCTATCTAGAGAGGTTCAATATAGACCAATAGTTCGGTCTGGCTTATATGAAAAATCCATAAGGGACAAAAAGGACAATAAACTCCAACGAATAATGTTCCAGAATCTTTCTCACCTACCGTCCGTAAGCGGTACTTCAGTTTTAGCGGTCATCGGGTGGACTCTTGCGAGGTGCGGAAAGGTGCACATTTTCTGCTCAGACATATGATTAAGGATCGCAAGATTTCGAGAAGATGAATAGGTGCCTCGTCAACATATACACATAACCCCCGACGGAAAATGGACAACAATATATAAGCATTATTCACTTTCAGTCCGAAAGCGATTCGAGGATGATATGCTACATGGTTTATATTCTTGTTTATAAGTTTCTACCTAGAGAGGTTCAATATAGACCAATAGTTCGGTCTGGCTTATATGAAAAATCCATAAGGGACAAAAAGGACAATAAACTCCAACGAATAATATTCCAGAATCTTTCTCACCTACCGTCCGTAGGCAGTACTTCAGTTTTATCGGTCATCGGGTGGACTCTTGCGAGGTGCGGAAAGGTGCACATTTTCTGCTCAGACATATGATTGAGGATCGCCAGACTTCGAGAAGATGAATAGGTGCCTCGGCAACATGTAGACATAACCCCCGACGGAAAATGGACAACAATATATAAGCATTATTCACTTTCAGTCCGAAAGCGGTTCGAGGATGATATGCTACATTTTTTATATTCTCGTTTAGAACATTCTACCTAGAGAGGTTTAATATAGACTTATAGTCCGGTCTGGCTTATATGAAAAATCCATAAGGGACAAAAAGAACAATAAACTCCAACGAATAACGCTCCAGAATCTTTCTCACCTACCGTCCGTAGGCGGTACTTCAGTTTTAGCGGTCATCGGGTGGACTCTTGCGAGGTGCGGAAAGGTGCACATTTTCTGCTCAGACATATGATTAAGGATCACAAGACTTCGAGAAGATGAATAGGTGCCTCGTCAACATATACACAAAACCCCCGACGGAAAATGGACAACATGCATGATTCACTTTCAGTCCGAAAGCGATTCGAGGCTGATATGCTACGGGGTTTATATTCTTTTTTAGAACTTTCTATCTAGAAAGGTTTCATATAGACCAATAGTTCGGTCTGGCTTATATGAAAAATCCATAAGGGAAAAAAAGAACAATAAACTCCAACGAATAATGTTCCAGAATCTTTCTCACCTACCGTCCGTAGGCAGTACTTCAGTTTTATCGGTCATCGGGTGGACTCTTGCGAGTTGCGGAAAGGTGCACATTTTCTGTTCAGACATATGAATAAGGATCGCAAGACTTCGAGAAGATGAATAGGTGCCTCGTCAACATATACACATAACCCCCGACGGAAAATGGACAACAATATATAAGCATGATTCACTTTCAGTCCGAAAGCGGTTCGAGGATGATATGCTACATTTTTTATATTCTTGTTTAGAACTTTCCCAATAGAGAGGTTCAATATAGACCAATAGTTCGGTCTGGCTTATATGAAAAATCCATAAGGGACAAAAAGGACAATAAACTCCAACGAATAATGTTCCAGAATCTTTCTCAAGTACCGTCCGTAGGCGGTACTTCAGTTTTAGCGGTCATCGGGTGGACTCTTGCGAGGTGTGGAAAGGTGCACATTTTCTGCTCAGACATATGATTAAGAATCGCAAGACTACGAGAAGATGAATAGGTGCCTCGTCAACATATACACTTAACCCCCGACGGAAAATGGACAACAATATATAAGCATGATTCACTTTCAGTCCGAAAGCTATTCGAGGATGATATGCTACATGGTTTATATTCTTGTTTAGAATTTTCTAGAGAGGTTCAATATAGACCAACAGTTCGGTCTGGCTTATATGAAACATCCATAAGGGACAAAGAGGACAATAAACTCCAACGAATAATGTTCCAGAATCTTTCTCACCTACCGTCCGTAGGCAGTACTTCAGTTTTATCGGTCATCGGGTGGACTCTTGCGAGGTGTGGAAAGGTGCACATTTTCTGCTCAGACTTATGATTAAGAATCGCAAGACTACGAGAAGATGAATAGGTGCCTCGTCAACATATACACATAACCCCCAACGGAAAATGGACAACAATATATAAGCATTATCCACTTTCAGTCCGAAAGCGATTCGAGGATGATATGCTACATGGTTTATATTCTTGTCTATAAGTTTCTACCTAGAGAGGTTCAATATAGACCAATAGTTCCGTCTGGCTTATATGAAAAATCCATAAATAACGAAAAGGACAATAAACTCCAACGAATAATGTTCCAGAAAACTTTCTCACCTACCGTCCGTAGGCAGTACTTCAGTTTTATCGGTCATCGGGTGGACTCTTGCGAGGTTCGGAAAGGTACACATTTTCTGCTCAGACATATGATTAAGGATCGCAAAACTTCGAGAAGATGAATAGGTGCCTCGTCAACATGTAGACATAACCCCCGACGGAAAATGGACAACAATATATAAGCATGATTCACTTTCAGTCCGAAAGGGGTTCGAGGATGATATGCTACATTTTTCATATTCCTATTTAGAACTTTCCACCTAGAGATGTTCAATATAGACCAATAGTTCGGTCTGGCTTATATGAAAAATCCATAAGGGACAAAAAGGACAATAAACTCCAACGAATAATGTTCCAGAATCTTTCTCACCTACCGTCCGTAGGCGGTACTTCAGTTTTAGCGGTCATCGGGTGGACTCTTGCGAGGTGCGGAAAGGTGCACATTTTCTGCTCAAACATATGATTAAGAATCGCAAGACTTCGAGAAGATGAATAGGTGCCTCGTCAACATATACACATAACCCCCGACGGAAAATGGACAACAATATATAAGCATGATTCACTTTCAGTCCGAAAGCGATTCGAGGATGATATGCTACATGGTTTATATTCTTGTTTAGAATTTTCTAGAGAGGTTCAATATAGACCAACAGTTCGGTCTGGCTTATATGAAAAATCCATAAGGGACAAAGAGGACAATAAACTCCAACGAATAATGTTCCAGAATCTTTCTCACCTACCGTCCGTAGGCGGTACTTCAGTTTTAGCGGTCATCGGGTGGACTCTTGCGAGGTGCAGAAAGGTGCACATTTTCTGCTCAGACATATGATTAAGGGTCGCAAGACTTCGAGAAGATGAATAGGTGCCTCGTCCACATATACACATAACCTCCGACGGAAAATGGACAACAATATATAGGCATGATTCACTTTCAGTCCGAAAGCGATTCGAGGATGATATGCTACATGGTTTATATTCTTGTTTAGAACTTTCTATCTAGAGAGGTTCAATATAGACCAATAGTTCGGTCTGGCTTATATGAAAAATCCATAAGGGACAAAAAGGACAATAAACTCCAACGAATAATGTTCCAGAATCTTTCTCACCTACCGTCCGTAGGCGGTACTTCAGTTTTAGCGGTCATCGGGTGGACTCTTGCGAGGTGCGGAAAGGTGCACATTTTCTGCTCAAACATATGATTAAGAATCGCAAGACTTCGAGAAGATGAATAGGTGCCTCGTCAACATATACACATAACCCCCGACGGAAAATGGACAACAATATATAAGCATGATTCACTTTCAGTCCGAAAGCGATTCGAGGATGATATGCTACATGGTTTATATTCTTGTTTAGAATTTTCTAGAGAGGTTCAATATAGACCAACAGTTCGGTCTGGCTTATATGAAAAATCCATAAGGGACAAAGAGGACAATAAACTCCAACGAATAATGTTCCAGAATCTTTCTCACCTACCGTCCGTAGGCGGTACTTCAGTTTTAGCGGTCATCGGGTGGACTCTTGCGAGGTGCGGAAAGGTGCACATTTTCTGCTCAGACATATGATTAAGGATCGCAAGACTTCGAGAAGATGAATAGGTGCCTCGTCCACATATACACATAACCTCCGACGGAAAATGGACAACAATATATAGGCATGATTCACTTTCAGTCCGAAAGCGATTCGAGGATGATATGCTACATGGTTTATATTCTTGTTTAGAACTTTCTATCTAGAGAGGTTCAATATAGACCAATAGTTCGGTCTGGCTTATATGAAAAATCCATAAGGGACAAAAAGGACAATAAACTCCAACGAATAATGTTCCAGAATCTTTCTCACCTACCGTCCGTAAGCGGTACTTCAGTTTTAGCGGTCATCGGGTGGACTCTTGCGAGGTGCGGAAAGGTGCACATTTTCTGCTCAGACATATGATTAAGGATCGCAAGATTTCGAGAAGATGAATAGGTGCCTCGTCAACATATACACATAACCCCCGACGGAAAATGGACAACAATATATAAGCATTATTCACTTTCAGTCCGAAAGCGATTCGAGGATGATATGCTACATGGTTTATATTCTTGTTTATAAGTTTCTACCTAGAGAGGTTCAATATAGACCAATAGTTCGGTCTGGCTTATATGAAAAATCCATAAGGGACAAAAAGGACAATAAACTCCAACGAATAATATTCCAGAATCTTTCTCACCTACCGTCCGTAGGCAGTACTTCAGTTTTATCGGTCATCGGGTGGACTCTTGCGAGGTGCGGAAAGGTGCACATTTTCTGCTCAGACATATGATTGAGGATCGCCAGACTTCGAGAAGATGAATAGGTGCCTCGGCAACATGTAGACATAACCCCCGACGGAAAATGGACAACAATATATAAGCATTATTCACTTTCAGTCCGAAAGCGGTTCGAGGATGATATGCTACATTTTTTATATTCTCGTTTAGAACATTCTACCTAGAGAGGTTTAATATAGACTTATAGTCCGGTCTGGCTTATATGAAAAATCCATAAGGGACAAAAAGAACAATAAACTCCAACGAATAACGCTCCAGAATCTTTCTCACCTACCGTCCGTAGGCGGTACTTCAGTTTTAGCGGTCATCGGGTGGACTCTTGCGAGGTGCGGAAAGGTGCACATTTTCTGCTCAGACATATGATTAAGGATCACAAGACTTCGAGAAGATGAATAGGTGCCTCGTCAACATATACACAAAACCCCCGACGGAAAATGGACAACATGCATGATTCACTTTCAGTCCGAAAGCGATTCGAGGCTGATATGCTACGGGGTTTATATTCTTTTTTAGAACTTTCTATCTAGAAAGGTTTCATATAGACCAATAGTTCGGTCTGGCTTATATGAAAAATCCATAAGGGAAAAAAAGAACAATAAACTCCAACGAATAATGTTCCAGAATCTTTCTCACCTACCGTCCGTAGGCAGTACTTCAGTTTTATCGGTCATCGGGTGGACTCTTGCGAGTTGCGGAAAGGTGCACATTTTCTGTTCAGACATATGAATAAGGATCGCAAGACTTCGAGAAGATGAATAGGTGCCTCGTCAACATATACACATAACCCCCGACGGAAAATGGACAACAATATATAAGCATGATTCACTTTCAGTCCGAAAGCGGTTCGAGGATGATATGCTACATTTTTTATATTCTTGTTTAGAACTTTCCCAATAGAGAGGTTCAATATAGACCAATAGTTCGGTCTGGCTTATATGAAAAATCCATAAGGGACAAAAAGGACAATAAACTCCAACGAATAATGTTCCAGAATCTTTCTCAAGTACCGTCCGTAGGCGGTACTTCAGTTTTAGCGGTCATCGGGTGGACTCTTGCGAGGTGTGGAAAGGTGCACATTTTCTGCTCAGACATATGATTAAGAATCGCAAGACTACGAGAAGATGAATAGGTGCCTCGTCAACATATACACTTAACCCCCGACGGAAAATGGACAACAATATATAAGCATGATTCACTTTCAGTCCGAAAGCTATTCGAGGATGATATGCTACATGGTTTATATTCTTGTTTAGAATTTTCTAGAGAGGTTCAATATAGACCAACAGTTCGGTCTGGCTTATATGAAACATCCATAAGGGACAAAGAGGACAATAAACTCCAACGAATAATGTTCCAGAATCTTTCTCACCTACCGTCCGTAGGCAGTACTTCAGTTTTATCGGTCATCGGGTGGACTCTTGCGAGGTGTGGAAAGGTGCACATTTTCTGCTCAGACTTATGATTAAGAATCGCAAGACTACGAGAAGATGAATAGGTGCCTCGTCAACATATACACATAACCCCCAACGGAAAATGGACAACAATATATAAGCATTATCCACTTTCAGTCCGAAAGCGATTCGAGGATGATATGCTACATGGTTTATATTCTTGTCTATAAGTTTCTACCTAGAGAGGTTCAATATAGACCAATAGTTCCGTCTGGCTTATATGAAAAATCCATAAATAACGAAAAGGACAATAAACTCCAACGAATAATGTTCCAGAAAACTTTCTCACCTACCGTCCGTAGGCAGTACTTCAGTTTTATCGGTCATCGGGTGGACTCTTGCGAGGTTCGGAAAGGTACACATTTTCTGCTCAGACATATGATTAAGGATCGCAAAACTTCGAGAAGATGAATAGGTGCCTCGTCAACATGTAGACATAACCCCCGACGGAAAATGGACAACAATATATAAGCATGATTCACTTTCAGTCCGAAAGGGGTTCGAGGATGATATGCTACATTTTTCATATTCCTATTTAGAACTTTCCACCTAGAGATGTTCAATATAGACCAATAGTTCGGTCTGGCTTATATGAAAAATCCATAAGGGACAAAAAGGACAATAAACTCCAACGAATAATGTTCCAGAATCTTTCTCACCTACCGTCCGTAGGCGGTACTTCAGTTTTAGCGGTCATCGGGTGGACTCTTGCGAGGTGCGGAAAGGTGCACATTTTCTGCTCAAACATATGATTAAGAATCGCAAGACTTCGAGAAGATGAATAGGTGCCTCGTCAACATATACACATAACCCCCGACGGAAAATGGACAACAATATATAAGCATGATTCACTTTCAGTCCGAAAGCGATTCGAGGATGATATGCTACATGGTTTATATTCTTGTTTAGAATTTTCTAGAGAGGTTCAATATAGACCAACAGTTCGGTCTGGCTTATATGAAAAATCCATAAGGGACAAAGAGGACAATAAACTCCAACGAATAATGTTCCAGAATCTTTCTCACCTACCGTCCGTAGGCGGTACTTCAGTTTTAGCGGTCATCGGGTGGACTCTTGCGAGGTGCAGAAAGGTGCACATTTTCTGCTCAGACATATGATTAAGGGTCGCAAGACTTCGAGAAGATGAATAGGTGCCTCGTCCACATATACACATAACCTCCGACGGAAAATGGACAACAATATATAGGCATGATTCACTTTCAGTCCGAAAGCGATTCGAGGATGATATGCTACATGGTTTATATTCTTGTTTAGAACTTTCTATCTAGAGAGGTTCAATATAGACCAATAGTTCGGTCTGGCTTATATGAAAAATCCATAAGGGACAAAAAGGACAATAAACTCCAACGAATAATGTTCCAGAATCTTTCTCACCTACCGTCCGTAAGCGGTACTTCAGTTTTAGCGGTCATCGGGTGGACTCTTGCGAGGTGTGGAAAGGTGCACATTTTCTGCTCAGACATATGATTAAGAATCGAAAGACTTCGAGAAGATGAATAGGTGCCTCGTCAATATATACACATAACCCCCGACGGAAAATGGACAACAATATATAAGCATGATTCACTTTCAGTCCGAAAGCGATTCGAGGATCATATGCTACATGGTTTATATTCTTGTTTAGAATTTTCTAGAGAGGTTCAATATAGACCAACAGTTCGGTCTGGCTTATATGAAAAATCCATAAGGGACAAAGAGGACAATAAACTCCAACGAATAATGTTCCAGAATCTTTCTCACCTACCGTCCGTAGGCGGTACTTCAGTTTTAGCGGTCATCGGGTGGACTCTTGCGAGGTGCGGAAAGGTGCACATTTTCTGCTCAGACATATGATTAAGGATCGCAAGACTTCGAGAAGATGAATAGGTGCATCGTCCACATATACACATAACCTCCGACGGAAAATGGACAACAATATATAGGCATGATTCACTTTCAGTCCGAAAGCGATTCGAGGATGATATGCTACATGGTTTATATTCTTGTTTAGAATTTTCTAGAGAGGTTCAATATAGACCAACAGTTCGGTCTGGCTTATATGAAAAATCCATAAGGGACAAAGAGGACAATAAACTCCAACGAATAATGTTCCAGAATCTTTCTCACCTACCGTCCGTAGGCGGTACTTCAGTTTTAGCGGTCATCGGGTGGACTCTTGCGAGGTTCGGAAAGGTACACATTTTCTGCTCAGACATATGATTAAGGATCGCAAAACTTCGAGAAGATGAATAGGTGCCTCGTCAACATGTAGACATAACCCCCGACGGAAATGGACAACAATATATAAGAATGATTCACTTTCAGTCCGAAAGCGGTTCGAGGATGATATTCTTGTTTAGAACTTTCTAGTTAGAGAGGTTCAATATAGACCAATAGTTCGGTCTGGCTTATATGAAAAATACATAAGGGACAAAAAGGACAATAAACTCCAACGAATAATGTTCCAGAATCTTTCTCACCTACCGTCCGTAGGCAGTACTTCAGTTTTATCGGTCATCGGGTGGACTCTTGCGAGGTGCGGAAAGGTGCACATTTTCTGCTCAAACATATGATTAAGGATCGCAAGACTTCGAGAAGATGAATAGGTGCCTCGTCAACATATACACATAACCCCCGACGGAAAATGGACAACAATATATAAGCATGATTCACCTTCAGTCCAAAAGCGATTCCAGAATGATATGCTACATGGTTAATATTCTTGTTTAGAACTTTCTACCTAGAGAGGTTTAATATAGACCAATAGTTCGGTCTGGCTTATGTGAAAAATCCATTAGGGACAAAAACGGCAATAAACTCCAACGAAAAATGTTCTAAAATCTTTCTCACCTACCGTGCGTATGAAGTACATCCAACACAAAACATACTCCAAAAGCATTCTCACCTGCTGTTTTCTGTAGTCCAAGAATGTTAACCTTTCCGAAATTCTGCCTAATTACGGTCCAGAAATTTACAAGTTAGCTTTATTATTAATGAGTAATGTACCTGTAAGCAAGTTCGAATTTATATATAGCATATTAGCCTATTGATATTAATCCAACCGAACTTTTGCATTGACTTTAGCAGCACCCTGTAATATAGGGAGCAATGAAAATCGAAAATCTGGCTAGTTAATTTTCTACTCTATGATCCGTTCTTCAAATGTACATGGTTTCAGTAGTCAGCTTCTTACGTTAAAGTGGGGCTTGTCATAGGTGCATATAGGTGCATGGTCCGTGGTAATTGCTATGAGTCTGCTAATTTTAGTGCGGAAAAGGTTTCCCGCAACGGTTGCATACATACTAAAATTGTGTATAAATCAAAACAAGAATGTGCATTGCGGCGTCCTGTATATACCTATACATTTTGATCACACGAATGGTTGATATCTACAGTTTTATGCCGTTTCTGAAATGTAATTTTCTCGAGAGAAACTTTCATCACTGAGCCACGACGCCCACTAGTGGTGGGTTACTTTTCTGAAATTAACAATTTGAAATCACTCCTCTGAATTTTACTCCATTTGAATTTAATGATTTGCATGCGCAGCTACACTAACTTTTTTGACCAAACTTCACCAAGATGTATTCTGCTCGTTAGGTAGGCATGCAATAAGTGAAGATTATGAAATCCAAGATTTAACAATTGTTCGTTTCTTCGGATAAACCATGAAGCAAACATTTTGTTTAATATAACAGAGTCCCATAAAAAGGATTGGAAATGCATTTTTTATCCGATAAATATCAACATTGAGCATTATTAAGTTTTATCAAAAAAATTTGATCTTCGTGTAGTTTTTCAAGGAGAAAACCGTTACGCGCCATGGAATTTTAGTGTCTTGTTCAGTACACTTATCTAAGGCATATTTCAACATTTCCCGCCAAATTTATTCCAAAGTTTGACCCAAATTTCGACTAGAGAGAGTATTTAGCAGGACCGAAAGGAAGAAACACTTGAGGTAGTAACAACGAATTAATTTTGGAATTTTTTAAAATAATTCAATAATATGACAAGAGTTTGAGGCTTACCTAGACAACTGAATTCATTCATGCATGGATATTGAATTTTATGATTTACATTTGATTTGTTTACCAACATTTTCTACCTCAACAATACACAACACATTCAGATAATAAAAGTCGGATTTTACATCCACGTTCTTTGAGCAGTGGGCGTTTTTTTTACAAATGTGGGATAAACCGCTTTTGTGGTTTATTGAAAAAGAAGTGTTTAGGTTTTTCATAATTATTAAATTCAATGACTTTTGGTCACTTGTTTATGACTCCTTACATCAAAAAGATTCTCAAATCCCAAAATTGTTCGACCTCTTACATAAAAGCCACACTTTGAAGTCATAACAATTTATATCAAATTTTTCAAAGTCATCCATGACTACTGTCTCCTTCAAGAAGACCTTGATAGTTTTTCGAACTGGTGCCTATAAAATCGCTTAGAGTTCAATATTGCCAAATGCCAATCTATTACTTTATCATGCGTAAGCACCACGTGTCCTACACCCGCCTTTACCTTCTGCATGGTCAACCTATATCTCTAAACTAAATTTCCGTTCACATACTGATGAGATAATTCGTAAAGCTCGGCTTTGTCAAACGATGGTCCAAAGAATTCTCCGACCCTTACGTGACCAGATCCCTCTACATTACCTTTATTCGCCCCTCCCTGGATACGCCCGTCAAGCGTGGTCACCCTTTCAGCAAGTTCATGTGACCAGAATCGAGAATATTCAACGTCGTTTTGCCTTTCGAGGTCTTCCTTGGAACGATCCATTTATCTTCCCTCCCTATCAAGACCGCTTCGACCTCATCAACATGAGCACTCTAGAGAAACGCAGAGATGTTGAAGACATTCTTTTCATTCATCGAATTCTTTCAGGCTCTGTCGATTACGCATCTTTTTATAACTCAGTTTTCTTCAATACAAATCCACGAAATTTACGATGCCCTCGTCTTTTCTATCTACCGTACTTTCATATGGATCTAATAAACCAATCTACCATGTGCTGCGAAAAATTAACTCAAACCTAACCCATTTTGATTTCAACCTCAGCACTCCCTGCCTCAAAGCCGAACTCCTTCACCATTCTCCTTAGCTTTTATCTTATAGTTTTATATTTTAGCCTTAAGTTAGTTGTAGCTTGTAATAAGCCAAATAAATGGGGGCTTTCGCCCCCACCGTTAAAGTTGTTAAAAGTTGCGCAAACTACAATCCAAAGCCCTTCTTAAAGAAGGCAAATCGTAGCGGGAAGTTGCTTCGCAGTTTAAGGTATCAAGGTGCTGCGTTCAACGTACCATTGGATGACACGCTCAAACCGGAAGTCTTGAGGATTATTTGGGGGTGGCCGTGGTGTAGTGGTAACATCAACGCTTGTCACGCTCTTGGTTCACGGTTCAAATCCTGATCTCAACAATCATCTATTTATTTCCTTTGAAATAAATAAAAAAGTCGATCAATTGCGAAAGCTTAGTCAACTCTACTGTGAAGGCATAACACTGGCAGTAGGGTGGTCATATGGCTTAAATGCAACTGGATCGTGATGATGACATCAGGTGGAGGGAAAAAAATACTGTGAATCATGAGCAACGACAAAAAGCAAAACAAATAAGCTCCCCAGTTATCTGGATGCCACCCTTGGAGTTTACTGAAACTTAATACCACCTAAGTTTCAAACCCATTACACCAATCTTTCTTTCTCTCTCTCTCAATTTCTTCAAACGCCCGTGCCCTGAAATAATTTAATGGTATTCATACCCCATTTGGCGCGCATAAAGACTGGACGGATTAAGATTGCAACAGAGTTTTATCGAGCGATGAATCCAAGTTCGAGGTATTTGGCACAAAACGGAGAGTTTTCGTTCGACACCGCTGTGAACAAAAGATGCTACCAGAGTGTGTGGTTCCTACCGTCAAGCATGAAGGTGGTTCTGTTATAGTCTGGGGATGTTCCTCTTCAAGTAGAGTGGGAGATCTGGCTCGAGTGATTGGAAAAATGAATAGGGGGCATACAAAACAATATTGGAAGAAAACTCTGTGACCTCTGGACTAAGATTAATTGGAGAAGGATTCGTATTTCAACAGGACAATGACCCTAAACACACGTCAAGACTTTATGAAGGCTACCTGAAACAGGGGGAAGTTGAAGAGATCTTACAAATCATGATATGGCCGCCGTAACACCAGATTTAAACCCTATAGAGCTGTTGTGGGAGGAACTGGATAGAAGGGTCCGGGATCAATGCCCATGTCAAAATCTATAGTATTGTTGGAGCAATATGCCACAGGCAACAAAAATTGATAGCTAGAATGCCAAAAATTGTAAAAAAAAGATATCGAATATAAAGGTGGCTTTTTCGGCGAAAAATCGGTTTAAGTCATTTTTTCTTCTTTTTAATAAATTCCTTTAGGTTAAAAACAGAAAATATTTTTCTTCTTATTTTGATTTCATATATAACTTCTTGAGACCCCCGGTATCACCAGTGATACGCTTAGTTTAGAATTTCTTTCCACGCCATCTTTTAGAATTCGGTAGAACCTTTTGGGGAGACAGTTTGGAGAGCCATTATCTTGTTTTTGAGCCACGTGGCATTTCTCTAGTTGTCAAATTACGTCAATTGCAATCAGTTGAAGTCTGATTTTTTTTTTGCGTTGCCACCATGTCGACATTGTGCAAGGGTAAACATTATTATTAAACTGTGTACGGTTCCAACCGATGGTGAAGAGTCCCCATAATATTTGTCAAGCTTTTGTTTGGTTTGCGTGATAGTTTTTTCTCGCAAAAAATAGTATTTAATGAGCACTCGAAATTCACTTTTTTCCATTTTAACGAAAATGCTAGTAGGCGTCTATATAAAATGGCTACCACAACAAAACTATTTGACAGATCTGTCTGAAAATTTGGGTGCGTTCTTTTGAAAGATGATTCTTGACAAAAAAAAAAAAAACAAATTTAAGGTGACGACACAATTTGTGTTAATTTTCAGGGACTTATTGACCCACCCTCGTACATATTTAACATTACTGTTCATGTTTTACTCAAAGTTTCAAGTTTAATAAGTCATTTTGAAGCTTTTGAAGCAATATCATAGATGATAATTTGGGCACTAGGCACTTCTTTTGTATTATTTTACAGGTCATTTGACAGCTAAAGATATAGAGGACTTGATCAATTTTGACTTGTCAGACTTTGAAGATGAAGGTAGCGACGATGAAGCTGATCTTCAAGCAAGCCAACAGGAAGCGGTGCCGCCCATAGAAGAAGAGGAATGGAACGAATCTGACGATGAGCCTCTGTCGTCTTTACGCGTTGAGCCCCAATCTTCTCGCAGCGATCTTATACGATGGAAACATACAGAAAACTTTGATTTTACTCCTGACGATGATCAGTTGAATGTTTCAGTTGACCCTAGCTCATGTGTCAATAGCTCACTTCAATACTTTTCTCAATACATCGATAGTAGTTTGTTTGAAATTATGTCTGAGTGTACAAATCTTTGTAGCGTATTGAGGACGGGCAAATCTTTGAACACGACACCTAATGAACTATGGCAGTTCTTCGGATGCTCTATGGCTATGAGCGTACTTGGGCTGCCACGATTGAGGATGTATTGGGCATTGGAAACAAAAGTGCCTTACATAGCACACATCATCACTCGTAACAGTTTTTTTTCAACTGAGGTCAAATTTAAAAGTTGTAAATGATGAAACTGTTGACCAAAGTACTCGGGATGTCGACAAGTTTTGGAAAATACGCCCTCTCGTTTCTAGAATAGAAAAAGGCTGCCGAGAAAATAAAAGAGAAAAGCAAGTCGCCATTGATGAGCAAATAATCCCGCTTACAGGTAAATGCAAGCAGAAATAAGTAGTAAAAGGGAAGCCGAACCCAGAAAAGTTTTCATAATGGCTAATCCTACAGGCCTTCCATTAGATTTGTACTTGTATCAGGGAAAGGGTACTACGGTTGACTCTGCTTTATATCCTACACCTGAAAAATTGGATCTTGGTGGACGATTTGTATTGAAACTGTCCATGGGTTCATCCATTTTCATAGACAGGTATTTCACGTCAATTCCTCTTCTTAATGTCTTGCTAAAAAGAGGAATCAAGGCGACTGGAACTCTGAAGAAAAATCGGGTACCTGAATACCAAAGACCAAACAAACAGCGATCTACCAGACAACGTGCTTTATTCAAGACAGATGGCATGTTACAAAAGGCAGGTAGAGGCAGTCACGATTGCATTGTATTAAGTGATGGTAAAATTTCAGTTATCAAGTGGTTGGATAGTAAACCGATTCATGTTGCTTCAACAGAAGCTGCTGTTCAACCACTGGGAGTGTAAAATGTAAAATTTGTAAAATGTTCGGAATGTAACATATTCCTTTGTTTCAATGTAAACCGAAACTGCTTTTTTAATTACCAAACTTATATATAATAAAAGTGAAATTTCTTACTTAAATAAAAAACATTTTCCTATATTAAAATCATATCTTTTAATACTGCAACATAATGTAGCATAATAACTATGGTAAACTGGGGCACATTCGTCTTTGCAATTTTCTCGAAAACTGTGATCTGTAAACCCATAATTTAAAGGACGAACGGACCCTTTTGTAAACCTATGCCTTGTGTTGTAGTTTGACAGTTCTAGTTAGCCGGCAAAAAGAGTTAGAACTAATTGGGTGTTTTTTGTGTCTTCAATGTAATTTTCTAGTTCTAGTAGGTAAGCATTTTTTAATATTATTTTTTTGCAAAAATCAGTGAAATTTTGTGAGGAGTATTTATAAATATTCGTCTTTAAGATGAACAGGATGAATTTGCAATTCATAAATTTGTTTTTGTTAAATGAGTTGATAATTAGCAATTTCCTACATCGGGGCACATTCGTCGTTTAAGCCAGGGGCAGATTCGGCAGCTGACGTATGTACCCGAGGATGTTATTTATACAGAATTATTTATGTTTGTGTATTCTGTTGTAGATATGGTTCGTAATTACAAAACAAAGACTGACAGAGTTAACATAAGAGAAAAAGTAAAAAAAGCGATTGCCGATGTAAAATACGATCGGGAAACTATAACTTCAGCTGCCTTGAAGTACAGTATAAAACGAACAACGTTACAATTCAGAATCAAAAAGGAGGACCCTTTGAAATTAAGTAATTCCGATTCAGATGGTTAAAAAAGACATGATTTTCAATCAAAGTATACGTCAAATCAGGTTTTAACAAAAACCCAAGAAGAAGAGATAGTCGTATACGTAAAAAAATGTGCATTTTACCAGCACGGATTGACCTACCATACGTTCAGAAAGTTGGTTTTTAAATATGTGAAATTGGGATGACGGCAAAGCAGCTACCGAGGACTGGCTCTTTTGTTTCTTAAAAAGAAATAGATCCCTTTCTCTGCGAAAACCAGAAAGGATAAGCATAGCCCGTGTGAGGAGCCTCAACAAAACAGCTGTTGATACTTTCTTTGAGAATTTAAAAGCATTGTACAAGAAACATTCTTTTGAACCAAAGGACATTTACAATTTGGACAAATCCGGTATATCCACGGTGTTGGAGAATCTCAAAGTATGCTTTTCTATCAATTTGTTTCGTGTACGGTTAATTTATTTTGCATTTTTAGGTACTTGCTCAGAGAGGTCAGCGATTAGTGAAACGTTAGTGATTTGATTAGTGAAAAATTAGTAAAATTAGTGAAACTGAGGAAATGCAAGTTTCCAAAAATAATTTAGCCGATAACGACTCTGTTGCCGTAGGAGACTTTGTTCTCATGAAGTTGATTGGAAATTTAAAAAAACAAGCCTTTTATGTCGGCGAAATCATTGAGAAATTTTCCGGATCTACTTTTAACGTAAGTTATCTCCGAAGAGAGAGTGTTTTTGTAAAACCCTAAATTGAAGACATTTCTCTGACACTTAAAAGTGAAATAGAATTGAAACTATCTAACCTACTAATCCAGAATCGACATCCCGCAGTCGAACCAAATATTGCTTAAATATTGATATATCTAATTATTACATTAAGTAACGTTCATGTGAAATTTTTGAAACTCTTTCAATTATTTAGTTCCTTATGTGTTTTTTTATTTATTTTGTTTTTAATAAATTAAATTTTATTTTTTGTTATGAATTGCTGTTATGTTTGTTTAAGTTTTTATGAAATAAATAAAATTAATACAATGAATAAATTAAGTTTTGAGTACTTTTTGCGGTAAAAAGTATTGGCGCCGAAAGTGCCCCAGGCATTGACGAAAGTACCCCTGGCCGGGGCACATTCGGCGTAATGACTTCTTTTATTAAAATAAAAAATAAAAAATACCTTGAAGTTATACGAAAAAGTTCCCTACTTCAGATTGAAGACAAAATATCAACGTTTTATGCAATGCCTTAAACTTCAGAAAAAGTTCAATAGTTCAGTTCTTATGATGCTTTGAAATTTTAATGACAAATGTGCCCCAGTTTACCATACGCCCCAAAAGTAAGCAACACATTCCGAAGTGTCTTTTCAGAGCATATTCGAGGTTCGTGTCCACGGCTAGAGAAGGATTATGTCTAAGACGACGTCGCGGAATTAAGAGAGAATTATAACCACAAGAGATTATTGGCTGCAGCTGTCATCTTGGAATTATTACGTCAGAATTTTCTTGTTCCAGTGGTCGAAGAATTTGCTAGAAGTTTCTGGCTATCAGAAATGTGACTATATAAGGACAGATGGCGATCGAGGCAAGGCAGTTGGGTTTTGAACCGCACGAAGAGATTGGAAATGTGATAACAGCCGAAGTTGTAATTTTGTGATAAATTGAAAGTTGAGAGTTAACAAGAAGAAGTAATTAGTTTGGATTTGTGAATTAAGTAATCGAAAGGAGATAAAGTGATTTGAGAAGAAAGAGACCTTGTAAGGAAGGAATAAGGCGAAGAAGAGTATAGTGTGAACTTGAGTTGTTCTATAGACTAGAAAATAAAGAAATAATCTCACAGAATAACGTTTTATCTACTCGAGCCGTAGCTCGCATATTACAATACTATTTAAAACCCAAAGTATCACTGATGATACCACTCCCTATTCCCAACGGGGTGGTGGTAATTTTTTTTTCACTGAAATTTATGTAATTATAGGTGGTATTAAGTTATAAAAAAAAGGTCTTGTTAATGAAAAATGCATAACTTGGTCTTAGGTCTCAGGAGGATAATATGTTCCCCGTCAATTTTACATGATTAATATTCTGCTAAAAAAAAATTTCGATGTTAGATTTTGTTTGTCCTTCGAGCACTGAAGACGGCCTCAAACTCTTAGCTTGCAGTGTATGTATAAAGGAAAAGTGGAAGAAAACAAGTGAGAAATTATAAAAGTTTTCTGTTTCATTTCGACTTGTCTGTTTGTTCTGACACCGTTCACTTGAAAAATACTCTTTTGACGTAATTTGATTTATATTCCGCAATGATTGCATTCTTTTATACCCCTTAGTGCACACACGTGCGACCCAGAAGTGCACTTTATTTTATATTCGAATTCCTTAAGTGTTGCTTTCCCTTTATGTGTTGCATGATGGGGTGGGCAAATATTTATATAATTTTTTATTTAATTTCTATATTAAAAAAAGGGTGGCCGTGGTGTAGTGGTAACATCATCGCTTGTCACGCTACAGGTTCACGGTTCGAATCCTGATGTCAATAATTAGCTATTTATTTCGCATGAAATACTGCGAAGGCATAACACTGGCAGTATAGTGGTCATATGGCTGTGGGTGGCCGTGGTGTAGTGGTAACTTCATCGCTTGTCACGCTATAGGTTCATGGTTCGAATCCTGATGTCAATAATCGTCTATTTATTTCGCATGAAATAAATAAAAAGTCGATCAATTGCGAAAGCTTATGTCAACTCTACTGCGAAGGCATAACACTGGCAGTAGGGCGGTCATATGGCTAAAATGCAACTTGATCGTGATGATGACATCAGGAGGACGGAAAAAAATACTGTGAATCATGAGCAACGAAAAACAAACAAGCTCCCCAGTTATCTGGACAGCCACCCTTTGAGTTCATTGAAACTTAATACCAGCTGAGTTTCAAACCAACTACACCAATCTGTCTTTCTCTCTGTCTCTTCCCCCCGTGTCCTAAAATTTGTATAAGGGTATTCATAACCCCTTTCACACGTGCAAATTATACAAAAAAAAAACGAGTTTTTCCACCATACCGGTGGCGAAATGTCAGGATTTAACAAAAAACAAAGTGCCCTACTGCACTGCACATACTTGCACCCAGAGCTGTAAAGTAATTAAGTATTTTAGTACTGAAGTTCAATTACCTCGCACTTTTTTTTTTAAGTACAAGTACAATGATGAGGAGCGCAGAGCACAAGATATGCGGGATTCCCTACAGCGATCTTGCTTGGAGAGAGCCAAATCACTGCTTGAAACGTCGAAAGGCCCCTAACCAACACGCCATGCTGGACAGATGAATAGTGATACGGGAAAAGAAAACGACTTTCAAGGCTTGGTCAAAGTGCTCTTCTACTAATAGAGAAGAAGTGCTTCGAAGGAATTGCAAGTATAAGTACAATTCCCGGTACTGGTACTTGAAATTTTTAAGTAAAAGTACCAAGGAATTGTACTTTTACTTAAAAAAAAAAACGAGGTAATTGTACTTCTACTTGTACTTGAATTTTACAGCTCTGCTTGCACCTATATATTGATTATCTAAAAAAAGTTTAAAAGCTTTTTGTTAAAGATCCAATAAAAATATAAAAAAACTATTTTGGCAACATTTTCCAAAATTTTAAATGTCATAATCTTGTATACTCGTATGCATGACAAACCTTGTTCATATTTAGGTTTCCAACAAAATTGATCTACCCATAGCCGAGAAATAACAGATTTTCAAAAAGCAGCCAATAAGAAAAGAGTACCCTTATACGCATTTTTTTAGGCAAAAATATGGCACGACATCTGCTGGCGGTGCCGTGCAATAAGGCCAAGTGGGTGCCGTGAAATAACGCCAAGCGAAATAAGGCCAAATCTGGGAATTTGGCTTTATTTCACTTTGCAATAGTGAAATAAAGCCGTAATTCGACATTTGGCCCTATTTCACTTCGGTAAAGTGAAATAAAGCCGCTACATGTAGTGCAGTAAACGCTATTAACTACTTTAAAGATTCCAACATGAAATACTTCAGCATTTGGCCTTATTTCACTTTTGATTCGTGAATTCGTTTCACCTTATTTCACTTCCACAAAGTGAAATAAAGCCAAACGTTAAAATTTGGCATTATTTCACGACACCTCTGTTGTCATATGCCCGCTATAACTGAAATATTGAATGTGAACGAAATCATTGGAACCGTTTTCGAGGAAATCGGTCTTTATTAGAGCACCGTTAATTTTGAGGTTAGAAGGAGAACTCCAATTTTTTTTGAATAGTGAACGCACAGAAGTTTCAAGAAAATCCGATCAGCCGTTCAGACTGCAGTCTTGCGTACACACTGACAGACAGACAGACATATAAATTTGGGAGACCTACTTTTCTAGATTCTCCATTATAGTAATACCAAGATTAATCAAAATCTCGGGGTGGAAACCAATTCTTGCCGTTTTATATATACAATTAAGAAAATACAAAATCATGACTACCCACGGAGTGAAGTGAGTCCCCTTAGTATTTCGCTCAAACATGTGGTTCGGACAAAGGCATATTTCCAAAATATGATCCGCTACTTAACGTGCATTTAATGTCAACATCACCAATAACAGTAAACGGAACAGTGTTACCAGCAATATCCCAATAAATTAGCAAATACTTAAAGTAAATTAAAAGTTTAGCAGTGATATCGCTTTCGCCGTTGCATGGTTAATCTGCTCCTGCCCTTTATTCATATTTGATTTCAAATGGATTTGAATTTTGATTGAGGTTAGGAAAAAAAAAATCACTTACCTGCCATTGCTTGAATTACGGGACCTTGTTGTTCTCTATTTGCTGCACATCTACGTATATATACTTTAAAGTCATTTTTTACACTTTTAAGGGGTTAAGACAACACTTCTGAGCAAATTATTTATATTTTTTTTCTGCTTTGTGTAGATTTATTTAATTTTTTTTTTTACAACTACTACGACGACTCAATATTTCACTTCCCATGCTTGGGTTTAATTTATGGCATAACACACAACACTTTTCAATATAGAATTACGACTTTAAAAATAAATAAATTAGTTAATTAGTATAAGAAAAAAACATTTTCACTTTAACCGAATAAAAATTAGCAGCGCATTGCCTACAAACCGAACTCACTACAGCGACCGAACAAACAAGATTATTCCTGTTCTGCGCCACTTCGGTAAACAACTCACACATACTCTTGTTCAGGCACAATACGAGTAAGATCGGTCGTATGGAGTGTACGGGTGTGTTGAAATAAAATGGAGAATTGTGTTAGAACTGGAATTCATTTTGTAGAGATGGCGGCTTTGCTCATGTACGATGTGTGCTGGGAGAAATGGAGAAAAGTTTTTTTTTTTTTTTATGAAAATGAGCGATTTGGAGATTATCTACGGGAGAAGGGAGACCTTGAACACTAAAACTCTCTGGCGTTGCGGTTGTAAAATAAACCATTATTGTGAGGCCTGAGAGAGTAGCCGTTACACAGGCATAGTTTCGAATACTAGAATATTCTCTGTGCGGGTCTCAAAAGTTTGTTAGCTAAAAGGGCCCATAGGTTAGGTTAGGTTGAAGTGGCTAAAAGGCCAGCACACTTAGGCCAATGATAGGTCCATTGTGGTACCATACGAATCTTGGGGGGGGGGAAGAAATGTCCCTTACCTACTCGTTGAACCAATTGAAGTTTCTGATGAAGCGCATAAGGCTTTTAATGTCTGCATTTATCAGATCGTTTAGGTCCCCAAAGCAGAGGGCTCCTAACTGAAGTTTTTTTCTTTGCGAGAGAATTGGGCAGGTACATAGAAGGTGAAGAATAGTTTCATCCTCTTACGCATCCATACAGCTTTTACAGCAATCGTTTGAATATACGTCAAACTTTGTTGCATGTTTGCCTATAAGATAGCACCAATTATAACAGAAATCAAAATTTCATATCCAACTTAGTACAAGAATGCCGAAATGAGATAGCCCTGCTAGATGGTCATTCCAAGATTACCCTGATTTGGGTTCCATGGCACAGTAACATTTATGGAAACGAACAAGATGACGGATTAGGTAGGCAAGGTACAGTCCTTCACAGTTCACTCGCAGAACTAGTTCACATTCTGCTAGGAGCAGTAAAGGCTCCTAAAATTTTCTTATCAAAACCAACCTCAGATGAACAAGGCAAAAAAACTGCACCACATTTAAAAAGATGTGGCCAAACTACAAGAAGGCAAAGACAAACAACTTCCTAAACACAATGCGTAAGTACGACAAGGAAATCCCTGGCTTGCGTATGCATTACAGGGGCTATAAGAACCTGTCCCACAGCGGCACTAGAAATAATATTGGGACTCACTAGGGAATTGGGGCAGGTGTGTACGGGCCCAGAACAAAGTTTTCGGAAGCTATGAGAACTTCCCCCAGTATGCAAGGTACATGCAATTCGAAGATGGAGCCCTGATATCGCATAAATTCAGGTCAAAACTGGCTGGTAGACTTGGTCAGAACAACAGAATCTACTAGGTACCAGGTCAAGTGGTTGTAGAGGGCAATGAAGCAGCTGATGAACTAGCAAGAGATGGATTTGAGAGCACTTTCGTCGGATCAGAACCATTCTGTGGGCTGGGATCGCATAAAATACGGGAAGAAGAAAAGAAGAACAAGAGACCCAAACTTTGGGAGGAACTCCCGTAGCTAAGAAAGGCCAAAGAATTTCTCGAGAACTACAACCGGGAAAGAAGTAAGGTCTTTATCAAGTTCAATAAAAACCGGCTCCACATTCTAAGAGGCTTCCCGATGGGTCACTGTAGGCTTAAGGAACATCTCAGGAAACTAGCAGGCAACTGCAGATTCTGAATTCGGAATTATGGAGAATGGAGATCTCTGATGAGATTTGCAAGGCAAAGCTCAGAGCAGATTTTCTCAGGGCCCGAACCTGCATTGGGTCTTCCTGCGTCCTCGGTCAGGGCCTCTATTGACGATTGGGTTTTTTATAAACATAATTGTGTGTGGCACAGGTATCCAGGATGCGGGCAGAATAAAGGAATGCTCCTGGACGTCTGCAGAAAGACTGCAGGCAACTCTCGCCATTCTCTCGGGGCACTTTGCTTTTGCTAAACACCTCAGTGTGGTAGGCACAAGTGATACAACAGTCTGCGACACTTGTGGAGAAGACTACGATACTGCAGAACACTTCCTCTGTGATTGTCCTGCCTTTGCTCGTATCAGGTGGTAGATTTTCGGAGCTGATGTGGTGAGCTCTGATACCGTAAGCTCCATATTACTGAAGCGTTTACTCGGCTTTCTTCGGAAGACGAAGAAATACCATTAAAATTGGTAAAATAGGGTTTGCTTCTTGGCAGTGGATGTTTCTTGACCCGACAAAAAATAAACTGAACCTGCGATAGTCTTGGTTTTAGCCACCAATGCTAAACCGACTGTGTGCCATCATTATCTTACCTATCACTCCGCCCTACAATAAAGTTACATATCCTCTTAAACAAAGTATTTGTGATACACGGTGATTTCTTTCGACACCACAAAACCAATAAAATCTGGTTGCACACGGAACTTGGAAGTTGAATTTTGTATTCCGATAGTGTTTTCTGATCGCATCTCAAATATAATAAATTTGTAGGTAGCGTCAAAACATATGTCAGCTATTCTCACAACTTTGATGGGAAAACTAAGTAAAAAAAAAAACTCAGTAAATTGTGTTTAACACATCAGTGGGTAAGACATATGTATATTTATTTCCATATTGATGCACAGTATCATCACACAACTGAAAGTACATGAGAGGCAAGTAATGTAATATTGTGCACGTGCATGAAAACTTTTGCCTGAATAGGCAGGAGGAATACCAATTTGATGAATCATGACATTCTTGCGTACACTTATTCTTCAGAAGTAATTCTATTCGAAAGAATTAACTTGTATGACATTTCGGTATTGAAATAAATTTCGTAAGCGATGCTGCAAATTGATTAGTGAAGAATCTAAAAAAAAAAACATTGTCTAGAGTCTCTGAAATACGAATATTGTTTTCTTACAATTTGTTGTTAAGTGGCGCTACAGTCCAGGGTGGACCTGGGCCTCAACCAACAAACCCCTCCAGCCAGCCCGGTTATGAGCCAGCTGCCTCCAGTTGCGCACGCCAAGTTGGTTTGAGGTCCCCCTCCACTAGTTTGCGCCACCTACCACGAGGTCGTCCTCTGGATTCGTGGTGGATTCGAAGACTTTCTTGTCTGGAACGTTGGACTCCATCCACTCTACATGACCCAGCCATCTTAGTCGTTGTATGTGAACTCTTCTGGCTAAGTCGATGTCATTATAAAGGCCGTATAATTCGGCATTGTATCTTCTCCTCCACTCGAAGAACTTTTCTCTCGAAGTAACCAAGGGCATGTTCATCAGGACTGGGATGATTAGTGTCTTATAAAGAGTTACCTTGGTAGTTCGGGATAGGGCTTTGCTACTCAGTTGCCTTCTTAGCCCGTAGAAACACCGATTGGCAAGAGTAATTCTTCACTTGATCTCCCCACTGGTGTCATTTGCGGAGTTCACCATAGAGCATAGGTAGACAAAGTCTTTTACTACCAAAAACTTATATCTGTCTATCGTGGCGTTCTGTCCAAGACGCCGATGTTGGGTGTCCTTTTTTGTAGACAACAAACAAATATTTGGCGCAACAGCTCTTAAGTGCCGGGGCCTAGCTTCTCACAACCACTCGTGTTGTGTGCGTTATATTTTTCACACGAATGGAAGAGACCTACAGTTTAGTGCCGTATCCGAACGGCAATTTATTTTGAGAAGCTTTCTCGTGACAACAATACTCTCGGATGTTTGTCAGACGTTCGCGAGAGGTGGGATCGTGAAAAAACTTTTTGGTGTTTTCTGGGATTCGAACTTGGAACCTCTTGCGTAGTGATCCGACACACTAACCACTACGCCACGACGCCCCCTTTTTTGTAGACAGCATATATTTTGTTTTGCTTTCATGACCGCTAAACCCATCTTTGCTGCCTCGATCTCAATACTCGAAAACGCCCCACTGACGGCCCGCTGAGTTCTTCCAACTATGTCAATGTCATCGGCGTAGGCGAGTAGTTGTACAGACTTGTAAAAGATTGTACCTTCGGTGCTGATTTGTGAATTTCGTACAATTCTTTCAAGTACTATGTTGAAGAGATTGCATGATAGCCCGTCTTCTTGTCTAAGACCTTTCCTGACATCGACTTTGATGGAGCAGCAAGAGTTCTCCATTGTCATTCGGCACAAACGGACGAGCTTGGTAGGGATGCCAAAACTTGGCATGGCTCTGTATAACTCGTCTCTATACACGCTACATAGGCAACTTTAAAATCAATGAAAAGGTGATGCGTATCGATGTTATATTCGTGGGTTTTTTCCGAAATCTGCCGTAGTGTGAATATTTGGTCAATGGTGGACTTACCGGGCCTGAAACCGCACTGATAAGGACCAACAGGTTGCTGACGATTGGTTTTAAGCGTTCACATAATACGGCAGACGGGATCTTATATGCGATGTTGAGAAGACTTATACCTCTATAGTTGGCGCAGTTCAGAGGGTCTCCTTTCTTCCGGATCGGGCAAACGATGCTGAGGTACTTCGGGTACATTGGGCACACTTTCGTCCAAACAGATTTTACAGATGAGCTGGTGCATGCTCCTTACCAACTCATCTCCTCCTGCCTTGAAAAGTTCGGCGGCAAGGCCGTCGGCTCCAGCAGCTTTGTTGGATTCAAGTTTAGATATCGCTATCCTCACTTCATTCTGATCGGGTTGACGGGAATCTTGATTATCATCGTTACTATTAAATGGAACGTTCTGCCTGACAGCGGTATGTTGGTCATCGCCGCCGTTTAACAGTCTGCTGAAATGTTCCTTCCATATCCTCAGCACCGACTGCGATTCTACTACTATGTTACCATTTTCGTCCTTGCAGGCTTCTGTTCTGGCTTTGAACCCTGGCAAAATTTTCTGGCTTTTGGTAAAATTTTCGAACATCATTCCTGCAATAAAGTCCCTCAATCTCCTCGATCAAGCGCTTCTCATGCTCTTTTTTCTTTTTTTCTGAAAAGATGATGTTCCTCTCTTCTCCTTCCCTCGTATAACTCACGAGCAGCTCTAGTCCTTCTATGCAGCGCCGCCTTGTACGTCTCTTTTTTTGCTGCGTGTGCTTGTCGGCATTCCTCATCAAACCAGGGGTTTCGTTGCGTTGGCCGGGAGAAACTAACCACATCAGAGGCGGCATCGCTGATGGCTTGTTGGCAATACTGCCACTGGTCTCCGCATTGGCTGCTGGTTGCATAGGACTTAGATTAAGGTTAAAGGAGACTCGATCGGTAGGTGTAGCCGTTCCACGTCAAACTTCCTCGCAGTATTTCGTTGATTTCGCTCTATTGTGGATATCCGCATCCGTAGCTTGGCTACTACTAGTTAGTGATCAGAGTCCACATTGGCTCACTGGAAAGTCTGAACACCCAGAATACTGGAAGAGTGTCTGGCGTCAAACCCGATGTGATCGATTTGGTTACCGGTTTTTTGATCAAAAGATAGCCATGTCCCCTTATGGATATCAAGACGTGGGAACCGCATACTAGCTACGACAACATTTCGTCCCGCCGCAAAGTCGACTAGCCTGAATCCGTTGTCGAATGTGATGTCGTGTAGGCTGTGCTTTCCGACCACACTACTAAAGACGTCTTCCCTTCTTAGCTTTGCGTTAAAATCACCCCGCACAATTTGAACGTCGTGGTTAGGGCATTGTTCATACGTGTTGTCCAAGAGCTAGTAGAAGTCATCCCTCGTCGCGTCGTCCATTTTTTCGTGAGAGGCGTGAGCGCATATTAGGCTAATGTTGTTGAATTTAGCCTTGACACGGATGGTCATGAGGAGCTCGTTTACATGCCGGAAAGTCAAGACTTTTTGCCTAAGTCTGCCTCTAATGACAAATACGAACCCGAATAGACGCCTGTAGCAATCGCCCTAGTAGATGTCGCAATCTTTCATCCTCCTTTTGCCCGGCCCATCCCATCGCACTTCTTGGATGGCGGTAATGTCTGCTTTACAGCATTCTAGGGCCTCCGCAAGTTGTTCGACTACCCGTGGTCTATAGAGGGACCTAACATTCCACGTGCAGACACGAAGGTCATTGTCCTTTTTACGTTTGCTTGGATCTTCAATAGTAAAATCATCCATATCCGAGGCTGTTGGTGGCTTCGTAACCGAAGGTTTTTTTACGTGGTAGGGAAGACAGCCCTACGGTATAACCCCCAACCTGGAGGGCCAGTTCCTTTTATTATACCACTAGGACGAGGAGCCGGGTAGACCGGTGCCAGTAGTCCACTACGGAAGTATGAGCGCTGCCGTTGACTCATTGAGGGCTCCTCCGCCACCATCTCTATTCCAAGGTCCTGACTAGCCTTGGAAATTCCTTACCGACCTGTGATCCCAATATGTCGAAGCGGCTCAGGTAAGGTATGCGCTGGCCAGTAGACGACACCGTTGATTTCATCTGGAGAATTCATCCGGCGAATGTCCTCCTTCTAAGGAACTCTTGCTAGACTTCTGAGATGCATATTTCAGTCAATCAGGTCAACAAGAGAAGCCTCGTTCAGTTAAACATATGTGTGCTGAAGTTCATTCAGATGTGCTTGTGCAGGTCCGAGTGTTCAGCTAGACATATAACATCAGACTCAGCATACGCTCATCGTTAGTTCACTATTAGATAGTTATCCAGAGAGCACCACGAGGAGGTGATGATGCGATTTTACCCGCCATTTTGTATGTTTAATGTTTTCTCAAAATCCGTAAACACACAGGTTCTTAGTGGAAATCGTTTACTTATTTACTTACGTGGCGCTACAGTTCGGGATAAACCTGGGCCTCAAGCAACAAGCCTCTCCAGTTAGCCCGCTCCTTAGCTAACTGCTTCCAGTTGCGCACTACAAGTCGGTTGAGGTCCCCTTCAACTTGTGCGCGAGTTATGGGTTAGACGATCCAGGAAATATTATATTATTTTTGCCGAAAATAAAGAACACCACGGTTCCAAAATTTTAATATACTAATTTTATTTCTTAGCTAGCTTAAAAGTTAACAAGTATCGTCATTGACAGCCAAACAAGAAGCTTACTGTCAACGAGTTGGTAACTCGGGCCACCTAAGCCGAGGTCTTCCTCTACTGCGTTGTCCCTCCGGGTTCAATTCGAAGACTCTGTGGGCTGGGGCATTGGTGTTCATTCGCTCTATGTGTCCTAGGCATCGTAGGCGACTGATGCGCAGTTTTTTGACTAGGTCCATCTCGCTGTACAGCTCGTATATTTCTTAGATGAATCTTCTCCTCCAAAGCCCGTCAACGCAAACGAGACGGAATATCTTACAAAGAATTTTTCTCTCGAATCGATTGAGGATATCTTCATCCGCTTTCGATAGTGTCCATAATTTAGTGCCATAAAGCAGGACTGGGATGACTAAGCTCCTGTATATAGTCTCCTTAGTTGTTTGGGATAGCGTCTTACTACTCAATTGTCCTCTCAGCCCAAAGAAACAGCGATTGGCAAGAGTTATTCTTCTTTTGTTTTCTGCTGAGGTGTCATTCTCAGAATTTATAGCAGAGCCAAGGTAGGCAAAGTCCCTTACTACCTCGAAGTTATTGTTAGTTTGCCTCATTTATTGCTAAACCCATTTTGGCAGTTTTTGCTTCAATACTAGTGAACGCACCAGTGACAGCCCTCTGAGTTCGCCCAATTATGTCAAAAAATATGTTGCACTATATGCATGTACAAGAGCCTTCGGGAAATCTTGGGGATTTAAGCCTAAAGTGGTACTTTGGCTATACACTGCGGTTGTAAGACCCATTTTGAAATATGGTTCGATTGTCTGGTGGAAAGCGCTCAAGAAAAAAAACCGACTTGAAAGCGTTACAAAGATTCAACGGGGAAGCTGTCTGGGATGACGGGATCGATGAGATCAACTCCGACAGCTGCTCTGGAAACAATATTGAATCTTCTTCTACTTGACATATACTGCGGGAACACGGCAGCTAAAACTGCACTAAGACTAAGGGAAGCCGGTCTATGGGAAGCTAAACCCTATGGTCATGCCTCAATTCTAAACCGGTGTAATATATTGAGACTCCGGATGGAAACGGACATCATCCTCATGCCAAACTGTAACCGAAAGTTCTCTATTAGAATTCTTAGCAGGGAGGAATGGGATGAGGGAAGAGTCTGTTTCGAGAATGAACTGGCCATCTTTACCGACGGATCCAAAATGGCTGCCGGTACTGGTGGCGGCGTCTACTGTGAATCTCGAAATATATGTACAGCGCTCGTTTAGACTTAAGGAAGGTTGCAGTGTTTTCCAAGCCGAAGTTGCTGCAACAAAACAAGCTGTGAATATGATTATTGAGGAATACATTTCAGGGCAAATAATCAATATCTATGTTGAAAGCTAAGCGACCATTAAGGCGTTAAGTCAACACCACTAAGATCAAAATTCGTAAAAAAATGTAAAAAACGACTGGATGTTATCTCAGCCGCCAACACGGTGACCCAGTGCTGGTTGTGTACTTTCTCGGCTGTTAGAAGTGCTCTGGCCTTTTGTTTTGACTGTGTTTATCTCAAGCTGTACTTTGTTTGCCTCAGCTTCTAGATTTTGGACCATCAGATGAAAGTCCATTATCCGATATGAAAGTAGGCAAAGATCGTCAGCGTAGTCGAGCTGTTTAAGATAAGTTGTCATAGTCCATCGAATTCTATTGTTAACTTCCGTCAGTGCTGCACGGAGTACATAGCTGATGACCACCAAGAACAACAGCGGTGACAGTATGCACCCCTGACGAACTCCATTTTGGACTTCAAAATTCTCCGACACCTTACCATTGTGTAAGACGTGACACTTAGTTCCCTCGTATGTGACCTTGATAATAGCTATAAGTTTTTCTGGGATGCCTCTCCTGCGCAAGGCCAACCAGATAGCATCTCGATTCAAGCGGTCGAAAGCCTTCTTGGAGTTGATAAACAGTAGATGTAGCGGAGACCTATACTCGACGCATTGCTCTATTATGATCCGTACGGTGTTTATGTGGCCGATGCAGGAGGATCCAGCACGAAAGCCTGCCTGCTCGACATCGAGAGTTGTATTTAAATGTTCCTTAATGCGTTCTAATATGATTCTAGCTATTATCTTGGCTACGGCCGGTAAAACGCATATACCTCTCCAGTTACCACAATCCATCAATCCTTTTTTGGAAGCTTCTCACGATTATCCCTCTTTTCCACTCCTGGGGAAATTGCTCATTTTCCAACACTCTCCATATGAGAGGGTGTAGCAGTTCAGTTTATGTATTTGGCGCCAGTTGGAATAGTTCGCCATAGTACCCACAGCTTTGAATTTCTCGGGAGACTTGATTTCTGCTGTTATTTCGGTTTTACTGGGAGATCCGGTGCGAATTCGGGAATTTGTTGTTTCGGAGGACTTATATCACTATCGGTTAAGTGGTTAAGGATTGTAGCGAAATGAGCTCTCCATCTAGTGAGCTAATCCTCATCTGAAATCAGAAGGTTACCCCACCTAAACTCTTCACTGGATGTTGTTTGGAGTTCCGACCACCAATGCTTGATGCTTCTTCAGCCCTTGAGGCTAGTGAGTCAGTGTACTGACGTTTGTCCCATCTTACGCTGCACTTCCTTCTTTTCCACGCGATATTGGACTCTAGCTCGTTACTCTCTACTGCTCTGGTCACTGCAATTCGAGCCTTGATTGCTTTACGCTCATCGAACCGTCTCAAGGTGTTTGCTGATACCCATGTAAGGTGCTTGCCCCAGTTGCAAAAATATTTTTCACAGCATTCCAGTGGTCATCCACGTTTTCCTGTATTGTGCTGCTGATTGTTTATCCTTCTAAGGCAAGATGGCCCCTGAATTGTTGGCGGACTTACGGATCGCTAAGCCTGTCAGTATTGAACCTGGTAATGTTCAGCAGATTTGAGCGATTGCTGTTGACGGTGCAGTATGACGACGTATAATAGCTATCATAAGATGAAGATCGCATTCTTGCCCGATGTCGGCTCCAGACAATTTCTTAAGCAGCGGCTAATCGCTATGTGATCGCTGCCTGTCAGTTGAAACCCAACTGATTTTGTGCAATGACTAGGCGGTTGGTATTGCAGAAGCCCACATACCGTTCTCCGTTGTCATTCCGGTCACCAAGACCGTGAACTCCCATTGGGTGCTTAAGCATAGTTTTTTTTTTTTTTTTTTAAGGAAGTTTTCAAATCCAGAGACAAGCAAAACTCTTTTGGTGTACTGTTAGGAGAAACTTGGATTTCATTTGTTTCTCTTTCATGCTCAGGTGGCTGTGGTTGCTGTTCCCCGTCCGGGCTTGAACCTGCACAGTTCAGTTCACAAGAGAACACACTAGCCACTACACCATGGCCACCGCGGTATTGTCGCTTCCTACCTTGGCGTTAAAATCCCCCATCACAAAGTTGCGTCTTCGATCGGAGCATAACACTGTAAGATTGTATTTTTTCTTACTCTACTCTGGAATGTAGCCGTCAATATCCGGTCATTGTAAGGTTCCTAGGATATGAGACTGCTTCGTGCTGCTGGAGTTAGTCAGTCCTACTCCGGACTTCCGTCCGCTCCCAGCTGGTCTACCAGAGTAGAGCATGACAGTGTTTCTTGTTGAAGAGTGGTGTTCCCCGACATCGGTACCATCTTACTTTGCTCAGCCCCAAGATGTCTATATTATATCGCGTGATCTGGCGTTTTGAGAAAATATTGTACAATCATTCCACAATAAAGTTATAAGGCAATCGCGATTGGTCCCTGGTATATTAAGTATTTCACTTACCCACGAACAAAAAAATTCACTGCAACCAAATACAAATACAAATTTTCAAACTTACACTTGCTTTTGCTAAGACTCAGTAAATTAGTTCAACATATTTTAATGCCTGGCAACAGTTTCAACCAGTAATTTAGTAAAATTTTCCCAAACTTTATTTCAGGTTAATTAGAAGCTGACCGGTGATCAACCGAAATCGAGTTGCCTTTTACCATACTGTTTTCGTTTACTCCTAGACCACATACGAAATCACCTGAAGGCACTTAAAGTTCTTCTATTCGGTACGTCTAGTGCAACAACACTCTTATTCGTCTCAAAGTTTCTCCACAGAAAAGTGGAATACGTTTAGCCCATAGACACTTTCCATATCACAATCTTGCTGGACAAAGCACACTACTCTAACCAACACCTTCCTCCATCAGTCATCACTTAACCAAGTTTTTCAAACATAGGATAGTAGACGTGTCACCACATGTACACTCAGCCTTTTTGAGAAAATCAGAAAGGAATAGGGCATGGAAAAAAAAGAGTCTACACCATAACCCAACTATGTCACTTTATACGGCACTTAAAGCACTCCGACCTCACCACACAACTCATCATTTTTTATTCCCCTCCAGCAGCCTGGTCGTCCCTTCCAGGGGGAATTCCGTAAACAGCAGCAAGTGTGTATTTAAATTAGCATAAAAGGAATGTTAGGCTAACTTTTGCACTCCTTTGAGGGGCAGGGGTGTAGGACATGAAGTATTTTCATCATCAATGGACGTCCAAAACCAAACTAAAGCGTCAAGCAGTACTGCTGGGAATAAAAACCTCCCTTCGAATGAAGGATTCAAAACCGAATATAATCCTCTGGTAAGTGAGCCAATAAATACAATAGGATGAGACAGGTACTAGAATGTCGAGATTCATCTGATGCTGGGGACTGTAATGTACACTCAGTGACAGATAAATTTACGACGTATTGAATTATTTATTACGCTTAGTACTCGTATGACTAAAATTTAGATTCACATGAGATTTTTTTTATCTTGGTTAGCAGTGGCATAGAAAAGATAATTATTTATTTATCGTATGAGGCATACGAGTAGATTGACCAACTTGCATATGTAGACAGTTCTTCATTTTTGCTTGCTCTTGGCAAGTATCTATGCAGATGAACCGTATCATTTACGTACTTAATGCACTGAAAAACTTCGCTTCCACTATGGGACAAAATGATAAGAAACCTCCGCAAATTCTTAAGAAAAAAAAAAGTATGCATAACAAGTGCCAAATCTGATTGGATCATTAGGTAACATGATGTGGTGCCATGGTATAGTGGTAACATCGTTGCTTGTCACGCTCCAGGTTCACGGTTCAAATCCTGACGTCAAGAATCATCTATTTATTTCACATGAAATACTGCGAAGGCATAACACTGGCAGTATATTGGTCATATGGCTGAAAATGCAACTAGATCATGATGATGACATCAAAATATACTGTGAATCATGAGCAACGACAATAACTGCAAAACAAAAATGCTCCCCAGTTATCTGGACGCCACCTTTGAAGCTTACTGAAACTTGATACATCTTTTTTCTCTCTGTCTCTTCCCAAAAATAAAACGCTAGTGTCCTGAAATAGTAAAAGGGTATATATCCCCTTTAGCGCGCACAAATTATACAAAAAAAAAAAGTATTTAAACAGCACTGCTATGAAATAAAGGGTCTTTAATTAAGCGCTTCTTATCTTTAAATTCAAATAAACAAAGTGTGTGTGAGGTATCATCGACATTTTTTATTCGTTTAAAAGGCCTATCGATGCTATTATGTATGGAATATAACATCGTTCAAATGTCCGCCGCGGTTTCTCTGGGTGGAGCGCATCCGAAATGTCCAATTTTCCATTACTCTGGCGCATAAATCAGGCTGAATTTGACCGATGGCATGGGTTATGTTGGCTTTGAGGGCCGCTGTGGTTTGTGGCTTATTCGCATAGACCTGCGACTTCAGAAAACCCCACAAGAAAAAGTCTAACGGGGTCAAATCGCACGATCTCGGTGGCCAGTTCACATCACCTCCACGTGAAATGACCGTACCCTCGAATCGCTCGTGCAGAATTTCCAATGTGGCGTGAGCTGTGTGGCACGTAGCGCCTTCCTGTTGAAACCACATGTCGTTGGTGTCCATATGATCCAATTCAGGTCAAAAGAAGTTGGTAATCATGGATCTATAGCGCTCGCCGTTGACGGTGATGGCCTGGCCAACGTCGTTCTCAAAGAAATATGGACCGATGATGCCGCCAGCCTAAAATCCACACCAAACAGTGACTTTTTCGGGATGCATTGGACGCTCTTGACTCTCATGTGGATTGGTATCGTCCCAAATTCGACAATTTTGATTGTCCACGTACCCATTCATCCAGAAATGGGCCTCATCGCTGAAGATAATTTTTGGATGAAAATTAGGGTCAGTTTTCAACTGCTCCAGAGCCTATTCAGCGAACACACGTCTTGTCTATGGTCGTTTACCTTCAGCTCCTGGTCAGTTGAATTCTGTATGGGTGCAGGCCCAAGTCACTATGCAAAATTTGCCAAGTTGTGGTCTGCGAAAGGCCGAGTTCTTGTGAGAAACGCGAAACCGACTGCCTCGGTTTCTCCTGCACACTCTCACGGACAGCGGCGATGTTTTCGGCAGATCTTGCGTTTCGTCGACGTACGAGTGTTGGTTGATCGTTTACTGAACCAGTAGACTCAAATTTATCCACCACACTGCGAATAGTCCTCTCGGAAGGACGATTATGGCGACCGTAAAATGGGCGAAGCGCGCGGAACGTGGCCCGAACAGAACACCCATTTGGATAAGACAATTTTATTATTTGCACGTGTTGTTGAACGCTACTCGTATATCCATCCATGGTGATTTGGCAAAACAAACTGAATAAATGACAGCCAATTTGACAGATGTAACTTCAACAATATGGCCGCTACCGCTGTCAAAATTCTGAAGTCCCTGTAATTGCTGGAAAAACCTTTAAATTTCTTTTTTCGAGGGAATAACCGAATACTGGGTGACAAAACGATAGGACAGGTGGATTTTAAAATTTAATGACAACATGAAAATTTACATATTTTATTTTATTAGTAATGCGTGCTAGATCCTCCGTTTTCTATAACTTCTAACATTCGCTTTGGCATACTTTTTTAATAACTTTTTAACATATTTTTGATCCATACTGTCGCATTCTGTACTAATAGATCCTTTTAATTCCACAATGTTGTTGTACTGCTGTGCCTCTGCATAAATTGCTCGGTCAAGATCTCCCCACATGTTCTCAGTTACGTATATATTCAAGTCATATGATCTTGCTGGCCAGTTAAGAAGAAAAATATTTTTTTTTTTTAATTTTATTAAGAAATGATGGTAGAGCACAATCAAAAAAATAACGTTTTACAACGAAAGAGTAGCTGCGGTTCAGTTAAAAGTAGAAGCTCTAAGTCTTCTATTATCCAAATTTAGGGTTGGGGTCAAAATTCCGAAAACTGAAATCCCGAAAATCCAAAATCCCGAAAAACCAAAATCCTGAAAGTCCAAAATCTTGAAAGGCCAAAATCCCGAAAAAAAATCCCGAAAAATTATATAAAATTAAAATTTGTCAAATGTTCAAATATATATATTAAATCCACAATGCATAAACAGTAGAATATGTATGGAGGACATGCTGCCTCCCTGCAACCCCCCTGCTTGGGGTCACTGTAGGATTTGGAGTGGGTGCGAGGTGTTCACTTTCATTTTCGGGAATTTGACCTTTCGGGATTGTGGGTTTTCGGGATTGTGGATTTTCAGAATTTTGAGTTTTCTGGATTATGTTTTTCGGGATTCTGTCCGACTCCCTCAAATTTATGCTCCAATAGAGCCAGCATCGGCTGAAATGATAGAAAAATTGTGTATGAATGTTGAATCGGCATATATCGTTTATAGAGTTGAATTCATTTTTATTATGGGTGATTTAAATGCAAAAGTAGGCTCAAAAAAGGAAGACGAAGATTTAATAAAGGGAAGTTATGGCTATGGTGAAATAAACGAAAGAAGCGAAAGAGTGATTATGTTGTTATGGCAACATAAACTGTGTATTGGAAACACACTTTTTTGTCAATAAAAAAATAACAATAAATGACCCTGGAAATCACCAAATGGCCTAGTAAAAAATGAGATAGATTTCATGACAGTAAATAAAAAGCAAATTTTTCAAAACGTATCGGTCATTAACAACTTCGACTTTGATAGTGATCACAGATTAGTAAGAGGTGCATCTACAAACAAACTTACCTTTCCCCTCCTAAAACTGCAAAATAAAATAAAAGCAAAATGCAATCGATTAATGTTAATGCATTTTTTGATAGCTACAGTTTTTTGATAGATATGATACGAGGGCAAGGAGAGAAGTTCTCGACCTGACAATGAAAGACTGCGATTTTCAGTTAAAAAATGATTTTATTTTTCTACATAATCTCAATTGACTTCAACACACTTGGTCTAGCGTTTCTCCAACATCAGTATTCCTTCTCGGAAGTGAGAGTCTGGAAGGCTGTGAAAATATTTATCTACGGCCCTCTCAACTTCTGCATTGGAACGAAAAACACGCAAGACGTCTACTGCAAAAATTTGTGTAAAGAAACTACTTTAGAGAACAAGTTCAAACTTGTCATACGAACTAATGGGAAGTGCACCAAGCAGGAAACATAAATTTTTGCTGATTGGAACGCCATCTCTGCGTCAGGCCGAGAATTTTTCACCTTGCACTCGTAGTTTGGCGTATCAGCTTTGAATTGTGAAGCAGGTGTAAAAAAATTAACAGAAGACTTCCTGGTTTCGGATCACTTCGTCACTGAGGCCAATCAAGTGCTGGTGTTTTCGCATTTGTGTGATCCAGTTGTTTTTTGGTCTGCCTTTTTTGCGCGATTGTGTAGGAACTTTGATTGACATTGCCTTTTTGACGGGGTTCGAAGGATCTCTCCTTCGAGCATGACAATACCAGCTTGTGATGGGTTCTTTTACATGAAGGCTTCCTCGACTCTTCGAAGTTCTTATTCTATCAAGCTGTGTTACTCCTGCTGTCATGCGAAACATCTTTATCTGTCCTCATACTTTTTGAACATTGTCCAGCATTGTGAACCGTATTTGAGCACCGGACATACAATTGCGGTTTAAAGCCTTCCTTTCAGCTTAGGGGATATTTTCAGGTCACAACGGACATTTTCCCGCCACTTTATCCGCCCTACGCTTACGCGATGATTGATGTCTTTATCACAAGTTACTTCGCTATTGATCATAGATCCTAGATATTTGAACTTCTCGCACTTGGGAAGCACTTTTCCATTCAAGTAAATGTCTGGAATAGGCTGGTGTGGATCAGACAATGGGCAGCACAGATACTCTGTCTTTTTTGAATTAATACGATTTCCATTTCTCTCTAAAACTTCCACCCATATATCAAGTTCTCGGTGCAGTGACGTTTGATCTTCACTTATGACAGCTCCATGATCAGCAAAGAATAACTGATGCACTTTGGGGTTCGTCACTTTTCCTTCAAGCAGATAATCAAGGACTGCAATAAATAGCAAAGGACTGAGGACGCTTCCCTGGTGTACACCGACTTTGATTGGCACACCGACAGAAGTAGAAAACTATTTGCATAAAGATGTTCATCCGGAAACCTTTAGGATTGTTTTACGAAAATACAATTTCCATGGAAGAGTCGCCCGAAAGAAGCCGTATATCAGCAAGCAGAATCGAATAAAACCGAAGGAATTTGTTAAACGCCATCAAAGCAAGGATTTTTCGTTTTGGAAATGTGTTTTGTTCTCAGACGAGTAAATTCAATTTATTTCGATCTGATGGACAGACATATGTATGTATGGAGAAAACCAAACGAAGAACTCAGAGAGTGGAGTTTGCTACCAACTGTGAGGCATGGGGGTGCCTCAGTTGTGGTTTGGGGTTGTACGTCCGCGGCCGGGTCAGGAAATCTCGTTTTTATTAATGGAAACATGGACCAGCATAAATATATACAATTTTTAAAAAATATTTTGAACCAAAGTGCTAGAAAATTGGGAATTAGGGATAAATACTATTTTTATCTGGATAACGACTCCGAACACAAAGCTCATAGTACTCGTTTGTGGCTGCTATATAACCATCCAAATTTACTAGAAACCCCTCCACAATCACGTAATAGAACACGTGTGGAGCTATTTCAAGATTCAGCTGAAGAACTACACCATTTCAAGCAAAATGGACTTAGAGCTTGCTTTAAAATGTGAAGGGGACAAAATTGGTCCAATCAATGCAAAAGAGGTTGGATGCGGTGAAAAAGAGCAAAGGCCTACCTTCTATATATTAATTTATTTTTTGTTTTTTTCTTAATTGTATAGTGTCCGATTTCTTTTTTTTTTTTTTTTTTGAGGTAAAACTTGATGGTTTTTTTTTTACATTAATTTCTAAACAAACATGTTAGTGTGGATTGAAATTTTTTTGTTGCGTATTCCGAGCCTATAATATAAGCTTCAAAAATACGCATGCATTATATGCATTAACATTAATCGATTGAGTTTTGTTCTTATTTTATTTTGCGATTTAAGGAGGGGAAAGGTAAGTGTCCGATTTCTTTTTTGACCAACTGTATATAAAATATTGGGTAATTTAGATAACATTTATAACATTCAGTCCATTGCAGTTGTCCTCTGTAGTCTTCTCGGCTCAGCGGGTGTATTTAACATTTGTTGGATTTGTCTATTTTGATGCTGAGGAAGGCATTGAAAATGTTTCGTTGCGTTATCTATGTATTGTCCTTTGTTGTACTGTTTTTAAACTCAAGTCCATGTTAATGTTTACGTTTCGTATGTACCACGGCGTATTTAGTATGCAAAGCAGTGTTTCGTTTTGGAACCTTTGTATATGAACAATATTACTTTTCTTTATACAGGCCCAAAGCTAAATGCCGTACGTCCAGATTGGTTTGAAAACTTAAAGGCAGTTTGTTGTAAACTGATAACTCCGACCTCCTCCAATTAGCCAATAAATTTTTCTAGATCTTAGATTTAGCTCATCTTTTTTTTCTAGAGGTGTACTTTCTATTTGATGTTAGCATAGAGAACTCTATTTAAGTTAATAAATATGAGAGTAAAATCTATTCTTAACTTTGTGAAGTTTATTTAAATTGATTTAGATTCATTGAGTTTGAATATCCATTTTTTTGTCAACTTGTCTATTTCATTTGTAGATTCTTGGAGTTTTTCAGCTGCCTCTATGGAGCTTCTACCGATCGATAAGATTGCCGTATCGTCTGCAAAAGTAGCTATACTTGCACCGGGTGGTGTTGGGAGATCGCTCGTATAAAGCAAATGTAATATCGACAAAATACTACTTTGGAGAACACCTGCTTTTATTTTATGTAATTGAGAATACTCGTTTTCATATTTTATACGATTGTCTCTCAGATAAATGCGACTTTAGTATGCGGTAAAATTGCTTTGGTAAGAGTCTTTGTAGTTTGCTTAAAAGCCCTGGTACCACACCTTGCTAAATGCCTGCGCAACTTCCAGGAATACCAAAAATACTAGATGAAGAGAAAATAAGTTCATACCTTGAAACGAAATCAATAAAAAAATTTCATACACAAGTTAACGCAGGAAAAGAATGGATACTAAAATTAACAGAGAAAATAAAAAGCGTGCAAAGGGACAAGTGATAAACAGTACAGCCACTGAATTTTTTGAAACACGGTATACTTCAAAACTAAACCAGACACAGCAACAAAACGAAGCAGTCAACTTTCGAAGATGAAGAAATTCCAACTCTCCTACCGTCCGAAGTTGAAACTTCTATGAAAGTATTGGCAAGCGGAAAGTCCGCCGGAAATGTTAAAATTGGAATAAGCAAACTAGTCCCAACTCTTACCAACATTTTCAACTGGATTTTTGGACCTCGAACAAGTTCCAACACAATGTGATATTACTACACAAAAAGGGGACATACGAGTAGTCATATATGTATAAGGTGTTTGAAAAATGTATTTTCCGGAGGATCCGAAGAAACTTGGACGAACAACAACCAACAGCACTACAACCCATCCACAATACATACAGTCAACCAAATAATAAAGGATTTTTCAATAGGGACATAACAATTTTGTGTTTTAATACAAACGTACCCTTAAACTTTTCTATGATCTGTCAATGTCAAAACGTCAGCCAAGATTTACGTTTATGTCATGGTGAAGTTCATGAACGAGCAAAGTTTGAAAATTGTCAACTTTAAGAGCGCTTACTCCAATTTTCGGTCGTAGCAACCGTCCCACCAGACAGGCTGTGCGTGTCAACATATTCACTATTGAATGCAAATAGACTATGTGCTTAAGGTGTTAAGTATGCAGACTACCGACCCTACAAGCTATACGTCGTAAAACTGGATGGTTCAATGATTGGCTGAAACTTGCTCGCGTATGTGGGATTGAATTGCAATTCGACGGTAGTAGGAGTTGGAAGCCTCGACTTTACCAGCTCATCGGAAAGACGGATAAACAGGCAAGAACAGGATTTCTAGAGGAAACATCGATATACTGCTAGTTCCTACACAACGTGCAGCAAAACAATTATCATAGGGATGAGTACAGCATTGGCGAAATAGCGATGATCTTTAAACTTAGCGATGAACTTCTAAGCTCGTAAACCAAGATTTTTCCGCAAAATCTTCTATAAAGTGAATGGACACAGCTCCAATTGCCGTGCACGATGGCTAATCGACTCATTCGGGTCCTCCTCAGTACTACGCCCCACAGCAGCAACAGCTTCTTCGGTGTGCACTGTATGACGTCTCTGCGGAAGCGTATTATGAATTAGAGTATGCATGGTGCGAAAACGATCCATGGTTATTCGAATTACTTGCTCGGATAGACGTTTATATCGACCGTAAAACGGATGCAGTGAAGGGTGAGTTTAGCGAACTGAACCATGATTTTCGAAATAAATTTGCACAATTTGCAAGCGTTGTTCTGGCGTAGGTATATTCTTATAAAAGGGCAAACCAAACTGAGGTTAAATCTGCTATCAGCTGTTATGAATGTGAATGGCTGTCGCTGGAGAAAGTATTGCCATTTCGACAAACAAACCTCTATAAAAAAAAAACACCCTTAGCATACATACATACGTACAGACAGACAGATAGAGGAAATTGACAGACCCACTTTTACCCTATAGGTAGCTGTAAGTAAAGATAAGGAAGGAACTCTTATTGTGTTATAGTGAGGGTCAGCTAACTGTCCGTCTGTCTGTCGACAGCCTCGTAACTTTTGAATTGCTTGACATAGAAACTTGACGAGGTAACCGCCAATTTTAATGCGAAGTAAAATTGTGGAAAAAATTAAAGAACAATAAAGTTTTGGACGTCGTCAGAGTGGCAGTCGGCAAATTTATTTTTCTTCAAAAATTTCTTCACCTATGTCGTCGTACACCTACTTAATCATTTATATTTCTCTCCAGTTTTATTTGTTGACACTTAGGCCCTTCAACTTTTTCTGATCTTCAATTTTCGTCGCTGAGTGTACTTATGTTAAAGTTTGTCGCCTATTTTACTGTCAGCTTTATAATTTTATTTTGTAAACTATGCCAATGTAGGTATATGGGATATCTCGTAAGCACTCCATAGGAAATGCAATAGACTGGGAAATCGCCCAGTCAACTCAACGACTGTGATGCTCCGATGAGGGTAAAAACTTTTCCATCTGGTTAAACTTCTGAGGTTTTTCTTTAGAATCTTTGAGGAGGGTAACCGTCGGCATCGAAATACATATCTCTCCCAGACAAAAAATCACATAGAACTTGACCAATTGAGACAAACCGCACAACTAGGCAATTGTGTGTCTCTCCCGTCCTTGATAGGGGCGGGCCGAAGGAAGAGAAGGAAAGAAAAAAAAGAAAATGTTCATAGTAAACATTTAGGTTGAAGGATATTTGTTGAGATTGCGGTTGTTACTGTGTCCCACAACTTTTCCATGTTCATTTAAGTTAAACTTTCAGTTTTTTTTTTTTTTTGTTCGTCCCACTACCCTGTCAATGCAAATGGAGTAAACTGTTTGGAAAAATTGTTGGGAAGAAAAAAAAAATGAAGAAGAGAAAATTAAGTCCAAGTTCTGTTTTGCCTAGAGAATGATATATAGTGAGCAAAACTTTTGACAACCATTTCGCTTTTTTTTTGCGGTTCCCTGGTAAATTAAAACATTAAGGACGAAGTAGGTAGGTCCAGGGTTTTTATTTGTGTGACATTTGCTACCAATCTAATCATGGAACAAGGCGACGACAAGTGTCATTGAAAAGTTTGAGATTAATCTATTTGAATGTTTGCAGTTAGTTTGTCGTAGTTTTGGGAGCGATAAAGCTCGTCGTCAGTTGTTAGGATGTCAGTTAACTCGAGATGATTTGTATGGTGAAATAGTTTATGGCATGATAGCTAGTCAGGACTTTTTTATATTTATTTTTCAATTCTGGTTTATAGCTCCCACGTGTCTGATATATGGGTCGCCTTGATTTGCTTATTCTTGTAAGTTTTGAGAAACTTTTCATTGAAATATTTTCATGGTGAATTTTGAGTCAACGGTTCATCCACGTTGTGTTAGAAAGGCTTAGATTGACCCTAAATGTGTTTGGTTTTTGAGGCACAGACCAAGCTGGACAGGAAATTGTGATACGAATGCAACAAACGTAAGCTCCAGAATCACAGAGGAGGCTTACAGCACAGATGGTGTTTCGACACTCTCGAATACGAATCTATTAAATATCTTGGACACAAAAAGTGGCACCTAACTGCTTCATCACGCAAATGAAAACAATTTGGAAAGACGTTCAAATGATACCGTTCGGTAAAAAGTCCTTAAGGAACTTTCTTACAGCTCTGATGCTAATGGGGCAACTGGTTGGTAAGCATGGTCTGGCAAACTGCAAGCAATAAATCAAAATGCAAAAATTTTAAACATTTCGACTATTCTTGGAGGATATTTCGGAAATGCCTGCCGTCTATATGAAGTTGTAGCCTCTGACAAGTCGTACATTTTAGAGCCATTCATTGAAGAGCACTGATACAAGAAAGAGTCAACGGCCGCGAAGATCTTGCGATTTCACAGCGTTGGACTTTTTTCTTTGGGGCATATACCAATTCTCCAAGAAAAATTCAAGACCTAAAGAATAACATTCGGCTAGAAATTGAGGCCGTTGATTTACTTTTATTGAGAAAAGTTTTTCGGATACAGGCCTGCAGACTGAGTCGTGGTGGTCATATGAATGATATTGAGCCGTATTCATAAAGAAAAGGATATGCTTATACTTGCAAAATATGAAGGAAATCCTTCTGCTTGTATTCATAATAATTTCGAGCAGAACCTTATACTTTTCGAGTAAAAGCATATCCTTTTATTCGCATAAAAGTAAATGGCTATGCATAAACTTGGCCTTTTACTTTAAATAAAAAGCAAATCCTTCAAAAAGTCTGAGTAAGGTCAGTAGCAGACTCATCTCGGTAGTAAACGGTTGTGTTATCCGATTTTCAGAGCGATGGCAGATGTTGTGCATGTGAGGGATGCTAAATATTAAAAGCCCCTCTTATCTACACTTGTTCGTGATTTTAAAGATTTATATCGTTTTGAAGAGAGAAATTTACAGTGGCTCACGGACAGATTTTTTAAGAAACTCGTAGAGGTGCCTTGTCAACTGCCCATAGAATAAAGGTATGTTTGCGATATCTCAGTGATCCTGGATATCAGAAAGGTATCGGTGAAGAACTTGGTGTTAGTCAAGCTACGGTATCTCGGACTGTGAATGCAGTAGTTGACAGCATAGTTGCACATGCAACTGATTGGATCATGTTTCCAATTATCAATAGTGAAATAACGGAAGCAAAAGAGTTGTGGCAAAGAAAGTTTAAGTTTCCGACAGCTATTGGTATAATCGATTGTACCCACTTAGGGATACTGAAACCAAAACTCTATGCAGATGAGTACATTAATCGAAAAGGTAAACCTACTCTGAATGTTCAAGCCACTTGTGGTGCCAAAGAAATGTTTACTAGTGTTGATGTCAGTTGGCCTGGATCCGTACATGACTTGAGAATATGGAAAAATTCACAAGTGTGTCTGAAATTAAGAAATCAAAACAATGTTGTGCTCATTGGTGACATCGGATATAGGATAGAACCATTCCTAAAGACTCCATATGAAAATCCTACTTCTGGTGCGGAAGAAAAATATAATAAGCTTTTGAAAAAAGAAGGAGAACGATGTTTTGGACAACTAAAATGCCGGTTTCCTATCTTACACTAGGTGGAAAGCGGGAGACTTGAACCACACTCAAACTCCACACTGATCCTTCGAGTGTTAGTGCATACGATGGCGAGAGTGATCCGCTACCTGTTAACAAAAGGGATTTGAAATCATCAGTTGTGTTTGGTTGCTAGACAGAAAAAGGAGATTTTGTGCTTCAAAAGTACAAAAAAAAGTTTGTGATTTACTGCATAAAATTTGTCCACAGCACGGTAAGTACAAAAATTAAGGCTCATGTTGTGCTTTTAGTGTTCTTTTTTCATAGTGCCAGTGCAATATGCTTTCTGCATTTACGTTAAAAAGTTATTAATTGTTTTGTGGGAGGGAGACTTGAGCCACTTTCTGGAGGGAGAGTTAAACAGTGGTTCAAGTCTCCCTCTGCTTTGATTGTTTGTTTTCTTTGTAAGGTTCGATTTGAATGTTGCGTCATTTAATCTTTTTTTTCAGATCAAAATGCCTTTTGTATATAAAGCAAAAGATGGAACTTCAAGAAGGAATGTAACTAAAGAAACACTTGAAGCTGCTTTAAAAGAAGCGAGAGAAGGTAAATCTGTAACAGAAACAGCCGCGAAATACAATGTCAACAGAACGACACTTGGGCGGTACCTATAATGCCAATCGAAGCTTCATCATTTGGAAAACAAGGGAAGCCAATACAGACAGTCACAAGTATTCAATATTGAAGAAGAAAAAGAATTGGTTGACTACTTGCTAACTTGCAGCAAAATGAAGTACGGCCTGACAAAGAAAGCATCTTTGTCGTTTCCCTACCAGTATGCTGAAGCAAATAAGAAAAAGATGCCTTCAAGCTGGTTAGTTGATTCTCAAGCTGTAAGCGATTGATTTCGTGGGTTTTTAAAAAGAAATCCTATAATTAGCTTGCGGGCACCTGAAGCTACAAGAGCAACAAGCTTCAATAAAGAAAGCGTAACCGATTTTTTTTAAAAATTTGAAAGAAGTGCACGAGAAGTATGCCTTCGAAGCTCAAAGCATTTTCAATTGTGATGAGACAGGATGCACAACTGTGCAGAAATGTCCAAAGGTGCTGGATTCGAAAAAAGAACGCCAGGTTGGACAAGTTACGTCAGCAGAAAGTGGCACACTCGTAACCGTCTGCTTTGCAGTGAACGCCATTGGAAACAGTCTGCCTCCATTTTTTATATTTCCAAGGGTGAAATACAACGAGACTTTTGTGACTAATGGGCCTGAAGGATCTGGCGGTGATGCTTATCCAAGTGGGTGGATGACTAGTAATGGATTACTCAAATATTTGAAACACTTAACAAAGTTTTCACACTGCTCCTTAGAGAACCGTGTTTTACTTATTTTAGACAACCACGAAAGTTATATGAGCATCGAAGCCATCAATTTTTCAAAAGCAAATGGAATAACGCTTTTAACATTGCCACCTCATTGCAGCAATAAAATGCAGCCTCTTGATGTAGCTGTATTTTCCTCATTCAAATCACGTTATAACAGTGCAATGAACGATTGGATGTTGTCCAATCCAGGAAAAACCGTTACAATATACAACATTCCAGCATTTGTTAAAGAGTCAGTGCCACTTGCCTTCAACCAAAAGAACATTACCAGGTATTCATCCATACAACTTATTTATTTATTTATTGGGTTTATAACTTAATTCGTGCGGTTTTTTATCAAAATTTGAACGTTTTTTTAAGAAAAACATGTACAATAGTATTATTCAAAGTATTGCCCATCTGAATCTATGACTTTTCCCATCTTTCTGGCAATTTGTGGATCCCATCCCAAAAGAACTGAATGAATCAAGCCAATTTTTGATATTCTGCTCTGATGTGAACCGTATTTCAGTGAGGGAGTTCTGTATCGACCAGAACAAATGGTAGTCAGAAGGGGCAAGGTCTGGGCTATAAGGCGGGTGGGGTAAAACTTCCCATCCACTGTTTTCCAAATAGTTCTTAACCGGAATAGCAACGTGGGGCCGAGCGTTGTCATGATGGAAAATTATTGCCTCGTGTCTGGTCGCATATTCCGGACGTTTTTCGGTTACTGCTCTCTTCAAACGGATTAATTGTGTTCGGTAGCGTTGTCCATTGATGGTTTCACCCGGTTTTAGCAGCTCATAATACAGCACACCCTTCTGATCCCACCAAATACAGAGCATTACCTTTGCGCCATGGATATTCGGCTTTGCCGTTGATTTGGCTGGTTGGCCGGGTTTCACATATGATTTTTTGCGCTTGGGGTTGTCGTAATGGATCCATTTTTCATCACCAGTAACAATCCGATGCAAAAATGACTTCCTTTTGTGGCGTTCCAGCAGCATTTCGGACATGCAAAACCGCCTTTCGACGTCTCTCGGCTTGAGTTCATGTGGAACCCAATTTCCTTGCTTTTGAATATATCCAGCTGCTTTTAAACGTTTTGGAATGGCTGCTTGAGTGACACCCAAAGATTCTGCGAGCTCTTCTTGTGTTTGGCAACAATCTTCATAGAGTAATGCTTCCAGCTCTTCATCTTCAAACTTTTTTGGCTGCCCAGGACGTTCATCGTCTTCCAAGCCAAAATCACCACTTTTAAATCGTGCAAACCACTTTTGGCATGTTCGCTCAGCTAGCGCATGTTCACCATAAACTTCCACCAAAATACGATGACTTTCGGCAGCAGTTTTCTTCATATTAAAGTAATGAAGAAGAACTCCCCGCAAAAACACTTTTTCAGGCACAAAGTTCGACATATTTGAGTGAAAAAAAATTATTGTTGTTTACCCTTCAAATGAATGACATATACTTTATTTATTTATTTATTTAATTTCATCAAACAGAGTACACAATCTCTTACAGACTAATTAGAATTAATAAAGTAATAATAATAATATGGTTCAATATTCAATAATTTAAACAATTCATTAACACTAATTTAAATATTAGTATATTTTTTTTTTTTTTTTTTTTTTTTTTTTTTCAATTCAAATTCATTTTATTTATCAAATTCAGTGTTACATGGTTATCCATTTATCTGCGAAGCCTGAGGGGCTTATCTGCAGAAGATTGCATATCACTTTTTAATAAATGTTTCTTAAGTGAGCTTTAAATTATTTTTACATATTTAATGAAGAACAAAAAAAAAAACAATAATCAAAAATTAAAAGTTAAAATTTAAATAGATGGCTAATTATAGGAAACAAAAAAAAGTTATATTTCAGCAAGAAAAAAATCTTTTAAACGCTTTTTGCGGGTTTTGAAATTTGCAATATTTTTTAAATTTGAGGGAAGCTCATTAAACACTGTTGGAACACTATAGTTTGTTTGTCTTTTGCCGTAGTTGTTGCTGCATAATGGTGTTTGAAGCATACCTCGAACTCGTCTTCTCGTGTTGTATTGATGGTCAACAGGTCTTTTAAGTCGGATGTCATCATAATATTCTAGGCATATCGTCAACTTGAAAATTTGCTTAATGGTCAGTACCTTCAAAGAGTTCTCTCCATATGTGTTTGTTAGATGTCTCCTGTTGATCTTCTTAATAATGGTGTTTTGAAGCTTTTGTAATTTATTAATGTGTGTATTAGATGCATTGCCCCAAGCAAGTATCCCGTATCTCAGTTTTGATTCGACTAGTGCATAGTAGACTTGCTTCTGGACTTGAAGTGTCGAGTAATTTCCCAGATGGTATAGAGCAAACAGCGCCTTTTTAAGATCAAAGCGAAGTTTATCGATGTGTTTGTCCCAAATGAAATGGCTGTCGATGGTAGCTCCTAGGTATTTATAACTTTCGACAAGTTCGATGTTCTGATTCGGCAATGCATTTTGACAGATTATACTTCGAAAGCTAATGCTCTGTTGAGTTAATCTATGATGTGGTCCCCGAATATGCATCATCTTGGTTTTTGATGGGTTCAATATTAGTCCGTTATCGTGACACCATTCTACAGCTTTATCAAACTCATCTTGCATTATTCTCGTAGCCGTATCAAGACATTTATGTTGGACGATTAGCGCCGTGTCATCTGCGAATGCAAAAGGCGTACTGTTTTTGAAAACGCGAAGCAGCTCGTTTGTAAAAAGGATGAACAATAATGGTCCCAGTTTTGATCCCTGTGGAACTCCGAAAAGAACCGGTGTATGATTGCTGAAACTGTCTCCCACCTTCACTCGAAAAGATCTTTCACTTAGATAGTCTTGCAACCAGTCAGCCAGTGTGCCTCGAATCCCTAATCTTTTTAACGCCGTTATTAACTTTTTATGGTTCAGAGTATCAAATGCTTTACTGAAGTCCATGAATAAAACAAGAACATGGTGGTTTTTACTCAAGCTCCCATTGATAATATCTGCAAATTCACCCATGAGTTTTCCCGTACTTTTGTTTTTTTGAAAGCCGAATTGTTTTTCGTGGATAAGGAAATGATTTTCTACAAAGTTTTGGAGTCGTCTTGTTATAACTTCTTCCATACACTTCTCAATTGCCGGCAAGATTGATATTGGTCTGTAATTGGCTAACAAATTTTTAGTTCCTCCTTTATAGATAGGGCGCACAATTGCAGTCTTCAGTATTCGAGGAATTTTAGATTGATTCAAGCTAAGGTTTATAAGCCTTGAGATTATCGGAGCAAAAATAACAGCATTGTTTTTGATATCACGCACTCTGATACCATCGATACCCGCTGATTTATTTTCATCCATTTGTTTTAATACATCATGAACTTCTTCAGTGTTTGTTTCTAAGATGAATATTGTATTGGGTAATACGGAGTTGATATGGTGGGATATATTTGTATTGCAGCTGTGAACTATCTGCAGGACTTGATCCGAAAAGTTTTCAGCGCATTTCTTTGATAAGGTTGTCAGGCACTTCTCTAAAGGAAAGTTTTTGCTGATAACTTCGTCGATATTTTGCTTCTTCCGTCCCATTATTTCATTGACCAGGTTCCATGTTTTCCGAGGATCCGATCTAAGGTTGTTAAATTTATCTCTATAGTAGTTAGACTTCTGTATAAAGATATCCCTGTTCACTTTGTTCCGAAATTGCTTATACTCGGCTTCATAAGTCATGTTCAGCCTGTTATTCTTCCATCTTCGATACAGTTGATCCCTCAGCTTGCATTTTTCACGAATATCAGTGGTAATCCAAGGATTGTGTCTGCATTTCTTGTGCGATATAGTAGACACCGTTGAGTTCGCATAGATGTCTTGCATTGTTGTTAAAAATTTGCCATACATATCGTCAATATCATTTTCATTTAAAAGCACTTGCCAGTCAGTTGAATGTATTCGTTCGTCCACCATCCTATTTCGAATATATGACTTTGGTCTCTCTTGAATGCTAGATAAACTCTGAGTAATGGTTCCATACAAAACAGCATAGTGATCGGAGATTTCACTTTCAATTACGAAGGATAAGATTGGTCTATCTATCATGCTAACCACAATGTGCTGTATCAAGGTTGATGTTCCTCTTTTTAGGTCTACTCTCGTGCTATCCTGGATCACATTCATCAACCCATGTGCAGCTAACATCTCTAGGTAGTCCTTTACATAATTTCGATCAGATCTTCGAATGTCAATATTCATATCTCCTAATATCACGATATCCCTTTTCTTATCTAGTTGTTCAAGTATAAGTCCCATTTCTCTAATAAATCCTTTTATATTTAGTTTAGGCGGCCTATATAATCCATCCACATATTTAGCTTTTTCCCCTTCCAGAATTTTTATTCGAAGACATTCGTAAAACGTACTTTCAACACTCATGCGTTCATATTTTAAATCATTTTTAATGAACATGACAATGCCACCACCTCGGGCATTGAATTTGACTGTGAATTAAATCTCTTACAAACATAATAGAAAAGTACTTACGACGACATTCAAGAGTATTTATATTTATTAAAGAGCACCTGGTTTTATAGGAAGGCATCTCAATTTCCCAATTCAATTGGAAAACCATAAATCTAGTGAAATTTTTTTGTATTCTTTCAATTCTATCTGAATGTAAGACAAAAGACGGATTCCAAATGATACAGCAATATTCTAGATGGGGTCTAACCAGGGTCAGTAAAGTCTTTCGAATTTCTTTTAATGAAACCTAGCATCGAGTTGGCTTTACAAACAATGTAATCGAAATGGTCTTTGAAAGTGAGACAAGGATCAAGTATTACTCCTAAGTCTTTTTTCGAGGTTACTCTATTAAGGAACTTTGATTTAATGGAATATCTATACAAAATAGGGGTAAGAGACCTAGTTAAGGTAAAGCATTGACATTTAGAGATATTTAAGATCAAGTTATTTCGATCACACCATTCATCTACGGCAACGATATCATCTTGAAGAAGGTTGCAATCTTGTTCCGATTTAATTGGACGAAATAACTTGAGGTCATCTGCAAACAGAAGACATTCAGAGTGCTTGATGGCTAGCGGAAGATCATTGATGAAAAGCAAAAACAGCAAGGGGCCGAGGTGACTACCCTGCGGGACACCTGACGTTACTTTTATCGACTTTGACAAACAATCATTAATTTTAACATATTGGACATTAATTTAGTAAGTTGGAATGAAATCCAAAATCAGATAGTTTTTCGATTAGTGTTTTGTGATTGACTATGTCAAAGGCCTTCGCAAAATCAGTAAAGATCACATCCGTTTGCCAATCCTTTTCAAAATTTTTTACAACTGAATTACATAAGATTGCCAAATTAGTGGAAGTAGATCTTCCCTTCATAAAACCGTGTTGATTATTTGATAAAATATTTTTAACAAGAAAAGAAATCTTGTTGCAGATTATCCTTTCAAATAGTTTAGGAATTGATGGGATTTTACAAATAGGTCGATAATTGCAAACATTTTATTTAGATCCAGACTTGTGAATCGGAATAATGGGAGATGTTTTCCAAATATCTAAAAAGAACCCACATTCGATCGACTTGCTAAAAATAAGGTGAAGTGGAATTGATAGAGACTTTGCACAGTTTTTTAATAATATTGGAGCAATACCATCCGGGCCTTCACTATGAATGCTTTTCAGCCCATTTAGAGCATTTTCAACATCTAACTTATCAAAAGGTAAATCGCCAAGATCAATTATGGGCTGATAACTATGCGGGTATGAACTAACAGAGTGGACAGCATCAAGAGAATATACCGATTTAAAATAATCAGCAAAGAAATTGCAGATAGTTTTAGTATCATCAGATGATGAATCTAAAAAATACATAAGACTAGGTAATTCATTTGTATTTCTTTTAGAGTTTATGAAACTCCAGAAATAATTACTATTAGACTTTAACTTACGTTCCGTAGAAATGATGTAAGAACGATACAAAAATTTGTTGAGAGTGTCAAATTCCCGTTGGCAAAGTAGATACCAAGATTTCAACTCCATATTTGCTTTATCATCTCTGAATCGTTTGTATGCCTTATTTTTTTTGTTTTTAAGGTTCGAAAGTCTCCTATTAAACCAGGGTGGGTTGACATTTAACTTTGTTTGTTTTTTTTGAACAAAGCGACTCCTTAAATCAGAGATTATTGAAAACAATATGCCATAAATATCTTCCAAATCGTTGTTATATAAAACAATGTCCCACGATACTGATTCCAACCAATTATTCATTGCATCAAAATCAGCTTTCTTATAATCATAACACAATTTGTAGTTAATATTAGGTTTCTGATAGTGATAAATTGAAAATTCAACTACAATGGCGATGTGGAACAGTGTATTATTAAAAATAGGTAATGTAGCCACATCAATGTTAACAACAAATTCTTTATCGACAAATACAAGATCCAAAATGTTATTGAAATTATTTTTAATGTTATTAACTTGGACCAAATCATATTGACTAAAGAAATCTATGACTTCAACTTCTATATCTTTGTTAACATTGAAGGGTACAAGATAATTAACATCTGTATCAAAATTCCATACAATGTCACCAGTGAACACAACATGTTGAGAAGGGCTAAGATTATCAAATATGAAACGACAATTGTTTAAATGCAAGTTGTAAAGATCAAGAGAGCTATGTGGTGGTAGATAGCTGACAATTAAAAATAACTCGAAGTCAGTTAGAAATGAAATTTTTACAATTAACTGATCCACGTCCAAATTAACTAATTGATGGCAATTCAAGTTGTGTACATGGATATATGCTACGAACTGCAATCAATACTCCCCCGCCTGTAATGTTCAAGCAGCGATCTTTACGGAAGACATTATAGAGAGAACAAATTAAAAATTCTGAAGTGAAATGAGTGTCAGAAAGCCAGGTTTCAGTAAAAATTATAATACTCGGATATCTTCACAACGACGGAATCCCAAAACAAAGTCATTGATCCATTCGCAGTTCCATCTACTTCAAGCATTTTACTGACAAATTTAAGAGCTCCATCGGTTGAAGACCAGATAGTTCTGGATCCAGTCCCAGTTCCATCTACTTCGAGCGGTTTTTCAGCAAATTTAAGGCCATCTTTCGAAAACCAACTTGTTGCGGATATGCTAAAATGCTCACCTATATACTTATCGGCTAGTAAAAGTCCAATGATTAGTCCGGAATCGATTCGTCCCTTCCCTAAAGCTGGCCCAAGGGAAACAACAAGAGGCCGGCAATCAGGAAAAACCAAAATTCTAACAAAAACACCAGAAAAGAATGAAGAACAAAACAATATCGAGCAACAAACAAATAATAAAAAAAGGCACTGAAAAAAAAAAATGCTAATAAAAACGGCAAACACATTCCCAAGAAAAAAAGTCGACTACGACGAGGGATTAAATAGCCCTATGGAACAGGAGGAACTTGATACAACGTGGTTTTGCTTTGTATGCAAAACAGATGATATTGTAATATGCGAGCTACGGCTCGAGTAGATAAAACAATTATTCTGTGAAATTATTTCTTTATTTTCTACTCTATAGAACAATTCAAGTTCACACTATACTATTCTTCGCAAATTCTTTTCTTACAAGGTCTCTTTCCTCTCAAATCACTTTATCTCCTTTCAATTACTTAATTCACAAATTCAAACTAATTACTTTTTCTTGTTTACTCTCAACTTTCAATTTATCACCAAATTACAACTTCGCCCATTATCACTTTTCCAATCTCTTCGCCACGGTTCCAAAACCAACTGTGTTTTTTTTTTTGATCGCCATCTGTCCTTATATAGCAGAAGTTTCTGATAGCCAGAAACTTCTAGCAAATTCTTCGACCACTGGAACAAGAGAAATAATTCTTGCAGTTATAATTCCCTAATATTATCCCTAATATTATCCCTAATATTATTTGTCTCTTTCGTTGACATGAGCTGTGGAGACTTCGTCCCAGACACGAACCTCGAATGAAGGACAGTTTGAACCAAAAATTCTGCCAGAATGGAAAGTCACTTCGGAATTTGCTGCATAGACATAGGCGCGTAGTTATTATTATGCTACACTGCCCCCCTCTTAGACGTGTTCGTCCCGAACAAGTGCATCCTCATTTCGGCCATTGTATCGACTCAGTCGGTCCACATGAACCACTTTCATTTTGGCCCTTGGTCCTCGCTGGATGCGGTAGACAACATCGTTGATGCGGGTTACTATTCTGTAGGGACCTTCCCAGTTCCGCTGTAACTTAGGTGATTTCCCCTTTTGGCGATGGGGATTATACAGCCACACCAGATCTCCTTCCTGGAATCCTGACGTTGTTGCCTTGGCATCATACCTGGTCTTCATGCGGTCGCTCGTCATCTTAATCTGGCTTCTGGTCCTTTGGTGTATGTCCCTAAGCCTTTCCCTAAGGTCCGCCACGTACTCTTCTTCATCTCTGGGCTCATTGGTAGGAGATCCAAATTTCACCTCACTGGGTAAACGAGCTATTCCACCAAATAAGATTTCGAACGGCGTATGTCGAGTAGTGCTATGCACGGCACTTCTATAGGCCATCAAAAACAAGGGAATCTGCCGGTCCCAATCCCGTTGGTAGTCACCTACGACCTTCGAGAGATGTTCGTCCAAAGTCCTATTGAAACGCTCCACCATACCGTCCGACTGTGGATGAAGCGGGGTTGTCCTTGTCTTTTTGATTCCGAGTAGTTGACACATCTCTTGGAAGATTCTTGACTCGAAGTTCCGCCCTTGGTCAGAATGCAATTCCAAGGGCACACCGAATCTGCTAACCCAATTGTAGACGATCTGCTCCGCCACGGTTCTGGCTTCCTGGTTAGGGATCGGAAACGCTTCCGGCCACTTACTGAAGTAGTCCATCACTACGAGTATATACCGATTACCATTGTCGGTTTCCGGAAAGGGCCCTGCGATGTCAATGGCGATTCGTTCGAAAGGTGCTCCCACGTTGTATTGGTGCATCTTACCTCGAGTTTTGATTCTCGGACCCTTGCTAGCTGCACACACGTCGCATTTTCTGCACCAGTCTTCGATATCTTCCTTCGCTTTTAACCAATAAAAACGTTCTCGTACCTTTTCTAGCGTCTTATTCACTCCCAAGTGGCCTCCGGTCGCCCCGCCATGCATTTCCTGTAACACCTCCTTGACCCTCGTCCGCGGTACTACAAGCTGCATTACAAACGATTTTCCGTCGGAGGATTCCCATTTTCTTCTCAGAACACCTTCTTGGACATGGAGGGAGTCCCACTGCGCAAAATATGCCTTTAAGGTCGGGCTTCTGTGAGAGATGTCCTGATGATCCGGTTTCTCCATGTTCTCCTTCCAGGCCAGAATCGGCTCGATATCGGGGTCTTCTTTCTGAGCGTTCCGGATCTCATCTACGCTCCAGCCGGCGATAGGTTCGGCTCTCATTCTTTGGATGGAAACCAGCTCCCGTTCTTCCTGACGCGCACAATGTTTACAATCCGTTCTGCATGGTCTCCGGGACAGTGCATCCGCATTAGAGTGGAGTTTTCCTTTACGATGCTGTATTTCGTAGTCGTAGATTTGCAGCCTTTCGATCCATCTTGCGACCTGACCCTCAGGACTCTTGAACTGTAATAGCCATTTTAATGCTGCATGGTCTGTGCGAAGAACGAACTTCCTCCCGTAGAGGTATTTGTGAAAATGCTTCGTAGCCAAGATCAAAGCTAGAAGTTCCCGCCTTGTCACGCAGTAGTTCCTTTCTGGCTTAGAGAGCACCTTGCTGAAGTACGCAACCACCTTCTCTTGGCCGTCATGCACCTGGGAGAGTACGGCTCCTACCCCGACATTACTAGCATCTGCATCCACAACGAACGTTTCCCCGGGAGTGGGGTAAGCCAGTATCGGGGCATCGCATAGCCGTTGTTTAAGTGCCTTGAAGCTCTTCTCGCACTCAATTGACCATTTGAATTGTTTTCCCTTTTCCGTCAACTGGTGCAGGTTCTTTGCGATCCCGGCAAAATCCTTCACGAACCGTCTGTAGTAGGTGGCTAGGCCCAGGAAGCTCCTTAGTTGGTGTTTGTCTTTGGGGACTGGCCAGTTTTTCACCGCTTCGACCTTCTCCGGATCGGTTCTCACTCCTTTCGCTGAAATTATGTGTCCCAGGTACTTGACTTCCGCTCTAAACAGGGCGCACTTCTTGGGGTTGAGCTTCAGGTGGGCACTTCGAAGCCTTTGAAACACATCCCTTAGATTGTCTCGGTGTTGCGCAAACGTTTTTCCTACGACGATGACATCATCCAAGTATACCAAACAGGTTTTCCATGTTAACCCTTGCAGGACACATTCCATCAATCGCTCGAAAGTCGCCGGAGCATTGCACAGCCCGAATGGCATTACCGTGAATTGCCATAGCCCATTTCCTGCGGTGAAGGCGGTTTTCTCCCGGTCTTCTGGATGGATCTGTACCTGCCAGTAGCCACTCTTCAAGTCGAGAGTGGAAAACCATCGGGCTCCTGATAGTGTGTCTAGCGTGTCGTCAATCCGTGGCAGAGGGTAGCTGTCTTTCTTGGTGACGTAATTGAGCTGCCGATAGTCCACGCAGAACCGCGTGCTGCCATCTTTCTTCTTAACCAGTACAACCGGTGATGCCCACGGACTTTTGGAACTTTCAATCAGACCTTCTTTCTCCATTGCCGACACCATCTCTGCAACTTCTGTCTGCTTTGCCAATGGAAGGCGCCTAGCAGGCTGACGAATTGGTCTAGTATCACCAGTGTCTATTCGATGTTGTACCAGGTGTGTTCGGCCGTATTCTCCGTCCTGTGAGGCAAATACATCAGCGTACTCATTGATAAGATTCTCTGCCATAGTTCGCTGCTCCTGATTCAGCTCACTGGACTGGAGAATCGTCTCTCTCGCTTCCGCTGTCCAAGGTGATGGGAGAAGTTTTGGAGCATCACGTTCAGATATTGTTGCGACGGCGGTAATCGGCGTGCATTTTCCAGTCACCTCCCCTCGCCTTAGTTTGACAGTGTGTGGTCTTGCGTTCAAAACCCTCACTGGAACCATGGTGTTCTTTGGTTCGACTAACGTCTTTCCCACGATGTAGTCTTGAGAATTCTTCTCTGGGTCTGGTTCTACTATGTAGAATCGGTGGCTCCCAAGATCACCTTCCAGCTTCGTCCAAATGATTGTCTCTGAAGACGGCGGCAAAACTTCGTCTTTGCTGATGACTGTCCTGAGAGTTACGGCATTCTCATTTCCGTACACCATCGGAATCTCCACATTTCGATACCTCAGTACTTGCATCCCGATGTCCAAGATTACTTCATTTGCTTTCATGAAGTCTACTCCGATGATGCACTCGTCGCATATATCTGCCACCAGAAACGCATGGGAGAACGTCAGTCCTGCCAGAGTAATCGTAAGACGAACTTCTCCAAATACCTTCGCCATTTCCCCTGTTGCAGTCTTCAGGCAGTAGCTGTTGGTGTTGTGCAGCCAGGAGCTTTTGACGATATCTCTTCTTACAATGGAGGCAGTGGCACCTGTGTCGATGGTGGCTACGCACTTCTTCTCGTTGATTAGTGCCTCCACTGTCAGGCTCTTGTTACCCCGTTTGGTTTGCGAAACTTGAATGGTGGTCCTGGGGGCCTCGATTCCAGTAACCAACTTCTGCCCCGCGAAGTTGGTCCTTACGCATTTCCCGACTGCTGGTTTTGCGAAGTCTGACTGACAGGATGGATGTTATCACCGCCAGATGCTTCCTCTCTGCTTCTCCTACTTCCGCAATGTGAACAATTTCCTCGTCTAGGTGCACTTCTGCACTGCCGTTGTAGGTGTCCCGTTTGGTTGCAATTCCAGCAACGGATTTGACTTCCGCGAGCTCTGTCTTCATCCATGACGGCTGTTCTCTGGCATGAGCATTCCACGACGGACATTTCCCTGACACGGTGTATTCCCTGGTATGCTTGGTCCGCAGCCTTCATTGACAAAGCGAATGCCAATGCCTCGGGGAGTGTTCGCTTTTCAGCCATCCTTACAGCCATTTGCAGTTGTCTGTCCTCTATGGCCTGAATAAAAGCTTCCACCGCCATTTCGTTGATAAGCTCCTCACCGGCTTTAGGGTATGAAAGATGGGCTAGTCGCTCTATATCTGCTTGCAACTGTTGGAGCGTTTCCCCCCTTTTCTGGACTCGACTACGCAGCTGAACCCTGTACACCTGCTGCATGTGTTCATCCCCAAACCGCATCTCGATAGCCTGAACCAGAGAGTCGTAGTTCTGCTGTTTATCTTCCGGGATGGTCTGCAAGAGCTCCGCAGCTGGACCCCTCAGTGCAAGTGTGAGTGCAATGGACTTCTCTTCATCGTCCCAGCTATTGGTCATTGCGGCCGCTTCGAATTGCCTTTTATAAATTGGCCATGATGTTTGACCATCGAAGATAGGAGGCTGCATCTCCTTTCTTCTCAGACCGTCAGTGGAATATTCCCGTGCTTTCTGTCTCTTCACGTTGCTGAGCTCCTTAGCAAGATTTTCGACTTGCTTTCCTACTATCTCGAATTGCGTATCCACTTTTTCAAACTGAGTCTCTATCTTCCCGAACTGAGTTTCATGTTTCTCAAAATTTTCATCGAATCTAATTTCGACTTTTTCGAGTTGCATCTCGACCTTCTCGATTTTTTCTTCGATCACTTCGAATTTGGATTCCAAGTTCTTGTTTTGCTCATCAAGTTTACTTTCGAGAGCATCTAGAGAATTCTTTTGTTCGTCCATTGCTTTCTTTTGTTCGTCCATTGCTTTCTTTTGTTCGTCCAGCTTAAGTTCTAGAGAATTCCTTTGGTCGCCCATTGCTTTCTTTTGTTCGTCCATCGCTTTCTTTTGTTCATCCAGCTTAAGTTCTAGAGAATTCTTTTGTTCATCCAGCTTAAGTTCTAGAGAATTCTTTTGGTCATCGAGCTTATGACTTTGATCTTCTATTGCTTTCTTTTGTTCGTCCATGACTAACTTAAGTTGCAGGAGCAGACTTGTTATACCCGGGTCGGCTACTGTACTTGCTGGTTCCTCTTCCACGTCAAACTCTATGTCATGCGGATTTTCACCTTCCTGCGTTACTGCTTCTTCCAGACGAATCAGTAGGGCATCTTTTCCCCCAGTTGTGTCGAGGTTCCGCTTACTGAGTTCTGCCTTTAGTTGAGTTATAGTTAGTTTTCCCAATTTGCGACCCATTTTGCGCAACTAATTAACTCAACACAGAAATCGTTTTTTTTTTTTTTTTGTGCAATTTCACACCACGGAAATAGTTATTCACAGAATAAGTTTTATCCCGCTTCTGACACCAATGTAATATGCGAGCTACGGCTCGAGTAGATAAAACAATTATTCTGTGAAATTATTTCTTTATTTTCTACTCTATAGAACAATTCAAGTTCACACTATACTATTCTTCGCAAATTCTTTTCTTACAAGGTCTCTTTCCTCTCAAATCACTTTATCTCCTTTCAATTACTTAATTCACAAATTCAAACTAATTACTTTTTCTTGTTTACTCTCAACTTTCAATTTATCACCAAATTACAACTTCGCCCATTATCACTTTTCCAATCTCTTCGCCACGGTTCCAAAACCAACTGTGTTTTTTTTTTTGATCGCCATCTGTCCTTATATAGCAGAAGTTTCTGATAGCCAGAAACTTCTAGCAAATTCTTCGACCACTGGAACAAGAGAAATAATTCTTGCAGTTATAATTCCCTAATATTATCCCTAATATTATTTGTCTCTTTCGTTGACATGAGCTGTGGAGACTTCGTCCCAGACACGAACCTCGAATGAAGGACAGTTTGAACCAAAAATTCTGCCAGAATGGAAAGTCACTTCGGAATTTGCTGCATAGACATAGGCGCGTAGTTATTATTATGCTACAATATGATAGATTTGCGACTTTGCGCTTCTTGTAACAAATATGTGCACGAGATGTGTGTTGGACTAACCAAGAACGATAATGAGACATTTATCTGCCCAATTGTGACGAAAACTAGTCGGCAACTAGTCGTAAGCCTTATAGCCTTAAGACGCTTTAAATGTTATTTATTAATTTTTTGTAATGAAGTTATTTTTAAGTTTCTCTCTTAAATTATTATTTTTTTTTTTTTCGTTAATTTTGTGAAGTATTTTTGTTTGTTTTTTTTTATACTTTGCACGTGTATTCATAATTTATAGAACACGTGTGTTTTTGTGGAAAGGAAGAGACAGAGAGAAAGACAGAGTGGTGTGGTTTGAAACTCAGGTGGTATTAAGTTTCTGTAAACTCCAAGGGTGGCTGTCCAGATAACTGGGGAGTTTTTTGTTTTGTTTTCGCTACTATTGTCGTTGCTTATGATTCACAGTATATTTTTTCCGTCATCCTGATGTCATCATCACGGCATTTTGGCCATATGACCACCCTACTGCCAGTGTTATGCCTTCACAGTAGAGTTGTCTTAGCTTTCGCAAGTGAATTAGAATAAAAAAGGTTATTCTTGAAGGAGATACATATAACTTTAAAGTGATTTAACTAACATGCAAGTGAGACTACCAACAAAAAATTTATCAACGATTTAACAAAAAGTGGCTCAAGTCTCCCGCTTTAACCCTACGTTTGTCGGGTGAAATTGGAAAATATACCAAAAATAATAATTGCCTGTGTCGTTCTCCATAATATCGCTAAAACTTTAGGCGATCCTGATTTCGAACTTGTCGAAAAGGCACCAGTAGAAAATCAACCATTTTTGCTGCTAACAAATTTGGTGGGAGATACACCACCACATGCTTCCTCACGAGATACTTTACTGCTTCTTCGTTCATCAGCTGGTTCACTCCCTCTTTGCTGTATAGATTCGTCTTCATGAATACCGACCTGGATGGCACCACCGATTCTCCCAATAGTTGGATTGCTGTCACCTTCCATAGCCTTTAGTAAACGCTTCTCTCAATCCAACAATTTGATCGCTTTATTCCCAGTTTTTTTCAAGTCCGTTTTCTTCTTCAACCTTGTCTTCATATTGTTGATTTTTTTTTAACAAACCTTTAGCATCAACAGGCCTACCAAACGGGGCTGCGTATTTATTGGTGAATGCTCCGATTGCTTCATCCTTCCTTCTTTTTATTTTTGGCACTTGAGATTTTTCCAATATAACGAGATTAGCGGCCACACCCTCTGCTATGAACTGAAGTTCGTTACTAGCATTTGTTTCATTTTCTCTAACTTCTTCACTGCTAGAGTAATTCATATTTAGCGCACTACGAGTATACTCACTAAAAAAAATCTTTCGATGTTATCCGTAAGATAACAGAAGTAGTACTGGGCGAAAAGAAGGAAGGGGAGCCGGCACAACAAAAAAATTAAAAGAAATTCTAACATCTAGCATGTCATTCAGCGTTCTCACGAGTCTACCTTTTACTTGTGCTTGAAGGATATCCTCGCCTAAGGTAATCATTATGAATATGAAAAGAAGGAAATGCTTATACCTTTTACTTTAAAGCATTACCTTATACTTCTACCTTATACTTGGGAGGATATCCTTCGTTTTTATGAATACGATTCATTGTTTTCATACATAATTGTAATAGATTCAACTTTAATTTTCAATAAAAATTTCCAAAGTACAGGGTGATGCACCAATTGTGCTACAATAAGAAATTCAAATAACTTTTTATTTTAATCAATGAATTTCATTGGAAAATCCATCCTCTTCGGAGGTCGGCTCTACGGATTCTGGAGAGAGCCAATTATTGCGTTCATCTGACCCTTTTAAAAAAGGTACTAGGGTAGTTAGATCTCCAATATCAAGATCTACCATAAAAACGTGCGGAACTAGAAGTTCGGCGACATCGATAGTGTCGGCGCACGAACAACGAACTTCAGCGAAAATTCAAACCCTTACGGACGAAAATACGGAACTCCAGACCAGGCTAAGTAAAGTGGAACTTCTCTGCGAAGAACTGAGGAAGGAATTAAATGTACTTAAAGCAGAAAATAAAGCATTTAATGATACATCGAAACCTCGTAATGAGTCTGCTGCGAGTTCAAACGTCCCCGATAACACGGATTATAAAACGGATGATGAAGAACTAAGTCGGGAAACCAATTGGATTCTAAAAAAACGGCCATTCAAAAAACGAAAAGCTGGCTCTTCGCCCGAAATGTTAACGAGGCAAGAAAACACGCAAAATAAACGAGAAGGTAAAGACAAAATAAACACGCGTGCCGAAGAAAATCCACGAAATAAGGTACGACCACCGCCGCCAATATACGTGATCGGAATTGCAGACTATAATAAACCGCATTCTTTTCTCAAACCTTTTGTTGCTATCCGATTTTGAAGTAACATCGCTCAATAACAACAAATGGAAAGTAAACGTAAAGGACTCAGACAGTTACCGCTCAGTATCTAATAAACTGAATACTGAAAAAATCCAGTGGTATACGTATGAAAATAAATCTGAAAGACCGATACGAGTTGTAGCTAGAGGACTTCATGCCTCATGCCGAAAGGAAGACGTTGTTCAAGAACAAAAACTTTAAAATCGTCGATGCGGTAAACTTAATTAAACGGGAAAAGCAAAAATTGGAAGGCGAGGAAACGATGGTTAAGCGCAAGCTTCCTCTTTTTAAGCTAACCTTTGATAAGGCTGAGAGTTTAGATAAGATTTACGAAATAAGAACAATTCTGAATGTCGTAGACAAAATCGAACCCATGCGCAAGAATACAAGGTTGATACCTCAGTGCAAACGATGCCAAGGATTCAACCATACGCAAACGTATTGCCGAAAAGAACCGCGATGTGTCAAATGCGCCGGTAAACATCTTAGTCAAGGGAGTGGCGTAAACAAAAAAACCCCTGCAGCGTGTATTAACTGCAATGGTAAGCACCCGGCTAATTATAGAGGCTGTGAAGTAGCCAAGGAATTACAAAAAAGAAAAGATCGACTTATGAAGCCGCAAAACCCACCTTCAAAACCGGTAAATAAGGAAAAGTCGAAAACTGCTGCAAGAAAGGTGACTAGAGACAAACGAGCCGACCCTGGCGCGCTTACGTACGCCCAAGCTGCGAAATCAAACACCGATCAAATTCCACACCGGGTAAAGGTAAAAGCGCCTAAAGAAAAGCCATCATATTCTGACATGCAGACGCGTGCTCAAGCAACAACATCAACAAAGACGAGCACTGATAATTCGGAAAACCCCGTATCTCACGTCATTTCCATTATCCTTGCGAGGTTTGAGGAGCAAACAAAAACAAACATGCTAATTGTCGAAAGATTGGAGAAGCTTGAATATAAGCTTAACATCATGAACATTTCAAAACGAACATGACGAAACTTTTTAAAATTGTTGCATGAAACGCCAACGGTCTCATACAAAGACTAGAAGAGCTAGAAATATTTCTACGAGAAAATGACATTGACATATGTTTGATCTGTGAAACTCACCTGACGAAACTATCGCGTGTAAACATTACTGGATACAGTGCCTATCACGCTTATCACCCGTCGGAAAGGGCCAGAGGCGGATCGTCTTTAATCATAAAAGATTGCATCGAACACTCTGAAGAGATTATGATAGAGCTTGGAACAATGCAAGTGAGCACTGTACGCGTGAAAAATGCACATTACTCTTTCAATGTCTCGTCTATTTATTGTCTCTGGGGTTGTACCAAAATAAGTAATGTCAATATTTTACAAACTTTTGAAAATAAAGTGCTAAGATCAATAGCTAATGCACCATGGTTTTTTTTTTATTAGAAATAGCGATATCCATAGAGATTTAGGAATTGCAACAGTCGAACATGAAATCAAAAACTTCGCGCGTAAGCATAAAGACAGATTACAAGGACACGTTAACAATGAAGTCCTTCGAATTCTAGATGAGAGGAATCTACTGCGTCGTCTACAAAGGACTAAACCTTTCGACTTAACGCGATAGCAAGAAACGGCGTCTAATTTGCGGAACAAGCAGGAACTTTCAATGGAAAGGGACCAGCCAAACGATCTCAATACGTGAAAGAAAAACTGCTGGATAAGTCAAAACTTAGTTGTAGTAATCAAAGAAATTTATTACGAAGGAAGGTTTTTTTAGTGAGTAAAAATTTCACACTACTATGAGCACGCGCTACCGATCCTCATAGTGTCTCATGAAGATTTTTTAACTACCCTCGGCAAAAAAAAAAAAAAAATATAACGCAGCAAAACTTCAATTTCATTATGATCAAAACCGAGAAGTCAAAATTTTACCTTTTTCAAAAAAGAGAACAGAGTTGTTATGCTTCGTATATCAACAGGGAGTTTGTTAAACAATTTGCATGGAACAATGGAGTAAGAATTAATTATAACTTGTAGTGCGAAAGACAGGGATTGTGACATAGGGCTGGGAATTGCATCGTAAAACATATGCATCAGAGATTGGGCTTTGCAAGTACCCACCTATCATAATGAAAATTCTAGGTACCTACCTTATAATAAAATAATTATCTGACTGGGAGAGTTCTTGTGAGCCTAAATAGCTTCATGGAATGAGCTAAACGGGTAGAGTTACAAACCTTTCTTATTGCTGATTCAAGTATGCTCTCCCCAAACAGAAGATACTGCAATTTTGACTGAAAAATCCCGTAGTATATTATTTTTAAACTATTGTTTGAACAAAACATTGTTAGACGATAAAAACAGCGAAAGAAGATATTGGGTGGTGTGAATAAAAACTGAGTGTGAGTGTTCCCTTAAGTCATTAGATGGAACACTCCATTTGAGGTGAATAAAAATGTTTTTCGTTACACTTAACGAAAACACTCCCCTCACACATTTTGACAGTTGAGGGTTCCCTTGATATTGGTGTGAATAAAAGTGCATTTTATTGAGGAAACACTCGTAAAAGTTGAGTGTGCTTGAGAGGAACTTTTTTAAACAAGAGAATATGGACAATCATTCGGACGAGGATGAAATTATAGAAAAACCAACAAAAAGAAGGAGATTTGGCATGGAGCTGTATGTATGCCATTCATTTGAACAGCTCCCAAATAAGAAAAAAAATCGAAAATATGATGGGGCGCATCAAAGCAAAAGGAGATAAAAAAAAGACAGGAAATTTCCCAATAATATTGAAATCGCAAGAAGAGCAGCTGCTAAATCTCATGGATTACAAAAATAATCATATTCTAAACAAAATACCTGGTAAGTACAATATTTTTTTTTTAATGGTGAAAATGTACCATTATTAAATACAATTTTATAAACTTTAAAACACTTAATTGAATTACAGGTGCAGAGTAATGTGGATTGCCGGGTACCAGCAAAGATTGTAATGTATCTGGGGACATTCTGCTTCAAGTGGAAGAACTACCAGGGCCGTCAAGGAGTATTCCACAATTGCTGCACGTTACCCCAACACCTAAAAAAAGAAATCAGAACAATCAATGCTCAGTTAATCAATATTCAGTACTTAAGCTCCAAGAAGAAGTGCTTACTCAACAAAAGGAGTTAAACCAGCAGCAAAAAGAACTTAACAATCAACAGAAGGAAATATTTATTTTACAAAAAGAAAAATTATTATTTCAAAAGGCATATATTACTTTTATAGATAAATTTATCTAATTAATTTATTGTTACTCAAAAAAATATAACTTCAAGAAGGTACAAAGTATTACATAAAGGAACAAATACATAAACCATTATCATGAAAAAAGGAAGATAAAAAAACATCAAATAACAAAACCTCGAATAATTGAAGTTATTTCCTTTCTTCTGGATTTGCCTCTTTTATAAATAGTATTATTTTCTTGAGAAGGTTCCGGCATAGACGCTTCTTGGAACGTTAAGATCTCACTCGTTGGGAAGTCTTCGTCGTAGAGATATTTTGCTATGTTATGTAAAACAAAACAAGCTATTATAATTTTTGGCACACTAACTGTAGCTAGTCTAACTCGTGAAGCCAGTAAAGGGAATCTTCGTTTCACTTGTCCAAACATGCGTTCAATAATTACTCTTTCACGAGTATGCAACTTATTATATTTTTTTTTCAGCTTCTGTGATTGGATATTTAAAAGGTGTCATGATCCATGGTGTCAGACAATGGTGCCTGCAAGGAGGATAGCTCCAGCTGAATTATCATTAATTACAGCAAACATAGCTGAATTTCGCCAAATTCGTGAATCATGGACAGATCCTGGCCATTGGATCATCAACGCTTGTGAAACACGCTTTGGCATTACACGTTGCCTGCACATTCAAATTATAATCAACTTCACAGTTCAATTTGACAGTCTTACACTCAGTTTTTAAAACTTCAACTTGAGGGGATGAACCTACTTGAGGGAAATTTTTATTCACACCGAACTGAGTGTTCCCTTTAAGGAACACACTTCCCTCAAGAGGGTTTACGCGTAGTGTTCCCTCAGTTTTTATTCACACCACCCATTGCTTCAGACTTAAAATATGCTTGGACCAATTCAAATTTCGGTCAATTATAACGCCTAGGTATTTAAAATAGTCAACATTTTCAATTTTAAAACAATTGACGTTACAAGCGACGTTCGCAACAAATTTTTTTTTTTTTTTTTTTTTTCGAGGGTTGGTGGTGTAGTGGTAACATCATCGCTTGACACGCTGTTGGTTCACGGTTCGAATCCTGATGGCAACAATCATCTATTTATTTCGCATGAAATAAATAAAAAAGTCGATCACTTGCGAAAGCTAAGTCAACTCTACTGTGAAGGCATAACACTGTCATATGGCTAAAATGCAACTTGATCGTGATCATGACATCAGGAGGACGGAAAAAAAATACTGTGAATCATAAACAACGACAATAATAACAAAAACAAACAAAATTCTCCCCAGTTTTCTGGACAGCCACCCTTGGAGTTTACAGAAACTTAATACCACCTGAATTTCAAACTACACCACTCTGTCTTTCTCTCTGTCTCTTCCCCTTTCCACAAAAACGCACGTGTTCTAAAAATTAGTATAAGGGTATTCATATCCCCTTTAACACGTGCAAATTATAAAAAAAAAAAAAAAAATGAGGATAGCAAGCGCGTGCTCATAGTAGTGTCAGATTCCTACTGACTAAAAAAACACCACTCTGCGATTTAATTTGTTATATATTGCAACTAAGAAGGACCTTAACAAACAAATTTTTCTATCATGAAAAAAAAAACTCGTTTTGCAGGTTACTTTTCACTGAAAGATTATGCATGTTCCGCAATTTAGGCGCGTTTGATTCCTATCTCGCCAAATCGAAAGGTTTCGTCCTTTGTAATCGGCACAATAAATTGCTTTCATCCAGAATTTGTAGGATTGTATTGTTGACATGTCCGATTAGTCGGTTTCTATGCTTTCTCGCGAAGGTTCTAATTTCAGCTTCGATTGTCGGAATTCCGAGATCAATGTGGATATCATCGTTTCTAGTATACCACGGTGCGTGGACAATTCCTCTTAGCACTTTATTTTGAAAAGTTTGTAAAATATTGGCGTTTGTTTTCTTGGTACAGCCCCAAAGTTGTATACTGTAAGTCCACATCGGCTTTAGCACTTGCTTGTATAAAAGCAGTTTGTTCTCAGTACTGAGCTGGGAGTGTTTTCCGAGCAACCAGTTCATTTCTTTATATTTGATTTCGAGTTCTTTACGTTTCATTTTCACGTGCGAATTCCATTTCAGTTTTGCGTTGAGTGTCATTCCAAGGTATTTGGCCTCGTTTGCAAAAGGTATTCGGGCCAAGTTTAGGGAAATTGGCAAGACATTAGTTTTCTTATAAGTGAAATTCACGTGAACAGATTTAGATTCGTTGAGGGCGATTCGCCAGTCCCTCGTCCATTCATTTACTTTATTCAGTGCGTTTTGCAGTTTTTCAGTCGTTTCTTCGATTGTTTTACCTACGGCTAGGATAGCGGTGCCATCGGCAAACGTAGCCAGGATAGTGCCATCTTCTTCCGGTATATCTCGAGTATATAGCAGATAGAGAGGTGGCCCAAGAACGCTTCCTTGCGGTACACCGGCCGAAATTGCTTTCTTCTTTTTCTCTTAATAGTAATTAGAAATAAGAAAAGAACATGCATTACTAGACAGGTTATACCTTGCACAATTTGATACATGGAATGTAACATGAATATCCGGGGTCACTTCTGTACTGAAGCTAAGAAACAAAAATTCAGTTTTGTTACTGACCAATAGCTTAAGTGCGGCAAACCAAATTCTTAGCAAATGTACTTCATAGTTTATATCAGCTACTAAGTTCAAGGAGCTAAATGATCTATAGGATATTCCTAAATCATCTGCAAAGGCCGTAACTTTTCCAGCAAACAGTTACTCAAAAATTGATTTGATAAGCAGAATAGGACCCAGAACAGACCCTTAAGGAACGCCAAGTTTAATAGTTTTGGCGTTTAGGACTGGTTCCTATTTTGACTTCCTGCTTTCTGTCTTTCAGATAAGAAGCGAACCAATCATAGATACAACCACGGAAGCCCACATTATATAATTTTTTCAAAAGAATGCTGTGATCAACCATGTCGAAGGCTTTGGTTATATCGACAAAAAGCCCACTGCGAAATCGTTTATCATCTAATCCTTTGTGGATAAAAGAGCACATTTCCAAAAGAGCATCCTCAGTAGAAGAGCCCGATCTAAATCCAAACTGGCTTGAACTAAAAAAATTTTATTATTAAGATATTTTAAAACCCTACACTTAACTACTTTGTCAAATATTTTTGAAATAGGAGGCAACAACGAGATCGGTCTGTAATTATTTTTTCCTTTTCTGCTCCCCTTTTTTAAAAGTCTTATGACATTGGCACGTTTCAGTTCTGCAGGAAAATTTCCAGTCATAATACTTAAATTAAAAAGATATGTTAAAATATCAACTATGTTAAGGGCAATTTTTTTTCAGCACAAGGTTAGAAATACCATCATTACCACATGAAAATACTCTGTATCAAATCAAAGGCATCGCATAAAAGAATTTCTTATACTCGTATAAGTGTCTCATAAAAGGCACTCGATGAATAAAGTGAGCAAGTTCTGATTTTTAGTAGACTGGATAAATGGCTAGTAACTCAGAGCATAAGATTCTATTGTCATCCGCTCGTAGGAGAAACCCCAACGTCTTGGGTCCTTGTTATGAGCTGAGAATCTTTATCTCAGCGCGACAACTTTTTAGTAGTTTTGATTTCATCACCGGCTTCGATCGCCTTTTGCCAGTATAAGTGTATATCTAGGAACATTTCCTCGCAAAATTGGAGCCTTGGGGGAATTTAATACTTCCGCTGTCGTCAATTATTTCCATTTTTGAACCGCCTAGCATGTGAAAACTATGAAGGCTTCTTTTAGCCCGGTTGTTGAAATTTTATTGGGAAGTTTAGGCCGAAGTAGGGGTATGATGTTAGTCTGCATTATTTCTTTCTAGCTGGTTGTATCAAAGTATGTTAAGCGATAAATTTCTATGAATGCCTTTAGACTTGTGGCTCTTTCCGCTTTTGACCATGATATTGGGTACGCATACGTTAACATGCGCCTTTTGATTGCTGTGTACTCAATTCTTAAGGTATACAAATTATATTTAGAAAAATTACTCGATACTAGTAGTTATCGAATAAGTTTGGTCAGTTTTAGGAATTGTGCCGATATTTTAATTCAGTACTACTGAAATGAGTAGGTATTGACACTTTGAGGGTATCGTTACAACCCAAAGCAGGTGCTGCAAGTATAAATATCTTTAATTGTCTTCTAAAATCTACACTTCCCCGTTGGGTAACATTTCCATAACAATTCAACTGTCTCAACCTTCATTCCTTCATTTCCATCAATCAGTTAGGAATATAGTGTAGCTGACCCTACACCTAAGTGATTAGGTGAATGCATCGTAATATTGAGTCCATTAAGGGATCACAATACAAATATCGTGTACATGGCAGACTTCAGGGATTAAAGTGTGAGTGAAGCCAAGTACTTTGCCATCAAGTTATTCAGAGAATTAAACCCGCAGTCAATAAGGAATACAGAGGGCTTATAGTAGGAGTTTAATGTAATGTAAGTGCTATACCGTATTGTTGCATGCAATCGCAAGAAGTGATTATCCTGGCAATCGATAACGGGTTCAAAGCTCCGGCGCAGCACCACAGGGATGCAACCACAACAAGAGTGCGAAACATCATCACCACTATAATGATCGCCATTAACATTCGCATTAAGTGAATTGAGTAACCAAGTTGCAAGGATTACCATGGAATTAACGGTCATCAATAAGAAAAACTGCCGCAGAGAGACAAGAAACATTGCATGCGGTTCATAGTGTGCAATCAGGCATAATACATTGAGGGATGTTATTATCGCGGGGGATTTGTCAGCAAGTAATGATTGAATCTAATGGTTTGTACTTCGACTTGCGGTGATGTGTAATCACGTAAGGAACATGTAAATTTAATAAAGCTCCATATGTCACAGAGTTTGGTGAAGGCACTTAGTCAGAGAACATGTTTTGAAATTGAATCTATTGCGAGTGCTGGCTATTGGTACCATCAGTGTGCAATGACACTACACAGATACCTCCAATTGGCTAACTCACAAACTTTAAGAATATTCATTAGAGTGACCTCATAAACTCTTTTCTAGTTGCACTCATAACTGCAAGAAACTTTCGATTCCGAGATTTTGAACAACCTTGACATTACTATAATCGGAGACTATACTAGTATTATACATAGGTACTCGTATGTACAAGGTAGGGCAAAAGTAATGCCATAATGTGAAAGTGCCATAATTTTTGCAAATGGCGCCAAATGTCATTGTGCTTTGACATTTATGTTGTAGACAGATAGAGAATTAGTTGATAACAAGCAATGAAGCGATACACAACTGAAGAACGCGGAATTATTGTTACTGCTTATTTGATCCATTTCCGGTCGGTTGTTTTAAAGCAGCGTCAATTTCGGCGTTGTTTTCCTCGTCGTCCTCCACCATGTGAGCGAACAATTAAGCGCTTGCCTGAGCGTCTTATGCAAACTGGGTCAACTAGGGATGCCGCAAGAAGTGGCCGGTCCCGTATTGCTCATTCGACCGAGAATATCACTGCTGATGCCGAGGACCTCCGAGAGAATCTACAAACATCGACGAGACAACGATGCACACAATTTGGCATCAGCAGACGTTCATTGCACCGAACTTTAAAGAAGTTGAAGTTGAAAGACTTGAAGTTGTTCCCTTATAAAGTGCAAACTGTTCACCAAATGCTGCCTGCTGACCGTCAAGTGAGGTTAACTTACTCCCATGCACAGCATTCTTATACGAAAGGTAAAAGTGTTGAAACTGCATTTCATAGTTTTATCAGTACGATTGAAAAATCATTGATTCATAAAGAGTACACCCTGGCTGCATTCTTAGACATTGAAGGTGCCATGTCAAGGTAGATTCAGTCGAAGGTGCCTTAAAAAACCTGAATATTGAGGACACTCTAATCAGATGGATAGTTTCCATGCTAAGAAATAGGTACATAAACTCTGAACTAGGTGATGCGAGACTAAGAGTATCAGCTGGTAGAGACACTCCGCAAGGTGGTGTTCTCTCTCCTCTACTCTGGGTTATTGTGCTAAATGAAGCATAATAAAATATAATAATAAAACTTAGATTCAGTGGGGTTAAGACCGTAGCATACGCACACGATGTGGCGTTACTGGCCACGGGTAAATTCCTTCCAACCCTAAGCGACCAAATGGAAGGTGCCCTTAAGATAGTCAGCAACTGGACTAAAAGAAGTGGACTCGCAATAAATCCTCTAAAAACGGAGCTGATACTATTTACGAACAAGAGGATAATACCGGAATTCAAAATTCCATCCATTGAAGGCACTCATCTTAGAACTTCTGACAGAGCTAAATATCTAGGGTTAATACTAGACCAGAAACTAAACTGGGGACTAAACACAAGGGAGAGAGCAAGGAAAGCTATGATAGCTCTCTGTACTTGTAGCAGAATATTTGGAAAATTTGGGGGAACAAACCAAAATTCATTTTCTGGCTCTACACAGCAGTTGTGAGACCTATACTGATATACGGCAGCCTAGTATGGTGGCCAGCCGCAAGTAAGGGCACAAACCTCAAGATACTAACCAGAGTACAAAGAATGGTGTGCATTGGTGTCACAGGCGCTATGAGAACCACACCAATTGCAGGATTAGAGACCATACTCAATCTACTACCTTTAGACCTATTTGTGCAGGAATCTGCAGCTAGAAGTGCTCTAAGATTAAGCCAATCTGAAGGTTGGAGGTCAAGCCTGACAGGGCATGCGCAGATTTTACGCAAATACATGGGTGGAGATGTTAGCACAGACTACATGGTGCCCTATTTAGACTTTTATAAGCCATTTTCTAGTTCATTTCCGAGTCGAGAGGAATGGGAAACTAATATCCCGCTAAATGACAACTTCATCTCCATCTACACTGAGTAGGAGTAGGTGTAGGGATTTTTTCTGGAAAATTCAATTTGAACAAGTCAATTCAGCTTCCAGACTATAGCAGTGTGTTTTAAGCGGAGGTCTTGGCGGTGGCAACTGCTGCCCGGGACGCTGCTATGAAAGCTATACCACCAGATGATATCACATTTTTCATTGACAGCTAAGCAGCGATGAGAGCGATTTCCGCCACACAAATAAAATCGAAGCTTGTGCGCTGGTGTCGCGAAGAGCTGCGGGTTCTTGGTACGCAACACAATGTAAAGCTCTGCTGGGTACCCGGACATAATGGCGTTTCAGGAAATGAGAAAGCTGACGAGCTGGCAAGGGAGGGTTCAGCTCTAAATCCTAAACGAGCTGACCTGTCAGTTAAGACACCACCCTGCAACCTGAACCTAGAAGTTAGAAATAAAATGATTGCCATAGCAAATTGTAGATAGAGATCATTAGAATTCTGTATAATTACAAGAAAACTCTGGCCGCTCTACGATAAAAATCGTACAGAGCAAATCCTACACTTCAACAGATATATCTTATCTGGTTTAGTGGGGATGATAACTGGACACAACTTTTTACTTATCACACAAAGGCTGTGGCAATGAGGACGTACACGAAGATACACCTCACTTCCTGTGCTATTGTCCAGGACTCTACCACCTTAGATTCAAAATACTAGGGAAATATTTCTTCCAAGACTTAGAAGAACTTTCAAATGTATCGGTAAATAAGATTACCAAATTTATAAATGCATCGGGTTGGTTTAAGAACCCATAGAGTTCACGAGTGGGGAAGCTTCACTCCTTGAGCATCACAATGGATCTATACTGATCTAAGTGTGGCAGTTTGTTCACACTCTACGTCAACCCATAAAACCTAACCTAACCTACTCCCATGCTCTTTTAAACCTGGTGCAAGAAGAGCGGATCACCAATTTCCGGGCCGTGTGATCTCCCGTTTTGGCGATTTGAACTGGCCGTCCAGATCGCCAGATCTGACGGCGCCAGACTTCTTCCTTTGGGGCTTTTTGAAATCCTGGCTTTACCACAATAAACCACAAACCTTACTAGTCTTGAAAGCCAACATTGAAGAAGAAATCACCAATTTGGAGCCATTTTGGATGTTTTGCGAGCAACAATTCAAAATACCTTAAAAAGAGCACAATTGTGCATCTCCTCAAGAGCTGGTCATTTGACTGATACCCGTATCATATTTTCAACTTAATGTCATCAATTTTACACCTTCAAATAAACTTTTCGTGAAAACAGCCCATCACATGGAAAAGAGCTCCCAATAGAAATGAAAAACTTAATTGTAAAGCACCACAATGAAGGGAAATCGATCTGCAAGACGCAGAACTTATTGACAGAAGCCCGACAACTGTACAAAAAATTAAAAAAAAAAATATTTAACTTTCGGTACGCTTGACAATATGGCTCGCAGTGGACGGTCACGTACGTTCACTGAAGAGGAAAGCCGCCTAATTATTCGAAAAGTCAAGACAAATCCGAAAATAAGCGCCCCGAAATTGCAAGCGGAGATAGAAGAGGAGACTAGTGACCTATGAAATCCGAAACCATTCGCCATGTCTTACACAAGGCTGGATATAACGTTAATGCCGTAAGAAAAAGACCATACGTCCGCATAAAAGCAAATTCTCGGATGAAAGCAAATTTAACATCCACGGCTCAGATGGACGCGACTAGGCTTGGAGAAAACCAAATACGCAGTTGGATCCGATGGACATGGCTGGGGCCGTAAGGCATGGTGGTGGATCAGTTTGGTTTGCGGGTGCATGGCAGCATCTGGCGTGGGCCATTTAGTTTTTATTAAGAACACCTTCAGCTCCTGGGTCAGTTGAATTATGTTCGAGTGCAGGCCCAAGTAACGATGCAAAATTCGCCAAGTTGTGTTCGCCAAGTCCGGGTCTTGTGAGCGACCCGGAATCGACTGCCTCGGATTCTCCTGCACACTCTCACGGACAGCGGCGATGTTTTCGGTGGATCTTGCGTTTTGTCGACGTACGGGTGTTGTTTGATCATTTACTGAACCAGTGGACTCAATTTTATCCACCACACTGAGAATAGTCCTCTCGGAAGGACGACCGTAAAATGGGCGAAGCGCGCGGAACGTTGCCCGAACAGAACACCCATTTTGATAAATCAATTTTATTATTTGCACGTGTTGTTGAACGCTATATGCATCCATGGTGATTTGGCAAAACAGACTGAATAAATGACAGCTAATTTGACAGATGTAGCTTCAACAATATGGCCGCTATCAATTGTCAAAGTTCGGAAGTCCCTATTAGAAGACCCTGTAGTAATTTGTGTGCGAATAAATATTTAATAAAAAATGAACCTAAGCAAAATATGGGAATTAATAGAAAACAGATCGAAATACTCATCAATTTTATGAGTGGGAATCTCCAAAGGGATATTAAAAACTATTCAACGGAGAAGAAACAGCAGTTTTCTTTGGGGAAAACTTGCCAATTCCCTAAACACAGAAGGTCCACCTCAAAAAAATGGTATGTATTGGAAAAAGGTATTAATTGTAAATATGGAAGTATATTTTACAAACTAATTTTGTGTTTTCTTTAGACTTGGAGTGATCTTAAATACAAATTGAAAAATAAAATAAGAAGCAATAAACTGCATTTAAAGGGCACGGGCGGAGGCCTATACATGCGAAAAGTTTGATAAGAAAATGATCGAGTGCGCCAGTTTGGAAGCAGCCGTTGAAGGAGTCCCTACAGTAAAATCGTTTGGAGTCCCACACAATAATTATGCTAATAACAGCACAGATATAAACAATAAACAGACAATTAGCTCTGACAAAAACATACAACCTACAGGCACAGTCGCTTGAGAAGATGTAGTTGTGGACTTTCAAAATTAAATAGAAAACGAAAAGAATATTTTTGAAGAATGATCAGCAGTTGAATATGAAGGAGGTTTGTATGCATTCATATTATTGTTTAAATTCTAATAAGTAGTTTATTTAAGGCAACTCAACTCATGTTCGCACTAACAAAAAAGAAAACAAATAAAATTTAAACATGGCTTCAAGGAAAATTTAGTGATGCAGTACGTTAAAGCAGCAGAAATTAAAAACACTAAATTGGATGCAATTCATGAAGTGCTTTGCAGCAGTCAATAGGTACACAAATGAAGACTTAAGGTTTCGTTCGATTTCATTGCTGCCAATACTGTCAAAACTCTTCGAAAAAATTCTTCTGAAACGACTCCATCCGTTTATAGAAGAAAAAGCACTGATACCAAACCATCAATTTGGATTCAGAAATAGGTACTCCACTATAGACCAGGTCCACAGAATAACTGACAAAATAGAAAAAGCCTTAGAAGAAAAACAAATATGCTCTACCATCTTCCTTGATGTAACACAGGCTTTTGATAAAGTCTGGCACAAGGGATTGGTCCATAAACTGAAAAAATATCTTCTAAAACAATACTCAGAAATACTAGAGTCATATATAAAGCAGCGATTATATAGAATTAAGCAAGAAAATGAATACTCCGCATTAAAATGTATAAGATCTGGAGTACCGCAAGGTAGTGTGTTAAGGCCAGTGCTGTTCCTCCTATAAAGGAACGACCTACCACAAAACGACGAAACTACTGTTGCCACATTTGCAGACGATACTGCTGTACTTGCTGTCGGAAAACCGTGCAGGAAGTTACCGAAAAACTACAAAGGACAGTAAATGAAATATCTGCATGGACCAACAAATGGCAAATACAATTAAATGAACTGAAATCAATCCCTGTCAACTTCACTAATAGAAACGGACAACACATACCTGTGTACATAAATAACAAAGTACTTAGGCATGACTTTAGACGCGAAGTTGCGCTGGAAAACTCATGTCAAGAAAAAACATGACGAACTAAACATTCGATATAAAAAAATGTATTGGCTAATTGGGAAGTATTCATGTCTCTCAATATATTGTAATATGCGAGCTGCGGCTCGAGTAGATAAAACAGTATTCTGTGAAATTATTTCTTTATTTTCTAGTCTATAGAACAATTCAGGTTCACACTATACTATTCTTCGCAAATTCTTTTCCTACAATGTCTCTTTCCTCTCAAATCACTTTATCTCCTTTCAATTACTTAATTCACAAATCCAAACTAATTACTTTTTCTTGTTCACTCTCAACTTTCAATTTATCACCAAATTACAACTTCGCCCATTATCACTTTTCCAATCTCTTCGCCACGGTTCCAAACCAACTGTGTCTTTTTTTGATCGCCATCTGTCCTTATATAGCAGAAGTTTCTGATAGCCAGAAACTTCTAGCAAATTCTTCGACCACTGGAACAAGAGAAATAATTCTTGCAGTTATAATTCCCTTTTATCCCTGATATTATTCGTCTCTTTCGTTGACATGAGCTGTGGAGACTTCGTCCCAGACACGAACCTCGAATGAAAGGACAGTTCGAACCAAAATTCTGCCAGAATGGAAAGTCACTTCGGAATTTGCTGCATAGACATAGTTATTATTATGCTACAATATAATAAACTGCTTCTCTATAAGCAAGTTTTAATGACAGTATGGACATATGGCCTTCAGCTTTGGGGGTGCACAAGTAAGACGAACCTACAAAGCATATAATGCTTTCAAAATAAAATACTACGCAATATTATTAATGCGCCATGGTACATTCGTAACGCTAATCTACATAGGGATCTAGAAATTGAAATGGTAGAGGACGAGGTCAGGAAGGTCGCAAGAAGAAATGAAGGTAGGCTAGGTGCGATTATTGGAAGGATGGTAACACTTTCTCCAGGTGTTTTTAATGGGTGGGCCAAGTCCCACACTATCGCAAAGCTCGCATGCGATGTCTTTCAACGATTTTCACCCAGCTACACGCAAAAAAAAAGGTTGAAAAAAAGCAGTACAGGCTGAAAAAAAAGGAAGCTTGAAATTTATGAAAAGAACGAACTAGAACGTTTGCTGTTACATGACACAATGTTAAGCACTAAAAAAGAGGAAAATCAAATATGATTTCTTGAGCTAGAAACTCAAAAGTTCTTGGTGAAGTTTCTCTTTAAAAGTACCTTTCCGCTGCTGGAAACTAAATGTTAATTTATGTTTATTTATGAATTACTTTTTTCCAAGTGACGTGGATTCTCATCAAATTCTTCTGATATAAGCTTCGCAAGATTTTCGGCGTGAATTGCATGAACAATATCATCTTCAGTCAGTTCACCATAAGTTATGAAACTCTTTTTGTATACCATTTGGCATGTGTAAAACTTCTTCTACATCTTCTTGTTGCAACTCAGTCGGCGTCGTTTTAACAAATCCCGCTTTTTTAAAGCAATTCCTTTTAGTCGTTGGTGTGACTAGCCACCAAGCTCTTTTAACCATTTTAAGTGCATACAAAAGCGAAACGGATTTGATGAACTCACACAAAACCTTGAACGTTTTTATTGAGTGCGGTGGTGTTTGCAGGCAAAAACGCAATTTCGACATTAGACGGTGTATAATTTTCCGGTAATTTATGACATGCTGCATTGTCAATGAAAAGAATAACTTTCCTGTTCTTTTTTTTTCATTTCAGAATTGAAGTCTTTACGATTCTGCACCATATATCCTGCGTCATCCATGCTTTGGTATTATGATAATATTTTATTGGAATTTCTTTTCCACGAAATCAATGTGGCTGCTTGAATTTTCCAATCGATACAATATTACCATCTGACCCATTCATGTTGCAAATAAAAAGAAGCGTTATCCTGCTTTTCTGCACCTTACCACCTGATGGATTCTCGCCCCTATACCAGATGTCTCTATATCAAGTGCCATTTCATCTGCATTAAAGATGTCTTGGTCTTCATATTTCTTTAGAAAATCAGGAAGAATACTTTTCAGCAAATGTGTTGCTGACGGTTGATCAACAGCTAGTTTCTCTCCTTGAATTTTGTAAAAATGGGCATTATTTTTACCTGCATTTGGTTCAAAATCTATATTTAATTTGACTGTGAACTTTTTTGCTTGTTCAAGTATCATTGGACGCGAAATTAGGCAGCCTTTGCATCTCATTTGTTTAAACCAAATGCAGATGGCTGTTTTAATATACTCAAAGTATTTAATTTGCGCGAATTTAACATTTTTACATGCAAGATAATAATAATTAACACTGCTGACGCGTGAACATTTTACACGACAAATGTGTTTGAAATCTTAACTGTTATTAATGTCAGTCAGACTGTCATAGTGACATGTCATTGATATACACTGGTCGAAATTCATATAAAAACACTTTACATTTTTAAGTTGTAAGCCTTTGATTCCGGTACATATTTGAAAATAAATTATGTTTTTGCCCTAGATGAACAGCCCCCTTTCTGTTAAATTTTCTATCAATAATTTTTTCTCCGCTAATATAATCCTTTTAAATGGGTTGAGTCATTTGAAGTAAGTGTGTATAAGAAAGCGGTTTCTCTACGAAGTTCTTATAAATACAATTTTAAAACAGCAGGAATATTTTTGTCTTGGTGACGAGTAATTCAGTTGTTTGTTACGGTAAATTTAATCAATTTTGTATCTGGCAAAAAAAAAAATTCAGATAAACCGTTTAATAATGCCAAGAGGAAAGGTCTTAACGGAGGATGAAAAGGGAAAGGTAACCGCATACAATGACTCAGGCCTTTCACTTCGAGATATTGCTACCAAAATCACCCGATCACACACAGTAGTTCGCAATTTCCTACTCTTGCAAGCCAAGTATGGATAAACTCGCCATTATGACCACAATAAAAAATATGTCTTCGTCAGAAGTCGTTGATTTTCAGAGAAATCCGAAGAAATACTGCTGAAAACAGGCCTTCAGCATCAAAATTTGTAATCAAATTGAATTTGGCAATTGGAGAGCGTCGCGTGCAATACATTTTAAGCTCTGACAAAAATATGGACTTTAGGAAGCCGATCAAAAAGCCCGAGCTCACTAAACGCCATAGAATCGCAAAGTTAGATTTTGGCAAAAAATACATGTCCTGGGAGAAAAAATGGAAGAATATTTTTTTCAGTGATGAAAAAAAATTTAATCTCGATGGACCTGACGGTTTGGCCATGTATTGGTATGATAAAAGAATGGAAGAGGTAGTAAAATTAAGTCAAAATTTCGGAGGTGGCAGTGTTATGGTTTGGGCAGGTTTTTGTGCAGTTGGTAAAACAGGAATTGCGTGGATGTCAAAAAAGATGATGGTTGAGAAAGCCGAGGAGGTATGTGGTCCTGATTTTATATTCCAACAGGACAGTGCTGCTGTTCATACTGCCAAAGTCGTTCGAGAGTAGTTTTGTCTAAAGATTATTGAGGTTTTGGACTGTCCAGCTAGAAGCCCTGACCTGAACCCCATAGAAAATTTATGGAGGGCACTCTCACGAATTGTTTGTGAGAACGGAAAACAAGTTGTCTTGGAACTCAATTTCAGTTAACACCCTCGAAAATTTTGTAACATCAATGTCAAACAGAATATTTGAAGTGATAAATGAAAACGGAAGTTTAACGCATTATTAGGACAATAAATTTACATTTTCCTAACACTTTTTAATTTTTTCTTTTTGTTTAAAGTAAAGTGTTTTTATATGAATTTCGTAATACATCTTCCAATAAAATGAACTGAATTCTCTAATTTTATATCAACATTTTTTTTTTTTACTTGGTTTAAATTCTTTTTGGGTGCTAACTTAATTCGTGTTATTAAATTCATTCCACATAGCTTTTTTATTTTTAAATCAGTAAATCTTCTACAATTTCATACTGTTTTTATAAGAATTTCGCTCAGTGTAGATGCATATTTGATAAGTGTTGCCACTTATTTCTTTTATGCGCAAATGTAAAAAAATTAAATTTGACATTTGCACTATACATTTTAAAATCAATAGAAAACTTCATTCGGGGTTTTGAAAAGTTGTGCATTTATGGGAAATTTGCACTTATACGAACAAATTTGTATAGAAATCGTTTGAAATGGCTAGGGGCATCTAAAGTCGTTGCACTTACGCGATTTTTGCACTTATCCGTTCTCGACTGTAATTCTAATTTTAATTCCATAATAAGGAAACAATTTAAGAAAAAAAAATCTATAACATTTGACGCATAGCGGACTGTGAATGTTTATCCGAATAGCGGACCCTAGCTGATTGTCGTTTGGGCATTCCAAAAATCCAAAACTATTCTTTGGATCTTCACTTCACAGCTTCGCTTAATTACGTCAGAGTTCTGTCCTTGTGTGTTTCTATGGTGCAGTGATGAGGGAATTTAGGGTTGATCTTACCAACATTCGTGGGCTTCGAATGAATTTTTTTGATGTGTACGCCCACGCCCATTCCTATAAACCAGCTGTTTTGGCACTAAGTGAAACACAGGTAGTTGAAGAATCTTCCGATTTGAAACTGCCTGGATATAACTTAGTGTCATTATTCTTTTCCCACCGTGGCCTCGCCATTTACGTCCATAGTGATATTGCTTACCAAGTTCCACCACAGTATGGCCACTGTTCCAACCCGGAATTTAAATTCAAATGGCTAATATTCACCATCCGTAAGCAAATAAATCACTACTGCTTTATTTATAGAAGCCCTAGTGCGGACAGCAACTCAACTTTTGATGAATTTGATGCGTTGTCCGATTCCATCACTCGAATTGTGTCCTTGTATCCTCATACTGAAATCGTCTTTGAGGCCGATTTCAATATTCACAATTTGGATTGGCTTCAACATTCTGGCCAGACAACACCCGAAGGAAGGTATGTTGAACTTTTCGCTGAGGAAAACAATTTGACTCACCTTGTAAATGAGCCTACACGTATACCGGACATTGAAAGTCATTCCGCTAATACTTTAGACTTGTTTCTTACTTCTGACCATAATATCGTTATAGCTAAATTCTCGTACTCCGACGACACAGTTAAAGAAAAAACTCGTAAAGAAAAGTACGGCAATACGAGAAAGCCAACTGGAGCGGCCTTAATAGCTTCTTTAGGAGTTTTAATTGGTCGCTTTGCTTCCTCAATAGCGACGTGGATGCCGCAGCTTATATGATCACTGACACTATCCTCTTAAGTATGAATGACTTTATTTCTAACAGAATAAAGAGCATTAAATCTAAGGCCAACTAGTGGTTTGACCAGAGCTGTAAGGAGACTATTAGGTTGAAAGAAGTAAGTTTTCGGTCTTATAAAGCCAACAAATTTGAGGAAAACACAAAAACAAATTTGTGTAAAATTTTTACACGACCAAAAATTAAGGCAAAAATCCTACAATGTCCCAAAGGTAGTAAAAATATTTGGTCATTCGGCAAAAATATTAAAAATTCTGCCTCGTCTGCCATCCCCACGCTCATTTACAATGACATTCCAGCTGTCAGTTCCTTAGACAAAGCTATCTGCTTGCTGCTCACTTTGCAGCGAACTCCACGCTGACAGATAATGCTTTGTCTCCACTTGTATTTGAGAGCGTCAAATTTTCCATGTGACAAGTCCACTTTTACACTCGTACAGTTGCAGGAGTACTCAAAGGTCTTAACATACACAAATCTGCTGGTCCAGATGGTTTCCCCCCCATAGTTCTTAAGAGGTGTTCTTCTACGCTGGCAAAACCTTTGCGTAAACTTTTCTGTCCGACATTGGTTTGGTAAATTCCACTAGCAAGAAGACTCAATGAACTGATGTCGTTCTTATGTTTCCTAGGAGATTTAGCACGTTGAGTATCATAAGGAAACATTCCTTATTGACTCTAAACTGCTGCACAAAACTAAACGAAAAATACTTAAAATTATTAAATGTAATACTTTTTTTCTGAATACTTACTCATGTTCTCTCAATTCAAATGGGTTGCTTTTATCTCTCAAACGTCTTCTTTTGACTCTAGCACTAGCCGCTTCCTCATCCTTAATTTTCGAATCGAAAAATATAGGCCCTTATTGTGAGTGTCGTTAATTGATCGATAAACGACAGTTATCGATTGTCGACCGTCGATTGCAGATTTTGGCATTGTGTATTATGATTGTGAAGGACATTTGTCGATTTGACAGTCGCTTGTTGTCGTTCACAAATTTTTGGTCGATGCTCTTTGTTCGTGCAATATAAAAAGGTTTTTTGCGTAGAAAATGTAAGTTATTTCAATGAAATTAAAATAATATTTATGCAAAAAGGAAGTCACAAACAAAAAAACAGCTTGAGCTACTGGTTGCATATTTAGAAGCCAACCCCGATATTGCAAAAGGAATATGTGCTAAGGCGCAAGCAAAGAAACGGTGGGAAAAAATTGCAATTACATGGGACAAATGGATAAAAATAAAAAATAAAATCAAAATACAAATATCTATTTACATTGATAAATTGATCTTTGCTTTTAGGTCTGGACTGACTTCAAATTTAAAGTAAAAAAAAAAAAATCCGAAAACAAATTGGAGATAAAGGCAACAGGCGGTGTCCCAAATAAGCTTCACACTTTTAGGCATTTAGAAGAGAGTGCCATTTCGCTTCTGGAAATAAATACTTATGTAGATCCACCTGGTCTTGAATTCGGCCAGAACGATAAAGTATTTACAGAAAATATTGACGAAAATCAAAACCCTGATATGTCAGTCAACAATGAGTCTGAAGTGGAATTAAATATTGCTGGAACACCACAGATACCTCCAGTCGGTGACTTACTTAATATTTCAGCCACCAAATCTTCAAAAGTAAATAAAAAAAATGAACAGAGCAAAGCGGTGGAGGACAGACTGGTTTTATTGGAAAAACAAACCAATGCTCAACAAAATTTCTTCAATAGCATGGTTAATATTATGCTAGATATTAAAGCGAGCTGCAAGAAGACGGAAGAGTATGCCAAAAAAAGTTACTACATGCAGAAAGATACGAACAAGGAGTTGCTGGCCCTAAAGAAAGAAAAGCTGAGAATATATAAGGATGAAGTAAAATGTAACCAAAGGGACCGAGGCATAAAAATTAAAGTAAAACAGGAAATATTAGAGTTGCAGAAAGATCATCTAAATTTTTGAGTTGCTGATCCTAGTGGCACAAAAGACAAACCTTTTTGGAAGAATTGACTTTTTTTTTTGTGGTTTAACTTTTCGTTTGGTTTAAAACCAAAATATGATTTTTTTTTTAATTAATAATTCATGAAGTATGTACATAACTACGTTACCTTTTATTTTAATGACTGAAATGGGAAATCAAAATGTGATGAATAAAATGAAATAAAAGACTTTTATTTATAATTTAATTTTCTTGTTTTCTTTTTAAGGATTACATCAACATGGATCTAACAATGGTGTTTCTAGTTTCTACTCCTTCGCCGCTTCCAGAAAGCTCATCCCCAATCTGTTCTTCGTCATAATATAGTGCACTCGCATCTTCACCACTACTCGTCTCTTCTTCGACCAGAGGGATTTTATATTTCACACAAATGTTATGTAGCGTATAATCATTGCATCATCACAAACCTGAAACCAAAATTTAGATATTTAAAAAGTAAGTAGATTTGTTCATAGTACTTACTATCATGGCATTTACGCTATTAAAGCCTTTCCGATTGTAATACGCATGTTAGAATTATTTCTTAGGAGACGCAATTTTGATGTGGATACCATCAATACAACCTATAATTCCTGGTATTCCACTTTTTTCAAAGAAATTAATTTTTGCCCGACGTGCTTCAAGTGCAGTATAATTAAAATTAATCCATTTAGAGCAAATGTGATTTTCCAGCACCTGGAGGACTTCTTTGAGCACTAGAGATACGGTGGATTGCGCCAACCCAAGACAGCACTCATTCCCCACACTCGTTTGGTAAGAATCGTAAAACGGTTGCAAGTTTTATAACATTCGCAATCGACGTATTTCTTACGTTTCGCTTTAATTTAGTGTCTATTTCCGTTAATAGATCACTAAATGTTGCCTTGGACAGTCGGAAATATTTCAAAAACTGTAAAGATAAATTATAAGTAAGTGCCTAGGTAAAAGAGCCACTTTTTGATAAACAATATTCACATTTTTTCTTTTTTTTTTTCTGGTCATTTCCAAGAATTCATTGCTCTCATTTTCGTCCTCTAAATCGCTAAGCCATAACTCGATTGAACTCATTTTTCACAATTTCTTATACACAAATGCTTTTTACAACTGTCAAAATATATTATATTCATAATAGTCACTTTTTTATTCACAATAACATATTCCTCCATCGATTGAGTTACACAATGCCATAATTGAAATCAATCGACGCAATCGACAATTGTCGTGACGATCGCTGATCGACAATCACAATAAGGGCCATAATTTTTAGAATAGGTACTCATTTGACATTTCTCTTTTTAGTTCACAATGACTTTTTTAAGTACGAGTCACAATGAAACTCGTTTCAAGTTACGTGCTGCTAAATATTGTTTCGAGTTGAACGACGATCAACAATCCTCGATTGTATCAAGTTACGTGCTGGCACCCCAGAAGATCCATCCACAACACGAATTTCACACAAGAAAATCTCAAAATCCCTACATACGATTTTCATAAAATTTCAAAGTTTCAATGTGCTAACTCTCAGCTTTATTTTAGTATCAGTCTCATTGACGTACGCTCTTGGCCCAAGGTCCATATAAAATTGCGATATAAAATTGCCCCTCTACCAGGTTTGAGGCAAAAACTACGCATAACAGTACTTTACTGACTGGTTTTTGAAAATTGACTATCTCTCCAAAAACATTGCTGTAAGAAGTGGCCAAATTCTCTAGTACAAAAGTCCTGTATCATTTTAGCCACGAGATTAACGAAAGTTTGCAGCTCTCTTATGACAGTTGGTGGTCGTCCAGATACTACACCCATATAGTAGTACTGACTCAATGTTGGACCGGAACAGTCGTAACTTGATTTTAGTGCTGTAGATATTACTCTCCCAAATTTTGGAAAACATTTCGAACGCAGCCTTGACCTTCCCCATGCTGCTGCCCACATCGAGTTCGGTACCACCGCCGACAGAGACTTCTAAGTAAAGAAAGTTGTCAACTTTTTCAATGCAATTCCATTAATTATGAAACAGGACCGTAATCAATGATGTCAGTACCACTTTCAGAAGCTTTTTTAGGAATAGAAAATAGAGTTTATCAAGAGTCTGCTCGGCATCAGATAGTGTAAGACTTAGTCACGCATCCTGCCCAGTATACTTCCAGAACTAGATACAAACATACATTTTATAAAGGGTTTTTCAATAGGGACATAACAATTTTGTATTTTAATACAAATGCACCCTTAAATTATTTTTATGATCTGTCAATGCCAAACTGTCAGTCAAGGCTTGCGCTTTTATCATGGTGAAGTTCATGAACGAGCAAAGTTTGGAAATTATTAAAAATTACTACTAGTCGGTAGTCGCAACTTTAAGAGCGCTTACTCCAATTTCCGGTCGTAATAATCATCCCACCAGGCAGGCTGTGCGTGCTATACGAGGGTGGGTCAATAAGTCCCTGAAAAATAGTCGCAGGGGTCTAAATCTGGGGAATATGCTGGATGAGGGTGGAGTTCGTAGCCTAACTCATGCAATTTTGCCATTGCGACTGCGTACTTCTGCCCCGGTGCGTTGTCCTGATGAAAAAGAACTTGAACTTTTTTCTTCGCCCAATACGGCCGTTTTTGCTTCAAATCGGCTTGGAATTGATCCAGCACCTCTGCGTAATATGCGCCGGTGATCGTTTTATCCTTTTCAAAGTTAATCGATTTGAATAACACCGCGCGCATCCCAAGAAACTGTCGCCATGACCTTGTTTGCTGACAAACCCGCCTTGGCCTTCTTCGGCTTCGATTCACCAGGAGAAGTCCATTGTTTTGACTGTTCCTTGGTGTTCCATGTCTGGTGTGTTGTGGTGAATCCAGGTTTCATCCACGGTTACGAAACGGCGCAAAAATTCAGCCGAATTTTTATGGAACATCGCCAAACACACCTTTGAAGTTGTCAAACGAATGCGTTTGTTGTCGATTGTGAGCAAACATGGCACCCATCTTGCGGAAAGCTTTTTCATGTCCAAATATTTATGTAAAATCGAAATCACTGAGTCATGTGATAAGCTTGTGGCCTCTTCAAACTCGCGCACTTTCACTCGCCGATCGTCCATTATAAAACCATGGATTTTGTCGACCATTTCTGGTGTGGTGACCTCAATTGGGCGACCAGAACGTTCGGCGTCACTTGTGCTTGAAGGACCGCACCGAAATTGAGTAAACCAGTGGTGAATGGTTCCAATCGATGGTGAAGAGTCCCCATAATATTTGTCAAGCTTTTGTGTGGTTTGCGTAACAGTTTTTTCTCGCAAAAATTCGTGTTTAATGAGCACTCGAAATTCACTTTTTTATATTTTAACGAAAATGCTAGTAGGCGTGCTATCTGAAAATTTGGGTGCGTTCTTTTGAAAGATAATTCTTGACAAAAAAAATTAAATTTAAGGTGACGACACAATTTGTGTTAATTTTCAGGGACTTATTGACCCACCCTCGTAGTGGATAAATTCGTGTCTACATATTCACTATTGAATGTACCTGTGCCAGTGAGACAAAGCACCGCCGTTCACAGGAAATGGGATTCTCTCAGTCCATATTGTGGCGAATTTTGTGTAAAGATTTTGGCCTACACCCTTAGAGTATCAAATTAACTCAAGAACTGAAGCCTTTTGATCATTTGAAGCGACGACACTTCTCCGATTGTGCTCTGCAAAAGTTTGAAGGAAATCCTGAATTTCATTGAAAAATCATCTTCAGCGATGAAGCTTATTTTTGGCTTAATGGCTTTGTCAAGACTATTGGAAGACGATTTTTGACCAGAATTGGATGGAGTTGACATCAGTGATAAGTTGTTCCAACAAGATGGTGCCACATGCCACTCAGCTGGTCAAACAATTGATCTATTGAAGGGGAAGTTCGGTAATCGTGTAATCTCGAGAAATGGTCCGGTCGAATGGCCAGCTCGCTCATGCGATTTAACGCCGATGGATTTCTTTTTATGGGATTACGTTAAGTCATTGGTTTATGCCAACTAGCCAGAAACAATATCGAACGCGAAATTGCCAACGTTCCGGCCGATTTGTGTGGAAGAGTGGTGGAAAATTGGCTCCAAAGAATCGATCGCGGCAAACATACTCGCGGTGGTAATACTCGTATGAACGAGATCGAATTCCATATAACACCTGGAATAAATTTCAGTCCGATATCTCAATTATTCTGTGGTTTATTTAAATACAAAATTGTTATGTCCTTATTGAAAAACCCTTTACTATGAGTGACCTTGACAATTCCCAAGTTCCCATGTCTACCATGTCCATCATGTTCTCGTAATAGTCAACTTTGTTATGTTGAATGGAAGAGCTACAACCTGAAATTACGGTATTAAAGCCACTGTCGTCGACTGGAAGAAAAACCGCCAAATTGAGTGGAAACAATAACTTTTCATTGTTTCGTGTTTACTTGACTGTTCCGTAAATACGCCATCCTTCTTCGTTTTCATTGTTTGTATTTTTTTTTGTTTCGACAACGATTGTCCTCACCATCAAACCACCGAACGTAATCACTCGTAATTAGAAGCGGGAACCCGTTTGCTCTCGCAACTGAAAAGGGGTCTCCCGAAGTTCGTGTGAAATAAAAGGATATACGTATGTACCTACCCCCTGATGACGTCATCACAGAATTAGTCCGTGCTGTTAATGGAATTATAAAGCCATCAAACAATCGCGTTGAAAATTTATCAAAATGTCACCGGCACGATTTTTTCTGGCAGCAAAAGAAGGTGAGGTATACCAGCAGGAGCCGTTTGAAAGTGCAAACAAACACACATCCTTACCAATGTAGGATGTGTGAGGTCGATGTAAGGTGGATTAACTTGTTCATGTCGAGCTAGTGGTACCGCAGTAATTTCGAGCGTACAGGCAAACAAAATTGCACTACACCACATATACTCGTACGTTGTAAGTGTGATGTACATTTTGGAGAAAATCAATTAGAAGTCCCTGCAATACTTGGGGAATATAGTGCACAGTACAGTGGATGAAATGCAGTTCACGTGCAGCAAAGTTATCGATAAACAAGTAGCATTTCGAAATGGCTTGAATAAAAAGCACAATAAAAAGGGAACAAAACAAAACTCGGTGTGTGGCAGGTGAGTATGTGAGTAGCACGCGAATTGTACTCGCAAAAGAATTATAATGAAAAGGACGACGACGGGGCGGAGATGGCTGGTATCGGTGGTGGTGTGAACTTCTTATCTGGTACGCAGAACTTTCAAACAATCCATTTAAAGTTTGGTGCTGTAATTTAAATTGCTCAGCTGCATCGGTAAATCTTAAGAGAGCACACAACTTAAAGGCTTATCTTGGCAAGTTTCGATGTCAGGATCGGACGTCTTGCGTGGGGTGTGTAAGTATTAAATGCTTTTGGAATTTCTCTTTCTTAATTCCGGTTAAGATTCTGTTATTATATGTATCTTTGTTTTCCACACACACTTGGTTCTTAATTAGATTCATTTTATGTTATATTTCGTTGTTTGCAGGGAGTTGTACTCTGCAGGACTATAAGAAGTTAAAATGCAACATTTTCTTGTGTATAGCTTTAACGTGAGTACGATAACACTTTCGGGGGATTACTTTCCGGGAATTTTGGCTCTTAATTGCAAAGGGGTTTTTAAAGCTTGATTCATATACTCGTATGTATACATGGATGGATTGAAGGGTCAGGTGATGTGTTTAGTTAAGGAAAGTACAGGGCCTAGATTCTCGTAGCCAGGATCCTATTATTGTCTGCACCATTGTAACATTTTGATATATTTTTATACGAATTGTTGCAATGTGATACACGATACAGGAAGTCCATAATGTTATATGAAATGATGGATTTCAGTCCTTAGGTTAGGCTAGGTTCAAGTGGCTGCCTGCGCCCTAATCACAGACACACTTAAACCAGAGTAGGTCCATTGTGATGCCGCATGATCAGGGGATTTCTCCCGTCCTAAATTAGAACCAATTCGATCATCTAATGAAACGATGGAGGTTCATAGAGGCTGTCTTTGAAATAAGCTCCCAAGAGAATCCTTCTTCTGACAGAGAAAGCCGGGCAAGTGCAGAGGAGATGGAAAGTTGCACCCTTCTCCTCCTTCTCCCTACAGCTCCTACAAAAGTCATTAAAGAAAAGACTAAGTCTTTTGGAATGCCTTCCAACCAGACAATGTCCCGTAATGGCACCAATTATTGCCCTGATATGCTTCCTGCTAAGGGAGACCAACCTCTTCGAGCTTTTTTAGTCCAGCTGAGGCCATCTGTCGAGTGACATGACACTTAATGCCAGTCTCCCACCTGTAGTTGGTCTCCTTGATAGCATTTAGCTCGAGCAATTGCTTACATGTAACGAGAGGCATGCCGAGATTCTCCTTTTCCGGTAGAATCTGCAAATTTGTGCCCTGCCTGGCAAGACCATCAGCCCTACAATTCTCTGGCATATTCCTATGCCCCGCCACCCAGCACAGGTGAATGTTGAACTGCTCTGCCATCTCGTTAAGAGGCGTGCGACAATCTAGAGCAATATTCGATATGGAACAGATCGATCCCAGAGATTTTATAGCGGTTTGATTGTCAGTGAAGATGCTAATATCCTCAGCAGATATTACATTCCATTTCAGCCAAGATAGAGCTTCTTTGATCGCCATTACCTCCGCCTGAAAAACGATACAGTGATATGGGAGGCGGAAAAATATGCTGACGTTTAGCCTGTCGGAGAAAACAACGCCACCCACCCCATCGATTGTCTTCGAACCATCCATCTTCGGATTCTTTGTCCGTGGTCACGTCTCCCTTCCATTTCAGTCTAGATGGGATAATGGTCCAGAAGTTTTTATTGAAAGAGAACCTGGGGAGGGTGTAGTCGGTGCTTTCTGGAATGAATTCCAACTGTGAAGTGGCATTGAGTGGAATGGCTGTACTGGCTGCCATTTGCTTGCCAAAGAGGTTTAGTGGTATCAAATGGAACAGAATGTCTAGTGCATGCTTAGGAGTAAGTACACCACTAATGCACAGATAAGCTGATATCTGTATTTTCACTATCTGGTTGCGGTGTATAGCTTTGGAAAGAGAACTGGCCACCAAACGATCACGCCGTACATAAATATTTGTCTGATAACGGATACATAGAGCCAGTAAGTTAGCTAGGTTGCATTCCCCACTTCTTACCAATTGCCTTCTTAACACGTTCCTGGATGTTGGGCTTCCAGCTTAGTTTCCTATCCAAAATAAGACCCAGGTATTTTGCTTTGTCTTTAAAAACGAGGCTGGTTCCGTTCAGTTTAGGTTGAGCTAAGTAAGGAATTTTAAATTTCCTGGTGAAGAGGACCAATTCAGTTTATCCAAGGATTTTTAGCCTATCGCATGTCGTATGTCTTGAGTGGATGTAGATAATGCTACCAAATTAGTGGATGACGGCAAGATATTTATCTTGGAATAGATGTTATAGAACTGCGGTAATGCTGCCCAAACAAATTTAAACACGCTGTCTTAAGGTGGACTGGGTTCATAAAGACCTGAAAGAATTGTGTATAATTTTGTTTATAAAGCTGGGAAAATTAGTCTGTGACCATTAAGAGCAGGTGTGTTTGAAATTACTTATTTGCATTACATCATCCGTATATGATAGAGAAAACATACTGCTTTACTCTTGAGAAGTGTGCACAGTAGAAAGATGGCTACATCATGAGTAATTCGCGTAGAAGCATTCCCTTGCCACTCATGTCCATGATTATTACGGGCGAGATTTTTAGGTACTTCTATTTCTAAACTATTCTGACAGCGGTGGAGATTTCGAAGTCATCCCTTCAGAAAACAAGTTTAGGAATGATCTTAATCCCCTCATCCTTCAAAACCCTCCAGACATAAGGTTAGGTTAGGAGGGATATATGCAGCATGTACAATTTCACTCGGAGGCCAGTTGGCACATTGTGATTGACCTTAAATTACATGGAAAACATGTGCCTAACAAAACCATTTGTATCTGTTAATAAAGTTCTTAAGGTCAGTTAAGACAAGTTAATAAGACAAGAATGGGAGAGTCCAACATACTAATAAATGAACACGACATCCAGTTCTTCACTGACGGGTCTAAAATGGAAATAGGAAACGGAGAAAAAGTATTCTGTAAGCCTCTACAGATTACTGATTCATTCAAACTTCCAGATGAATGCAGCGTCTTTCAAACTAAGCAATATTCATGTGTTCTGCTTAATTCCCGGACATAGTGATATAGAAAGGAATGAGAGAGCGGATGAACTAGCCAGAAAAGGATCAGAAATAGGCACAGAACATACTCATACACAAAGAGATATCCCTTTTGGTGTAGTGAAAGGAAGGATAGGTCTTAGGACCAGGGAACTAACCAACATCGCTTGGATATAAAAAACTCCCCGGACTACTGCAGTAGCTGCCAGGATGAGGAAGAAATAGAAACTATGAAACACTTGCTCTGTGACTGCCCAAATCTTCAAAACCGTCGCCTCCTCCATATGGGAAACAGACTCTTTGGAGAACTGGGTAAGCTTGAGCAAACTTCGCTAATGGACTTAATGCGATTCATAAGCACACGCTGGTTCGAGGAAGAACTTCACTTAGACTTCCACTGGGTCCGTTGTGTTCCCCTCGTCTGTCGAGCTGTAGGAAAAGAGGGGCGGTGGCAGAGGAAGTGTTCTATATCTTCCACCTCCTCCTCACAGTTGACACAGATTGTTGTATCAGCTAGCCCGGGTCTGAACGTGTTTTTATTGAGATTGTTTATTGAATTGTTTCGAAGCTGTTGGTGAACGTATTCGATTTTTCAACAACATCACTAGGACAATCGGTGAGTGGTGTCATTTCGGTGATTTTTCGTTGTCCCGTGTTAGCGCCTTCGTTGACAAGGCCGATGATTCTAAGCGTTGAGGCTGAAAGACCGTCAATCTTCTTCGCTTTGAGATGCACTGGTAGGATGTTTAAGATTGCTTCCATGGCCGCTATTGGTCTTGAGGATTGTGCTCCAGCGGATCTGTTTCGGTTTCAAGCCCTCCTGCATATCCAATGCACTCTCTTGGCTTTGGTAGCTCTTTCTTCCAGGTTCTTTCTACAGGTCAGTTTTCTGCCCAATATTATGCTAAGATCCTTGACGCTATCACAGAATTGCAGTGCTGCTCCTCCGAGTTGAGGAAAGTGAAAGCCACTAGTTTTGCTTTTCTAATCCATTTCGTTATGATTCGTAGGGTGTTTTGCATAAGCTCTCCTATGATGTTCAGGTGCCTACCTCGTATCAAAATGCCTAAATCATCTGCGTACGGTACTCATTTTGCACAGGTTCCATCTAGAACTTTTAAAAGGTTGTCCATTGTGAGCACCCGCAGAAAAGGAGATATTATAATACGTTAGTGCAGAATGTTCTCCATGATTTCCTTTTGGCAACCCTGGTAAGCTCACCAGCTTCTTTTACTTTCTTTAAAAGATTCCCAATCTGCTCCTTTGTTTAGGCGTTGTCTAGCAACCTTCCTTATTTTGTGGAGGTCGCCGTTCCACTATTTTTGCTTAGCGCTTCTAGGTACCGGTTTCAGAGTACAGGCAGCCTTAAAGGATTCAATGATGCACTTCTGTACTTTAAGGACTTTTTTGTTTAACTGGTAAATCTCAGTACAGTTGTTAACTTGAGTTGGTGACAGCCTAGCCTGAAGATTTCTTACAAATTGGTCCAATCTGTTTTCTTAGGATTCCTAATCTTTATTTTGGGTTTTGGGATCAATTCCGATGTCAAAACACACCCACCTGTGATTCGAAAAGGAAATCTCATTACTGATCTTCCAGTTGGACACCAGATGTATAGACCTATCATCACATAAAGTTATATCTAATACATTGCTTCTATTTCTATTTATGAAGATTGGTGTCCAGCACTCTTTTTCGTTAATCAAATTTTCAATATTTAAATAATCGGCCAAACACTCAATTCTTTTGATAATATCCGTGCTTCCCCAGTTAATGTGGTGGGCGTTAACGTCCATTACCACTATTAGACCCATCTGTTGGGACCTTGTCCAGGTGACGTACTTCTTTAGCTCCTCGCTAGGTGCAGGTTGCGGGGAGTCATAGGGAAGGTAGCAAGATTCCAAAATGATTTGGTTGGTCTCACTATTTCTCACCCGATATTCGTGGCCCGTTGCTGTTAGGCAGCCTGTACTGATCTGCGGGATAAAAAAGATTAAATTTCTTTTGCATTACAATACAGGCTCTACACTTACTGTTTCCGTTGTCTGTCATCACTTTCAGTTTATTCCCCCATCTGCCTTTCCTACTGAGGGGTAGGCACAGAGGTTGGTAGTTGCCTCCCTACTGTGCTGATGGTTTGCTTGAATTACCTTCATTTAACCACTCATGGAATAAAGGCATGACAAAGCTAACTTGGTGATAGCCGCATAGTGCTTTATCCCCTTGTGGAACAAGTGACCTCAGGGATTCCTCAGCGTGGCAGATTCCTTGACTACCCCTGGGATCCAAACACACATCCTGGTTAGTCTGGGGATCTTTTCCCCTGGTAGAACCTCTAGCTTTGTTCCTTCCCAACCATCGAGTCTGGCTGTTAGTTTCCGTAACGACTCAGTCGAAGCATTATCCTGACAGCAGACGTGGTAGCGGCTACCTTTGAAACCGGCCCTCAGGGAAGTCGTCGGATTCTCAGAGTGTTTGATCCAGGGCATCATTGGCGACTTTCTGGAAACGTTCATGTAATTCCTCCCATTGAACTGTGACAAAGTCGAAAGTCCCTTATTAGTGCGATTAATTGGGGCCTTTACTCCAACCAGTGTTGAAGTGAATGCAAAGCTGCATCAACCAGGCCACTGGCATATGATATTGCGAAATATCGAGATCAAATTGTAGATTGTTGATTGTAGATTATAGGGATATACGTGCCCTGCGACTTTATAGATCTATTCTGCTCCCACGACTTGGAGTGCAGGTCGATGATATACACAACTTAGAGCCAGACCAATTGTATTGATGAATCGGAGTATCTTGAGTGGGTCCTACGACCGTAGATCTTCTTCTGATAGTTGGTAGGCATCCAGGTGTTTCCTCCTTTTGTGGACCAATGCTCCACATTCTTTAAGTAGATGCCCTGGGGTTTCCTCAATGTGCCCGTAGCAGTTGCCATTTTGCTTTATGCCCAGTTTCCTGCGATGTTCCAGGAAGCCTGTTAGAATGCGGATCCAGTTTTTATTGATGCTAATACAGATCTTACTTCTTTTCCGGTTGTATGTCCCGAGAATTTCTTTGGCCCGTCTTAGCTTCGGGAGTTCCTCCCAAATTTTGGCTCTCTTGTGGATTTCTTCTCTTCTTAATTCTTCCCGTATTTTATGCGGTCCCAGCCCGCAGAATTCTTCTGTCCCGACGAAGACGGTTGCTAGTTCATCAGCTGCTTCATTACCCTTTACTCCCATGTGACCTAGTGGCCAGTAGATGGTGATCCTGTTGTTCTACCCGAGTCTATTTAGCTTGGCAAGACACTCCCATACCAGTTTAGACCTGATTTCATGTGATATCAGTGCTTTTATGTCGGCCTGGCTGCCCAAGAGTATTGCGATATTTTCTCTGTTTGGAAAATACGGGGGAAAGTTCCCTTGGCACATATACACCTGTTCCCGTGAATGTTTTGGATCCATTCGTGTGCCATTGTATAGTATTTTGTTTGATTTAATACTTATCTGATTCATTGGTCCATTCTCTTTTACTATTTAGCCTTGAGGTAAATTTCGTCTCGAAGCAGTATCTTTTTACACTATCATCTCTGGGCGAGTCCAGAAGTGGGATTGATTTGGAAAGTGTTTCTCGCTTCTTATGTGCAATGCATTTACCTTTCTCGACTCCCTCTTCAATTATTCTTAGTATGGTTTCTTTGGCAATTCTTTCTAGCACTAAGTGTATAGGAGTGAGACCCAATATTACTGCTAGTGCCGCTGTTGGACAGGTTCTCATAGACCCTGTAATGCACACGCAAGACGGCCTTTTTACTTAAGCAAGGGTTTTTCTCTTCGTGTTCAGCCATGCTACTGTTCCGTAGTGTACATCCACGTACTACGTACTGCTAGGTTGCATCCCTAAGTTTTACCTGATATGTTTCCGCACACCACGAGTACATCGAGACCAAATACCAGTCAAGAAAATATTGATTGTTCTATATATCGTAACATCTATAAAATATAGTGATACAATTTTACTAATATACTCGTTTGGATATATAAATGTATATTTTCTTCAATCCCTACACTAAAGTCGAACTAAGCTGCATTTTTTGTATGCTCACTGACTCTTCTTAGAATGTCTATATTGCTGAAGATCTGGTACAGTTCGTCGTATCATAGCCATGTTCATAAGTAGCTCTTTGCGTGCATGTTTCATCACAATAAATACCTAGCATGATAATCTCAGGGGTGAGTGACGCTCAATAGTCACCACTTCAACCTTACTCAACTACTTATGAACTAACTTGAAGACCGAGTCCTAAGCATGTAATTACTACATCTTGCAAAGGTTTTTCAATATAAAAGTTTTTTTTTTTTTTCCTTTATAAACATCCTTTTGCATTCATTTAAAGTACCATTACCCTGCGCCACTACTACATGGCAAACTTACGCTACAATGCTTTAATAATTTTCCATCATTTCCGGAAGTGAAATTACTCTCTCAAGTAAACAAAAACATAACCCTATGACCTGCTGCGTCTTCAAAGTTCCACCAAGGCGAATATGATGAAGGCACTTATTGTTGTCATTATTTTGCCTTAAAAATGAATCTCACTTGACAAATGCGCGACAACGACGACGTCGACGATGAAGACGACGATGCCAACGACAAAGAAAGTAGAACCCAACTGCATCTAACAAAGTTTCTCAACTGCAATCACTCTCTCCACCTCTATCAACACCATCACCATCACCAGTGTCCTCCAGTGAAATATATCATGGCGCAGTCCCCAGTGCAACCATGGTAGAATAGAACCACCCACATATAAATTTCATATTCAGTCCACGCTGGCATAGTGTGGGTATGTAAACATAAGCTCGTCGTCTGGTCCTTGTTTATTTAGGAGGGACCATGAATGTCGTCAAAAAAATTCCTTTGCGAAAATCCTCTCATTTGCAGATATGCACATACTCGTACTTCGTGTGTTAGTCCTGACTGTATTCAGAGTGAGCCTGTTAATAAGCTACATTATCCTGGAAAAAGAATTCATACATGCATGTTCTCGGGCAGGGGACGAGGAATACTTTTCAAATTGCAGGCGCTGCAATTACATCTTTGGCACTTCAATGTAAAGTGAAGATATTTCTTAATATCACACTTCCACGCGGGGTAGGCGACAAAAAAATGTTCTGGCGAAATCCTCCTGAATGGAATCCAGCTAAGACTGCACTGCATGAATGGGTGGGCGGGTGCCTTTCATTGATGAAAAGCACCCCCCCCCCCCTCCCCCCCCCCCCCACCCAACCATTGAAAGGGGTGACATTTGAATGTATAATGATGGAGATCTCTTCATTTTCTTTATTTTCACACACAGTTTTTACATTTTTGTTCTAGTCTCTTCAAATGTTTGCTTTCCAAAGGGAAACAGGATGAACGGTTGCCATGAAAATTTAATTTCGATTCAGAGACTATTACTGCGTGCTCAAGTAAACTTAATGAATGCAGAACTTCTAGCCTTTGCTGTTAACAAGACGATTTTGTTTCAGAAATACTTAAAGAATATGGGAATATCCCATTCGGGATTCGTCCTATCTTTTTGCTTTGCACAAAGGAAAGGGCGATACGCGAAACTGCGATAACTACAGTTCTGTCAAACTGATATCACACACCATGAAGATCGTTGAGCGGATATTAGATGGCCGTGAGCGAAAATAATACTGATGACCAGTGCGGGTTTGTCGGGTAAATCAACAACAGATGCAATCCAAAGTATAAGGATCATAAAGGAAAAACATCGTTATTCCTTGAAGGACTTGCATATGCTGTTGGTTGATTTTGAAAAAGCCTTTGATAGACAACCTTATGGGTGGCGCTAAAACAACGAGGAGTTCCAGAAAAATAAAAACGCATAATTATGGACATACATATATTAGGGAGCAAGGACAAGAGTAAGATGTCGCGCAGGAGTCACCGAAGAGTTCCCAATCAAAGTCGGTGTACAATAGGGAAGCGTCCTCAGTCCTTTGCTATTTATTGCAGTCCTTGATTATCTGCTTGAAGTGACGGACTCCAAAGTGCATCAGTTATTCTTTACTAACGATGGAGCTATCATAAGTGAACGTCCCTACAACGAGCACTTGATGTATGGGTGGATATTTTTGAGGGAAATGGCTACCGTATTAGTTAAAAAAAAAGACAGAGTATCTGTGCTGCCCGTTCTCTGGTCCATGGGAAATGTGAAAAGCTCAAATATCTGTGATCTATGATCAATAGCGAAACAACTTGTGATGATGATATAACTCATCGCGTAAGCGTAGGGCAGATGAAGTGGCGGGACAACTCCGCAATCTTCTGTGACAGAAAAATGCCCCCTAAGCTGAAAGGAAGGCTCTACACCCATCACAAGAAAGATGGAGTACGACCGGCTCAGTTGGTATTGTCATGTTCAAAGGAGAGAACATTCGAACCCCGTCAAAACCAAAAAACAACTGCAGCACACAAATGCAAAAACACCAGCATTTGATTGACCTCAGTCACAAAGTGATCCGAAACCGGGAAGCCTGCGGGTAGTTCCTGAGGTCAAACCGGCAGTCCCCACAGGCGGACCAGTAGGGATGCAGTAAAGTGGAAGGGTTGTGATCCTTCTACTCCGGATCATAACCTCTCCATAAGGAACAGGAGAAAAAGAAGGAAAATGATGCTGAGTCCGTTCGATACCATAGGGCTGCAATTTCTGAGAATTATTAACAACTCTCTTAGTTCTGGAACTTTTTCTGAATGCTGGAAGGAATCGACAGTGGTGTCGATACAGAAAGTAGAGCATATGGAAAATACGGGGGAGTTCCGACCCGTTAATATGTTAATGACGGAGAGTAAAATTCTTGAAAAGTTGGTACGTAAGCAAATGTCAAGATACATGGAAAGCAACAACTTTCTGTCAGAATAGCAGTCGAGATTTGATGACAACACTACAGTTGCGAAACGCTACTCAATCTTGTGGTTACACAGTGAAATGGAGATTAGCGCAAGAAAAAAAAAAAAAACAGTATCTGTTTTCTTGGACCTACAGAGAGCATTCGAGACAATAGATAGAGGCATTTTAAAAAAAAAAAACAACAACAACAAAATAATAGAAAAATTCGGAATTAAAGGAGTGGAGCTAAAGTAGTTTAAGAGTTACCTTTCGAACAGAACACAGAGAACCAAAATTGCTGAGTACACGTCAAACTTTTTACCAGTAGTGTTGGTTGTACCCCAAGGTGCAGTTCTTGGAACCTTGCTATTTATCATTTATATTTAACGATATGGAGAAGGTGCTGAGGCATTCGAAAATTTGCCTGTTCTCAGACAACATTTTATTGTTCGTATCGGGGTCTTCAGTCGGCGAGTGCATCGATAAATTGAACATCGACCAAGGGAACATAGAAAGTATCTAAGAATGAATATATTAAAACTTAACGCAAATAAGTCTATAAAGCTAAAAATGTTTTTTTTTTTCCCCCGAGTGTAGATGGAAAATCTTCAAAAAGACACTATGAGGACCGAGGACCGTAAAACGCGTGCTCATAGTAGTTTAGAATTTTTAAACGTTTGGCAGGTATCTTTCCATCGAAAGTTCCTGCTTGTTCCGCAATTTTAATGCGATTGTGATTTATCGAGTGAGGTCGAATGGCTTTATTCTTTGGAGACGGCGCAATAAATTTTGCTAATCTGGAATTTATAGAACAGCATTGTTCACGTGTCCTTCTAATCGGTTTTTGTGTTTTCGCGCAATTCCTCTTAGCACTTTATTTTCAAAAATTTGTAAAATATCAGAATTGGTTTTTTGGTACAACCCCGAAGTTGTATACCACAACCGTCCACACCGGGTTAAGCACTTGCTTTTTTTTATTAGATTTTATTATTTATTTATTTATTTTCAGAAAATATTTTCAAAAACTTGTAATGAATTCTAGATAGCAAGCTTAGTTTAACTACATTTCTACATTTCATTAATTAAAAGAGAGAAACAATTAACTGATGTTTACAAAAACAGTTTTATGGAAGTGGATTTGAAAATTAGCTACGTATTTGAATTCGTGTTTAGGAAAAATTTCTTTATGTTTTTTTTTTTTTCCTAGTTTTTATATTTGTAATATTTTGTAATTCTTGTGGAATTGTATTGTCTAGTGTCGTCATAGTACTCCAGTATAAGGGTCATCTTAAAAATATCTTCTACTGGAAGAGCTTTAAAGCGATCTTGTTCAGGAACATTTCGCCGATTATCTGCACTTATTTTTTTCAATGCGGTGTTTTGTAGTTTTTTTTAATTTTTCTATGTGTGTTTTAGAAGCATTACTCCATGCAAGTATTCCATACCTCAGCTTCGATTCCACTAGGGCATAGTAGACTTATCTCAACACGGACGTTGTGGCATGGAACTTTAGATGGGCAAGTGCATATAAAGCGTTTTTAAGGCTCATTCGCAACTCATTGATATGCGTACCCCACAGAAAATTGCTGTCAATGGTTACTCCCAGATATTTGTATCTCTCCACTATCTCAATCGGACAGCTACTGCAGGAATCATTTCTAAAAAGAATTTGTTGTTGAGTAGCCTTGAACTGCGGACTTCGTATGTGCATCATTTTTGTTTCTAATGCATTGATCGTTAGGCCGTGATCATGACACCATTTCACCGCATTATCGAATTCCTCCTGCATAATTGCTGTTACCGTATCCAAAGATCTGTGGCGCACCACTATCGCCGTATCGTCTGCATACGCAAATGGTATGGCCTGCTTGAATACTCGTAACAGCTCGTTGGTATATAAAATAAAAAGTATTGGACCCAATTTGGATCCTTGAGGGACTCCATATTACACGCGTTCCTTTTGACTATATGTCTGGTTGATTTTTACACAGAGATGTCTGTTGTTCAAGTATTCTTTTAGCCAATCTGCCATCATACCTCTTATGCCAATGTTTTCCAGTGCTTCTATTAGCTTATCATGGTTCAGTGTGTCAAAAGCCTTACTGAAATCCACGAACAGCACTAGTATATGGTAGCTTTTGTTTAGGCTTTCGTTGATATAATTGACAAATTCCCCTAACAGTTTACCAGTACTTTTATTTTTCTGAAATCCGTACTGGCTTGGGTTTATAAGGAAATTTTTGGCGATGAAATCTTGAAGCCTCTTTGTTACGACCTCTTCAAGACACTTTTCAACTATCGGCAATATCGATATAGGTCTGTAATTGTTGAGCTCACTTTTGGTACCTTCTTTATATATTGGCCTAACTACAGCGGTTTTCAAAGTTGCAGGGATTTTTGCTTGGTTTATGCTAAGATGCACGAATTTGCACAATATTGGGGTGAATATGTCCACATGTCTTTTTATATCTCCGGCTCTTATACCATCCAAACCTGGCGACTTGTTGTCGCTGAGCGAAAGAATTATTCTTCGTAATTCCGAGAAACTTGTTTCTTGTACGAATACTGATTTGGCTAATCTTGAACTTGTATGTGTCGATGTAACGACGTCGCATTGATGGATAATGTTTTTTATCTGAGTGCCAAAATTGTTTGCTTGAATAAAAGCAGCTTGTTCTCTACGTTAAGCTTGCAATATTTTCCAAGTAACCAGTACCAAGTTCTCTGTATTTATTTTCGAGTTCTTTGCATTTATTTTTCACGTGGGGCTTCCACTTCAGTGTCATCGGTTAGTCTACCTAACGTGGTGCCTTCTTCTTGGGGTATATTGCGGGTGTACAACAGATACAAGAGCGGACCTAGAATATTTCTTTGAGGTACCCCAGCAGCTTTAACTTCTGAATAATCAATACCGTGTTTGCCACGGAATAGTCTATCCGCGAGATATGACTCCAAAATGTCATATAAATGAATTGTCAAAACTTATCGCAATTAGAACTTCAAGCCTTCGTGCTTATCAAAGGTTCTTCATCGATCACAGATTTTTTCTTTTTTTTTTCTTTTATAATTTGCACGTGTGAAAGGGGATATAAATAAATCTGAAAAAGTTCCCCCGTTTTGCACCCAATGGGATATTCTTCATGATCCGGAGTAGAAGGATCACAACCCTCCCACTTCATTGCATCCCTACTGGTCCGCCTGGGGGGTTTGCCGGTTTAACCTTCACTTCGTCACTAAGGCCAATCAAATGCTGGTATTTTTGCATTTGTGTGATCCAGTTGTTTTTTAGTCTGTGTTTTTTGGGCGATTGTATAGGAACGTTTATTGAGATTGCCTTCTTGATGGGGTTCGAAGGATCTCTACTTTCAACATGACAATACCAACTGAGCCGGTCGTACTCTATCTTGCTTGTAATGGGTTCTTTTACATGAAGGCTTCCTCGAATCTTCGAACTTCTTATTCTATCAAGCTTTGTTACTCCCGCTGTTATGCGAAACATCTTCATCTCCGTTAATTTGCCCTCTTACTTTTTGTACATTGTTCGGCATTGTGAACCGAATATGAGCGCAGGACGTACAACTGCGGTGTAGAGCACTTTTCCATTCAAGTAAATGTCTGGAATAGGCCAAAACATCCACCCATCAAGTGCTCGTTGTAGGGAAGTTTGATCTTCACTTATGATAGCTCCATCGTAAGCAAAGAATAGTTGATACACTTTGAGGTCCGTCACTTTTCCTTCAAGCAGATAATCAAGGACTGCAATAAATGTCAAAGGACTAAGGACGCTTCCCTGGTGTACACCGACTTTGTTTGGGAACTCTTCGGTGACTCCTGCGGGGCATCTTACTCTTGTCCTTGTTCCCTCATACATGTTCATTGTCATGCGCACGTATATTTCTGGAACTTTTCGTTGTTTTAGCGCCACCCATAAGAGATCCCTTTACTTTATTAACAGATTCAAATATTTTTATTAGTCACATGCTTCCCATGTGCTCTAAGAGCAATCATAATGGGCTAACTGGCTTCCGAGTGGAATTGTACATGCTGCATACCCCCCTCCTAACCTAACATTTTGGATTTCATTCTGCAATGCTGAAGTGGATTTCATCGTTTTTAGTTGGTCGGTTCCAAAAAGTTTACATAGATAACTGTTGTTCAAGACTAATCTCGTGTACCTCTGGAGTTCCGCAAGGTAGTCATTTGGGCCCTCTGCTTTTCATAATTTTTATTGATGATATTGTTCAATGTATTGTATAAAATTCTGTCAATGTTTAATGCATGCGGATGATGCCAAGCTATTTCGTAATATAAAAAGTTTAGATGATTGTGGAAAGATGCGAATCAACCTTAGCAACCTATCCAATTGGTGTATTCATAATTGCTTGAAACTGAATATTCAAAAATGCAAGGCTATTTCTTCTTTAAGATCGCAAACGCAATACACCTATGATTACTGCATTGATTTAACTCCTTTAAAAATGGTTAATTAAATGAAGGACCTTGAGATCATTATCGACAACAAGCTAACCTTTGCTCCTCACGTTGAGTACATAGTTGCCAAAGCTAACTCACTTGTTGGGTTTATCAAAAGAAATTCGAGAGATTTTTCTGATTCACACACATCTCACTGGTTCGGTCGATTCTTGAATACGCCGATGTTATCTGGAACCCCATTTATCAGATCCACTCAGATGGTATAGAAAGAGTGCAGAGGCGATTTACAAAATATATTTTCAAAAAAATGCGTTAGAACTTTGAGCCCTCTTACAGCGCACGTTGTCAATTACTGGGTATACTTACCCTTAATGTGAGAAGATATGCCCACGATGTATTATTAATTAGAGGTGTTATGTGTTATCGCATAAATAGCCCTGCCCATTTATGCTCCCGAAAGGCGCCTAAGAATTTGAAACGTATTTTTTTTTTTTTTTTTTTAACCATTACATAGAACAAACTACGGTCATAATGAGCCTATTTCTAGAGCTCTTATGTCCTTTAATGAAGTCAGTAGAGATGTAGATTTTCATTACTCCAGAGATCGCTTTAAAAACATTTTGTTTGCCTTATTATTGTACTAATTTGTTATCGTTTTCCTCCTTCTATTTTTTAAGACTTAAAAAACTTTATTACAATAATCATGTACATATATATATATATATTAATTTATCTTTTTTTTCTTTTTGTATTTTCTAAAATTTTGTAATCTGTAAAGCTATGCTTGTAGATGAAAATAAATAAGCTTACCTCTACAAGTCGAACTCTGAAAAACACGAATTGTTACTACATAGAATGCTACTGGAATTTACTTCAGTCCTGCAAGCTTAGTCTATATAATTCTTTTTTTTTATTTCATAACCTCTGTAAATCGAAACTCCGATATGAAGAAACTTTGATAACTTGAAGAAAATGTTGGTTTCCTTCAGATTCGTCTTGAAGTTCGGCTGTATATCAAGATACTTGAATTTTTCTTCGAATTACTGCTTCAAATTAAGAAAAGGTTCACATTCGTGTTCCGATGCGATGCTGATATTAATACGGTATCGAATGGTCAATGTCAATACAGAAATTATTGGTATCGAAAGAAAAGTATCGAAACATCCCTATTCAAGGATCCATTTCAGATGGATAGTAACTTTTCTGCAGATATGTTTTGTTTATGGAACGTAATTTTTCAATGACGAACTTGAATTTGTAAAGCGAGGAGTGAACAATTCGCGTTGCAATACGACCCAAATTCCATCTTGTTGGAATTTTTCTGACCAAGATCATTTCATCCCTTGCTGCCATTCCATATTCCAACACTCGTATGCAAAGCGCGAAGTTTATATTTGAGACCAGATCAGCGCGATCTATGACTTCCGCGATTCTCCAATACAGGGTCTGGCCTAGCTTATCGCAGCCACTCGTGCTGAGCACCGCACTACTGATTGGAATCTATAGTTTTATGCCGTTTCCGAAGGTCAATTTTTCAGATTGAGAGAAGCTTCTCATAACAATTTTACTCTTACCGTGAGAAAACTTTTTTTTTGTGTTTTCTTGGATCCGAACCATGAACCTCCCGGTCAAAGATCACGCACAGAACTTAAAAGAAATTATTGAAAGAGTATCTAATATCGTAAGCTCTTCTAATGCTTCATACGTCATAGTCGTGTGTTCAGGTTGTCGAACGATTCTGCATGCAATGTGCCCTAGGGGTGTGTTTTACTTCTACGATTTGCCTTATTTTAGATTTTTTCTATGCTATTTCTGCTTAACCACTGAGTTCAACTACTCGTGTATGCTTGTAAATAAACCTTATTCAGAGAAATGAACCGCAAATACTCGTAGTTTTCTTCATTTGAACAGAAGAACCACTTTTATGTGCGCTTTCAAATGATTTATGTCTCCTCAAAAAGCAAGAGAATCCGAATCTCACACATCAATCTGCAATTCTCTTAAATCACTTGTGAAACCTGCCAAAGTGCCGGCAAAAAAACACCACAAGCAGGAATAAATGCCAATCAGTTACCACAGTAGTTAGAGCTATACCTGTTAACATTCTGCTGGAGGCTCTTTTGTTTCGTAGCCACTTCTCTTTACCACAGTAGCGCGTCGAACGGCAAGTCATCGATCGAATCCTCCATAGAGCCCAAAATATACGACGAACTGCACAAACGTGACATGAATAACTGAATATCAATAACAAACTGGAAACAGTGAGAAGTCATTAGTTCCGACGAAGATTATGTGCATATTTAATGTCGCGGGGACGACAGCAGCGTGTGGTGGACAGTGTCCGGTACCAACTGGCGGCAACACATTTGAGTTAATTTTCAGCCTGTCAATGGTCACTGACTGCTACTGTTCATATCTTAAGCAACCAGATTTTCTGGTACAAAGATGCAACGAGCTAACTTATTTAACGCGTGCAAAAATTTTTTGTTTTTTTTTAAGTAATAGAGACAAATAAAAATCTAATTAGCATAAACAAAATTCGTTTACGAGTTGAGATTGCTGCAAAAAGATATCTGCTCAGAGAGTTATCTACAGTAGAACCGCCTTATAAGTAGTAGAACTGTAGTAGAACTTACACAAGCACATTTCAATTGATTGAGCATACCGTCCTTCTGTTAAATGATCCTGAACTTGAGGCATTGCCTTACCCTTACTGCTAAAGATACGAGTAGCTACTCAGATTCCAAAGTGTATTCAGAGATATCGGATTTTTGTACCTGTTGGCGTATTTTGTGCTCCTACCGATTTGAAAGTTCACCCATCCGCTTTAGACAGAACAAGATTAGTGTATAGATCCTATGGAACTCTATGACTTTACTTGACACATTTATATGCATTTACTACTTGTAGAGCCTAATTGTTGAAAAGTTAATCACAGCAGTTTCATTTGGGAAAACTTCCGAGAGGCATTACCGCTCATATTATGACTTCTTGACGTTAAAGAGATTTTAAGAGATGACTTTAACGTGGTGGCCTACGCTAATAAATTGTCATCTTGGTATCAGTCGATTTTTTATTGTAAATACAAAGTAATGAAGGCAAGACTCGAAAATCTTTTTCGGTTGGTAAGCAATTGGATCAGCTGCCGATAGCTTGGGATTGGCCAACTCATCAAATACCAAAACTCACATCACTTAAGCTAGGAAAGCGTTCAACAATACATAAAATATGGTATCTCAGACTGGGTATGTTATTTTGCGTTGCTTACACAGGGTGTTTCAAGTTCCTCAGAAAAAAATTAATGGGTGGGTCGATTGGGCTGAAATAAGAAAAACATTTTATAGGTGGAGAAATCTACAGGGTGTTATAAAAAATAAAAAAAATAAAAAAAAAATACATTTTCTACACACACGTTTTATTGAGGTTCGGGAATTATGAATGGAATATAATATCAAACAGATGTCCACCTCTATTAGCCTCACAAATGTGAACTCTTTTGATGACATGTTTCATAACATTTTCAAACATGTCGGTCAATATTCCACTTATTTCATCCCGAATATATTTTGTTTGAATTGCTGCAGTGTTTATAGTATAATATTATACACCCTGCTGTTTAGGTTGTTTAATCTGACGACCGTGGGGGCCACTCGACATCACGAATTCTGGCGAAAATTGTGTCTGGAAACAGTTGATCGAGTCCTGTTGAAACCACATGTTGATTAAGCCCAAAGCATCCAATTTAGGTGTCATTCTCCAGTAACAGTAAAGGAGTATTCACAGCTCAACGAACTGCGAACAAACCATATTCAGTTCAATTTATTTATCGTTTAATTAAGAAATTAACAATTAAACGTGAATGTGGAATGCATTCTTCATTTGTGGATTGTGAACAAAAGTTGTCAGTTCGCAAAAAGCGAATTGTTAATTTCTTCGAAGAAACTTTATTAAATTTATGATACTCGTAGTTTGTTTGTTTTCTTTTGTTTGTATTAAAAATAAATAAATAGAACTCAGTTCTTTTTTTGAAATGTAGAATTAGCAATTTCGTGTGTATAAAATGCTAAAAATGATTTGGTCGCAGTTGGCGCAACCGCAGTTCACAGTTCGCTGTGAATATTCATTTTTTGAGGGAAATATAAGGTGCCTCAAAAGAAAGTTTATATTTAGTGGAACGATTAAAAATAAGTAACCATCTATTGAAAAAATTGTATTTAATTATTAAATTACATACTTTGGGAATTTATTTCTTAAAAATAATATCGTCCAAATGTAAACTCCGAACAAACTAATTAACACTCTCCACGTTTTCTACCATTCTTGATGATCTTGGTCGCCCGGATTTTGGTTTTTCCAGTGTAATATGGGTCTCTTCAAATTTTTTGACCCATTTTCGAATGTGAAGTATGCTTGGCGCATCATTTAAGTGTCGAAAACCAATATTGCAGAATCTTCTACACGCTACAGTCGCCGAATCACCGTTTTTGTAAAACTCTCGCACGCACAACGCACGGACCGCTCCCGAGAAACGCTCAATAGCGACTGAATTCCCTAGAGACAGGCTACTGATTAACATACCCCCACGTCCTTCGTTAAGTTCGCGCAGTAAGCTAAACAAATATAAACTTTCTTTTGAGACACCTTGTATAAACTAATACATGGTAATGCCGTCTTTGCTGCAATAACTTCCTCTTCTCATTTGCACCAGTCTATCTCCATAGGTTGGTTCATTACGGTGACAAAAATATATCAAACGCTTGATAAACTGTCACCTTTCATGGGGTTTCAGGATTCTCAACCGGAAACGTCTCACCCCTGTCCTTTAAAAGTATTCTGCCATTTTTGGGTTAATGACATAAAACTAGGAAACCACTCCTACCCTGCGACCTGCAAACATGACTCCATTCTTGGAGCCAGGCTTTCAAATATTATTAGTTTATAAAGGTGGCTCTAATAATATGATGACCAACTATAATTCGATTTGATCGGTCAGACCTCATAAAATATTTTTAAAATGTTGTCCAAGTAGCAATCGTTTTTAACTTTAATATCTGTTGACTCACGCCCATATTACTGCAACTATGAACAAATAAAGTGCACGACTGGGTCGTACGTGCTTACACCAGTATGTTGTTTATCTTCAAATCACTCAGATTTAAAATTTAAACAAAATTGTTAAAAGGATTTTTTTTTTAGATTTGAAAAAAATATTTTGAAGATTTTCCAAAACTTGGTAAGCCATAAATAATCTTTTATATGTCAAATATTGTATAAATATTGATTTCGAACAAAACCGATGGAGTCATTGTCGAGAAATAGCAAGTTTTCATAAACAAGCTATAAAGTAAAGTACTCTTATACGCATTTTTATGACTAAAATCGTGTACGCCAGCTGTTGGCATATGGCCACCGTAACTAAAATTTTAAGTTTAAATAAAATCGTTTAAGCCGTTTTAGAGAAAATCAATTTTTTATAAAATCAGCACTAGTAAAGTACCGTTAATTATAGAATTTTCATTCTAACACCAAAATTTTACTAGTGAAAAACTTTGTAGAAAACCGATTTTCTCGAAAACGGCTCCTGCGATTTGTTCAAAGTTTAGTATTTGAGTTAGGGTATGCAAATAGATGGCGTATTTTGCTTGTTAGCTGTTTTTTTTTTAAATTAGTATTTGAGTAATTATGGCATACCAAGTTTTGGAAAACTTACAAAATATTTTTCTTTTTTTTTAACAATTTCTTTAAATACTACGAGTATATCCGAAAGTCAAGAATCCTAGTGAAATATTCACAATGAGACTTAATCATCACCTTAAAAAGTTTTGAAAAACAAAAAACAGTTTTTTGAATAAATATTACCCCAAAAATTGGGGTGTCATTATATAATTTGGAAAATTCTAGGGAATGTGAACGTCTATATATTTTGTTAGGGTTGTATGTTTTCAGTTTCTAGTGAAAAGATTTATAAAGGAGCAATTTTTTTAAAAAGCGGGCGTGTCTGTTTCATCTTTCTAGCTCAAAATTCAAGCCCCAAGAAGTTGTGACATACGGACGGAAGGACGGACTTGGCTAGATCGGAAATGTATATACTTTTTAGGGGTCTACCATTATTATTTCTCTATGTTACAAACTATCTATGATATATGCCCTAAGGAATGTTTTGATGTTTTTTTCTTCGTGGTGTTTTTGTGTTTTTTTTTTGATTTAGTACAATGGTAAATATGCTGAATCTTGGTTTTCTTAAAGCAACAATCTACGAACACTGCCTTCAACTCAGAGAATTTTTTTTTTTTTTTTTTTAAAAAAAATTCAAGAAAAGTTCGAAATTTTTCAAAAGTTCGCAAAAATTCGAGCAGGATTCAATTATTGAAATAATTAAATACATATTTTGGCGCTAACAGCCCATACAGGACCAGACCTAATTCGAGGAATGCCAAAGTTGCAAGACCGACGCTGAATCCGAATGCGAAGTTAGAAATTCAAAACGATAAATGGGGAATTAAAAATATTAGCCAACGAGTCTTTGGGACCGCTGAATCCAAATTCAAAGTCAGAACTTGAAAAATAAAAACTTCAAATTTAAAATGGCGCCCAAAAATGAAAATACTACGCAAATTCACACCAATTGGTCCACATAAATATAGCTGGATCGAAATCCTAAGTAAGAATTTTCAAACCCAAAAAGACGACAAAAAATGGCGTCTTAGGAAGATAAGAAACAGCGCCATTTTTAATTCCAAAATTCTGCCATCGCATTTGAGTTCAGCGACCTCGAAAACATACAGTGTCAGTGTCACAGTGAAAATCATACATCCACTATGTCTCCCTTCAAGACTAAATTAGAAGATATTGTGGCTAGAAATTGTAATTTTCTTTTTATTATGGAAATTGATCAATCCTTAGAAAAAAAGAAAAAATAAAATCCATACGAAATTAAAGTTTAATTTCGAAATAGAATTAATTTTTTAAGTAGGATTAAAAAAATCGTCTCACAGTGAAAATCTTACACCGTGAATTAGAGGCGCCTATTTGAAGCGACTGCAATTTCTTCCAAAATAAAGTTGTTTACATGGTTTAGTTTCCTCAATATTATACTCTGTGTGTTAATTCATTACATTTCGGTGGATTAGATAGTGAAAAATGGCACCAATAAAGCAAACCACGATCGCAATTTCTCAATAAGAATTGGGAAAAAAGTTATAGAGAGATTGCTAAAATATTAAAAAGAAGTCATGCTACTGTCCAATTTATTATTCAAAGGCACAAACGTGAAGGCAGGATTGAAAATAAACGTAAAACAAGCAACAAAAAAAATTTTTTTTATCTATGCTGATGAAAGGTGGATTGTCCGAGAAGTCAAAGCTAACCCAAAATTAAGTGCTCCTAAATTAGCTACTGAAGCAGAAAATCATTTAGGAAAGAAAGCAAATGCAGAAACAATCCGCCGTGTCCTCAGGAAAAATGGACTCAATGGAAGAGTTGCCCGTAGAAAGCCATACTTGTCTAAAAAGAACATAGCTCTTCGAAAACAGTTCGCTAAGGATTTCGATTTTAGACTATTGGAAACGTGTCTTGTTTACAGACGAGAGCAAGTTTAACATATTTGGATCCGATGGACGAGTCAATGTTTGGAGAAAACCGGGTGAGGACTTAAAACTTAAAAAATATGAGACCAACAGTAAAGCATGGCGGAGGACATGTTATGGTGTGGGGGTGCATGTAAGCTTCAGGAGTAGAAAATCTGCACTTTGTAGAGGGAAATATGGATAAGTGGAAGTACCTCGGCCTTCTAAAAAGCAATGTAAGAGACAGTGCTCGGAAATTGGGAATCCTGGACACATTCCATTTTTATCAGGATAATGATCCCAAACATACTCTCGTTGGAATGGCTATTATATAACTGCCCAAGGGTGATAAAAATGCCACCTCAGTCACCAGACTTAAACGTCATAGAGAATTTATGGCATATTTTAGAGGTTAATATTCGGAAGCACAACATCTCTGGCAAGGATTCACTAAAGAAGGTACTACAGGAAGAATGGTCAAAAATCAGTAGTGAATACACAGGAAAATTTGGTTAGGTCAATGGGAAATCGCCTAAAAGATGTCATCAAACAAAAAGGATTACCAACGAAGTACTAAAAACTTAATTTTTATATTTTTTTTTTTTTAAATATTTTTATTTATTTTTCATTGTGAGCTCCAAATATCGATTTATGTTTTATTTTTACTGTTTATTAAATTTTTAAAAGTGAATTATCTATTTTGTTATGTTTTTTACGTTTAAATATACTTTGGTTTGCTATTAAATATCAAGATTTCTATTAAAACTCCAAGAACTAATTTTTTATTCACCTTCGAAATCAGGTGTATGATTTTCACTGTGACTTACTGTATGTGTGGACTAATCGATGTCAATTTTCCTATTATTTTTTTTTTTTTTATTTTCATATTGAATTCTCAAATTTTGACTTCCGATTCGGATTTACAGTATTGTTCGAAACCTAAGCAACTTTTTCCTCTGAATTATTCAAAGTTGAATATTTATGTATTTATTATTTTTAATAAAAATAAGATAATTTTTATTTATTACACTAAGTATCTAGATGGGTATAATAAAAACAAAAATCTAAAATCAATTCATTCAAAGTAAATAAAAAATCAAATACAAAATCCTCTCAAAATGCAGCTGTTCGAAAAATAAGCAACTTTTACTTAAACATAAGTGTTCAGCGACAAAAGGTATCTAACGGTATTTTTTGCGAATTCTTTTCAATTCTACATGCAACGCCTCTGTTTTAGTTAGTTGAGAGCATTTCTTTTGTAAGGAAGTGTACCACTTGACATCCATTTTGTTTTTTTAATTGATCTACAGGGTGGGCCAAACAATATAATTGTTTTTTTCTTTTTACAGGTTATAATTGAGCTCTTGGAAATTTATAATGGATACATTATAAACTATTGATTTGTTCTATTCTTGTCAACGATCAATTGTTAAGACGCAGCGAAAATATCGCCAATATTCTAATTCAAGATCAGCTCCCACAGCCTTTATGATTAGGAGTTTGGTCGACCGTTTTGAGGAACGGGGTTCAGTGGCCGACAGTCCTGGAAGAGGTGTTCATCGAAATATTCGCACTGAAGACAACGTGGAAGCTGAGTGACAGAGTGTTGCAAATGATCCATCTGTCTCAAGTCGTCGGCGTTCGGGCCAATTGGGCAAGTCCAGAACAACATTGCAGAGAATTTTAAAGTTGGATCTTAAGATGTACCCATACAAAATTCAAATTGTTCAAACACTGCTACCGCAAGACCATCGACAACGACTACAATACGCTATTCGTTTTACACAATTAGCCATTTAAGTGGTTATGTCAACAAGCAAAACTGTAGATTGTGGGGCTCCGAAAATCCAAGGGCAACACACCATCATCAGTTACACCTATTAAGATGCACTGTTTGGTGCGGTGTTATGGCGGAAAAAGTTATCGGCCCATATTTCTTCGAGAATGAGGATGAAATGCCAAAAACGATTTCCGGGCTTCTTACAGAACAAAGATCGGCAACTTTTTGCGGCCATTGACGGAGCAGCATCCTAATTTGTGGTTCCAACAAGATGGAGCGACTGCGCACACAGCTAGGCAAACAATGGTGAGATTTTTGGCGAACGTTTGATTTCAAAAAATTGAGATTTCCCTTGGCCACCTCGTTCACCAGATTTAACTGCGCCCGACTTTTTTTGATGGGGGTATTTAAAAGACAAAGTGTATGTTAATAAACCAGATACTATTAGACAGCCAAAGCAGAATATTCGAGTCGAAATACGGAGCCTGCAACCAGAAACATTGCATGGTGTAATGGAAAACGCTCTAAAAAAGAGCCAATGTCTGTATTGAACAAAATGGTGGACATTTGTCTGATGTCATATTTCGTGCTTAATTTCCATAAAATGTATTTCATAAGTAAAAAAAATTAATTAAAATAAATGATTATTACAAGAGTTATACGTGTTTAACATTGGTAGGTCTTATTTAGCACACACAGTTTTTTGTGATCTGAGCAGCCTTTCACGAAAATTAAGGGTTCCATTCAACAATGCTGTGAGATTTGTGTACAATGTTTGCCGTCATGATCATATTTCTGGATATGTTAAAGGTTTTCTTCTCATGGGATTCCGAGAGTATTTATACCTTTACCATAGAATTTAATATGCATCTTTCGAAAGAATTCGAGTCTTTATTTTGCCAACCTTCAGGTATAATACTATCGAAAAACAATTATATGCTATGCGACTATGGAACTAACTTCCAGCCGCTTTACGGAGATGCCAGGGAATCGGTGACTTCAGGAGAGGGCTCAGGCAGCATCTGAGTACATGAAAATCTAGAAAAGCTAACATTAAGGCTAGGGTACTATGGATTTTTTCTACATTAATTAAATGAAATTAAATTATTTTGCGTATATATTTTAGTTTTTAGATTTTGTTTAAATAATGGACTCTGTATCTAAATGTATGATTATTTAAATAAATTGAAATCGAAGAGCACATATAATGGTTATATTGAACGATGTTTGAAGGAATAGAAAAAAATGCAAGGAAAAACACATATGTAAATTAGTCTCAAAAGTAAGTATACAGACGAATTTCGAAGTGCCTTGTGTAATAAACTAGCCGCGTATTGTTTTTGTTTATTTTTAATTCGTAAAAATTGTTTAAACGAAGTGTAGAAGTCCTTTAGAGGAATTTAGCCGCGAGGAAAGGATATTTCTACTGATCTCAAGAATTCGATTAATAAGCACTTTGTAGATAATAAATCAATAAAAACGGTTGATAAAAGGTACAAATGGTAATTATTATTTTATGGAACAAAAAATTAATCGAAAAGATGGACAAATTCGAAAAGATGACTCGGTCACTATCACTTAAAATCATTAACATATTTTCAACAGCCACAACAAATTAACCGGAAATAGATTAAGATATAAACCAAGAGTTCTCCAATGTTTATTATGGATTAGCTACATATCCGTATGTAAAGGGCTATTCAATAGGAGGTTACAATTTAAATCAGAAACTACTATGGTTCTGTCAACATGAACAGCTGATCTTTGACATCTGTGCATACTAAGCATTGACATTTGTAATTATGGAGCGGTATACAAGAGAACAATACAGTTTAATTGCTAAAAACCTTCTCAGAAATTGGGAAAATTCAACCAAGACGATTTGCGTATTGCGAAATAATGTCGGTACATATGTAGGTACATTAATGTCCATCTCGATCGAACCGGTTCAGTGTTATATGTCCAAAGATGTCACTCGAAAATATCGTCACAGTGAGTAACAATGTTCTTGACAATCCAGCAGTTTAACCTTTCCTGCAGCTCCACGTATTTGAACAAAAGATCTACATCTGCATGTTCCAACTGAATCAGGAATTGAAGCCAGCAACGAAACCCAGGCAGAAGAATTGCTAAATAAAACAGCATTATCCATTATAAGTTTAATTAAAAACTACTCGTATGATAACGTTTTCACACTATTTTCCCCTCTGCAGTTGGTCTGAAATAGGGGATTTGATGGCTCATCGAGCCACAGTAATTATAAACAAAAATTCAACGATTTAGCCCAAATCGTGCCTCTTCAACTAGTTGATATTGATTCTGGGGCAATTAAATGGAGTAATAATACTCCTTAGAGATTCTTCTGTCGTCCTAATCATTTGTCCTTTACTAAAGAGTCAAGAGATGTTATAAAACATGGACAAGATAAGGTACTTTAGCGTTACCAGATCCACCATGTGTCGTAAATATATCTTTTGAAATGATTTTTACTATTGTAGATGTCAGCATACTGTTAGTGGTAATAATTCATCTTAAGCCTGTTACGTATGCGGAACTACGTCAAAATTTTGTGAATTTTGGAAATGTTTGGATTCGTACACCAAATATAAGTATAGATTATCTACACTACATAATTTGATGTAAAGTTTCAATGTATTCTACATATTGCGTTTATATTAACCCTAAAATATTGGCAAGTACAAGGAGATAGTAATAAACAATTACTAGATTAGAGTGAAAATAGGATACAGAGGGAATTTAAACAATCAAATCAAAGATCATCAAATGATGGAAATAGGGTGGCCGTGGTGTAGTGGTAACATTATCGCTTGTCACGCTGTTGGTTAACAGTTCAAGTCCTTATGTCAAGAATCATCTATTTATTTCGCGTGAAATAAATAAAAAAGTCGATCACTTGCGAAAGCTAAGTCAACTCTACTGCGAAGGAAAAACACTGGCAGTAGAGTGGTTATATGACTGAAAATGTAACTTGATCGTGATGATGACATCAGGAGGACGGAGAAAAATACTGTGAATCATGAGAATGACAAAAGCAAAACAAACAAGCTATAGAACAGCTATAGAACATCACACAAGGAAATCTTCTCAATCCTACACTAATTATGATCTAATAACTCAAATGTGATCCGAACCTCCGAAGCCATTAGACCCTGACATCACACAATATTTAGATTTAATCTAGTTCATTGTAGTATTAAAACCGGTACTACATACAATACTTTTGACATCTTTTGTGGCAAAAAATAAAAAAGTATTTATGATAAACATTTGTATGGAATCGCGACACTGTACGTGATAGGGCCGTACTTCTTCGAAAATTCTCTTAGTGCTGGAACAATCAATGCTAACATTATCGAGATATGATAACAAAAAATGTTTGGCACTAATTGGACGACATCGGTGTGAAAGACATATAGTTTCAACAAGACGGTGCCACCTGTCAAACAGCGCGAGAAACAATGCAGTTACTCCACGCACAATTTCCCGGACGCGTCGTCATGTATTTTTTCTTTGGAGTTGTGTGAAGTAGAAGGTGTATGCCAATGACCCCCAAAACGATTCCAGAGATAAAGGATAGGATTCGACGCATTATTTATGAACTACCGCCGGATTTATGCCGAAAGGTAATGGAAAATTTAATCAAAAGTGCGGAAGTCTGCAAGGCTAGCTGTGGCGCCCATTATATATAATATACGCTTTGCAAAAGTATAACCGCACCCTGTAAAAAGCCTTTTCCAAGGAACTCTAAACGAATACAGGCCCTTTATTATTTTTTTCATTTTATGGCATCAATTAACAAGTAATTGGAGCAAACAAAAAAATCTTTTGGGATTTCCAGCAACAAAAAACTGTTTTGTCTAGCTTGCAGAAGTATAGCCGCATGATATAAAAACTGCAAATTTCTCTGCAATTTGCATTCAGTTTTTATTGTGATTTTGACAAATAAGAATGCCGCGTGGTACGCATTTAACGAAAGTAGAAAAGGCAACAATTCTGGCTTTTCGCGATGACGGTTTGAGCTTTTGAGCAATCGCGAAGAAAATATCAAGATCGGACCGTGTCATTTGATATTTTTTATAAGACCCGGGGTCTTATGGATGCTGATAGATATTTCGGTTTGGACAGTTTCGCGTACTATAAAACGCAGCGGATTAATCGTCCGAAGCAAAACGGTGCCTGTTCCATGTCTAACAGCAGCCCACAAGAAAAAGAGAATGGAATTCGCTCGTAACAACATGGATCGTAATTGGAAAACCGTAATTTTGAATGTCTTAATCTAATAGAATATTTTTTTTTAAATATTATTTTTAGTGACCTAAAGAAGTTTAATCTTGATGGACCAGGCGGCTTTAATCAATATTGGCACGATTTACGGAAGGAACGAAAGTTTTTTTTTTGAAGAGGAACTTCGGCGATAGAAGTTGTATGATATGGGGGGCTTTCTGCACTCACGGTAAGGTTTCACCTCCACAAAAATGGATAGTACAGCATACACCCAGCTACTCTAAGAGAACTTGGTACCCTATTTAAGGCGATATCAGCGATTTCCTCATGTTTTTCAACAAGATAATGCAGCGATTCACGTCAGTCGTCGAAATTTGGAATGGTTTCAAGCCCAAAACATTAGATTGATGAAGTGGCTGGCAAGTTCTCCGGATTGTAATCCGATAGAAAATCTTTGGTCGGGTTTATGTCCATAATCGGCAATTCACGAACATTGCCGAGCTCCTTTGAGGATTCCATACTAAGAAAAATAATTGAGAGTATGCCTAATAGAATTTTTAGCGTCATTGAAAAAAAGGGTAATAAAATCCCATACTAATATCTGTAACAATTAGTCGAAACTAAAAAAACAAATGAGAAAAATATAATGCGGTTATATGGAAACTCCAAAAGAAAATTTCGGGGAATTTTTTTTTGCTCTAATTACTTGTTAATTGATGCCATAAAATAAAAAAAATATAATAAATCTAAACCGTTTAGAGTTTCCTGTAAAACGCTTTTTTATAGGGTACTGTTATACTTTTGCAAAGCACTGTATGTCTCAACATTTTATTGACATAGAGATATCAGCAGTTTATCAAAAACTAATCCAATTGAATCACCCTTTATTTATGCACTAAAAAAAAAAACTTCAATCGGTATAGAAACTTCTGTTAATCACTGTACATGATCGCACACCATCCGCCTTATCAATTTTTTCCCTACCATATGCTAGCTCCCCACATTCTACGTGATCAAAATAAAATAGGAAAAACAAAAATTAAAAAAAAGAATAACTAATAAAATTGCCACCGAAGAGAGTTTGTTTTAATGACGTCGCGGAACGTTAACTACACAACATTCAGAGACCCACAGCGCCGTACGGTCATAGCTGCTCGCGATCATCAGCGCACCGCAGTCAGTCGTTACTATATTTCGACGGCAAAACATTACGGATCACTCGCGGACCGAAAGTTTTAACAAAATTTCTTTAACAAAATTGTTTTTATTATTTGAAATCGTGATAACAACAAATCGCTAAAAATCGTTTTAGGTTAACCAGTGATCAGTGGAATATATTTCATTGTATAAATATAGTGCAAAATTAAAATATATTGATGATGCAATAGTAGTGTACACAGTTGAGTGAAGTGGTAGAACCAGAAATCAATAGATCGTTGGAGTAGAATTGGAGTACCTACTTCTTGCTACAACTGTCGTGGACTGCAGGTGGACTCGCATTCAAATTGTCATTTTATGGATACAGATTTGGATACAGATAAGATAACCGCGGTAAGTTTTTGTCGTTCAAATTCCAATTTGCTTGTTTACTCATCACAACATCATTTCGTTTTGGGTGGGATGTGACCAAATATTTGCTTAAAAAATTAACATTGAATTTTTGATTATCAGTCGATGATACGATGAAGAGATTTTTGTTAGGCTTGTGCAGGTGGCTATGACATTGCCTTGGGGAAGTTGACAGACGGCGGAGCGACGTAACCATCAGTTGTCAAGTTTTTTTATTTGTTGTTGTTTTTAACACTGTCACATGTTTTTGTTTTACCGCATAGTACGCGGTATTGTCGTGGGTTGAGTCAATAAACAGAAGGAGAATGATTGTGCACAAAGGAATGCATCCAGTGCATGTTAAAGTGGAGGAGAAAAATGCTAAATTTCGACAGCAAAACTAGTTGAAGTGTCACTGTCAGTTTTGGAATGTGTATGACTGACGGGGTTATGTCATTTTTGCTAATCGGAATTTTTTTTTTTTCCGATTATTTTAAGTTTTATTGGGCATGGAATTGAAAGGTTTAGGTGACTCGATGAACAGCGCATTGTTAGTAAAACGTTAAAGTGAGCATACCTTTTGCCGCATTGACGTCATTTTCGTCCTAATTAAAAATATCAGCGAGAACCTTATCTGTTGAACGGCCTTGAGTCTGAAATTAATAGCGATTATGTAAATAATGGGAAAATTTTGAAAATTGTATAATTGTCGCGCGAACAAAGACACAGGTGCATGTGGCAAGAAAATCCAATGTTTACATTCATTTACAAACTTTTTCAGAATTAAACTTATTGTAGTCTGGATCAGTGTAAATTAGTTTATTAATTCTAAAGATACTAAGAAGGCTACAGGTACCTACATATGTGCCTACGTGTAAAAAATAAAATGAATGCCCCATGCAAACGTGAAAATATTAAATAATAAAAAAAAAACAAATTATACGGAAGGTTGTCACGGAAAGTTGAAACTACGAGTTTATTCTTGATAATCGATATTGTTCCCTTCAAAGTACTCTCCATTGACTGTAACGCACTTACGAGTATGCCAGCGCTTGGTTGGTTGTTTGGTTTAAGAGGGTGAGCTTATGCTTTTCACTTAGGCCTCCACTGGGCCCGTTGTGTTCCCCCCGTCTGTTGAGCTGTAGGAAAAGTATTGTAATATGGGAATTATGTAATGGGAAAGGATGTAGGTATTGGGATCATGGGAGTATCAAAAAGGAGATTATGTCATATAGTGCTCGGGAAATCGTCTATATCACCGATTCGTTTCTTGCTGAGGTGTGTTAGATCCGGTATCCTTGGGGATCCCTGTATCTTCAGTCTTAATCTTGCTGTTGCAGGGCAGCGGCAGAGGAAATGTTCCTCCTTCTCCTCACAGTTGGCACAGATTGTTGCTTCAGCTAGCCCGAGTCTGAACGAGTGTATATTGAGATTGATGTGCCCTGTTAAAAGTTTCACCATCGCTCTTAACTGTGTTCTGCTTGAGTTGAAAGCTCTTTTAGCTGTGCTGTTACTGGGTTCTGATACCACTTATCGGCCCACTTTACACGTGTCTATATTCGTCCAGTAGTTATTGAACTCCTGTCTAATCTTCTCATTGATTATCGTTTAAATAGTTGTCAAAGTGACCCCTATAGTCTTAACAGGTTTCAGTTCTGTATCACTCACTCCTCTCCTTGCTAGTTCATCTGCCTTTTCGTTTCCCGGTACACCCTCATGCCCCGGTACCCATATAAGGCGGACTCTATTCTGCCTGGCAATTAGGTTCAATTTAATTTTGCACTCCTTTATTAGTCGTGATTTTGACACAGGGTTTGTGAGCGCGCTAATTGCTTCTTTGCTGTCTGAGCAGACGTCTATTTGTCTCTCTTCGCTGGTATCTTCTGCGAGTATTTCTGTTGCCTTCATAATTTCAAGGACTTCTGCTTGGAACACCGTTACAAATGGTTCTAGGTGAAAATGGTTCACAGAACATGCCAGCCCCTGATTCTCCTGATATTTTAGAGCCGTCTGATGCCCCGTTGGAGTTACTTGTCGTCCTTCCGTTCGTCTCTTATGGGGAAAATTGTTTCGAAGCTATTGGTGAACGTATACGATTTTTCAACAACAACATCACTAGGACAATCGATGACTAGTGTCATTTCTCTTATCATTTTGGTGATTTTCCGATGCCCCGTGTTAGCGCCTTCGTTTAAAAGTGCGGTGATTCTAAGCCTTGCGGCTGACAGACCAGCAATCTTCTTCGCTTCGAGGTGCACTGGTAGGGTATATAAAATCGCTGCAGTTGGTGTTGAGGATTGTGCTCCTGTAGTGCCTAAGCAGGCCATACGCTGCATCTTTGTTAATAAGTCTCTTGCGTATTTTTTATTTGTTACTGGCCACCATACAACTACTCCGTAGAAGATGATAGGTTTTATTGCGCATTCGTATATCCAGTGGACCTGTTTCGGTTTCAGGCCCCATGTCTTTTCGATGGCCCTCCTGCATATCCAATATGCCAGCGCTTGATTCAATCCTCGAAACATTTTTTATAATCGGATTTTGGTATAGCCATCAGAGCCGTCTTCGATTTTTCTAGGTATTATCTCCTCTCGGCTGCTAAAACGCGTTCCCCGGACCGGTTTCTTGAGTCGATCGTACAGGAAGAAATCGCAGGGATCCAAATCAGGCCAATTCGGTGGCTGATGGATGGTATTCGTACTGTTCTTGGTCAAAAACTCGCGAACAATGATGGCATTGTGCGACGGTGCGTTATCGAGGTGAAAAACGCATAAGTTGTTTGCCCATAAATGCAATTTTTTTTGGCGAATTTGGTCACGCACGTGGCTATAATAATTCTGTTTTCTTTACGTATGAGTAGGTAGGTGAAAATCTTTATAAAGGGTCTTTCATTAAGCGCTTTCTATCTTTAAATTTAAATAAAACAAAGTGTGTGTGAGATATCATCGAAACTTAATATAACATCGTTCAAATGTCTGCCGCGGTTTCTCTGAGTGGCGCGCATCCGAAATGTCCAATTTTCCATGACTCTGGCGCGTAAATCAGGCTGAATTTGACCAATGGCATGGGTTATGTTGGCTTTGAGGGCCGCTGTGGTTTGTGGCTTATTCGCATAGACCTGCGACTTCAAAAAACCCCACAAGTCTAAGGGGGTCAAATCGCACGATCTAGGTGGCCAGTTCACATCACTTCCACATGAGATGACCATGCCCTCGAATCGCTCGTGCAGAATTTCCAATGTGGCGTGAGCTGTGTGGCACGTAGCGCCGTCCTGTTGAAACCACATGTCATTGGTGTCCATATGATCCAATTAAGGCCAAAATAAGTTGGTAATCATCGACGTATAGAGCTCGCCGTTGACGATGATGGCCTGACCAACTTCGTTCTCAAAGAAATATAGACCCATGACGCCGCCAGCCCAAAATCCACACCAAATAGTGACTTTTTCGGGATGCATTGGACGCTCTTGACTCTCATGTGGATTGGTATCGTCCCAAATTCGACAATTTTGATTGTCCACGTACCCATTCATCCAGAAATGGGCCTCATCGCTGAAGATAATTTTTGGATGAAAATTAGGGTCAGTTTTCAACTGCTCCAGAGCCCATTCAGTGAACACACGTCGTTGTCTATGTTCGTTTACCTTCAGCTCCTTGGTCAGTTGAATTTTGTAAGTCACGATGCACGATCCCAAGTCACGATGCACGATGAAGTTGTGGTCTACGAAAGGCCGAGTTCTTGTGAGCGACACGAAATTGACTGCCTCGGATTCTCCTGCACACTCTCACGGACAGCGGCGATGTTTTCGGCAGATCTTGCGTTTTGTCGACGTACGGATGTTGGTTGATCGTTTACTGAACCAGTGGACTCAAATTTATCCACCACACTGGGGAAAGTCGACCGTAAAATGGGCGAAGCGCGCGGAACGTTGCCGAACAGAACACCCATTTTGATAAAACAATTGCATTATTTGCACGTGTTGTTGAATGCTATATCCGTCCATGGTGATTTGGCAAAACAGACAGAATAAATGACAGCCAATTTGACAGATGTAGCTTCAGCAATATGGCCACTATCAACTGTCAAAGTTCGGAAGTCCCTATTGGAAGACCCTGTAGATACTATGAGAAGAGGCAGAGCGTTATGAGCACGCTCTGCCTGTGCGATTTTTACTCACAAAAAACAACTCCCTTCTTCTTGTTACCTACGACTAAGTTACCTTATCAGGAATTTAAAGTCTCAAAAATATTCACGTTGGGCGGTTATGATTAGTTTTATATCAAAAGCACCTGCTGCTACTTCTTATTACGCGTTTCGTTATAAGTATGGCGTTGTTGCATTTGTTATTTCCTCTACTACGGTAGCTATTCCTAAATCTCTGTGGATATCATTGTTCCTAATATACCATGGATCATTCATGATTGCTCTTAGCACTTTGTTTTGGACACATTTTAGTATATTCCCATTGGTTAGTTTAGTACAGCCCCGAAGTTGTATCCATCTAGGTTTTAGCACTTGCTTATATCAAAGCAGTTTGTAATATATGCTTAATTTGGATGTCTTCCAAGTAGCCTGTACATTTATCTGAATCTATTTTCGAACTTTTAGTGTCATTCCTAGATATTTTGCCTCGTTTGCATATGGTATTTGTACCAAGAGAGTGAGAATGTATAGTAAAGTTGACATGCGTTGATTTGGTCCCGTTAAGAACAATGGGCCAAATCTTTGTCCATTCGTTAATTGTATCCAAAGCTCGTTGGAGTTTTTCAGTTGGTGAACTGAAGTACGACTGAACTTTCCATTGCCAGTATAGCCGTATCGTCCGCGAACTTGGCTACAACAGCGCCTTCTTCTTGAAGTGTGTCTCGAGTGTGGAGTAGGAATAAGACCGGACCAAGAACACATCCTTGTGGAACTCCAGCACCGATTTCCTTAAATTCTGAGTATTCAGTTTTAACACTGAAAAGTCTGTCGGCAAGGTAGGATTCTAAAATTTTGTATAACTATTCCATCCTTCGTGCCATACCTTGCCAAGTCCTTGAGACATGTTAAGAAAACCGCAAGAACATATCTTTTTCCCTCCTAGGACTTTCTCAATTTCATTCGATCTTTTATAAACCTGGTCAGTTGTGGAATGCTTTGATTCGAAAGCTGAATTGATGATCAGGAATTAAATGTGTTTCTTCAATGACAGCTTGTAGGTGCTTCAATAGGAATTTTTCTGCAGATATTTTCTTCAGGAGCGATATTGTTTGTACGATTTTTAGTCGTTTGAGGATTTTTCCGGTTTTGGAACCATTATAACTTCGGCGACATTTCATTGTATTGGATCGTATAGTAGTCTCAGCGAAGAATTTATAAGATAAAGCAATTTGATTAGAGCTTTATTTGGCAATTCCTTGAGAATCTGTCCAGTTATTGAATCACATCCAGGGGCCTTGTTATTTTTCAGTTTTTTTATACTACACACTTTTTATTTTAAAGTTGTCAGGTTTCATAATAGTGCCACCATGAGCCTCTATTAATGGCTATCCGTCAAAACGTTTCGGCAGATAAATTCGTCTTCTTTTTGTCTCCTTTTTTTCATAGGCGATCACATTTGGGGATTTTTGATACCTTTCATGGCTTTCCAGTGTGAGTAATTTGAATTTTTCGGTAGTTAAGCCTTCGAGATATGTGTAAATTTCGCGATTTAGAATTTATGTGGTTCGAATAAGTTCTATGCTAGGGGGCGCGGGATTGTTGTCATCCCGCAATTCTTTTATTTCGGGCGGATATCTAAATTCGCTATCTGCGATTCCTTTCCTTCTTTAGGGAGTGTTGTTCCACGCCGCACTCTGTAAAACTTCAATAAATCTGCTGACTTCGTCTTCTATTTGGTACTAAGCGACACATTCTAAAGCCGTCCCAGTTAGTTTTGTTGCTAGTTAATCGAAGCGCTCTTTCTTTTTTCATTCGGCTTTCACTTATTATCAATATGACTGATGAGTGATCTGAGGAGACATCAAAACTTTTTTCGACATTCATAAAGTTCTTAGCCATCCCAATATGTCGGTTTCCCCGTTGAAAAGAAGTCAACACAGTGAATTGCATCGTGAACACCAAAAGGTGTGTTTCGAATTGGCATCACCACAAGAAGATAATCCGTGACTAACCCTTTCGGATGGATGGTATGCGTGATAAGCAAAGTATCCTTTTATTTTTACACGAGATTTTCTCAAGTGGATTTCAGAAATCAGGCACATGTCTGTGTTGTCTCTCCGTAAGATTACTTCTAGTTCGTCGATTTTTTGTAGAAGGCCGTTTGGGTTCCATGTTTATGTTTAAAGAAACTGTTTAATATTAATTTTCAAAATTTGTCTTGCTTTGCTCCTCAAGTTTCGCCAGAATTATAGAGAAAACTTGTGGAGATTGGATCTGGCGTATTTTTCTTTGCGAATTTTTCTTTTTCATCTTTTGTCCTTTCCTTTAAGGATTTATATTCTTCCTCTGCATTTCTTTTAGCAATTCCAGATGAATCCTTAGATGGTTTCGGGAGTAAGATTTTTTCGAGTGTGTCGCGCCTTTTTTGAAGCTCTTTGGCCACATTGCAACCTGGATAGTTCACTGGGTGCTTACCTTTGAAGTTTGATCAAGTCGCTGGGGACTGCTTATTTATTTATTTATTTATTCATTATTAAAATATATAACTAATAGTGATACATAAGAACACCAGCAGCAACATAAAATCATAGTTTAATTTTGGGAATATTTAACATTTTATCGCTAATTTGAATATTGACTTAGGTACATTTAATATTTCGAGAATATTTGAGTAATGATTGATTTTATTTTTAACTGCATTTGAAGAGAGGAGGCAAGGACCCAGCAGGTGATTAATGGTGATTATACTTTGGCAGGTGCAGACGGTGGTAGTACTTTTTTGAGAAGATGTTGATGTGTGACTGATTTATGTCGCACCCTTCCGAGAGATGTTTACCCGGGCATTATCGCGGCACTTACACTGAATGATCGATCTTGTGCTCTTACGCATAGGTTTTAATATTATAAATATCGTCTATACTATCATTCTTATCAAAACTAAGCATAAAAAGCGGAAGTCCACGCATTTGCAAAATAATAGCAACACATATTACTTTTCAATAGCAAGTGTTCGCAATATATTCTATAATTCTGTGCAATAGGTGCAACAATATTGTTACAGCCCACATACTCAGCTGGAAAAATAGCAAACACCTGCTATTTTACACACCTGTAGCAATTAATAATTTGTTCCAACATTTATTTTCAGAGTCTATTAATTTCTAACAGTGTTCCACAAGACCAAGCATTCTGGAGTATTCTAAATATTATTCTTGTTTGGAACGTGATGCTTGTTAATATCAATCCTAAGCTTATTCTAGAGATTCTCGATCAAATTAATGATGAACTCTTGAAGATAGTATTACCTACGCAGTCACATGCATTAAACATCCACAGAACTCAAAACTTGGAAAATACTATGTACTAAATTATGTAAATTTATTTATTTATTTATTTTTTTCGTGACTAGGTGAGAATCTTCATAAGACACTATGGAACACCGTGTACCTATAGTAGTGACAGATTTTTTACTGACTAAACTCAGCCGTCTCTTTTTCTTATTTACTACAACTAAGTTTTCTTTGTCAAGTAGTTTAGGCTTCGAGGAATATTCGCGTGAGGCAGGTAGATTTTCGGCAAAAGCACCTACGGATACCGTCATTAAATGCGGTTATTTCTTATTGCGCTAAATCGAACAGTTACGTTATTTGAAGTCGGCACACAAGGTTTCTCACGTCCAATGTTTGGAGTATGGTGTGGTTGCAATGACCATGAAGGCGAATGTGGAGCTTACGAGCGAAGTTTGTTATTTCGTCGGCCATGGTTGCGATCCCTAAGTCTCTAAGGGAGCATTCACGATTGCTCTTATCACTTTATTTTGGAAAGATGGTATATATAAATGTATATAAGTAGCCAATACAAGCGTAGCCAAAGCGATACATAAGTAGTCAAAGCGATTTTCAAGCTCATCGTGTTTTATTTTAACATGCGGTATCCACTTAAGTTTCGCGTCTAGTGTCATCCCCAGATATTTAGCTTCATTTGCATGTGGTATTTGTACCGAGTTAATGAAAACGGGTATATTGTTTATTTTTTTGTAACATGTGTCGATTTGTTTTCGTTAAGAACAATGCAAAAGTTTTGTCCAGTCGCAGATTTAATCCAAAGCTCGTTGGAGTTTTTCCGTTGCCTTCAGTTTGGGGTACATTCCGAGTGTACAGCAAAAATAAAACAAACAGGACCAAGTGCACTTCCTTGCGGAACTCCAGCGGCGATTTCCTTGAACTCGGAATATTCAGTTCCGTGTTTAACACGAAATAATCTGATTTCAAGGTAGGATTCTAAGACCTTAAATGAGTGTTCCGGAGGAACCCGTCTTAGCTTGTACTTCAAGCCATCGTGTCAAATCTCATCGAAGGAAAGCGCTAGACCAAATCTTTTTTCCCTTTAGGGCTTTTTCAATTTCATCGGTTATTCTATAAACCTGGTCAATTGTGGAATGATTGATTCTGAACCCGAATTGGAGGTCAGGTATAAGGCGTCTTTCTTCAATGACCGGTTGGATGCGTTTCAATAGGAGTCTTTCAAATACCTTTGATGTTATTGGTAGGAGCGATATCGGTCTGTACGATTTTTTGTCGATTGGAGGTTTTCCCAGTTTCAGAATCATTATCACTTCTGCCACTTTCCACGGTTCTGGAACGTATAACAGTCTAATTGAAGCGTTTAGTAGATATAAAAGTTTAATTAATGCTTTTTTTGGCAATCTCTTAAGTATTTGTCCGGTTAGTAAATCATAGCCAGGGGCTTTATTATTTTTCAAGTTTTTTTATTGTCTGGCAAAGTTCGGTTAACGAAACATTTTTTATTCTAAAGTCACTTGCCATATCTCTGAGATCGTCTATCAATGTTTGTTCATCAAATGGCTTATACGTTTCTTATATGTGTTCGGCAAAAAGATCCGCCTTTTCTTGTCAGGTCGCCGGGGCCTGCTTATTTAGGTCACTTCTTTCTGATCGGTGGTTACCGGCAAATTTTACACATTTCGGTTCTTTTTGGAAATACGACTGTGTGTGATTGAAACCTGGATAGTGCTTGCACTGAGGTATAGATCTTGTATAACTACTATATTAGCTTTAACATTGTAAATGTCGTCGTTTACAAAATGCAACAATTGGCTCTCCCCAGAATCCATAGAGGCTACCTCCGAAGAGGGTGGATTTTCCAGTGAACCTGGGCTGCCACCTGGCAGTCTATTTGTTTTACTCATTGCATATTTTGTACACATCTTATCCCCGGTATATGAAGGATGGACTTTAGTCGCCTCTTACGACAGGCATGCCTACCTCGGGTATATTCTAGCCCCTACCCGAAGGGGGAAAATGTAAATGTAAAAATGTTCATAAAGAAGTAATGGAAAGGCGTGATCGCTACTAAGGGTCAAAGACCCAAAGCTAATATTAAGAAAGAGTGGAAGATTGTTGATAACATTTAGGGAGAGGATATTAAATCTAGGGTGATCTGCGATTAAGAAATAGATGTAGCTCATATACCTGACTCAACTTGTTAACGAATATTTCGTAGAAAATTTCTGAAAAGTTAAAGCCCTCTGTCAAAATGTGTAACAGTTGTATTTGCGTCATATTATCGGGCATTATTTATGAAAACATGCAAGCGAGTAGTTTCGTTTTTGAAACTATTTCATCTGAGGAGATCTATAAGCTCATATTGTCCTTAAAAAATAAAGGATCTTGAACTAGTGAAGGTATCTCAAACCTTCTTTTAAAGAATGTCACCTTTTATGTAGTTGATATATTGAGACATTTATTTAACTTAAGCATTTCTAGTGGATGTTTTCCACAATCCTTAAAATGTGACCAAATTATATCTCTTTTTAACTACAGGCCCATTTCTCTACTTCAAACTTTCTCCAAACTTTTTGAGAAATTACTCAAGTTACGTATTGTCTCCTTTTTGGATAAAAATAATTTCTTTTCAAACAATCAATTTGGTTGGAGTACCGCAAGGTTCTATACTTGGCCGAATTTTATATTTTACTATCTGCCCATCTGTATGACTACATTCTAAACTGCTGGATGGATTTACCTTCAAACTTGATATCTGGGTACGTTACTTAGGGCCAATTTAGAAAATTTGCAATTTCCTCTAAAACAGCTTCAACGAGTTCATTACTTACTTACTTACTTACTTAACGGGCTCCCGACCCGTGAAGGGTCTCTACTTGAGACACTGTAGCTTTCCATCCTCTGCGATCTCGGGCGCGTTGCTTCCAGTTATCCAGACCAAGCGCTCTGGCATCCGCGATGGCTTGGTCTTTGAAACGGAGGTTCGGTCTTCCTTGTCGTCTCGAACCTGCCGGCTGGGATTCGAAGATCCTCTTAGCTGGAGCATCATTGTCCATTCGCTCGATGTGGCCGAGCTAATGTAGTCGACGTATTTTGGCCTTTTGGACTAAATACACATCTTGGTACAGCTCTTAGAGTTCGCGGTTGTATCTTCTCCTCCATTCGCCCTCCTCGCCCACAGGACCAAAAATCCGCCGAAGAATTTTTCTTTCGAAGGAGCCCAGTATCAGCTCTAACTTCCTGCTTATCGGTCAGCATTCGGCGCCATACAGCAGAACAGGCAGGATAAGGGTTCTGTAGAGCATACATTTTGTCCTTCGAGTTAGGAGTTTTGAACCCAATTGTTTCGCCAAACCGAAGTAGCAGCGGTTTCCTAGGGTAATTCTTCGCCGGATCTCCACTAGGATGTCATTTGTGGAGTTCATGTTTACTCCGAGGTAGTTAAACTACTTAACTACCTCGAAATTGTTGCTATCAATAGTGACGTTCTGCCCTAGGTGGTGGACAGATGCTTGTTTGTTTGTTGATAGCATGTACTTAGTCTTATCCTCATTTACTACAAGGCCAACAAATTTCGCCTGTTCTTCAATCGCCGTAAAAGCCTCTATCACGGCACGCTGGGAGCGACCGATGATGTCGATATCGTCTGCATACCCCAGTAGCTGGACGGATCTGTTGAAGATAGTGCCTTCCGTGTTAACACCTGCCCTCCGCACTATTTGCTCTAACACGAGATTAAAGAAGTCACATGATAGTGCGTCTCCTTGCCGAAATCTGGTGCATGTTTGGAATAGTTCGGAGAAACTACTTCCAAATTGCACGTTGCAGCGCGTGTTTTCCAGCGTCGAGCTACAAAGCTGGAACAGTTTTGCCGGGTTCCTGACTATGTATGCTATCATATGCGGCCTTGAAGTCGATGAATAGGTGGTGAGTCTCGACTTGAAATTCATTGGTCTTTTCCAGGATGTGCCTCAGTGTGAAAATTTGGTCTATAGTCGATCTGCCGGACCGGAAGCCACACTGGTACGTGCCGATTAGTGTGTTGCAGAATGATTTGAGACGTTCACACAGTACATTGGATAGGATCTTGTATGCGACATTAAGCAGGGATATGCCTCGATAATTCTTGCAAGAGATAGGATCGCCTTTTTTGTAGATGGATCATATGGAGCTGATAGTCCAGTCATCGGGCATGCTTTCTTCCACCCATACTTGGTTGATGATTTGGTGCATGCGTCCTACCAAAACATCACCACCGTATTTGAAAAGCTCCGCTGGTAAACCATCAGAGCCAGCGGCCTTGTTGTTCTTAAGCTTTTTTATTGCTAAGCCAATTTCTTCTATACTGGGTGCTGGAACTGCTTCTTCATTGACTGGACGTGGGTTCTCTTCTTGCCCTATCACTCTCTCTACATGATGCCCAACGAGATCATTAGAGATTCATATTTGAGGTAATATAGACGTTTGCAATAAAAATGCATAATCAGTTTTTCGCAAAAAAAAAAAATCCTCGGTTAATTGGACATATGTATCACAGTAACGGCTTACTTACTTTACTTTGGGTGCCGCTACTATCCGGTGTGGACTTGGGCCTCAACCAACAAGATCATCCAGCCAGCTCGATCTTGTGCTAGCCGCCTCCAGTTTTACACACGAAATTGGTTGAGCCTTGTCCCTCAGGGATGAATTCGAAGACTTTCCAGGCCGGAGTGTTTACGTACACTCGTTCAACATTTCTTAGCCATCTCAGGTAATGAATTAAATCCCTTCTGATCAGATCGATGTCGTTGTACAACCGGTATAGTTCATTATTGTATTCTATATTTTCTCCTCTATTCCCCGTAGCTAAAAACGGGACCAAAAACATCACTCGAAGAATATTTCTTTCAAGGCAACCAAGGATCGTTTCCTTTTTTGTCCTTTTGATGATACCATATATTTCGTTTTAGCCTCGTTAATCTCCAAACCAATCTTCTCCGCTAATGTATTCAGCCCTCAATTGTGTCAATGTCGTCGGCGTACGCAAGTAATCGTACAAACTTTTGGAAGATGCTACCTCTGACGTTAACTTGAGAATTTTGTTCGATCCTTTCTAGTATAAAATTAAAGAAATCAAATGACAACACATCACCTTGTGATTATCTGATCTATGGTAGATCAGATTTTTGATAAATGTTTTAAGGCATTCACTTCATACTAATATGGCAGATAGGATAGGATATGCGCAGTTCGGAGGGTCTCCTTTCTTGAGGATCGGGCAAACGACGCTGAGGTGTCATTCGTCCTGCATATTTTCATCCGACCACATTTTATACCTAGATGATATTTTTTTTTAAACTTAGCACTAAAATTTACAAAATACAAGATAGTTACGAGATTACACCACAACTTTGATTGAAGAATCTGGATGCCTTTACGTTACCATGTTGACTGAGCCTTTTTGCATGACCTGCTGCATACTTTTTAATTTCGTTTTTCACTTTTGGCGTTGACAATACTTCCGAGCGCTTTATTTTTGGATCCGCTGAATGGTTTTAATAGTATTCTTCTCAGCGCATCCCCATAATTGGATGCCGTAAGTGCATACCGGTATGATGACTTGTTTAGGAGTAATTTATTATGTGTTGACAGAACTGATCCTCCGCCAATAAGCCAATTAATTTTTCTCAGTTTAATGCCGAGTTAATCTTTTTTTCTACTTGACATGTTCCTTCCAACGAAGCTTTGCGTCCAAGGTCATGCCAAGGTATTTAGCGGTGTTTGCATGACGGATCTGTGTATTATTTATGAGTATCGGGGATACGTTGAATTATTTTGTTGGTGAAGTTAACATGTACAGATTTGGCGTCATTTATTTTAATGAGCCTTTTCTGTTTATCCAGTTTTTGATGTCGTTTATCGCAAATTGGAGTTTTCGGGTAGACTCTTCAGCTGTTTCACCAATGGCTAGTATAGCAGTATCGTATAACTTGTTGGTGTAGGAAGATTATTGGTGAAATGTAAGTATAGTATTGGACCCAAGATGCTGCCTTGTGGAACTCCTGCTTTTATATCGTTTAGATCAGAATAAGTATCATCTTGTTATTCGGAAGAAGCATTGTGTCAAGTAGTATTTAAGTATCTTAAAGTATCGGACTGGGAGTGATGTTTCTAATTTGTACAAAAGTCCTTCATACAAAACTTTGTCAAAGGCTTGTGCTAAATCGAGGAAAATAGCACTTTTGAGTCAATGATTCTGATTATAGATGAGTTGATGTATGCTTACGGCTTAGACGATTTAATTCAAAATTGATTTCTAAATCATTCTAAAAAATATGTAAAGAAATGTCATTCAAATATAGGACATATGTGTTTTTCGAAAATTTAAATTCCATCGCCTCTTTTCGACTTTGCACGATTTGTTTAATCTGAAGAACACGCACAAGTGAAACAAATTGCATGCGACTCAGTCGTGACCTTAATTTCTAATTGCTACCCCTCATCAGAAGAACTTGACTTTATAATGAGATTGTTTTCATTCACCACTAACTTGCAATAGTTATTGAATGATCTCTAATTATTTATCTCAATACAAATTTAATATGTTCAAGTGTTTTATTATTGTCAACTAGATTACGTGGAGACATAAATAAAGAAACTAATTTATCTACCTACCTCTAGGTATATGAGAAAAATACTTAGGAGCAACGTTGTACAAAATGGAGAGCGTCGTTGTTTGGTGACCCTGAATGTCCCGTGGGGTGTGGGTTATGACACACCAAATTTGGTAACATTAGAAAAAAAGGATGTGTAAAACCTGACTCATGTCGGTGGGTACAAAGTCAGTCGTTATCATGTTCAACAAATAAATCTAATAATTAAATAATTTTTGTTTGCCCTATTTTAGAATATTTTCTGGGTTTTGATTGACCAAATAAATACATTTTTTCTACTTCCCGTGAACAACATTATTATTATTGTTAATTGTGTAGGGTTAACTTGCACTGTGACCTAGTGGTCTATTGTGCCCCCTGCTAATAGCTAGGAGAGGTTTATTCCTTCATTAGAGTGTCCCTTAGAATATAATTCCTTCAGAATTGTTATCGAGGGTCAAAACACTCTTTCTTTGCCTTGGCAAGGATAGTTCACCCTAGAGCATCCTCTCTAATCCAGTTTCTCTTATGAATCTGAGAACGAGAAGTGAATCTGTGGTTGGTATATCCTCATCTGTTGTTGGTACTTGCACAAGCATTTCAATTGTGTGTGGGTCAGTGCCCCACATGACTCCAGATTGTCTCACTGGACTCATTGCAGAATCTGCAAAGGACTTCGTTTGTTATACCTAGTTTCCTTAAAGGCTTGCCGAGTTTACAGTGCCCCGTTAAAAAGCCTGCTAGGATACGTAGGTTATTCTTGATAAGGCAGATGCACGCTTTGAATCTCTTCCAGTTATAGTGTCCCAGAAGTTTCTTAGCTTGCCTCAGACCTGGAGTATTGACCTGTTTTCTTTGTCCATGTTTTCTTTGTCCATCTTTCTGAATTCTTCGCGTATGGTGTGGTTTCCACGGAATGGGTCAGGTCAAATAAAGGATTCTGCTGCTCCTTCTCTTGCCAAGGAGTCTGCTTTTTCGTTGCCCTCTATTCCAGCGCGGCCAGGGATCTAATAGAGAGTTATCCTTTTACTGCTACCCAATTCATTAAGTTTGTACAGGCATTCCCACACAAGTTTTGATCTAATGACATGGGAGTCAAGTCTTGATAGCTGCAAGTCGCATTTTTTGTATCTTCTGTCGAGATTGAATTGAACACATCTATCTATAGCGTATATTTCTGCTTGAAAGATGCTGGTACTTTTGCCCATAGGTTCAGAGTACTTTGTTCTTGGCCCAAATACACCCGCCCCTGTTCCTTCTTCAGTTCTCTAGCCGGCCGTACACCACTTTATTGTGTGATTACTCAATCCGTATATTATCGTCCCTAGGAATTGCTAGACGGGGGAATTTCTTGAGAAGTATATCATATTCTTTTGAATTGATGCATTACTCCCTTCCGATGCCCTCTTTTGACATCCTTAAGATCGTCCGCTTTGCATATTGCTCAACTACAACATAAAGCAGAGTTGGTTCCAGGAATACTTCCATGGCAGCAGTTGGACATGATCTCTTGGCCCCAGTAATACAGAGGCAAGCTAGTCTTTGCACTTTAGTGAGTGTATTCCTCGTCGTGACTAGACTAGTTCGTTTGGCCCACGCTATCGCTCTATATGTGATCATTGGTCTCACAATGGCGATACTTATATACATTCATCTTAGAATGCTCGGGTTAAGCCCCCAAGACTTGCCCACTAGGCTCCTAGAAATCATGAGAGCACGGGAGGCCTTTTTGGATATTTATTCTGTGTGCTTTTTCGACATGAGTTTACTATCTAGGTGTAATCCTAGATATTTCACTTCTTTTACTGGTGTCGGTTCCATGCTCGACAGCCGAATTGGCTTCAGTACAAGCTTCCTTTTCCTTGTGAATGGTACTATTATAGTTTTCCCTGGGTTTATGTTAAGCCCACCCGTGCATTCTTTAGTTGCTTTTAGACCTCCTTGTGTGAGTCACAAAGAGTTCCTTCAAACTTTCCTCTGGCAATCAGTACAATGTCATCCATCAGCATCGGCTTGTCAGTTGATTCCGAGGTTGGTTAAGTTTTCAAGAATTTCATCCACAACTAGAGTCCATATTAGAGGAGATAGTAGTCCTCCTTTTGGGCATCCTCTTGTTGTGTTGACCTTAATGCTTCTGCGCGACGTCTGAGTTTCTGCTGATATTGTTCTCAGCAACTCGTACATCCATTTAGATACTGTTCTGCTAACTCCTTTTCTGTCTAGCGCTCGTTTGATGGCTTCGTGTGAAGTATTATCGAATGCCCCCTCGATGTCTGGGAAGGCGCAGACAACAATATCTTTCATTTCAAGAGCTTCCAGTATGGTTTCCGCGAACTGGAGAAGAGCTGTCTCCGTGGATCTGTCGGCTCTATATGCATGTTGACGGTAATGAAGTGGGGACGTGTTTAGTACGTCCTCCCTTACGTAGTTGTCCACAGCTTTTTCCATTGTTTTGAGAAGAAATGATGTTAGGCTGATTGGTCTGTATGGCTTTGCCGGGGTTGGGTCGATTTCCCCACTTTTGGTATGAACACAACCTTCGCCCGTCTTCTTTTCATTATTCTGAATAGGTATGGTAGTAGTCTTTCTTGCCCCTTCTGTATTAGGGCTGGTGTGATATTATCCACACCTGGTGACTTGAACGGCTGAAAAGAGCTGATTGCTCATTCAATTCTCCCTCTGGAACAGATTATGATTCCAATTTTCCAATCTACTTTCCGAGGTCTTGTTATGTTGGTCGTGCTCTCTTCATTTGGGTTGTGCTTACTTCCAGGGAAGTGAGTTTCTAGGAGCGGTAGTGCTCTGTCTTCCTCATCCTTAGTGAAACTACCGTCTGGGTTTTTTAGAGGCTTTTGCATTCCACCCAATTTTGCCAGAGCTTTATGTCTCGCAATATGAGTTTTTGAATAAATTTGTATATAAATAATATGTCTTTCGTAATCGTAGCTGTTATTAAAGCGCTCAAAGGAAATAAGACAGCAGGGCTTGAAGGCATTCCTGCCGAATTGTACAAAGCTTCACCGGCAATCTCGGCAGATCTTCTGTACGCACATATAGGAAGGACTTGGGCGACTGAGACCTTCCCGGACGAGTAGCAGAAAGGAATGATTGTCAAGCTTTCAAAGAAAGGTAACTTAACTGAGTGCGAAAACTGGAGGGGTATTTGCGCACTTCCCACATTTGCCAAAATTATGGATACAATTACTCTCGAACGCATTAAAGAACATCTGGAGAGTAGCCTTGACAATGAATAAGTTGGTTTCCTGCGTTGACCACAGCAACACCCTACGGATCATAATCGAACAATGCGTTGAGTACAGCTAAGCTGTATTAGCTTTCCATGAAAATGTTATCCCCAAAAAGGAGGTGGTAGTCCGAAACAGTTTTGGAGACACTGCGAAATATTATAACCAAATATTAAAGGATAGTCTTCCAGGGCAATTTGATTGGAGACTACTTGCTGCTCGTTTTCGTTCGTTTTTAATGCATTTTTATTTTTGGAATTTATGAATCTTAACAGCTAGACACAAAAAATGCTTAAAACTAGCTTAACTACCTTAACTTTGTTATATACTAACTTAAGGGCCCTATGAGGGCGCTCTAAGCTAAATCTAATGCTTAAACTATGTCTTTCGACGTAACATAACTTAAAATATTTATTAAATCTATACTTACAAATATTGAGAAACTAAGAAAAAATTTAGAAGCAAAAACTTAGTATATGAACTGTATTTTTTATCTATGTATATATAAAACTTACAAACTATCTAAAAACTACTTATTCTAAGGTGCGTGATTAAACACGCAAATTTTTTTTCGATATACATATATATGCACATATACATAGATACATTGTATACCTTCACATATACATATAGTATACATACATACATAACATGTATAAGGTTTTTTTTTTTTTTTAAAGCTACTTAAACTGACCTTAAAACTATGTAAGCCGGCCAGGCTATAAAACCTATACCGACTTTGCCCCTTCGGAGACTACCCCGAATCAAAAGGAAACGACGAGGGAGTTCCCTCTCCGTCCCCGAGCCACCAGAATTTCTGGTGCTGTCTCACTACATCTGCCATATCACGGCTTGATACCGCTCTACTAAACCGGAGACGCTCCGTGGTGCTGTGTGCAACGTGTCGGTCGTAGTTAAGTCGCCTGTCCGCAGCATTTCGGGCAACATGGTAGATTAGCGGCACCGCTACCCTATCCTGTATCAGACCTTCCCTATCTAAATATAGGAACGCCTCTGGGGGGATGAAGCCGTTAAAACGCACACTCTCGTGATACAAATCATTGGGGTAGTATGCCCCGGAGATCAGGTTATTCATCGAGGACATTGCTCTTACAGTGTGCCTTCGAATCATATTGATCAGGAAATTATCCACTCTGTTTATGTTCGCCCTATTATACAGGACCTCATTAGAATAGAATTTTATGTACTGGGACTCTGGTGTTCTGTACAACTGAAGACAAGCCCTAAGGCAAGCCCTCTCAAACACCCGAATCCTTTCCATCCAGCTTGCTCCCACGTTGAACCACACGGGACATCCATATACGAGCATCGGCCGAATAAGGGCCATGTAGCAGATTACCTTCACCCCTGCATCGAGTTGGCTGCTATAAAACAGTCTCTTTGTAAGGGAAAAAGCACCTCTGGCTCTGACCAGAGCAGCATCTACACTTTTGTTAAAATATAGATATTGATCTAGCCAGATCCCAAGGTATCTAACCACACTTCGACTCCTTTGTGGCTGCCCGTGCTGTCCCACGATTGAGAACTTTCACCAATTCTTTCTGGTATCCCTGGAGGCCCCAGATAACGACGTTCTAAACAGAATAGTCTCTGTCTTCTGGAAGTTGATCTTCAGCTTCCAGTCGTCGCAGTATATCCTGATATTATCGAAATCACGCTGCAAGAGTATTGCAATGACCTCGATCTTTGGCCCTGACCTATACGCGATAAAGTCGTCTGCATACGCAATAGCATGGGGAAGAGATCCTACGAGATCACTCGTGTAAATGTTAAAGAGGATCGGCGAATTAACCGCACCTTGTTGCAGACCGTTTTTGATTTCGAACGTCCCAGCAGAAGTCACATTGCCATTTTTAACAGTGAACTGTCTACTGGTGAGCATATTACAGAGCATATACAGCAGTGGTTTACTTATACCCAGCCTGCTCAACTTGTAGAAGAGTCCTTCTAGCCATACGGTATCGAACGCCTTCTCCAAGTCAACCAGACAGGCACCCGTGCATTGTTTCTTACTTTTGTTCCATTGAATATCAGATACCAGTTTAGACGCGGCATGTACAGTCTCATGACCCGCCTTGAAGCCGAATTGGTTATCCGGAACTATATGCATGTCCTCAACCCACTTAGTCAGGGCTCTATTGACCACTTTTTCGAATACCTTGCTGATGTTCGGCAGGAGACTTATCGACCGGAGATTCGCCGGATTGGATGTATCTTTACCTCTTTTGGGAATAGGCTGTACCACCGCTGTCTTCCAATGCGCCGGATAATGTGCATTATTCAGCAAATTGTTAAACAGGGTAGTGTAAATGTACACCGCTTCTGGAGGGAGATGTCGAAGCACAATGTTAGATATTCCATCGATGCCTACTGATTTCTTCCTTCTCAGTGAGTCGAAGATCGTTTGGAGCTCCACCTTCGATATGAACGGGGGACGTAACCCCTCATCGGCGACGACATTATTTGCCATGTTATCGTCATTGAACTCGGTAAAACCTATGTTCTCTGATCGCCAGTGCTCTTTATCATTTCGAAGGTAGACGTTGTGCACAAGGACTCGATTTTCCAGGTCGTGGTTCGGGCAAATGCTATCATTCACCTTGTACACTTCCTGGAAAGTTGCTCCTATAGCCTCTACTTTCTCCTGGGGATCTTCGATCATGAAAAAATTGTCATCATCGACAGCGTTCCCGGGATCTATGCCTGCTGTTATTAGTATTTGTTCGTTGTTCGTCGTTCGAGAGATCTTAAGACACGGCAGGTCGTTTTGATTATTCCTCCGAAAAATTTTATTTATTAGCGGGAACATACTCGGGTTGTTGGATTTTACAGCCCGAATTTTGTTGTTCCAATGCAGATTTACAGAGAGTCTGTAATTTTCTCTAATTAACTGTTGGAGATTTTTAATCAATGACTTCAGTGTAATAACCTCCGAGTTTTGTCTGTCCGTAAACTGTCTGTACAAAGTTTTGAGTCTTGAGAGAAGTCTACTCTTTTGTTGGTGTAGTGCGTCGATTGTTGCATTGCGGAATATGTCTGCGTTGTCAGTGTGTTGATAACGAGGTATCTTACTGCCCATCGTTCGTTTGATTGTCTCGTCCATTTGTCTTAGGTACCTGTGGTTCTCCTCGTTTGACAGGTTCCTATTGGACGGTGGGTGGAGCGAATTCAAGGAGAGTGCTCTTGTCATAGCTCTGGTGAAGCGTGTCCAACGCATCCTACTGTAATTGTAGGGGTACGTTTGAACAAATTCGACCAATTCCGCAATTTCGTTGGGAATTGTAATTTCGGCACTGAGTCCCCAATGGTCACTGTCATACACAAAAGTGTGTAGGCAGTTTCTCGTTTGTCGGTTCGTGTTGGTCAGTTGTAACCGTACATCGAACAGCATAAGATCCAGATAGGAGCCGCTTCTAGGATACGACGCGCTATCTGTAGCTATCAAAACGAGTCTATACTCGACATTGTGCTGACCCCACCAATTGAATAGTAGGTTCCCCCTAGAATTTGGTATGTTATTTCCCCAATCGCTATGTTTGGCATTTAAATCTCCGGCAATGAGGAAATAATTCTCTTCCGACTCCAGCCTTAGACATCGAAAAAGTGTCTCGAACTCTGTAATAAATGAAGTAGTGTTACTCTTACATTGTCAGCTTTTTTTCTGTTACCCAGGATCTCTGGCTTCGTGAACGCATCATCAAACAACATAAATGCTTTCAAGAGTGGGCACTGTCTTTTGTTATTGATGCATCACACAAGAGCTTCAGCTTTTATTCGCATGGTGTTTACTATGAACCGGAATGCCAAGTGCATTTGCATTGCTATTCCATCAATTCTACATCAGTTTCAGTGCCTACCTGCGGCCATACTCATTCATTCATATTTAGCTTAGCTCCCTCTCCACGTTGTGGTACACTTTGAATTTTGTTTTCGTAAAACCAAACTAAACAGCTTCTAGAAATTCAAACAGCCCACCATCTGAATTTCAATCCACGAGTATACCTGGAAAGAAAATACCTTAATAGATTTTCCCAAGAAATCAACATCCAGAGCAAGGCTTTTCTGGGTAAAAACCGATTCCATGGAAGATTCGTCGAAATGGAAACGGAAACATACATACACATAAATTAGACGAAACTGCCATAAAATATTCGTAACAATATTTACATATGCTAAACAAGGCCCAAGCTCCAAACGAATTGATTTTACGTTTCATGGGCATCATCAACAGATCCCAGGCATATTGACTGCACACGTTTGGATTAAGTCATCAAAAGAAATCACAAATTCATTGTTGAAAATCTGTTTATTCTGTCACACTTAGTTAAATTAATTTGCCCCTGGCGCGCAATCCGTTAGTATTTAGATACATCGTATCTGTTGTTAAGCATTTAAATTTTTAAGACGACGACGCCGGTAGGTGAGAGAAGAAATAATAAAAGTTACAAAGCCCTCGCAATTTCCCTGCGTCTATCTGACATCCCACCGCGGCACTTGTCGTAATCGTAGCTTGGATTCGGTTAGGCAGCACGACGCGATGGCCAAAATAGAAAGGTGAAAGGATGAAAGCAGTGAAATTGAGTCCACACGACTCAGATGCTGATGTGCGTCGCCTTGCAACCCGACACAGATGTAATAGATAGGTGTAGATGCAAAAAAGTGCAGCAACTGAAAGTATTCAAAGTATTTGTCACCATTGTGCTTAGATACTTTCTTTTTTCGGTGATGCTGATCACCTACAACGAAAATTGTAATTCATACGAGTATCTAGTCCCAGATTTCATTACACCACACCGGGCTGACCCACAGATATCGTAGACAGACGTCTTCTCTAGCAGCCTCCTGTTGCATGCTTAAGTAGATACGAGTACTCTCACACACCAATTGTGTTGGTTGCAATTAATTCGTGTTAATTCGCTTTGCTTTGGCGGTAGAATTATTTAATCGCAGCAATCAGTGATTACAATGTAAGTGGTTTACGGTGGCGGGAGAGAGGAGGCCATTCAAACATACATAAGGGCATGGCAGTGTTGGCAGATACATGATGATTCCGTTAATGAATTATTGCATTATTTATTACGCTACGGTTAGTAGAGCCAACAACGACTACCACGACAACGACGGCGACGAAGAATACCCATGAGGCAAATCACTGAATAGAAACAATAGGCGAGGCGCTGCGCTGGTGGTAACACACTTCTGCCGTCGACCGCAACAAGTGGGATGTGATACATTTTTGGAACACTGCTTTTCCATTCTATCTGACGGCGGATTTTTGTCGAATGATTAACGCCAGTTTGATGTGTTATTTTTATTTCTGGGAGCATCTAGTGATGTAATTCACCTGGAAGTTGTCGGACGGAATTATTTGGAGTGTGTTTGGAAGAGTGTTATCGGGTTCATTGATGGCATTCAGGAGGAAAGTGATTAGGTATGTTATTTTATTATTATTGTGTATTGCAAATGCTATTAATAGGGACCATATCAGAATCGTATTTCAATACGGGACTAACTACTCCAACATTTGGTGAAACATCGACTAGTTTCCACATAATTATTGGTACTTATTTTATAACAACTCTTAGATAGTTGACTTAGATCTACTCGTACGTAGACCCATTGAGATACCCATGCCGTGTCTATATGTAGTAGCTACATTTTTTTTTTTTTTTTTTTTCCCGAGGGTTGGTGAAAAATCTTCCATAGACACTATGAGGATAGCAAGCGCGTGCTCATAGTAGTGTCAGATTCTTACTGACTGTAAAAACACCACCCTGCGATTTAATTTGTTATATATTGCATTTTAACAAGAAACGATGTTGATCACATAATGACATGAAAATCATTAAGACAATATGTACCCCCACTGATTCTCTCTTACTTCAAAACGGCCTTAATTCATTCTACACATGGTGCGACAAACGTTACAAAGTGTCTTTACATCACCTTTGTTAGACCCCTCCTTGAATATGCCAGCCAAGTTTGGTCTCCATTTCACGACACCCACTCCCTTAGAATCTAAGCCGTGCAGCGAAGGTTTATCCGTTTTGCCTTACGTGGTCTCCCATGGGACGGCAACTATATCTTACCCCCCTACGAAAATCGGCTAAAATTAATTAACTTGCATGCCATTATAAAACGTCGCGAGTTAGCTGACATACTCTTAGTACACCAATTATTAACTGGAACGATCGATTCTCCCGCACTACTGGAAATGATTTCACTTCAGACTAACCCACGCAACCTTAGATCCGTACCGCTCTTTCGTCTCCCTCTCCACCGCATCAACTACGGTCATTTCGAACCTATCTCCAGAAGGTTGCGTCTGGCCAACAATGCACAGAACACACTTGACTTTCATTCCAGTATATCCTCTATTAGAAATTCTCTCTATACCTCCTCTTAACAACTCCCCATACTTCCCTTCCCTTAAATGTTAGTTTTAAGTTTTAGTTTAAGAATAATTGCGTGGGCCCTAGGGCCCGGTCAATAAGCATAAAAAAAAAAAAAAAAAACATTGGTTAAGGTAAATATAGGTTAAGTTATTTTCTAAGTTAAGGCTTGTCTTCAATAAATAAACTAAGTAGGACCTTATCAAGCATGTTTTCTATTATGAAAAAAAAAAAACTCATTTGGCAGGTTACTTTCCACTGAAAGATCCTGCATGTTCCGCAATATAGGCGTGGTTGATTCCTATCTCGCCAAGTCGAAAGGTTTCGTCCTTTGTAGTCGGCGCAGAATTTGTAGAATTGTATTGTTGACAGATGTGCGTCCGATTAGTCGGTTTCTATGCTTTCTCGCGAAGCTTCTAATTTCAGCTTCGATTGTCGGAATTCCGAGATCCCTATAGATATCATCGTTTCTAGTATACCACGGTGCGTGGACAATTTCTCTTAGCACTTTATTTTGAAAAGTTTGTAAAATATTGGCGTTTGTTTTCTTGGTACAGCCCCAAAGTTGTATACCGTAAGTCCACACCGGCTTTAGCACTTGCTTGTATAAAAGCAGTTTGTTCTCAGTACTGAGCTGGGAGTGTTTTCCGAGTAACCAGTTCATTTCTTTATATTGGATTTCGAGTTCTTTACGTTTCATTTTCACGTGCGAATTCCATTTCAGTTTTGCGTCGAGTGTCATTCCAAGGTATTTGGCCTCGTTTGCAAAAGGTATTCGGGCCAAGTTTAGGAAAATTGGCAATACATTAATTTTCTTATAAGTGAAATTCACGTGAACAGATTTAGATTCGTTGAGGGCGATCCGCCATTCATTTACTTTATTCAGTGGGTTTTGCAGTTTTGCATTCGTTTCTTCGATTGTTTTACCTACGGTGTCATCGGTAAACGTAGCCAGGATAGTGCCATCTTCTTTCGGTATATCTCGAGTATATAACAGATAGAGAAGTGGCCCAAGAACGCTTCCTTGCGGTACACCGGCCGAAATTTCTTTGAAGTCCGAGTATTTGTTTCCATGTCTAACACGGAAGAGTCTATTCCCTAGATACGTTTCTAGAATGTCGTATACTCATACAGGGAGAACTTGTCGTAATTTGCAATTCAAGCCATCATGCCACACCTTATCAAAGGCTTGCGAGACGTCAAGAAATACGCTTGAGCATATCTTTTTCTCTTCAAGTGCTTTCTCGATTACGTCAGTAATTCTATGCACCTGGTCAATCGTCGAATGCTTACTTCTGAACCCAAACTGGTGGTCATTGATAAGATTATTTCCTTCTATAACCGGTTGGAGACGCCTTAGTAATATCCTATCGAATATTTGGATATAACTGGAAGTAGCGAAATTGGTCTATAAGATTTTACCTCATTTGGCGGCTTTCCTGGTTTTAAAACCATTATAACTTCCGCAACTTTCCATTGGTTAGGCACGTGTTTCAATCTGAGCGCAGCATTTACAATACGAAGAAACTTAATCAATGCTTTTCTAGGTAGAGCTTTGAGAATTTCTCCGGTGATCAAGTCATAACCAGGAGCTTTCTTAGGTATTAGATTCCCGATCTCATGTTTGAGTTCCCACTTGTAAGTGCTAAATCGTCAGATGGTAAATCCGGCCTATTGTTATTGTCGTAAGACACTTGACCATCGTACGGTTTAAAGGTGTCTTCCAGGTGGCCCTACATATAGTAGCTACATAGTGACAAAAGCTTGGACAGTGACAGAGAGACAAATTGTATCCTCAAGAACTTCTTTGACACCACAACCTCTGTTTTACGTCTTTGTCGTTGATTTGTAATTTCAAGATATGATATTACCAGCCTTTGTCTTCAATCGACTCATTCCGAGATTATATTTCGTGGATGATCCTTTCGCAGGGTATGACCAATCCACTGTCATATTCGCTTCCTGATCAGGAAGGTGGGCACAGTGTAAAAGTCACCCACAATCTTAAAAAAAAGGTCAATTGCGAGTCGCTCCTTGTGTGATTAGTGTTCCGTACAGTTTGGCTTCCTCGTTAATATGGGCTTCTTCGTAAATCCTGGGAAAAGGCATTTTCGTGGTTTTATGCATAATTTGTTTGGTTCTTATTTAAAGGATAAAGTAAAAATTGGAGATTGTCTTATTAACCCGGTTTTTTTATAATTAGCGCGCGTATGGAATGCTCTTATATTTTTTCAGGGCACGAGTGTTTGGGAAAAGGGAAAGAGGAACAGAGGAGATGCCTGTGCATGTTGGCTTTAAATGTTTGAAGGCTGTAGTGATGGGGAAATACAGAGCCTGGTAGATCATTCCACATTCATGTCGGCTTATAAACGAATCCCTATATTTGACAGTAAGCCTAAGTGTGAACAGATATGTATTCGAAGCATGACGCATATTGCGAGTGAAATTTTGAAGGTGAGGAATGTAACTTGCTATTTCGTTGGAGCTTCTTTTATAAAAAAAATGCGACAAAATAGGGAAAGACACGAGCCATTTCTACGATGTTCTAGTGAATCTTCTATCACCTATAAGTTCTAACGCTAATTTTAATTTAACTGGTTATTTTTTTTTACATTTTTTACATTTTAGGATTGGAATTTTAGTAAGTTGACCATTACACTTTTCCTTCACGACTCTTCTTATCTTTTTCTTCTATGTGGTTTTCATCTATATCCTTGAATCTGGGCGGCATCCTTCTTATCTTCTGTTGACTATGTGTATTCTTGGGTTATGTTTCTGGTCCTACATGTATGCGTCTGGAAATTTTCATATTTATTAAAGAAGTTTAGTAACAAACATTGGTGCATTCTGGGCTGATCATATCTTCTCCTGGTGTCGTGTGCAAGATACACTTCTTCCGGTGTGGTCTCATATAAAACTCGCACTGTCTCGAATGTGCAGAATAGTCTTGAGTGCACCAGACCAGAAGTGGGCGTTATATTCCAGCAACGAATTCAAGTCTCAAACGGTTCAGACGTGTTTTCTTGTTTTTCCTCCTGCCATGCTAATGGATGACCCCAAACGTTTCTATCACGTCCTTAATGCCAATCGGGAATCTGATAGCTTTCCATCCACTTTGAAATTTGCTAATAAATCCTCGACTACAACTGTCCCCACACCTCCTTAGTCACAATTGATATAACTTCGGCGTCGTTAGTAGCGAATACTCCCCCGGCCCTGATGGCCTGCCCGCTATAGTTCTGAAAAAATGCGTGAACTACTTAGTCCAATCCCTTACTACTCTGTTCCAACTATCTATTTCGCAGGCAGTTTTCCCCGAAATCTGTAAAAATTCATGCATAATCCCCACTCATAAAGAAGGTTGTAAAAGTGAAATATCCAACTACCGGCACATTGCTACGAGTAAACTGTCCTGCATACCTAAACTCTTTGAAAGCATTGTATATGACACAATGTTTTTTCACTGCAAGACTATCCTTTCATCCTTCCTTAAGGGCAGATCAACAACCACCAACTTTACCGAGTTTGTATCTAGCACTCTGTGCGTTGTAGAAGATGGTAATGAAGTCGGTGGCAACTACAGCGTAGCCTTCGACAAAATTTTGCATGCAATCATTTCCCTCAAACTTAAAGCTCTTGATTTTCAATCGGGGTTTATCTCATGGATCAAATCTAACTTAGAAAAATGCCAATATAAAGTCCTCTTCCGTTCTTCAATTTCTGACCCTACTAAAGTCACATCGGGAGTCCCTCAAGGTAGCCATCTTGGTCCAATGATCTTCATTTTCACAATTAACGATGTCGATTGTATTATCAATGAATGCCACCTTTCTAGATATGCGGATGATATGAAAATTTTCAGAACCATATCATCTCGTGTCGACTCTCTTTCACTGCAAGATGATTTGAACCGATTTTCAGTTTGGTGCCATAGTAATTTTTTAGAGCTCAACGTCAGCAAGTGGCAAGCTATTACATATTCTCGTAAGCGTATACGACCATCCACTAGAGTCTATTCCATTAGCGGTGAGCCTATACCCTCTGTCTCTTCACTGCGCGATTCGCGTGTTATCTGTGATAGGGAACTCAACTTCCGTTCTCATATTGATAAGATTATCAACAGAGCTGCACTCGGTTTCATTAAGCGATAGTCCTTATACATCACATTCGTCAGACCCCTCCTTGAGTATGCTTGGCAGATATGGTCACCGTATTACGAAATCTATAACTTGCGAATCGAAGCTGTTCAGCGTAGGTTCATCCGCTTATCCTTACGTGGTCTTGCTTAGTTACAATTTAGTTACAATTTACCCCCATATGCTGGCCGTTTGAAACTAATAAATTTACAGCCTCTGGATAAACGTCGCGAAGTTGCTGACATCTTATTTATTCATCAGTTATTAGCTGGTAATATTGATTCCCCCACGCTGCTGCATATGATTTTTTTTGAACACCAATCCACATAGCCTTAGCTCCTCACCCCTCTTCCGTCCTATTCCTTACCTCACCTATTTTATTTGTTTTTCAATAATCGTTCTTCTATAACCTAACATTTATTCACAGTATGATACGAGGGCTTTCCAATTAGAAAAGTTTAAAAACTCCTTTACTTCTTCGCTCGACAATATGGCTTTTCCAAAGTAAAATCTCCTGATGCCCCGGAATATAGGGCAGATTCCCAAGAAGTGTATAGAGTTCTCCCTTTGAGCTAAGTTGCAAATAGAGCAGAGAACTGGAAGGTCTACCCTGTGTGGCACGAAGTTGAGTGGCAATACCTCTCCCTCTAGCACGGAAACTCAAAGTGATACATCTTATTCTGTTAGAATCCTTAAAGTAATTAATGGGACCTGGGTTGAACTGCAGAGTCCTATAGTTTTCTCTGTTGGTTGATGCCTCTGCTTCCTCGATATATCTGTTACGCTTGCATATATCTACGTGAGAAAGAAAGTCGTAGAGTATCCCCTTCCAATTAGTCCGAGCATTCCAGTCTAAGATAAGGTCATATCCATACTCGTATTTCTCCCGCCAGATTTATCATGTCCTTACACCACAGACTTTGAGTATTTACAGGGAACTTAACCGTCTTCCTTGTCAGCCTTTTATCTTCCGTCCTGAGTATAGTGAGAATATAATCCACGCTCAGTTTAAGAGTCAGTCTATTGGTTGGAAAAACTTAGATTTTGTTCGTTTCTCTTTTATTCACGGTGACTGTTGGTTGCTGTTCCCTAGTCGGGATTGAATCTTAAAAACTCGGGTCACAAGCAAACGCACTACCTATTACACAGTGGGGACCGCTAATCAACTTGGTAGTTATAACACCCAATCAACGAAGTCACGACGTTGTTCATGATTTGCTGACTTCAATTCATGAGTCAATTGAATCTTGTAGACATGCAGATGCAGATCTTTTGTTAAAATGCGCTGCGTTGAGCAGTACGAAAGGTTCAATTGTTGCGAATGAACCACAGAAGTACACCAGTCATATAGCCCAGTAGGTGCTCAGAAAATATTCCAATGCTCATTGTCTGTTTTACGCTTCCTCAAATTGCACAAAATTGTACAAACACTAACTTCGGCTTCTGACGTGCCACTGAATCAAGCTCAAAAGAAAGCTCCATGCATGGGTTAAGGAAATCTGAAATTCTTCTTGATGGTGTTTACACTGCCGTCCATAAGTTCAATCGAGCCATTCTATCGAACAGCTTGTTAACACTTTCCAATGTTATTGATCTCTAGGCTACTTGAAGTATCTTCCAAAGTTTATCTTTCGATGTTGGACACTGTCTTCGAACCTGCCTGTCAAGTGCGTCCCAAAGCAGCTCTATTGGGTTGAGGTCGGGTGATTGGACAGGCCATTTCATATTTTTCAGTATTCCTTCTTGTTCGTCTTGGTCCACGTATCGTCGGCAAAGCTTAGAAGAATGTCTCGGATCATTTTCTTTCATTAATGTGAATGCAGGGCCTATTAATCGCAAACCCGATGGTAAGGCGTGTTCTTCTAATATTTGTCTGGATAAGGTCTCCAAATCCGGCGGAAGAGAAACATTCCCAGACCATTATAGAGCCACCGCCATGCTTGATTGTTGGGGCGTAAACTCTCCCTTTTTATCCAAAAACTTCAAATTTGAACTTGTCCGTCCATGAGACTTTCGAGCAGTCAGTTTATATCCAATCCTGATGCTCTCTTCCCCAATCTAGTGATGGCCTACGACAGCTAAACGCCTTTTTGTCATTGTTACTGATATCTGCTTTGAGTGCGAACGGTTGAAGTCTGCACAGATTTCTGGACCGCTCTTGCTTATTAATTTTGTAGTCTGGTCCTTCTGCTTTGATATAAATTTGGGCCTTCCGCTTCTCTTCCGGGTCTTAAGAGTCGATGATTCTTTAAAGCAACGCGCATTGTCAGCTTAAGCATACCTCCAATTGCACGCACTGCATGCCCTTCTTTATGAAAAGTTATTATGCCAAAAGGTTGAACGTTTGAGGTTTTTTTGTTGACTCTTTTTCAGTTAACTTTAAATATTGAAGACTGGCGTCGGAAGAATACCCAACCTGCTTCTATAGTTAACAAACCAAGTTTTGTAATAATATCTTCAATCGAACCCAACAGGACTTCACCTGATTCCAGATAGATAAACGTATTATTGTGGAAAAAAAATGGTTTCTCCGGAAACTTATGGACGGCTGTGTATTTTCTGTATATCATACCATAAGTTTGCGAAGCTCCACCTTTCTAGATCATCTACGATTTACTGGAGGACGCGAACAGTTGAAGACAAAATTGATCACTACTACAAGTACTCGTACCTCGCGGAGCGTATAACAAGATGTAAACATGTCCCACTGGCCAACAGTTTATTTTCGCCTATTAGAAAATACCTTGGCGAAATGGTTGGACCGACATTTCAAGTTCGTTTTTTATCATTACGTTGGATTATTCATTAAAGTGACAAGTGAGAGAATTTTAAAGTACCATATCACCGCGTCGACCGTGCGCACAAATTTAGCTTATTCTTGATTCAGTTCAGCACCCTTAATACCGGGGAGAAAACCTTGGAAAAACACCTCCTGGCGATGATAAAAATAATTCAACGTCAATCAACAGACACATAACGTACCATGTATCCATGCTTCTTCAAATTGTATTATTCACCCGACCGACAACACGAAATTATACCCTCCAACGCATTTAAAAAGTCAAAGAGAAAACAGACAGCAAACAAAGAAATAAGAAAAGGACGTTGAAAAGTCAATTTGAAAGCTACCCGCAGTTTAATACATGCCACATCACAATGCCTGTGTGTCACGCTAGGAGGCTAAGGGTAAATGCAAATAAAATTATATTATTGACGCCTTCCAAACGGTAACAGGTCATAAATACAAGAAACCTAACAAACAACAACTAACCCCCATAATTATTAGACATAACATAACAAGGATCATAACAAACGCCAAGCCACCGTCCCTGGGGGAATACGATGATTTCCCAGGATGTCAACATAATATCAATGCAAAAACACAGGAGGGGGTGCCCTGTCAAGAGCCGTACAAAAACTACCTCAAGGGTATGCCGTCTATGCTGTTTCCAAGGTGCCGGCACACACAAGACACAACCCTTCTGCGTTGTACAATTTTAAACCAAGCCAATCCAATATATTAGCAAGGTACCAAGTAAACGTATTGGACTGCCTGGATGTAGGGAGAGAGGGAGAATCCAGAACTTATCCCTGCGATGGCCTCGGCAACTTCTCAAGAAGCAGATAAATATTTTCTTCAACGTTGTACGAGTATGTGGTGTTGTTATCCTTGGAGTCATTCCTTGACGCGCACTATTACCATCACCACTATCATGGTTCTTAGACGCGTCGTCGTACCGCACCGAACACATTGCGTGGGCATAAAATGGAAATTTTATTGTTCTCCTAGAATTCCGGTTACACACACATGACTCTAGACGGACTATGTGCTATCTGTGGATAGTGTGGCCAGGATCCCATTCTGCTGTTATGCCATCTTACCGTAGTGAAAGGATATCTAAATTATATTATGGTTCAGTGTACTATACTACATCAACCTTACGCCATAGTGTTCTTTAAATTATTGTAATATCATGGAAGAAGGATATGAATTTACTATTATCCTTGGCACGGAGATCGTCCTTTTTTTGTGTGCATATGATATGTAAAGAAGGTAAAAAAGGGTTTTGCCATTTCCTGATTGTCGGTATTCACTACATCCACTTGTTAGAATTTTTTTTATAGCTCCAATGATGAGGACGTGTACATATATGTATCCAAGGATAAAAGTGAACAAATGAGATGAGTCTCGATGCCTTATCTACACATGTGAATGTTACTTTGGCAAAGAAAAAAAGATGACAGAGAATGAGGTATCATCAGGACACAAAAATTTAATAAAACTATAAGGGGACGGGAAATATGATTTACAAGTCGTTGCTTTGCATATAAATTGGCAGAAAATAGCGAAAGCTATTATAGTGGGGCCATTGTTTATGGTTGAGGCTATGTCCAGTAGAATTTAGGTGATTTTAGAAATGTACGGGGGCAGTGATTTCCTATTACGTTTACTCAAAGAGATTCTTTGAGGAAATAAAGTAATTTTTTTTATGATTTTTCATTTCCTGGCTTATTGTGTGCTTGGGTGTTTTTTATAGGTGATCTCGGTTTGAGTTACGGGTTTGAGATGTTTTGAAAATATGTACAGAAGTGCTTTTGGTGATATCTGGTAGAGATTTGAATAAAATATTCATGACATTGCCTTCGAAAAGGAAATCGTTTTTTTATAGAAATATGTAAAGAATTATTCCAGAATAAAAGTTTCTTTTATGAATAAATATTAAAACATCAAAGTTTACAGCTTTACATTAGTAACAGGTAATAAGCTAGGCATAGCTACTAGTGTTGAGGACTATTGAATTCGATGACCTATTGTCAGTAACTGAATGATTTCAACTACCGAATGATGTCGTTCATTCATTATTTTCATTCATATATTTTATTCGTTTATTCATTCATTCATTCATTCATTCATTCATTCATTCATTTATTTATTTATTTATTCATTCATTCATTCATTCATTCATCAATTCATTCATTCATTCATTCATTTATTCATTCATTCATTTATTCATTCATTCATTCATTCATTCATTCATTCATTCATTTTTTCAAAAAAGCGTAGAAAATATACAACAAATAACATACAGGACAGTTGCAGTGTTTGTTATTTCCATGATTTTTATGCACAGTTCTGGTATGAAGTTCTTCGAGAACATACATAGATGAATATACCAAGCTGGTCTTATTGCATTTCTTGGTGCTTGACTTCACAAATTGGAATAATAACTAGATGAAGCTATCACCAAGCCAAGCAACTGGCTGCTGGCTTCAAGGCCGGAACACAGGCTCTTCGAAACAGCGAAGGAAATCTAGTCACCGAAGCGCAGGGAATAGTGGATGTGTTTAAGCAACAATTCCAGCAGCTGCTAAATGGGCATCATGTAGAGAGAGTGATAGGGTAAGAAGAGAACCCACGTCCAGTCAAGGAAGAATCAGTTCCAGCACCCAGTATAGAAGAAGTTGGCTTAGCAATAAAAAAGCTTAAGAACAACAAGGCTGCTGGCTCTGATGGTTTACCAGCGAAGCTTTTCAAAACGGTGGTGATGTTTTGGTAGGGCGCATGCACGAAATCATCAACCAAGTATGGGTGGAAGAAAGCATGCCCGATGACTGGACTATCAGCTCCATATGATCCATCTACAAAAAAGGCGATCCTATGTCTTGCAAGAATTATCGAGGCATATCCCTGCTTAATGTCGCATATAAGATCCTATCCAATGTACTGTGTGAACGTCTCAAATCATTCTGCAACACACTAATCGGCACGTACCAGTGTGGCTTCCAGCCCGGCAGATCGACTATAGACCAAATTTTCACACTGAGGCAAATCCTGGAAAAGACCAATGAATTTCAAGTCGAGACTCACCACCTATTCATCGACTTCAAGGCAGCATATGATAGCATACATAGTCAGGAACCCGGCAAAACTGATCCAGCTTTGTAGCTCGACGCTGGAAAACACGCGCTGCAACGTGCAATTTGGAAGTAGTTTCTCCGAACTATTCCAAACATGCACCAGATTTCGGCAAGGAGACGCACTATCATGTGACTTCTTTAATCTCGTGTTAGAGCAGATAGTGTGCAGGGCAGGTGTCACCACGGAAGGCACTATCTTCAACAAATCCGTCCAGCTACTGGGGTATGTAGACGATATCGACATCATCGGTCGCTCCCAGCGTGCCGTGATAGAGGCTTTTACGGCGATTGAAGAACAGGCGAAATTTGTTGGCCTTGTAGTAAGTGAGGATAAGACTAAGTACATGCTATCAACAAACAAACAAGCATCTGTCCACCACCAAGGACAGAACGTCACTATTGATAGCAACAATTTCGAGGTAGTTAAGGAACACAACTCGGTTAAACATGAACTCCACAAATGACATCCTAGTGGAGATCCGGCGAAGAATTACCCTAGGAAACCGCTGCTACTTCGGTTTGGCAAAATAATTGGGTTCAGAACTCCTAACTCGACGGACAAAATGTATGCTCTACAGAACCCTTATCCTGCCAGTTCAGCTTTATGGCGCCGAGTGCTGGACGATAAGCAGGAAGGGAGAGTTGATACTGGGCTCCTTCGGAAGAAAAATTCTTCGGCGGATTTTGGTCCTGTGTGCGAGGAGGGCGAATGGATGAGAATATACAACCGCGAACTCTATGAGCTGTACCAAGATGTGGATGTGGTTCAAAAGGCCAAAATACGTCGACTACATTAGCTCGGCCACATCGAGCGAATGGACAATAATTCTCCAGCTAAGAGAATCTTCGAATCGCCAGGTTCGAGACGACAAGGAAGACCGAACCTCCGTTTCAAAGACCAAGCCATCGCGGATGCCGGAGCGCTTGGTCTGGATAACTGGAAGTAACGTGCCCGAGATCGCAGAGGATGGAAGGCTACAGTGTCTCAGGCAGAGACTCTTCACGGGTCGGGAGCCCATTAAGTAAGTAAGTGAAGCTATTACCCGACCTTCGTCAAAGCCTAAAAGTATGGTCCTGAAATAAGAAATAGGCCGCATGAGCTCCATCTTATTGGTTAAAACTTGTTCTTCTTTTTTTTAAGTCTTGACAATGATAGTTATAGTCATGTGGACATGTGAATCGAACTGCTTTTTTACGAAAGAGCCAATTATGCCGCTCTAATTTCTAACCATTGCTTACTTACTTAATTTGGATGGCGCAAGAGTCCACGGTGGTCGTAGCCAACAATTCTCTCCAACAAGCTCGATCTGTCGCTGGCTGCCTCCATTTTCGCTCTCTAAGTTGGCTGAGGTCATTTTTTAACTGTGGGCTCCACCTAAGGTTTGGTCTTCATCTGCTGTGTTGTCCCACCAGGATGGACTGATAGACTCTCCAGGCCGGTACTAATAATATATATAATAATACTACACGTCCTAGCTATATTAGGCACTGCTTTCGCACCTGTTTGAGCCTGTACAGATCGTCATTGAATCTTCTCCTCCACACATAGTCAATACAAACTGAACCGTACATCACACGATGAATCCATTCTTCTGCGCCATATACAAAGAAGGATTGGGATGATGAGGGTCTTATATAAAGTCACTTTAGGTACCCATTGCTAATCAATTGCTTTCTTAGCCCAAAGAAACAGCGTTTAGCATTTGTCATACTGTAATTTTTTTAATTTACAGCGGAGCCTGGGTAGACAAAGTCCTTAACTACTGAAAAGTGCCTGTTGCATTATGGCTTAATTCACAACCAGAAAGCTGCCAGGTGTCGACCTACGTGACGTGAGCCTAAAAGCTCACTTCCTCCCTTCACTAGCTCTTCGACTATTAAAACAATAGCGGAACTCACCCATTAAAAATATTGTAACTTTATCGAACGTCATACTAAAGGAGTGTTATTCTACCTTGAGCAAACCTCTGCGTAAGGTCTTCTTCTTATTATATTTCACAAGCATTTTTCCGGACATATGGAAACTCGCACATATAAAGAAAATTCCGAACGAGGGTTAAGGATAAAACTTCCCTTCTAACTACCTACCAATACTTTAGACGTCAGTGCCGTCGAAGGCCATGGAGAGTATTGCTAACAATCACCTTATGAATTATCTTGAAAGAACGATGACCGCCGACGTAGTTGTCGGCAACAGCGTTTCACAGTTAACATAATAGCATACTTGTCCAAAAAAATGGAACCGTTATTCACTATCATGATGAACGTAAGATTGTCCCTTGATATCTCCAAGGCTTCCGACATATTATGACATAGAGCCCCCGTTAACGAGCTTGCAACTTATGGCGTCGGTGATATTTTCGTGGAGTAGATTGCGAGCTTATTAAGTGCTCTCTGAGTGCAAGTTGTATTAAGTGAATGTACATTTCGCGACTAATGGCGGTGTACCTCAGGGCTCAGAACTCTCTCCATCCCTTTTTCTAATTTACAGCAATGACATCATTTCTGTTATTTATAATGCGATTCATGCCTTCGCGGATGACAACACACTTAACTTTGTCTATTCACTAAAGACAACACGGCAAGGGCCTCGTGGTGTTGAGTCTCAGCGGTAGTGAACTCAACTCAGACATTGATGCAATCATCAAATGGAGTGCAAACAACCGAGTTGTGTTCAACGCGTCATTCGTCACACATCAATTGTAAGGGCACAACGAGAATATCGCAGTCATTTTAATGTGAGAAGTGCCCCGTCTAGAGATGCCATCGTGCATTTTGTAGCCCGTTTTCGGAAAGAAGGAACTGCGGTCAATAACAAACAAACTGGGAGACCTTTGCGAAAACCAAAATGGCGGTCACCTAAACGATATTGTTTTTCATTCTTAACATCCTAAAAATAGCAAAGAATAAGCTTCACTATTCTTTTGATTTTGTTATTGAGGGAACTACCGTCATATGCTTGCATTTACTTGATCGTGTTATGAAAGAAATACTGCCTAATGATAACCCTCGATATCAAAAACGCATTCAACACTGCAAACTGGAGCCATATTCTAGAGGCACTCAGAGACTTGCAAGTTCCAGGTTATCTCATCAAAATGGTGACTAGTTACTTCAAGCGTAGGGTCTTAATCTACGATACAGACAGTGGACTACAAGATTACAGGCGGAGTGCCAGAGGGCTCAGTGTTAGGTCCACTACTCTGGAACATCATGTAGGAAGGGGTCTTACACCTCTCAAAAACTGAGGAGACACAAATTATAGGTTTCGCCGCAATTGCAATTATTATGACTTCCGACTGGCCTAACACTTTCAGAACACAAAACGGAAGCGGTTCTTATAAGCAGCAGGAAGAAGACTAAAACAGTCAATATCACTGTGGGTGGCCACATAATAACATCGAAACCCCGCATAAAATATCTCGCAGTCGAACTAGATCCGAGGCTCTCCTTCAAGGAACAGCTCAAGTGTGTGAATCACAAGGCAGCGAACGAAAGCACTGCCCTCGGGCGAATCATGCCTAATACAGGAGGCCCAAGGCACAGTCGAAGACTACTTTTGGCTAGAGTAGTAGCATCCATAATTCTCTAAGCCGACCCGATCTAGGTGAGGGCCATGGCGATTAGTAAAAATATTACCTCTGTGTACCGAAATGGTGCGATGAGAGTGTGCTGCACATACCGCACAACCTCCAGCGGCGCAGCCTGCTGCTACCAAGCAGAAAAGCAACGGCGACAATACGAACTAAAGCAGGTAGAACGAGAACTAACCGCTTCAATTGGCGAAATTCATCAGATGCATAGTAGAGTGGCAAGAACGCTGAAATACTTCCGAAAAAGGCAAGTGGAGACACACACCTATACCAGAAATCCAGGCACGGATAGAACGACGGCATGTTGAAGTAAGGTATCCCGAATCCAATTGCTTGTAGGTCATAGATGTTTCTGCTCATACCTGCATAAATTCATGCCCTCGATGCGTGGACTGTATCGAAAATGCCAAACACTTGTTTTTCCAATGTCCACGGTTTCGAGGAGAGAGAGAAGCATTGAGAAAAAAACTAGGCGAGCCATCAACCCCTGAGGTTGGGATATAGTTGCTGAAAATACAAAGGTTATCATGAGCACATTAAGAGCACTAGAACGTGAGAGAAAAGAGTCGAACCAGACTAACACAAATCCGAATGATAGTTAAGTCAGATAACCCCCCCTGCGATGAAATGCCAAGGAGGCTGCACGCAGTGAAAAAGGATGACAAGGGAGAAGTGGTTAGTGGGTAAAAGTCTCACCCTGTTACTGGGGACCGGCCCAGTTTAGTGTTCTACAACGACAAGCTTGTAGACTGATCGGTGATCAGACTATATACAGTCAAATCCCTTCGCTCCTGCACCGCTATTTCGACCGTAAATATTCTGGTGAAACATATACGAGTATTAGGTGCGCAACTAAGTTCTCGCTGTTTTTCTGATGAAAATGCAACTTTATTGTGAAAAAATGGTTACAAATAAATCATTAAAAGTATTGCCCATCGCTAGCTACAACTTTTTCCCATCTTTCTGGCAGAGCTCGAATACCGTTACGGTAAAAGTGTTCATCTTTTGAGGCTAACCCCAAATCAAGATAGTTTTTGATGTCTTCATATGAGCGGAACCATGTGCCATCGAACGGAACAAGTAATAATCGGTTGGCGCAATATCTGGGGAATATGGCGGGTAGGGTAGGACTTCCCATTTGAGCATTTCCAGGCAGGTTTTAACGGGTTTGGCAACTTGAGGCCGAGTGTTGTCATGTTGTAGAATCACTTCTTCTTACCTCTGCTCGTATTGTGGCCGTTTTTCGCGCAGTGCTTGGCTCAATCGCATCAATTGAACTCGATACCATTCTCCAGTGATGGTTTCTTTGGGTTTCAACAGTTCATAATAAATGACACCGACCTGGTCCAGCAAAATACACAGCATAATCTTCGCAGCATGAATATTCGGCCGAGTCGACGACGTAGAAGCATGACCAGGCAGACCCCACGACTTTCTTTTCTTTGGTTTGCTGTAATGAATCCATTTTTCAATACTCGTTACGATGCGATGAAGAAAACCCTTCCTTTTTTGCCGCTGGAGCAGTTGTTCACAGGCGAAAAAACGACGCTCAACGTCCCTTGGCTTCAAATCATAAGGAACCCAAGTTCTTTGTGTTTGAATCATTCGAAACGCATGCAATCGCTTGGAAATGGCTTGACGGGTAACTCCTAATGCTGAAGCAAGCTGTTCTTGTATTTGGCACGGATCCTCATCGAGCAATGCCTCCAATTCAGCGTCTTCGAAGGATTTTGGCCTTCCTTCACGCGGACGGTTGCCCACATCCACCGTCTTTGAAGCGACGGAACTAATCACGGCACATTGTATCAGTTAGAGCAGCATCTCCGTAAACTTTTTGGAGCTCTCGATGTGGTTCAGCCGCCGTTTTCTTCGAATGAAAGAAGAAAATCAACCCTTTCCGCAAATGACGATTATTTGGCACAAAAATATGACGCCAAAACCAAATCACTAATGAGACAAAACAGTTTGTTTACCTTATGGGAGTCGGACAGAATCCCGAAAAACATAATCCCGAAAACCCAAAATCCCGAAAACCCACAATCCCGAAAGGCCAAATTCCCGAAAATAAAGAAACTTTGCATACATCCAACCTCGCACCCACTCCAAATCCTACAGGGACCCCAAGCAAGGGGGCAGCATGGCCCCCCATACATATTCTACTGTTTATGCATGGTTGGTTGGTTTGAGAGGGTGAGCTTATGCTCTTCACTTAGGCCTCCATTGGGCCCGTTGTGTTCCCCTCATCTGCGTAACTGTAAGGAATAGTGATGTGTTTTGGGAATTATGTATTGAGAGGATTTAGATCTAGGGATCATGGGTAGTATCAACTATATCGTATAGTGATCGGGGAATCGTAGTGTTCGTCTGGCGAACTCCAGTATATCCCTGATTCCTTTCTTATTGAGGTGTGTAATATCCGGAATCCTTGGACATCCCAGAATTTTCAGCCTTAGCCTCGCTGTAGCGGGGCAGTGACAGAGGAAGTGTTCTATATCTTCCTCCTTCTCTTCACAGTTGGCACAGATTGCTGTATCGGCTATCCCGAGTCTGAACGAATGTTTGTTGAGATTGATGTGCCCTGTTAAAAGTCCCACCATCAATCTCAATTGTGTTCTGCTTGAGTTAAGAGCTCTTTTTGCTGTGTTGTTACTCGGTTTGGTTATTACAGATCTAGCCACTTTGCACGTGTCTAGATTCGTCCAGTAGTTATTGAACTCCTGTCGTATCTTATCATTGATTATTGTTTTAATAGTTGTCAGAGGGACCCCTAATGTACTATCCGGGTTCAGTTCTGTATTGCCTGCTCCTTTCCTTGCTAGTTCGTCTGCCTTTTCGTTGCCCGGTACACCCTCGTGCCCCGGTACCCATGTGAGACGGACTCTATTGCGTCTGGCAAGTAAGTTCAATTTAGTTTTGCACTCCCTTACTAGTAGTGATTTCGACATGGGGTTTGTGATCGCGCTAATTGCTGCTTTGCTGTCCGAGCAGATGTCAATTTGCCTTTCTTCGCTGGTGTCTTCTGCGAGTATTTCGGTTGCCTTCATAATTGCATAGACTTCTGCTTGGAACACCGATACAAATGGTTCTAGGTGAATAGCAAGTTCAATCGGTGGGTTAGCACTAAAGATGGCAGCCCCTGATTCCCCTGATATGTTAGAGCCATCTGTATAAACCGATATCCCGTTGGAGTTTCTTGTCGTTCTTTCATACGTCCAATATTCTCTTGCGGGAAAAATTGTTTCGAAGTTGTTGGAGAACGTGTAGGATTTCCCAACAACATCACTGGGGCAATCGATCAGTGGTGTCATTACTCTTATCATTTCGGTGATTTTTCGATGTCCCGTATTTGCACCACCGGTGAAATGGCCGATAGTTTTAAGCCGTGAGGCTGAAATACCGGCAATCTTTTTCGCTTCGAGGTAGAATGTTAAGTATCGCTTCCATGGCCGCGATTGGTGTTGAGGATTGTGCTCCTGTAATACCCAGGCAGACCATACGCTGCACTTTAGTTAGCAAGTGTCTTGCATACTTTTTGCTCATCACTGGCCACCATACAACTACTCCGTAGAAGATGATGGGTTTTATTACGCATTCGTATATCCAATGGACCTGTTTCGGTTTCAAGCCCCATGACTTCCCGATGGCCCTCCTGCATATCCAATATGCTCTCTTTGCTTTGGTGACTCTTTCTTCCAGGTTCTTTTTCCAGGTCAGTTTCCTGTCTAATATAATGCCCAGATACTAGACGCTGTCGCGGAGTTGTAGTGATACTCCTCCGAGTTGTGGAATGTGAAAGTCACTAGTTTTGGTTTTCTTTGTAAAGAGAACCATTTCCGTTTTATTTGGATTTATTTCTAATCCACTCTCCTCCGCCCATTCTTTTATGATTCGAAGGGTGTTTTGCATAAGCTCTCCTATGATGTTCAGGTGCTTACCTCTTATCAGAACGGCTAGGTCATCTGCGTACGCTACACATTTCGCACAGGTTCCATCCAGTGTTTTTAAAAGGTTGTCCATTGTGAGCACCCACAGAAAAGGAGATATTATCCCCCCCTGTGGTGTTCCCGTACGGACTGTTCCCCTTCTTGTGTCGTCTCCCAGTGAAGCTGTGATAATGCGGTTTGTAAGCATGTGTTCTAGCCAATTGTTTATTATTTGGTTATTACAGTATATCGAGAGTGCCTCCACAATTTTTTGAGTTTTCACATTGTTAAATGCCCCTTCGATATCTAGAAAAACGCCTGCGACTGATTCCTTGGTTTCAAAAGCATCTTCTATTGTGGATACAACCTGGTGTAGTGCTGTCTCAACTGATTTTCCTTTGAGATATGCATGTTGATTAGGACACAGCCGCGGAATTGTAATCTGTCTTCTGATGTAGTTATCACAGATTCTCTCCATTGATTTTAGTAAAAAGGACGTTAGGCTAATAGGTCTGTAGCCCTTTGCTGTCGACAAATCTTTCCCGGGTTTCGGTAGGAACACCACCCTCACCTCTTGCCATTGTGTTGGTGTGTATCCATGATATAGACATCCCCTGAAGATATTGACCAGGGTTTTCTTTAGGGTGTCTAATTCTATCCCTTTTTGCAAGAAGATGAGAAGTATTCCGTCCAAGCCCGGTGATTTGTATGGCGCAAATGAGTTAATAGCCCAGGTCACTTTATCTGCATCAACTAGGTTCTCAGTGTCTTCCCATTTTGTATCAGTTCGAGTGACCCCACGCTTGGAAGGTGTAGCTGCCTCGCTGAAACAGTTTGGGAAGTGTACACACATCAGCGTCTCCTGTAGAAGTTGATAACTTGGTGGTTCCTTGGACAGGATCTTCTTTAATCGCGCTGCTCCATTATTATCGCATATGTTGGTGCAGAAAGTTTTCCATGATTCCCTTTTAGTAGCCCTGGTGAGCTTCTTGAAGCCTCTTTTACTTTCTTTATAGGATTCCCAGTCTGCTTCTTCGTTGGTTCTTAAAGCTTTATTTAGGCGTTGTCTAGCAACCTTCCTTATTTCATGGAGGTCGCCGTTCCACCATTTTTGCTTTGCACTTCTAGGTACCGGTTTTAGAGGACAGGCGGCCTCAAAAGATTCTATAATACACTTCTGTACTTTGAGGACTTCATTGTTTAATTGGTTAATCTCAGTGTAGCTGTTATCCTGAGTTGGTGTCAGCTTTCCCTGAAGATTACTTACAAAGATGGACCAGTCAGTTTTCTTAGGATTCCTAATCATTATTTTGGATTTGTGATCAATTCCAATATCAAAACTCAACCACCTGTGGTCCGAAAAGGAGATCTCATTACTGATCCTCCAGTTTGACACCAAGTGTATAGACCTAACGTCGCATAAGGTTATATCTAATACCTCCCTTCTAATTTTATTTATGAAGGTTGGTGTACAGCCCTCATTCAAGGTAATCAAGTTTTCAATATTTAAATAATCGGCTAAACACTCACCTCTTTTGTTGATGTTCGTACTACCCCAGTTAGTGTGGTGGGCGTTAGAGTCCATACCCACTATGAGGCTCTTCTGTTGGGACCTCGTCCAGGTGACACACCTCTTTAACTCATCGCTAGGTGGAGGTTGCGGGGAGTCATAGGGGAGATAGCAAGAGGCCAAAATAATTTGGTTGGTCTCGCTATTTCTTGCCCTATATTCGAGACTTGTGACTGTGAGGTCGCCTGTGCTGATCTGTGGAATAGAGAAAATATTAATATCCTTACGTGCCACAATACAGGCTCTACACTTACTGTTTCCGTTGTTTGCAATCACTTTCAGTTTATTCCCCCATCCTGTTACCTTATTATACAGACAATAAGGTTCCTGGATGAGGGCGATATCCGCTTTTCCTGCTAAGAGGTAAGCACAGAGGTTGGCAGTTGCCGCCCTACTGTGCTGAAGGTTTGCTTGGATTACCTTCATTAATTCTTTCGTGGAATGAAGGGATTACAAAGCTGACCTGATGAAAGCCGCATAATGCTTTACCCCCTTGTAGGACTAGTAACCCCAGCGATTCCTCGTCAATCCCTACCACGATTAGTTGGCCTTTGCCTGCCTGCTCCTTTGCGTGGTAGAGTTTCCACTTTTCGGTCCTTGTTTTGCAGCTTCATTCATGCAAACAGCGTTGCAGGTTCCTCGATTACCCCTGGGATCCAAACGGATACCCTGGTTAATCTGGGAATCTTTCCCGCCGGGAGAACCACTAGGTTGGTTCCTTCCCAACCATCGAGTCTAGATGTTAGTTTATCTAACGACTCCGTTGAGGCATTATCCTGACAGCATATGTGGTAGCGGCTGCCTTTGAAACCTGCCCTCAGGAAATTCAGGGAAGTCGTCGGATTCTCACAAAGTGTTTGGTCCAGGGCAGCATTGAGAGCTTTCTGGAACCGTTCGTGTAGTTCCTCCGGTATCTTCCCATCCTCGTCGTTTCTGTTATAGACCACCATCTCCAGGAGGTTGGCTGCTACATCCCTATACGACCTCGTGTGACGAGATTTACTGTTTATGCATTGTGGATATAATATATATTTGAACATTTGAAACTGACAAATTTTTAATTTTATACAATTTTTCGGGATTTAGTTTTCGGGATTTTTTTTCGGGATTTTCGCCTTTCAGGATTTTGGATTTTCAGGATTTTGGTTTTTCGGGATTTTGGATTTTCGGGATTTCAGTTTTCGGGATTTTGACCCCAACCCTTACCATATGTCTAAGCTCGGTTCATGACGTTTTCGATATGTCAAAATCGACCAGCACTTACTGCTGGAGCTATTGACAAGCGATAAATTAGTTGCGCACCTAATACTCGTAGTTTTGTCCCGCCCATCTGTTTAATCATAATACACGCGTAGCCCATTCTGCGCATGCATCTACTTTAGAACCTGCTTTCGCGAGCACCGATCACAGTAGCAGATCATTTTTAAAACCATTTAGCACAAATGTGGAATAACACCCCATTTCTTCTTACAGATCCACCCTAAACTCACTACATTACTGGGTTTTACAAACTTTAAAAAACCGAGTTCTAAGTGATGGAAAGCATTTAAAAAAAAAAAAGTGAATCCGATATTGATAAATCTTACTGATATGGAGCACATGATAAGGTAGTGTGTCCTTTGTCGTTAAGAAAGGTTTAGCTTACAAGGATGCAAGCTATTAAAAATGGTACTCGTATGCATATTTCTGTTGTGCACAATGCGTGCGAGTATGACTACAACGATTTGTTCACTGCTGCTCTATAGGTATCATCAACAAACAAGTTTCTGTCTAGATGTGAGCATTCAAATATCACATGGTGTTCATCTTCTCTTCTTCCCACGATAGCAGGTGAAATGCAATTGCCTCTGCTGCTGCCATTATGGTAGAAATTTCCAATTACAAAACCTTGCGTCGTCATAATTTACGACCAAAAATGACCACGAAGACGTAGCCATCACATACGGATATATATGTTAGCCACAGAGCAGTTGCGGATCTTCTCATATGACACTCTCCGCCCAGGGGTAGTGGTGTACTTACCTTCTGCAGATTGCCTATTTCGATGAATACCCGCAACTCAATCTGCGAAGGCTCTCTTAACACAATTACAGTTATTTCTATTCTCTACAATTTGCCACAATCACAGGGTGACATGTTGTTGATTACATACGTGGAGCTCATAGTTCTTAAGCTTGCGGACTATTTCAACTAAGACTGGTCATTCTTTCCTCCAGTGGAGAGAGTACATGACAACTTCTCCGTTGGTAGGTAAATAATTTAAGGCCATTTAATCGCGGTAAACTGCCAGTAAGCACGCATATGAGCATGAAACATGCTCATGTCGGTCTGTGGTTTTGGACTTGCAGTGCAATCCGTTTCATGCTCAGTTAAATCTGTGATCGTGACTTGAGTGGCACATATGCAGTTTGTCGTCGTCGTCGTCGTCGTCGTTGTCGAATGCCCGCAGAGCACCGAGACCAAGAATTCAATTGTCATAGAGATGTGACTGCTTATTTTGCAACCCAGAGTGCGACATGTTACTGAAATTTTCAAGATACCTGCATGTAAGTATCTAATGAGCTTTTTTTTAAGTGTTCGCTTCCGAGTGGGCGGTGGAATTGAATCGCAAAGAAAAATCGGTAAATAAACGTGCGGATTATTTTGATATAGACAGGCATTGATGTGCTAATTGTTTGTTTTAATTTTCTGCGTTTCGGTTTTGCAATAGCTTCAAGTTGCGTGCAACTACAACAAATGATGACAACTACAAGCGATGCTTGAACATCACTTTCGGTTACTCAAGGTAATGTTGAATTGTATGAGGAAAGATTGGATACTAATTGCCTTTGTTTAGCCAACTCACTGCGGTTGTGTACTACATTTTTGTTTGCAGAAATAAACAATCAAATGCTTTGCCATGAATCAGTTTGTTGACATTGGGTTGGTTGCAATTAGCAGCAACAAGAGTAGGTACAAGAGTATGTTGATAAGATCGAGTAAATAATGGGAAGGTTAGTGTGTAGATAGTGTACTTGTGAGATTTTTAGACGTAATATTGTTGGATTAATTGTATTCAATTTAATGACTTTCGATGTTAACCCTTAAGCATGGGCGCAGCCACTATTTCCATCATTATTGGTTATAGTTGCAATAAGGGGAGGATTACGCCTCTCACGATGCGTAGCCCAACAGATAGACATGGATTACAAGGTATTTCTTTTGATCTGATCCTTACAATTTTTTTTTTTTTTTTTTTCCGTGCAGCTGGGTGAAAAATCGTCGAAAGACATCGCATGCGAGCCTTGCGATAGTGTGGGACTTTAATCCTCTAAAAACACCCGAAGAAGGTATGATTTATGTCATCCTTCCAATTATGGCACATAGTCGTCAAACTAATCAGCAATTATTTTTTATCACTTGAGGGTGATATGATGCCCTTTGTCAGTTAACCTTTGTTTTAGAGTACCTACATAAATCACTCATTTCGTGTGATGATGTTATGCTATGATGTTATCCCTAGTTAACTAGTTCGAAGGGTTTTATCCTTCTCAATCTTCTAACTAAACTGTTATTATTAAGTAGATCAGCTACTTCTAAATTGGCGTGGTTGGGAAGTCTAAATTTATGTCTTCTTGCGACCTTACTGACCTCGTCCTCTACCATTTTTACTTTTAGATCTCCATGTAGATCAGCGTTCCTTATGTACCATGGCGCATTAACAATATTGCGTAGTACTTTATTTTGAAAACATTGTATACTTTGTAAGTCTGCCTTATTTGCGCACCCCCAAAGCTGGAAACCATACTCCTATGTCCATATCGGCTTTACTGCTAATAAAGCAGTAGCTTGTTGCATACTGAGAGACAGGAATATCTCCCTAGGAGCCAACACATTTTTTTAAAGCGAAAATTTACGAATACGATCATAGATACTCCCTTTCTCCGGATCAACAATTACGTATTTTAAATAACTGTCGCACAAGGCCAAACTCGGACTTGACAAAAATTGGCATTAGCCTCGTCCATAGCTGCGCATAAAACTCGAGCTCTAATGTCTTTAGCTGTATTCCGGACCTCGGCAAGTACATGTACTTCCACCAACTACAAATTTCTTCAGCAACGGGTAGATAATTAGAGGGTGGGTCAATAAGTCCCTGAAAAATGAAATAAGGAACACTCTTTTCGGTATAAAAACATTTTATTTTTCAACATAGTCTCCTTTTAGCTCTATACACTTCATCCAACGTTTCTCCAATTTGTTGATGCCCTCCAAATAACACAATTTCTCGAGCCCCTCAAAATAAGCGTTTGTTTCAGCGATGACCTCTTCATTCGACCCAAATCTCTCACCTCCGAGTCATTTCTTCATGTTTGGAAATAAGAAATAGTCGCAGGGGGCTAAATCTGGGGAATATGCTGGATGAGGGAGGAGTTCGTAGCCTAACTCATGCAATTTTGCCATTACGACTGCGGACTTGTGCGCCGATGCGCTGTCCTGGTGAAAAATAACGTTTTTCTTCGCCAAATGCGGCCGTTTTTGCTTCAAATCTTCTTGGAATCTATCCAGCAGATTTGTGTAATATGCGCCGGTGATCGTTTTACCCTTTTCAAGGTAATCGATGTGAATAACACCGCGAGCATCCCAAAAAACTGTCGCCATGACCTTGTTTGCTGACAAACCCGCCTTGGCATTTAGTCCATTGTTTTGACTGTTCCTTGGTTTCTGGTGTGTTGTGGTGAATCCAGGCGTAAAAACTTAGCCGAATTTTTCTGGAACATCGCCAAACACACCTTTTGTCACACCGTTGTCAAACGAATGCGTTTGTTGTCGATTGTGAGCAAACGCGTCACCCATCTTGCGGAAAGCTTTTTCATGTCCAAATATTTATGTAAAATCGAAATCACTGAGCCATGTGATAAGCCTGTGGCCTCTTCAAGCTCGCGCACTTTCCATGGATTTTCTCGACCATTTCTGGTGTGGTGACCTCAATTGGGCGACCAGAACGTTCGGCGTCTCTTGTGCTTGAAGGACCGCACCGAAATTGAGTAAACCAGTGGTGAATGGTTCCAATCGATGGTGAAGAGTCCCCATAATATTCGTCAAGCTTTTGTTTGGTTTGCGTGATAGTTTTTTCTCGCAAAAAATAGTCTTTAATGAGCACTCGAAATTCACTTTTTTCCATTTTAACGAAAATGCTAGTAGGCGTCTATATAAAATGGCTGCCACAACAAAACTATTTGACAGATCTGTCTGGAAATTTGGGTGCGTTCTTTTGAAAGATAATTCTTGAAAAAAAAAATTAAATTTAAGGTGACGACACAATTTGTGTTAATTTTCAGGGACTTATTGACCCACCTACTACATACATTGTACACGCACGCAGTTGCGATTAATTTTTCCCACTGAGTTCGTTTCGTTTTTAGTGCATTTTTATTTTCGGAATTTATGAACTCTTAACAGCTAGACACAAAAAACTAAAACTAGCTTAACTAACTTAACTATGATATATACTAACTTAATGGCCCTATGCGGGCGCTCTAAGCTAAACCTAATGCTTAAACTATGTCTTTCGACGTAACACAACTTAAAATATTTATTAAATCTATACTTACAAATATTGAGAAACTAAGAAAAAATTTAGAAGCAAAAACTTAGTATATGAACTGTATTTTTTATCTATGTATATATAAAACTTACAAACTATCTAAAAACTACTTATTCTAAGGTGCGTGATTAAACACGCAAATTTTTTTTCGATATACATATATATGCACATATACATAGATACATTGTATACCTTCACATATACATATAGTATGCATACATACATAACATGTATAAGGTTTTTTTTTTTTTTTTTTTAAAGCTACTTAAACTGACCTTAAAACTATGTAAGCCGGCCAGGCTATAAAACCTATACCGACTTTGCCCCTTCGGAGACTACCCCGAATCAAAAGGAAACGACGAGGGAGTTCCCTCTCCGTCCCCGAGCCACCAGAATTTCTGATGCTGTTTCACTACATCTGCCATATCACGGCTTGATACCGCTCTACTAAACCGGAGACGCTCCGTGGTGCTGTGTGCAACGTGTCGGTCGTAGTTAAGTCGCCTGTCCGCAGCATTTCGGGCAACATGGTAGATTAGCGGCACCGCTACCCTATCCTGTATCAGACCTTCCCTATCTAAATATAGGAACGCCTCTGGGGGGATGAAGCCGTTAAAACGCACACTCTCGTGATACAAATCATTGGGGTAGTATGCCCCGGAGATCAGGTTATTCATCGAGGACATTGCTCTTACAGTGTGCCTTCGAATCATATTGATCAGGAAATTATCCACTCTGTTTATGTTCGCCCTATTATACAGGACCTCATTAGAATAGAATTTTATGTACTGGGACTCTGGTGTTCTGTACAACTGAAGACAAGCCCTAAGGCAAGCGCTCTCAAACACCCGAATCCTTTCCATCCAGCTTGCTCCCACGTTGAACCACACGGGACATCCATATACGAGCATGGGCCGAATAAGGGCCATGTAGCAGATTACCTTCACCCCTGCATCGAGTTGGCTGCTATAAAACAGTCTCTTTGTAAGGGAAAAAGCACCTCTGGCTCTGACCAGAGCAGCATCTACACTTTTGTTAAAATATAGATATTGATCTAGCCAGATCCCAAGGTATCTAACCACACTTCGACTCCTTTGTGACTGCCCGTGCTGTCCCACGATTGAGAACTTTCGCCAATTCTTTCTGGTATCCCTGGAGGCCCAAAAAAACGACGTTCTAAACAGAATAGTCTCTGTCTTCTGGAAGTTGATCTTCAGCTTCCAGTCGTCGCAGTATATCCTGATATTATCGAAATCACGCTGCAAGAGTATTGCAATGACCTCGATCTTTGGCCCTGACCTATACGCGATCAAGTCGTCTGCATACGCAATAGCATGGGGAAGAGATCCTACGAGATCACTCGTGTAAATGTTAAAGAGGATCGGCGAATTAACCGCACCTTGTTGTAGACCGTTTTTGATTTCGAACGTCCCAGCAGAAGTCACATTGCCATTTTTCACAGTGAACTGTCTACTGGTGAGCATATTACAGAGCATGTACAGCAGTGGTTTACTTATACCCAGCCTGCTCAACTTGTAGAAGAGTCCTTCTAGCCATACGGTATCGAACGCCTTCTCCAAGTCAACCAGACAGGCACCCGTGCATTGTTTCTTACTTTTGTTCCATTGAATATCAGATACCAGTTTAGACGCGGCATGTACAGTCTCATGACCCGCCTTGAAGCCGAATTGGTTATCCGGAACTATATGCATGTCCTCAACCCACTTAGTCAGGGCTCTATTGACCACTTTTTCGAATACCTTGCTGATGTTCGGCAGGAGACTTATCGACCGGAGATTCGCCGGATTGGATGTATCTTTACCTCTTTTCGGAATAGGCTGTACCACCGCTGTCTTCCAATGCGCCAGATAATGTGCATTATTCAGCACATTGTTAAACAGGGTAGTGTAAATGTACACCGCTTCTGGAGGGAGATGTCGAAGCACAATGTTAGATATTCCATCGATGCCTACTGATTTCTTCCTTCTCAGTGAGTCGAAGATCGTTTGGAGCTCCACCTTCGATATGAACGGGGGACGTAACCCCTCATTGGCGACGACATTATTTGCCATGTTATCGTCATTGAACTCGGTAAAACCTATGTTCTCTGATCGCCAGTGCTCTATATCATTTCGAAGGTAGACGTTGTGCACAAGGACTCGATTTTCCAGGTCGTGGTTCGGGCAAATGCTATCATTCACCTTGTACACTTCCTGGAAAGTCGCTCCTATAGCCTCTTCTTTCTCCTGGGGATCTTCGATCATGAAAAAATTGTCATCATCGACAGCGTTCCCGGGATCTATGCCTGCTGTTATTAGTATTTGTTCGTTGTTCGTCGTTCGAGAGATCTTAAGACACGGCAGGTCGTTTTGATTATTCCTCCGAAAAATTTTATTTATTAGCGGGAACATACTCGGGTTGTTGGATTTTACAGCCCGAATTTTGTTGTTCCAATGCAGATTTACAGAGAGTCTGTAATTTTCTCTAATTAACTGTTGGAGATTTATAATCAACGACTTCAGTGTCCTAACCTCCGAGTTTTGTCTGTCCGTAAACTGTCTGTACAAGGTTTTGAGTCTTGACAGAAGTTTACTTTTTTGTTGGTGTAGTGCGTCGATTGCTGCATTGCGGAATATGTCTGCGTTGTCACTATGTAGCTACTATATGTAGGCCCACCTGGAAGACACCTTTAAATCGTACGATGGTGAAGTGTCTTACGACAATATCAATAGGCCGGATTTACCATCTGACGATTTAGCACTTACAAGTGCAACGCTAAGAGAACTCAAACATGAGGTCGGGAATCTAAAATCTAAGAAGGCTCCTGGTTATGACTTGATCACCGGAGAAATTCACAAAGCTTTACCTAGAAAAGCATTGATTAAGTTTCTTCATATTGTAAACGATGCGCTCAGATTAAAACACGTGCCTAACCAATGGAATGCGGAAGTTATAATGGTTTTAAAACCAGGAAAGCCGCCAAATGAGGTAAAATCTTATAGACCAATGTCGCTACTTCCAGTTATATCCAAAATTTTCGAGAGGATATTACTAAGGCATCTCCAACTGGTTATAGAAGGAAATAATCTTATCCCTGACCAGCAGTTTGGTTTCAGAAGTAAGCATTCAGCAATTGACCAGGTGCATAGAATTACTGACGTAATCGAGAAAGCACTTGAAGAGAAAAAGATATGCTCAAGCGTATTTCTTGACGTCTCGCAAGCCTTTGATAAGGTGTGGCATGATGGCTTGAATTGCAAATTACGACAAGTTCTCCCTGTATGAGTATACGACATTCTAGAAACGTATCTAGGGAATAGACTCTTCCGTGTTAGACATGGAAACGAATACTCGGACCTCAAAAAAATTTCGGCCGGTGTACCGCAAGGAAGCGTTCTTGGGCCACTTCTCTATCTGTTATATACTCGAGATATACCGAAAGAAGATGGCACTATCCTGGCTACGTTTACCGATGACACCGTAGGTAAAACAATCGAAGAAACGAATGCAAAACTGCAAAACCCACTGAATAAAGTAAATGAATGGCGGATCGCCCTCAACGAATCTAAATCTGTTCACGTGAATTTCACTTATAAGAAAATTAATGTATTGCCAATTTTCCTAAACTTGGCCCGAATACCTTTTGCAAACGAGGCCAAATACCTTGGAATGACACTCGACGCAAAACTGAAATGGAATTCGCACGTGAAAATGAAACGTAAAGAACTCGAAATCCAATATAAAGAAATGAACTGGTTACTCGGAAAACACTCCCAGCTCAGTACTGAGAACAAACTGCTTTTATACAAGCAAGTGCTAAAGCCGGTGTGGACTTACGGTATACAATTTTGGGGCTGTACCAAGAAAACAAACGCCAATATTTTACAAAATTTTCAAATTAAAGTGCTAAGAGAAATTGTCCACGCACCGTGGTATACTAGAAACGATGATATCCACAGGGATCTCGGAATTCCGACAATCAAAGCTAAAATTAGAAGCTGAAAGCAATTTATTGCGCCGACTACAAAGGACGAAACCTTTCGACTTGGCGAGATAGGAATCAACCGCGCCTAGATTTTGGAACATGCAGGATCTTTCAGTGGAAAGTAACCTGCAAAACGAGTTTTTTTCATGATAGAAAAATTGCTTGATAAGGTCCTTCTTAGTTGCAATATATAACAAATTAAAGCGCAGGGTGGTTTTTTTATAGTCAGTAAGAATCTGACACTACTATGAGCACGCGCTTGCTATCCTCATAGTGTCTATGGAAGATTTTTTCACCAACGCTCGGGAAAAAAAAAAAATAAATAAATAAATAAATATTATGAAGAACGGGAAACACAAATAAAATTTCGTTGGTTCCCTATGCCTGATTGACGTCTACAAGTAAACAAATTGGAACATGGAAATAGCAACTCAAATTACTTTGAATGGAATTGTACGAGTAAGAGAACTTACAAATGAATCTGAAATGTACTGTTATTTATTGGGAAAATATAAAGGTACATTCTGCGCGGCACTGACTGTAAATAATGTCCCTTTCCAGACTTTCATTGCAAAATCGTGAGAAATAAAATACTGGCAAAACGTCTGTGAATAAATATTGTCTTTAACTGTCATACATATTGGCTAGTAAATTTTGATAAAATTCAGCTTAAGTAAAAATTGAATTAATGCGAGTAGTACCACAATGTTAGCAATTAAATAAAGTTTATTCTGTGAATTTTGTAGTTCAATATCTAGAAAGGTTTCCGTTTAATGAACAGAGGATATGTATAATTTATATGATTTCTACCTAAATGAAAACGTTGAACGTCTCTCCTGAAAACATAATAACAATTGATACAAACTACTCTGGGGTAAGGCAACAGATTTATTTTTTTCAAATGAAAATTGCTGTTGCCAATTCTCCAAGTTAAGTGTGCAAAAGCTGAAAAGAGTTGACAACCCTCTATATCTAACCTCTTTGTATCCGCTGTACCTTTCGTGAACATGTGAAAAAATCTCCGGTTTGTCTTTTTACAAATCCCGGGATTTTAGTACTTTGATACTCGTATCTAAGAAAACACTTAACCATTATCATTCCCAGGGAAGTACCCGTAAACATATAGAAGAAATCATCAAGATAAAATCACCGCAAATATTTTCTATCGGTTTACCAATAGAATGCTTAACATATTCATTCCCACTTGAGAACGTAATCAAATTCTATTCACCGTATCGTCCTTTTTTTGTACGTGCATCAAACAGTGTGCATATACTCGTATTCTCCATATCAGCAAATCGATTTCAAGAAACTATCGACTTCTGAAATTGCATTGTTACCATCTTCACGATGAAGACAACGAACTGCGACTACTACCCAGGTTTGTAAACATTTGTAGATTTCCACTCACATTGTAAAAACAAAATATTTGAGAATGAAATTCAAATCGAAAATGCAATCACGAAATCGGTACACAGACAGGCGGGTGGAGGTTGTGCTTACATATTTGTCTCTCATATGAGTTTCTCGGATTAGCAGACAAGAAAATTGATATTGAACCCCTTTCCAATTGTTGCTTTCATTTTTGGATTACAGATACGAGTATATTCACTTCAATCAACATTTTCAGATACAATTACATGGCAAGCCGATTTTTTTCTTCTTACTTATTCCAAGTGCACTTGAACTGCACATATTGTCAGAAAACTAATAGAGATGTAGCTTTGCATGATTTGAAATCGGAGTGAGCTTATATGATTGTCAAGAAATTGAACTGATTGATCCACATATCTGCTTAAAAATTTGACAATACTGCCAAATGAGTTTGATGGATGACAGAAAGGAGGTAATGTTGATTATATGTATATATAATATGAGTTCAAAGACTGCATTAAGCACTCCATGAATACAACGACTGAACTTGGCATAATGCAAGCAACTTCAGTTCGTGTTAAAAACAAGAACTTATATTTCAACATCGCGTCCATGTATTATCCCCCGTGATGCACGTTTAAAAGTGCGTCAGACATAGCACCTGATAATCACACAATAACAAGTCCAACGCTAACTGAACTCAAAAAAGAAATAAAGAAATTGCAACCTAAACAAACTACGCCAGAATAGATCCATTGTGATGCCCAAGGAGTGAAGCTTCCCCACTCGTGAACTCTATGGGTTCTTAAACCAACCCGATGCATTTATAAATTTGGTAATCTCATTTACCGATACATTTGGAAGTTCTTCTAAGTCTTGGAAAAAATATTTCCCTAGTATTCTGAATCTAAAGTGGTAGAGTCCTGGACAATGGCACAGGAGGTGTGGTGTATCCTCGTGTACGTCCTCATTGCCACAGCCTCTACATATATCTTCTTCGCTAATTCCCAACTTCTTTGTGCGATAACGTAAATAGTTGTGTCCAATTATCATCCCCACTAAACCAGATAAGATATATCTGTTGAAGTGTAGGATTTGCTCTGTACGATTTTTATCGTAAAGCGGTCAGAGTTTTCTTGTAATTATACAGGATTCTAATGATCTCTATCTACAATTTGCTATGGCAATCATTTTATTTCTAACTTCTAGGTTCAGGTTGCAGGGTGGTGTCTTAACTGACAGGTCAGCTCGTTTAGGATTTAGAGCTGAACCCTCCCTTGCCAGCTCGTCAGCTTTCTCATTTCCTGAAACGCCATTATGTCCGGGTACCCAGCAGAGCTTTACATTGTGTTGCGTACCAAGAACCCGCAGCTCTTCGCGACACCAGCGCACAAGCTTCGATTTTATTTGTGTGGCGGAAATCGCTCTCATCGCTGCTTAGCTGTCAATGAAAAATGTGATATCATCTGGTGGTATAGCTTTCATAGCAGCGTCCCGGGCAGCAGTTGCCACCGCCAAGACCTCCGCTTAAAACACACTGCTATAGTCTGGAAGCTGAATTGACTTGTTCAAATTGAATTTTCCAGAAAATATCCCTGCACTTACTCTCACGTCCATCTTGGATCCATCAGTGTAGATGGAGATGGAGTTGTCATTTAGAGGGATATTAGTTTTCCATTCCTCTCAACTCGGAAATGAACTAGAAAACGGCTTATGAAAGTCTAAGTAGGGTACCATGCAGTCTGTGCTAACATCTCCGCCCATGTATTTGCGTAAAATCTGCGCATGCCCCGTCAGGCTTGACCTCCAACCTTCAGATTGGCTTAATCTTAGAGCACTTCTAGTTGCAGATTCCTGCACAAATAGGTCTAAAGGTAGTAGATTGAGTATGGTCTCTAATCCTGCAGTTGGTGTGGTTTTCATAGCTGCTGTGTCACCAATGCACGCCATTCTCTGTACTCTGATCAGTATCTTGAGGTTTGTGCCCTTACTTGCGGCTGGTCACCATACTAGGTTGCCGTATGTCAGTATAGGTCTCACAACTGCTGCTGCCCCCAAGTTTTTCCAAATATTCTGCTACAAGTAGCTTTCCTTTAGCTCTATCAGAAATTTTAAGAGGAGTGCCTTCAATGGATGGAATTTTGAATTCCGGTATTTTCCTCTTGTTAGTAAATAGTGTCAGCTCCGTTTTTAGTGGAATTATTGCGAGTCCACTTCCTTTAGTCCAGTTGCTGACTATCTTAAAGGTGCCTTCCATTTAGTCGGAAGGAATTTACCCGTGGCCAGTAACGCCACATCTTCTGCGTATGCTACGGTCTTAACCCCACTGAATCTAAGTTTTATTAGTACTTCATTTAGCACAATAACTCAGAGTAGAGGAGAGAGAACACCTCCTTGCGGAGTGTCTCTACCAGCTGATACTCTTAGTCTCGCATCACCTAGCTCTGAGTTTATGTACCTATTTCTTAGCATGGAAACTATCCATCTGATTAGAGTGCCCTCAATATTCAGGTTTTTTAAGGCACCTTCGACTGAATCTGCCGTGACATTATTAAAGGCTCCTTCAATGTCTAAGAATGCAGCCAGGGTGTACTCTTTATCATTCAATGATTTTTCAATAATACTGACAACACTATGAAGTGCAGTTTCAATACTTTTACCTTTCGTATAAGCATGCTGTGCCGGAGATATGATACTGGGGTTCAGTCTGCAGCGAATGTGTATGTCAATAAGTCTTTCAAAGATTTTCAGAATAAAGGATGTCAAGCTTATGGGTCTAAAGTCACCAGCGCAGGTATGACTAGCTTTACCTGCTTTGGGGATGAAAACAACCTTTACTTCCCGCCACTCCTTTGGTACATGACCCCATTCAATGCTACCAATGCAGAGTCTCTTTAGAAACGGCATTAAGTGTTTTTTGGGTGTTTGTAGCATCATCGGCAAAATTCCGTCCGTGCCTGGGGATTTGTACGTTAAGAAGGATTATATTGCCCATTAAATTTTTTCTTCCGTAACCAATTCAGACGGCGCTATTTCGTGTCTACTAATGCTGCTGCCAGGGATGTCATCTCCAACTACTACACATCCTGGAAAATGAGCACCCAGTAGAGTTTCTAATGTCCTTACATTGGAGTCAGTCCAATTGCCAGACGTGTCTTTTAGGGAGCCTAACGCTACCGGCTCTTTGGAAAGAAACCTTCTGAGCCTTGCAACCTAAGAAAGCTCCAGGTTACGACTACATAACCGGAGAAGTTTTAAGAATGTTAAGCTACTCCATATTATAAGCGCTGGGCTTAAATTGGAATACGTTCCGATTCAATGAAAACTTGCGGAAGTCATTAGTGATACCGAGTATAGACCCATTTCGCTTCTCTCAATTATATCCAAAATTTGTGAGAGGACTCAAACGCTTACAACCAAAATCATATTCCTCTTTACTAGTTTGAGTTCAGAAGCAAGCATTCAACCATTGACAGGTACATAGAACCACTGTCGTAATTGAGAAAGCTCTTGAAGAAGAAAAGATTTGATCAAGCGTATTTTTTGATGTCTCATATCTCTTTGTATTTTGTGGCATGAATTCCAGAAGTTCAAATTATGACCGATTATGCCTGTATGCCAATGTAATATACTGATTCGAAACAAACAACTTAAAGAGATTGCAGCTGGCGTGCCGCAAGGAACCGTTCTTGGTCCCCTTCTGTATCTTCTCTATACCCGTGATATGCCACGAGAAAAAGCACCGTATTAGCCATATTTGCCGATGACATTGCTATTCTAGCAATGGATAAAATGATAAAAGCAACTATAAAACTGCAAAGTGTTTTGAATAATGTAAATGAATGGACTGGGGGATTGCCCTCAACGAAACCAAATCTGTTCAAGAAAACGAACAGCTTACCTATCCTTATAAACTCCGTCAGTATTCTGTTCGCACACGAGAGAAATTTATTGCGCCTCTGCAAAAGATTAACCGTGTCTAAGTAATCGAAGAGAGGTGTTTTTGGTGAGTAAGAATCTCACACTACTATGAGCACGCGCATATGGTCCTCATAGTGCACCCTTGGTCTGCTTTTAACGTACCTACTTATTTGCTGACATACTGTGAGCGTCAAAAGAAAGTGTACACTTCCACGTTGCATTTTTAACATTTTATTTCAACGAATGGTTTGTAGTTTCTTATGAAATATTAATGTACACTTTATAAGTATTTTTTTTCTCACAAATTTGGCAAACAAAACTTAACAAAAATAGTAACAATAAAAAGGCAATAAAAAAAAATGCTTTATTTTCTAGGCGTTAAAAAAAAGTGTACAACTAGAGGCACATATACTGTAACAGATTTCATAGATTCGTTTTGTTTTTATTTATTTTTGTCTGCTTTGCCTGAGTGGAAGGGATATATCTTGCTGTTTAGTCCATTTAAAACGAACGCAACTTGCTTTTATGTTCAAGATCGTTCTTAGAATGGGAAACAAAATTCAATTTAAACGCGAAAACTTGTGTTCAAATTTAAACAGGGAATAACGTTACGGGATATAGCAAAAATAGTTGGCAGAGGCCATAACACAGTTAACAAAATTTCAGATAAATTTGAGAGGCTCAAAGAAGTTAAAGATCGACTTCTTCCTGATAGTCCTAAAAGATTCTCCGAAGGTGAAGTTACGGTCTATTGTCAGCGAAGTGCGAACAAAATTCATCTACAAGTGCAATGAAAATTGCGGAAGACATAAGCTGAGTTTCTAAAGTTCCTGTTAGCATAAGTACTTTTCGCCGGACGTTCACAGTAATGGGTTGCATCACAAGTGTCTCGAAATAAGCCTTATATTGCCGGAATGAACCATGAGCAATGACTACTTTACGCCCAAAAGTGTAAAATTGAGGGTTCGCCATTCTGGGAAAATGTGACGAGAGCGGATTTGAATTATTTGGATCGAAAAAACAGCCCAAAATATGGATAAACAAAAACAAAATATTTTAAGAAAAAAATATAAATTGAAACTTTAAAGCAACCTGATGGTTCGGTTGTGGTCTGGGGGTGTATGGTAGCATCGGGCGTTGGAAATCTAGTCTTTATTGACAACACAATTAACAAAGCCAATTACCTCAACATTTTAAGGAAAACTTACCATCAAGTGTTGCAAAATTTGGGATCAATTATTGGTCTTTCAGCAGGAAAATGACCCCAAGCACACGGTCAAATTAGTAAAAAAATGGTTACTTCATCGAACCCGATAAAGGTACCCAACTATGTCTGTCTGTCTGTATCCATGACTAAAGCCTAAACGACTGGACAGATTTCCGGAAAACTTCGTAAAAAATTCATTCATTCATTCTAACCCAAAAATTGACGGTACTTTAGTAATGGTCGATTTTTAAAAAAATCAATTTCCGCGAAATTTTTTGTTCAAATTTGATATATGGGAAGTCATGGCATGACATTTTTAGATGCATTTATAGAGCAAGTGTTGGTTTCATGACAATGTTTGAACTCGAGATTTTGATTCATTCTGATATTAATAGTATAGAGGAATTCGAAAATGTGAGTTTGGCAACTCTCTATATCTATTTGTGTGACTGTATGTCTGTCTGTATGACTAACATTATAAAACAGAGTCCTTCGTGGAACAGTAAATGCTCCTTGATATATCTATGCAAGAAATAGCGTGATCTACAAAAAACATAGTGACGAAAGTGGCAGACAATCAACAACAGCAAACCACATTAAATCCGCAACAGAAACCGTCTTAAATGTACGAGACTATACCCGACAATTGAAAAGAATCAAACCTCATGAGCTAGTGGTCTAAAAGCTATCAGAAAGTACTTAAAATTTTAAACTTTCGTTAACATGATTTTAAATATACGAGTAAGAAATAAAAATCATTCGTCGATCTTTCATAGATTGGTCCTTACGACTTAAGGATTTGTATTTACCGTCTTTAGAGTTACCAAAAATCATCAAGTGTCTTTCAAGATTTTCTCCTTTGTTACAAAAAAAAAAAAAAAACTATTATACATAGAATTGAATAAATAAATAAATAAATAAATAAATAAATATTTTCGCACTAACAGCCTAATGCAGGGCCTGGTCAAGCTTCTCGCAGACACTCGTGCTGTGCGCCTTACGAATGGTTTGGACCTGCAGTTTTATGCCGTTTCCGAAGGTCAATTTGTTTCGATTGAGAGAAGCTTTTTCATGACAATTTTACTTTCGGATGTTTGTCAGACGTTCGCGTGAGGTGGGACCGTGAGAAAACTTTTTTTTATGTTTTATTGGATTCGAACCATGAACCTCTCACTCATTGATCGCGCACTTACCCACTGAGGAACGCCTCCCACACGAAAACTGGAAGCTCGCTATTTAAAGCTTCAGTGAGCGCTTTTGGCTCAGTAGTTGAGTACGTGATAACTAACAACAATGTATGTTGGCCTCGATCTCATCCAAAGTGGTTGGCTTGTTAGCATTGACTAAGGACTTGACGTAGCTCCAGAGAAAATAATCGAGGGGTGTCAAGTCCCATGATCGCAGCGGTCAATTGATGAACGCACGCCGTGAGATGACCCAGTCGCCAAATTTCTCCTTCACCACTTCGAGCGTTGCGTCACTTATATGGCATGTAGCTCGGATATATCGATGTTGTCGAGCTCTGGCCACAGAAAGTCGGTTAACATCGCTCTATACTGAGGACCATTGACGGTAACAGTGTCTCCTTCCTCATTTCGAAAGAAATAAGGTCCGATGATGCCGACGTGCCATAAACCAAACCAAACAGTCAATCTTTGTGGTTACATTGATGCTTGGTCGAACACTTGTCGATTATGGTCTCTCCAATAATGGAAATTTTGCTTGTTGACGTAGCCGCAGAGCCGGATCTCCGGCCAACATTTCTAGCGCACAATTAGGGAACTCACGGTCGCCCGGCTTCAATTCTTGCGTCAGTATAATCTTATACGGATGTAGGCCCAAATCCGCAAAATAAGCCTGGTTGACTCTCTGGTGATGCCCAATTCAGCTGATCGGCGCCGAATCGACATTTCTGGACCTTCTTCGATACTGGCCGCTACGGCGGCTATGTTTTCTTCACTTCCCACCGATCTCTGTCCGGTTGGTGGCTTAAGAGTTTACTCACGCTCAAACTTTTCCATGGTGCGACGAATTGCCTGCGCACTGAAGCCATGATGACGACCGACCTCACGGCGAAATTCACGTTGCGTATTTACAACTGCGCTGGAATTTCGATAATATTGTAATATGCGAGCTACGGCTCGAGTAGATAAAACATTATTCTGTAAGATTATTTCTTTATTTTCTAGTCTATAGAATAATTCAAGTTCACACTATACTATTCTTCGCAAATTCCTTCCTTACAAGGTCTCTTTTTTCTCAAATCACTTTATCTCCTTTCAGTTACTTAATTCACAAATCCAAACTAATTACTTCTTCTTGTTAACTCTTAACTTTCAATTTATCACTAAATTACAACTTCGCCTATTATCACTTTTCCAATCTCTTCGTGCGGTTCGAAACGCAACTGCCCCTGCCTCGATCGCCATCTGTTCTTATATAGTCGCATTTCTGATAGCCAGAAACTTCTAGCAAATTCTTCGACCACTGGAACGAGAAAATTCTGATGTAATAATTCCAAGATGACAGCTGCAGCCAATAATCTCTTGTGGTTATAATTCTCTCTTAATTCCGCGACGTCGTCTTAGATATATTCCTTCTCTTTCGTGGACACGAACCTCGAATGTGTTCCGAAAAGACACTTCGGAATGTAATTTTAACTATCATTGCTCTCTGGTCAGCCTTTACTTCAGATCTTAGTTTTGCCCTCACCGATCACCATAGGAGATCGTTTTTTAGACATTCAACACGAATGTGGAATAACTTGCCTTCCTTAAAATTCCTTTCTCTCCATCACTGGGTGCTTCAAACTTAAAAGAATACAGTTCTATGTAGTGGAGGACACTTACAAAAAAATGTTTTCCTGCCAAAGTATGAAACTATATACGAGTATGGAGGAGAAATATATACACATAGGAGTAAGTACATAGAGATACGTTTCTCTGCGAAATGCTGTATATAAGAGCATTTCCATACTGCTGCACTTCTCGACAACAACAAATTAGCGTACATGGTTATCAACTGACTGGAGATTCCAAAAGTTGACAATTTATAGATTAGAGCTTGTCTTGGTTTTATCTTTTTCCAACGAAGTTCTAGTCAGTCGAAAATCAAGCTCAAAAACAGATTTGAAACATGCTTAAGAGATCTCAATCCTCTTTTACAACCATTTTTTGTAGAACCACTTAAGCGATATTCAAGGACTTAGACCTAGCTCACGAACGCTGTTCCAAAAAGTTTTTGAATTGCCTTTTCTCAACTTTCTTGCCAGATATTTTAAAAGGTTTCTTGCTTTACTAAACACAGGACCTTCGGTTCTATAAGATCCACTTAACCTTAAAGCTTAACTTATCGGGCGCAAAAGCATCAACATTTTTTTACTTCAGCTTCATTATAATTTCCTTGCAACGTTTTTAATTGCAATTAGGATACGTATTCAACACACTCGGGTGCTCGTTTAAATAACAGGGACTTAATGAACGCACCACCGAGTACAGGTACACACCGCCAATAGTAAGGAATCAATCTACTGCCCTGGCTTGTAGGGTGAAAACATACACCAGTCCTACACTACTGTTACTCGCTTTCCGTAACGCTACATAGGGATGTGGACTTTTAGAAAGAGTGAGAAAAAAAACATATAAGCTGAAGGATTGTTCGAATGTAACCCTTTACTATGAGTTAATTAAAAGTAGCATGCACACAGCATAGGTCCCTTGTAAGCCCACCTTTCGAAATGTCCACAACGCACACGTAAATACCTCTCAAATCCTTTCAATTATACATTCAGCCATCGTGTTATCCTTGCACTGTAATAAAAAATGTATTTTACGCTACGGTAGCCATGAATCAAGTTGCAAACAGAATTGGACTCAGAACTGAGTGAAAGGACTGCATTATGTTCAATAGCAACAAAAATAAAAAAAATATATGTTTGTACAGTAAAAAAAAAAAAGAAGTAAAATAAGCAGTTACCGCGCCGCAATATGAAACCAAGTGTTTTGTATCCTTTTCACATCATTATCGCCCCGACTAGAAGTGGTAAAGCGACGACAACTACACCATAGACGCATTTCTTACGATCACATTTGTGTACTTTGTGGGATTTATTAATAAGGATTCCTGTTAATATGTTGTACTGAAGAATAACATGAAGAAGAGTCCTTGCAGCACTTCTTGTTTTTAATTAGAAGAAAACCCGTACAAGGCAACCAAGATATTTTAGTCCCTTCACTGTTTATTGGGGGTAAAGACGTTTGTTGAAGCGTAGCGAATAATTTTCGCACTTTTGAGTTCCCAAATATGTATACGAAGGAATTTGTTTTAATGATATCGTTATACACAGTAATTAATATTTGTTGGGATGATTACTTGTTTAGTTTTGAAGGATGAAATAATATTTTCACAAAGTATAAGAGGTTGTCTTTCGCATGCGTTCACTCCCCTCTACATGAGTGGATGTTTAAAGAATGCGTTGAACTTTTCTTATAGGAAAGTGGAAAATGTATACTCGTATTTTCAATGAAACTCCTGAACGATGAAATTTGGTGGAGATGCTTAGGAAAGCCCACAATACAGATTTCGAAAGCCCTGAAGAAATCTCCCTTGGCCTAATTCTGCTGTCTTGGTTTTTGTGACCACATAGTTTTAAATATAAAGAAATAATTGATGGTCTATCCATGTCCGTTCAAGCACTGCCAAAGGTTCATATAATTCGTCCTCAAGATTGCAATAATGTCTTAATCCAAATAGCAGCCACTGTGTAGCTCTGTATACCTTCGATATCTCGTTAACTATGCTGTTTTCGAAAAAATCCACTAAAACAAAATTGGTGTTTTCAAAAGTACCACTTTCCATACGAAAAATTAAAGCTTGGTCCAAGGTCATTCAAGGACATATAGATTTCCGACAAATTTACCCATAAGCAGTTTCTTCCTATTTACAACTTTTTCCGAGGTAAATGATGTGAACTTTTTAAAAAATTCAAATATTCTCTGGATATGTCCAAAACGGTTAGGATTATAAAAAATGTCTGAACATGAAATATATTTACTTTTCCATGTACTTTTGACTGGCTATCTCAGAAGTATCCGTTCCCATATAAAAAAGAATTGTTTGGTTCATATCCTCGATATTAAGGACATAGAAGATCATTCAAGGTCTCCCAAAAATGTTGCCCTTCGTGCTCTATAACGCTGCTCTCAAAAGTGTTTTGTTCCTATCTCTGTTTCTGAATAAAACGAGTTGAACTTTTTAAGAAGACCTCACCTTGTGTAAAACAGTTGCTATGAATAACATACAGATGTGCGAAGGGCGGTTTGGGTTGAAAAAAAAGGTATAAAAATGATTTTGAGGCCGAAGGTTATAAAGTTTTCGGTAAATCAGACACATTTACTGTGCTTTATCATAATTTGTACATTAAAAGCAAAGGAAAGTAATAAAAAATAAAGCCCTAGACTGGGGCCGTACTTGCACCTTTATGCTGTTTAATTGAAAATCACTTACAACGCAAATTCCTATTTCTCGCCGAATTGTGACCCTACAGATCCCAGATATGAAATTTCAAATAAATCAATCCAGCCATTTAGGCTCACTAAACCAGCTGTCAAAATGTTCAGTAAGGTTCGTCATTTCATCATGCATCATTTGACGCTTCCCAAACGTATGGAAGTTATTAAAATATATCGAAATTCCGGCTCAGTTGTAAATACGCAACGTGAATTTCGCCGTGAGGTCGGTCGTCATCATGGCTTCAGTGCGCAGGCAATTCGTCGCACCGTGGAAAAGTTTGAGTGTGAGTAAACTCTTTTGGACCTTAAGCCACCAACCAGACAGAAATCTAAAAGAAATCTATCGAAAAAAGAAAAAAAATCTAAATATAAACAGCAAAATTGGAAATCTTTTGTTAAATAGCTACGACAAACATTAAATTCGACGACCCTTTTCTAAACAGTGACCTCAATAATAAGTTGATTTTGATTCTGATTACAAAACTCAAACTTCAATAAAATATAAATTCGATTCGAAGCCAAAAGAATTCGGAAAAAAAGGAACTCCATCATTCTATCGACTCTCGTAACACACTCCTTTCCATCAGCAAGTAAGCAAATAAACCAAATCAGTTCTGGGTTCAGACACGGTCACTGACCATGAAAATTAGCAAATCGCGTGATAAATTCAAATAAACTTCTTTCGTTCCCATAAAAAGCTCATCAAAAACTCAGTTCATCCGGAGTCCTGATATGCCCCATACCGTCAAAGTTGCTCGTACTGTAGCTACTTGCACTAGGACACACAGCACAGAAGACCTCAATGAATCTTCTACTAGGTATTCGCTGCCATATCGAATTTCAAATGAAAAATCAGGACTAACTTTGACATAGCATACACACATACTCGTTCATCCACACTTTTGGTGAGAACACACATTTGGACTGAATTTAGCAAGGGAAATAAATTCAATTTTTAAAGTAACTTAATTCCGAAGATCAACGAACGATAAATACAATTTTGTGAAGAGATAGAACAAGCGCGCATGATATAAACCAACAAAAGGGGGTTGTCCTTAGCTAGGAACATGGGTGCGGTGCTATAAAGAGGGGGAGAAAGGGATAAGACGCCAAGCGGAAAAAACTTCATTTGAGTTAGTTAACACCAGCTCGGGCATTTGCATAATAAGAAATACCGCTGAACTGACTACTCTCCAGAAAAGATTCAATGGAAGAGGTCGGCAGTTATGGCCGCCTAGTGGGAGTGTACATGGACGTATCGGAGGTAACGGGAGCGCCTGTAAGTAATTCAGTTGCTATTAACTTCTGCATCATACATTGGTTGCACGAAATTAATTAAAAATAATTGTTTAACTTATAGACAAGGAAAAGGGAACTGTGCACCTTAAAAGGTGCTTACACGGGGGCCTATTGTTCATTTTGGCTCACTCACCCTTAGGTTATATTACCGCATCTAACACTGTTTCTAGTTGGCTGGTTCCTGCTCGAATCAGCGTGTGCTCCTTATGAATCTCGTAAAGTCCATCAGCGATGCATTTGCCAACTCACTCAGTTCTCCGAATAGTCTGTTTCCTATATAAAAAAAGCGATGGTTATGAAGATTTGGGCAGTCGCAGAGTAGGTGTTTGATGGTTTTCATTTCTTCCTCATCTTGACAGCTCCTGCAGTAGTCCGGGGGGTTTATGTCCAGCCTTTTGGCCATAGTGCTATCTTGAGTCCTGCTTCAGGCAAATACTCTGCAAAGAGAATAATTCAAAACGGTTTATTTCCACACAAGTTATGCTGAACGTAAGAGGAGCAAATCCACCGCACGGGAAACAACTTTTTTGATATTCTGAGTACAATACGATCATACTTCCATTTCCTTAGAGCAAGGAAGTAATAATAAAGTTTTCAGCTTTGTCATCGATGGATGGTAATTAGCCTGCAATAGCATTGAAGAATTCAAAGAATGAGTCTTGGCAACGACTGTGCTTAAATTCTGAATTCAGAATCATTTAATTTAGGAACAAGTAGGTACTCACGACCAAGTTGTGGGATACCCACGAAATTCTGTAACTACAAAATGCTGTACATGAGATATTATATTTTGCCTGTATCATCTATAGATGCCTGTATTTTGGATGACTGCATTATCCCTCCCTTAGATGAGTACATAAGATGTACAGCTGCCAAAAGTGCGATTCGTTTCAAACAATCGAGCACATGGAAGCAAAGCTCCTATGGACACGGATCTATACTCAACAGGTATAGTATAAGCGATCTCGACAGAACAATAGATTATATCATACCCTACATAGATTTCGACAAGAGCTACTCCACTTTTATTCCCGAAAGACAACAGTGGAACTCCAATACATTAATTAATGTACAGGACATTCAGCTCTGCACTGACGGGTCTAAAATGGATATTGGAATTGGCTCTGGCGTTTTGTATGAGTCATTTAAAATCAACCACTCATACAAACTGTAGCGGATGACTGTAGCATCTTTCAAGCTGAGGTCTTCGCCATTCATAGGGCTGCACCGACTTGTACATAGCAAAAAACTAAAAAATCCTTCAAAGATTACAATTTTCGTGGATAGTCAAGCGGCAATCAAAGCACTAGGCAGCGAGGAAGTCAGATCAAAAACAGTTTCCAGATACCGTAATACGTTGAACAGAATATGCAACACTCATGACGTAACTCTCTGCTGGGTTCCTGGACATAGTAATTTAGAAGAAAACGAGACAGCAGATGAACTAGCTAAAAAGGGATCAGCATTGGATCTTCAACATACTCGGGTATCAGTAAAAGCTCCAATAGGTGAACTAAAAAGGAAAATGGACCTAAAGCCAGAGAACTGATTAACTCCGCATGGTACGCCAGAAGCGACTGTGTCATATCTCGCAGCTTATGGCTGATAGTGGATGAAAACTGAACCAAAAGCCTATTGCCGATGAATAAAAAAGAAATTTGTATAAATTTTGATAGGCGTGCTAACAGGACACTGCTCGATAGGGGAAATGGTTGCCAAATTAGGCATCAACACACCCGACCACTGCAGGAGCTGTCAAGATATAGAAGAGACAGAAACCATCAAACACTTGTTATGTGATTGCCCAAATCTTCAAAACCGCCGCCTCCGTCATATGGGAAACGGGCTTTTAGATGAACTAGGGGATCTCCTACAAGATCCACTTAGGAACATGATCGGCTTCATAAAGAGCGCAGGCTGGTTTGCAACAGAACCCACCGGAAGATAAAAGTTTTAAATGGAATGAATGGAAATTGGAGAACTCTGTACATCTAATGCATGTATACTGGTATAGTGCACAATTTAGTTCTTACTTGCTAACCGTCTGATTGGCTTTGACTTTGGAGATCTTGTAGGCAACGGGTTCATCGGTATGATCGAAAGAAAGTGTGATGATTGTTAATAATAATTGAAGTCACTACAGGGATAGTGCAGTAGCAACTTCAAGCCTGCTTATTACTTTCATTCTTTATCTTTCTCTCCAAAATGGTACATAGATCAATTTGTAATTTAGCTTTGCTTTTAGTTGTTTTAGCAATACAAATTCATCTTAATTGTACAAATACGAAAGCTCAAAGTGAATTGATGGACAGCTTCTACAATCATTTTCTTCTGCTATCGATTGTTAAATACTCGTATGTGCGCTGATTAGTATGCGTAAAATGACATTTTTCCTATCCATTGCATCTACATATTTATTTATGAAGAATAGATTGAAGAGAAAATTGAAGGTGTATATAGGAACTTGTTTCAATTTTCATGATGGTTAAGCATCTGTACTATGCTTAACATATCAATGAATGGCAAATTGTGTTGATAACCAGAGAGACCAATATCGGTATTGTCCGTAAGTCTTTTAGGAACAATAATTTGTTTGTGCTGTAGAAGCTGCGTGCATATGCATACAATTTTATGACACAAATGACTTTATCACAAAAGACTCTATAATAGAAGGCTGTACTTTTACGATAGATACAGTCATTTGTGATGCAGGCTTTTTGATACATTCTTTTGAAATACAGCAAAGGCTTTGATGCTTTGACACGTTTTACAGTGCAAGTTTTTTCTCTTCGTGCTGCATTGGGCTTCGAGCTTGTCTCTTTCTACTGTTGAGGCAGCTGTAATTTTTAAAATCCACCTTATCTTGTGACCGGTTCTGTACACCATTCATCATTGTCATTTCGATCTCCGTGGTCTTGTTTTCCAATCACTTTGAATTAAGGTTGCCCACTTTAGAATTAAGGTCCCCCATTACTGTGACATTTTTCTTAGCCTACTCTGAAATCTAGCCGTCAGTACCTTTTCACCGCAAGTTTTTGTATACCGTTGGGGATAGCAGGAGCCCCACGGTTGCTGTTCTCCGTTCAGGCTCGAACCGGCACAGCTCGGATCACAAGCAAACACACTACCCACTACACCATGGCCACCACTGCACAAAATATCTGAAGCAACCAACTTAGCATATTCCACAGCAAATACTTTTAAGTCAAATGAAGCCGCCTATGGCGAGGTATTAAATCTCAATCAAAACTGGAGTACTACGAGTATAATTCCTTCGAATACCATGCGTGAGCTAAGTTACGAGCTTAAAAAAAAAAAAAAACTCCAGATTTCGACTTGATTCCTGCAGAAGTTCTGAAGCAACTATCAAACAAAGGGTTAATTAGACTTTTACGTTTGATGAATAAATCAATTAGTCTTGAATATATACCAAGCTTGTGGATAGTAGCCGAAGTGATTATGGACCCTAAACCCTTACGAGGTGTCCTCATATAGGCCAATATCTCTAGTTCCCTTACTTCCAAAGCTGTTCTGATTTTTAAGCGTCTTAAATCAATAGTAGAACCGAGAAACCTAATTCCAAATCGTCAGTTTGGACTTCGAACTAGGCACTCCACAATTGAACAAGTACACAGAATAACAGCCGAAATTGAAAGCGCATTAGAAAGAAAAAAAGTGTGCTCTACCATCTTTTTGGACGTAACACTGTCTTTCGACGGGGTCATATATCTTCCAGTACGTTCACCTGATGAAATCTTATTTAACATTGTGATACTTCTGTATAAGGCAAGATAACTGTTACTCTAAGCTGCTATAAATAAATGTAGGAGTTTCTCAAGGGAGTATCATTGGGCCACTCTCATACCTCATCTATACCAGCGACATACCAACAACACCTTTTACTAAAACTGCAACGCTTACCGATGACATAGCGTTTCTAAAGGTGGAGGAGACAACGTCAGACTCGACGCAAAATTACAAACTTCTGCAGATCAAATAATCAGGTGGACACAAAGATGATGAATGAAACTAAATTCGAACAAATCTGTTCATATTAACTTAAGAAATAGGTTTGACTACTATATATCGCTACTGGGCACTCAAATACCACATGCTAATACAGCGAAGGATCTAAGTATGACTCTAGACGCCAAGCTTCGGTGGAAAGAGCATATTAATATCAAAAGAACCGAATGGCTTATAGGTCGGAGGTCAGTTTTCTCAACACATAAAACCAGTGTGGAACTATGGTGCCAACCCGGCCTCATCATCAGCCGCTTTGTCTGAGTTACTTGCTCTGTGATATACGTAGACTACCAAAACTACAAAGAAACAGGATACAACTAACCTAAGCTCTAAACCTAGTTCTAGAAGTAAGTTATCAATACCCGTTTCCAACTTCCTTCCTAAATCTGACTCTAATTGAAGTCTCGAAACTAGCATATTCCCCAATTTTGCAACCCCACACTATCTCCTCTCAACCATCTACGCCATGCCCCCACTAGTAACTCCTTCCCTAATTTTGATTTCAAAACTAGTGCTAGCACCCTAATTTCATTCGATCCCATATTCTAAACCCCCTATCTAATGTTTTGTCCTTTCCCTCATTCAACCCCACTTCTAGGACACCTTCCTTCACAATCTCTTCCTCCTCTACCCCCCTTGTTGCCCCTTTTACTTCCTATAGTCAGACTAACGCATCAAACCATTGACTTCACTCAATGTCGCTATGCAATCTTTCGGCTTAGAGACAAAGGAATATACGAGAATATACGACTCTGTCTTACTCATCTCCATAATAATGTAGACACCGACCCTATCAGCCTCAGGAACCCTTATATTAGGTACGTTTTTCAATATATCTCCTCAAAAATGTGCGGACGACCTTACTGCTTTCGGTAATTATTTACACTCTAAAAGAGTCTCACACCTTCAACGAATCCGAGTGGACCACGACAAATTTGTTCGTCCCTAACTTGACATCTTTGCCAGTAATTAAACCACTCTCCCATACGCCTCCTCATAACAACGTTCCTCTCTATGAAACAGGCTGGGGTGGGGTCATGTTGGACAATAGAGTGTTTGTGTTCAACTTCTGGTTTTTTTATTGGCATATTGAAGCAGCGTTTTTAGTCTTATCTTCAATAGGTGTTCTTCTACCCTGGCCACTCTCTGCCTAAGCATCCATACCGATAGATGGAAACTTGCACACGTACAGTCAATTCCGAAAAAAGAGTGATTAAACCTACCCTTCCACCTACTGATCAATAGCTTTGACGTCAGTGTTATCCTACATCACGGAGAGCATTGTCAACCATCACCTTATGACCTATCTTGAAGGAAACCATCGCCTTAATAATGTAAGGCCTCCGGTAACAGCGTTCCACAGGGGTCTTAATGACTTACCTATCCAAAAAAAAAAAATGGAAACAGAACATATACTAGTCATGGAAAATGCAGAGTTGTTGCCTTTCGGTAGAGTGTTTCGTAGTACCCTCGTAAACAAGCTTGAAGCTTACAGTATCGGTGACATTTTCGTGAAATGGACCACGAGTTCTTTGTTTGTACAGTAGAATTTTGATAATGTGAACTGGACATTAAAACATTGCCAGTTCACACTTTAGATAGATTCACATTATCGAATAGGCAGGAAAAAAACACACTTTTTCTAGAGAAAACCAAATTATTTCTTAGCATAACATACATGATCTTTGTTTAGCAATAGAAGCCTAAACCATCATCTTAACATTAGTTATATCCATTATTACATCCGCATCCATTTCGGTTTTATGACCTCAGTCCAACAAGATATTTGAACACTGAATTGTACGACAGTGAGAATTTTTTGCTGAATTACGTATGTACTTTTTTTTTATAATTTGCACGTGTGAAAGGGGTTACCCTTATACTAATTTTTTAGGACACGGGCGTTTTTTGAGGAAAGGGGAAGAGTTCTTCAACAGAAGAAGTCTCCACATCTTCAGTGTTTCCTTTCGTTTAACTCACCATCAGCGTCGACAACCCAAAATCGTATGATCAACACGTCTTAAAAGATTACCAATGTGCTGACATTGTCTTTTAAAATATACAGTTTTATCTTGCTCGTAAAGACAACTTAATGGAATTAGATCTTCTAATTCCCAATATGAGTGCCTTGGGAGAATTTTGTTAAAACGTTTTGCTATGGATCAGGCGCGAACGCAAGGGTTTTGGGGGTTAAATTTGACTAATATGAGAGAGCAAGGTAAGTGTCAATAATTAACACTAAGTAAATAAAACTGTCAGTTAGGCCGATTGGTAATAAATTACATTACATATTTAGGGTATGATGGGGCCCGGTCAATGAGCGGAAATTTCAACGGCTGTGCTGCCAAAGTTAGAGCATTGTATCCAGAAGCTATTTACGTCCACTGTGCTAATCATAATTTGAATTTGGCCATTACACACGCTTGTAACATATCGTCCATACGAAATTGCATAGGAACCATTAAAGAGGTTGTTAATTTATTCCGATTATCTAATAAAGCAGCTCTAGTTTTAAAAGACAAAATTCAGGCATCTTGCCCAAAAGCAAAACAAACTCATCTTTTAAAATTTTGCGAAACGCGTTGGATTGAACATTTGAATTCACTCAATTTGTTCTATGATGTCTATGAATATGTCTGTTGCTCATTAGAATATCTGGATGGACAAAATTTGAAAACCGAAGGAGTCAAACCTCATGTCCTACTTGCTGCTATACAAACTTTCCAATTTATAATATCCTTAACAGTGATTAAGCCAATTTTCAGCCTAATGAAAAATGTAAGTGAATTTTTACAAAAAAAAAAAAAAGAATGTGACCTCAGCTGCTGTATGGAATATGCGAACCATTTACATATATTTGCTGGAGCTAAAGAAATGGCAGAAAAAATGGATATTCAGTTAGTAGTCCCGCGGCAAGTTGTAAAACAAAAGAACCGTGAGAACTATGAAGGAGGTCCTGAAGAATATTTCCGTCGGTCCATCTTTGTTCCTTTTTTGGATCATCTATCGATGCAACTAAAGACAAGATTTCTTGACCATCGAGAACTCCTTTCTAAAATTCAAAATATTCTATCGGAAAAGTATTCTAAGCTGGAAACAGAAGAAATACGTAGCACTATCAACGTATTTGCAAAAGAATTGCCAAATGACATCAAAATATGTGCTGATGATTTTATAGGCGAAATGAGGATGTGGCGCAGGTAAAAATTTCTTTCTTTTATTTTCTTGATATTTGTTTGAATGTTAAATTAACAATGGTTGCAGACATTGCTTAAATATTCCAATTGATAAACGGCCAAACAATTTTATAGACGCTCTCAATGGCTGCGATTCAACGTTGTACCAAACAATACATCGCTTTATGCAGATCGGTGCAACACTTCCCATATCTGTGGCATCAAGTGAACGGTCTTTTTCTTGTCGTCGCAGATTGAAAACTTATCTGCGTAGCAACACTGGTGAGGAGCAGTTAAATGGCTTGATGTTGCTTAACATATATAGAGATATTGACGTGAAATACGAAGAAGTTTTAGATATGATCGCTAAAGTACCAAGACGTATGGATATAATTTTGTAAAATATTCCGACGTTTTGAAACGAAGTTTACACTATTTTGTGGCGTAGGATAGGGAACTCACCATTCGCCCTCTTCCGTTCTTTCCGAGAACATTTTCCAGATGGCACCTTTCTCTTCATTTAACAAACTAGCGCCTATCGGTAGAAGCTACTTCCACGAAGCCTTTCTTAATCATACCTTCTGATCAAAAAGTACCTGAAATTTCCCATTCAAACAAACAGCGCTTGAGATATTGTCAACAGCTTTTTTTGTTAGGTTGGTATATCTGTCATCTGCCGATCAAATATCCGTACTGTGGTTGATGATTTGCCTCGTTCCGGTCGGCCATCCACCAGTATGTCTGACGAAAACATCGAACAAGTTAAGAAAATAGTCCTCGCAGATCGTCGTGTGAGATAGCAGCCGATCTTGGTATCTCATTCGGATCGGTGCAGAGCGTTATGCACGGTGTTCACTACGACAACGTACCGTCTCACACATCTCATCTTGTACGCGACTATTTGATCAAAAACAACGTTCATACCGTTCCCGCAGCTCCGCATTCACCTGACATGGCTCCTTGTGACTTTTTCCTATTCCCACGACTCATGTTACCACTTCGCGAAAAGCGTTTTGAGACGATTCCACACATAGGCCTATGAAAAGTCTTTTGAAGATTGGAGGAAGCTTTGGAATATGTGTATTGTTTGCAATGGAGATTACTTTGAAGGGAATAAGATGCATATCGATGAATAATTGAACAGTTTTCGTTTTATTGAAGAATTCCGGGTAATTTTTGATCAGAATCATGATATTCGGGAATACACTTGGATGCATTTAAATAGATTTTGTACCAGATATATGGACTGGCAGAAGGACGCAAAGTTATATTTTTTTTTTACTCATTCATCTTTATTATCAGATGATACAGTGCCTCTTCAGTGGCCAAATTTACCTTCCAAAAAGCTCTACCGAAGGAAGGGGTTAACCCTTTGTAGCTGCCACCCTAAACCTTCATAATGGCATAAGACTTCGGTCGCCTCATTCTTCTGTATGCTGTATTTCATTTAATTAAAACATTTTTCTGGCGCCCAATAAATCCTGGCCCGATTCATGCTCCTGGTAAAAGAAATAAAGACATTTTTCTCTCTACGGATGTGTTTATTAAGTACCACCACAGTGTGCGTAATACTCGCAGAAAATGAAAAGAAAAAAATCTCATTGCTGGGTGCATTTACAATTCTTCTACTCCTTGAGCTTGTTTACTTAACAAGGACACTTTAATTTCAATTATTGTGCTCTCAATTTATTTCCCTTTCTCCCTTCTCCCCCCCATTTTTGCTACCGATGAGGGTGAGAAGAAAGAAATCGCTTACGACAAAAGGATTTCGTCGTGCAATACTACTGCACTTCCATTAACTCTTGGCACACCGAAAAGCGGTTTACACAGACCGCAAAGTTGCGGTCTCCATCTAAGAAGCGATGATGGTGACGAGAGATGATGATGCCATGCGGAATCCTTTAATTCCATCAAACAATTGAGGAGTGCTTTTTGCATTGAAAATGTGAAGAATATAATTTTTGTTTCCTTTTTTTTTATCAATTTTCCATCATAAATATTGTCCTTGTTGGATTTAATCTTTGTGGGTCATCGACTGGGGAAGCCACCACTTTCTTCCATTTTTTTCCCAGAATTGTGGTAAAAAAATATTCTTTTAATTTGTCCCCAAGCACGTTTTATTTTCCGAAGAATTAAACATACGCGCACATAAAAAGTTATTGTTTTTGACTTTCGGACGCCTTATTAAGGAATAGAAATTTGTGCGCGGCCCCAAGTGTCGCTTGTTGAATGAAGACTTTCTATTTTATTCAAACGTGCTACTCATCCTTCCGGCGGTCTTCTGTAAAAAAAAAAAGTAGGACTACTCATGTCGATGAGGCTCACAACAAGGACATGGGCACTTTAACATATTTTTACGTCTTCTCGAACAGACAAACCACCAAAAGTGCCATCCGGGAAAAATGTCCCACAAAAGCAAACAAACGCGTATTGTTTTCATCCTTTTTTATATCCTTTTAGGCGTGTCGTCTAATGTTTATTTATTTATTTATTTTTTTGTCATTCATTTTACTTTCTTTTTTGTCTACTAAGAGTGGGGAGGAGAGTGTGTGAGTGTTGTGGGCTTTTCAGGCCATTTAGCAATTCAGGACTTGAATGGAGAAAGATTTTATACAAAAGGACTTTAATCCTTTTTTCATGTTGGTAGGTTTTTTTTTTGCTTTCGTTGTTTTCTCTTTCAACAATGAATGTGTCTATGAAATCAGGTGAACACGTATGTGACAAAACCTCTTTCAGTCATTGTGAGGCTCATTAAGGTTTGTTCTCGTGCAGAAAATGAAATATTTTGTTTGTACGCCATTTGGTTGTGTAATGGGAGAACAAAATAGGGCGACGCTTTTGCTTAAATACAAATGTGAAGGACGTAAATTTCATTATTTTCGTTTAATCTTGATTGAAGAAGTCGTGGTCGTTGGCAAAGGAGATATTAACTTGATCTCTTAAGGAAGTCATTTAAGTGTTGGCAAAAAATTCTAAGCATTAATAGATAGGTACATATGTACTGTGGGTGCCGTGGCTCAGTGGTTAAGTGCGTGATCACTGAGCGACAGGTTCAAGGTTGGAATCCAAGAAAACATAAAAAAAAGTTTTCTCAGGGTCCCACATCCTGCGAACGTCTGACAAACATCCGAGAGTAAAACTATCAAGAAAAGCTTCTCTCGAAACGGCCTAAAACTGTAGGTCCCAACCATTCATGCAGCGCACATCAGGATTGGCTGCAAGAAGCTAGGCCAGGCCCTGCATTGAGCTGTTAGCGTCAAAATACCTTCTTCTTTCTTTTCCTTACGGCGAGGTTATAATCCAGAGTAGAACGATCACAAGATGCATTCCTACTGGTCCACCTGTGTGGTTTGCCGGTTTGACCTCAGGAAGTACCGGCAGGCTTCCGGTTTCGGATCACTTCGCCACTGAAGCCAATCAAATGCTGGTGTTTTTGCATTTGTGTGATGTAATTGTTTTGTTGGTCTGCCTTTTTTAGGAACGTTGAATGAGATTGCCTTCTTTAGGGTGTTCGAATGATCTCTCCTGTGAACATGACAATACTAACTGAGCCAGTCGTGCTCTATCTTGCTTGTGATGGGTTCTTTTACATGAAGGCTTCCTCGAGTCTTCAAACTTCTTATTCTATCAAGCTTTGTTACTCCTGCTGTCATGCGAAACATCTCCATCTCAGCTGCAGTTAATTTGATCCCAGATATTTAAACTTTTCGCACTTGGGAAGCACTTTTCCATTCAAGTAAATGTCTGGAATAGGCCAGTATGGATCAGAGAAAGGGCAGCACTGATACTCTGTCTTTTTTGAACTAATACGGTACCCATTTCCCTCCAAAACATCCACCCATACATCAAGTGCTCGTTGCAGGGACGTTTGATCTTCATTTATGATAGCTCCATCGTCAGCAATGCATTTTGGAATCCGTCACTTTTCCTTCAAGCAGATAATCAAGGACTGCAATAAATAGCAAAGGACTAAGGACGCTTCCCTTGTGTACACCGACTTTGATTGGAAACTCTTCGGTGACTCCGGCGGGACATCTTACTCTTGATCTTACTCCCTCATACATGTTCATGATCATGCGCCCTGGGTTTCTGGAACTCCTTTTTGTCTTAGCGCCACCCATAAGAGATCTCTTGGTTGTCTATCAAAGGCTTTTTCAAAATCAACCAACACCATATGCAAGTCCTTTAAGGAATCACGATATTTTTCCATTATGATTCTTATACTTTGGATTGCATCTGTTGTTCATTTACCCCAGACAAACTCGCATTGGTCATCAGATAGCCGTATTATTCTCCGCAGTCGGCCATCTAATACCCGCTCAACGATATTCATGGAGTGTGACATCAGCTTGACAGCACGGTAGTTATCGCAGTTTCGCTTATCCCCCTTTCCTTTATGCAAAGGAAGAAGATAACTTTCCCTCCACTGATTAGGCATTGGAACACCACTCATAAGTTTGGAGATAAGTATCATGAAGCACCTGGATCCGATGTCTCCCATCTTTTTCCAGAACTCAGAGGTATCTCGTCTGGCACAACCACTTTTCTTTTTTTGGAGAATTTGTAACGGCATTCTTAACTTCTTCGACAGTAATGTTGGATACTTCGTCATGGTTAGGAGCGGCTCTTGGAAAGTTTACCCGGGGAAACTGTTCAGACAGAAGTCTTTCATAATGCTGTTGTCTTTTGTGGAGAATTTTGTCGTCTTCCACAAAAAGCTGGCATTGAGCATTGTTATTGGGGAACGAATCTCCTGAGCATTTCTTCTTCTCTGGGCGGCTATTTTGAAGATAGTTGTTCTCTTATTCAAGTTGTTTTGGCGAAGTTGTTGGGTAGCCTGGTTCCGAAGACGATATTTCTTCCAACTCCCGATAGAGGCCTTCCATATTTTTTGCTTGAAATTGGGAGCACTTCTTTCTCGCGAGACCCTTGCAACATCTATATATCACTTCAAGGCGAGCTTTTTCATCTCTATTAGTAGAAGAGCACTTTGACCAAGCCTTGAATGCAGTTTTCTTTTCCCGTATGATATGCAATGGCCTACTAATTTGTTTAACAAATTATATGCATAAGTACAACAGCATAAATGGCATTCCATATAGTTCTACCAATCTCCTCCAACTTCATCTTCCAAAATGACGGTGCGGCACAAACCATTATACCAATTGTTTCAAAATTCATCTATGTAAATTTAATACAATTTCTCTAATTACCTAAGTACCACTTTCTTCCACTCCACTGCTAAGCACCTCAATCTAAAGAGTAGATATGTCCCCCAAAATCAATCTCGTGGGCTTGCTTATGAAGAAATACCAACAATGAACACTTTCATGGAATTCCCTCAAAGATACACATTCCATAGAGAGATCTTTAAGATATTAAAATACAAGCAAACTATCACATCATTTGGGAACTTGAATGATGTTACGAAGATGTGGCCGCATGTAATCCGGATGAAGTCGGTCCACAACACGTAATGTGCTAGCTTCAGCATCCAAATCGGTGACATTCAGCATTAATAAAACAGCACACGAAGCTCTAGAAATCTCATTTTATACTTGATTTGATGGCTGTAGTCGTTGTAGTAGTCGTCGTCATCATCGTCCTTTTGCAGCAAATCCTGACAGATTATGTGACATTAATTTATTGCATTGAATGAAATTCCTGATCGCTTCGGGATGGTACTGGTTATGATGGTGATGGTTGGCTCCCCACAGCAAACAATCACAGCATAGAAAGGGATTCAAGTTTAATTCCAATATTAGCCTAATTGTTTTGAAATGATTGATACAATAGGCTACCTTGTGTCCCATTCCCCAAATTCAAAGTGCAGAATTGCATTTCTAGAATGCTTGGGAAAGTTTCCAGCAGGTTTCCTTACACAAGGGCTCATATCTTCTGAACGACACAGGATGATATGAATATTTTTGATTAATTTGCCGCAGGACGCAATATACATTTGTGTTTGTAGGGAGGGAGGAGTATTGATAACAGGGGCTTAACTTGGTATAGGAAGGAACTATTATTCTCTCTTCAATGGAGGACGTACGTGACTCAACTTAATTTGTAATTGGAGAAGAATACAGAATGTCAGTCCCATTTGCAACCTGTCAATTATTTAGACAAATCGCTTGGACAAAGATAATACTCACCCCTGAACTATATACAGTATGTCGGACTGACATTCGGAAATGCTTGGGCTCTGTTATGAAACATGACTCGGTTACTATGCAAAAGAAATAAATCGTCAGAATCATGTCAAAGGATGTCTGGCTTAAAGTGATTTTTTTTTACATCAGATTTGATATGTCGCCGTATGAGGTCAGCTCATGGTAACGTCTTGAGTGTATGGTGCGCTAAAAGGTCACATAAAATGGAAAAAGGCATTTGGATAGGCATGTGGTACGATTATATGAAGGTGCGACAGGCACTGTTCATATATGTCTCAAGGAAATGATTCATTGAGTTTTGCGACTGGATTTATTAACGAAAATGTAAAATAGAAAGATCCTGGAACTCGTGGAAAACAAATTGAAGGGTACCGATTGATGGCATGAAGAGAGAGTTACCGAGAAGTGTCACAAGATGGTAATCGAGGATAAATCATTTCTAGATAAGAGAATAGCAGAAAAAACCCTTCATCTTAAAGGAACTTCATTTAGCATGTAAACTTCGGTGTAGATGGCAACAAACTCGATCTCCTTCCGATAAAACAAGACTCAACAAGGCCACACAAGATCTTAAGCTTGAGATAAAGCTAATCCGAAATGAGACAATGAAAATATATCTATTAGAGCTAACTGCTGATAAGACCACTGAATATTCACTTTGGAAAAGTACAAAATATCTTAAGCGACCAACAAATCATATTCCTCCAATAAGATGCAGTAATGGGCAATGGGCTAAAAGAAATGAGGAAAAAGCTACTGCTTTTGCAGACCACCTAGCGAATACCTTTAAGCCTAATGATGCTATCTGTGATGAGCTTCTAAATCTCAATGAAAATGCCCGTTCTATGATTCCTCCTATTAAAATGCATGAGTTAAAATACGAGATAAGGCGATTAAAAGACAAAAAAGCTCCAGGTTTTGACTTGATCACTGCGGAAGTCCTGAAGCGACTGCCAAGCAAAGGGTTAGCTAAACTCTTGCGGTTAATGAATAAAGCAATTAGCCTTGAGTATGTACCAAGTGTCTGAAAAGTAACTGACGTGATAATGATCCCTAAACCAGTTAAGGACCCTCACGAGGTATCCTCATATAGACCAATATCTCTACTTCCTTCAACATCAAAGTTGTTTGAAAGACTGATTTTTAAGCGTCTCAAACCAATCGTAGAGTCAAGAAACCTAATTCCAAATCACCAGTTTGGCTTTCGAAGCAAACACTCCACAATAGAATAAGTTCACAGAATAACAACTGAAATCGAAAGAGCACTAGAAAAAAAAAAGTATGTTCTGCAATTTTCTTAGACGTAGCACAGGCTTACGATAGAGTATGGCATGAAGGTCTACTCAATAAACTAAAAGTGTACCTACCAGAACAGTTCTTCCACCTAATGGAGTCTTATTTAACATCGCGATACTTCCGTATAAAACAAGAAAACTACTACTCTAATCTAGTGAAGATCGAAGCCGGAGTTCCTCAAGGAAGCGTCCTCGGACCTCTGTTATACCTTCTTTACACTAAAGACCTACCTACAGTGCCCTACACCAAGACTGCAACTTTTGCCGACGACACGACAGTATTAGCAGTGGAAGATACAACGCTAGAATCGACGCAAAAGCTGCAAGCTGCTGCAGACCAAATTATCAGGTGGACTCAAAGATGGCGTATAAAACTGAATTCGAGTAAATCTGTACATATTGACTTCACAAATAAGTCACGACAATACCATATGCAAATACAGCGAAGTATCTAGGTATGACTCTAGATGCCAAGCTTCGTTGCAAAGAGCATATTAAAATCAAAAGACTAGAATTAGACATTAAATGGCGAAAATTAGAATGGTTTATAGGCAGGAAGTCTGGACTATCAATTACTAATAAATTTCTTTTATATAACCAGATCCTAAAACCAGTGTGGAACTATGGCGCTCAACTCTGGGGATGTGCCAGCCAGACCAATATTGCAGTCATCCAACGATTCCAGAATAAGGTCCTTCGAAGTATTGTGAACGCTCCATGGTACATCAGAAACAGCGACCTCCATCGGGACCTAGGCATTCCTACTGTTCTTGAAGAGATCAACTCTAGGGCCAAAGCACACGAGAAGAGACTTCAGGAGCATATTAACGAGGAAGCAACAATTCTTCTAAACGTATATGGCGCGAGACAACAGCAACGTATAAGACCGTCAGATCTTGCAAGGCAACCGTGACAGGACTTACCACGTACTCTACTAGATAGTAACAGAGCGACAACAACGATTTTGTTGTTTTTCCTGTAGTTTATTTTGTTTGAAATAAATAAAAAAAATTTAGCATGTCGTCTTAGGCCTGGCGCGCACTGTGGCACTCTAGCAGCGCGATAAATCAGTCGCAACAATGTGACCTAGGTTTAATTAATTAATTGGCTTGATGTAAAATATCGTGTATTATTTTCATGCGCTAATAAATACTATCACCCAATATTTAAAGCAAATATTTAAGGACGAAACATAAAAAAAAAAACATACAGGAAAGTTACAATCCATCTAGAAAGGGTCGTATTATACCCTATACCCCATCGACTAACTCACCCCTAATAAAGTGATCGTGACGTTGCGAAATTTTTAAGCAGATACAGTGATATCTTTCTATACAAAGAATATTTCCACGATTTTTATGTTACCACTTTTTGGGCCTTAAATTTTCAGTTGGGAACATGAAAAAATACAAACAGTTTAAAAAAAAAAATGATTTTCTCCACACTTTTGCGACAAACTGAAAAATATTATCTAGATAAAATATGTAGACGTTGACCTTTTCTACATTCCGTCCAAACATTCTACATAGCCAAGCCCACCTTTTGGGGGCGTTTTTTTAGAAAAATATATTGCTTTCTCAAAGTAATTTATTGTAATGGTTAAATTTTATTGTGAATATCTCATCCGAATCCGAGAACTTCGGTTAAAAATATTAGCAGCCACGCTCACATTCTGCTAAGAAAAAGTCCTAACAACAGTTTTCTTTCGCTTGCTTCAGAGTTAGTGTTGTAAATTAACTTTATCATCCTTTTCTGAGTTTATTACATTACAGTCTCTACTTGTCTCATTCGTTCACATTACCATGCTCATTATATCTCTGAGTAAGCTTAGTGCGTTTGCACATCGAGGGTTCCATTAGAATGAAATTTTTTCTGATAATTGAAGAAGTAATTTTTTTTAATATTTTAAAACTGAACAAATAATAAATTAAATCGCTCAAGGTCGCCCGGCTTCGCTCGAAATCGTTCGGATTCGTCCGTTCCGATCTTCTTCTTACGGCGAAGTTATGATCCGGAGTAGAAGGATCACAACCCTCCCACTTTACTGCATCCCTACTAGTCCGCCTGTGGGGTTTGCCGTTCGATATCGTCCGAAAACCTTCCTTGTTATCAAAGCATAATTTTTTACAATCGCGGAATTGTATAGGGACAGGAAAATAAATTAAAATAAATCAACAAACGTGCGAGATATGAAATTGATTCTAGCTTTATTTTGTCATTATGTATGGAATGGCACATCATTTAAATGGCCGCCTCGATTTCGCTGGCAGTGCTTCAAGCGGTCGGTCCAATTTTTGATGACTCGGTCCAATATGTGCGGCGTTATTCCGGCAATAGTATCTCGAATGTTGGCCTCGAGCTCGTCCAAAGTGTTGTTACCGTAGACTAAGGACTTGACGTAGCCCCAAAGAAATTAATCGAGGGGTGTCAAGTCGCATGATCGTGGTGGCCAATTGATGCGTCAGCACAATCTTATACGGATGTAGACCCAAATCCAACCGCAAAATAAGCCTGGTTGACTCTCTGGCGATGCCTAATTCAGCTGATCGGCGCCGAATGTTTTTGTCACAGATCTATGTCTGGTTGGTGGCTTAAGGTCAAAAAGAGTGTACTCACGTTCAAACTTTTCCACGGTGCGCCGAATTGCCCGCGCACTGAAGTCATGATAACGACCGAAATCACGACGAAATTAACGTAGCGTATTTACAACTGAGCCGGAATTTCGATAATATTTTTTAATAATTTCCACACGTTTGGGAAGCGTCAGACGATGCATGTCATTGGTCATTTTGATTGCTACTGAAACATAACAATTGGAAAAGCTATCAGTGCTATCTGGTCGCCCTTTGCAATCGACAATTGGTGGGCTTACAACCAGCAAGGCATACGACACACAACCGATCCGTTCTCCGGGAGAGAGTTCAACAGCATTGGTAAAAAATACCACCAAGCGTAAAACTGAATCTGTAAAATAAAGTGAACAATAATATTAATTGATTTATTTAAAAACTTTTTTTTTAAAATTATATTACTTACGAGGGTGGGTCAATAAGTCCCTGAAAAGTGAAATAAGGAACACTCTTTTCGGTATAAAAACATTTTATTTTTCAACACAGTCTCCTTTTAGCTCTATACACTTCATCCAACGTTTCTCCAATTTGTTGATGCCCTCCAAATAACACAATTTCTCGAGCCCCTCAAAATAAGCGTTTGTTTCAGCGATGACCTCTTCATTTGACCCAAATCTCTTACCTCCGAGCCATTTCTTCATGTTTGGAAACAAGAAATAGTCGCAGGGGGCTAAATCTGGGGAATATGCTGGATGAGCGAAGAGTTCGTAGCCTAACTCATGCAATTTTGCCATTGCGACTGCGGACTTGTGCGCCGGTGCGTTGTCCTGGTGAAAAAGAACTTTTTTCTTCGCCAAATGCGGCCGTTTTTGCTTCAAATCGGCTTGAAATCGATCCAGCAGCTCTGCGTAATATGCGCCGGTGATCATTTTACCCTTTTCAAGGTAATCGATGTGAATAACACCGCGCGCATCCCAAAAAACTGTCGCCATGACCTTGTTTGCTGACAAACCCGGCTTTGCCTTGTTCGGATTCAATTCACCAGGAGAAGTCCATTGATTTGACTGTTCCTTGGTTTCTGGTGTGTTGTGGTGAATCCAGGTTTCATCCACGGTTACGAAACGGCGCAAAAAATTAGCCGAATTTTTCTGGAACATCGCCAAACACACCTTTGAAGTTGTCAAATGAATGCGTTTGTTATCGATTGTGAGTAAACCCATCTTGCGGTAAGCTTTTTCATGTCCAAATATTTATGTAAAATCGAAATCACTGAGCCATGTGATAAGCCTGTGGCCTCTTCAAGCTCGCGCACTTTCACTCGCCGATCGTCCATTATAAAACCATGGATTTTGTCGACCATTTCTGGTGTGGTGACCTCAATTGGGCGACCAGAATGTTCGGCGTCACTTGAGCTTGAACGACCTCACCGAAATTGCGTAAACCAGAGGTGAATGGTTCCAATCGATGGTGAAGAGTCCCCATAATATTTGTCAAGCTTTTGTTTGGTTTGCGTGATAGTTTTTTCTCGCAAAAAATAGTGAAGTAGAAATTCACTTTTTTCCATTTTAACGAAAATTCTAGTAGGCGTCTATTTGACAGATCTGTCTGAAAATTTGGGTGCGTTCTTTTGAAAGATGATTCTTGACAAAAAAAAACAGAATTTGTGTTAATATTCAGGGACTTATTAACCCACCCTCGTAAACAGAGAGAACTTAGTTGCGCAGTATTATTACATCATTCCAACAAAGTGGCATAGCATAGTGTGAGTGTTTGACTCAACTACGAAAATTTTGTTTCGTTAGCAAACGAATGACGGCCGTATTTCTCAGAAAGACAGCTTTCCATCAGTTGATGGGACAGTGCACCACGCTCGTGGCAGCTACACCATGAGCAGGGCTCACTGTAGACTATTCGAAGTGCTCTGCCATAATTCTTTTAGATCACTCTCCGCACGTCTCAAATTCAGCACTTTGGTTTCTTTCCCTATTTTAAAATGCTCTTAGAAGACCGTCACTTTCCACGGATGAGAAACTAATTGAGGCATTTTCGAGGAGTATGTGAAGAAGTGCAGTGCAAAAATCTACGACTGAAGTCTTACTAAACTAAGCACAACAATAAATTATGAAACTCCCTATGTATGTCAAAGTAATTTCCAATTTGTTTTAACGAAAATCCAGATACACGGTCAGTCAATTTGTTTCGCTAACACAAGAAGGCGAACAATCGTCTTAGTATAAACAAATTAAAGCCATGTTATGCTAATGATTAATGACAACGCAAAGGTGAAACTTGTTAATTATGCCAACATCCGAATGTAATCTATCATCTGTTACAAAAAATAATTATGCTTAAAGCAAATACCAGGGGAGAGATAGAATTTTTCAAGTTTGCTTAATGAATTCCTTTAGAATGTACCTACGAGTACTTGTGAAAGTAGAACGATTTTTTTTTTTTATCTTAATGATATGACGTTCTTCAGATAAGCTAAATGTAAATATTTTATTTAAGATAAAAAACACAAACACCTAATTAATTACTTCATTACAGTTTACAGATGTTCTTTACGTCGAAAAGTATCTGAAAATCTCCTCCTCTTTCGATCCTTATCGTTTCGCTGCAAAAGTGTCATAATAGCAAATCGGGGGGTAAATGGGGTAGGTTAATACTTACCATGAAACTTACGCTGTATCTGCCACCATTCGCCCCGTGGATAAGCTATCGCGTGATATAAAGTAATTTAAAAGCATAATTGAACAGGTTTATGCATTTTTCAGAACTTTTGCAGAGTTATCTGTTCGTGATTTCGAATTGTTTTTGAATGAGTGTTTGCATTTGCTTTGTAATTTGCTTTACATAGGCAATACCGTTGTTGTTGGTGTCACGAACAATTTGTCAAAATTAAATCATGTCAAATGAATTTGAATTTTGTTGTATGTCAGTGTATTAGATACACATAACATTTCGTTCATTTTAGTTGTTTATTAGAGGAAATGGTTAGTCAACTTTTCCAATCAGAATTGGTTGCTGACTCGGTTAGGTTATGGTAACTGTCTGCACCTGTGTACAGACTTAGATCAAAGAGGGTCCATTATCATACCACGGGATCTCTCGCTATACTAACTACTTAAAGGGCTAATTGAACCAGGAGCAGCAATTCTTAAGAATCAGGTGATGCTTCTAACATCAATATTCACCAGGTCGCCGAGGTCATCGAACAGAAGAGCCCCGAGATGTAGTGGTCTCTGGACGGGGTAGGATATGTACAAAGGAAATGGAAGATCGTTTCTGTCCCTGTATCTCCGTGTCCCATGAGACAACTAATCTATTAGAGTATTTTTGCTTAGGCGAGATGGATCCTCCATCTATGGTTAACTTTGCTAATTGCATTCAGCATGAGTGCTTACACGCAGTGACACACATACCTAAATTGCGCATTTCCGGCAGAATACTGAGAGTGGTGCCTTTTCTGGCGAGCTTGTCAGGCTTGCAGTTTTCGGGAATGTCTCTGTAGCCTGGCATCCAGTATAGGGGAATTATAGCAGAAAGTCTTAGTCACCATTTACACGAATATAAAAAGACATTACTTTAGGTAGATGGTGCTGCTAGAAGTCGTTGACACCTCTTTTGAATTGTAAGTTATCTGAACCCAAATTATCATTGTCATTGATAAGTTATGGATGAGCTCTGGCACCGCGGCAGCACAAAGAAGCCTATTGTGCCTGCCGACCTGAGCTTGAGAGCAATTTATTTATTCCAGAGGATGTCAGAACGTCTATTAACTTTTCAAGGAGTATTATAGCATGGGTGTTCCTTAAGACAAATTCGTCGTCTATCGCCCACTTTCTTATATGGTTTAGTGCGATGTATTCCGTGAGAACTTGTGGAGGGATTTCATCACTCTATATTGTAGATAGAGTCCAGCGACAATTTGAGTCCGTGGAGGTACCTCTTTATTTTGATTTTTAGATTGTTCGCACTCATATTCACTAAGAACTTCCGCCCAGGTTGCCATGGATTTTGATAGAGCCGCATTCTTGCTATGGAAAAAGTGAATGGGCTTGTTGCACCAATCTCGGCCAGTGGGTCAGACATCCCAGACAGAATTGAGAGACCCACTTTATTGAGTTTTTCTATCATAGTAATGTCAAGTTTGACCAACATCAGCTAGGTTAGGTTAGATAACTGGGTGCCCTTGTTAACAGGGTTGTCAAAAGCTCACTTAGACCACTATGAGTCCATTGTGCCCAATATTTAGAACCCTGGGAACCTAAAAGTTACGATCTGCGACCGCTAGGCTAAACCACCCAGATAAAAATATGAATCTCAGGAGTTTTCTTAGCTCAATGCTACCTAGCTCATCCAACTCTGAAAAGGAGTATCTTCCAAAGGCAAGGCTTCTTTTGTTGGCCAGAGCTGGAAAGTTACACAGGAGATGATGACTGTCCAGCTAAAAATCGATTTTTTTTAAAGCACCTAACTCCATTGCAATCTAATTCAACCAATCAACTACGGAGAACACTTCAAGAAAATAGTTTAAACTTAGTACTCGTACTACGTTTCAGCTGGTAGAGGTACTCCGCAAGGGGGTGTTCTCCCTCCTCTTAAGACCGTAGCGTACGCAGACGATGTGGCGCTAATGGCTGCAGGTAAATTTCTTCCAACCCTAAGTGACCAGATAGAAGGCGCCCTTAAGATAGTCAGCAACTGGACTAAAAGAAGTGGACTCGCAGTAAATCCACAAAAAACGGAGCTGACACTATTTACTAACAAGAGGAAATACCGAAATTCAAAATTCCATCCATTGAGGGCACTTCTCTTAACATTTCTGACAGGGCTAAATCTCTAGATTGGGGACTAAATAAAAGGGAGAGAGCAGGGAAAGCTATGATAGCTCTCTATACTTGTAGCAGAATATTTGGAAAAACTTGGAGGCCCAAACCTAAAGTCATTTTCTGGCTCTACACAGCAGTCGTGAGACCTATATATTGACATAGGGCAGCCTAGTATGGTGGCCAGCCGCTAGTAAGGGCACTAACCTCACGATATGACTGTCCAGCTAAAAATCGATTTTTTTTAAAGCACCTAACTCCATTGCAATCTAATTCAACCAATCAACTACGGAGAACACTTCAAGAAAATAGTTTAAACTTAGTACTCGTACTACGTTTCAGCTGGTAGAGGTACTCCGCAAGGGGGTGTTCTCCCTCCTCTTAAGACCGTAGCGTACGCAGACGATGTGGCGCTAATGGCTGCAGGTAAATTTCTTCCAACCCTAAGTGACCAGATAGAAGGCGCCCTTAAGATAGTCAGCAACTGGACTAAAAGAAGTGGACTCGCAGTAAATCCACAAAAAACGGAGCTGACACTATTTACTAACAAGAGGAAATACCGAAATTCAAAATTCTATCCATTGAGGGCACTTCTCTTAACATTTCTGACAGGGCTAAATCTCTAGATTGGGGACTAAATAAAAGGGAGAGAGCAGGGAAAGCTATGATAGCTCTCTATACTTGTAGCAGAATATTTGGAAAAACTTGGAGGCCCAAACCTAAAGTCATTTTCTGGCTCTACACAGCAGTCGTGAGACCTATATATTGACATAGGGCAGCCTAGTATGGTGGCCAGCCGCTAGTAAGGGCACTAACCTCACGATACTAACTAGAGCACAAAGAATGAAAACCACACCAATTGCAGGATTAGAGATGTTAGCACAGAGTACATAGTGCCCTGTTTAGACTTTCAGAATCCGTTTACCAGTTTATTTCCGAATGGGAAACTAATATCCCGCTAAATGATAACTCCCTCTCCATCTACACTAATGGATCCAAAACGAACGTGGAAGTAGGTGCAGGTATTTTTTCCAAAAAACTCAATTTGAACAAGTCAATTCAACTTCCGGACTATAGCAGTGTTTTTCAAGCGGAGGTCTTGGCGGTGACAACAGCTGCCATGAAAGCTATACCACCCGATGATATTACCTTTTTCATTGACAACCAGGCAGCAATAAGAGCGATTTCTGCCACGCAAATGAAATCGAGGTTGTGAGTTGCTGTCTCGAAGAGTTCTTGGTACGCAACACAATGTAAAGCTCTGCTGGGTACCCGGACATAATGGCGTTTCAGGAAATGAGAAGGCTGACGAGCTGGCAAGGGAGGACTCAGCACCAAATCCTGAACGAGCTGACCGGTCAGTTAAGACATCCTGTAACCTGAACCTAGAATTCAGAAATAAAATGACCGCCATAGCAAATAGCAGATGGAGATCACTACAATCCTGTGTAATTAAAAGAAAACTCTGGCCGCTCTACGTTAAAAATCGTACAAAGCAAATTCTACGCTCTAACAGATATACCTTATCTGGTTTAGTGGGTATGATAACTGGACATAACTTGTTGCGTTATCACAGAAAGAAATTAGGAATAAGCGAAGATGATATATGCAGAGGCTGCGGCAATGAGGATGTACACGAAGATACACCTCACATCCTGTGCCATTATCCAGGACTCTACCAACTTAAATTCAGAATACTACGTAAATACTTCTTCCAAGACATAGAAGAACCAAATTTATTAATGCATCGGGTTGGTCTAAGAACCCATACAGTTAACGAGTCATACTCTACGTCAACCCATCAAACCTAACCTAACATAGAACTATGTTCGTTCCTCCTGTAAAATTTCGAGTTTGGAAGTTACGATGTGAAATGTGAAAATTTTATGAAAAATTCTATGAAAATTTGACTTTGAAATCCGCTGGAGCATAGAAATGAAAATTGTTATAACCACGCATATCTTCACGGTCCCGGCTGCAAACTACATTGGGAATTGATGGAACCTGACCAATCGGACAGACTATTTCAACATCTATCTGACAAGGACAACTGGATTCAGATTCGTTACCCAAAGATTGAAATACACAACTATGTACGTAGACAACACCAACTGAGTTAGATACTGAAGTAGAACTAGTAAGGTAGGAAAAATGCTTGGCCAACATCAGCAATCTCATCTACCCTATAGAAGAGCCCATACGATTTCCAGCTAATTCTAATAATTTCGAAAACACTTCATACCACTTTCTATCTTTGAAGCCTGGCAGTTACACTATTAAATCGTCGGCATTTTTCGGAAATTCAGACCATGATAACAGAGTCTCCATTCAAATAGTCTAACTGGGAGGAGCTGAAGGTTTTTGTTGTTTATTTTCCTTGAGCCAAAGAAAAAGTGGATCTCTTTGCAAACATCTGGCACATGCGGAGCCACCAACAATCCTGGAAGTGCAGACATCGATGCTAGATGTAAAATTTCGACCTCGTGTAATCCGGTGCATCCTTAGTTATTTGGATTGTGAAAAGGAATCAGGTCCCAAGCCAGTCATAAAAAAAATTAACTTAGTAGACTTCAATGGAAAAAAAAAAAAACACCTCTACTGTACCCCAGCTTCAAATGAACGACCAAACCATTCAACCCAAGAAAACCATGCATCTTCTTTGCGTTACAGTCAACCATATCCACCACCGTAAAATCAGCGTAAAAGGAAATTGAGCTACCTATTTAGAGCAAAGAGATACTTTACAGCGAAACAGCTCCTTCTTCTCTGAAAGGCACAAGTTAGACCGCGGCGTCACGTGCGGAGTTCGGCCCACATCATAGCCTTCATCTAGTTGACAGAACACCGAAGTAGTTCCCTTATTTGATGATCCCGCACTAACATACGTATCGAAGACTGATTGCAGACCTTTGCCTATTTTGTTGATATAAACAGATGTTCCGAAGACCTCAATGAAATGATCCCTGTAAATACGACATTTGAGGGCTCTAGTAGCGTTCAAGTCATAAGGCCAGTCACCTTAATGTTCAGCTGACAATGCCGCGAACATTTCTATATCAAAATTGTTCCTGCTGCACAACAAGTAAACATTAAATCCAGAAGATACTAACCTCTGTTGCTGGTATCCGAGCATCTTGAGATAGTGTGATGATCATAGCATAGCTAGAATATGACAGGGTGCCTGACATATCAGACGAACTGAGAGATGACTTATCATCTGCACATCTTTGACGGGTGTGCAGCCTTTGACTTCACATTTAGCAAAGGATCTGCCTGGTCGTAGTTCCTGAACTTGAAGCACTAGGACCAGAAGAAAGTGGCTGATCAGCCTTCTTCGGAACTGAAGTCCAGCGTCTATGATGTCCAAATGTGGGAAATCTTTTTAGTCCAGCATTGCATCACACATACGAGTATTTTATAGAATGGTAGGCTGTTGTTTTTCCAAGAGTCTCAATGAACATTCGTCTATCGAAATGGTCAAACCCTGGGGATTGGTTAGTTTCCTTAGAAATCTATAATCCTTGGTCGGCAGAATTTTATTTTGCAATCACATTGATCGAGGAATCTCATTTAGAGAATGTGCAGCACCAGAGTAGAATACATTGGCAACTCATTGACGTTCCCAGAAAATGAATCTGTCTACCAACTTATGCAACTCACTGATTGTTACATTTTCCACTACCCTTTAGTGTACCTACAGCGAAGTTGTTCAAGAGCTAATTCTAGGTTTTTGTTAAATAGATCCCTGTCCGTGCCTACGGAGTCTCCAATTTGATATCTTGATGCATTTTTTAGAGCAAAGTCCAGATATGAAAAGAATCCAGAACCAGTTTGAACAAATTGCAAATTTAAACACATCACCGCACCGCACCGTAAGCAAGTAAGACAACAAGGTAAAAACATTTTAGATCGAATCAGTAATCTGTTGCAAAACTACAACTTCTATGCATCGTGCCTCTATAGGATTTAGTAAACAACTCTACTCCTCTCGTAAAACTCAAACAGAATCATTAAACTGCATTTATCTTAAACAACCGGAAAAAAAAAACACAAACAAACTCCTGCGACATTCTAAGTTGTTCGCTATAAATCATTGAGGAGAGGTTCTGGAATTTTATCCTCACAACGAAAATTTTAACAATAAATTTCAATTTTACACAAACACGTCCGCATATCCCGTGAAAGTTCTCAACTTTCGCAAACAAAACGATTATTCATCCTAAGACTACTCTGGTCCTTAGTGTCCTTCCCTCCCTTCTTTGATGTATTCATTGCGATAGTGCCTTGAAACATCGACATGATGCATGGTAATGAAACGATTATTACCCAGATTCCGTCGAATGTCAAGCGAAGTCCATGAAATGTTGTGGTTCACTGGAGGTGGACTTTTTGATCAGAATTCCCAATTACCTACCCAAGTTCTCATATTATACGGAAAAAACTTTCATCAGTTTTATCCAACCCTACTCGTACATACCATCATCAAAAACAGAAAACCAGAAACTTTTCCGGACTTAAGGATAATCTGGGATTTCACTCACTCAATACAGTACTGGACTTTATGTAGGTACGAGTATGTTGGATGCTGACGACAATTGCAAGACCTCATGCTCTCCGGTTATCAAGTTTAGACGACCGATGACTTTCGTCGGAAATTGATTTTAGTTTTCTTTTCGATTACGAAGAGTTTTTCTTAGTTTTACCCGTCTGTCCATCCATGAGATGTGGGTAGCCACAAGTTCTCCAGTGAAAGTGAATGGATTTGCCACTTTGGAAAATTGTCATTAATCAAAGGTGCGGCAAAAGTATTTCCCCCGGCAGGCAGTCCACACAAACACACACAATTTAGGCAAAGTAAAACAAATATCGATATTATTACGGATAAATTAAACGTTTAATTTGGAATTCTTTTGACGTTGTTATTCCTGGAGAACTGTCCGATACCGAAACTATTGACATTTATAAATGGTTGTCCGAATGAGTTTGTGACAGCAAAAACTATGTAACTAGCATTTTGAGTTAGAGACACGTGGATGTAATGTAATTTGTTTCGAATTACATGGAATTGGAATCGATTTTGTGGTTCTGAAAGAGGTTTCATCTTTGAATTATTTAATTTCAGTGGCAGTAGATAGGTTGTTATAATTATTTTGTTACAGTGCACGATTGGGTGGGTCGCTGTTGTTTATCTGCAAAAAAAAAAAGTTTTGGAATTTAAAACAAATTTGTTATAAAAGGTTATTCATTTCGAGGTTGGGATTTTATATCCACCTGTCACCTGTCAAATTCATCTGCTATCCATATTGACAGGTTGTTAGTTCTCGCCTTGCTATTTTATAATACTACTTTTCAGAGCACTAAAATTGTTGCATCTTACTACAAAAATAAAGATTATGGTCATCATAATCTCCCAACTGAGCGAACCATTCGAAACGCACATAAATCACCAAATCTGAACAAATGGGTAGTGTTTGTGATGTCGTTAGGCCTGTGCGTCATCGTAATGCACGATCAACTGAAAACATAGCCCCTGTGAGTGTCTGCGTGGATGAAAACCCGGAATTGTCAATTCCACGCCTCGCTCAGTTCTACAGCTAAGTTAAGCTTGGATTAGCATATTCTTCGTATAGGGTCAAGCACAACAAAGCCTGATGACCATAGAATGCGCTGAACATACGCCGATTAGCTGCTGGACTGGGCTAGGTAGGTAGGTAGGTAGGAGTGGTTGCTGCCGCGCACTGCCCTGCAGCCCAATTAGCACTTAAGCTCCATTTTGAGTACCACAACTCAAATGACCCTATTTGTTGAATGGTGTTAATATTCGTAGGTTGTTTCAAATCCATCCTGTGGCATTCAGGACACTGACCAGCTCAGTGATACTTTTCTCTGAGATTTCCGTAAGGTTGTCGGAAAAGGGTTTGCCTAAAGTTCGATATCGGACTCTTCTTAAAGCCGGACACCCTCAGCGGAAGTGGGAGAGAGATTCCTTCTCATACTGGATACTGACTAGTGACTTATGCTTATCGCTAAAATTCTTGCAGCGTCTACCCGAGTCCTTTTCTCAAGTTCTTGTGTTCTGACCCAGTTATAGTTCGGCCAGATCTGCCTAGAAACGACGCAGCTCTGCAAAATGTTCCACCTTTTGTTTGCTGTTGATAGAAAGTGTGAAAAGATTTCGATATTGACATTTCCCATCGGAACAAGGACTACCTCTAAAAGGGATCTGCAAGGCCAGCTCATCGGCTTGTTTGCTATGAACCAGCACCCAGAGAAGATTGATTTTAGTCCGACAACCTAGCGACGAGAGCTCTTCCCTGTACTGTTCCATCAGCTGGGAAGATGAGGGCCTTATTATCAGCCCATTATCAATGGGTATAGACTTGTGTCTTATTATCCGACATGCTTCGCGTATTGCCAGAACCTCCGCCTGGAAGACTGTGGATGAATTGGGAAGGCGGAAGAATGCTGATATTTTCAATGTTTCCGAAAAGATTCCCGTACCGACCCAACAGTCTATCTTTGAACCGTCGCGTCGGTATAAATTACACATTGTTTCAGTTTTAACTTAACTGAACACTAATGATTTGCAAAACGAGTTCTATAGCAAAAATCTACGAGAATTTCTACCAACACTGTCTGAACAGAGCTCAAGGGTCATCAACTAGACTTGTATCTAAAACACGTAGTCACACCTTGGCTACGAACAACTACTTTAGCAGGCAGATGATAGACAACCAAATATGCTTATTCTATATCTTCAAGTCATCTTCAAGCACTCTGTAGTCTTTGCAACCACACATTGGATTCACGTCAACTATTTGGAGATCTGCCGAGGTAACATCATCGCTTGTCACGCTGTTGGTTCACGGTTCAAATCCTGATGTCAAGAATCATCTATTTATTTCGCATGAAATAAATAAAAAGTGTATCAATTGCGAAAGCTAAGTTAACTCTACTGTGAAGGCATAACACTGTCAGTAGGGTGGTCATATGGCTGAAAGGACATTTTGATCGTGATGATGACATCAGGGGGGCTGAAAAAAATATTGTGAATCATGAGCAAGATGGCAAACCAATACACCAAATCTTTTCTTTCTCTCTCTCTGCCTATCTACATAACGCCCGTGCTCTGTATAGCATAAGGATATTCATATCCCCTTTGGTGCGCCCAAATTATAAAAAAAAAAAAAAAAACGTACAGGCTATCGAAAGTGAATGCGCAATTGATACAACTGTAAAAATTATGAAAACTGGGCTAGGACTGCAAATACCTAAAGAAGACATTGACCTTTGCTACAGGAAAACACTGTGAGTAAACGGCAAGCTTTCCGATTCGGATTTCATATGCAGACAATTCTTTAATTACGATTCGAGACCAGATGGATTCTGATCTACATTTGTTTAGTATCTGGCTTAATTACCATCAACTTATACTTAGCACAAAGTCTAAGGGGATGTTTTTCCTTGTCCAACCTGAATACAGTAATTGAAGGCATTACATCTCATCACCTTAGTTGCGACAACCTGAACTGCACAAACAAATGCTTTGCTTTTGAATTCGTGAAGGTGAAGGTGAAGTATCTAGATGTTATAATAGATAACAAATTAAACTGAAAGTCACATATAATGTCCCTCACTTGTGTAAGCTTGTTCCACATTGTTTACTTTCAGCTATCTACTACTCATTGCTTCAATCGCAGCTTGGGTATGGCCTTGCTTGTTTGGGGCAGAAAAAAATAATTCGGTTATTGCTATGTAAAAACAAATTTTAGCCCTCTCTGCCCCTATTTCAATCAGCGAAAATACTACCACTCGTTACCACTTTATCTACAAAGCGCTTAAAATATTTTTTGTTAGAAGTGGTAATACTCACATTAGAAGAAATGAAGTATATTCGTTGAGAAATGGGTCTACAGTTGATATTCCTAGGGTTAATAAATAGCAGAATGGACGATTTCTGAGAATACTGGTTGTATTATTATTATTTCCATATTCCGTGATCACTATACCTAGAATTCGTCCATACGAAAAATGTTGGTCACATATTTTTTAATGAGGATCTGTTTTCTTATGCGGTTTCAATCGTTTCATGATACATTTAGAGTGTTGAAATTTTTCACACGCGGTCACGGGAGCAAAAAGTTGTTTTTAGGTACCTGCCTCATTTTTAGCGATTAAAGAAAAATGTTTAGTGGTGCAGTGTTTTTGTTTTTTTATTGCTTCTCCGAAACATTCTCTATCTAATTAGTACTTTGTTGGACCTCCTCTTGCTTTTATTACAGCTGCACATCGGCGAGACATTGACTCAGAAATTTTTTTCCATGTGGAAACAGGTATGGTGTTCCAGGTCCGGATAAGTAAATGTTTTAGGTTTTCAATTGACTCTGGACGCTTCTTCGCAACCTAAAGTATCATTATTGACCAGATATTCTCAATTGGATTGAGATCTGGACTGTAGAGAGGCCAACTTAATACATCGACATTATTTTCAAAAGCAAATATTATTTTTAGTCCTAAAAATTCCAGCTTATTTAAAAGCTTCATATTAGTCTTTCATATTAAAAAAAAAAAAAACAAATTCATACTTACGATTTTGGCTGTATGGCAAGGAGCATTGTTCTGTTGAAAAATGAACCTGCAAGTGTCACCAAAAAGCTCCAGCGCAGTGGGCTCTAATACATTTTTCAGAACAAGTAGGTAAACTTCTGCAGTGATTTTCGATTCTAGGAAGACTATTCTACCTTTTTCATCTCCAGAAAAACATCCCCAAACCATCACACCTTCAGTTTTGAGGGGCATCCGTAAGATGCATTCAGAGCTCAGTCTTTCCTTTGGTTCTCTTCGCGCAAGAATCCTCCCATCTCCAACATGCAGCTTAAACTTTGATTCGTCGGAAAAGATAACATTGTTCCACATGTCTTGAGTCCAATTAAGATGCTCTTGAGCCCAGAGCAATCGTTTTTCTCTGACTCTTTTTGGAAAATCCGGCTTCAGTGCTGGCTTGAGTGCTCTAAGTCCAGCTTTCACGAGCCTTTTTATCACTGAGCTTTACGAAATTATTTTTCCTGTAGCTCGACACAGATCGTTTTTAAGATCCACCGAAGTCTTGAACCGATGCCGACGGTTGTACAGCACCAAAAAACGATCTTCCACTGGGGTCGCCTTTTTTGGCCTCCCTGAGCCTTTCTTTCTGCTGGTAGTCCCGGTATCACGATATTTTTTTAAATTTCATGCCACAGTTTGTTGAGCAACATTTAATCTTCTAGAAATTTCACGTGTTGTCAAATTGAGACGTGACAGACACAAAATGTTAGCTTTGCACTCCGAACTGATTTTTCCCATTCTGTTCACTAAATTACTTCGATTCGTTTCGGACTGCTATCACGAACTAAATGCACCTCTTATTCATAATAACATCGACTTTTATGCACTATTTGAACTACATTTTGCAACCTAGTGCAAAAAAAAACCCCGTAGCTCTCATAAATTCTAAGAACTGCGCCCGAAAAGGGTAATAAAATGTTTGACCAACATTTTTCGAACGTCACTGTATTATTATGGAAAACCGCATCTAACAATCTTTTATTATATTTTTAATAAATTGTTATCTTGAAGTTGAAATAAAAAAAAAAAATCTTGAGTCTTGAATCTTGAACCGTAATGAGACTCGAGATGTTTACCACTTCCTAGCAGAGTACCCAATAATGCTCGAAGAACGTAGATTACATTACGGCAAGAGCTTGGCTGGAAAATGCTCCCTCGATTTCGTAGTCATTTTAATGTTTTTATATGATAGATACAGCAGACAAATTTATAATAAAAATAGAAACGCTAGAAGGGATGAAAAGTACAATAGCCATCCTTGTGCCTTACAGGTTCGGATGGCATGGCAACTATAATGAAATGGGGTGTGGAAATAATTGGACTGCCTTAAGGCGATATGTGTACGTTACCACCCATCTAGTAACAGAATATAATACCGGTAACCAAAAACGTTTAAAAGCCTAACATCATTTCTATTAAAGACAATGGAAATGATTGAGGTGGATCGTATGGAGAGAACAGCACTGAAATATTCCCCTTAATACGAGTACGAGTACGTTGTAGACAATATGCATAGAGCTGGTGTGCCTAAGGAAACAGCACTACATGCAGTTGTACATGTTGCGGGTAGAAGGCTTAGTACCAGTGGTATAGAAATGACCGCAACAATGGTCATTCAAAGTGCCTTCGACAAAAGGTTCATCAAAAGTTCAAAATTTACTTTGCAAAGATGTGGGCTTAAACCGCTTGGTATGAACTGATCATATTGAGGAATGAAGCAATAGTGGTTGAGTTAGCAGGAATTGTAAACAGGGTGGTGTTTTATTCTCTATTCTATTCAGTTTGTTTTGCAAAAAACTGAGCATCCCAAGTACCTGAGCAGTGGTACCAACAACTAAAACTAGCGGAGCTTTTTTAAACACGGAGACGGTATTTTGGTAGAACCCACCAAATCATCAATCAGATCAAGGTGTACGGTAGTACACTGCCAATTTCTCTTTTGAACTTGTTCCAATGCTTTTCCCAATAAAATTTGACAAAAGTCTATTTTTGTGCATAAATAGACTTAGACTTTATATCTCTCTCCTTTTCCTGTCTGAATAGCTGCAGGATTTTTGTACAAGAAAACTTGGGCCGTCTTTTATATTAACGCTTTCGGTTAAATCAGGTTCAGCACTATATGCTCAATCAATAAAAATGTCTTGTAAAAACTATCGAGGCATATCCCTTTTTAATGCTGCGTACAAGACTCTTTGTCTTCTTGCGAAAGTCTAAAGCCAATCTGGGCTACACTGATTGGTTCATGAAACCATAATCAACTTTCGAAAGAAAAATTCTTCGTCAGATATTTGGTCATGCTTGGGAATAGGGAGAATGGAGGAGAGACTACAACCGCGAACTCTATGAGCTATACCAAGGTGTGGATGTAGTACAAAAAGCCCAAGCCCGGTGACTTTATTGGCTCGATGGCACAGTCAAAAGACTTGGGCTAGAGAATTGGAAACAGTGTGCACGGGATCGACGATTATACGAAGCTGCGGTATCTCAGGGACTCTTCACGGGTCGGGATAAATATTATCCATTACGGATGCTCAGTAGCATTCGTAGTTTACTTTTGCTCGGGCTAGTACAAGCCCTTTATCTTCCGGTTTAATTTCCAGAGAGGTAACTTGGGTTACGTCAGATTTAAGAGTACTCTTCAAAGATTAGCTCCCTTGATGTCTTCCTTTTTCTCAGATGATGTACGACTACCTTATTAAGTATCCGCCACTTCAAGATAACCTAGCATCTATTGTTGTATGACACCATTAATATTGTCTAAGGTATTTAATTTTCGAATTGATTATGAAAGTGCTCAATGCTCTAATAACCTCTTAACTGTCTGACATAATAGCAATGTTTTGGTGTTTGGTTCCGATTTGATTTTTGACTTTTTGTTATTACAGTAGTTCTTAACGAAGCTGTATTTCTTGGACATTTCGTGTTTAAAAATGTTAGGAAGATGTGATTCACTCGCGAGTAAGCCACAAAAGCTAACAGTTAAACCACAATTAATACTTACACTCAAAAAATTGTTTCTCGGTTGTCTCATGTGGTGACACATATCGAGAATATAACGAAACGGAAAGGTTGTCTGTTAACCAACGATCAGTAAGGCCAGCTATATTATAATACTTCGAAAGATTTCAGACCCGTAGGTCTTACTTTTTTTGTCTTGAAACACTTCGAAAGGCTAGCAGAAATAGTATGTATAGGTACATTCGTAGCAAGATTTACCTCTAGCACAGCATGCTGCCTATAAGAAAGGTAGAAATGTCGAAACAGAACTGCAGAATGATGTCGACTGAATCGAAAAAATTCTAAAGCACAAGAAATAAACCCTTGCGGAAGTCTTACACATTACAAACGCAGTACGAAGAGCTTTGCTAAATCTCAACGTCAATGAATTGTGATGAGAAAAAATGGGAAGAGGAACTCGATTAAAGGTTTACGCTTCTAGAGTACACTGTTATCTCCCATTTGGTTCTAGTTCTGAACAAAATATTCCTTTATTTTGCATGTAGTGGGATTAAAGCCTCAACATACGCAGGTGGTCAGTGTAGAGAATTAGACTTTGGGAGAGATGGAAGTCGAGCTCAATTCTTAACTTAGGGTTATTATCAACTTGCTTCCTATAGATCTTTTGATACATGACGCTGTGGTTTAAAATGCTCTGAGAATCAGCCATTTGGAGAGATGTAAGTAGAGCTCAACTCTTAACTTAGGGTTATTCTCAACCTGCTTCATCTAGACCTTTTGATATATGACGCTGTTGTTTAAAATGCTCTGAGAATCAGCCATTTGGAGAGATGTAAGTAGAGCTCAACTCTTAACTTAGGCTTATTCTTAACCTGCTTCCTCTAGACCTTTTGATACATGACGCTGTGGTTCAAAATGCTCTCAGAATCAGTCATTTAGAGTTAACTAAGGGTATTAAGAGTTAACTAAGGGTTATTCTCAACCTGCTTCATCTAGACCTTTTGATACATGATGCTGTGGTTTAAAATGCTCTGAGAATCAGCCATTTGGAGAGATGTAAGTAGAGCTCAACTCTTAACTTAGGGTTATTCTCAACCTGCTTCATCTAGACCTTTTGATATATGACGCTGTTGTTTAAAATGCTCTGAGAATCAGCCATTTGGAGAGATGTAAGTAGAGCTCAACTCTTAACTTAGGCTTATTCTTAACCCTCTTCCTCTAGACCTTTTGATACATGACGCTGTGGTTTAAAATGCTCTGAGAATCAGCGATTTGGAGAGATGTAAGTAGAGCTCAACTCTTAACTTAGGCTTATTCTCAACCTGCTTCCTCTAGACCTTTTGATACATGACGCTGTGGTTTAAAATGCTCTGAGAATCAGCCATTTGGAGAGATGGAAGTAACCTGATGCCCAGATTCGACATAAATATCTAAGCAACTTATTATCTTGACGTTGGCGCCATGGACTATACCATTCCTGTGTTGCACAGCACAAAATAACTGTGAGAAGCTAGGCCAGCGCCACAATATTTATTTTTATTTACATTTGCTTTGGCTTCACAAAACCTATTTCCAACTTATTTCCGAGTAGAGAGGAATGAGAAACTGGGATTGGAACTAGGAAAAATAAGTGAAAAAGATATCTGTAGGGGTTGTCACTACTAATGCAGGTTTTTTTTGGGACTGCGGCCGTTTAGAAATTGGCACCATTTCTCACAGAGATGGTTCTATTATGTGAATGTTGGCAGTAGTGTTCAGCTGTCAATGCCATTTCATTATGGAGAGTTTGACGCCACAACAACGTGTTCTAGTAATAAAAGATTTTATCAAAATGATTCATCAATTATTGCAACGTAGTGTAAATTACGTAGGTAATTTTATTGGTCGACGTGGAGTGCCTGTAAAGAGCATTATTCAAAAAATTATCCACAATTTCGAGAACCTTTCCACAGTAAGCGATTTACTCAAGCCTGGAGATGATGCAATGAGGGACAATGTGAGTGAAAGTCCAGAAATTTTGTATTCGTCGTCGTGCTCAACAAATTGGGATTTCTTCAACGTCTATGTGGAAAATTATGCATCGCGACTTGCATTACTTTCCATACAAAATTCTAGTGACTCAAGAAGTTAAAGAAAATTACCACCAGGGACGACGGGGCTGGAGTGCAAAAATTTACCAATTGAATAGTGATGAACTTTAATTTTTTCAAAAATTGATTATGAGTGACTAGGCGCATTGTGGCTTGATTGGAACTGTAAACAAGTAGGAATAACCGGATATGGAGAGCGTAAAACCCATGAGCAATTCATGAACGACCACTTCATCCGACTATTTGGTGTGCGATTTGGGCTGCTGGGATAATTGGACCATTTTTTTCGAAAATGAAGTGCGATTTAACAAAGATTTGTTTGCCTGAAGTTGCTCAACTTCGTCTCCGAAACATGTGGTTTCAACAAGACGGTGTCACACCCCATACAATTAACAATGGCTATTGCAGGCTCATGTCAACATTTGGGGATATCAATCGGCCGGCGCGCTTACTAGATTTAACAGACCCCGACTTCTTCCTCGGGATTACTTGAGGCACCGGGTGTACGTGTACAACATTGCAACAATTGAAAGACAATATGTGGATGACATGCTGCAGAATGTGGTGAAACGCGTTTGTGCTAGTGCTGGAGGTGGCAATTTGACCGACTTTATTTTTCATCATTAATAATAAAACCCAAAGAATTATATGTTTGTTTTTGATCCAATTCAAATAGACCGCAGTCCCAAAAAACATCCTGTATATTGTATTGAAGAACTCTCCGTTAAATCTGTGAACGATATTTGTTTTAAAATACCGAGGCAATAGGGGGTCATCTTGGGGGAAATTGCTCCGCGAGCAATGGAAACCATCTCCTTATGGGCAGCAAAAGTGGTCAGCATTTTGGAATACACGTACTGAAACAGAGAAAAGCCGTGAGGTATTTTCCAAATTTATGATTAATATCTACCGTCTAATCATCTGAACCCTTGTTATACATAGGATCACCAGTTTCTTGTATAAAAATATAAGACTCGTTAAATAAAAACTTTTATTTACAGTTCAATGGATATATTCAGAGGAGAAGATGAAAACCTCTTGAACTCAGTTTATCTTGTAAATTGTTTGCCAAAGAATAATAATAAAAAAAAAAAAAAAACGAAAACGCAAGAGAGAAAAGATTTGTTAACTACAAGTTGTTCGCTGCACCATCATCGTGTTCACTAAAAAAGTCATGAAATAATCTGTTGTTCGGGGTGGGGTATACTTTTACTCTAGCTTTCAAAAAAAATAACATTTTTGACGTAAGGGAAAACTTTAAAGTCACTTTGGCAAATTCCCCTCCACTAAAGCGACGTCTTGATTTTGCCCATAAGGAGTCATTGTGGGGTGTGGGTGGATAGATGGTGATGGTCGGACTTTGTGGAAGAGAAAATAAATTGATGATGACGATTTCTTCTTCCTCGAATTCTCTTTTTTTTTTTTTTTTTGTTCACCGTCATGCTAAAGATTTTCATATCATTATGGCAAATAAGAATGAAAACTATCTAGGACAAAAAACTATATCATCATGTCATCTTTTGCGAGAAGTTCTCCAGTCTTTTTGACGATATAACATTTTATCATTTTTCTTTGTCAATTTTAACGTTTAGATTCGGTGGGTGTTTTTTCGCGTCAATCTATCTCTGTGTGTGTGGCTGTGTCAATTGCCATAGTTGTGGAGGCGGGCATCCTTGGCAGTCGGTGTGTGCAGGCGGAAGGAAACTAAAAGTCAAGTAAGGAGAAACTTTTTTTTTGTCGGCCAGAAAAAGAAACCACGAAGTGTAGTGCAACTTTTGACTGAGAGGTAAGTAAAATTGACAAGAAATCGATATGAAGGCTTTTGAATTTGTTTGCTTTTTTATGCATTGGTTGTGGGGTAGAATGCTTTTGATGGTTGTTGCCGGAAGTAAATTACATTTTAGATTGCCTTAAGGGGGTGGAAAATTTAAATGGAAATTTAAATTAAAGTGGCAGTTGCTCGTAAGCAATTTACGACGCAGCAGTTTTATTAATGTCATATTAGTCAGCCGCGATAAGCTTTCGGTTAAGAAAGGTATGAGATAACTTCTGTAAACGGTGGTTAGGGATGACATCGGCATACAGCCTATACGACACCACCATGACCAACACTTGACAGTGGCCTTCTTCATTAAAAGAGTGGCGAGTGCTCGGAATGGATGGATATAAAGTGGTCCCATGTGATGTGCACTTAGCCTAACGTACATAGGTCCATTGTAACAAAACTATGAAAAAGGGATTTTTATCCCTTTTTATTTCTGAAACCATCTACTCCTCTTGATGAAGATATCGATTTTGGCAATATGTGTTTTGTACGGATCGTTCAGGTCATTGAAAAAACGTTCTCGTAGAGTAGCCCCTGTGATATGGGCAAGCGAAGGACATGTGCAGATGAAGTGAACTGTAGTCTCCTGCAGATTCTGTTGGACAAACGTTATTCTTGATATAGAGCATAACTACCGAGAACTCACAGATGACGTTTGTGAGTTTAGAGATATTAGCTCTACGTTATCTTGCCTGTTAAGATCAAGGATTAGCCTTAAGTGGATCAGGCACTTGACAAATAATATTGACACATTGACACTACGCCGGCTGTTTGCATCTAGAGAACCTTATCGAACTACTTCCTTTGCTGGGCAGTTTCGCGGCATATGACAGTGACCGGGTACCCAGCTGAGAATGATATTAAACTATTTAGCTATCTCGTTAGCGTATTATGAATTTCTAAAAAAAAAACGTAGGGTTTCCAATGTGTTTATCGAAAATGTGTATCATGAATCCCTACTACATCTCAGTACACCCAAAGTAAGACACGCTCCACGATAGATGCAATAAACGCAGTAATAACGAGAACGCGAACCGCTACAAAAAGTAGGCGCTGGAAAGGCGGCACCAAAAATACTGCGGCATTATAACCTTAGACATGAAAAACGCGTTTAACTCAGCGAATTTGGAACGCATTATGAGCTGTCTTAAAATAAAATAAAAAATAACGAGCTATTTTGCGAACAGAGTCCCCCTCTACGATTCTGACGAGAGAATTAAAACGAACAAAGTAACTGGCGGAGTCCCACAAAGTTCGGTCCGTGGGCCCCTACTGTGGAATGCTATGTATGACGAAAACCTATTCCTACCGATTCCAAAAGAAAAGTCAATCATTGCGGATGACATCGCGGTGGTGGTTGTAGAAAATATTCTAGAAGAACTTGAACTCCACTGCAACGAGAAGATACAACGGTACGCCATTGGCTAGCTAACGTTGGTTTGCAGCTTGCTGACCATAAAACCGAAGCGGTGCTTGTTATAAATAGAAAAGTTCGCCAAACAATATCGTTTATTGAGTATCTTGGAGTGATAATGATCCTCGTTTAAGTTTCAAATACCACCTTGAGTATGCATAAAAAAAATCTTCAAAAGCTATTAGTGCACTTTCAAGGCTAATGAGTAATATCGGAGGCCCAAAACAGAACAAAAGACTTCTACTTGCAGGAGCTGCCAGTTCTATATATATGTACGCAGCAGAAATATGGTCAAGTGCCGTTCCGCACTAAGGGTATCCAGTGCGTTTCGAACTGTGCTATACTCGTCGTATCAATGCTACCCATCGACTCGCTGAAGAAAAGACAAGACTAAAAAGCGAACAAGTTTGGAATGGCCTGGTAGACAACGAAAGAAGAGAATACGAAAGAACCCACAGTAATGGTACCTGGCAACAACAGTGCCCGTATGGACGCATCGCCTTATACCAGCGATCGATGTATGGATAAAACGAAAACAAGGCGAAATGAACTTTTATCTGATTCAGTTTCTGACGGGACATGGCTATCCCAAACTAACGCGAATAATCCGAACAGTGGAGAGCCACAATAGGCGTAGAAGAGGCTAACCAGCCCCGAGAAGTAATACCTAACGGCAGCCGCGCGGGGAGAGTAGTTCCAAGTATGCAGGGTGTGGTTTGGTACGTAGGCGTATTCCTGGCCTCGATCATTCAGAGTTTGCGAGTCGTGCCAGTACTCCGGGCTATCTATGAAGATTACACACGAATAAATACGAAAAGCTAAGCCAGCCAAAGTCTAGAGGCTGGTAACGCAAAATATTTGACTTTGTATATAATGTCCAACAAAAGACAGGGAGAAGTGATTTGTTGTCAGTATGTACTCGTACAATACTTTCGCACAAAGTATTATACATAGCACACTGTAGGTATCTTAGCTGTATCGTAATTTGTTTTGCACAATTACTGATAACATTTCATATCTGTTGCGATTGGGTAATATATTCTACTATGTTATCGGGGGTTGGTAATTCCCCAAGCTCATTCCTGAGTGTTTGCCTCTCGGTTTCGAACCGTGGGTAGAGGAGAAACACGTGTTCACATCTTCCTGTACCTGGTTGCAGTACGGACAGTAGGGGGAGTTACATGTATCATATTGTTATATGTAGAAAATCACCGTGCTTGCGACCTGTCCATGTCTCAATAAGCTGGATGGGATGCGATAGCTAGGTAGGAAGTGGTGGTTCGAAAAAGAACCCAATTAGCGCTAAATGCGCCGTTTTGATAGCACAAAAACTCGTGCACCCTGTTTATTTACCTGTCTTATTGAAGATAGAAGGCTATAATTAAACACAGCCCGTGGAGTTCAGAAACAGGATTAGTTCTCCAATCCGTTAAGAAGCTATCTCTCTGAAATAGAAGGTCATAGAAGGGTTTACCTAACGTGCGTTGTCTGGTCCTTGCTAGTGCAGGACAGCTGCAAAGAAAGTGCTCGCTCATTACCCTCATAATTACTGTGTCCTGGGATTCAAATGAGAGTAATTCCAGAATGGATACTTTGTTCAAACCGGCATTGCTCTACCAGTTTTGAGGATATGGTAACTGAATCAATGGCCTTGAAAATGGCCTTGATTGCTGCTTGGCTATCGGAAAAGATAACTATATTTAGGTTGTACGTTGGGAGATTTCTTAGCATGCGGCAGGCTTCCCGAATCGCGAGAGGCTCCGCTTCAGAGACACTACCAGAGTCTGAGAGGCGGAAGGATTTCGATATATTCAGTTATCAGTCATCCGTATATACGTATAGATACAAGGTTGACTTTTAAGAAATATCCGCAACACGCAGCTGAGAAGGCAGGAAAACAACGGTTGCCCTGGCAAAGATAATGCCAAATATTGGAGGACTTAAACAGAAGAAGAGACTGCGACGTCGATGATGCTTTACGGTTCCCAAATATGGACAAGTGAAATGAATCGTACAGAAGGAAGACGGAGGCGGTCTACAGAACCAATACCTTTCAAACAACATCCTACGACGCAGCATGCGTAATGCCGGGAATGGTGCCAATAAACCTCCTCGTTAAAGAATCCGAACGGAAATATCGTGACAACAGGACAATGGTGTCAACAGCGACGAGTCGAAGTGACACCGAAGTACTGCCAAGAACAAGACTCGAAGAATAGCAAGAGAGATGGAACTTTTCTGACAAAGGCAGATGGACGCAGAGATTGATCCCCAATATAGCCCTTTGGATCAATAGGAAGTATAGAGAGCTGAACTTCTATCTGACGCAAATGCTTACTGGTCATGGATGTTTCAAAGCCTACCTCCACCTGAAGACCACCCTTATTGCCCAACGTGCACGGAAGCAGTCGAAGATACAGAACACATCATGTTCCACTGTGCACGATATCACGAAGAACGTAACTTGCTTGCGAACAGACTGGATGTGGACTTAACACCAGAGAACACTACCAGACAGATGACGAGCACGCAAGAAGCTTGGGCAGCATTAAGCGAAACTGTGGCTACCATCATAAAAGAACAACGAAGAAAGGAGCGACAGCGAAACGTCGCACACACGGCTGCCAAGAGGAATAAGCCGAGTATGCGAGGCTGAAGCCCCCCTAGCGATGAAATGCTTGATGGCAGTGCTGCGAGGACCAGGAGTAGGAGGGGAGGTGAGTTTGGTGGATGGAAATCACACACAGTTTCGTCTTTGAAAGATTCCCACCTTACACGCAAAAAAAAGAACGCCACCTTGTGGGCAGCCCCTGTTAACATTACATATCGGCCACAATCCGCATTTAAGGCAAAAGTTATGTTCATTGGCGAAACACTAATGTTTCGTCTATCCCGTGTTGTCTAGCAGAGTTACAATTGCAGTCAAAGGTCGCATTGTCGAAAGCTCCCTCGATGTCGATGAAGATGCGCATTCAATCCTAGCAACCAGATTTTGAAGCGCAGTCTCCCAGGATTTTCCACTCTGATAGGAATGCTTGCTTTATCTCCGATAGAGGATGCAGCCTCAAAGCAACTTTGCGCATGTCAATCTTAGCTAGTCTTTCCATGGTTTTTTAGCAAGAAGAAAGTCAGACTTATAGGTCTGAAGTTCTTGGCGAGTCAGTAGTCAAAGAAACAAAGAGCTAGTGCTCCCTTTAATATTAGCCTTACTTAAGTTGGTATCTGCATGCACCCGCTTCGTTATTTCCAGCCTTTCTAATAGCTTCACTGACCTCTTTTATGGCGAATGAAAATTATGCTTCTTTATTGACTGAATTCGGGTTCTCTCTCTCTCTTTATGGGTTTCTCATTTAGCAGAAGCTGAAAGTGCGGTCTGACTTAAAAAAAAGTTATTAAATATTTAAAGCGATATTAATCAGAATCCATTACAATATAAAGGGTGGTTAAGTTTTAAGGGCCGATGTTGTATTTGAATAAAACACAAATTATTTAGGGAATTACTGTCATTTTTTTTATTATGATAATATTGGTATGGTTCAATTATGTATGGAACAAAATATCGATGACGCTGAGGCATAATTGAGGTTCTATGCCGTTAATGTGCCGAATTATCTCATCCTTTAGCTCTTGAATTGTTGCTGGCTTATCGACGTACACCTTTTCATTCAAATAACCCCAAAGAAAGAAGTCCAACGGTGTCAAATCACATGATCTTGGCGGCCAATTGACATCGCCACCACGTGAGATAACACGGCCATTGAATTTGTCGCGCAAAAGAGCCATTGTTTCGTTAGCTGTGTAGCAAGTGGCACCATCCTGTTGAAACCACATATCGTCCACATCCATATCTTCCAATTCGGGCCATAAAGTTCGTTATCATCTCACGATAGCGAACACCATTCACAGTAACTGCCTCACCGGCCTCATTTTGGAAAAAATACGGCCCGATGATGCCACCAGCCCATAAACCGCACCAAACAGTCACTCTTTGTGGGTGCATTGCTTTTTCGACAATCACTCTTGGATTATCATTCGCCCAAATGCGGCAATTCTGCTTATTGACGAATCCACTGAGGTGAAAATGTGCCTCATCACTGAAGATGAGTTTCTTCGAAAATTGATCATCCACTGTTGCCATTTCTTGCCACCATTGTGACCATTGACGACGCTTGAAATGGTCAAGAGGCTTTAGTTCTTGAGTCATGTGCACCTTGTAAGCGCGTAAATGCAAGTCTTTATGCATAATGTTCATCAACGACGAGGCACGACGACGAGTTGAAGTGGACGGCTCTTCAGCCACACTATCGCGAACAGCAGCAATATTTTCTGCAGTACGAGCTGTACGAGCATGCACTGGTGTTTTCACATCTCCTACAGATCCGGTTTGCACAAATTTTTGCACGATTTTTCCGATTGTACGCACATTTGGACGATTAAATTGGCCGAAAGAATCACGAAATGCACGATATGCATTTTGATTTGAACGCCCATTTTCATAATAAGCCTGAATAACTTTAACGCGTTGCTCGATTGTGTATCTTTCCATGGTTCAAATTGAGTTAGTCTGAAATTGAGAAATGTCAAATGAAATGCAGAAAAAAACTTGACGTTTAGGTGTGGTTCACATTCAACATCGGCCCTTAAAATTTAACCACGCTTTAGTTTGAAAGTCACTTCATTTCTGTACGCTTGCTTAATGACTAGAACTTAATCCTAAAACGACAATTATTTTATTTATTTAATTAACTATAAAAAAAAAAACATCAAAATATATAAATACGTATAATGACTGTAAAAGCTTTAAAATCCTTAATGGATTCCTATATAAGTAAATTATATAAACACAAGGAAATCTAAAGCATTCTACTTTAAAACAAAGGCTTATGTTACCAGTCACTTCTCCTCAGGTTTATATTTATACAATATCATCCCCTATAATTAATAGAGGATGCTTTTTCATAAAACGGGGCTAGCAGGTTTTCATTTGCATCTGGTCTTAATAGAGGTAAGGACCTCTCATTTACTAAGCTAAATGCTGGCAAATAATATTGATTCACCAGACTGTCATCGATATTGGAGTCCATTAAAGATCTTACCAGCGGGTTTGGGTGAGAACTTATTCGTTCCATCTTTTTTAAAAGAAGATCTATTTGGTTGTTCATAAGAGGTTTAATCTGGGTTGCGTCGTATATAGTTTTATTAGAAAACTATTTTTTATTCGGCTTTCTAAAAACTCCGCAGCAAGATCTCAGGATTTTTCTTTCGAAATCTCCATTTCTTTTGCTACAGTGGGTGATATGGTAAACCACGTACAGAATCCATATGTCAAAATTGGTCTTATGAGGGTCTTGTACATAAGAATCTTAGTTTTTCCTAACATGTGTTTAGAATTAAGTAAAGGTTTTAGTATTCTGGTTACCATTTTTGCCCTATTAAGCACAGCCCTACCATGTTTGTTGAAAAGAGATCGGTTCTGAAAGTTGATTCCGAGGTACTTTGTTTCGGAACGTAATGGAATTGAAGAGTTGTTTATTATCAAACATAGGGATTTGCTCTACCTAACTGCAAGATAGTGTCCCTTCCCACTGGCGTTTCTAAAACACGTTAGTCCACATTTTCTGGTATTGATTTTTAATTTTCCACGTATGGAAGTCTTTCTTTAATTTTGTTAAGGGTTTGGATTGGTCATAAGTCGCTTGCCAGTATAATGGTGTCATCCGCGAAATGGAGTGATCCAGGTTCTCCCGTTATAGGGTCTGGAAGAGGAAAATCTTGTAGATAGATATTAAATAAAAATGGCCCTAGTATCGATCCTTGTGGAACACCTGAATTCATAGGGAAAAAATCCATGTGCTCGGATCCAATAAATATTGCAGTTGTTCTGTTTGACAAGAAGCTGTGAATCATTCTGATAAGCCAATTCGGAAAGCCTAGTCGTATGAACTTGAAAAGAAGACCATGATGCCAAAGCGAATCAAAAGCCTTTTCAAGGTCAATATCTAAGCCCACTGTACATGTTTTTTTTCTTAGGTTTTGAATAACTTTATTCTGGAATATGAATAGTGCATGTTCTGTGGAGTTTCCTTTTTTAAACCCAAATTGATTGTTTGGAATGATGTTAGCATCTTCACAAAAGCTATTTAAGGGGGTTGGCTAATACTCGCTCAAATAATTTTCCAATGTTGGAAAGAAGCGATATAGGACGAAGGTTGTTAACTTCTTTTGCAGCCTTTTTTTGCTATCGGCAAAAGTTTAGCTTGTTTCCAAATTTCCGGTTAAATATTTACACTGTTAGGTGAAGTGAATGGAGGTATTCCTGGATCACAAGCACTGTTGGATGGCGAAAAAGTAACAAGCGCTTCAACACAATAGGTTTCTTTAAAATTATTTACTTTAGATAGAACTTCTTGTTCAAAGTTCTGATCATCTGAGGAGGCTCTTTCAGAATAATCTGCACAGTAAAGATTTTTAAATGCGTTTAATTTGGTTTGAATGTCAATCAGCTCCTGGCCATCTTTTGAAATATCTGTACCAAAGAATTTAAGTCCACTCACTTTGTCTATCTCTTTGAAAGCGTGGGGAGATGGTTTGATTTTCTCCAATCTAGACCTAAAAGAATTATAGTTGTCTAAATTAACTTTTTATTTTTTTTATTTTACCTAAACACTGTATTCTTGCAAGGAGCTCACGATATTCAGGATTAACTCTATTAAAGTGACGATGATAGAGTCTTTTAAGTTGTTTAAGCCAAATTCTTCGTAGTTCAATCAGCTTCTTAGTCAAATCAGAAATTTAATGATTTTTTTTTTTTTTTTTTCTTTTATAATTTGCACGTGTTAAAGGGGATATGAATACCCTCATACTAATTATTAGAACACGTACGTTTTGAGGAAAGGGGAAGAGGCAAAGAGAAAGACAGAGTGGTGTGGTTTGAAACTCAGGTGGTATTAAGTTTCTGTAAACTCCAAGGGTGGCTGTCCAGATAACTAGGGAGCATTTTTTGTTTGTTTTCGCTATTATTGTCGTTGCTTATGATTCACCGTTTTTTTTTCGTCCTCCTGATGTCATCATCACGATCAAGTTGCATTTTAGACATATGACTACCCTACTGCCAGTGTTATGCCTTCACAGTAGAGTTGACTTAGCTTTCGCAAGTGATCGACTTTTTTATTTATTTCATGCGAAATAAATAGATGATTCTTGACTTCAGGATTCGAACCGTGAATCAACAGCGTGACAAGCGATGATGTTACCACTACACCACGGCCACCCTAACAGATACTTGTGATCTGCAACATTATGAATTTCTGAATGTTTTTCTACTTTGGAAATAATTAATGCGTTAAGTTGAACTATAAGGATGTCTATTTCTGAATTTGATATGTTCCTTTCAGCAGGTACAACTAGTGAAGACATTGAGCTATGTAGACTACGACGAAAAGCTTCCCAATTTGTATTTTTAAAGCTCCTGTATGTAGGTGGAGGCACCAAAATAGGGGAGAAATCTTTAACATATACTTCTAAGAGGATTCCAAAGTGATCAGAACGTGCTGAAAAGGTTTCAGATGTTGAAGGCATCGAAGGATTGATTGCTACATTTGCGGGGTTAAGGGATGAAGAAATTATAAAAAAAATCCAAATAGGAATAGGATCTTGGATATGTCGGGGTGTTAGAGTTTATTGAGTCAAGATTTAGGTATGGACCGTTGTTGAACCAATTGTTCAAAAGATTTCCGTTGTTATTACGGACACTGTCTCCCCACGCAGGGTGACGAGCATTATAATTTCCCCCAATTATAACGGTATCATAATTATTAATGAGCGTATAAAGGACATCAAGATCTCTGCATAAACGCTGTCCAGCGTTTGAAGGAATGTAAATGCTACCAATCAGCAATCGAAAATTTGAACCGGTGGAGTTTAGAGAGGAAACTGAAGCTATCACTTTGGAAGGGGACTGAATGCAACCTGTACTTTTTGTCAAGTAAAATTGCTGTTCCTCTGCCAGTATCATTTCTTATAATGTTAAAGCCTCCAAATGATGGCTAGTTTCAGAGAGGAAACATATTTGAGGTTTTCGTGTTTTTAGGATATTTAAAAGCGCGAGTCTTTTTTCATTTGAAATTATTGAATTGAAATTTATTGATATAATTTTTAATTTTGTTTTAAACATCATTATACAACAATGGAAGCAACAAACTCAATGTAGGAAAACATTTTTTCCTCCTGGGTTTTCATCAATTTTTATTTAGGCCTGATTTTTGTCAAAAGATCTATAAAAGAAATATTGAACAGATTTTTTGCTTCGTTAAGAAAGTCATTAAGATCTCATTTTTGGGCATTTGAATTGTAGAACGTTATTGAGGAAGGGTTTTCCTCAAGTTGGATTCTACTTTTAGCAGAACGATTAATCTTTGGTTGACTGGTAGAAGTATTCGCTTGGTCAGCGAAAGAAACATTTGAATTTGTAAAATTAAAGATGGATTCTTCAACGAGAGTTCTAGTTTTACTTACGGCTTGTTTAGCCCTTTGAGAAGCTGATTCTTTACTATCTTTATACTTGAGATAAGTTGGACAGCCCTGATAACTGGCTGTATGACCAATTTTATTGCAGTTTACGCATTTAGGGATCGGCACTTCTTCATTTTTTTTCTTTTAAGATCTTAAGCGAATTAATACATTCATTTGAGTCGTGATTCTTCCCACAAAGAACACATGGACTTACATAGACACATGTAGAAAACGTTGACAGCGGTAGCAACGTATTACTGCCCGATTATGCTTCTTTTCCCAGTTATCACGTTGATAGAGCAAATACCTTACACTAGTAAGATCTTTAATGGACTCTCCTATCTCTAACTGCATAACAAACATATTAAATTTTAAATCTAGTTCCTTAGTTCTAAAGGGTGGTTAAATTTTAAGGGCCGATGTTGAATGTGAACCACACCTAAACGTCAAGTTTTTTTCTGCATTTCATTTGACATTTCTCAATTTCAGACTAACTCAATTTGAACCATGGAAAGATACACAATCGAGCAACGCGTTAAAGTTATTCAGGCTTATTATGAAAATGGGCGTTCAAATCAAAATGCATATTGTGCATTTCGTGATTTTTTCGGTCAATTTAATCGTCCAAATGTGCGTACAATCGGAAAAATCGTGCAAAAATTTGTGCAAACCGGGTCTGTAGGAGATGTGAAAACACCAGTGCATGCTCGTACAGCTCGTACTGCAGAAAATATTGCTGCTGTTCGCGATAGTGTGGCTGAAGAGCCGTCCACCTCAACTCGTCGTCGTGCCCAACAATTGCACCTCTCACGCTCGTCGTTGATGAACATTATGCATAAAGACTTGCATTTACGCGCTTACAAGGTGCACATGACTCAAGAACTAAAGCCTCTTGACCATTTCAAGCGCCGTCAATGGTCACAATGGTGGCAAGAAATGGCAACAGTGGATGATCAATTATCGAAGAAACTCATCTTTGATGAGGCACATTTTCACCTCAGTGGATTCGTCAATAAGCAGAATTGCCGCATTTGGGCGAATGATAATCCAAGAGTGATTGTCGAAAAACCAATGCACCCACAAAGAGTGACTGTTTGGTGCGGTTTATGGGCTGGCGGCACAATCGGGCCGTATTTTTTCCAAAATGAGGCCGGTCAGGCAGTTACTGTGAATGGTGTTCGCTATCGTGAGATGATAACGAACTTTTTATGGCCCGAATTGGAAGATATGGATGTGGACGATATGTGGTTTCAACAGGGTGGTGCCACTTGCCACACAGCTAACGAAACAATGGCTCTTTTGCGCGACAAATTCAATGGCCGTGTTATCTCACGTGGTGTCGATGTCAATTGGCCGCCAAGATCACGTGATTTGACACCGGTGGACTTCTTTCTTTGGGGTTATTTGAAAGAAAGGGTGTACGTCGATAAGCCAGCAACAATTCAAGAGCTAAAGGATGAGATAATTCGGCACATTAATAAAAAGAAATGACAGTAATTTCCTAAATAATTTGTGTTTTATTCAAAATCAACATCGGCCCTTAAAACTTAACCACCCTTTAGACGTGGAAAACGGTGTTATTTTACTTATTCTTACATTGGGAACAGTTTCTTCCAAGACTTTTTTAATTTTGTCTATTGTGGTGTCCCCATCAAGATCCTTCAACAAGATTGACGCTTTTTTTAGTGTCTTTGCGAGAGAATGAGAATGCTCCTATCACCGTTCCACGAAGTCTGTCGATGACTAGCTTATGAACAGATGTGTTACTAACATAAACCCATGTTAACAAATTTATGTTCTAAGTCTGAAATATTACATTCTGCTGCTGCGAGTTCATCACTTATAAGAGCAATTTGCACCAAAACTAAATATCGGCGGACAAAAATTTGTTTTATTTACATTTCGTGGAGTAGAATTGGCGTTTAAATTGATTGATGGTTGATGAGACTGCTTATCTGCTTCGTTGTTGGTTGTTGTAGCGTTGTTAACAGGATCAGCTTGTGCATTTTTTGCCATAAGTTCTGAGTTGACAAGAGGAAAGAATTTGTTGTTCGAGAGATTCGATTTATTGGAAGATGACTCGTCTGCACCTCTCTTTAATTCATTCGATTTCGTGGTGCTCTGATTTAGGAGAGAACTACTTGTTGCAATCTTACTTATTGAGTATATATTGCTTATGAGTAAAGCATATTTATCTTTTTTGAGAATGTCCTGGGAAACACGTGCACTATTTTGCGTTGCAAACTGATCACTTTTTTTCAGTTTATCTTTGATGGAGGTTAATGACTTATATCTCCTATTCCTTTGATGATAGATAACACCACTTGTTGTTGGCACTTGTGACGAGGTGGTGGTCGCATATCGCATTAACTTAACTTATACACAAACTAAAATTTTAAATTTAAAGCTTTACTTATCTGTTTATTTTACATATAGAACTAATTTAGGAAAATCTCATTACAAAATTGCATCACCTAAAGTTAATTAATGGCTTAAATAAGTCCATAATCCTTTTAATACACGTACATTGCAATCAATCCTTACATTTTAATCACACATAAGCATTCAATACGAATATGCTTCTAATTGACAATTCTCCAATAAATTCTTCCCCCTCAATAACTTTGCCTTTCGTAGTGGTTTTGCTGATAATTATCAAATGTATTTCCAGTGAACTGAGAACTGGGAAGCATTATAACCTGTCATTGCATTCTTTAACGGCTACACGAGCACTCTAACAATATTCGCTCCCACCGCCAAGGAATGTGTTTAGCCTTCCCCCAACCGCCCTTCAGATATTAATTATATCTGACCTAATTAACTTGAAAATAGAAACGTGTGGCTTGCCTACCTATGTTTTCCTTTCCCTTTTCTAGTGCGAGTACTACCCCCGCAGATTCCTTTATTATTTCCGTAGCTGGAAGGATAATGTAACTGTCTTTGCAGCAGTAGTGAAATTTTCCAAGAACTCTGATGGAGAAAATCATAAAATCAATTATATTCAAAGGTTACGATTAAAGTCGCCAGGATCTCCTTAGATGTAATAATAGCCACAGCCGTAGTAGTAAATTTAAAAGTTAATAAAATGAAATTTTTATTTCCTTTTCGTTTTCCTTTTTTTTTTTTTTTAACTCCCCCTCAGTGCTGGTTGGGTCCTTGGGTTCTACCTTGTGGACAGGAATTGTGTGCACGCAGGCAAATTTCAATTGTCCTGGACACGTGGTAGCAGTAATGGCGACACAGAGCGGATGAATAAAATTCATTTACACCGCAAAATTGAAGACGCTCATAAGCAATAAAGGGACGCGAGGATAGGTGGGTAGGGGTTGTGAATGAGGTTGGTCCGACAATTGAAATAAAAATACCAGAAGTTGGCTTTTATGAACCTCCAGCAGGATACACACTTTCTTACCTTATTACCTTTTTACATAGATAAGGGCTGAGCGAGAGCTGCGATGCAGAAAGAGAAAAAAGCAGAAAAAACAATTATTTTAATTGTATTTGATGTTAGTGCTAAAAAGGAGGTGGAAGGGGGCGAACGAGTTTGTGTGGACCGGTTTTACTTCCTTTTTTTTTTTGTCCTGATAATTCCACTGGGAGCTTTATGCAATAAACGGTGATGGAATTTAGATACTCCCTCAACGCAGATGACTCAATATCTAAGGAACTCTTTCTCACTATCGGGTTTCGACACGTCAAGTTACTGATCGGATGGAAACACGACTTTTTAATAGTCCATCAGGTTCGAGTTCCGCGCCTGATTGTAGTCTATCAGGTACCACGGAGATGGATGCAGTATTAGTTAAACGAAGGAATAACGCTTTCTTTTTTTAGTATTTTGTCCCTGGGACAGCTCCTGTTGATTCTGCTTTTGAGTAGTGGAGATGGAACGCTTCTGGAAATATGCTTCTTGTTCTGTAACAAAACTAATATTGAGAGAGAGGTTGCCAGGTAGGCATAAAGACGATCAGCTCTACAGGTTTGCCATTTGCCGCATTTATAGGGATTGTTAAGAGGGCAAGGTGAAGAGTTCTCAGCCTGACGCAGAGATAGCATTCCAATCGTTTATGACAAGTTTCAAGTTGTTCTCTCAAGTAGTTTCTTTATACGAATTTTTGCAGTAGACGTCTTGCGTATTTTTCGTTGAAATGGATAAACTTGAATATCGTGCGACTAACCCCTAAGGAAATTCACCCAAAGTTGACAAAAGTTTACGGGGACTTTGCTTCTTCTATGTCAACCATTAAAAAGTGGTCAGCTGAATTTAAACGTGGTCCCACGTCCCTCGAAGATGACCCACGTGAAGGACGGCCAAAAACCGCAACCACACCCGAAACCATCGAAAAAGTGCAAGATATCGTGTTAAACGATAGGCGAGTGAAGGTGAGTGAGATAGCTGAGGCTGTGTGTATATCGGAAAAGAGAGTGCGAAACATCTTGCACAAAAACTTAGGAATGCAAAAACTCTGCGTAAGATGGGTGCCGCATTTGCTGAATGCCGATCAAAAGCAAATGCGCAAACGATTTTCGCGGCAATCTTTGGACCGATTCAATAGGGATCCGACCGATTTTGTGTTGCGATTTGTCACCATGGATGAGACTTAAGTCCACCACTACACGCCAGAAACGAAACAGCAGTCGAAGCAGTGGGTGGAAGCCGGTGGCTCAGCGCCAAAGAAAGCGAAGTCGATCGCATCTGCCGGAAAGGTCATGGCCAGTGTGTTTTGGGATGCGAAAGGGATCCTGTTAATTGATTACCTTGAGAAAGGCAGAACAATTACAGTGCGAATATTACTCCAACCTTCTTGACCAGCTGGATGCAAAAATTCGAGAGAAGAGGCCTGGCTTGAAGAAGAAAAAAATCATCTTTCACCAGGACAATGCACCTGTACACAAGTGTGCGTTGGCGATGGGAAAACTGCGGGATTTGGGGTACTATTTGCTCGGGCATCCCCCCTATTTACCTGGTTCGGCATCCTCAGACTTCCATCTGTTCTCAAACTGAAGAAATTTGTTCCTTGGAAGCGCTTCGCATCCAATGCAGAAGTTGAGAGGGCCGTAGATGAATATTTTCACAGCCTTCCAGACTCTCACTTCCGAGAAGGAATACTGATGTTGGAGTAATGCTGGACCAAGTGTGTTGAAGCCAAGGGAGATTATGTAGAAAAATAAAATCATTTTTTAACTGAAAATCGCAGTCTTTCATTGTCAGGCCGAGAACTTTTCACCTTGCCCTCGTACATTGTGTTCTCGTTAACATCTGCCATTGCAGTATCCACAGCAGACGCATAAGAATGCTCTAACGATTCGGTTCGATCGGTTCGTTACCATTGTTAAATTCGGAATTTCCAATTTTGTTGCATATTTATTAAAGAAAAATAGTTCCAAGCACCCATGGTATAACAGACGCCTTCTTCACTTAAAAAAATTAAATAATAAGGCTTATAATCGATTTGAAAACTCCGGAAACAACACGGATAGAGTCCTTTTCTGGAGAGTCCGGAAGGTTTTTAATGTGTTAAGTAAATTCTTGGTAGGAGCTTTGAGATTGATAACCCAAACCGTAATATATGGCATAATGGCGGACCGTTGCCTGACCATGGTATATCGATGGATCAAAAATGAATTCAGGAGTTGCCGCCGGTGTGTATTGACCCAATTATAAGATTTCGAAATCACTTAGTAAAAATCCTACTGCTTTCCAGGCCGAGCTTTACGCTATCGAGTTAAAAACTTGCACTTAGGCATCAATGATGCTGCTATCCACATACTCACCGACAGCCAAACGGCGGTTAAAGCACTGATCTCCCACCTGATCAATTCAAAATCAGTTCTAAGCTGCTTCGACAGTTTACAAAACTTGGCCCGATACAATAAAATAAAATTGTGGTGGATGCCGGGTCATGTAGGCGTTGATGGCAACGAAACTGCAGCTAGCCAGAACTGCTTTCCTTTGAGTTGTTCATTAGACTTGAACCCTTTTGCGGAATATCTGATTCTGCCTTTAAACTGACCCTAAATAGTTGGGAATGCAACATGTTCATTTCCCACTGGAATAACTCCCAAGGTCGCAGACAAGCTAAAAGAGCTGTCCAACCCCTCCAAAAAGGCAGTTGATATCCTAAAATATAGCAGAAACGACATAAAAGGCTTGTGAGCTCCCTTACTGGTCACTGTCAATTACTTTACCACCATAATAAAATGAGAATTTCAGAGAATATCACCTGCCGCCTCTGCCTAGAAGAGGGCGAAACCGTAGAACGCATAATATGCGAGTGTGTAGCTCTGTGTAGAATTAGGAGAAGCTTCTTCCTTAAGGAGATCATATCTCCATTAGGCATAAGGAACTCCTCTGCAGCCGTAACTATAGCTTCTATAAGGAAAGTAGAAGTACTACTGCCCTAAAATGTGATCTATGACACATGGTCGCAGTGCCTACACGCCATTTGGCCGTGGCCACATACCTTTTGAAAAAAAAAAATAAAAATAAAAAAAATTCTGCACAATAATTGCATTATTAGCGTTGAAAACAAACTTAAATATGATTCCAATTCTTGTTGGTCCTTCATAAACCATAGCCAGTTGCATTCCTCCCTTCTTCAAAATTTCACCCGCAATACGCGACATGCTTCGAATGGACATTAGTTCACGCTAAAGCGTAACTTCGGTCTTACTATCAAATACAGAGATTCATTTATAAGCCGAACAACACGAATGTGGAATGATCTACCAGGCTCTGTATTTCCCCATCACTACAACCTTCAAACATTCAAAGCCAATGTTCATAGGCTCCTCCTCTGTTCTTCTTCCCCCTTCGGCACGTGCAGATTATAAAAAAAAAAATAAAAAATAAAAGGTGCTCTATTGGGTTGCCCAAACATATTATTTACAAAAACTCTATATCCAATGATGTTCAAACACTAAACTGAATCATGTTTGATGTCTAAAGTTAATGTCGATCAATTAGTTTTGAAGGGTTAAGATATTGACGTTGCCGTTGGTCACCTTAAACCAGGTGCTGATGGTATTTCTTCATAAATCCTAAAAAATACTGCGGTAGTTACACGTCGCTATTGCCCGGTGTTTTCCTTGACGATTGGAAGATTTCCTTTTTGTGCCTATTTTCATATCTGGTCCCAAGAAAAATGTTCCAAACTACAGAGTGATTTGCATACTACGAGTATCTGCTATACCTAAGCTTTGCGAAAGTATTATTAAAAACAAATTAAGAGTTCCACATTAAAGAACATTTACCTGAGTGTCAGCTTGGTTTGGTTCCTGGTCGTCCGACAACATTTAACTTGGCCCATTTGACATCTTTTGTAATTAATGCTGTCTAAGTTGGATGCCAGGTTGATGCTATCTATATTCATGATTTGTTGCTAATGAAGCTGAACAAATTTTAAATTCACTCGACAATGCTGAAGGTGATCTCATCGGTTTTGGTTGGAAGGGTCCAAAAAGTCTTCATCGTTAACTGTTGTTCAAGAATTATCTCTTGTATTTCTGGAATGCCGCAAGGTAGTTATTTAAGCCCAAGCGTTTCATTGATGATATAGTTGAAAACATTTTCGGGACGAACTGAGTACAATATTTAAGCCCCGGTCTAGTTTATGCGGCGTTACGCCACAGTTAAGTGTGTCATGAAGAACATTCATGGTCTCCTTAGGCTTAAGGATTTGGTTGTACAATTAAAGCTGTGGTACAGTAGATATATTCTTTCTAGTAAATGGAGTTAATCGATTTTTTTCCCTCCATTTTAATGAGTAGATTTGCTCGTATATCTGGCGAAGTGAAGTAGATATTTACTCATGCAAACTTATGAATCAGCAACTCCTGCTCTTCATTGTATTTTTACTCATTTCCAAAGTTATTGATTTCACATCAACTGCTCCCCGCTTTTATTGTACTTATTTGCCGGATGACGCACTTCAAAATCTGGTGAGCTAAATAGAATGTGCGCTTGACAGGAAAGAGTACGCGATAGGTATTTTCGTAGACATTGAGTGTGCCTTTGACAATGCGACTTTTGACAGCATGTGCAGCTCCGCCAGAAATCACGGCGTAGAAGGAACACTGGTGTTGTGGCCGGTGTGTGCAGGTGTAAATAGGGTCCACAGAGGGGTAATCTGTCTCCACTGCTTTGGTGCATGCTGGTTGACTCCTAATTGAACGCACTCAATAGTTTTAACGTCTTCGCTCAAGCATATGCAGATGATGTCGCCATTCAGTCTGTCGGGTCGTGCTTAGCGACTATCTGCTATAAGGTGTAGATGGCGCAATTGACGCAATTGACGATTGGTGCGCTACGTATGGGCTTTCAGTTAATCATCTCAAAACTGAAGTGGTTCTCTTTACTGACTGACTGGTCTTACTCACCCAGTACTAAAAGGCGTCACTATCCAACTCTCCAAGGAAGCCAAATATTTAGGAGTAATCTAAGATAGCAAACATCTTTGGACGAAACATGTCCAGCTGTAGATTTCGAAAGCTCTGTCGGTCTTCTGGCAATGTAAAGGTGTTTTCGGCAAGACATGGGGCTTGTCTCCAAGGAAAGTCCTTTGAGTCTACATGGCAATGATAAGACGCTTCCTCTCAAATGCGTCAGTTGTTTGGTGGAATAAGCTCTCACGTAAATATGTTACTGCTGCTTTCGCCAAACTCCAAATGTCTGTCTCGGCTGCTTGGGAGCTTTTTGAAATACGCCTGGCTCTGCTCTAGACATCTTGATGAACCTACCCCCGCTTGACATTTATATCATGGGGTGTACACTCAGAGCCATCTACCTTTCAAAAAGAAATGGTTTCTGGCACGACTCGCACTGGAGTTTTGATGACGTTGCGCGACGATTATCCTACGACCTTGTCTCATGGCTATGCCGTTGGATACAATGACACCTGAATTACTGCTGCGGTGCAAATTTGAAGTCAACTTTCCCCATGTTCGGGATTGGCTTTAGCCAGAGCCGGAGCCAGGAAAGGGATGTAGTCGCATTTTCACAGACGGCTCTAAAACTGGACACGGGTCTGGTGCTGGTGTTTTCGTGGAATGAGACAACATTAGGCTTCACTTCTCATTGGGAAAACACACATCTGTCTTTCAGGCAGAAATATATTATATCTTAATGGCTGCGGACTACTCGTATATTGTAAAGAACAGGTGGAAGGGGCGAAGTATCTGCGTCTATAGTGAGAGCCAGGCTGTGCTAAAGGCCTTGCTCAATACTTTAACCACTTCCAAAATAGTTCGAAAATGCAAAACATCCTTGAATTCGGTTGGAAGGCTGAATTCACTGAATCTTGTTTGGGTCCCAGGACACAAAGGGATAACAGGAAATAAGATCTCTGACGAGTTTGCTAGACAAGGCTCAGAAGAGAATTTCTCTGTGCAAACCACGTTGGGTTTGCCAGCGTCCTCTGTTAGTGCTTCCATTAACTACTGGGTTTTCAATGAACACAATCAAAGGTGGCATGACTCTCCAGGATGCAGGCAGACTAATCGAATGGTCCTCGTCGTCTGTAATAAATTCGCGGTTCTCAGATGACTGCAGATGACTTACTTGCGTTCTTACGGGCCACTTCGCCAAGCACCTCTAAGTGCTAGGTTTGAGCGCTCTGCTGCGGAGACACTGTGGGATACTTCCTATGTGATTGTCCTGCCTTTGCTCGGATCAGGTGGCGGATCATCGGTGCTGATGTGGTGAGTGCTGATGACCTAAGCTCTTCATCACTGAAGCGTCTACTCGTCTTTTTACAAAAGACGAAAAAAAAAGCATTAAAATGGGGTTCTCTACCTGGTTGTACTATGGACCTGTTTTTGAGTCTGAGTGCTCCAGTAGGGTGTACCGCCCCGACAAAAAAAAAAAAAAAAAAGTAACAAGCTACAAGATGTTCGGCTGTAGTGGCTCTTTCTCGTCACTTTTCCCACTAGCACTTTTCGGAAATTGCTACTTATACGAGGCCTTTCATTGTCCAATTGTAAATATCAGTTCTTTATTAGGTCGTGCTACTTCCTCGACTGCCGGTAACCTCTCCTTTCTCATTTCCTTAATGACCACGCTGTGTTAATCACTATAAGGGCATCCAAAACCCCTTTAACGCGCTCCAATTTTAAAAAACAAACTGGCTTTTTTGTCCAGGTTTGTCCCGTCTCACAGTACCTATCCATGCTGATATATTTTTTATTTTTTATTTGTATGCTATAGTGGCTGTAGATTTCTTCTACTGATGAAACGATCTGTAACTGCTAAGTGCTAAGTTACGCTAAGTGTTTTAGCTAGTTTCTAATTTCTGTGCTACTTAATGTTTACTCTTTTTTCGAATTTTCAAGTTATTTATACCTCAGGTGAAAGACACTTCACCCAACCCTTTATTGCCCCAAAAACAAGTCGTCTCCACTTAATAATCTCCATCAAACTTATTCAATTGAAAAGTTTACCCCAGAAAACTGGATCTTACCTTCAACTAAATGGCAAAACCCCTTGAACTCATAAACTGTAAATAAAAATATCCTTTAAGGAGTAAAATGAACGCGAATTGTGGTGGCAAAAGGTTAAGCGGAAGTCACAATTACATTTCAAAGGACAAATTGCTTCCGACGACTGTAAATATAAATTTCCATTAAATAAACGATTTATGAATGCTCCTAGATATTCACAATAGTGGCAATTCCAGCCCGTTTCCTTCGAATCCACCACCTGCCCCATCACAGCTGAAAGAGAGTCGGTAATTTCTTTTTTGCGTTGCTCCTTTTCGCCCGCGCTCCACAAACTGTTCCCATTATTGTTTAGTAGCTACTTTTTCTAGCGATTGCGGCGCGCACAGAAACGTAGCACAGCAGCAGATGGTGATTGCCCCAGGAATTGACCCACAATACAAGTGAAGTTGAAAAAATGAACACAAAGCTCTGTGTGGGGTGGATTTTAAAGCAAAAACAAAAAAAAAAAAAAACAAATAAATGGGTCATTTGGAATATTAAAAGTATTGAAGTGTACAAGTATGTACATACTTGCTTTTGATTCGAGGCTAGGAGAAGTGCTTCTTCTGCCAAAAGGAAATCCTGCGTTGCAAGGTCATCGATGGAGGTTGGGTATCGATTTAAAAACTATTTATTTGCTCTGAATAGTTACTTTGCATTCGGAAATCTTAGAAGGAAAACATGCGTCATTGAAGGTAAGTATCCTTGATCTAGTTGTGTGCGTAATGTTAACATGTCCTCTTTGATTGAAGCCATTCTATCATAGCCTTCAGGACAACATCGATTATGGTTGCATGGAAATATGGCAATATGTAGCAAGGCGCGGTTTTCTTTACAGTGTACGTATAGCGCGAGCATTCGGATAAAAGAATTAAATGTGCATGCCTACAAATCTAACTAAAACGAAACAAAGCCAATCTTTCGCCTGTGGGCTGGTCTTGTGCTGTGCCGAGCACACAATCCCCCAATCCCCTCCACTGACAAAACCGAACAAATCATCTTCACTTGGAAATACAAAGTTCCTCTTATAGACACTCCCACTATAAATGGCACTAGTCTTGCCTTCACAGATAAAGCAAAATACTTGGATCTTATTTTGGATAGGAAATTAAACTGGAAACTAGAGGACGTTAAAAAGGTCAGTGTTGCTTTCTACTCCTGTAAAAAAAGGTCATCGGAAAGAGTAGGGTATATAACCCCGTACCACTCTCTGGCTGTACGTGTTCGTTATAGGCCCACTCTTATGTATGCATGATCGTTTGGTGGACGGCTTTGGAAAATGCCGTAAACCTCAAACTTTTAGAGAAAGTGCAACAATCCGCTAACATGTGGATCAGCGATGCATTAAGAATCACTCCCCCCGCAGATCTGATATTTCATCTGTTGCGCCTTGACATTCTTGGCAAACAGAAAAGATTCCTCTATGTGGTTCAATTTCTTAGCTGGACACTCCTCGATAGTCATACGACTATACCCCACCGAAACTGAGATTTGAACTTCCGTGCATCAATTCCCTCCCTTAGTGAGTGGGAATACGTTGCCGATAACTATGTCAGTTCAGTTCACTTCTACACAGACGGTTCTAAAATTGGAAATTGTGTGGGTTTTTCCTTGAAAAGCTCAATTTGAGCATCTCCTTCTGTCTCCCAGATCACTATAGCGTATTTCAGGCGGACATAATGGCGATTAAGGAAGCCGTGTCCTGGCTGAAGTGTAATGTTGTATCTGTTCGGGATATTAGCATTTTCTCGGATAGTCAAGCGGTAATAAAGTTCCTGGTATTATGATCACTCACATTGTTGGGTTCCAATCACATACCGGGTAACTACAAGGCTGACGAGTTCGCTAGAAAAGGCACAACCCTCAGAATTATGCCAGAAAGACAAAAGTCAATCATAAAGTCAATCACAAATGGGAGACTCTTACTACTTGCAGAGTCTCTAGACAAATCTGGCCCAAGCTACATAGATGAAAACGCTCTGATAGATTAGTTTTGCTAAAGCGATAGCAGATCAGCATCGGTCTCCTCACAGAGCACTGTCCTATCAGTCTACATGCTCAAAGGCTGGGCCTCTTTTCAAACGATTACTGCAGAGACTGCTGGGACGAGGAGGAAGAGGAACGATCCTCCATTTCCCTTGTACCTGTTCAGCCCCGTCCAAAAGAATATTGCTCCATTTAGGGGCACCATTCTTCGACGATCTAGGCGTCCTGGCGAATATCGACGTCAGAAGCATTCTCCGTTTCATAAGAAGCTACGTCTGGTTTACTCAACTCTTAGCCAGTTAGAATAGCAATAGATCTTTCCATGTGCCACTACTTTATGAGTCCTCAATTCTGAGCTGGGAACATTAAATGTCATATACAGGCATTCTAGAATCCGAAGAAATACAACCGTAAACATTTCTAAAATCCGCTCATAGACACGCCCACTTTTCACATATTTTTCCCAGAAACTTTAAAATATTATCTAAATAAGATATGTCGACATGTACTTTCTCTTCACTTCGTCCACACATTATAGGTACACGACCACGCCCACTTTCTTGGGGTGTTTTCTTAATAAAACCATGTATTGCTTTTTCAAAATTGTTTACGGTGATGGTTAAGTCTTATTTTAAAAATCTCATCAGAATCCATGAACTTTGGGTCAAAATTTTTGGTAAAAAAAAAAGTTTTAGCAAAAATTTTGTGATAAAATTTTTTAAAAATCCCAGAAATATCATTTGAATAGAAAGATAGCTTTCAAAATTTCGCAACAGTACGCTGACTTTATTAGGGAAGATAGCGGATAGGGTATCATACGATTTGTTCCAGTAGCATTGGAACTATGTTTATGATTATATTTCTAGGAAAAATAAATGCAGGCCAAGAAATAGCAAAGATACTAAATAGAAGTAGGACTGTTGTAAACAACTATCTTGCAGATACCGAAAACTATGGAAAACAAATGAAAAGGACGCACAGTCGAAGCAACAACATTCCGAGAAAGGTGGTTAATTCTGTGGCTTGACTCAAATTCCACCCTATCAGCTTAAAATTAGGTCAAAAAGTAGGGTATCGGTCAGCGTTACGAAGATAAGTCAGAAGTTTAATTAAAAGCAGTGATAACACCCAGCGTAAAAGAAATAAAAAGAAGTCAGTTCTAAGTCAAGTACATAAGAACCTTCGAATGAATTTCATCAGAGAGCATGTCGCTTGGAGCAATAACTGGAAATGATATTGAAAATCGAAATTTCGATTATATAATCTTGACGGAACGGATGGTTGCAACTTTTATTTCCACTCTTCTTCTTCTTCTTCCTAGCCTTGAATGTCCAAGATCTTCTGTCCTGAGTCGTCACATTGGATACATTCTCGGTGCCAATCCATGTCGCCTTCGTATGAAGGTCTTTTCGGTCCATTTTCTAAATTCATTGCTGTTTCTGCGCATCATATGCCCATACCACCGCAGCCTTATTTCCTTTAGTTTTTCGTGCATGAGTGCTACTTTCAGGCTTCCTCTGACATAATCGTTGCACCAACTGACCATGGTAGCATTCTCATTTCTGCGGTTGAGATCTTATTTTCGGGTGCTTTACGCGCAACTCTCTGACCCGTACATCATAGCTGATCATACTATCGTCTTGTAGATTTTTTCCTTGTCGTCTGCATAGTATGTTCCACGGTATTTGCTGCTGAATGCCTTCTGTTATGAAGTTCATATCCAAATAACCAGACAACTTATTTTGTCAAGACATCACAGCCGTACATCAGGTGTTATGGTGTGGGTAGCTATCATCTACTATAGTACAATTGAAATGGAGTTTCTAACTACAACAACGAACAGAAAAAGCTACAAATGTTCCCTGGAACGGGCATTTCTAAAGATGAAAAATATTTTTTGGACTTCTACCCTAAATTTTCCAACAAAGTAACCCTGGAATCAGTCGGAAAATGTATAAGTTTTGCCATGGCCACACAGATAGATATGAAATTTTATCGAAATCGTTGGAGCGATTTTCGAGAAAATTTAACTTTTTTAAAATTGACCTTATGTATAGTTCCGTTATTTTTGAGTCTAGAAGGGGAATTCCACAGACCACATATGTGAAGTTCGAAGAAAATCCGTCCAGCCCTTTCGACATACAGACTGACAGGCATACAAACAGACAGAATTGAATTTTTACTGTTTTAAATTTTGGACTACTGGGCTAAATCTGGGGAATATGCTGGATGAGGGAGGAGTTCGTAGCCTAACTCATGCAATTTTACCATTGCTACTGCGGACTTGTGCACCGGTGCGTTGTCCTGGTGAAAAGGAACTTTTTCTTCGCCAAATGCAGCCGTTTTTGCTTCAAATCGGCTTGGAATCGATACAGCAGATTTACGTAATATGCACCGGTGATCGTTTTACCCTTTTCAAGGTAATCGATGTGAATAACACTGCGCGCATCCCAAAAAACTGGTTCCAGGTGCTGGAAGCGTGTATCGTGTGCATCCCTCTCCGTAGTGGAATGAGGATGTACTTGGTCGCACTCTATGCACCTGAAGCTACTCAATCTACTTTATTTATTTCAGAGCTCGAGACACTTTTTCGATGCCTAAGTCTGGAGTCGGAGGAGAATTATTTCATCATGGCCGGAGATCTAAACGCCAAACATAGAGATTGGGGAAACAACACACCTAATCCTAGAGGGAACCTACTATTCAATTGGTGGGGTCGGCACAGTGTCGGGTATAAACTCGATTTGAAAGCTACAGATAGTCCGTCGTTTCCTAGAAGCGGCTCCTATCTGGATCTTATGCTGTTCGATGTACGGTTACAACTGACTGACATGGACCGACAAATTATAAACTGTCTGCACACTTTTGTGTATGACAGTGACCATTGCGGACTCAGTGCCGTAATAACGATTCCCAACGAAATTGCGGAGTTAGAGGAGTTTGTCCAAACGTACTCCTACAATTATAGTAGGACGCGTTGGACTCGCTTCTCAAGAACTTTGACAAGAGCACTCTCCTCGAATTCGCTCTACCCACCGTCCAATAGGAATCTGTCAAACGAGGAGATTGACTGGTACCTAAAACAAATGGACGAAACAATTAAACAAACTATGGACAATACGATACCTCGGTATCAACATACTGACAACGCAGACATATTCCGCAATGCAACAATTGACGCACTACACCAACACAAAAGTAGACTGCTGTCGAGACTTAAAACCTTGTACAGACAGTTTACTGACAGACAAAACTCGGAGGTTAGGACGCTGAAGTCGTTGATTAAAAACCTCCAAAAATTAATTAGAGAAAATTACAGACTTTCTGTAAATTTGCATTGGAACAACAAAATTCGGGGTGTAAAATCCAACAACCCGAGTATGTTCCCGCAAATAAATAAAATATTTCGGAGGAATAATCAAAACGACCTTCCGTGTCTTAAGATCCCCCGAACGACGAACAATGGACAAATACTTATAACAGCAGGTATAGATCCAGATAACGCAGTAGAGGATGACAACTTCTTTGTGATCGAAGATCCGCAGGAGAAGGTAGAGGCTATAGGAGCGACTTTCCAGGAAGTGTACAAGGTGAATGATACCATTTGCCCGAACCACGATCTGGAAAATCGCGTCCTTGTGCACAACTTCTACCTTCGAAATGATATAGAGCACTGGCGATCTAAGAACATAGGTTTTACCGACTTCAATGACGATAACATGGCAAATAATGTCATCGCCGATGAAAGGGTACATCCCCCGTACATATCGAAGATGGAGCTCCAAGCGATCTTCGACTCATTGAGGAGGAAGAAATCTGTAGGAATCGATGGAGTGTCGAACATTGTGCTTCGACATCTCCCTCTAGAAGCGGTAGACATTTACACCACTCTGTTTAACAATGCGCTGAATAATGCACATTATCCAGCGCATTGGAAAACAGCAGTGATACAACCCATCCCCAAAAGGGGTAAGGACACCTCCAATCCGGCAAATCTCCGGTCGATAAGTCTCCTTCCGAACATCAGCAAGGTATTCGAGAAAGTTATCAATAGAGCCCTGCTCAAGTGGACTGAGAACAATAATATAATTCCGGATAACCAATTCGGTTTTAAGGCGGGGCATGATACAATACATGCCGCGTCTAAACTGGTATCGGATATCCAATGGAACAAAAGCAAGAACCAATGCACGGGTGCCTGCCTGATTGATTTGAAGAAGGCCTTCGACACCGTATGGTTAGAGGGACTCTTCTACAAGCTGAGTAGGCTGGGCATAAGCAAACCACTGCTGTACATACTTTATAACATGCTCACCAGTAGACAGTTCATTGTGAAAAATGGCAATGTGACTTATGCTGGAACTTTTCAAATTAAAAACGGTCTTCAACAAGGTGCAGTTAATTCACCGATCCTTTTCAACATTTACACAAGCGTTCTTATAGGATCACTTCACTATGCCATAGCGTACGCAGACGACTTGATCGCGTACAGATCAGGACCAAAAATCGAGGTCATTGCACTGCTCTTGCAACGTGACTCGGTCCAAGATGTGCGGCGTTTCGGTAATAGCGTCTCGAATGTTGGCCTCTAGCTCATCCAAAGTGGTTGGCTTGATAGCGTAGACTACTCACTTGATGTAGCCCCAGAGAAAATAATCGAGGGGTGTCAAGCCGTATGATCGCGGCGGCCAATTGATGAACGCTCGCTGTGAGATGACCCAGTCGCCAAATTTCTCCTTCACAACTTTGAGCGTTGCGTCGCTTATATGGCATGTAGCTCGGATATATCGATGTTGTCGAGCTCTGGCCACAGAAAGTCGGTTAACATCGCTCTATACTGAGGACCATTGACGGTAACAGTGTCTCCTTCCTCATTTCGAAAGAAATAAGGTCCGATGATGCCGCCGTGCCATAAACCAAACCAAACAGTCAATCTTTGTGGTTACATTGATGCTTGGTCGAACACTTGTCGATTATGGTCTCTCCAATAATGGCAATTTTGGTTGTTGACATAGCCACTGAGCCAAAAATTGGCCACGTCCGAGAAGATGATTTTTTGTCCAAAATCCGGATCTCCGGCCAACATTTCCAGCGCCCAATTAGCGAAATCACGGCGTTGTCTATGGTCGTCCGGCTTCAATTCTTTCGTCAGCACAATCTTATATGGATGTAGGCCCAAGTCCAACCGCAAAATAAGCCCGGTTGACTCTCTGGCGATGCCCAATTCAGCTAATCGGCGCTGAATCGACATATCTGGGTCTTCTTCGACACTGGCCGCAATGTTTTCTTCACTTCGCTCCGATCTCTGTCTGGTTGGTGGCTTAAGGTCCAAAAGAGTATACTCACGCTCAAACTTGTCTACGGTGCGACGAATTGTCTGCGTACTGAAGCCATGATGACGGCCGACCTCACGACGAAATTCTTGTTGCATATTTACAACTGAGTCGGAATTTCGATAATATTTTTTTAATAATTTCCACACGTTCGGGAAGTGTCAAACGATGCCTAGCGAAATGGCAAACCTTACTGAATATTTTTACAGGAAAAACTATCATTGCTATCTGGTCACCCTTTGTATCCCTTCATATGGACAGCATATGCTTTGTTCTGTCTTCGCTTTGTCTGCTGCAATATTTTCAGTTCAGGGCATATCCTTTTCTATACTCGTAGATCATCGGGCTTACTCTTATCTGACCGGATCTTACAAATGCGTTGGTGCAGCTTCTTACCACATCATTTTCCGCTGCTTTGAATAGCTCGTCTGCTAGGCTATGAACTCCAGCAACCCTGTTTGTTTCGAGATTTGATACTATTGTCCTCACTTCATGTTGGTCGGATGGAGTAGATGTATATAAAGTGTTGGTTGCCATTGTCCAAGAAGTCTACAGAAATAATCTTTCTAGATCATCACCACCGACTGAGGCTCTAACACTAGATTTCCTTGTTCGTTGTTGTAGACTTCTGTTAGTTCCTTATAACTTTGGCATGTTCTTTTTTTACTTTTTGAATAAACTTGGGAGTGTGTAAAGAATGACAACTAAAGACAGCACAGTGTTCTGCGGTAGTGCCCGGCAGACACTTTAATCTCCTGCTGGGCGAAGTCAAGCTCAAAGAATCTCGGCGTTGGATGCTAAGCCTTATGGACTATGGTCACAACAGCATCCTGAGCTGAACTAAATCTAAATCCAATTGCGAAATCATCGGTGCATCTTCAAAAATAGCCTTATTTTTCCCACGTCTATCTACAAAACCAATGTTGGTTATCATTTGACCATAGCGCAGAGAATTCATTGTAACAGTGGCGCCTTCGTCGTTTTCGAAAAAAATAATTTTGTCTTGAAAATGGGGATCAAGTGCAATCTCCTTTTCGGCCCATTTATCGAACGTACGATACACACGATGGTCAAGCAGCTTCAATTTTTACAAGAGCTGGATCTTGTAAGCTCGTTTTTGAAAAATCTTACATAAAGTTGATGGAAACAGCTCCAATTGCTGTGCACGACGGTAAATCGATTCATTCGAGTCCTCCTTAATACTACGATCCACAGCAGCAACAGCTTCTTTGCTGCGCACTGTACGACGTGCCTGCAGATGCGTATTAACAATTAGAGTACGCGTGGTGCGAAAACTAGCCACGATTATTGGAATTGCTTGCTCTGATGGACGATTATGTCGACCGTAAAATGGACGTACCGCACGTTAAGTTTCGCAAACCAAATTGATCACAAATCAGCTGTCAGCTGTCAAATTGGCTGACGCTGGAAAAAGTATTCCCAATTCGAAAAAAGCTCTAAAAACAACCACCCTTTACAAGCAAAAATGGCAGGAGAAAAAAAATGTTGTTCGTGTAAATTAAATTACGGTTAATTCATTTACTTTAAAAAAATTATATTTATTTCTTAAACTGGCAGAGGTTCTGCCTCTTAAAATGAACTGAACAACATGAATAACTTATCTCTACCTTAAATACCTAATAAACGCTGTCACTGCAATTTGGCACCTTGATGTGAGGAGCGCGTCGATCGTGGGAACGTTGCTGACGTTGGCATTTGATGACCGGTGTGGCGGTGTTTAGTTCAGCAGACTTGCTGACCCGATGACTTGAATGCGGCATGTGTTGGATTTGCCTGCATATTATGTTGCGTTAACTCCTCCGCCCTTAAGAGTAAACGTCCTCGTTTACTTAGAAGAATGGTATCTGGCTTATGCGGGAAGTTGTAGCCCTTGGAACAGGTGATGGTGAAGGTGCTGGTAAAGGTGATGGTGGAGATGTTGGTGGGGATTTGGTCTGTGAGTCTGCGTTGATGGTGCTGAGCGTTGATTTGGTACTTGCTACTGTTTTTCTGAAGACTATGGCTATGATGATGACGAGTGCGAATAGTAGACAGACTCCAATGCTCATTACTGTCCTATTTTCCACTTTTGTCCTCAAGAGTTGAATGTAGCGGGTGTTGTTTGCATGTAATTCTTTTATAAGCTCCAGCGATAACGTTTCTTCCACTTCGTGGTGCTGTGCTGACGTTTGTTGCAGGATGGCTGGGAGAGGGTTGAGATGCGTTGACTCGAAAGATTTGAATGTTTTTTTTCCAATTTGTAGGCTGCTGTTGTAGTATTTAATCAGGAATGTGCCATTGAGGGCAACCGGTTCATCGTCGATTATGATTTCTCCATCGTACTGGTTTAGAAAAATGATGTCAGATGATATTTCTTCAAGGTCTGGGATGTGTTGGCCATTAATTGCAGTACAGTTCGCTATTTTGCTATTTAATAAATTTGGTATACAACTAGTGTTACTTAAATTGATTACATTGTTTTTGTTACAGATTGAAAACTTATTTATTGTCCTACAATTGACATTTATACCATATATTTCATTTTCACATTTTAAAATTTCATTAAATTCAACTTTGATTGCTTTATTTTCTTTCTTTACTGGTTTAATATTTAACTTATTACATATTTTTTCATTAACTGTAGGTAGGCTTACAATGTATAATAGTACAGAATTATTAAAAGCTACTTTTATTTCTGAGAAGTCCATTGCTTCTTCTATACCTTTATTATTTATTATTTTTTCGATTACATTTACTTCATTTCTTGATAAAATATAAGAGTTTATAATATTGGCTTTTGCCCAATGTAAAGCGTACATAATATTTTTTATTTCATCTTTTACTATATCTAATCTGTATTTTATACTGAAAACAATTTCCTCTATTACATTTGTATTTTCTTTTACAATTTTACTTATGGAATTTGTTTTATTTATTATATCTTCGATTTTATTGACTAAAAGGTTATTTATAACAGTTTGTTTATTATTATTTTCAAGTGCGTTATTTATTTTTTCCTTGATTATCTCGAAGTCGTGATTATCGGGAGTGCCTGCTATGAACTTCCAAGCGCTTCCAATGAAGTCAAGCGATCTTTTAGCTTTATGCTGATTGGGGATTAAACGTGAAAGGATTGATCTAATAGATGAGATTTCTTGAGATAGAAGATAGAAACTGGGATGGGAAGTTATAAGGTTTTCTCTCATGTACGATTCTATGTTACTTAAGGCTTGCGGATATACGGATAAGTCTATTTCATGAATTAGTTTGTAAGTTCCGGTTTGTATTCTAGATGTTCCGGTGTTAATAGCCACTAGTCTTGCGTTCGTGTAGTCCAGTATTTGCACGTCTCCTAAACAGTCAGTCAGTAAAAGTCTGGAAAGAAAGTTTGAGATTAGGATTTTATGTGAGATTTGTGAACTACCTTTCCTGATTGGGTGAGAACGGTAGTTTTATTGTTTTCTTTAACAACTTCTTTTGAATATCTTGGAGAGAGTTTTGATCCTACTCTCTTATTTTTTCTGACATAAATTATTTCTCCTGTTGAGTAATCTTTGATTGGGGATTTCCCTTTATTGTGATAGGTCAAGTCATGTTGTTGTTTGTCTTCTAGTTTGGCTTTCACTTCCGAACGAATCTTGTCAATTTGAGGGGGGTCTATGTTCCTACTGAAAAATATGTCCACTGGTTTCTTACGTGTTACCGAATGTATCGTGAAATTATAGGCATTGACTGCAGTTTCAAGTAATTCCGTGAAGGATCTATGTACTTGTTCCTTTCCAATGCAACGCATAAGTTCAGCAAGAGTCGAATAAAATCGTTCGACTTGGCCGTTCGATGTGCTCGTATATGGGGGTGTTGTGAATACTTCCATGCCAAATTCGTTCTTAAGCATGAATATAATTGGTGAGGAATTGAAAGACTTCTCATTATCGAATACTATAGTCTTCGGTATTCCATAGGCAAATATGAGTTCTCTTAGCGGTTGCCTAACATACTCAATAGCTTTAGATTGTATTTTCTTGACTTGGGCGTATTTAGAAAATTTATCAAGTGATGTTAACACTAAATTGCCTTCGGTTGAGAAAATGTCAACATGAATAATCTGTCCAGGATAAGTCGGAATTGGAGTTGACTGAATTTCAATTTTATCGGGGTGACGGTCATATTTGTTTTCTTTGCAAATAGAGCAGAGTTTGATTATTCTTTTTAATTTCCGCGACATTCCGGGAAAATAGAATTTTTCGAGAATTTGCTGTTTATTCTCTCGTTCATTCCTATGAGCACGTTGATGGGTGGTAATGATGATTTCTTCTTGTCTAGTTTCACTTGTTACGTCTTCTACAATTGCTTGGGAGAATCTTACACGATAATTCGCAAAATTATTTCTGTAAATTTCTTGGATCATTCCCTGGATTCGTTCTTCCGTCTTTATGCAGTTGGTAACTGTAGGGTTCAGTCTGGCCTTAAGAATTTCAATAAGTTTATCAGTTGTGTAGGATTGTTCAGTTATAATATGCCTGTGATATGTGGGAAAAACTATGCGAAACTCGTAATTGCTTGTATTACCCGTATTGAGGAATATTTGATTTTTGAATACATTGATAGGCGATTCAACGCTGAATATCAGCCCATGTGATGAACTCTCATCACTATGTATTGTTGGAGTAAGGGAGTTTATTTCGGTTCCGGTGGGAAGTCTGGAAAGTGTGTCTGCAACTACGTTTGTTTTGCCAGGTTTATATTTTAATTCGTAGTTGTACTCTTCCAAAATAGCTTTCCATCTTTTCAGTTTAGAGTTATTGTTTTTATTGCTCAGGGAATAGGTGGTCAGTATGAATTATCACTTTTGCTGTCCCGTAGAGATAATTTCTGAAGTTGTTAAGTGCCCATATTATAGCTAGCATTTCTTTTTCGTTGGCTGCGTAGCTTTCTTCTGTTTTACTTAATGTTCTAGATATGAACATAATGGGCTTATCTCCTTGTGACAATACAGCACCAAGGGCATAGTTAGAAGCATCAGTTACTAATTCGAACGGTTTTGTGAAGTCTGGGTAAGCGAGTACAACTTCTTCCGATGTTAATGTGTTTTTGATTTTTTTAAAAGCTGTTTTGGCGGATTTGTCTAAATGGATAAGTTTCTTGCTTGAAATGTTTTTGGACAATCGTCCATCCTCCCCCCTTAAGAGGGCTGTTAGGGGTTTGGCCAGCTTGGCGTAGTCCCTAATGAAGCGGCGATAGTACCCTGACAGGCCAAGGTAAGAGCGAAGTTCCTTCAGGGTATTCGGATATGGAAAGTCTTGGATTGCTTTGATTTTTACCGGATTGGTTTTAATGCCGTTAGGCGAAATGACGAAACCCAGGAATTCTACTTCTTGTTTGTAGAATTCGCACTTGTCCAGTTGAACTTTCATATTTGCATCATGTAATGTTTGAAAAACTTTCCGAATATTTTGTTCATGCGTAGCTTCGTCCTTGCTGTAAATGACTATGTCATCTACGTAGACATCGCATATTTTACCGATGAGGTTACGAAGAATGTCGTCAAGCGTCCTTTGAAATATGGCCGGTGCATTCTTGAGACCGAATGGAAGCCTAAGAAACTCGAATTTTCCATTATTGATAGAGAATGCTGTTTTTTCGATATCAGATTCTTTTAAGGGGATCTGATGGAACCCACTTTTCAAGTCTATAACGGAAAAAAATTTATTATCGCCGAGATGTGCAAGTATTTCGTTAATTTGGGGAATCGGGTATCGATTCGGGATAGTAATGCTGTTTAGCTTCCTATAATCTATTACGACCCGATATTTCTTCTTACCAGAAGCATCAGCTTTTTTTGGCACTATCCATACTGGTGAATTGTATGGGGACCGTGAAGGCCTAATTATTCCATCATTGAGAAGCTGCTTTATTTGTTCTTCAACCTCGCTTTTAAGGGACATAGGATATGGGTAAAATTTGGTGTATACAGGTGAATCAGATGTTGTTCTGATTTCGCCTTTTACTCTTGTTGTGTAAGCGAGTTTTTCCTCTGGTTCTTCGAAAAGTTTGGGAAAGTCGTGCACGATTTTATCAATAGAAGCTTTTTGTTTTGAAGACATATGATCGGTTCGGATATTTATAGTATTCACAGATTGCGAAGCCATCTGTTTAATGCGTATTTTTAACTGATTATTAACAAGCATGTAGTTATCCTTTGCGTGAATGACAGCCGAGAGATTCTTCAAGCTATCATTTCCAAGGATCGCATGGAAAGATTTTAATTTTGGCATGAGAAAGAATTTGTGTTTAATATTTTCGAGACCAAAAAGACTAATAAAAGTATGGTGAGTTACTTGAACGTTACCACCAATGGAATTACAACAGAATGGTTTTTCGTTTGGTAAGGGTCTATTTATTAAAGACGGCTGTATATAATTTTTATTGGATCCCGTGTCAATCAAGATTTTCAGAATGTCTCCACTCTTCGTTGCACATTCGAAATACGGCAGCGAAGAGTCATTTAGTCTAAAAAATGTATGTCGCTTAGTTCCGTGACATTATTTGAGCTGGTGATTTCCGGTTGAGTCATTTCGATATACTCCTGGAAAGACTCGTCATATTCAGTCACGTTGTTCATGTCGGCTTGTGCTTCTTCATATTGGTTGAATTCCGCATCTTCTGTCATAGTACCCAGATGAAAGTTTCTTTGCATCTTGGTAGGATGGACTTGATGAGATTGAGGAGCTGATGGTCGTTTTGGTGCCGGAGGCCAATTCTCCATTCGCGGTCTGTTTATGTAATTGACCTTGTTCGTACGGATTGTTTCTGCATCCATAGGCTCTGGTGGTGGTTGCCTTGGAGCAGCAAAGAATTGTGGACGTTGCTGTTGATATTGTAGTTGCTGATGTTGATGTGGTGCAAACTGTCTCTGGGGCCTCGGAGGTGGAATGGGCCTTGCATTGTATTGGGGTGCCACTTGTTGTCTCTGTGGTTGTACAAAATGAGTCAATTCTGGGTAAAATGGTTGACGATTTTGGACTGGATTGGAGATTACTCGTCTTGCTGGAATTGGTGGTGGTTCCGGATGATTTATCCTCCTATTATGGCTGCTTGCAATGGCGTACTGCGAGCGGTAGTTTTGGTTTTCTAACCTCAAACACAAGTGCAATGCTTGGGGTAGATCTACAGGTTCTCGCATTCCCAAAAGTCTGGGAAGGTCGCCTTTCAGTCCTCGAATGAAGGTGTCAAGGGCTTTATCTCTATAGGTTTGCATGAGCAAATTTAAAGATTCGGCACTGACATCCATGCATGCAATTTTATTAAGTATGAGTGAAAGGTGCGAATACACCGATTGGTAGAATTCTTGAATGGACGTGTTACCCTGTACCAACGCCGTCATTTGGTACTCTAGAGTACCCAAATCACGCTTGTCTGCATAATGCAGAGTTAAGCATCGGGATATGCAGTTCCAGTCTAATGGAGTATTGTAAGACTCCAGGACGTGGTCTGCATTTCCAATTATTTTGTTTCTTATAGTGTTTAATATACCAAAATACTTTGCCGATCCTTTGATGGAATCGTAGATTTTTAAAATACGTTCTACGCTTTTACGCCATGAGCTAAATTCACCTGGATTACCAGAGAATTCGCGTAGGCTACGTACTACATCCGGGATTTTATCGAGATCATTAATATTCTGGTTTGGTGAAATGGTTTGATCAATTCCCGTGAATTGATCCGCGTACGGGTTTAAGGTTGAATGAATTAGAGCGCGGCCCTCAGTATTCAGAGCTTCACGTATCATAGAACTAATGAGAGATTGGAATGGGGGATTCATGACAGGATTTTCGTTGGGTCTTCCAGAAGGAGTTGAGGCTTGATTCGCTTGAGCAGCATGTGCGGCTTGAGCGACTTGAGCAGCCTGAGCGGCAGCTTGTTCGAGAACGGAAGGTCTTACGATATTTTCGTTAGTCATTTTAACGAGATGTCAAGATAGTCAGGATAAATTTAAGACAAATCAAGATAATTAAGGTAAATTCAAGATATTTTCACTACAGAACAATATAATTTAAAGTATTTTCACGTCAAATTTAGAAAATTTAATATTATATAATATGTTATTAATATTTGCAATAATTAGATCTTACAATAATATGATGATCCTCATCTTTTGGGTGGTGGCGGCTAGCTGCTGCTTCCCGTTTGTTTTCACTACTAGGGGGCCCTTGAATTTTCCACACCCCTGTTGTCTTACACTACACCTTACTGCTACCTTGCTTTTCAACTAAGTCCTTCGCGACACTACTTAAGGGTCTCTTTTTCTTTTCGACACTACTTGAGGGTCTTCTTCCTTTTTTTCTTTCGACGCTACTTGAGGGTCTTTTTTTTCGACACTGAATGTTTTGGCACTACTTAAGGGCACTATAATCACTCTGCGTTTGCGACGGGTTCCGGGACATAGGCAGTATACGATTTTTTTTTGCACTACTTAAGGGCTTAATCGATTTTAAACTCACGAATGAAAATTGCGCTACTTTAGGGCTTCTACTTTCAAACGCGATACCTATGTCCCTGCTCGGGCGCCAATTAAATTACGGTTAATTCATTTACTTTAAAAAAATTATATTTATTTCTTAAACTGGCAGAGGTTCTGCCTCTTAAAATGAACTGAACAACATGAATAACTTATCTCTAACTTAAATACCTAATAAACTCTGTCACTGCAATTTGGCACCTTGATGTGAGGAGCGCGTCGATCGTGGGAACGTTGCTGACGTTGGCATTTGATGACCGGTGTGGCGGTGTTTAGTTCAGCAGACTTGCTGACCCGATGACTTGAATGCGGCATGTGTTGGATTTGCCTGCATATTATGTTGCGTTAACTCATATTATGTTGCGTTAACTTGTATAGGCATCTGACATATCGCTGAAAAGATATTTTTAAATGAAATCCAAAAACATTGTTTCAAACAAAACATTTTGAATTTGCGCCCACAGAATGTCTGCGAAAAATTCCAAATTTGATGGAGTTCTACACAAAACTACTACATTTCTAATTTTATTATAACCTACACATCAGCAATAGTACGCTATGTTCGATGAAAGATCTTAAGACATGACCTTCATGGTACTCCTTTTTAACCGATAGATACAGTTGAATAAGTCTACTTTGAAGACGTCACACAATTTCTATTTCCAGATGCATCTGTTTATTAAATTCTTTCTCATGTAATCTATAAGTTCCTAGCAAAACAAAAACACATTCTTCTGATTACACATTAAAGACCATTTGTCTATGTAATCCAAAGGCGATTCTATCCCAGCCGCCGCTTCTAACCGATAAATTATCTTAAAAGTTGCCATCAACACGAAATTCTACGCCCATTCCGACGAACATTATATGCAACAAGATACGAAATCACAATATTTCCCTATTCCCCAACCGCCACTGCGTCCGCCAGGATTCAATGTAGACACTTTTTAACGAAAACTGTCACCCTCAAGGCAAAACAACCACCCATTGCACATATTTCAACAGTTATTAAGTCGGACTCATGTTTCCTATCACACTAACAACAACCATTAATAACATCCACTTGTTAGCCACCCTACTTTCCACAAACTCCAAAGCATATACTCGTACATATAGCCCCCCCAAAGCTTGTCCTTGCTTCTAACAATTTCGCGATACAATTTTCAATAATCCACTTCATTGCCACCCCTCCTTCAGACAGAGTTTTATCAAGAAAATTATTTACAGAATGTTGCCCTCTTGTTGGGAGGAGGTTGGTGGACCACCCATATATTCATTATCCCAGTGCAAACAGTTTCTAATTTATTGTTGTTGTTTTGTGATATTTTTCAAACAGGACCATCAATTCGGAGGCTTTTCCTCGAGGACTCATAGCGGTGACGGTGATGGTGATCATCACCAATTGTTGCTGAACTGTTATTGCCATCGTTGTCATTGGTATAGTCGACGACCGAAAGCGGAACGGCACCGCTATAGCAAATCTATGGGAAAATGTATATCAAAGCATCCGTCGGCTATAACCATAGCGCTATCCACGACAGATCTAGCAACAGCGAATCATATTTTAAGTAAATTCTCAGACAGCACTGATTACATATCACTCAAGGACGAGCAGGGAAATCCTTTGTACGAATATTTTGGCGAATCTAATACACAAGTGTACTACCAAACAAGAAGGGACACAAGCTCGGGCTGTTGGACCACTAGTACAGCTACTGGGAGAGAAGACACCAACAATAATAGGAATTATCGACGAAGCGGACGAGGACAAGTTCCGGTTGATTGCAACAGCTTTGGTGGCACTGGATGTGGTCTAGATAATGAGGTAAGTTCGTAGCACTAATTAGATTACACAATCGATTAATTGTTTTCAGTTGAATGGGAGAATCAGACCAAGTAGCCTCAGATGCCTCGAGATGTTTAATTGGGGAGTTGGTTAAGGGTGGCGGAACAGTTTAAGTGTTTAGGAAGTTTAAACAATCTTTAGAAAGTTTTGCTCTGCCGATGAAATGAAGGAAATTAATTTACTGACATTGTTCAGAGATTAGAAGGCTTTGGGAAAAGTTGACGTCTAAAGACATTACTAAGATTAAATGAGGAGTTTCAGGGAAACGCAGTAATGCGAATTGAAGGTCAGCTTGTGGAGTTAATTTAGGAAGATTAAATTAACAAACCTACTTCTGTAAGTGATCAACAGATTAAGACACATAATCTCTTGAGATTCGGATTCCTCACCTACTCATCAGTTTCCGAGTAGCACTAGGTAAAGAAAAAAAATTAATAATAATCGCAACAACATTAATTGAATAAATAATTTTATTGCCTCCGAAAATTTAGCTCAAAACTTCCTCATACATTTAGAATTTGTTTAATACAATTATTATTTGTTCGTAGTAAATGGAGCAAATACTCTGGGTTCTTCCCAGTAACCAGTACATTTTTTTACATTTCTTCTCTTTTCTTTTTGATGTGCTCTTTCCATTTTAACTTTACATCCAGTTTCGTCATGGCATGAGGTATAACTTGGTTATTAATGAATACCGGAAGATTGTTTATTTTTCTATTTGTGAAACTTATGTGAGTTGATTTTGAATCATTGAGTTTGATACGCCATTGTTGCATCCAATCTCTTATAGTGGATTTTGATAAGTGCTAATATTGTAGTGTTATCTCAATTCAATTCAATTAAATTCATTTATTTCTCATTAAATTTTCATACAGCATAACTTATAAGATAGTACAAAATAGATACTCGTATTAAAATGAGAAAGGTTAGCGACATTTTATATTTTAATAACAAAAAAATTTTTTTTTTTTTTTTCCGAGAGGGTGAAAATCTTCTAAAGACACCATAAGGCCCGACCGCGCGTGCTTATGGTAGTGTGAGATTTTTACTCACTAAAAACACCACTCTTCAAGATTAATACTACAACTAAGCCGACGCTTATCCAGCAGTTTTATTTTCGCTTGCGAGACTCGTGATTTTTGGAAAAAGATGTTCGTATGTAATTCGAAAAGAATGTAGCGCTTTAGACAGGTTCAATTCCAATGAAAGTTCCTGCTGTTTTCACGACCGGCATATACTATGACGCGAGGTCAAAAGGTTGTGTCCTTTGCAGACGACGAATTGAATTGTTCGCGTCAAGTAGTTGAATGACGGTACGGTTACAATGGCCGTGATCATGATCTTTGTGTTTACGAGCAAAATTTGTTATCTCTTCGACGACGCTAGGTATTCCCAGGTCCCGATGAATATCTTCGTTACGTACGTACCACGTTATTATGTAGGCTCAACTTCGAATGTCTTCCGAGTAGCCAGTACATTTGTCGGTATTTGTTTTCGAGCTCGTCGCGTTTCTTTTTTACGTGCGATTTCCATTTAAGCTTAACATCTAGAGTCATTCTTAGATATTTTGCTTCGTTTACGTACGGTATTTGAGCCGAGTTTAAATATACTGGTAATCTGTCCACTTTTTTGTAGGTAAAGTTGACGTGAGTAGATTTGCTTTCGTTCAGCACAATACGCCAAGAATTCGTCCAAGCGTGGACTTTGTTAACAGCATGTTGCAGCTTTTCAGTTGCTGCTTCAATTGTATCGCCTCTTGTCAATATCGCCGTATCATCCGCAAACGTGGCGACGACGCAGTTTCTTTCCTGCGGGATATCACGCGTGTAGAGTACATATAGAAGTGGTCCAAGGACACTTCCTTGTGGGACTCCGGCCGCAATCTCCTTAAACTCAGAGTAATCATTTCCGTGCTTAACACGAAAAAGTCTTTCGGTGAGGTACGATATTAGAAATAGTTGCCGTGGCAGTAGTCGTTGCAATTTATACTCCAAACCTTCGTGCCAAACCTTATCGAAAGCTTGTGAGACGTCAAGAAATACACCACAACAAATCTTTTCTTCTTCGAGAGTTTTCTCAATCACGTCAGTTATTTTGTGGACTTGGTCGATTGTAGAATGTTTGACTCTAAATCCAAACTGATGGTCAGGAATGAGACGTCTTTCGTCGATTACGGGTTGTAGTCATTTAGGAAGTAGTTTTTCGAATATTTTAGAGATAACCGGCAATAGGGAAATAGGCCGATATGATTTATTCTCATTCAGAGGTTTGCCTGGTTTCGGGAGCATTATAATCTCTGCGACTTTCCATTTTCTCGGAACGTAGAGCAATCTGAACGAAGCGTTAATCAAAAATAGCAGTTTGATAAGAGCTTTATTCGGTAATTCCTTGACCACCTGCGCCGTTATCAAGTCGTAACCCGGTGCTTTTTTAGTCTTTAGATTTTTAATCACTTGCCTCAGTTCAATTAATGCAACTTTTTTTGCTTTAAAGTTGTCAGATGTTGTGACTGGGGAGTCGGGAGTTATCAAAGGGCCGTCGAATGGCTTAAACGTTTCTTCTAAGTGTAAAGCAAAAAGTTCTGCCTTTTCTTTGTCGCTCTTGGCCCACGTTCTATAATTTTTTCGAATTGATGGCGCTTGCATTTGAGGTTTCCGGATGCATTTTAGCGCTTTCCAAAGTGAATAATTTGATTCTCTTCCAGTGGAGAGATTTTCGAGGTAGGTCGCTATCTTATTGCTTTTGAATTCCCGAATACTATCTCTAAGGAGATTGCATAGTCGGTTAGAGATCTTTTTATGCTGCGGTGCATGAGTGATTTGCCATTTCTTTCGTGCTTTTCTTTTCTCCCTCACCAGTTCAATGATTTCACTTGGATACTTTTAATCTTATAGCTTCTAGAAGGAGTGTTTCTTCATGCCGCTCTTTGGATTGCTTCCACGAAACGATCAACTTCGTCCTCCAGTTCACAAGGTGTTTTAAGTGATACATTTAGGCGATATTTGTTTCGCAATCATTCCTAAATCCCTCCCTGTTCTATTGCTAGTAAGTCTTGGAGGTCCTTCTTTCTTGATTAACGCTTCACCAAGTAATAAAATAACCGGAGAGTGGTCAGAAGAGAGATAAAACTTTCTTCGACTTTAATAAATTTATCGTAAATACCTTTTGAAACGGAGTCGGTTGGCCAATAGGTGGGTTTTCCTGTCGAATAAAAACAACAACTGAATTCATTTGCCACTTCGTAATTTTTCCTTTAGAAGATGTGCATCTTGAACCCCAGAAGGTGTGCTTCGCGTTGAAATCTCCACCAATAAGGAAATTTGAACCAAGGGCATTGAAGACACAAAAGTAGTCTTCTTTTTCAAGCGAGCATCGCGGCGGACAGTAAACAGACGCTATGTTGTAGCTCAGGTGTTTATTTTTAATCCTTACCGCGCACAACTGAAGTTTTTCCAGCTCTATGTTTATATCGACCGAGTGTTCGATGTTAGTTTTAATGAATAAGGACGAACCGCCCAGCGCTCTATCTGAAGGATGATAGGCGTGATAACCAGAGTAGCCTCTTATCTTTATTTCCGATTCCCTTATTAGATGTGTTTCGGAAATCAAACATATGTCGATATTTTCTCTCATTAGAAAAGTTTCTAGTTCGTTAGATTTTTGGAAGAGTCCGTTTGCATCCCATGTTATAATTTTAAGCAAAGAGTTCATGTCTACTTAGATTTAGATATAAGGTTTGCCTTACAAAAGTTTTCGACGGTACTGAGTCGTTCGAGAATTCTTTTGTTCGTTTCATATTATTTCTCGAACTTAGCGTGAATGCAGTTCAGAATTTCTTTCAACGGATCAGAGGGTGGCCCGTCGTTTTGTCTGGTTGCTTTGACTGCAGCCTGAGAATATGTCAGAAAACTGGGATTCGTTGGCTTATCCGAGGTTATTTTTCGTTCAGTCCTTTTAGTGGACGACTTCGACGTACTTTTAATCAGCTTAGAGGGCTGATTGACTGGTTTAAGTGTCTGCACTGCTGATTCGAGCGTCCTTTCGGTCGGCTTAGAAGTCTGTACAACTGGCTTACGAGCCCGCTTAGTTTGCTTAGCAATGCGCTCTACCGACTTAGGAGCCCGATCGACTGATTTCGTTCCCCGCACAGTCGGCGTTGTAGATTTTCTCCGTCGCATCTGTAGTTCCTTTCTGAACCCGCAATCGCGATAATTTGCTGGATGCCTTCCTTTGCAGTTAACGCAAGTTGCTTTTTCTTTTTTGCTTAGACTGCAATTTTCAGAAGAGTGTTTTCCAGCGCACTTAACGCAGCGCTGCTCTTTCCGACAGTACGCCTGCGTATGATTAAACTCTTGGCAACGCTTGTATTGAGAGATTGTCTTCGTGTTGACACGTAGCGGCTCGATTTTAACGACCATACTCATGATTGTACGAATATTGTATATCTTTTCCTGACTTTCCGTTTTATCAAACGATAGCACAAAAAGCGGAAGTTTACGTTTCACTATACCTTCTTCTCCACGATCGGGTCGTTTTCTCTCTTTTTTTAAAAGGTTCACATCGTCAAGAATGTTATAACCCCTATCACGTAAATCACCTATAACGTCTTCTTTAGCACATGATGGATGAAGTCCTCTAGCTACGACCCTCAAATGTCTCTCAGACTTGTCTTCGTAAGTATGCCATTGAATTTTTTCGTTGTTAAGCTTTTGAGATACAGCCCGGTATCCCTCAGCGTCATTAACCTTGTTTTTTCATGCATCGTTCCGCAAGGAAGTTACTTTAAATTCAGTAGCGAATAACAAAAAATAGTATCAAGTGTCACTTCAAAATAAAAATAAATGCAAATAACAAGACAATATAATCCAAAACAAAAGAAAGATTCAAATTTAGTTAGATTAAGACGAAGAAGGATTCGTAATCAATAAAATTAATAAATGTATCTATGATACATCTGGACAGTTAAAAGAGATTCCAAACTTCTGAAATCGAAAGCAAATAGCTAACGTTTTAGAAGTTTCTTAAACTTATTTTGCGAATCATTTGTTCTTAGTGATTGAGGTAATTTATTGAAAAGACGATAAGAGTTTACTGTGTAAAAATTACGAAACGCAGTTGTGCGATAAATAAGCACAGCAACAGAATGAGAAGAATTTACGCGAAGATTATGACCGTCGAGGACTACAAAATTAATATTGCCAGATCTAGAGAAGAATATTCTTAGCACTTTGAAACAGTATAAGTGGCGAACAGGAAGAACTTTTAAATCACGGAATAAAGGAAAGAAAGGATGTAAACGGTGTTTATTACAGATTAGTCTCAAAACACATATTTGTAATATTAGTAGAGGCTATATTTTATTTAAATAGATACCTCCCCAGCAAGCAATGCCGTACTGCAATTTTGAATGGAATAGTATACCGTAGTATATGGTTTTCAAAACCTAGGGAGAATTTGTTCTCCTTAAAGAAAAGAAATTCCTCAAAGTATAGGGAAAATATTTTCTCAAAAACTCAATAAAGTTTGTAAAACTCATATTGGAATCAATTAACAACCCTAAATACTTAAATGCATTCACTTTTTCAATTTGAAAGCACTTTTCACTACAGTTAAAATAGCTGCAAAAAATTGCCTCAGAGAGTTGTGAAGAGGATTGAACAATATAATTTTAGATTTGGAACTAATTACCAACTTATGATCCACAAACCAATTCAGATCCCAATTTATATCCGCAACGAAGTCCAACGGAGAGACAGATCAATATGTGCACCCTTTATCGTCAGCAAATACGCCCTTAATATTAAGCTCAAAAAGAGAATTGATATAAATAAGGAAAAGAATGGGTCGTAAAACCGATCCTTGTGGCAATCCCATTTTAATATATTGAATTCCACTCCGGTTTTTATCTATTTTAACTATTTGTGATCTATTTTCCAAGTATGATCCGAACTACGCAAGTATAAAGCTTCGAAAACCAGCCACTTGAAGTTTTTTTTAAATCATATAAAAGGTATTGGTTATATCGACAAATAAGCCTGCAGTATGCTTTTTTCTGTCCAAATTGCAATGTATTTCCGATCAAAACTCCAAAAGTGTCTCTTCTGCAGATTTACCTTTTTTGAAAACCAAATTGGACTGGAGTAAAGAAAGGGCCTTATTTAAAAATTTGACAACTTTATTTTTTACTGGATGGAAGAAGTTAAATAGGTCTGTAGTTCATGACGCTAGAATCGCCGTTTTTTATAGAGTGGTAACATATCCGCGATTTTAAGTGCATCAGGCCCACTAAGAATACTTTTATTAAATATTGAAGCAAGAATGTCGGCCACAATCCGTGAGATATTTTTAAAATCCTATTAGATTACAAGTACTAACATATCCACACAAATTAGAGTCTTTTAAAGTCGCAATCGATTTTAATAACTCCCAAGAGGTTATCAGCTCAAAAAAGGTGTCCCTTTAGAAAGAAGCAACGCGATTGCAATTCGTACAACCTTTAAAGTTAGGGTTTGGTTGTAGGTCTTCGGCTATAGAAGAAAAATAGCTATTATATGCGTTAGCAATTTCAAGTTTATCGGATGCTACTCTAGCATCAATATGAATCACAGTTGGTTTCAGGATCCAGGGCCTGAGGTACTTATGTGAGCTTTTAACTCCCTCTATGTAGCTACATGTGTATGAAAAGATCGTAAGACTTAGATGCATTATTTTCAGCGTAGGCCCTTTCCGAGAACTCAAAATATAGAGACCTATTTAGTTTTTCAAAATTAATCTTAATTATGTTTTTACTCGAGTCAGAGTTTCCACTTGTTTTGCTTCTAGAGAAAAAGGAATATGGCATTGTTATCCACCGATACATCCCTGGTATACAACAAGTAGGTGGTTGGTCCTAGGACACTTCCTTGCGGAACACCTGCTTTAATTTTCTTTAGTTCTGAATATTCTTTTTCGTGTCAAACTTGGAACAGCTGCTCTGAAATATAGGATTTTAGTATTTCAAAATACTGTCTGGCTAAATCCCTTGCAGTTTGTACTCAAGGCCCTTATTACAAACTTTCTCAGCCATTTAACAGTAGTGCCGAAAAGTCCTGATTTTCTTCCAGTGCTTCCACTTCATCCGTAAGTCGATGCACTTAGTCTATCGTGGAATGTTTATTTCTAAATCCCAAGTGGTGATTCGGTCTTCTATCTAGTCACGCCTTTAGTAGGTTGTTCTTCAATAGTTTGTTCTTTAAGCCGAACTGATATTTAATAGTTCTCAGGGAAGTCGGTTGAAAATATTTGGAACGTTACTTTGGAGGCTAATCATATTCTCAATAGAATTTTACATGTATTTACAATACATACAATACAATACAGGTCTAAGTACTAAGGGTCATGGAAAAAATCGTGTTTGTGTAGTCGGAAACATGGTCATACATATATGTGCAAGCTATAAATAAATCGGATGATATTGTTAAACGCAAAGTTAAATTTTCGCTAACTGACGCTGTCGAGGCAGCTGGAAACAAAGCTACCGTAAAGCAAGATCTGCAGGATGAGCGTTCCTGCTAATATTAGTTTCACCTTAGTTGGCAGGTAGCTTCCAGCTAAGTGGAGAACACGTAAAGCTCCGTACGTTTTACCCAATGTGAAGGACACTTGATCATCCCACGTAAGGGTTTGATTTAATATAATGCCTAAGTTCTTCACCTTATTAACATATTTTGGATTGGTGGCACCTACATAACTCGACTGTTGGAAAACATGAAGTACCCATAGCATTCCTACCCACAATAATAGCTTCACTTTTCCCAGTGTCCAGCCTCAACTGATTTTGTCTTGACCAGAGAAGGACGCTCGCTGGGTTCTCATTTATTCGGACACTTGCATCTTCCACTGGGTAGCTTAAATAAAGTTGCATATCATCAGCGTACATATGACCCCTACAGTGCTTTAAGACATTAGGGAGGTCGTTGATAAAGATGGAAAATAACAGGGGGCCTAAGATTGATCTCTGGCGAACACCGGCATAAGTTGGGAGAAAACCAGATAACCGTTAGCCCACACTGCCTGAACTCTTCCTGTTAAGATAACTTTGAATCAAATACAAAGCACTGCGATTAAAAAAGAAGTTTGTTTTTGAGCTTAGGAGGATTCTATGCGAAACAGAATCGAACGCCTTGGAAAAATCTAGGAGCACCAACGTCGTGTAGCATTTGTTATCAATGTTTTGTCTAATATCATCCACAATCTTTATCAGTGCTGTCGAGCAACTATGTTAAGGTCTAAGGAATTTAAGAACTCAGAATCCTGTTTTCCAATTAGCTTTTCGAATACTTTCGATAAGAAAGGTAGGTAGATATCAGACGATAGTCCTTTACAGGAGTGGAGTTTTTTAATATAGAAATAACTTTGGAAACTTTCCAGAGGTGCAGATAGCAAGAGGTGGTTAAAATTGTGTTAAAAATGTGGGTAATGTGGGTAATGTGGGGTGATATGAACGGAAAGATGATTTTAAAGAATTTGTGTTGTCTAGAACAGTAATTTCAGATTTTTCAGATACCGTTCTGGATACTTCCACTCTTGAGAAACTGAAACTGATGTCATAAATGTGTCTGAAATTTTAACTTTCATTAATCTATTTTTCAGGTAGCTTCTAAACTATTCCAAAATATGCCCTCGGACTCCTATTTTCTCTAGCATTTTAAACAGTTTCTCATGTCATAAAGTGTTAAAAGCCTTTTTAAAATCGATGAAAATAACGGGACTGTGGTAGTTTTTATTGAGATAAACATTAATTAAGTTAGAGAATTCCGAAAGAAGTTTGCCTGTGTTTTTATTTTTTGTAAAGCCGTTTTGGTTTTTGTTTATTTTTGGTGGTAGTAAGTTGGTTGTTCACGAAAATAAATAAATTTTGGTTAAATTTAGTCGTATGGGCAGGTAGTTTTTTACTTCAATCTTTTAAATTAATTGGACCATGTGTGTGTGTAATTTGTTAAACTAATTTTAGTAGAGAAAGAGACTATTATTTTTGAGTTCTGGTGTTTGCTTTTCGTGTTTGTGTGGTAAATGTTATTAATATCTGTGTCTTTGATTGTAAAATCGACAATTTCTCCTACACTGTTAACTAAATTTACTATGTTTTCTTGAGGTTAAAATGGTATATTTTTAATCTCAATGATGTTTTGAAATCCTGTTGTTCAAGAAAATTGATTTTGGTTTTCATGTTTGGAAAAGTGATGTCCTTAGTTTCAATTTGACGTTTTAAATTGACAATTTCCTCTGATAGATTTTTGAGTAGTTTGTTGTTTGACTCTAAATTTATATTTATGTTGTCGTAGTTCTTTGAAACAAAGCTGTTAAAGTTACTAGGCAAAAGAATACTTTTGAGGAAACTTTTATTAAAAAGAAACAAGATTTTATAGAGCTGTCCAAAAACATGTCCGTTCACTTTCAAGAATATTCGTACTTCTAAAGTTGATCGACAGTAGGCACGCATTATATCGGTCGAAATTTATTTTAAAAATTCGCACTGTTTCGGCAACACAGCACTCACTTTGGTAATAAGTTTCCAATATTTCCCAACGTTGTTCAAGCGTAAGTCGATTCATTTCATACCGCGAAGATATGGTTCTGTCAATTTTTGAGCGCGAAATAGTTGTCAGTGTCAAAATAACATGTACTCGTAAATTGAAAATAAAACCCCAGATGGCCCACCCGTTATATTAGAATTTTGCCCGCCATTTTGAGTGTTCAAATTTTGACTTTAGGTTCAGATTCACTGATCCAGAAAACATTTAAGTAAACACGAACAAAAAATTGGATTTGCTCATACTCGTATTTTTCTGCTTATTTTGCTTTAAAAATTTAACCCTACTCGGAACTTGATAAGATATTTTTTGTATTTTTAAAGCAGTTTTGAAAAAATAAATTGGCCACCCCTATTCTCATACTTTGACTGCACTACTACCTAAAAATTTATAAACTAAATACATATTTCGTTACTAAGATTGCCATTTCTGTAATCAGCAGCTGAGCAGACAGAATACCAATTGGCATTTAGGTAAAAATCATTTTGACTTGTGTAGTTGGTGTCGTAAATTCACTGGAATAATTTACGTTACTCTATTCGAGGAAATTGTACGCATATTTTGAATAATATGCATAACTCAGAATTTGTCTGCAGGTTATATCAGAGATATCGTTCCAATTTTTGTTTAAAAAGAATTTCTTTGACAGCAATTATAGTTCAATTCTTGTATATTGTTAAAAGTTTTCTACCCCATTATAATGTATGATGGAAACTCAACTTTTCCTTGGCAACTCTCACAAAACGTAGGTTCTGTGCTTTATTCTGCATACTAATCCCATTTACACTTTTGATTGTTTGGCTCTTGTTTTCTTCGAAATTTTCTTGTTAACAATATCCCCAAGGGTATGTTATGCGAGTACGTTTTTGAGGATATTGTCGCGGGAAATTTTTATCAGAACCATTTTGCTGTGTACGGCATATTTATGCAGATATTTTTTTCCAACTGATATGAAATGTACCTACCTACTCATATTCATGTTGTCATACAATGGGGAAGTACTGTTTTCTGAAAGTTATATGATGGTTATTATGCAACAATTTTGATTGCATGATTGCCATTATTCTGTGGATAAAAGGTTAAACCATTGTGTGGAGTGTTTATTGGTGAAAGTATGCAGCCTTGCCAAATCCCACTTTGGACTTCGAATTCCTCAGACAGCCTTCCTCTGTGCAAAACGTGACATGTGGACCTATCATATGTAGGCTTGATAATTGCTATTAATTTATCCGGAATGCCTCTCTTGCGCAAGGCACGCCAAATAAATTCCCGATTGACACTATCAAACGCCTTTTCAAAATCGATGAGGTCAAGTGGTGATCGATATTCAACACACTGCTCGATGATGATCCGCAGGGTGTTGATGTGGTCGACACAGGAGGATCCAGAGCGGAAACCTGCTTGTTCGGCGTCGAGAGTGTCTTCAAGGTTTTCTTTGATTCGCTCCAGGATGATTCTATCTATTATCTTGGCCACAACAGGCAGCACGCAGATACCTCTCCAGTTTTCGCACTGCATTAGGTTGCCTTTTTAAGGGAGGTTGACAATCATTCCCTTTTTCTACTCATCCGGAAAACTCTCGGCTTCCTATGTTCTCCCGACAAGTGGGAACAGTGTTGGCGCAGCTTGGAAAACCTCCGCGGGTATGCCGTCAAGTCCTACCGCCTTATTAGTTTTCAGTGCTTTGATTGCGGTAATAATCTCCTCTTTACTAGGGGTTGTGGTGCGAATTCGGGAACTTCTTTCTACGGACACTTCAGTCTGACTTGGGTGCATATTGCTGGCGAATACTCGGTTTAGAACCGAAGCAAAATGCTCCTTCCATCTCTTCAGTTGATCCTCATCCGATATTAGCAACGAACCGTCTAAGCCTTTCACTGGGTGTTGAGTAGAGCTTCGGCCACCTATAAGCTCTTTAGTGATTCTATAAATGGTTCTGCTGTCGCACCTCGCTGCTGCTTCTTCTGCTTCCGTAGCCAGCATATTGATGTAATTGCGCTTGTCACGTCTCACGCTACGCTGTACTTCTCTCATCTTCATGCGATATAGACTCAAGCTCGATCCTCCCTGCTGCTGGAGTTGCTGCAATTCGAGCTCTTAGCTGTTTTCGTCCGTTGATCCTTCTCCAGGTATCCTCGGAAAGTCACGCCCTATGGTTTCCCTGCGATCGACCGACAATCCTTTCAGCACCTGATGTGAAAACAGTTTTCACAGCGCACCAATTGTCTTGGATGGTGGCGGGCAGAGAGCTGCTGATTGTTTCCACTCCACGTGAGAGATGGTCCCTTAATTCTTGGCGCACTGTGGGGACTCTCAGTCGGTCTATGTTGAACCTAGGTATTCTTGTGTCGTTAGATCTACGAACGGCAGCAGTGCGTAATCGGAGAGTAGCTATCATAAGTTGGTGATCTCGTACCAACCCCATGTCGGCACCTCGCCTGTTTCGGACGTCTAGGAGACTACTTCTAAAACGGCGACTGATGGCAAAATGGTCAATTTGATTGGAGGTTGCTTGCCTGTCAGTTGACACCCAACTGATTTTATGGCAGGCTTTGTGCTCAAACATGGTGCCACCTATGACAAGACGATTTGCGTTGCAAAAGTCAACAAATCTTTCGCCGTTGTCATTGCGATTGCCTAGTCCGTGCCGTCCCATAACATGTTTGAGCCCTTCGGTTCAGGTCCTCCATCACAATGACAATGTCGCCATTGGGTGTTGCATTATGAACAGCTCCCAACTGGTTGTAGAAGTTCTCCTTTTCTTCCTCAGACGAACCATCCGTGGGGGCGTAACACTGTATGATGGTGACGCGACGTACTCTCGTCCGGAATATGGCCGTTAAAATCCTATTACCGTGCGGCTGCCAGGTAATTAGGCCTCTGCGTGCTGTTGGCGTTAGCAGCAGTCCAACTCCATATCCGGTTGGTCTTCCGGTGTAGAGTAATACAGTGTTACGCGTTGGGGATTGGTACTCACCCGCATGTAACCATCTTATATCGCTTACTCCCAATATGTCCAGCCTATATCGCATGAACTCATACTCCAATTGAAGGAATCTGGCGTTCTGAGGTCCTTCACTCTGAGAGTCAAGGAGCGTCTTCACATTCCAGAAACCAATCTTAATCCGGGTACGATAGCCAAAGGTCGTCAACGTATTATCAGTCCTTATCCGAGGCATTGTGTCGGTTTCCGTAGAGGTTAAAGATTCGGGTTACCTAGCCTAGGCATAAGACCCTAGACAATCTCGCGCTTGAAATTTTGGCCTACATGTATAAAGATTTATACATGGAGTTGCCCGGGGACCACCGCGAGGAGGTAAAGCAAGCACTGCATTACGAACTTGATTGTTGCGCTACTGGTCCAATCCATGTTTTGGACAGTCAGTAGTTTCCCGATCAATCGCCATGCAGGTCCCCAGCGGCCTGAGATGCTCAACAACGAGTCATCTTCTCATTAGTGATAGCACTAACTGCGGCACTCATATCACCTCGTTTCAATAATAATATCATTTTGTTATTATCTGTGGTAGGATAAACATCACCATGTCAACCGAAATCGGAAATTTTAGCGCCGTGATAAAGTACCTCGTGAAAAAAGGAAAGTCGTCTAAAGAAATTGTCGACTCTTAAGGATTCTGGGCCTTCGTCAAGGAACTTTGAATCGAGTGCTGAAAAGATTTTTTGGAGTTAGCCGGGGATAATCTCAACGAATTTTGCAACCGAGTTGTAACTGTAGATGAGACTTGGGCTCGCCAATACGATCCGGAGTCCAAACAATAGTCTATGAGGAGAGGCCGCCGAAGAAATTCAAGGTGGAAAAATTGGCTTCGAAACTTATGGCGACTGTTTTTTGGGACAGCGAATTTGCTGATTGATTACCTGCCAAAGGGGACTACGATGAATGGTCAATATTACACAAATTTATTGACTCAGGCACGTGAAGCGGTCGTACAAAAGCGACGTGTGCAACTAAGGCACGGAGTGTTGTTTTTTTTTCCAGGATAAAGCACCTGTTCACACGGTGCGGGTTTCGAGACAAGCCTTAAATGACACAGGTTTTTTAACAATAGACCACCCACCCTACTGCCTAGACTTGTCCCCGGGCAACTTTTTCTTTCTTCCAATTTGGAAAGGAGTTACGAGGCCGGAGATTTGCAGATGAGAACGAGATCAAGGCGGACGTAGAAAGAAGGCAAAGAAAAAGATTTTGTCGGTGGTATTAAGGCACTGTATGCCCGAAGTGAGAAATGCATTTCACTCGAGGGAGAATAAAATTTTTTAATCGGATCTCTCCTTTCACTTAATGCTTAAGGCCGCGATTTTGAAGAGGAAAATGAAGCGGTAGTAAATCGGTCTTGGGAAGTTCCAAAGTGATACCTGAAATAGATGAAAGCTGCGACTTTGATTATGCAGATGAGGAGCCTTTGATCACTTTCATACCGAAAAAGAAAAAAGGTCAGAAGAAAGAACAGAAAATAAGCTGGAGAAAAAGTATACTTGGTACATACAAAGAAGAAGGATTACCATTTTTAGGAAGCAGTAAGCTGCCAGAACCGATGTCTGAGTTTGGAGCTCCAGCTGAGTTTTTTTTATTTCTTTTCACGGAGCAATCAAATCTTCCGCGAAAAGAAATGAATCAAATCGAAAGGCTTTACAAGTTAATATAAAAAGACCAGCCAATATTACGCGAGATGAAATGGAGCAATTCGTTGGCATATACCTGTTCATATCATTGATGAAATTACCTTCAACGAGAGGTTGTTGGAGCTCCCAAGCTGGTCAGCCTTTTGTTTTTGAGGCGATGACATCTTCACTTTGCGGATAATGATAGGTTTGTCAAGTACAACTTACCTTTTTTTTATATATAACTTGCATGTGGGAAAGAAGATATGAATACCCTTACACAAATTTTTAGGACACGGGCGTTTTTGTGAAAAGGGGACGAGACAGAGAGAAAGACAGATTGGAGTATTTGGTTTGAGATAAATGGCCTTCGCAGTAGAGTTGACATAAGCTTTCGCAATTGATCGACTTTTTATTTATTTCATGTGAAATAAATAGATGATTCTTGACATCAGGATTCGAACCGTGAGCCTGCAGCGTGACAAGCGATGATGTTGCCACTACACTATGGCACACGATAAGCTGTTTAAAGTAAGGCCTCTTCTAATCGGCTCCTTCTAATTCTCCTAATTCCAAAGCAAGAATATCTTTCAGTGGATGGCCTGCTGGTCATAAGTCTGAAAAATGGAAAAAATCTTCTTGTATGGTATGGTTTTCGTAGGTATTTGGCAGAGTTTGGCATCAGGCTCTTTTGTCGACAATGCGTGCATATGGCGTCGATGAGTCTCTTCTTCAATGAATTAGAAATTACATTTCGAGGCGTTCAATACAATATTTTTTATAAATGATCTCTTGTCGGCAACTTCTAATCCAATCCATTCCTTCGCTGATGACAGTACCCTCAGTTTTTCATATTTGTTCCCTAACTCACGTCCTTGCTCTTCGGCCGTAGAAGAGGAACGGTAACGTATGTTAAACACATTAAATTCCGACCTGGACAGCATAATCAAATAGGATCCAACCAACAGAGTGGAATTTAATGCTTCCAAACCACAATGCTGTCTTTTGTCTCTCAAACGGAATCATAACCCTCAAACATTGTCCATGAATGGTACTTCCAACGCTGAAACCGAAAGACTTGCTATTCTCGGTATTTGTATTAATAATCATCTTCAATGGAATGATGACATATTCGGGGTCGCTAAAAACGGTGCAAAATGTCTCGGATTCCTTAAGCGGTGCAAGAAATATTTTACCCCGTCTGATTTCGCCTCAACTTAGAAGGCATTCATCCGTCCAAAGCTGGAATATTACGCCCACATGTATTTACTGGTGCTCCCAAGACTGTATTGCACATTCTAGATAGGGTACAAAATCGCGTTTTCAAACTTATTTATGATAGAGACATTGTGAAATCCATCGAACATTGTACAAATATCTCGTGTTTTTCTCCATTTTCTTGCATTTTTTTTTTATAAAAAATGTTCCAGTGAAATCATCAGTTGCATTCCTCCCATTCAAAATTTCACCCATAATACGCGTCATGTTTCAAATGCACATCACTTCACCCTTAAGTCCAACTTCGGTCATACTGCCAAATATAGGATAAGCCGACACGAATGTGGAATGATTCACCAGGTTCTGTATTTTCCCATCACTACAACCTTCAAACATTTAAAGCCAACGTGCAAAGAAAAAAAAAAATGCTTCGTTAATGCGTGGATATTGTGGCGTCGAAAGAGTGGCGTATACTTGCCCCTATTTAAATTAAGCACAGCATTTATTTATTTTCAAGAAAAGCGGGATAGGCAGCAATGCCAAATTTCGATTTTTCGTATCCTGCACCAAGTTGCTTGAACAGAGACAGAAATTGTTTTATTAGCTTTTTTTTATAAGTTTATGATACTTTATGTTATGGATGAAATGTAAACGTTGTACTATGAAAATAAAACATTTTGGATACAATTCTTGCTTAGAAAAAACAATCGTTATTGCATCAAACATATATGGCAGTCAATTTTCGGGTCAAGAAAGGACGGTCTGTATAAAGCGATGGCGCTTACAGACCGTCCTGTAATTTTTTTTTTTTTTTTTCTGAAAACGGGCCCACTCTTTTATAACCTTTTTTTGTGCATATCTTTCGTATACTACATAAGGGTGGCCGTGGTGTAGTGGTAACATCATCGCTTGTCACGCTGCAGGTTCACGGTTCAAATCCTGATGTCAATAAACATCTATTTATTTCGCATGAAATAAATAAAAAAGTCGATCAATTACGAAAGCTTATGTCAGGCAGTAGGGTGGTCATATGGCTAAAATGCATCTTGATCGTGATGATGATATCAGGAGAACGGAAAAAAATACTGTGAATCATAAGCAACGACAATAACAGCGAAACAAAAAAAAAATACTCCCCAGTTATCTGGACAGCCACCCTTGGAGTTCACTGAAACTTAATACCAGCTGAGTTTCAAACCAACTACACCAATCTGTCTTTCTCTCTGTCCCTTCCCCTTTCCTCAAAAAACGTCCGTAACCCCTTTCACACGTACAAATTCATTTTTTTTTTTTTTTTTGTTAAGTGAGTCACAATTCATGCAGTAGAGGGTTTAAGTGAACTTAAATCTTCAATTTGTTTTACATGCGACAACAATATTGAGCTTCTACATATGTATGAGGATTTAAAAAAGTAAGTTTTTGCCAAAACAAACCTATCATCTCTTGAGTAGAAAACATTATCCAAATTGTTAAATTATACAAATACACTTGTATAACACCGCCAAAAGACATCCCCAGTAATTACAATCGAATCCCAATGTTATCCTTAAAAATAACATATTGTCATCGCAAATTTCGTTTGATTTCCGCATCTAATATTCAGCATATCAATTCAGTAAATTAGGAAACTTTTAAGTATCCGGCGCTTGTTGATAACCACTAGGAAGTATCTTCCTCATTTTATTTCCGTCCACTTTCCTTGATTTTGAATCGGCTTCTCTCCCCTTCTCCTTCAATCTATTTTTTATGTAAATGAGGATTTTATATTCGAAATAAAAAAAAAAAACTTATTTCTATTATTCACCCAGCGCTCCATCCATGTGTAAACAAAACAACCAGTCGAAGGAAGACGGACGAAATAACAAGCAAAAACTACGCGAAAAAAAAAGCTTTTTGTATGGATACGAGTACTGCGATCCATTCAATAGAATCTTCAAACCGAGAATCCTTTAAATATGCTCTGCGTTTGCACTTTGACTTTGCGACTTTGTATCTATGTTCGATGAGTTTTCGAATTTTCACATTGAAAAATCTTAGAGTGCCTGTGGGTGTGTATCAGATACTTTTAATGGGCATCGCGAGCTAAAGAAGTGCATTCTTTTGTGCTTCCTGAAATCCTAAATAAAGCTAGTACACAGATACATTGCTACAGAGGATAAATAAACTTACAAAATACTAAGCCCTTATATTAAACCCTTATTATCGACGAAAGAGGAAGAAACAATAAAAAAAGAAAAAAAAACGAAAGCGAAACAAGAACAAAACAGTTGGCTTCTATATGATAGCTTGCTCGTGTTGCCCAACTGCTTCACAGTCAGTAGTGGCTGTCTGTGGGTGCTTAGTAGTTAACTTTTACTTCTTCCGGGCAATGGGATGGGGTGGTAAAGTGTTGATTTTACCGATAAGGAAAGTTTACTTGTTCGCAAGTTTTAGCAAATAAAACTTTTTTGCCTCGATGTGATTACATTTTCCAAAGAAGGACCAGCAGGAGGGAGAACCAAAAAATTGCTCTGCGAATTTACGAATCAACGAATTTAATCCGAATCCATGGGATGAAGGTAATATTGATTATTGGGATTATGTTAGGCAGCAATAAAGTCGGGATAAAGCAAAGGGTGGGCAAGGTCAAGTTTCTAGCATCTGTGCGTAGTTTTATATACATACATAGATATTTTGTACACAACGTTCATCTTCACGCATGAGTCGAAAGTATCTTCACTTATAATACTGTCTTCGAACTCACATTATTAATGGTTAGTCTGCGTTGACTAGCTGAAATCGAATCGCTTTCAGAAGAAATTGGTGGCCGGATTGTTGTAATGGCATTCACAGAAGTAGTAGGATTTCCATTAATGACGTTGGGGATTCAAAAGGCAAACATAAACAATGGTGGAATGGCTAAAACTGTGGATAGTAGCATATACCATGGCATGTACGCAAATAACGAAATAGACAATAGAAAATCTGAAGTATTGCTACAAATTATTATGTGTTTTGCCATGAATAATATTTACCTACATATACCTCCGATAGTCGTGTTAAACGTAACATAATATCTAACATCACTTTTGCCGCATTCATTTGAATTTTCGTGAAATATTTTAATACATACGAAACACCAGAAACCAAGGTGAATCGAAGCCGAAGAAGGCCAAGGCGGGTTTGTCAGCAAACAAGGTCATGGCGACAGTTTTTTGGGATGCGCGCGGTGTTATTGACATCGATTACCTTGAAAAGGGTAAAACGATCACCGGCGCATATTACGCAGAGCTGCTGGATCGATTCCAAGCCGATTTGAAGCAAAAACGGCCGCATTTGGCGAAGAAAAAAATTCCTTTTCACCAGGGCTCTCATTGCGTAACTTTTAAGACGATCATCGTCCAAACGATTGTATTAAACGACGTCGTCAAAAGTTTGCTTCGTGTAACATCACAATCGCATCGTCTCATCGTGTCGTCCATCGTTTAAACTGTTGACAGTTTGAAAAACAGTTTGAGAACTACTAAACACATTAAATGTCACATCGAAAATGGCATTTATGCTGTCACTGTTCAAATTTAAGCTGTGTCTTCCCTTTCTATTGAAGAAAATGTCCTCATTTTCTCGCGGTCTTTGAAAATATAGGTATCGCATCCGATAACTATGAAAATAAAATCACTAGTATAATTCGAAGAACCGAAAATATGGATATTTATACTTAGTTCCTGGGATTGCATATTTCTGATAAAACCACTGCTTTGTCCATATCCCATGTAATCCAGATTGGACAGCGCTTTAGTTCCAACGCTTTTATGGTCTCGCAAACTATCTCTGAAAGGGTACTTTGTGCAACAGAAATACCAAAGTCGTTACCAGTCAACCATTGGTAGCCACCTCCAGCTAGGACCTCTAAGGTAGCACCAAGTCTTAAAATTGGTGGTTTGTATGTTGACCGCGAGCCGCTCCTTGGGTTAACAGTCTACAACACTAGTACAAACGCCTCTTTTGATAAGCGAAAACGTTGAATAAAACTAAAATGCTAAATTGGATTCAGCAAATTTATTATTTAAAAATAGTTTATAATATTTTTACTTTTTCGTTGGAAGTGAAGAGGATCCGATGCATCTCTAAACGTCCTTCGCATTCGCAATAGTCCGACCGAATTTTCACTTTCTTCGTCATCGAAAAACAACACATTGTAATGCCGACGCATTTTTTAAAAAAAATTGGAGAAACGTTGGATGAAGTGCATAGAGTTAAAAGGAGATAAAATAGTTGAAAAATAAAATGTTTTTATACCGAAAAGAGTGTTTCTTATTTCATTTTTCAGGGACTTATTGATCCACCACTGGTTTACTCAATTTCAGTGCCATCGTTCAAGCACAAGTGACGCCGAACGTTCTGGTCGCCCAACTTAGGTCACCACACCAAAAATGGTCGACTCGTGATGGAAGTAATGGAAGGATTGAGGGAAAAGGTTTTTTTTTTTTTTTTTTGGGAGGTGATAATCTTTAAAAACGAAACTGAGCCCGTAATCAGTAACAGAATAGGATTTTTACCCACTAGCCCTTTCTCCCTTCTTCCCGTTTTGCCTACGGTACTGCCGTTTCCGTCATTTCATAGCAGGGCGGGGAGGAGCCAGCCTTCCACTTATTGCACCTAGGCATTAGACCAATTAGCAATTTGTCTTTCATATCTTAAGGTGTTTATGATAACTATTCATCTGTGGACGATTAAATATTGTTTTAGCTTTTTGTATATTATTTTGTTTTACCTATCTAGCTAGTTTAAAAGGTTTTACTCTTCTTAATTTCCTAGTGAGATTGCTGATATTTAATAGTTCCGCCATTTCTGAGTTGACGTGATTGAGAAGTCTAAGTTTGTGTCTATTAGGAGCATTCCACGGTCAGTACGGGACAAATCGTATGCAGTTGATAAGTTAAGATCATAAATCAAAAATAAACCAAAACGTTCTCTTAAAAAGCATCTAGTACATTAATTTTGTGTGTACATTAATTATTTGTTCCTACAAATATTTATAAACAGGGAGTAATTAATAAGAAAAGTAGTTCGTTTGTACGGGACAACCCTAGTCCACCATACTTTTCATATTATGACTTTATTGCAAAATTTTACCAAAATTAATATTCTTTGTAAATTAAAAAAAAAATATTGTTAAGTAGATTTTGGATAGGGTTGCCATTCGTCCCGATACGTCGGGACATGTCACCGTTACTAACAGCAGTGTCCCGACGTCCCGATGAGCTGTAAAATGTCCCGACACATTTTAGTTCCAATACGACTTACCGCCAGAACACAATGAAAAATCGCAGCATTCGGTCCAGGTATTTCAGCAACATTTCGACTAACCACGCTGCGAGAGCGAAGTTGAGTCGTGTCAAACCAACTCAACTCGACACAGATATACATACATGAAGTAGAAACCTCGCTCAACCGTCAACCCTGCATATAAACGTCCACACTTCCGCCTTTTGTTTTTTTGTTTTAATATGTCAAAAAGTCAAGTGTCAGTGTTATTCCAGTAGTCGCGTCGGTCGGCGTTGTCCTAGAATTTTTTTTGCCAGTTAGCCTGCCGTTCGCTATTGTTTTGTACGTTTAAGTTTCATCGATTACTGTTTTATTAAAATTCGTAATTGATATACGTTTGAATTTAATGTTAAGAGTGCATTGTTGTGAATTATGGCTCCACCAAAAAGAAAATGCAATTTCAGCGACTAGTACACTAAAGAGTGGTCTTTTATTAAAAAGGGAAGGACAAATGAAGTGGTATTTTACACATTTTGCAAGATATACATTTCCGTGAGCCACGGAAGTAAAGCCGATATAAAGCATCATAATGAGACAATTGGACACAAAACTAAAATTTCATCTGCATCCACATCACGCAAAATAGACAGTTTCTGTAAAAACTGATTCAAATGAACATTTCTTAGTATGTGCAGCTTAACTAATAACAGCATACAAAGTAATCAACCATCATCAATCATTTAATTCACTAGACTGTTTGAGCAAACTATATTCCTTAATGTATCCAGATTCGAAAATAGCAGCCAAACAATCTACGGCCAGAACGAAAGCAACTGCTATAATTAGGCATATTTTGGCACCTTATTCTTTATCTCAGTGTGTTTCGGATTTGGAATCTGTCTCATTTTATGGAATCGGCACCGATGCAAGCAACCACAAAGCAGAAGAACTATTTCCGATAACGATTCAATTATTTGACGTGAAAGACGGTATAAAAACAAAATTACTAAGACTGGAAGCTTTACCTGATGAAACTTCAGGTAATGGTTTTTAATTGTAATTGTGATTTTATTTAAGTTTATCTAACAAACTTCAGGTACTATAACTAATTATTGTCTGAAAACTCTAAAAGACCTAAATATTTCCTCTGGGAAGTTAGTGGCTTTCTGTGCCGATAACACTAATACAAATGGAGCTCAAACAAGTGGGATGTGCAATGTGTTTTACAAGTTAAAGACAGAACTTAATAGAAACATAGAAGGCGTGGGTTGTCCTGTCCACGTATTGCATAATTCAATATCATCAGCTGCAGACACACTAGCAATTGATTGTGAAATTATTGCCATTAAGATTTTTAAATATTTCTCAATCAGTCAGAACAGAGAGACTAAAAACTTTTTGCGAATTTGTAGATATATCATTTCAAACTCTAATGTCTCATTCACGGTCTAGATGGCTCTCCCTGATGCCTGCCATCGATAGGATTTTAAAGATGTGGGAACCACTGAAACAATTCTTTGAGAATCAGACAAATGCACCGAATTTATTGATTGAGTTTTTCAAGAACCCTTTGGCGAAGGTTTGTTTTTCATTCATACATTCCCAGTCTTTTCTTTTTCATAAGCAGACGTTAAAAATGGAAAGATCAGGCATAACTATCATTGGGGTCAAGGAGCTCATTGAAAATATGAAAAAAAAAATGCTGAAAGAAGGTAAAGCCTCAAATTTTATTGGTATGATGGCTAAACAACTAGTAAATGACTTAAAAAGGACAAATGTCGATCTAGTAAATGATATAAAAAAAATTTGAAAAGGAGGTTGTTAAGTTCTACAACATTGCAATCGATTATATTGAGAAATGGGCGTCTCAAGTGGATCATTTCAAATCATTTGACTGGATGACTTTAACCAAGGTTCCGGAGTGGATTAACATAGAGGAGAGCATTTTATATATGAACGAAAAAGGCGTATCAATCAACGGCGATGCTTGCTTTCCTGAATTCATTCATTTGAAAGACATCATTGCAGCAAACATAGAAAACGAAGAATGGAAAACAAAAAGTATAACAAAAAGTATAACTAGGTGAAGGTTTTTGAGATTGAGACGTCGCACGAGCTGGTTCAATTCAAGAAAATTTTTCAGTATATTTTCAGTATTCCAGCCATAAAGCAACTGTAGAGCGCGTATTTTCGTTGATGTCCGCTGGACAGACGAAAGGAACCGCTTGCGAGTCGACACGGTGGAAGCTATTCTTCAATGTAAATTTAATTTTAACATGAGTTGTGAAGAATTTTATAAATGCGTTAAAGGAAATCAACAACTATTGTCGCAGGTGAAATCATCTGACAAATATTAAAAATAATAATTATTGTATTTGGTACGTAGGTATACATTTATGTGTAGATATAAAACTTGTAATTGATTGATTCCCAAGTTGCGCGCCCGTTTTTGCCTGATTACTTTTAAAAATCAAAGTTCACCTAAATGTAGGATCATACTTACTTACTTACTTAGGTCCTTTAACCCCTCGGGGGGCATAGCGCGTCAACCACGCCTGCGCGCCATCTTATTCGTACTTCTGCAACGCATTTGAGCTGCCTCCAACTCATTCCTATAGAGCTCGATTCCTCCTCAACTGTTCTGCGCCATGTTTGACTAGGGCGCCCCGCTGTTTTGCCTGCTTGGGTGAGCGGATTCCACTGCATGGCGTATTTCGCAATGGAATTGTCTTCACGCCGTAGGGTGTGTCCAATCCACTGCCATTTTCTGCTTCGTATAGTAATGTTATAGGTTCTTGGCCCGTTCTCATATAAAGCTGTTCGTTGGAGATCCGGTTCGGCCAAAAAATCCTCAGAATGATTCTTAAACATTTATTTACGAAGACTTGCAGCCTGCGTGCGTTAATGGTGTCCACCTTCCAAGTACTGCACCCATACAGCACTACCGATTCTACATTAGAGCGCAGTTTGGTTCTTAAGCTGATAACATTACTTTTCCAGATTGTGGATAGCATACCGAACGCAGCTTTAGCCTTCCCGATTCTACTGCATACGTCCAGTTGGGTGCCACCGCCGTTACCCTAGACCACACTTCCTAAATATAGAAAGTTGTCAACTTTTTCGACTTCCTGTCCGGCAATGTTAAGTTGAGCGTTAGTGTTGGAAGTGCTGAGGGCTTTTGTTTTGGCCGTGTTTATTTATGAGCCCCACTTTGCCTCAGTTTCTAGATTATGGGCCATTAGATGAAGGTCCATTATCCTATGTGAAAGTAGACAAACATCGTCAGCGTAGTCGGTGTTTAAGGTAAGAAGTCATAGTCTAACGAATTCCATTGTTTTCTTCCGTCAATGCTGCACGGAGTACATCGCTGATAACCACCAAGAACAATAGTGGTGACAGAATGCATCCTTGACGTACTCCACTTTGGACACCAAATTCCTCTGACACCTTACCGTTGTGTAAGACGTGACACTTACCGCCCTCGTATTTAGCCTTAATAATAGCAATAAGTTTTTCCGGGATGCCTCTCCTGCGCAAGGCCAGCCAAATAGCATCTCGATTCAAGCTGTCGAAAGCCTTCTCGAAGTCGATAAACAACAGATGTAGCGGAGACCTGTAATTAACGCATTGTTCGATTATGATCCATAAGGTGTTTATGTGGTCGATGCAGGAGGATCCAGCGCGAAGAGAAATGCTCTTTAATTCGGTCCAGAATTATTTTTGCTATTATTTTGGCTACAGCTGGAGGAACACATATACCTCTACAGTTTCCGCATTCCATCAAGTTTCCCTTTTTCGGAAACTTAATGAACATCCCCCTTTTCCACTCCTGTGGAAATTGTTCGCTATCCCAAGCTCTCAGTATTAGCGGATGCAGCAGATCTGCTGATGTGTTTGGCGCCGCTTGAAACAATTCGGCAGGGATGCCATCAATACCCACCGCTTTGTTTTTCTTGAGGGACTTATTTTGCTGTAAGGTGCCGTGCGTATTCGGGAATTTGTTGCTTCGGAATACTCATTCGAATTTGAGATCATATCGCCATCGTCTAAGTGATTTAGCACTGAAGCAAAATGTTCTCTCCATCTATTGAGCTGATCATCATCCGAAATCAGGAGGTTACCGTCCAGACTCTTCACCGGATGTTGTTTGGAGTTTCGACCACCAATGAGCTCCTTGGTGATGCTGTAAACAGTCCTACTAAGGCACCTGCCCCTAGAAACCAGTGTGTCGATATATTGACGTTTGTCACGTCTCACACTACGCTGCACTTCTTTCTTCTTCGTACGGTACTGGGATTCTAACTCGGTTCACTCTACTGCTGAGGCCGCTGCAATCCGAGCCTTTATTATTATACGCTCATCGATCCGTCCCCAAGTGTCTGCCGAAAGCCATGTACGATGGTGTGCCTGCCTTTTACCGACATAGGTGTGTGCCCCGCTCGCAAAAGCATTTTTCACAACATTCCAGTGATCATCCATGCTCTCCTGCATTGAGCTGCTGATTGCTTCCGCTTCTAAGGCAATGTGGTCCCTAAATTGTTGGCGCACTTGGGGGACCTTAAGCCTCTCGGTATTGAACCTGGTGACGTTCAACAAGTTTGATCGGTTGTTGTTGACGGATGCAGTACGAAGGCGTATATGAGCTAGCATAAGATGGTGATCTCGTTCTTGTCCGATATCAGCTCCACGTCTGTTACGGACGTCCAGGAGACAATTTCTAAAGCGGCAACTGATCGCAATGTGATCGATCTGGTTGGATATTCTTTGCCTATCAGTCGAGACCCAACTGATCTTATGGCAGGTGTTATGCTTAAACAGCGTACCTCCAATGACTAGGCGGTTGGTATTGCAGAAGTCCACAAACTATGTTAGCATGTTGTTGTCGCTACCTACCTTGGCATCGAGATCCCCCATCACCATTACCATGTCCCCATTAGGTGTTTCATTGAAGACGGCGCCTAACTGGCTATAAAAATTGTCCTTTTCATCCTCAGTCGCGTCACCAGTCGGAGCATAGCACTGTATGATGGTGACCTTCCTTACTCTACTCTGGAATCTGGTCGTCAATATCCGGTCACTGTGAGGTTTCCAAGATATGAGGCTTTTATGCGCTGCTGGAATTAGCACCAGTCCTACTCCAGACCTCCATGCGCTTCCAGCTGGTTTACCAGAGTAGAGCATGACAGTACTTTTTGTTGGCGAGACATATTCCCCAGCATCGAACCATCTTATCTCACTCAACCCCAAGATATCTCTTTTATACCGTACGAATTCGCGCTCCATTTGGGGGAATCTGGCGTTGTAAGGCCCTACTTGGAGTGAGTCCAGGAGGGTCTTAACGTTCCAGAATCCGATCGTTGTCCGTGTTGGATAGCCAAAGGTCGTCATCAGATTATTCGTCCGTATCCGAGGCGTATGTTTCCGTTTCGGAGCAATTTTTCTTTTTACGGTTGAGACTCTCTAGGCCCCAGACCAACCGAAACTTATCCTGTTATATGGCGCAGGAGACTCGCCATTCGTCCTCTCCCGTTCGCAATTTCCAAAGAAATTCCCAGATGGCACCACGAGGAGGTGGGAGTAGGGCTTACTAACAGAGCTGCTAGGTTTTCGGCTGCAGTGGCTCTTTCTCGTTACTTAGCGAACCAACACCTATCGGGAAATGCTGCTCCTACGAGGCCTTTGTTAGTCGTTTGCCATCGATCTATAACATCGATTTAGGATCATGGTATAATGAAAGAATAAAAGTTTGAAAAAATATTTATTAAAATGAGAATTAAAAAATGAAAATAAAATTGTTTGTACCGGACACTTTCGTTTGTACTCGTACTCTTACAAAATTCTAAGAATTCGTTTTAAATCATTTTTGAAATGAAAACTTAGCACTATGACTATCTAAATCGTGTTTCTTGCATGTTACTTCATGGTCCTCAACTGATATTTGATTAAATTTTGATATTCCTGGAACAGGCTTTGCAGCTTCCCATGGATGGAAATTTTGAATTTTAGCAGTTATTTCTGATTCAGAAATGAAGGAAATCCTCGTTGAAGGTACTAAAGTGGCTGCTAATGTATCGAAATCTTTTTCGTTTTGGATAACAGCGTCGTCTCCTTGACTTCGAGATTTTTGATTTACAAGTTGCTTCACGTTACCACCGATTCCGTCCGTGGAAAGTGGCAAAGTATTTCCATTCAAATTTCTTGTTGTATTTTTTTAGAAAGAAAAATCAATAACGTGACCATGAATCTGTTTTTAAATTCGGAGGAAGGTCACTCGGATACGATTTCTTTAAAAATTGTGTCATTTTCAGCTTCAACAATACTCTCATATAAATATGTTAGAAATGTGAAGACACAGTCTTTATCTTTTTGCTTTGTATCGGAGCAAAGTACAAATGTTTTAAATTGGGATTCAAAAAATGAAGCAGCAGTAAACAGAGTCACACTTTCTCTGCTCCATAAAGCAGATTGAACATCGTTCTGGTACTCACATGAATATGACATAGCGAAATCAATTTGGAGAATCCTCACGTTTTCACTTTTCTTATCGTTCTTAAAATCCTGGATTTTTTTAAATATTGGCATGATACAGAACTCCAGGTAACTCTGGAATTAAGTTCTTATGTAGCTCGCACAAGCTAATTTCATTTGTTTTAAGTTTTATTCTGTTAGTGTGTCTTTTTTTCCATTGTTTACAGGTAACTACTTTATCCGGGTTAACAGGTAATTGGATTTTAATTCCATTTTTGCCAACAATTTGAGTTTAACACCGAATCACATAAAATGTTGTTCCAGTAAGAGCTGTCATAGTTTAACTTGAAACATTTTACTTCTAGGATAAAATTCTCATGCGTTATACATTTGCAATGCTCCAATAGAGTGTCCCTTAGCAGCAAAACATTTTTAGACCTTAATGCAGAGAAGCTGGAAAAGTGTGTTTTATTATCAGCAAACTCTTCTTTAAATACAGAAAAAGCTTCTCGTAAAAACATTGTGATAACGTTATCTCCTTCTCATCTATCCAAGTGACCATTATGCCATTCATAGCAGGGCATGAACAAACAAGGATGACAACTTCTTTGTGATCGAAGATCACGACTTTCCAGGAAGTGTACAAGGTGAATGATACCATCTGCCCGAACCACGATCTGGAAAGTCGCGTCCTTGTGCACAACTTCTACCTTCGAAATGATATAGAGCACTGGCGATCTGAGAACATAGGTTTTACCGAGTTCAATGTCGATAACATGGCAAATAATGTCATCGCCGATGAAAGGGTACATCCCCCGTACATATCGAAGGTGGAGCTCCAAGCGATTTTCGAATCATTGAGAAGGAAGAAATCTGTGGGAATCGACGGAGTGTCGAACATTGTGCTTCGACATCTCCCTCAAGAAGCGGTGGACATTTACACCACTCGGTTTAACAATGCGCTGAATAATGCACATTATCCAGCGCATTGGAAAACAGCAGTGATACAACCCATCCCCAAAAGGGGTAAAGACACATCCAATCCGGAAAATTTCGTATTCGTAAAATTTATCAATAGATCCCTGATTAAGTGGACTGAGGACAATAAAATAATTCCGGATAACCAAATCGTTGGCTACTTCTTTTGGCGTTCTCGGTTGCAAGTCCTTTATGACTTTAGATGCGTCCTTTTCTGAATTAGGTTTAGAGGGAAAGTATAAAAAAAATTATAAAATGTAGTAGAAATGGATAAAGCTATCATAAGTAAAGATCAAACGTCCCTGCAACGAGCATTGAATGTTTTGGAGGGAAATGGGTACCGTATTAGTTCAAAAAAGACAGACTATCTGTGCTGTCCGTTCTCCGATCCACACCGGCCTATTCCAGACATTTACTTGAATGGAAAAGTGCTTCCCAAGTGCGAAAAGTCCAAATATCTGGGATCTATGATCAATAGCGAAGCAACTAGTGATGATGATATCAATCATGAAGGGTAGTGTGGATAAAGTGGCGGGAAAACTCCGCAATATTGTGTGACCGAAAGTCCTCTAAGCTGAAAGTAAAACTCTACACCGCAGTTGTACGTCCGTAACAAAGCTTGACAGAATAAGAAGTTCGTAGATTCGAGAAGCCTTCATGCAAAAGAACCAATCACAAGCAAGATAGAGCACAATAGGCTCAGTTGGTATTGTCATGTTCAAAGGAGAGATCCTTCGAACCCCGTTAAAAAAGCAATATCAGTGAACGTTCCTACACAATCGCGCAAAAAAGACTGACCAAAAAACAACTGGATCACAAAAACACCAGCATTTCTTTGGCCTCAATGACGAAGAGATCCGAAACCGGGAAGTCTGCCGGTACTTCCTGAGGTCAAACCGGCAAACCACACAGGTGAACCAGTAGGGATGCAGTAAAGTGGGAGGGTTGTGATCCTTCTACTCCGGATCATAACTTCGCCGTAAGGAAAAGAAGAAGAAGACAAACTTTTGACACTTTTGAAGTAAAAATGAGTGAACACAATTTTTTTTTTCAAATTTAAGCTGCTCTAGCTTGTGAAAAGTTTGCCTATTAAATTGTCTTTTCAAAATTAAAAAATTGAACCCCATAGATGTAACCGTTTAAGAGTTATTACGCGATAAGCTTTGGCACAAATTGTTTAACCTCCTTTTCCGCAATTTTTTTATTGGTTTAGGAATCTTGCTTACTTACTTATTATGGCGCTGCAGTTCTTGCTGAACCAGGGCCTCAACCAACAAAGCTCTCCAGCCAACACGATCCTTATCCAGTTGCGTACGCCGAGTTGATTGAGGTCACCCTCCACTTGCGCACGCCATCAGAGATGAGGTCGTCCTCTTCTGTGTAATCCCGCAGGAGTGGAGTAGAAGATTCTTCGGCTAGAGCACTGGTGTTCATTCGCGCCACATGAATTAGCCATCTTAATCGTTGTCTCCTCATAAACCGTCAACGCAAGTGGGACCATGGCACTTTCCTCTCGAAGATTCCAAGTGCGCTTTCGTCTTCACTTTCACTTTGACAAAGTTCATGCTTCTGCACCATACAGTAAGGCGGGGATGATGAGTGTCTTGTATAGCGTCTCCTTAATTTTTCTCGATAAGGCCTTGCTAAATAATTGTACCCTAAGGCCATAGTAACAGCGATTGGCAAGTGTTATTCTACGTTGGAACTCCGCGCTGATGTCGTTGGCACAGCCAATCTTCACTACGTCGAAGTTATGGTTGTCCATAGTTATAGTTTGTATGGGGACACCAAGAAGTTATTGCTGGGTGCTTAATCCGTGCCAACCGCTCTATCATTCTGGCATCTTCACCAAAACCATACCGATTTTAATCAAACAACAGTTATTCAGCCTTCAAACTCTAGACAAATATGAAAACATTGGACTTATGAGGTGATACAATAAAAAGTGTTGCACGGTACTAGAACTCTCATTGTGCGTACTAGGGTCCTTTTGCGCTCCAAAATATTAGATCTAGTACGATCGTACTAGGAATATCAACCGTGCAACAATATTTGATATGTTAGGAAACCCTCTTTTGCTAATCTACACTGTGCCTAAGCATTTCAAGTGACACCTTGAATGACAATCGGAATACTACAAATAAAAGTGAGTCTATAAGAGCTCTGCCTTTGTATTGAGGAACTGGTCAAAATAATATGGGTGATTCCGTCGTGGGTATTTTCTCATGGTGAGAAGTACCTCACAATAGTAGCACCACAAAACCAATGGCATTAGCTATCCTATTTAAAAGGTCACTTACAAGTTATCACCTCACCATGCACAGAATGTACTATAGAATGTACGTAAGAGGTGAATTTGACTAACGTTTTACTGCCTCTATCGTCAAATTATGGAAACACAATTTTGGTAAAATCTCATTTCGCAACCCAACTTCGTGTACACAACCATTATTTCAACCCTATAAATAAATCCCTCATCAACTCACAGATGTCTCACCGTCAAGGATATTGATTTTTCCTCCCTTTCCCAATATGATGCTACCCGCACCCACTGCGCATACTCCTACATCACATAGCTAGGCTCAACAATATACGAAACTTTCTCTCCCATTCGACGACGTACTCATTCATTTGAAAAACGGATTCAAGTACATTCACGAGGATTCATGTCCGATACGGCATATCCTTGCAGAAAAAATGCAAACGTTTCAGTGAAAAGTGCTTAAAAAAAATTCAATTAAACGCTTCTTCTTTTGTGAATTAATTAGACAAGTGATTGTGTTTGTTTTGCATTAACCTAGCATTGCTCAAAATCAATCCCCGAACCACCCCCTTGTGAATCATAACACACGTCTAAGAGGAAATTTTCAATTTCAAGGACTTTTCCTTCCTCTGCAAATTTTAACTGCGAAGAAAGCAAATTGGAATTACAATCCTCTCAAATTATAAAGCAGAACAAGTGAAACTTTTCTCATTGGAATTCGTACTTCAAGGTGCCGACTTTTCATCTGCAAAGTGTGAGTGTGAAGGCAGAAAACAAAAAACAAAAAACCAAGTAAATAAGCAAAATTTTCGGTATCTGCAAGGACCCTTGCAGAAGAAGGAGATAAGATAAGTGAGCTTCCGGCCCAATCGCGTATCTACAATGGATTGAAAAATATTTGTACATACATACATAATACCTACAAAAAGTAAAGTGAATGTAAGTGCCATCGGTAGTCTACAGGACTATTGGCGAAACAACAACAAAACATCCATCTGCCACTACGGGGCGAACACGGGCTAAAAATGGATGAATGTGAGAACCTCGTGATCGATCCAGAAGATTTCGAGGAGTCACCATTTAATGACGAAATAGCAGACGAAGGCGACGCGATGGTAAATTTAATTTCATCCTCCATTATAATACTCGTATGTCTTCCTTGAATGGCAGTCCATCCGCCTCCTTCCTCATTTCCTTAGCTCCTTTATACCCACCCTTCCACATTTTCTGTGTGACATGAAATCACGATGAATCATATCAGGAGCACTTATGATCTAAGGCACAAACCAGTAGAGACGTATTAGGTATAGACAACCGGTGCCCTATGTTGCTAAAAAAAAAGGACAACACACTGCTGTTTATATGCATTTTAGGTACATATATGTGAAGGTATTTGTATGTTTTGTGTGCGCACAGAAGGGTAAAATGCTGTCGTTAGGAAACTCAACCGTGAACGATACACAAGTGCACTCATAGTGTGTAGGCTGTAGGGTAGAGTGCAATAAGTTGTCCTACTCAGGGTGGATTATTTGTTTGAACAGTATGTGGGGCAAGAAATGTATTTACATGAAAATAAATTCAAAGTTTATTTGTTATTCATTAGCGTGGGAATTAAATACAAAATAAACAGTTTTTTGGGAGTCAGGCTGAACTCAAGTAGATTTTTCCTAATTTGAATTTCTACTATTTCGTTGTTAGACTAGGATCAATCAATCCGTCGAATAAAATTCTGCGAATTACACATATAACAAATGTTGCATTCACCTACCGGCTTTGTGAATGTAAGCACAGCTGTGACTAAAAGGTTGCAATTGGCACACATTTTCAAAACATGCTGAGTGAACATTAGGGTGGCGCATGTCGGATTCGAACGGATTATGAGATAATGAAGCGCAGTATAAAAACCAGGCCAATAACCCATTTTTTTTTTTTTATCAGAGTTCAATTAAAAACAGTGAAGTGTTGCAAGGTCTTTCTAAATATGCACATGAATTGATGAATCTGGCCGTCCATTTTTAAGGAAAGTCAAATTCCCGCATTTTAACTATTTTCTCTACCCAAAGTACATACGAGTACTACTTTGTACCAAATTTCAGTACTCTAGGTCGAATGGATATACCCTATAGGTTTTAATGACACTCCCTCGCCTATTGATCTACTGTAGACCTTGATTAATCTGCCCTGTACTGAAGTAAATAATTCAAAAGATACATGTGGAAGTGTCATTGCAACACCCCAAGTAAGTCATGGGAGGAATAATAGAGACGCGGATTTGTCACAGACCTTGTGTTCTATTTCATTTCAGGGCAAAATAGGTTTGTATTCAAATTGTGACCGATGGTGTCTTTTGCTGAAGTACCTCAGGGATTTATACTTTCTCCTACTCTATTTCTAACCGATATCAATAGCCTTCTAGAGTCGGCAGACAACAAGTTTTGCCCACAATAGCACCGTAATAGTATTAAACCCATGAATGCAAATACCTAAAATTGCCAGAGATGCGACCAAATCCATTCATTAAGTGAAGACCAAGAAATCGTGCAGTTTTTCTATGCGAAAAAAAAAGTCTACTATATCATAACCGCGCTTCAATTGAATGACCAAATTATCCAACCCAATGAAAGCATGCAGCTTCTGGGGCCACAATGTAACATGGCACGAACAATATCCAACACCGCGAAATCAGCCTCCAAGAAGTTGAGTTATCTGTTTAGAGCAAGGGGTTAGTTCTCTTCTTTGCAACTCTTTCTCCTATACGTTGCACAAATTAGATCGGAGCTTAAGTACTGATCTGATGTAAGGAGTTGGCTCCAGAACATTTTTTTCATCTACTTAATAGCATACAAAGTCAAGCAGTTGGCTTAATAGACATTATTTCATGTCCATTAGTTGGCTCATCGAAAGCTGATAACAAACGCCAGACACCTGGTACACGCATTTTTGGTGATAAAATAAAAACAAACAGGTATTTCTTGATTTTTTTCTGTAAAACTTCAATTGGTTAATTAGAAAATAATATTTAAATAATTATTATATGCAGACCTTTAGTCGCTCTGGCCATTCATCAATCGCAGCACGCACCTCGTCCATTGGAAAATTTTGCACTGCACGGATAAATACGCCCTTCAAAGACTCAATATTTGGGTGTCAAATAGAACAAGCCACCGCCTCCGAAACAGACCACAGCTTATAGTCCAAAGAATTGAAGTCTGGACTACCTGACGGTCAATCGTCTGCTGCTATGAAGTCCGACACTTTGTTTTGGAGCCATCCTTGTGTTGCTTTTGTCTTATGAGGTGGCGCGAAGTCTTGTTGGAAAGTCCACTGGTTGTTTCAAAACAATTGTTGGTTAAGTCCATTCACAATCCTCACCAAACAATCACAGATGTGGAATGATGACCCCGTTTGACCCGCGAAATGAGTTCTGATGCTTCTTTGGATGACCGAGCATAGACGCCGTCATTTTGCTTATTGAACGATTCTTGAATAGTGAAAATTTTTTAACTATTTTGGGCGTCCCGTCATAACCAGTTGAGTCCCAAATCTTATCTGATAATACGAGACATAGATTTCTGCGATATCTCCATTTATCGTGACAAGATTTTTTGCTTTCGCAGCTGTTTCTGATCAATTCTGGCTTTGATCGCCTGTTGAGTTCTGACAGTGCAGGAGCGTCTGGATCTTTGACGGTCACAGTTACTCCACCAGCGTCCTCACACAATTCCAGGTAATTCCCAGCGGTCGCAAGGTCCGGAAAATATCATCTCTTTCCATATTACACTTGTGAAGGCCAATTACCACAGCACGGTTTTCAATATCGCTCTACTCCATATTTAAAAACGACTTTTATGTGAATCTTATTGCGTGTTAACTTAGTATAAGCGTCACTCATTGAATATCTGTCAATATACAATAGAATAGATGTGTGCTATACTAGTTTCACGATCAAATATGCACCAGTATTTAATGACATGGCACTACCATTGTTCTTATCCAATGGCCTCAATGGAATAATTCCTAGAAATGCGTCATTTGAATTTTCTAATAAGCAAGCGGAAGGTAACCGCACGAACATATCTCTATTAAAAATTCTTTGTAACAGACTTAGTTAATTTTGAAATTCACTCGAAGCGAATATATTTCGAGAAGCTGCAGAATCAACACGCTCTGTGTACAAGCATCTTCTTCATCAATAAATCCCACGAAAGATACAACTTGTTTTTAAAGGATGCCTTCAATGTATCTCGCAACACATCGAAGCTTGGTACAAGCCTCCCTAGACCAAAATATACTCTCCATAAAAACTGACCGTTTGAAGAGTATTGGTGTGAAAAACTTGCTTTTCGCAACTTGTCGTTGTCAATACTCCTTCTTGTCCGTCTGGAGGGCGTAAAAAGGAGTCTGCTATTGTTTACCACCAAAACTTTGTTATATTGGTTGTCATTTACGCACGAATCATAGCGGAAGTCCTTGAGATGGAAAAAAAATCTCAAGCCTTTCTCATTCATTCATTGTATCACTATATTTCAGTTCGCCATTAATCAGCCTGCCAAGACCATGAAATAATTCCCCGATGGGATATGCAGCCGACATTCTCCCATTTCTTTCATTCTGAGAAAGATAAATCCGTTTTAATACAAAGAACTTACTATTTAAACCATTTCATTATAGAACCCTTTCAGACATAAGACTTTGTGCGTAGGAGGTGTCTAAATGACTATTCTATGTAACATGAACCGAAAAAGGAACTAAAAAGCTATCTGTTTCAATTCTGTTCGTCTACATGTCCGCCTACGCATTTGTTCGACCGATTGTAGGTGGCCATATGGATATTTTTAAAAACATGATATTCGAAGTCTCGTGGGAAGATTTGAAGCGAAAAGGAATTTTTCGTTTTAAACTTTAAAGTAACGTTGCTTTGCTATAGACAATTTTAAAATTTTCTTGGCGACTTACTTGCTCTATTTTAGGTGTTCCTAATATTCTGTGTATATTCTAAAAAATAGAATCTTTCAAATCTGTGCATTTCGGCAAAAGCACTTGTGACAACATTTTTACTTGCACCTATAGGGTAAGTATTGGTTTCATAAAAATGTTTGTCCTCGTGATATTGATCAATTCTGCTATTACTAGTGCGAGTATATGTATAAGAACTCGAAAGACTAGGTCTGCAATCTGTATTTGCCTGTCCGTCTGTCTGTGTGTAAGTATGGCCGACTGCAGCCTAAGCAGCTGGACGGATTTTGCTCAAATCTTGAGAGTGTGGCTTTTCTTTCCCCAGAACACTCAGACTCAATTTTCAGTCCATTGTACTATACCAAGCAGAAACCTCTTTTTCGTGCAGTGGTTAGAAAATTTAGATTTTATTCGTTTCCCTTTTATGCTTGGTGGCTTTTGGTTGCTGTTCCCCGTTCGGGCTCAAACCTATACAGTTCCGGTCACAAGTAAACATATTACCCACTACACCGTCTCCAAAATTTTAAGTCTTACCTCAAACTTAACGGTACTTTACTAATGGCCGATTTTGAAAAAAAGAAAAAAATTCTCTCGAAAACGGTTCTAACTGATTTAATAATTAAGTTGGGCTGTATACATATATGTTAATTGATGGCGTAACAAGTTCATAAACAAAAGCGCGTGTGACGGTATTTTCCTATGTTTTAACAAACTTTTGAAAGTCGGTTATTTCTCAGAATGGTATGATCTAGGCAATATTAAATATTGTCAAAGTAAATTTGGACATGGAATACCAAGTTTTGAAAAATTGTCAAAATATTTTTTTTTTGATTTCTAGCGCATTTGAAAAAATACGTGGGTAGATAAAGAAAAAGAATGAAGTCATATATATTATAGTTGTTTGGAATTGCCGAGGAATGCAAATCATTTCACATTCGTGTTGAAACGCTAAAAAACGATCTCCTATGGTGATCGGTGCCTGCCAAAGAATGCTCTATAACTAAACACTGATCTAAATTTTATCAAAGTGAAGTGAATACGTATTTAGACTTAACTGAAGTTATTATTTTGAAAAAGAACAAATTTTAATGTGTTTTCAAAACCAATAATCTAATTGACAAAAATTGTGCGAACAAAAAGCATAAAATAACAAAATTTGTGTTTGAAACCCCTTATATCATTGAGGCCATGATCAATAGATATTGAGTTTTACTTTAGGTAACCCATCTTCAAAAGGAATTTTTCAAACTGGTGTCCTTTTTTCAGAAGTTATCGTAGACAAAAGTAGCGAAAGACAATGCCAAAACTTGCTACAGCTTGGCCTTATTTAGGACATGATTTTTTGAGACGATCACTGCAACTGTTTACTTCCATTTTCTTAAAACATTGAGGTAAAGCACAACCTTTCGTTCAATACTATGGATATCATCAGGCACTGCCATTTACGTATTTCTAAATCGTTTATGTAGAAAAATATGACATTAAAATAAAATGATTATCATCCACATGCCTCTTCATTAAACCATGTAATTTAAATTACAAGCTGAGATGTGGCTGATATATTCCCTCATGAGGAAACGCGGTCATTTTAGTTTTTACTACCATATTAGGTGGTATTTGTTTATCCCCAAATCAATCTTAGAGACTACTAAAACTTAACAAAATGATTATACTTAATTTAACCACCTAAGTTCAATACGATAATAGTAAATGTTTCTTAAAAGCATTTCTACTTTCTTGTAAATGCAAATCTACGTAGCTGCTTACAGGGTTTGCCTGCCTTAACAAGAGATGAGTTTATTGAGTCCATACTTAACCCTGTAAAAAGGACCATTGAAGAATTTAGAGGTCTAAGTTCTGGAGCGGGCGAGTGGAAGCCAATTAATGTTAATAAAATTATTATTTGCGAATTCATAATTCTCCTTATAAGCATTACAACAGAATATATGCAACGTCCTTGTAAAGTTTGTGTTCCAAAAAAAAGACACCTGCAATTATAACAAGGCATATACATATTTCAAAGCATCGTCTCTAAACCCTTTTAATTCTCAATGAGTAAGCGGAGTAGAACACTATACAACAATATTCTAATACAACAATATTCTAATATTGATCTTACGTATGTAAAGTATAATATAAGGATTTGAGCGTAAAGGGAAAAGGCCCTACAACTCTTAGTCATGAAGCCAAGCATAGAACTCTATTTAGCCATAACGTAGCCAATGTGACTAGAGAAATCCAGTTTCAGGTCATCTATTTCAGTTATTGAGGAAAAGGGTATTCCATTTATAGCATATGAGAACTGAATAGGAGCGAAATGTCGACAAAACTTTAAGCTTTGACATTTTGATGCAATTATCATTATCTGTAAATTAAATCTGGTAAAATCTTAACGCAACAGAAGATTTTTAAGTCGACAGCGTACATTAGACGCTGAGAGTGATTAAAAAATTTAGGAATATAATTTACAAATAGAACAAAGAGAAGAGGTCCCAAATGACTTCCTTGTGGAACCCCTGATGTTAGCTTTACTGGGCCAGAAAGTTTATAATAATATAACTGTTACTATCTTAAAATATTATAATTTATAGTTTAGGTATTAAGATGTTTTGATCAACTCTGTCGAACTTTTTGGAAAAGTCTGTTTAAATGACATTACACTGAAAACCTTTTTCAAGAATACCAAACGTATAATCTATACATATCGCACAATTTGTATGATATTTTCATTTTGACATTTAAAGGGCAACCTAAAGCACTTACGACTAGTTGTTCGTTTTAAAAGATGCTATGTACTTAGCTTATGCATATGCTAGGCAGGTAGATACATCATTTTCAGAGTCTAAGTTAGGATTCCACTTTTTCTGGAATCATAGTCAATTTCTGATCTAATTCATTTTTGAATTACATACAATACATATATTCAAACGAGTGTTGTGCAATTGACTATGTTTACTCAATGAAATTCAATTGACACATCTCTTACTATTTGCATGTGCCAAAATTAAAAGATTAAACATTCCTACATTCCGCATCATAACCTACTATTTCTTCACCGACGGGATTCGTTGTGAACGGGTAAACTTAGTTCTTTAGACGTTGCCCTGTTTTATGTAACGGGTGGACCATCTGTTGGTGTCTTTTTAAATTACATGTTATTTTGTTTCTGACAGCTCTTTCGCGCTCAAAAAAATTACAGAAATACAGTATCACATCTCCGCGGTACGACATGAATCGACTTTCGCTTAAATAACGTTGGGAAATATTGAAAACTTATTTCGAAAGTGGGTGTTGTATTGCCGAAACAGAGCAAATTTTGAAAATAAATTTCGGTCGAAATAATGCACCAACCGTACCTACTATACGCAAGTGTGAAGAAAGTTCATAAGATTGGCATGCTAATTGTTAACATTGCTGCTGTTGCCGAAAATGTGCGCCTAAACCCGAGAACCTCAACCCGCCACAGATATCAGCAATTGAACATTTGCTGCATTAGTCTGAGGAGAATTATGCATAAAGACGTCGGATTATTCCCTTACAAGGTCCAACTTCAACTGACATTGAAGTAAAATGACCACCAGCTTCACTATCGCTTCTCTGTTTGGGGTTTAGAGCAGCTCGAAATTGACGTCGATTTTCCTAAATCTCGGCGGCTATGTAAGCAAGCAAACTGCAGTATTTGGGGCTCGGAAAACCCAGACGTTGTCGTAGTCGTAGAGAAGAGAATGCATCCTCAGCTTGTGACTATTTGGTGTGGTTTGTAGATTGGCGGCATTATTGGCCCATTTTTCTTCGAAGATGGAGATGACAACAATGTTAGGGTCAACGGAAAGTCCTACAGAGGCATGATAACCGTTATTTTATTTTATTTTTGGTCAAAAACTGAAAATGAACTTGGTCGATCTCGAGTTACAGCAACACGTCGCTACATGCCATACAAGCCGTCCAACAATTGATCTTTTCCGTTCTAAGTTCAATAATCGTGTAATCAGCTGTTGGACCTTTTTTTTGTGGAGTGGCGTTAAGGATTGATGTTATGCTGACAATCTAGAAACAATTCAGGAACTTAAGCACAAAATTATTAGTAAAATAGAGCCCCGAACCATCGAAAATGCACTGCAAAATTGGGTTGACAGGATGGGCTACTGCCAAGCCCGCCGCGGCAGCCATTTAAATGAAATTATTTTCCACAAATAATCGGAAAGTGTACTCTCTTCAATAAGGCAAAAAACTTTGAAAAATATTAAATGGATTTCTTTTTATTGCAATTTTAAAAAGAAACCAACGGATAAAATGGCACCCTTTAGGCACAATCTACTTTCTTGTTAACCACAGTGTATACTCGTATGTGTGCAGTAGAGCAGAACAGTCACCCGAAGAGGGTGAGTTTCATTTGAAATGTTATTATGTTCTCGTTTCCTTCTTTTTCTGTCTTTTAGGAGAAAAACTACAATTTAAATACTTTTAATTGCATGGCTGATAGGATTCGTCCTTACATTAGTGCAACCTGATGTAAGAATATGCACCTGCCTAGGCCATATTGTATCTCTATGTGTGTGGGTAGGTATACTGTATAGGTTATGAACTCAGGGGTTGAAATGGCATTCTAATGTTAGCTTTTTTGTCGCAATAATTGAATTTCCTCGGTGTGTCCCCATTTTTTGTGATTTTCTTTTTATACCGCAGTAGGACGAAGGATTATACTGGGATATACGAGTACTAAAAATAAAATATCTTTCAAACACACAAAAAAAAAAAGGCTTGGCAAACGGATTGTTTCGCATTCGTGCAGGGATTAATGCGAGAACAACGCCCTTTGTACGTCCCATCTTTGTATGCTAGAAAATGCAGTGTTCGATGTTTGACGCCATAAAGGCGAACCCCGACCACACATACAAACAACATTTGTGGGGTTAGCAGCCCACACTCCGATGTAGGTATGCCATCATAATTGCATTGTCTGGTCAACATGATTTTACCCTGTGGAGCAATTAAAATGAAACCAGTGGCGGACCCACCTTATTAGGGGTCGTATTGTGAATTTATAGGATGGACTTGAAATGGAAAACGTAAGGTCGGTACACCTTTGGCCAATCTTTCTAGGTAATTTGGCCACAAAAGCGAAATAAAATTGGTATTGGAGTCACGTTGCCGATGAGTGTATTCATATATTAGCTTTGGTAGAATTTATTAGTCAAGCAGGTGTACGAGTAGGATACTGAATGCTTTTTTTCTCGGAAAGATATGTTCTACGTGATGATTTCATCTATGCATTCCTAATTGGATGTACCTATTCGAAGCAAATGTATTCATCTGAAATGTATTATATTTAAATATTCACTTAGCACAATAGTCGGTCCTTCATCCAGGGAGCATTTGAATCCATAACTATTAAGCTCATTCAAGGTCTTGCGTTCGTGACTCAGTCGTTGAGTATTTCCACATCATCTCCCCTTTCCCCATCATAGAATCAAGTTCAAGGTAATTGTGTGTGTGTGCTACAAAAGAATGCCTATGAATAGGGTGGCACAAGAGGTTTGACCTTTTCTTTATGTTTTGCGATATGGAACATTACATTTTGAAATGAAATTAATTTTAAAGGATTACTGGAGCATTATGCCACATAAGAGCTGTCCAGATGTTTTCAGAAATAATTGCGTAGTATAGAAAATTTAATTGGCTATATAACCATTACACATTCGCTAATTTCAGTTGAGCCATTGAATTTAAATATTTTAAAAAAGTACTTTAAAACAACACTGTTTTCGATAACATGGAAACGTTGAGAGTTAGAGTCTAGTCTTTTCTTGCACCTAAACGGCTATAGGGAGAAGTAACAAAGAGGCGAAATAGAAATTTTTATTCTAACCCCAAAATTAACGGTATTTTACTAACGGTCAATTTAAAAAAAAAAAACCTTTTCTTGGTCTCTGACGATTTGAATAAAATTTCAGGTTGGATAGACATATGAACATATGTCACTAGTATCACTGTCAGCTGAAAGCCGATACGCTTAGACCAATAATAGGTCCATTGTGATACCACATGGATTTGAGGAAACGGTCACTTGCCTACTTATTGAACCATTTAGGCGTGTTGGGTGTTACACAAATTTTGTTCATTAAGTACATAGGCCTATCACATATAGATCAATTAATCTTTGAAAAGAAAAGAGAAGAAATTAATTGGTCTAAAATCTTTTCCAGTTGAATGGGTAGGTTTTCCTATCTTGGGGATGAATACCACTTTCACCTCCCAACATTAAACAGCTTGTGAAAGTAACCTTAAGTCAGGGCATGATTGTCTGTAGAACATGTTGAAGCATGGCTGGAATAATATCATCTAGTTCCGCGATTTTGTAGGGTTTGAACGAATTAATAGCCCAGGCTATTTTGTGCTATGTGACAATACCATTTGTGTTTTCCTTGAATTCATTAGATCTATCGATGGATAGTGTTCCGAGTGTTCTAGATCGCTGCTGTCTGGAAAGTGGGTTTGGCGTTCCTTGGCCAAATTCCGTCCAGGAGCCATTAGGACGAATAATGTATCCTGGGGCCACTGGGACTCTAGATAGCTTGGCTGCTTCGCCCGTGTTCTGGATGGACTGACATAATGTGTTCCAGCATTCTCTTTTAGCTATTCTTATGACTCTCGTGTATAAGATTAGTTTGTATCTGTAAACAGTTCAGTGTTCCTTTGTTCTTCGCTTTTTAAGTTCGTTTGTCCACCGTGTTGCTTTGATGTGCTTTCGATTACGAGATGTGGGGCAGAATTTGTTAAAGGCTTTGTTCATTGTTTGGGTTATAAACTGAATATTATAGTCAATGTTCTAGCGAGGTTTCTATATTTTTTCAGTATAGTAGGATTGATGTTGATTGAGAAGGGTATCCTAAAGTGATCTGAAAATCAGATTTTACGTTAGGAGTTTAAGCCTTTTTGCATGCTTGCCTATTAGATAATGCCCGGTGATGACACCAATTACATCGTTGATATGCAGTCTATATTGAGAAATCAAATACTTAAAGCGTTTCAGATCCAGCTTAAGGCAAATCTGTTTTGTCGCTAGACGCATTGTACCACTGTCCACCTAGAATGTGTCTCCTCAATAGCATCCAGCTTTAATTTAAGTTTGCATTTAGCGATCGGTATACCCAGTGAACTTTTGTCTGGTAGAATGAGTATTATTGTTCCATATCTGGCAAGATTGTCGGCCTTACAATTCCCTGGAATGTCCCTATGTCTCGGCACCCAACATAAGTGAATGTTGAACTGCTCTGCCATCTGCATAAGAGACGCTCGGCAATCTAGAGCTGTTTTTGAAATTAAAAAGGCCGATTCCAAGGACTTGAATGCTGCTTGGCTGTCTGAAAATATACAATATCAACGGTTTCTCTTTAGCCGAGATAAGACTTATTTTATCGTCATTATTTCCGATTGGAACAAGGTACAATGATTTGGGAGACGGAAAGAGAGGTTTAGATTAATCCTATCAGAGAAGACACCACCACCCACCCCATCGTTAGTTTTTGAACCGCCAGTGTAAAAATGTATCCACTTATATTTCGTAAATCCATCTTCCTCCCACAGTGCTCTGGGATGGATGGTGATTTGTAAGTTTTTATCAGAATTTAAGTTGTGTATGGTATAGTCAGGGACAGTTTTTAAAATGAGACGTGGCCATATATTTTGCTGGACCATTGTGAAGTAGCTTTAAGGCGAATAGCTGAACTAGCCGCCATTTGATGAAATAATGTGTCCATATCTGCAGAAGGTGTCATTCGCAGTGCTCCGCGGATGCACAGAAAAGCGGAATATTGGCTTACTAAGCTTTGGAAAATTTTCAAAATATGATTCTTATTTTTTAACGCATTTAAAAATAAATGAGATTTCTATTCTGGTTGATATGCAGATGAACAGCACATAGGTGCAAGTACGTGAGACCCAGTAGGATACTTAATTTGTTTTTACTTTGATGAGACCTGTCATTTCGGAAAGTGTGATTGCTTGAAATGTATACGAGAACTTTTCTTTCCGTGCATTTCTAGGAAAATCATTTCAATCAGATACATTTTACGAAAAATATTGCGAAGACCTTTTTTGTGGGGGCCTAACATTTTTGTTTGTAAAATTTTACGAGTTATACGCGAAAAAGCTAATTTAAGGATCTTTTTTCAAGATGGCGCGTCGAATGTGTATCCCGCAGAATGGGACCAAATTTATATATTGTTATAGACTAATGATAAAATGATTGAGACAATTCCTAGCGTTATGGAAATCATTTCCGAATTGGAAATTTTATTTGTCTCTGACTCCTAGCCTATAGACAATTTTGCCAAATTAAATTTATTTACCTAAAATTAAAAGCTACATTCAAAGTTCAAATCTAACCTAAATCGACAAATTATCGAATATGCAATGAAACTCCGAGCCAGTGAACACTTAGGTATCTATGGCAAGAGTTCATTACAGACAAAGGGGTTGATCATGAAATCTTTGCGACGAAAATTTGTAAACCAAAATCTAGAAACTAAAATCGTGGGAGCATGGAATATCGATTCACAAAATCTCTGATCGGAACCGATCGTACTAAACCCTATCCAACATCCTCTAACCCACTATGAATTGTTTAAATCAAATGCAATGAAATCTTTCTACTCGAAGGATATTTCCGCAATTTTTAAAAGATTTAAAGAGAAACTGTTTTCATAACATTTTCTTAGAAGAAAGTCGTGTGACTCTTACCAATCGCAACCAAAGTTTACGTATTCTGATTAGATACCCGTAATAAGTCTTAACCACACCATAAATAGCACTGAAAAAGCTAAGTATGTTTTTTTTTAGAAAACGCCCCCTGAAAGTGGGCGTGGCCAGACATAATCTAGACAATACCAACGCTTACATTTTATAAAGACAACATTTTTCAGTTTCTAGCAAAAATATTGACAAAAATAAATATTTGAAAAAGTGGGAGTGTCTAAGAAGGTTATACACTAAATTTCATCTTCCTAGCCCAAAATTTAAGTTCCAATAAGTGATGATATACAGACATGGCTTCGACAAATTGGTGCTGATCACAATTACATATATATTTATACTTTTGGGAGTGTATCATTATTATTTCTTTGTGTTACATAGGTTAGGTTAGGTTTGATGGTTTGACGTAGAGGTTGAAAGACCTACTACGCCACACTTAGATCAATGTAGATCCATTGTGATGCCCATTGCCAACAACACGCGGTGTTCCAAGCGGTCCCCCCCCATCTAAGTACTAACCGCGCCCGACGATGCTTGATTTCGGTGATCCGACGAGAACCGATACTGTCATCGTGGCATGGTCGTTGACTACAAACTATGTTCAAAATTAATATACCCTATGGGATAAGGTATACAAAACTGATCGATTTTTACTTCCATGGAAGTATGGAGATCATGTCAAGAAAACCAGTCCAAGATAAGGTCAGATTCTAACCGCAGAGAATGTGGAGTGTCTTGGGGTGGAATGGGGATCAGGGCAGAATGAATTTTGCGTGCTTCATTCCCTACACATGCTACATTACTCCCAATTTCGGTTTTAGTGAACTGTTTCCTACTACACCATACAGTTGCACTCTGAGTCGTGTTGCCGTTTTTGTCAGTGCTAAGAAAATTCCAAGTTTGAGCTGCAATTTTGCTCAGTTTTATTTCCACATCTGACCACAAAATCGTTCCTCGCTTTACGTAAATATACTTACAAAAAAAAATTCTAGCACTAAAAAGTGATTTTGGTAAGCAATACTCTTGGAGCGGAATAATTCCCGTTTCCTTCCCGTTTATATCTAATGTTTCATATAGATTGAAAGAATCACTGAAAAAGTCGCAAAGGACCACAAAATCTAATCAAATGATGAATAAGTCCAAACCAAAGTACAGGAAGAAAAATCAACTCTGAACAAGTTGATGTAGATTCTTCATACTGCAAGGACCTAAAGTCACGATCTACTGAGGGTTGGTGTTCCTGCAGGGAATGCAAATAGAAGAAAGTTTAGCTTTAGAAAATCGAAGTACGTTGTATTTTTACATATTGCCTTTTTCTAAAATTTTCCAATATCTCTACCCTGAAATAAGAAAAAAACTGCTTCCAAAGTTTTATCGTTCCACGTTTTAACGCAGGTTCTGTAAAAAAGCTCTATGATTTACTGTTCCCTCGTTATTTATAAACTTTCTAAAATTGTGTATTCCAAGTCTTGCTCAGGCCATCGAAAATCAGATATTCCGCTTTAAGGTAGCCCTTCTAAGAAGGATGTGAAAAATCTTCAGCTTGAATCATTTGTGATTTTCTGTCATTCGGGACCTAGCCACGGTAAACGTTGAATAAGTATATTTGTCAGGACGAAGCGATTGTGTCTTGATGTAAGTACATATATAGGTACTTTTCTTTCTCAAATGAAAGGTCTTGGGGCGCAATTAAAAAGGATAGAAATTGGCGCTTCAGGGCCTTCGTACAAAATGGTTAATGTAATTAGAAATGAAAAAAAATGTACAAGGTTATATATAACGTTGTTCAGTTCTGTCATAGGCGACTTTAAAATATGTAGCTAACTTTGTTATCGCATGTATACAGTATAGGCAAGTATCACTTTTGATATCACAATGGTAATACCGCCGTAGCCGATGTTGTTAAAATGTTGAGCCAACTATTCTTACCATCGGGCATGTGGATTTGAATTGTCTATGAATTACTGTTCTTTATTAGCTAGAACCCGTAGAAGAAAGTACAGGGATGCCTCCTGAGTAGTTAATTTATACTGCTCGCATCAGTCACTAAGTGGAAAACTAGACTTCTCTTCTCACGAAGCAGAGGATTATAAAAGCAAACAAGAATCCGCACATATCTAGAAATTGAGCGACAAAACAAAAACAATTTCGTCATCGAAGGTGCTCATTCTCATCTTAAATTATCTCGAAAAACCTATCTTAAGATCCACGAATTATGTCAAAATATTAATTTCCCATCACATTAAAGGTTTAGTTTAAATATATTTTCTATTTTTAAAAGTTAATCGTGCCGACAGAGAGGACACCCTGTCCATTCGTAGTCCTATTTAATGCGCATAGTAATAAAATTTTTTTTTTTTTTTTTTGCGACAAGGCAACCCTCATAATTGGGCTACTAACGACAATAAACTTAATTTTAGGTGACTATATTTTGTGACACTACAATCGCTCACGCTATTTGATTACACCGCACATGCTCTTATTTTTAGTTCTAATTATAGTCTACTGATTTTCGGTGGCGCCATTTGTTATGCGATAAACACTTCCCTTGTTGCACCCAATTCAGGAAGGACTATGTTTTCGGATTACTCGTAAATTTATCAATTTATCAATTTGTTTGATTTCGTAACAGTCAAGGTTTAATTGTTTGTTTATAGAAAATTATTTAATCATTTCTTATAAAATTAGTGATGGTTTTAATCGATTGATTTGAAGAATGGAGATATTTCATAAAAATTACACGCGTTTCTTTGTGTTGGTCCCGGCAGCAGTCAATTAAAAAATAAATATGTGCATCTTTTGTAAAGGGTGTTTTTTTTTTAGAGCTATAGGACTTTAAAATGAAATGACACACATCAAAATCGTGGGAATGACCATGGTATTGACTTTATTGGAAAGATAATTCTATGTCATTAGTGTTTAAATATGATTTTATGATTTCAGCGCAATCTTGAAGTTTAATTTTTGACCCCTTTTTCGAGCAGGTGGGGCCGTATATCGGCAATAACGCGGCGAATGTTGGCTTCCAAGTCATCCATTGTCTTTAGTTTATCGGCGTAGACTAGCGACTTCACATATCTCCACAGAAAATAATCCAAAGATGTTAAATCACATGATCTTGGAGGTCAACTCACAGGTCCATTATGCCAAAGTACGCGCTCATAAAATGTTTCCTTCAATAAATTAATTATGGCGCGCTGTGACATGTTGCGTCGTCTTGTTGAAACCACAGCTCTTCCACATGAATGCCATTCGAGAATGAAAAAGTCAGTTCTGGCCGACATCACTTTTGAAGAAGTATGGACCAATAATTCCACCAGCCCATAAAGCACACCAAACAGTGACCTTTTGTGGATATAATGGCGCGGCGTCTCAATAATGGCTAATGGATTTGTTTCACTTCAAATGCAAGAATTCTGCATGTTGACGTAGCCATTCAACCAAAAATGAGCCTCATCGCTGAACAAAATTTTGTGATGAAAATGAGGCTCAAAAGCAACCTCGTTTTTGACTGTAATTGCGTATTATCAATTAAGATCCATTCACAGCTCAGCGACCGGCGAATGGACGAACTGCGAACAAACCATTTTTAGTACAATTAAACACACACAATTGACAACTTTACTATTCTAAAAGAACAGAGCTTAATTTATCTATCAACTAATATGAAAAAAGTTAAATTTTAATTAGTTCCTGCTTAGAAATTAACAAACCGTTAATTTATCCCCGAATATTTGTTGCGAACTGTCAAATTGTATCCACATTCGCGCGACCAAAACATTCGCGAGAGTTTATCTCAAAGTTATAACCATCTTAACTAGGCGACGTATCGTATCGTGCCTGACTCTAAAAGATTTGGGCTTTAAATCGTGTTCAATTAGTGGTATATCTGATAAAATTTTTCTTTGCACGTTCGAAAGTACTTAAAAAATCTTGTGGGATCCTTATGCAGTTTACTCGTGAGCGTACAAAATTTTCCTTTCCTACTTCTTGTCTGATTAATTGGGTGCACATGAATGTATTACTTTAAGTTTTTTTTTAAATCTCTTCGTCCATAAATATGCAAAGAACAATTGTTTTTTACTTAGCAAAATTTGTTGCCTGACTCCCATTGTACACTTATATTTTTTAGAAACACAGAATGACAAGTGAAATTCACAAATTGCTGCGACAAAAAGTAGCTGTGAATGAAATGTCAAAATTTGCGAATATTCGTTCGTTCGTATTCACAGGTCGCTGAGCTGTGAATGGACCTTTAGAGTATGCGTGGTACGATCCATAGCTATTCGAATTACTTGCTCGAATGGGCTATTATGTCGACCGTAAAATGGACGTAGCGCACGTTAAGTCTTGCGAACTGAACAATGATTTTCGAAATAAATTTGCACAATTTTCAAGCGTTGTTCTGACGTAAGTCTACTCGTGCTGAAATGGCAAACCAAACTGAGCACAAATTAGCTGTCAAATTGGCTGTCGGTAGTAAAAGTGTTGCCAATTCAAAAAACAAACCTCTAAAAAAAACACCCTTTAGACACCATTCGAATGATTATTATTAAGTCTGTGTTTATAATGATTAAAATACTGAGACGTTTTTATAATACTAATAAATTATTCGAAAGATTTAATTTTAATCTCAAAACATTTGGGCATCTAACGATTTACTAATATTCAAGCGAATTTTTTCTTTTAAGCAATGTCTCGAGAGATTATTAGAATGATTGTACGAATAAGTCATTCGAATGATTTCTATCAAGCTTTGTTTCGAGAGGACATTCGAATGATTTTTTTTTTTTTAAGCAATACAGTGGTTCCACTATCGAAAAGCGGTCATAATTACTTGCTCACTGAGAAACAATCAAAAAGGAATTAGTGTTAGAGCAATTAGTGAGTGGTGATTCTAAACCTGCAATTCGTTTTGCTCTACCACCTCACGTTTTCAAGATAACGGTACCGTATGGTGCGGTATATATTGTGATATACGAGGGCGTTCAATAATTTCGTACTGTAATATAGAAAAAAATGTTTCGCCAAAAATTAATTTTATTTTTCAACATAAATTCCATTTAACACTATACTATATTGTTTAATCCGTTCAAGTAATAAGATTTGTCGAACTCTAGAAAATAGACCTCTGTTGCGGCGATAACCTCTACATTTGATGCGAATCTCTTACCTCCAAGCCTTTTCTTCATGTTTGGAAATAGAAAATAGTCGCAAGGAGCTAAATCTGGAGAATATGGTGGACGGGGAATCAATTCGTAGCATAATTCGTTCAATTTCATTGTTGCGATGGCGAAGGTGTGAGCATTGTCGTGATGATTGAGCAGTCGCGACTCCCATCGCACCGACAGCTTCCACATAGCTAAATAAGTTTTCAAAATGTTGTGCACCCGATCATTTGAGATAACTACAGCCTCAGCAGTCTCACACACTTTAGTTCTCCTGTCGTCCATCACCATACCCTGAATTTTATCGACCATTTCTGGTGTGGTGAACTCAATTGGACGTCCAGGACGCTTGATGTCCTTTGTGCTCATATAACCGCATCGGAAATTTTTGAACTATTTGTAAATCATTTCTAGCGACTGCAGAGTCCCCGTAATATTTATATAACTTTGCTTTGATTTCCACAGCTGTTTTCTTCTTCAAATAATAATTTGTTATCACTGCACGAAATTTACCTTTCTCCATGTTTGCAAAAATACGTGAAGTACTCTGCTTTCAATGGCTGTCAAACACAAACTAAATGACATACATATCTGTCTAATATTTTGTATGTCATGGTTTGGAGAATTTTACCACATGAAACAAACAGAAATTTGTGGCTACCACCTGTCGAGATTGTACGGAATATGCGGCAGATATTTTGCACCTAAGCCCCAAACAAACACTCATTGCTATAATAAGTGAATTAAACTTCTCGTCTAAAGGAGTATAAGTCACAGCTATCCAAGAAAGGCCAACCGCGACACCACCGCTTTGACAGAAGGTGAGGAAGAATGAGAAGTCCGCCCCACAAAGCTCCTTTTAACATAAATTTGAGACCTATGCACTTATTCTGAAATATTTAGTATAAAGTATATTTTCTAAAGTATCTATATGCTCTAAAAAGACAGCTTAATTTCATGGACACCGATTTTACGATGTTAGATATGTGATCGTACCATGCTATACCAGAGTTGACTGTGATACCAAGATACCTATTTATTTGAAACTGTAGTACACTAAACTTTTTCTTTCTGTAAAACACGGTGAATTGGGTTTTCTCCGTATTGAAGTCTACTAGGTTAGCTTTTCCCCACTGTAAGATTTTCTAAGATTTTTCATATTATCTGGTTACATCTTAGAGAAAAATTATATTAGAGTGCTGACATCGGCAAAACTAAAGATCTTGCTGTTTGTTGACTCTATTAAGTCGTTAATATGGAGTACAAAATAAAATTGGTGAAAGTATAGAACCCTGAGTTACTCCAGCGTTTACAACAATTATATCTTGAGATACGCCATCAACCACAACTTAGATTGATCTGTTATGAGGAAAATTGTTCATCCAACTGCAGAGCTGTTGCGGCAGTCCATTGGAGACTAGGTTGTTTAATAGAGCACTATGCCAGACTCGAGATGTCCAGGGCGACGGCTCGTGATTCCTCGTGCTGTTCGACGTGTGCTGTGTTACATAGCTCAACGGGTCTCCCGTTCAACAGTGATTTACGAAAACCATACTACTGATCGCTTATTAGTCCGTGTCTCTCCAAAAATGTTGGAAATGGAAATGTTTTCTGTGCATAATAATAGTCTGCAAAGAATGTTAATTCTGGTACACAGTTTTTAGGGCTATGGCAGGTATTTCTTCAGATCCTGTTGCCTTTTTGCAATGATTAAGGATGCGCCGGATTATACGAGATCGACACTTCACATTTGCCATCGAGAATTGCTCCTCCGGCGACATGATAGCAATAAGATCGGCTTTCTCTTTAGCTATTGTAGCTAGGGATCCAACCTATTTTGCTAGAGATGGAAATGAGGAGTAACTGAAGTTGTTTCTTATCATTTTTACCATTGACCAGAAAGGCCGCGAGCCTCTGGGACATCCTGAAAGCTTATTAGTGTCTCTCTTATAGTAGTTTTGGTCCTTCGTGGTAAATAACTAATACTCAGCGACGAAGGTTTCTACTAGTATGTCGAATATTACTCAGATGATATACTGCGATACTAATCAGAGGCAAATTCGAAGAAACAATCTCGGATTTCCTCCAAAGGACACTGAATCTAGTTGCAGACTGGTGCCAAAAAGTCGAACTTAACGTCAATCCAAAAAAGAGCACCATGGAGCAGTTGTATTCACCCAAAGAAGAAAACAAGAAGGGTTACAAACACCCACACTTTTTGTCACATATGCAACACCAGTATGGTGACAAAAAAGGAACAGAGGTCCACACAAGACAGGCTCAATAAACTTCAGAGACTAGCTTATATATACACAACAAATGCAATGAAAATTGCTCTAACTGGAGCGCTGGAGGTTATTCTAAACCTACCATCCCTTCATTGTCATAAAAGAGAGAAACTATGGTTAACGCCTTCATGCGCATCGCTGCAGATGATTTAAACTTCAAACTAGTTCACTCGGGCATTGCGCAAGAACTTAACATTAATGAATTACTAGGAATAACAATCACAGACAAATGTCTGCCAAGATTTAACTTCAGCCGCAACTTCAAGGGCTTACGAAGTAACATCCAAACTAGTATGGGACTGCCTTCAACTACTCGCTAGCCAGCACAAACTGAATTCATCTCATTTCGGTACCAGTACGGCAAAAAGCTGTATAAAAAATTAGCTAAAAGAAATAACGCATCATTAGTGAATGGAAAGTGGCCGACAAGCCAAAATCTTTCTGCTCCTACAGCTAGCTAGGAGTTATTGTAGATTCGAATACCCACAGGATACCTTACAGGCCACTGTCGAGTCAAACAAAAAAATATCTTATGGCTATGGGGATAGCGCAAGATAACATATACAGAATGTACAACGAAGACGAAGAACATATCTTATGTCACAGTGACTGTCTAACCAGAACACGTCATCGTCGTTACTTAAGTAAATGTCATCTTCAATCAGAAGACATATCTGCTAGCTCACTCAAAACTATAATCGAATTCATCAACAACTCTGAGATCTTAAGATTAGAGGAAATCACAATAGGCTCGATAGTGGCTGCAGTGATAAGGTGACCAGATCGCACCTAAACCAACAATCTGAAATCTTCAATTGTAGTTCTTCTCCTTGGATTCATTTGTGAATACCATACAATCAGCTGTTTATGTGGAACATCCTATTCTTGAAATCGCAAAAAAGTTGTACTCATTCAAGGACTAGAAATAGTTATTTCTAAATTTGATCAAAGTTTCATGTATCTAATGCGTCTGTACTACAAAATTCTTTAAAAAAAAATAGTCTCATCAAATAAAACTACTCTAGATGTTCTCACTTGGTGCTTCTGATAAAGGTACACACGCACAGTTTATACGTTATCGCTGTTTAATTTGAAAACAAATTTCATTTTCATTTCTTAAAAGCATCTAACACACTCTGTCACACCTTCTGAAACACTGTGATTGATCGCACACAACATTCTTTCTCACTTATCTAAGACAATAAGAAAAGTGAACTCAATAAAAGTAAAGCAACATTTATTCTAATAAATTGTATTTAATTGAAGCTATGCTCAGTGAATACAACAGAGCATAATTAATCCCCAGTTCTGTTAAATTTTTTTTTTAGTCTCAATTAACTCGCACAGCAAAATTGAATGCTTTCATGAGCACATGAGGAACTAAGTGCCTGCACGCATTTCCGTAATGTTGCTATTACACCAGATATACTCGAATACGCTCCATAAGTGTAGCACACTTTTAGATATTTTCAAGAACTCTTCAAGAGCAGTCTTTCAATAACAATTGAAGTAGTGGGTGGCATTTCATTGAAAGTAAAACATTTTCTTTATAACATTTCAGGGTCAAACAGAAAGTAAGAAAAGCTCAAAGAAGGCTGGCGGTCCCGAAACAAAGGGCACGGCCATGTCATTCGGTTTCCGCAAGAAACTCCATACAACACCGAAGAAGTCCAAAAATCTTCAAAAACAGAAAGAAATGCTAGACAACAACTTTACTCAAACTTATGATGAAAAGGCTAAACAAAAACTCAATACAGATACTGTGATAACGAATACCGCAGCAGTGGTTGAGAATACAAAAATAACAACAAATCAACAGCACGGTGATAAGAATGGGAATACAGGTGAGTTTTGAATCATTTTTTTTTTTTTTGTATCCGTTTTTGAAGCACCTATTTTTGAGTAGGTATCTGTAATGCTGTGAATCATGCAATCGTCATTCGTGTTCATTGTTTTTTTCTGGGTATTTAATTTCGTCGGTTGAATGGGCAAATTGCGTGCCGGTATGAGCAGATAGAATTTGATTTCGGCGATAACACTATCTATGTGCTTTAGAGGTTTTTATTTTTTTTTTTTATTATTTTGTGACGATTTTATCTGCAGAGTCACCCTTTAAAGTAAAATCGCCATATATGTGATTGGAAGGAATAAATAATACAGTATGTTCATAACGTAGAAATAATCTTTAGGCTGATACCTAGATCAAAAGGTAGGACCGGATAACCAGCACATCGATCCTTACCTGACGAATTTCCTTTAACAGACAAAGTTGGGCAACCACTACTGCCTTACCACCGTAACCCTTGTTATTCGATTGTTGGACGCTTGGAACCATTTTGTCCCAGAGATGAACATCTGCTTTTGATAGATGTTAAATAAAACCAATTCACTTAGGCCTCCGTAGAAGTAACTATTCGTCGAGGATTTCTCTTTTTAATGTTGACGAAGCCAGGTATGTGTACAGATGAGGACTTAATGAATCTTCCTTTTTTCGCCTCGACAGGATCTGCAGCTATCGTTAGAGGGAGTACTCATTTGTTTGCCATGATTGCTTATTGAGCAATGCGCTGTATGGGCTATTAGAATACTTTTCGTTTGATAGATGCTGATATTACTTCAACTGACCTCAGCTTGAAGAAGTAGGCAGTTCCTCTTTAATTATTTTCAGAAGTACCTACCTATACCTTTCTTAGCTAGCTCATTCACTCTATAATTGCCTTTATCATACTTGTGACCTGGAGCCCAACGAGTCTTATCTGTGCAACCCATTTAAAGGATTTTCACAAATTTTTCTGCCACTGTCCGTAACAGTCTTCCACCACCGTTCTTGTGTCAACCAGTACGTCCACTATCCGCCCTGAAAATATACTGTTGCAGTCGAGGTTGTTCTCCAACTAAGGCACCACGTTCAACTTGAGTTTCATTAAGAATCCTAAGAATCTTTATTGAGTCTAAAGATGGGAGGTCGCTCTCATCTACCTGGTAGGCTCCCACATAACTTCCTTTTCTGCAAGTAAATGACCCCACAGTTCCTAACGATGTAATCTAGAGTTTATTCAACTTGGTCGCAAAATCTGCATATTACTTTGCTTTCTAGACCTAACTTCCTAAAGTTCTAACAGAGCGTACAATATCCCGAGAGGAGGCCCCCTAAGTATGTATACGATGCCTGTTCGTACATAAGCTGACGCAGGTTTCAGATCTTCTTCGATTGAAGTTTCTTCGGGATGCCTTTGCCTCCCTAAGTTTTGCGAGTTCTATAAAGAATGTGTCTCTTCTCGGATGATGTGTAAAACCATCACGTAGAAAGGGTTGTGGTAACCCTGTTGATCTTGCCTACATTGCTGAGCTTGTTCACGCTGAAAAATCGAGGATTACCTCCATTAATGCTGTCGGACAGGAACTCATTGCCCCTGCAATGCGCATTTGCAAACCAATCTTTGCACCTTCTCGAGCTTTTGTTGGTCCAAGCCATGATGGTATACTTAGACTACATCCCAGGTTTTAGCTACTAGACGAGTGGCTTTTCTTACTACTTCTTCTTAAATATCTCCTTGAGGTCTAGAACGATTCCTAGGTACTTACCCTTTCGCTTCTGCTCAGTGGTAACTCCTGCCAGTGGTATAGGTCTTAGCTGAGGTAAAAGTCTTTTGCCAGAAAAAGGTACCACTGGATTGATATTTAGACCCTCGTTGTCTTACTCTGAACACAATGACGTAGCAGCGTAGCCAGCACAGTTTACTCTACAACTTGTTTGGCTATCGAGAAGGTTGTGAAGTACTAAGCTCGACATTAAGGATGACAGGGGTTCTCATGCGGACTGCCTCGTGTTGCACTAACTAATGGAATTTTGTCCCGCAAATTCTGGTACCTATCATGACACACATCCATTTTGCTATCGTGCAGTTTACCCACTTCATTGTATGAGCTGTCGTGAAGGCTTCATGTGAGGTATTGTCAAAGGATTTTTCCACATCTAGAAAAGTGCAGATAGTAGTCTCTATGACTTCTATTTTGCCTACAGGTGTTACCTTAAGTAACCATGTCCTGTGGATGTCGCTACTACCCATTTGATCGACTCTCGCTCCAGGCTTAGAACTTTTCTTTTGGTAGACACTACACAGACATTCTAATTGCAATTTTGGCTTCTCTGTTCGTCCACCGTGCCACAAAATCTGGTGTATTCAGATTCCGTAATGTATGTGTAATTGCCAGTACTTTGCGGCTCGAAGGAAAGCATAACCTATCTCTAACCAGATCACACATAAAGCAATAAGGCCCGCCTCACACTCTCTGTAAGTCCAATGATATTTCCTCCAAAGATTCAAGGCCCCTGTAAAAGAGCCACCGAAATTTTATCTTTCTCCAAGAATCCAGGTATCAGTGATGCAGATTCAATTGGCTATCGGTACAACTTTGGATGTCATAGGCTCTCGAGCTTATCGGTGTAGGGAACATCACTAGCGGTTTACTTTTTCCTGAATAGGGTTCAGGTAGTAATCACTGTGACCTATCTTCAAACTATCTATCCACAGTAAATCTCATGATATCCGGTGAAAGGAACTGTGAATTTCAAAGCTGCTGAAGCCATCATAGGGCCCCCTATCACCTCTAAAGAAAGACGCTTAATCTAGGCAGAAGGCATTTGATGGTAGGTAGGATCGGTCACATCAACTTGAACAAAAATGCCTGCAGACTGGGACCGGTGACGTCTAGTATCTGCCCAAGCTACGAGGCCGAGGAGGTGAATCTCGAGCATTTTCTTTGTGACTGTCCCGCAACAGGGGCGCTAAGAAACAGTTGCTTTGGAAGACATGTCCTATCCGGGCTGTGTTTTCTTACAGGGTTTAATTTCGATGACATTTCTCGAATCCCTAGATCCTACCCGACGAAGTACTGAGCGGCCGGAACTCACTGCTTACCTTTCGCCTACACACCTTCTTTATTCATACAGTTTTACAGAGGGAATCACAACGGGCCTTAATGGCGGTCTATGTGAAGAGGAACATATCGTTACCCTTCATAACCAACCTACCAACCATCTGCTCACAGTCTTTAAGGTGGGGTGTTGGCAAATTAGTTTACACTCAGTTGCATCTGCCTGACACAATTTCTGCATGTGACTGACTCTGTTTAAGCACTCTTACTTAGAACAAGGTGAGCAACGTTGCTTAGGGTTTACTTTAAATACTACATAGTTCAGGCATAGGTCTTTAACGGTTAGATTTGTTACTTCCTAGTAGCACTTTCAAGATGTTGCTTTTTTCTGCACCGAAATCACAAAACGATGCGTGTTACCTTTTCTGCTGTAGACACTGTGCGCTTACTCTATCGATCGCGGAATTCGATTGTTTTATCATGACACTTTAATCACATTTACAAATTACAACAGTCAGTCTGTGTCGTTGACGTGAACGTCACTTGCCACGATGGAGAATCAACACAACACAAAACCAATCTATGTAACATATTTCCTTCCTCTTTGGAATATTTTTAGAATCTACTACGACAGCAGTACCGCTAGCGTCATCAGCCACCCCAGTAGTTACCTTCGAGAAAGTGGGCGCAGGAAAAACTCAACATCAGACAACTCCATCAGCAAGTCAAGGAGTGCCAGTCGACAACGCCGGTGGACGTTCCATCATCACTACTGGTACCGGTGCCATCAATCGCAGCAATCGTTTCGGATTCAAAGGAACCAGCACAGTACGACCAGCTTCGACAGGAATCACTCCTAGGTACCAGAGTGATTTTCAAGATAACGTCGACAATAATAACTACAGCCAGGCCAGCAATAACAACAACAACTTCAACAACAATAACATCAATTCCACAAGTAAGTTGTAATCGCCACTCATCGATCTGCGATGGGTGTGAATCTATTTCTGTTTCTTGAAATAATTTGTTTCTTTTATTTATGTCTACCTCCTACCTCTGCCGTCACAGTCAAGCGACGTTCAAAGAGCGCACATTCTGGTCGTGCAATGACACCAAATCTATCGAATCTCGATCAGCAGCAGCAGCAATTTGATGAATCAAAGTATCAGCCGCATGCTCCCAAAATAACTCAGAAATCACTCAACTACCACAGTAATGAGTATCAGCGGAGCAAGCTGCAATTTCTGCAGCAACAACCACAGCACCAGCACCAGCAACAACAGGCGCACAGGCCAACACCATGTCTAGTGAATCCACCTCAGTATACGTTCGTCAACACTGGAATGCACACAAATGTTATGTAAGTTTAGAAAATAGGTTTAGTTTTGTTTATCTTGTATCTAATGGCAACATCCACGCACAGTGTCCGACCAACACCGCGACCACCATCAGCAACATATTCAAAGTTCACTCTACAAACGACAAGTCTGCCGAAGCCGGAATATCCAGTCCCGATTCGATTGACTGCCAGCGCGCCATCAACTACGGCTGCATCATCCACTTCTGGGCCAACATCTGCTCCGATGGATCAAAAGACCGCCAAACAGATGGCCAACAACAATCGTAAAGGATTCCAAGGAAGCCGCGAGATATCAGCTGACTCGGGTATAGCAAGTATGGATACAACTTTGGCTGAGAATCAACCACAACCAGGTTCACCAAGGAGGAACAGAAGTCGTCCCCGGAATTTACAGATGGTCATGAGCGGACGGCATAAGTTTGAAGTGCGGGATCTGGAAGATCCCTTGTCCAGTGATAGTGCTGTGGAGCCATTGGCACTGCCAAAGTTACCGAGTGCTTTTTCATCGGACAATCAGACAGTGCCACTTAGTGGACTGGTTCGATCAAATACTGTTTTAAATAGGGAGGCGTTCTTCCGATCGACCGGATCGACAGACGAACAAGGTTTGGTTTCTGCATCACTTATAGGTGTCTGTGTAATAAGGGTCTTTTGCGTTTTAGATTCTGCTGATGCTGGACGCCGCAAAGTGCACAAAAATACATCGGACAGTGAAGGTGTAGAGGAGGAGAAACTATTTTTGGACCGATCCACTTCGGAAAAGAGTGCCAAAGTAAGTAATGAAGAGGTTGAAAATTATATGCGTGATAAATAGAACATTCAGCTTGGTTGAGAGAGAAAGGCAAAAAATCATCTTCATTCCTGTAGTCAAAGTGATTGATTATCACCTATTTTAAGACTCACTTTTGTAGTTGAAGATGTTTCTTGAATGGACTAATCGAAATAGAAACTTGTACCGTTGTGAGAATAAGGGTTAATGTCCATTCTTGAAAAAAAACCTTTCTTGTCAGAAAATAGATACTTGAACTCTCTAGTTTTGAATACGCTTGAAGAATTCTTTATGTCGAAAAATGTATAGCTGACAGTATAAAAAAATTGGTACAATAACTCTTTTGGCGGCCAGAGCCAGAACTGCCAAATTTATTAACTTCAATGAAGTTTTAAAGATTTTTATTAGAATTTTAAGCCTTTTTGAAGATTTCAAAGCAAACATGGCCAAACTTGGCGATTTTTACTTTCCCTGCCCGAATTTTCCTTTCAAATTCGGTAGTTTAAAAAATTCGGCGAATGAGTGAGATTTCACTTTTGCGCAATTAATTCTGACATTGTGTGTTTGAAAACTATTTTGTTTATAATGTTTCGTATCAGAATGGTCGGTGCGTATGTTACACGCTTACAACTTTTGAAATGATTAACATAGAAAGCTCCCCTCTTTCTCCGAAACTATAAATGAGAAAAACTAAAGGGAAAATAATAAAAAAATTTCTGGCATAGACAGTTTTTGAAAAATATTTGAGTACACGGGATAAAAAGTCACCCCACCTTGTCTTACCCCGTCTTCATCTGATTTTCATGATTTTCTGACAGACGTACATATTTACCTGCCAGTTTGGCATAACTTTAAATTCCATCAAAATCCCTTACATTTTTCTTGAGTTAGGCTTATGAGAAATATGATTCGAAAATGTTTTAAACTGATCAATTTCAAATAAAACCACTGACGTATCAGTCTTAGTCTACATGCCAAATTTCATCGAAATCCGTTCAAGAGGTTTTGAGTTAAGGGCTGACTTCAAGATTTTTGAATCCCCGTCCCCCCGCTCCATAGGTTAAATCTGGCATACCCTTTTTTCTCCAGGATATGGGCATAAGCCCTTGAGCTTCTTCTTCTTCTCCTGTCATCTGTTCTATCTTTTTAAGTCCGTCCGTGGTCTAATTAGGTTAGCTTTTCTCTTCTATATTAGGTTTTTTTAATTGAGCAGGTGTTTTGTGTTTGAGCAGGTGGTGTGAGAGTGATGGGAGACAAGAACCAGCCCCGTCCGACGAGTTAAGCCGTGCAACCGCGTGCATGCCACCGTTCCCTTCGCCCACACTGAAGATGCCTCCGTGGCCGGCTCCTAACTCATAACATACATCTTACACACATTTGATTGGATTTTAACAGTTCATAGATAAAATGACCTAAGCTTTAAGATATACATACATATGTACATGCAAGTTAAATTTCATCAAAATGGCTTTGTTCTCGAACTACCCTTGTGAGTACAAATATGCACTTAAAATGACGGTACGGAACACTAACAGCGCGAGGCCCGACTCGCACTTGACAAATTTTTTTCATGGTGTTCTGTTAGTTAGTCATGTAAAATGTGAATACTTTTGGCTACCCGTACTCATTCGTTACATTTTATGGGATATCCGGATAAAATTAATGAGTACTTATGAATTCTATCAAGTATACCCTGGTAACGATGATGTACCTGATAAATACCTCCTCGTTTGCAGGAATAAGGTAGGCTAGACCTGTTTATTTCCTTGCTTTTTCGCTTTGTAGGTTAACGTTTGTATAAATAGGTATATAAGAAATGACCCTTGGTCTGGTGATTGCCTCAGTATTGAAGCATATTCGATAGTGAGATGGCGTGCTAACGAAAGAACTGCTTCAACCCAGAATTAGGCAAATTGTAATCGATTACCGATTACATTTCATAAATTACAATTACTTTATGTGATTTGTAATTATATCACCGAAATTACAATTGCAAAGTAATCGGTAATCATAAAAGACTACGATTACTGTTAACGTTTTGGAGGATGGAAGGGTGGTAATTGAGTTTAAAGGGTGTGGTTGAACCTTTTCCGGATGTGTGAGTGAAAATGTGCCTGGTGGACTGATGATATTTCTTCCATTTCCACCCACATATCTTACAAAAAAGTCCAATTATTAACATCCGTAATAATTCAACTTGAAACCTCATGAAAGGCCGCTAAATGAATATTAGCGAAACTCAATTACAGGACCCTACTGTAGTACTGATAACTTGTAATCAAAATTACATGTAATCAACAATGCAATTAATTGCGATTGTATTGTAATCAAAAATATTGATTATGTGTAATCTTAATTACCAAGGATTCGATTACTTTGTAGTTTTAATTAGTGTAATTGTTTAAGTAATTGATTACTTTTGTAATTGATTATGTATTTCGTACGTAATGAATACGGATGAATACCTAACAGTAACGGATACTTTGTACCGAATGAGTACCTTTTTAAACCACCACTGTCTGTACCACTAAATACAGTCTAAATGGCTGCATGGATTTATTTCCAACTTCAGTGTCATCCATTCCAAGTAGCTGAATAAAATAATTTAATAGCTCTCACTGCTGACATTATTCGCATCTATAAGTGAACTTGGATGCTTTTGTGAGGCAAGAGAAGTGGGTGCGTAGCAGAATGCCCAGCATCTCCGCATTCAAATCAATCCAGTTACCGTCGGTTCTCTTTATAGATGACGTCGGCGTTTATGATGTAGCGTCTTTCGATCTAGAAAGAGCACGACCGGTGTTGCCAGGTCAAAATGTTAAAATACGTTAACTGGTAATTAAATTATACCATTATAATACAGTCTTCTGAATCTGTGTCACTGCAATTCTCTATTTCTTCTGTTTATATATTTTGATAAATAGTATTCTTTCCAACTTTTTTTATAACTTCATCGGGTATTTCAAAATTTGTACAATATGTCTCTTGCAAATTATTTCTAATGGTTAAAATAGAGTTGGTTAACAATAATTGCATCCGATTTCGTTGCTTAGTTTAGACCAAAATTAACTGACTAAATATTCTTTCGACTGCGGCATTAGAAATTGGCAAAACTAAAACAGAAATAGCAAACTTTGCGAGATCTTCAAATGGATTTTCTCCACTAGCATCTTTATAGCACGAAACTTCGCACCAGAATGGTACTGTTTCCTTTATATTTTTCCATCTAACGAGGAAAAGATTATTCCACTGACATGTGGAATGCAATTCAATTTGACATTTAGCGGCTTGCGGCTGGTGTTAGTGGGACTGTTTGTTTCTGTCAATTCAGATACTCAGAAATATTACAAAATAGGTGTGTTCATTGCACTGCGCGAATGCTCGTTTACATTGGAGTTGAAATTTATTTTGAATTTTCCTTTTTTAGGAATTATAGAGTCAACAAAAATAAAAACAGTCTGCTTGATTTCCAGTCAAAACCGAAAAAATCCAGTCAAATTCGACTGTAAAATAGTCAAACTGACAACACTCCCAACGACTGCTCTGAACCATAGAGCATCTCATAAAAGTGGATGTCTCAATTCCATTTGTCTGCCTGTGCATCTGTATAACTGTATGTCTGCACGTTTGGCATGCCCTAAACGGCCGAACTGATTTTCTTCATATCTGGCGTTTGTATTCTCACTGTTTCAAGGAGAAATTGGAGTTTCCCTACTAACCCCAAAATAATCGGCCAATTTTGAAAAAAAAAAATTCTCGAAAATGTCTCTAACGATTTTGATAAAATTGTATATTTGAATGACCGACCAAGTTTTTGCAAAAAAAATACCTATAACGGTACTTTACTTAATGACTAGTTTTTGATAATGGGCTCCACTCTGGGATATGACTCAGGCTTTTGTTTAAATTCGATATCTAGACAATATTCGGCCATGAAGTACCAAGTTTTTCAAAATTATCTCAATATTTTTTTTTTTTCTCGATTTTTAACGGATTTTTTGAAAAAGAAACATTTTTTTAAAACTATTTTATTTAAATTTCGAACTGATTAATTTGCAAATAAACGACATGTAGGTGCAAGTACGTGCGACCCAGTCGTGCACTAAATTTTATTTAGTATTTCTTGATTTTCCTTATGGGTAAGGCCGAACTCAGTTAACTTATTTTACGCTCCTTTCAATTTATTTAAGGAATCAGACATTTCATTTGTTTATCTTATTGAATAATTTTATGCCAAAACGATGTCGCTAAATTGTAGATTTGCGTCGAGATTCCAATAGCTACAGGCTTTTCGTGCTGTCTGGATAAATCAGGAGACTGGCGTCTAGAAGGTAGACACTGAAGACCGATTTATCATGCTCAGATACTTGAGAAACAGGCACCTCAAGAAGCTTAGGAATTAGCTCCAACAGGCCAGGAATGTAGACATCAGTGAGCGAATGATTAGAAGACGATTAAACGCCTAAGACTTAGACCAAAGTAACCCAAATACTAAACGAAAGAAGGTGCGCTCGAGTTAATTTAGACTGTATACACTGATTAGTTGCAAATTGAATAGTATTCAGCAGTGGCACTAACAGTCCAAAGTCACTTGTTATTGAAATCCCTGCCACTCTATGCAATGTTAATGACTTTTATATAAAATTTACTCTTGGTCTCACATAATTTCTCCAAGAGTTGCTATTACAAAGTATCTATCCGTCTAGCATCTGAGAAGAAAACTCCGTCTAAAAGCCTTCTTTTCAATATATTGCCATTGATTTCCTATTTATTTCTGGAAACCATTATGAAGATACTTCCACAGTCTGACAATATTACATAGATTGTTTAACCCTCTTGCTCTTCTCTATCCACCAGAACCAACACTTCAAAGATATAAACACATCCAGTAAGAACTCATCACCTGGTAGCTCAAGAGCATCATGGTGTAACGCTGGAGAGTCATTAGCCATAAAGGATTGTAGTAGTCTTAGCATAAGCAGTAGTGACGAGAGTAAGGATAATCAGAATGAGAAGACCGAGGCCACCATGGCAATAACGGAAGACATTAGTCCTACAATTATCAGTGATATTCCAATCAGTTCAATTTGTAAGTATTCATCCACATTCAAAGAGAATGAAATCACTCATATATGTATTTACTTCTGCCCTTTTAGCATCCATCACAGAGTCTGTCCCACAACTAGACAATGACCAGAAGGAGGAAGAAATGCAAAAAGAAAAGGAAGCAGACTCCAAGCCAGAGCGACCAAAATCACTAACAAACATAACAGAGTCGAAATTTGCTGAAATGGCAGCAGCAGCCGCCTCTGAGTTCCTTCTGGACGATGAAACTTCGCCCACAGATAGTTTAGTTAGCAGTACAGAATCAGAAGATGTTGCCTGTAAGCGTCAGAAAAAGAAAGCAAACGAAGAGATCCAGGAGAAGGACATTGATGAAATTTCCCCAGAGTTGGAGATTTGTTCGCCACTTTCCCCTGGCACACCTACACACGCATCGCATTCGCTTTCGCTCTCCGATTGTGGACGGGATTTTTTAATTGATGATGAGATCGCAGATCAACCAGCACTTCTGTTCAATGAATCAAACGAAGGACCTGATGTAATTGCGCATGTAGGCCATTCACATGCGGATACTCCGACATTGATGGAAACTGGATCGATGCGATCGCTGAAGAGTCAATCGAAAGCGAGAAGTGCTCTACAAGCTGCCATTGAATTGAGTCTAAGGACACCAGTGTCATTGCGTAAGGTTGTGCTTAATCGAGCCGAATCGCTGGACACGTTGTCACCATGTGAGTCGATCTGCTCGGATGATCTGATGATGGATTTTGATGTTAATAGCAGTATGGATTCGATTGATAAGTAATGGATTTATTTTTTATTTTTTGGGAAGAACATCTTGAGATTAGTTTATTTTTTTTTTAACAGGATGTCTGCATCGATTAGGAGTCGGAGTGGATCAGCTTTGCACAAATTGGACGATTCACATATACTCTCGGAACTAGAGGGCAAGGGCAACGATATGATAAGGGAATTGAATACAATTCTCCGAGTGCACAACAGGAACGAAAAAGACAATAATATGGTGTAAGTACAAGAATTTGTTTAAATAATTAGTTTATGAGTGGGACGTTGTTCCTTGAAGTTTATAAATTTGGTTACGTGCATCAAAAGCCCACGGTTACTCACATTTACTTATTTACTATGTATTTATGTACTCCATTGGTACTGCACTGTACCCGGAATTCTTCAATAAAACGAAAACGGTTCAATTATTCATCGATATTCATTTTATTCCCTTCGAAGTAATCTCCATTGCAAGCAATACACATTCCAACGCTTCCTCCAATCTTCAAAAAACTTTTCAAAGACCGATTTTGGATTCGCTTTCAGTTCCTTCTCCTTTATCGACTCAATCGTCTCAAAACGCTTTCCGCGAAGTGGTAACTTGGGTCGCGGAAATAGGAGAAAGTCACAAGGAGCCATATCAGGTGAATGTTTTTGATCAAATAGTCGCGTACAAGATGAGATGTGTGAGCCGGTGCGTTGTCGTGGTGAAGAAACCACGAGTTGTTGCTCCACAATTCTGGCCACTTGCGACGAACATTTTCCCTCAAACGCTTTATTACGCTCACGTAATACTCCTTATTTACTGTCTGGCCTGGCGGAGTGGACCACACCACGGCAATTAAAGAAAACTGTCAACAAAGCCTTGATTTTGGATCGACATATTCATACACCCATGTCTCGTCACCGGTAATGATGCCATCGATAACATTTTGGTCCAAAGAAAGCATTTCTTTAGCGACACCAAAGCGATGCTGTTTCTGCAACAAATTCGCAGAACACAACAGATGATAGATGTATAAACCTAAAAAAAAAAGCTTTTGACAATATCTCAAGCGCGGTTTGTTTGAATGGGAAATTCCGGGTACTTTTTGATCAGAAAGTATTTAACGTGGTTCAAGCTGTCTAAATTCGAATTTTGAAGTTACAAATATTGAATAACTTTCTTTTTCTATTTTATTACTCTACCTGTTCCTTGCCAAGTAGGTAAAGCAGCTTCACCAGCTAAATGGTGAAGCTGAACCACCCGCAACTGAAACTAGTCAAATATAGAGTATAGTCAGTACCCAATATTTATTGGCTATTTTTCGGCTCCCGATGAGTATATAGTTAGTAATTCCACTAAAAGTTAATAAAAAGAAACGTAATTTTGAGGTCAAGGAATTGGAATTCCAAATATTGAAGAATATTGATCTATTCTTAGACTATGTAGTATGTACGGTAAGTGAGTACAAATGTGAACGGCCCAACTTGACTGTCAAGCCGGACCATTCTCAAAGGATCAAGAAGCTAATTAACTCTAGGTACTATACCTTATACCTTCAAAACTTTACAACAGACTAGGTCAGCGGATGTCACACAGATAAAGCTCAAAATGTATACTGGGGTTCTATTCCCCTGACTATCAGCAACTCGATAGGGTGTATTAATTTTGATACATAGTTTGTAATACAGAGAAATAATAACAGTAGACCTATATACATTTGTGATAAGCTTCAAAAGTTATGTCAATACAGCCATTTCCGTCCATCCGTCATCCGTATGTTACCACTTTTTGGGCCTTCAATTTTGAACTAGGAAGTTGAAAAGTACAAGTGTACAAATTTTTGAAATCCGCCCACAAACACGCCCACTTGTGCCCTTTAATATATATTTTAAGTAAACTGTGTATCACGATTAACTTAGACTATGAGATAGGGTGTATAAAAGTACCTGGAATCTAGCAGGTAGCGAAAATGGTATTTACACAGGGTCTTCCAATAGGGACTTCCGAACTTTGACAGTTGATAGAGGCCATATTGTTGAAGCAACATCTGCCAAATTGGCTGTCAGTTATTCAGTCTGTTTTGCCAAATCACCATGGATGGATATAGCGTTCGACAACACGTGCAAATAATAAAATTGTTTTATCAAAATGGGTGTTCTGTTCAGGCAACGTCCCGCGCGTTTCGCCCATTTTACGTTCGCCATAATCGTCCTTCCGAGACGACTATTTGCAGTGTGGTGGATAAATTTGAGTCCACTACTTCAGTAAATGATCAACTAATACCCGTACGTCGACGAAAAGTAAGATCTGCCGAAAACATCGCCGCTGTCCGTGAGAGTGTGCAGGAGAATCCGAGGCAGTCAATTTCGCGTCGCTCACAAGAACTAGGCCTTTCGCAGACCACAACTTGGCGAATTTTGCATCGTGACTTGGGCCTACACCCATACAAAATTCAACTGACCCAGGAGATGAAGGTAAACGATCATAGACAATGACGTATGTTCGCTGAATGTGCTCTGGAGCAGTTGGACACTGACCCTAATTTTCATCGAAAAATCATCTTCACCGATGAGGCCCATTTCTGGATGAATGGGTACGTCAACAAAGAAAATTGTCGAATTTGGGACGATACCAATCCACATGAGATCCAAAAGCGTCCAATGCATCCCGAAAAAGTTATTGTTTGGTGTGGATTTTGGGCTGGCGGCGTCATCGGTCCATATTTCTTTAAGAAAGACGTTGGCCAGGCCATCATCGTCAACGGCGAGCGCTATAGGTCGATGATTACCAACTTATTTTGGCCTGAATTGGATCATATGGACACCAACGACATGTGGTTTCAACAGGACGGCGCTACGTGCCACACAGCTCACGCCACATTGGAAATTCTGCACGAGGGATTCGAGGGCATGGTCATCTTACTTGAAGGTGATGTGAACTGGCCACCGAGATCGTACGATTTGACCCCGTTAGATTTTTTCTTGTGAGATTTTCTGAAGTCGCAGGTCTATGCGAATAAGCCACAAGCCACAGCGGCCCTCAAAGCCAACATAACCCATGCCATCGGTCAAATTCAGTCTGATTTATGCGCCAGAGTCATAGAAAATTGGACATTTCGGATGCGCGCCACCCAGAGAAGCCGCGGCGGACATTTGAACGATGTTACATTCCATACACGATGGCATCGATGGACCTTTCAAACGGATGAAAAATTTCGATGACACCTCACACACACTTTGTTTTATTTAAATTTAAAGATAGGAAGGGCTTAATGGACCGTTACTGTAACCTTTTTTACCTATGTTTTCATAGCCGGTCTACTTTTCTTCGTATCACTGTAAATGTACAACTTTTTGTTGAGAATATTTTTCCCTCATTTGGGTAAAAATCGAACGGTGTTCTTTAAAGTTTGTCAAATCGAGTGATGAAGTAGAGGGAAAAAGTGTAGGGAAGAGTTAATGAGTGGATAAATAAGAAGCGAGGGTGAGTTAATGGCTAAAAAACTATTTCCTACTGAGTGCGGGCGAAAGCAGGCCTTAAAGTACATGCATGTACATAATAGGCTACACGAGTATTACGATTAAACAGACGTACAGGAGTGACACAACTAAATATATCGTCCGAATATTTGTGGTGCAAATACCGGTACAGGAGCGCTAAGCATTTAACATTCCGGAGGTGTTCGAGCGAAGAGATGAAGTGTCGTATAGACTGGTCACTAATCAGTCTACAAACTTGTCGCTGAACACCATCAAGTAAACTCAAGCATGTGACTTGAGCTCCCGTCATGCGAGTTATATTCAGGTTTCGGAAGAACATAAGATTTGTACCTATAGATCGTGTCCAAGTCCGCAGGAGTGAAAAACCGTTTACACTTGGCATCTAGAACCAGTTTTCGAAGCATCAGTAATCTGATTGTTCCATCGAAGTTCTGGGCTAACATACAAGCCAAGCATTGCAAAGCCATTAGATTCCTCAAAACCAACTTCACCCATTCTGAGTTTAACCACGTTCACATTCCGCTTCATAGACAGGAGACAGCTCTGGGTTTTGATGTCCACAGTATCATCCAATTGCCGAGAAACAACAAAATTGTTTGAGAAAATGACACTTAAATAGCCTAAAAATTACCAAAAGTGATCCAATATTTGAAATTTCAAAATCCAAATTCAAATGTCAAAGTTCACTTTTAGTGAACGTTTAGGCTGATTAAGTTGAAATTATACTCACTGAGTGGAGAAAAATAGTTAATAAATATTGGGTGTACTGAGTTGTGGATTATTGTTCACTTTCGTCCAGTTTCAACTGTGGATGGTCCAGCTGAACCACTTGCCGAGGTTGAAAAATTTATTTGTGGAGTACTAGGTTAGCTTAGGTAACTGGGTGCCCTTGTTGACAGGATTGTCAAGAGCTCACTTAGACCACTATGCGTCCATTGTGCCCAATATTTAGAACCCTAGGAACCTAAAAAATTGCAATCTTCGACCGCTAGGCTAAACCACCCAGATAAATGTATGAATCTCAGGAGTTTTCTTAGCTCAATGCTACATAGTTCATCCAGCTCTGAAAAGAAGTATCTGCCAAAAGCATGTCTTCTTTTGCTGGCCAGAGCTGGATAGTCACACGGGAGATGATGAACGGACTCTATTTCCTCTACGTCTCTGCAGTTTCTACAATAGCCGTTATGAGGTAACCCTAGCCGTGCTGCGTGATTACCTATCATACAGTGTCCTGTCACGACGCCAACAGCTATACGGATATTCCTTCGACTTAGTTCTATAAGATTGATTGATCTCTTTTTGTCGTAGACTGGCCATAACGATTTGGCTGTAGCACTTGTCTAATCCACACCAGCGTTCATTATCTTCCTCATTAGACTCGATGTCTATCTCCCTGTATAGGGTGCTGAGCGGTACACTAGCCTCGGAAAGGGCCCGCGAAGGGCTTATAAGCGAACCTTCTCTGACTAGTTCATCCGTTTTTTCGTTACCGGAAATATCCATGTGGTACCCAGCACAGGGTCACTGTGTTGGCCACTGAGATAACATCCAGTCGTTTTTTACAAATTTTTACAAGCTTGGATCTTAGTGTTGACTCTAACGCATTAATGGCCGCTTTGCTATCAACATAGATATTGATTATTTGCCCTGTAATACTTTCCTCAATAATCATATACACAGCTTGTTTTATTGTGGCAATTTCGGCTTGGAAGACACTGCAACCATCCTTAAGTCTAAACGAGCGATGTATATTTCGAGACTCACAGTAGACGCCGCCACCAGTACCGGCAATCATTTTTGGATCCGTCGGTAAAGATGGCCAGTTCATTCTCGAAACAGACTCTTCCCTCATCCTATTCCTCCTTGCTAGGAATTCTAATAGAGAACTTTCTCTTGCAGTTTGGAATGAAGATGTTGTAGTTCGTTTCCGTCCAGAGTCTGAATATATTCCATCGGTTTAGAATTGAGGCATGACCGTAGGGTTTAGCTTCCCATAGACCGGCTTCCCTTAGTCTTAGTGCAGTTTTAGCTGCTGTGTTCCCGCAGTATATGTCAAGTGGAAGAAGATTCAGTATTGTTTCCAGAGCTGCTGTCGGTGTTGATCTCATTGATCCCGTCACCCCCAGATAGCCAGCCTGTTGAATCGTTGCAATGCTTTCAAGTTGGTATTTCTTCTCGAGCGTTTTCTACCAGACAATCGAACCATGGGTCAAAATGGGTCTTACTACTGCAGTGTATAGCCAGTGTACCACTTTAGGCTTAAAACCCCAAAAGAGAGTACTAAAATAACCTAAAAATAGCTTTTCATTATTCAATGGGACGGTCCAGCTTGACCCGCATTCGCATATATCAATATGCATGGATGTTTTATTTGCCCTTTCAATGATGTTTACTTCCCAGTTCAATTTGTGGCCAAAAATACATCTGATTTATTTTACTTTTTTCCGAGATTTCGAGTTGTGTTCCATTTAACCTCGAGGGCTCGAATAGCGGTATGTTTTTTTTGTATTCATGCAATTCGCATTGTCACCAGCGTATGCTATAGTCTTATCTTTTATAGTGGCTACAGTACCCCTTCCTGAGGGCTGCCCTTATAAGTCAGGGCATGAGATGGTTTGTCATTTTGAGCATAAATTCCGGTCCAGTTAATAGTCGAACACATTTCTACCACACCACGGCTAAATACGAGTACTAATAAGCGAAGACGTTTTGGATATTCATAGGAATTGTTGTAGTTTTTGTTAAATTTTGAAAAACAAATATAAATTTTTCACCGTGCTATTGCTAGTAACAAGCGGCCAGATCATCAGAATACTCTACGTATTTGGTTCTTCTGAAGTATCTATCGAGCGCAATATATTATTTGAGGATGTCTATTCCGCTCTGCAAACAATTTTTCGTATGAAGTCCAAGACTGCATCCTCCCATTTCCTTGAAACCTAAACAGAATGTTTTTTGTAATATTTCTAAGTTGCTTTGGTGGGTTTTTGAAACATCGTTTATTATAAAAAAAATTGTCTTTTTCGTTTAGCAGAGGGTATTTCAAACAGTATTCTTAAAAGATTGTGGGCCGGTAACGCCTCTTCTGAGACACTGAGAATTAGTAAGTTATTTTTATTGTCTTCGTCGCTCAACCCGCTTAATTGTGATCATGTCAAGATTAGGAATATGTGCCATCGGTTCTCTACAAAGTTTTCACTCAGCATCGTTTTATAGCTGTTTGACAGCAATTATCCTTGAGGTAATATAAATGGTTATTCATTTCGAGGTTGGGAATTCACATCTCTGCCATATGGCATCTGTCAAATCCATCTGTCATTTATAGTGACAGGTAGTTAATTCTTGCCTTGCCATTTTACAATATAAATCGTTTAACCACAGCTCAATGCACTAAAATGATTGCATACTGTTTCAAAAATAACAGTTCTGTATATCTGTATATCGCGATTGGGTGCTGGAAAATCAACAAGTTGACAACGATTTTGGACCGCTGTGGACCGGCCGGCAGCGTGATCGAGCCGTCTATTTATGAAAACGACGAAGTCGACATTGTTAAGTTGAATTCTTATCATATGATGACCACTTTTTTTGTCCTGAAATTTAAGACACAGACAGATGTTTCCAACAGGACGGGAGTACGTGCCACACACGTGCACGAAAAGTTCCCCGACCGTGTAATTTGAAGATAGGCAACATCAATTGGCCACCAATTGTGTGATTTAACCCCGTTGGATTTCAACATCTGTGAAGTTTTGGTCGCTATATAGTCAGAAATATGCCGAAAGTCATCGAAGATTACCTCACAAGAATCAAAGTTTGCAAAAACTCCCGTGGCGGCCATTTAATCGACAAAGCACAAAATGAATAACCCTACGCCAGTCCAAATGGTTGATAACTACAAGTTCTTCCCTAAATGAATTCGTCTAACATGGTTGTACGAACGTATCCGTCGCCCATCTGATAGTGGGCGGTAGTTTCACTATTGGCTTGCATTTGTTAGTCTTATTGACTCGGGAGTTATGTTCGTTGTTACCCAGGATACCCTGCTCTAAAATGTCAAGAGGCATCTAAAATAAATTTTGTAATAAAATAATAAGATCATAAATTATTCACAATTTTCATGACAGACACTTGCTGACCTACATTAATCGGGGATATATTTTTTTGTAAGAATAAACATGGTTTTATCATGTCATCAACATGGATCTCCGGAAATACTATTAAAAAAAAAAATAAAAAACTTTTATCCATTAGTCAAATGCATCCGCCTACTAACCCGAATGTATTTAAATTCTATTTCTTGATCATATCATGTACCTATAGATACACAAACATATTGTGCCCTTGTGCAACTAAAAAGTCAAATCAATTGGCTGCCTTGGCACTTTGCCATTTCAAAATATGTTGCACATTATACAGTGGATAGAAAAAAGTTAAGACATAAATCTAAAGTTGTAGTGCCGGACAAAGTGTATCGCGTTAATATTGTAGAATCGTTAAATGGACGTGGAAGCAAAAATAAGAATAAAAAAGTATGTGGCAAAGCTATGCAATAAACTTGTCTGTTATTTCTGGGTTCCGCTTTGGGTGGCCCTACAAATGGAAAGGGATACAATTAATTCTAGTGGGTGGAAGAATGTGCAGTGTTTTATTTTGGTTTTTCATTTTATTCGGCGATATTCTTATAAGCATTAGGAATGGTCAGTGGTTGGCTATGAATACTTAGATACGTGTGTATATTTACTTTTTTTTTAAATATTTTCGAATGAATAAAACAAGCAATTTGAAAGTAGGTAAAGGAAAATTTATTAATTGGACATCTGCTCACTCGTTCATCTATCTGTCTGTATAGCGCCACCTTCTAGCTTTTGAGTAATTGTTCATACATTTTTGAGGTAGCATTTGTACAAGAAATAGCCGCTCGTTTCTGGAATCCTATCTCCAAATCTTATTCTACTCCATTTTGACAATTTAAATGCCAGGGCAAACTTCGGCAACAAATTCGAGTAAAATCCGTTCAGTATTTCTCGAATAAACTAGGCATTTAATAACAATTTGGAGTCCCGCTCCTCTACAGGGCTGTAAAAGAATGCAATCATTACAGAATGTATTCATTGAAGTCCAGAAAATGTTATGAATATGTTTAAATTCAATGACTTCAAGTGTGACTTCAGCTTAAAAGAATAAATCGCCATTCATATTGAAGTCATAATTGGAGCAATCATTTCCAGCAATCAGAATGCTGAAGTCAAAAAAAAAAAAATACAAATACCAGTCAATAACATTCATTGGATGCATTCAATCGCTTGAAGCCATTTGAAGTGACTAAATGCATTCCTGAAGTCATTTGAAATCTTTGAAGTCATATACACATTTATACATATACGAGCACATAATTTATTTACAACTAGCTGTATCCTGCGCGCGTTGTAACGCCACCAACTAAAATAAATTTTAAGGAAAGACATTACACAAATATTCATTTCATTTTGAGTCATTTTATTGATTTTGTTCATTTCGAAAAAATTGTGACATTGCAGCTATTCGTTTCAATTCGATATTTATTGAAGTGCTGTGGGATACACAATATTTCTTGTTTTTCCATCTGGTGCGTAAACGAATAAATCAGAAGGTTTTCCGACGCGTGAGCAGGCCACATAGAGCTGCCCATGTGAGAAGCATGGATTCTCCAAATTTAATCTATACTATATCAAACTATAATCTATGATACGATCTTACACGACGTCCAACAATCTCCTAAGATGTTCTATAACTTTCAAAAAAGTTGCGCGTCCTTACTGTTGTGCGAATTCTTGGGAAGTTTCAAGTAGCAAAGCTTGTCAGGAGTTTATGTAACTTCATTAGAGGTGGTATAACTTCCCAGGATATCGTAGAAAGTTTTGAGGGAGTTTAGGAGACTCTGTAAGGTCGTAGAACTACTGAGGATATCGTAAAATTTCGTATGAGATCGTAGAACTCCCCGAAATTTTGTGGAACTTATCATTAGGTCGAAGTAGTTTTCAAAAGGTTGGCAAATTTCTCAGAGGGCCTTAAAATTTCTAAAGATGTACTGCCCCGGGGATTGTAAAACTGCCTACAAGATCATAGAACTTCTTGGAAGGTCTCAGAATGAAACTGCTCTGAACTTCATACAACTTTTCAGGATTTCGTAAAACGTCTTAGAAATGCCCAGGAGATACTCGAATTTCCCAGGATGTCATAGAGGTCCCCATGAAATCGCAGAAGTTAGCAGAAGTTCGCTGCACATTTCAAGGAGGTCGTAGATCTCTCTAGGAGATCGTTGAATTTTCTAGAATGTTGTAGAATAGTCTAGAAGGTTGCAAAACGTCCTACTAGGAGAAGAGAGAAGACAAGCAGTGCAAGAACTTTATCAATATCAAACACATATCCGAACTAACGTCTTCAAAATCGGGGTCCAAAGAAAAAGATACACTACGAGTACAATGAAGATGCCCAAGACCATTTGCCAACCAAAGATAAAGCCATTTTTGTTTACAATTTATATGAATACCCTTATATTACTTCAAGGCACGGGCGTTTGTAGATAGAGAGCGAGCAAGAAAGAAGGAAAGTAATAGTGGTGTAGTGGTGGCGTCCAGATATTTCATATTTATTGATAACTAGCTGTACACTGCGCGCGTTGCAATGCCACCAACTAAAATAAATTTGAAGGAAAGACATTACACAAATATTCATTTTGAGTCATTTTATTGATTTTGTTCATTTCGAAAAAATTGTGACATTGCAGTGTTTCGCTTCAATTCGACATTTTTTAAAGGACATTTGAAGTGCTGTGGGATACACAATATTTCTTGTTTTTCCATCTGGTGCGTAAACGAATAAATCAGAAGGTTTTCCGAAGCGTCAGCAGGCCACATAGAGCTGCCCATGTGAGAAGCATGGATTCTCCAAATTTAATCCACACACTTGCAACGATTGTCCTTGTGCTTTGTTCATAGTCATTGCGAAAGCGAGTCGCACCGGGAACTGCAAACGTTTGAATTCGAATGGCATATCTGTCGGGATCATTGGGATACGCGGCAACAGTACGTCTTCACCTTTGAATTTTCCAGTCAAAATTGTTGCCTCTATAACATTGTTCATCATTTTCTTGACTGAGAGTCTGGTTCCGTTCCAAAGTCGTGGTGGATTTATGTTTCGAAGAAGAATGATGGGTACGCCAATTTTCAATGTAAGAACGTGCGGTGGCATGCCTGGCAAATCAAGCGAATTCAAGAATTCAGTTGGATAGTTGACAACTTCGTCTTGGTTCACCACAATATCGATGGACTTATATGTTGTCGTTTCGCCGGGTATTCCATTGGGAATGGTGAAGTTGATGGTATTGACATCGATGTTTTTTGCCGAAAAAAAACTGCACAGCAAATGTGTTCGGAACGTCAATCAGCAGTCAGATCCTTCACATACACATTCGATGATCTTCGTGAGTTCACTGTAGAGAATGAATAAAATCAGCTCACGGAAACTACGAAAATTCAATTCGATTAAATTATTTATCTAAATTAATTTAACTCACAATGAAATGCACAAAACTATTCGAAAAACGACAATATTGTCTGTTAAATTCTTATGTCACCCACAACTCGAAACGTCATCATTCGTTTGCTGTTTTCGTTTCAATTCAAATCAGCATGAACTGTCGCGGCAATATATGAAATTTATTGGAATGACAGTGGCGCCATCTGTCGAAAATTGGTCGTACCAACTCAGAAACCTTCGTGGGCTCATGCACAACAACTTTGCTAAAGATCATCACATGATCAAATGCATAGTTTACAATTCTATAAAGGACATACCGACAAACATTCATTTTTATATATATAGATATCAACCTGACGCAATTGTTAAAAAAAATCCAGATTAGTCTGTACTCATATATAGTGTAATAAAAATAATAGTTGGCTTTGATCTCGAAACTTCTAGAAGTATAAAATAATAACACTTCAATCAAAATTGAGTGGTTAATGGAGTGACTTCAACAAATTCAACGAATTAACCCTCTGATGCATGATTTTTTCTTTAAAAAAAAAAAAATTTTTAAAAAGGAAATCGCTTAGAAAACAAAGTTTGTTCTGGAAAAATTCACACATTTGTGATTTAGTATTAAAATCACCCAATCGCCCCAAAGAGGAAAATGCTCTATGCCATCACACCTGACTTCAGTGGGAGGTATGTCTTCTGTTGGTCCCTTTTTCTTCTTGCAGTGCTGATTTTGAACTGAAGTCGATGGTCTTCCTCTTTTTGGTGTCGTTGCTGCACCCAGAGAACATAACGTAATTGCTAATGCTCTTCGAAACTCAATTAGTTTCATAGTTTGGAGTCCCTTCTGTTTGTACACTCTTTTACAATAGAAACGTCCAGCAAATTATAGAAAACTCGCATGTACCATATTTTACTTTTCATTGTTATTCTGTACCTTCCTATCTTGCTATCTAACAAATCAACACTTGTGCTGATTATAATGCTTTACGATAGCTGGACATTTTATAGTAATCTGCTTTTTTAGTTTTCTATCAAATCAATGCGGTTTCAAGATGAACACCCACAAAAGTTGACAAAAATGTTACGCATTTGTTATCTTTCCAAGCTATGGAAGTAATTTCATTTTCATCATAAGAAGCAACGAATTCTTCAGAAGTGCCTCTCAGCTGAGACTTAAAGTCATGGTCTGTTGGCAATTTACAATTTGGAATTCTATTCATTCTAATTGTACCCAAAGATAAGATTCCTGTTATATAAAATAAATTTGAAGCATTATGTTCGGTATATACACTTTACTTACCTAAACGAGCCAAATATATTTGAAGCGCGATGGAAGTGTAGAAATTATCAAAATAAAGCTTGAAATGTTGATAACGTGGAACTTCCCTAGTAAGTCTTACCACAATATTACTGCCAGCTCCCAAGTCCGTTTCTGAAGCTAATCTCTTAGCTTCCATATTTTCCAACCCAGTATATATTTCAAATTTATAGGCGTAGCCAGATACTCCACATAAAACAAAAAGTTTAAAGCCCCATTTGTGAGGCTTAGCCGGAAGATACTGCTTTAGGTGATGTTTTGACTTGGAAGCACAGATTTGTTCGTCGACTGACAAGCACTCTTCCATTGGGACAGTTAACGATTTTAACGTTTGAAAAGATAAAAAAATATTTTCTTTGGAGACTAACGTCTCTTTATTACTTCAACTTAACTCTAAAGTACAATTTCAACTTACACTTCTACTTATAGCCTAAAAATGTCTGCTCATCAATTTACTGAATGTGGGAAAATATTCCAGACGGGAATATTACACCTCACTTTGATAAATAGCTTATCCTGCATTATCAGCATTCGACCTGACTGGCGCGTGTGCTGATAGTGCAGAAATGGGTGCATTAACTCTTCCCTCCTTAAAGGTCTACGGCCCGTAGATCAGCAATTTAGCTTAGTAGGTTGGAAGAGGTCATTTACCTGTGGTATCTGGATTTGGATTTTTTTCTCTTTTTTACATTTGTTTCTAAATAATATAATTAATATAATAGTAGTGATTAACAGATATATAATTAAATTTGAAATGAGAGAAATATTGTTCGTTACAGAAAATTTATGTATCTTTCTTATATTTTCTAGGTGCAGATCATGTAAATACTCTAAATCTAATTTTACGTCTTTAATTGTTAAATTGGTCTGTATTATGGGTGGTAAAATCTGGAAGGTTCTTACTACTTTGTTATAATAGCTCTTGTCGTTGATTGATATGATATCTTCATTGAATTCTATAAGGAAGGTTCCATTTAAGGTTTTGGTGTCATTTCAGTGCCTTAAAGTTCCGTTGAAATTTGTTAGGAATATTGTATTATTAGTTAGGAGTTCTACGATTGGCTTCCGGGAGAATTGATGGTCGCATCCGGCGTCTTTACCTTTTAGAAGCTGGCTGATGCAGTGATCTGGAGGCAACTCTTGTATCTGGTTCTCATTGCAAATTGTTATATCCCTCATTTTTGCGCACGGTTCTTTGATTCCGTATTGCTCTTCCTGGGTTGTGAGTAGCTCCTTGATTTCTAGGTGGATTCTCATGTTGTTTTTTACTGTAGATCTGATTATAAGATGATTGTATCCTTTAGTTCTTGTTTTTGGTATGGAAATGGTGTAAAGTAGAATTGATTCTTTTTGTATTATTATAGGTTCAGCATACTCGATAGCTTCCACCTCATTATTATATGGAAGAGTTTCCATTTGGGAAAGTATCTCTTGGATTTCTGTCTTATCCAAGAGGTTAGTGTTCACAATTCCCCTTTTTGCTAGCTGGGTGGCTGATACGATTTCGCTTAGTTCTTCTTTTAATATAGTGAGCTTATTATACAACATTTGCTCGTACTTGTCCATACTTGTTCCGTCTATTTTTTGTATGACTCTATTGTAATTGTCCATTATTCTTCTTGTTACTGCGGTAAGACGTTCGTTTATCTTATATTGATTATTGTTGTTTTCTATTACTACATTTTGCGTCTTCAGTAGATTGTCCCAGTCTGTTGCATCTGGGGTTCCGGCTATCCACTTCCACGCGGAACCAATCCAGTTTATTGACCTTGTTTGTCGTATGCCTTTTCCGTGTAGTTTCTCCAATAAATTCTCTATTTGCTGCAGTCTATGGGTTAACTGTGGTTGAAGAATGCTGGTCCTGTCGATACGTTTTTCCACGGTAAGTATAAGTTCGCTCACTATGTCCTCGTATTTCGTTAAATTGATGACATGTACCATCCTGAAATTGCCATTGATGATTTTCCCATTTCCTTGTTTTAACGCTATGATGGGGGTACTGTATTCGTATACGTTGATTGTTCCGAGTGCCAACCTAAGGATAGACCTAAAATGGGAAGGAACAACAAATATTTTTTAATGAGAAACATTTTTTATTTGAGACTTGTGGATTTTTTTTTCCTGTTTCAGTGACGATAGTTACTCGATTATATTTTGCCACCTTCTCTTTTATGTACAGGGGGTTTTGCTTCCCGTCTCTTCGTTTAACAGCCGCAAATATTATCTCTCCTGGTTGGTATTTCTTCGGTTTGTTCCTGTTTATGTTTTCTCGGCTGATTTTGTTCTTTTGGTTTCTCTTGATGAGTTCGCTTAGGTCTTCGTTTACCTTCGTCTGAAAGTCAATGAGATTCTGGTAGTTTATCCTCTGAATTCTACCTAGGAAAACGTCACTTGGTTTTTTTTTTTGTTACGGAATGTACTGAGTTATTATAACAGTCCACTGCTATGTTGATTATTTCCTTCATCGTCAAGTCTGGATACTCTTTTTTTAGACATCGGGTTATTTCTATTATTGTCGAATGAACTCTTTCGATAGTTCCGTTCACCTCGCTTTTTTGAGGTGGGGTTAAATAGAGTTCAATTCCTAGAGTTTTGATATAGTTTGAAATGATTGGGCTGATAAAACTGCTTTCGTTATCAGTTACCAAGACCTTTGGTGCTGTAAAAAAGTGAATGATTTTTATTATTTTACCCCTGAGATATATGGCAGACTTCTCCTTTATGTGGAATAATTTTGCAAATTTTGAAAATTTATCCACGCAGGTTATGAACTTCTCATGATCTATCTCGAATATGTCCATGTGCATTATTTCGGATGGGTACGTAGGAATTGGTGTTTCCTGCATTTCCGGTTTTTGCGGATGTCTGTCATATTTACTTGTATTGCATATATCGCATTTTTGTACATACTTTTTTATCATGTTGGCCATTCCTGGGAAGTAATGTTTTTCTAAGATCTGTTCCTTGTTTTCTTTGTAGTTCCGGTGAGCTCTGTTATGTTCTGTTATTATGACTTGTAATCTATTATCAGCACTGGCTAAGTCCTCAACTAATCTTTGGGTTATTCTGATCTTGAATTTGCTGAAGTGTTCTCTGTATATTTCCTGTAATAGCTGTAAATAGTTTTCTGGAATCTTTATTCCATTTAATATGTTCGGGTTGAGTTTTTCTTTGAGGGTCTGCGTTAGTTTTTGCTTGGTGATTCCTCGGAGTCCAATGTAATGTCGCTGGTAATTTGGATGGGGTTCTTCATGTGCATTTATTTCGCTATTTTCCCTAAAAACAAGTTGATTTCGGAATACATTTAGGGGGGCTTCACAATGGGGATAAGGTCGGAACTATCTTCCTCTGCGCTATGCATCGTTTGTGAACTGGATGATGTTAAATTGTTAGCTTCCAGTTTGAGCCTTGATAATGCGTCAGCTACCTTATTTGTTTTCCCTGGTTTATAGATGAGCTCGTAATTGTACTCTTCTATCCTGGCCTTCCATCGTTTCAGCTTTGCATTCGTGTTCTTGTTGCTCAAGGCGAAGGTTAATGGTTGATGGTCTGTTAGTATTCTTATTTTTTTTGCGCCGTATAGATAATTCCTTAGGTTGTCGAGGGCCCAGACTATCGCTAACATTTCCTTTTCATTTGTAGCGTAGTTTTCCTCTGTCTTGTTTAATGACCTGGAAATATACGTGATGGGTCTGTCCTTCCCGATTTCCCCCTGAGAAAGCACAGCACCAATAGCGGTATTGGAGGCATCTGTCGTGAGTACGAACGGTTTTTCAAAGTCTGGAAAGACGAGAATTTCTGCTGATGTTAAGAGTTCTTTTATATTCCTGAAGGTTTTCAATTCGTCTGCATTGAGTTCAATCTTAACTTTCCGTGATTGATTGGCTCTTATTTGGGCCTTCTCCCCCCTTGTGAGATTCGTAAGGGGTTTTGCTATTTTGGCAAAATCCTTTATGAATCGTCGGTAGTAGGAAGCTAGTCCAAGGAATCCTTTAAGTTCCTCCAGATTTGCTGGAGCTTTCATCTTTTCAATAGCCGCGATTTTTTTCGGGTCTGGTCTTATACCCTTATTAGTTATTAAGTATCCTAAGAACTCGGTTTCCTCTTTTAGGAATTCCGTTTTATCCAAGTTTACTTTCAAATTGGCCCGTTCTAGTTTTTCAAATATTATGTCGACGTTCTTTAGGTGTTCCTCCGCAGTCTTGCCGAACACTATGATATCGTCTATGTACACATAACAGATCTTTCCTATGTGTTCCTTTAAAACATCGTCTATCATCCTTTGGAAGATTGCTGGAGCATTCTTCAGTCCAAAGGGTAGACGGGTATACTCATATTTCCCGTTCATAGTGGAAAATGCCGTTTTAATTATATCGTCATCTTTCATCTTGATTTGATGAAATCCCGATGTAAGGTCGATGGTCGTAAAGTACCTTGATTTTCCTAGGTTTGCGATAGTGTTAGAAATGTCCGGTATTGGGTATGTGTCCGAGATCGTTATAGCATTCAGTTTCCTGGTGCGTCCATTTTTTTGGGTACAACCCACATTGGTGAGTTGTATGGGCTTTTCGATGGTCGAATAATACCATCCTCTAAGAGTTTCTTGATTTGGGTGTCCACTTCTTGTCTCATGTGAATTGGGTATGGATATGACTTGGTGTAAATGGGCTCATCTGTGGATGTTTTTATTTCGGCTTTTATACCCGTGTCGATGATTTCCTTGTCGTTCACTGCTCCGAAGATGTTTTTGTGTTTTTCCACTACGTTTTTTATCTGTTTCTTTACTTCACTACTCAGATGGCTGATTCTAATTTCTATGTTATTAACCTGAGCAGACTTCTTTTCTTTTAGTGGTATTTTAATGTTTGGTTTGATTTTTAGTATGTTATTTTTCCTATCTATTACTGCTTCTAATTCCTTAAGGGTATCGTCTCCGATGATTACGTCAAATGTAGTTAGGCCGGGTAAAATGAAAAAATCAATTGTAATGTTATTGCCGATACTTTCAAAGAATTTTCCACTAATTTTCCTATCAATTTGTATTTCTCCTCCAGCAGATTTTATTCTGAAGGGCTTTTGGGCTGGTTGAGCTTTGCCAACTAGTTTAGGTTGTATAAAGTTTTTGTTGGCGCCGGTATCTATAAGGAATTTTAGCAGTTCTCCATTTTTTGTCCTGTATTCTATATATGGAATGCTAGACAGGCTTCTGTCATAAAATTTACTTCAGATGTTGTCTCTTCTGTTGGCTCTATCTCATCCTCCTGCGTGTATTCTTCCTCATATTCTTCCTCATATTCTTCCTCGTATTCCTCAGCATACTCTCTTTCCTCTTGAGTTTCGATGTTATATAACCTTTGACGTTTTTGCGGAAGGTTAACGGACTCATTCCTAGTGTATTGACTATAGTTGGGTCGATTGTAGGTGCCTTGGTTATAGGCTGGCCTGTTCATATAGTTTACTTGTTTTGTTTGGACAGACCGGTCGACTTCCATAGCAACTGGCGGTTTCGGTTGAGATGGTCTTGGTGGTGGATGATCATTTTTCTGGTATCTCGGTGGTTGGTATTGGTTCCTCTGGTATTGCCCATGTTGAATGTTGTATGCCATGTTTCTTTGTTGTAAATTTAATGGTTTTTGAGGTATTGTTGGCTGTCCTGCCCTTGCATGGTTCTGTCTTGGTGTAGGTGTGAATATTTGGTTGATTGGAGCTGTAACCATATTGTGGGCGTTCTTCGGGTGTATTGCCAAGTTCCTATAATTTAGATTTTGAATTTCTAAACATGAGGCGTAAGCCTCCGGGAGTGTTTGTGGTTTTTGAATTATTAGGATCTTAGAAAGATCGTTATTCAATCCTCTAATAAATACGTCCAATGAGCGATTCCTGTAGTTTTCGATAAGTTCATTGATGGTTTCCGTACTATAGTCCTCTGTTTTTATTTTGTTGATTATTAATGAAAATTGATGATTAACGTTCGCATAGAATTCATCTATGCTGGAATTTCCTTGCATAAGAGTATTCAATTGGTGTTCCAAAGTTCTTATGTCCCTCTTGTCGGCATAATGGAGGGACAGGCATTTTTTTATCGCCGACCAATCTTCGTCGAAAATGTTATATGAAATTAGTGCAGACTCTGCTCCACCTCTAATCTTTTGTCTGATACTTTGCAGTATTGCCCGATAGATGGGTTTGTCTCTCACTATTTCATAGTCTTTAAGTATCTTTTCCACGTTGTGGACCCAAGATATGTACTGGATGGGATTCCCATCGAACGTTTGCAGCTCTTTCACGCTGTCTGGCAATTTGCTTATATCTTTCAATTCCTGTTCATTTCTAGGAGATTGAAGTGTGGATTGCGCTGAGGAAATCACCTGTGTCCTTGTTTCCAAGGCTTCAAGTCTCCTTTCAATTTTTTTTATAGCTTCGATCTGAGCATTTACTGCTCCTGTAAGCTGATTAATGGCTAGTTGTATTGCTTCCATCCTACCTTGTTATTTTTATTCGTTATATGTATATTAAGTTATTGTTGTAATAATAAATTGGTTATCGTTCTTATACTACTGTGTATGGGTGTAGAACAATTTGTGTTTTTAATCTTATTGGCTAGGCTAACTTTATTCGTTACAATAAAAAGAATTTATATATTTTTGCCTCTATTGTTATTTCACTTTCTTTTAAGCTATGAGTACAATTAGTATGTTATATAATTGAATATTTGTCTTGTTTTATTTTTCACATAGATTGTTTTAAATTTTCTTAATTTTTACTTAATTTTGAACTATGTTCTTCTATTAAGAATACAAACAATTTTTTGAGAGTTAAGTAGAATTTAAATTGTGACTTACAATGCAATTATGATTCTTCTCATTGTGTGTCTGGAACCTGGAACTGATGCTGTGGTGTTGCTTTTAGACGAGGTGTATTCTTCCTTTTTGGCTGTCTGCGTTGAAGGTTGCAAGCGGCTTACTGCGGTACAACTGCTCGATCACTGTTCTACACTTGGGTTATTTTCACTGATCTGACGAGAAGTGTATTATAATCTTTCACAACATTCAAGGTACTAAGGAAACTTGTGTGTCACTATTCTGATGGGAAGTGTTTAATACTTTTACAGTTTTCACTTTTAGCACTTATCAGGTCCCTGCTGCTCGGGCGCCAGTTAACGATTTTAACGTTTGAAAAGATAAAAAAATATTTTCTTTGGAGACTAACGTCTCTTTATTACTTCAACTTAACTCTAAAGTACAATTTCAACTTACACTTCTACTTATAGCCTAAAAATGTCTGCTCATCAATTTACTGAATGTGGGAAAATATTCCAGACGGGAATATTACAACCTGACTGGCGCGTGTGCTGATAGTGCAGAAATGGGTGCATTAACTGGAGCGATAAAAACTTTTTCTGAAGTGAGTTTATAACTGAACGAATTTTGTGGAGTTTGTCAAAGTCCGGGTGGTTTCGAATCCTCTCAAAACGATTAACGGTCATTGTGTTTTTAACTACATTAATCCCAAGTTCCGTGTCCCAATAATGCCGAATATTGACGCATTTAATAAAAGATAACAATACGAGAATTCCCAGATACTTTTGTAGTTCTATAACATTCAAGGTAAAGTTCTGTACCGGATTTTTTGACGTTTGGGGTTTCGAGGTCCAAGATATTTGTTTGAAGTTCGCTTGTACCTTTGAAAGCTATTTTCTCCTCGTCTAAAAATGTTTCCTTTTCCACAAGAGATTTTTTGCATTTACTGGGGTATGTGTAGTGCTAGGGATATCAATACCAACACTTTCTCCGATTTGGGCTCCTTCAACAGCAGTAATTTCATTTGCCAGGGCATTTGCATTCGAATCTTCCAAATACAGCTCAAGGGATTCCTGTGTTCACAGCAACTGCTCCAAATCATTCTCTGTAAGCATTTTTGAAACTATGTCTTTTTTCGGAATCAATTCATCCAGCTCTGAATCCTCAGCATCATCTTCACTTTCATCTGGTATATCACAGAAAAACAAATCACATATTCTATCCTCAGATATTATTTTCCCATCTAGCTTGTATTCCATTTTATTTAATTTTTTTCACAAAATTACCTAGAATTTTTTTTTATTTTCCCCACTAAAATCATAAAATACAACAGCTATTCTTGACCATTGATTTACTATTACAATGAAATTCAAAATGAATGACAATGAAATATTACGAAAAACAAAAACGTCCTAATGCATGGTGATTCATATATGAATCATTACAAAAAATCAGTATTGCACAAATATATTATTCTCGATCTATGAAATATAAAAGTAGATCAATAGCCAAACACACAAAGAATATGAAAATATTTTTTTAACTCACTTTTTTCCACTTGCAAAAGGATAATTTTTCACTTACTCACTCCACATGCGCCGCACGCTAAACTTCTTACAGAATGAAAAGAAATGTGTGTATGTGGAATTTGTAAATAACCGTACGTGGAAGAGAAAAGTTCAAGGAATCAAAAACAGAAAACCGTTTTTCATTCTGGCTAGTAGTTTACAAAAAATCGTTAAAAAACCGTAATGATTCATATATGAATCACCATGCACTATAGGGTTAAAAGACTTTAAATGACTCCAACGAATTGAATGCATTCAGTGACTTCAAATGGCTTCAAACGATTGAATGCATTCAGTGAATGTGATTTCAAAGTGTCTTCAATGAATGCGGAGCAATAAAAAATCAAAAAAGATTGCATTCTATTCGACCTAAGCATTCTGATTGCTGAAAATGATTGCTCCAATCATGACAAATCAATGGCGAATTATTTTACATTAATATTGTTAGTCGCGTATCATTGTACTAAGTTGATTTCGAATAATAGAATAATTTTAATAGATTCCTTGCCAATTTTTGTAGCAAGAAGTCTTCCTTTCAGCTCTCGTCCTTGCATACAACGTCGCAACAATGCCTCTTGTTTGGCAGAATGAAATCGCCGCCATTCTTCATCAAACCACGGGTTTCTTCTTTGTTGTCACCTGGCGAAACTTAAGACGGTGTTCACACTGGACTGACGGACTAGATTTTTTTTGACGTTTCATGTTCAGACTGATAGTTCTGACTGAACACTTCCGCGGAATCATTTTGACATATTAATTGTCATTTTGTAAATTTGAAGAAATTTAATTAATCAATGAGTGATAGCAATTTCAATTTCGTAAACACTTTTGTTGAGTGACAATCGATTGACATTTTGAAAACATTGACGTAACATGTCCCCTCTCCACTTCCGCCTTTGCCTGTAAATGTCAGAAAAAAATCCAGTCCAACCTCCAACACGTCTGAGACGACACTTCTGATGGCTTCCAGTCAGTGCTGCCACTGATCTTCTGTACGCGATGCTGGCGATATGGGGCTTCTTGTGAGGTTGAGAGAAATACGGTCGGCAAAGATTCTAGCAGTCTATTATGATTGCAGCCATTTGACGTTGAACCGTATATGATTTTCTTGATGTTGAACTATTCGGGACATCCGCATACGTCTTGGTTGCAACAAGTTAGTGGTCCGAATCGATGTTGGAAAGGACGGACGTTCAAAATACTGGATGCGTCCCTTCCGTTGATCGCAATGTGTTCTATTTGGTTTTTCGTGTTATTATAAAGGGACCGCCATGTGGATTTGTGGATATCGAGATGCGCGAAACGCGTACTTGCTACGATGATAACGCTCCGTCGCAAAGTCAAACAAACAGCCTTTGCCCATTTCCGGATGTAGTGTCGTGTAGGCCACGCATTCCGACAGCACTACCAAAGGTGCCCTTCTTCCATATTTTGACGTTGAAATCGCCAAGCACGATTTTAATGTGGTACTTAGGACATTGCTTATAGATCCTGTCCAGGCTGATGTTGTCGAATTTAGCGTTCGGATTGTCTCTAGGCGTTCGCTCACATATCTGAAGCTCAAGACTTCTTGCCTAACTTTGCTTTCAATGACAAACCCGCATCTAAATAGACGCCGCTTCTCCTCTCGGTAGCAGTCGGCGTAGTAGATATCACAGTTTTTCATATTCCTTTTGTCCGGCCCATTGCACCGCGCTTCTTGGCGGTTGTATCTACTGTGTAGGCCTAAGGCAATGTAATCAAATTATTGCTTACCACACGCCCATTTATTTTGTCCGCAGGCAATAAATCCGACCACGTCAACAAGATGTATGGTGCGTATGGTCTTCTTACCGCAAGTTCTCGGCTACATTCAGACACGCACTTGGGCACCCTGATAAGTAAGACAAATACCTCGTCCGATTTGTTACATATTTCCTGAAGTTCGCCCAGCGGTACCTGCGCAGCTCTCAATGTTCACACCCACATGTATAATCAGACTCAGTACAGGCTCATCCTTGGTTTACTGTCTATATGAAATAGCTTTCCAGCGGGATGATGATGCGGCTTTACCCACCCACTTTACTGTTCGCAAGAGTAAAAATAGCGCAGTTTGGGTATTGATGTCATGGAAATTGCCTCAGCTCATTCTCATTTTCATATTCTGCTTTTTGTCAAGGCTACGAGGAAATTTAACAACTTAATTCTTCTAGGGTCAATGTTTTTTTTTTTTGTTTTATATAATCTGCGCGCGCCAAAGGGAGTATTAATACCCTCTAATTGTTTCAGGGCACGGGCGTCAGGGAAAAGGGGGAAGAGGAACAGAGGAGGTACCTATGCACGTTGGCTTTGAATGTTTGAAGGTTGTAGTGATGGGGAAATACAAAGCCTGGTAGATCGTTTCACATTCGTGTTGTTCGGCTTATAAATGAATCCCTATATTTGACAGTACGACCGAAGTTTGGCTTTAGGGTAAACTGATGTGCATTCGAAGCATGTAGCGTATTGCGGGTGAAATTGAAGGGGAGGAATGCAACTGGCTATTTCTCTGGAGCATTTTTTGTGGAAAAAACGATAAAACAGGGAGAGACAGGAGACATTTCTCCGATGTTCTAGTGAATGAATGGAATTCACAATGTCTCTATCACCTATAAGTTTTAACGCGCGATTTTGTACCCTATCAAGAATGTGCAAAACGGTCTTGGGTGCACCAGACCAGATATGGGCGTTATATTCCAGCTTAGGGCGGATGAATACCTTATAAATTGAGGTCAGATCAGACGGGGTAAAATATTTCTTGCACCGTTAAAGGAATCCTAGACACTTTGCAGCATTTTTGGCGACCTCGAATATGTGATCATTCCATCGAAGATGGTTATTAATACACATACCGAGAATGGCAAGTCTTTCGGCTTCAATGATGCAAGTACCATCCATGGATAATGGTTGAGGGTTTTGGTTTCGCTTGAGAGACAGAAGACAGCATTGTGTTTTAGAAGCATTAAATTCCACTCTGTTGGTTGAACCCCATTTATTTGTGCTGTCCAGGTCGGAATTTAATGTGTTTAACATACGTTGCCGTTCCCCTTCTACGGCCGAAAAGCAAGGACGTGAGTTAGGGAACGAATATGAAAAACTGAGGGTACTGTCATCAGCGAAGGAATGGATTGGATTAGAAGTTGCCGACAAGAGATCATTTATAAAAATAAGAAAGAGAGTCAGAGACAAAACAGAGCCTTGGGGAACACCAGCATTTATTTGGTGAAGCCGTCCAAAACAACTTGTATTGAACGCCCCGAAAGGTAATTTCTAATCCATTGAAGAAGAGACTCATTGATGCCATATGCACGCATTTTCGACAAAAGATGCCAAACTCTGTCAAATGCTTTTGAAATATCAAGCGCAACCATCTTTCGCCGAAGTGATGGAGAGACTGGTTCCACTTCGCAGTGAGATATGCCATCAAAACACCAGTGGACCTGTTGCTACGAAAACCATACTGCCGCTCATTAAGGAGTTTACGTGAATGTAAAATGGACCAAATTGTTCGTCCATTTAATATAAAAATTGTATCACCCCACTCAATCATCAAATCGAGGCTGAGTTTCTCATTGTTTTTCTGACTGAAAATGCCATCTTTTGCATTTCCAAAAATATAAACATTTAGAAGTCGTAAAGGCTAACACTTGAAAGATGTAGAGAGAGAGTCAATTACGAATATCTGTCAACCACTACGATGATTAGACTCGTTTCGTACGATCAGTAGTTTTTCAATAAATCACCACTCAGGTCACCAAGAGTGGTGATGTTAAACTGGAGGGAGAAAATATCCCCTCTATGACCACCATCCACTTTTAATCACTTTCATTTGAGCGGACTATGCCGAAGATTTACCCAATAACTGCAACAGACCGTGAGATTCATGAGACTCTTTTTCTTTTTCATCTGATGCGTCTTCTAATCCCCATCGAATTGGCTTAGATTTTGTTTTTTTTTTTCTCTTGACTGATTGCATTGCAATTAGTATTACTAATCCTTTCTATCACTTAATCCGACTCTAATGGAATCCATTCTAGCTGTCATTAACTACGTTGTATCATCACTTGAAATGCTTATCACGTTTAAAATTCTGACCACTTTCATCGCTTATAACTCGTGAAAGCGTTCATATTGCAGTCCATTAAGATTTGTGTCTCGTTTTATGATCCTCACTATACCTATGTTAACAGCTTATCTGTCAGACCTAATAGAAAGTCTTCAAAGCCGTGCATCCGTTCATTAATTAATATTTAATGTTCATATGCCAAGGCACTGCAGATACATTTCATGTCCGCTCAATCAAATGACAACTTTGGAAAAACTCTCAATCAGTCTTTCCTTGTGCTGCTGCTATGTGATTGCATTGAATTTTTATTTTGATTTGTAAGTCTGCAAATGCAACATGTAAAGTATCCAGTTTTTTTGTTTGTACATGTTCGTCGTGCTAAGGCTGTTAGAAATCCAATAGATAACCTCATTAAGGTAGCACACTGTGGTAATCTCTTTGCATTCGAATCATTCCGCTTTAGCATGGTTAACAAACCATGGCATCGCATACGGGTTCCCACTTACCAATAAAGTCCGGACGCCGAGTAGCTAGCGAGTATCTCAGAATACTATCTCCACACAAAGTCTCTACATACTCGTACATAACTACTTTGTTATTTTATCGGGCGGAAAATTTATTACAACTGCAGCGTGGTAATTCTTTCCACACCACCACTAGAACAGAGCGCCAATCGGGGAAAATCGTGCGCGAAAAGCCTAGGAGGACCTTTCCCCAGTACAATGTACATTCCTGGTGCACCTTACTTCAACTGTAAATGGCCTCCAAGGTGCACCTTTCCCACAGCACCAGCTCCACCATTATACATTGCACCAGCGCGCAGTGGAAACATTATATTCCGTTATATGCCGCGTTTCTAATTTCTATGGGTTACCACCACCAGCAGGGTATGATTCACGGAGTCAATTGAAAGACCTCGTGGTTCGGTTGGTTGGTGAGCGGGTGGCGTCAGTTGATCTATGTATGGAGGGCATAACACTGGCACTAGAATCGTGCGATTCGTGAACTCTGAAGAAGCAAACTTGTAGCGGTCCGCACTTGTGTGTGCTGCATACGGTTTGATGAGGACAAGTTGCTAGACCTGTTTCTGAAGAGTTTTTTGTTCTGTTTATTGTTACGCTGGAGGACCATGGTTACCGTAGTAGCCGCCGCTTTCATTGTATGACGAATGGGAATGAGAATGAAAACGAAAGTGCAATTGGTGTTAGATACATCATACTTATCCGTCAAATTCAAGTGGAATTCGTTTAATGCGCTCTAAAATGTAATGCATTGCTCACAAAATGTATGCACAGGGAGTATCTGAAGTGTTGTTCACTTGAACTTTGTTCAGTGCGTGCAGGAGAGACAATCAATTTTATATCCGAACACAATCTAATTGACACGGATGTGTGTTTGTTTAATAGATTCTTTTTTTATTATTAGGTCAACAAACTGGATTTTAAATGCATTTTAATGTCAATAGATAACATGCAAAGGGCTCGCGCGTGATAGATACTGAAGGGCTCTCTTTGAATGTGCCGCCCTATGGCAGTTAATTGATGTGTAAAGTAATAAAATTTCAATCCAAAGGTTGATTTATGACCATTCAAATTTTCAAAAGAACGGATTGCTTTTGAGATGCAGTATTTTTAATATCCAGTGGTTATCTAATTTGTAGGCAAAGGCCGAACTCAAGTGAATATTCCATGATTTAAAGCGGGTCACCCGAAAATAACATTAAACAACTTTTGCGAATTATGACTTACTCAGTAGGTAACACGCAGGCTATTTAGGGGCGACGAAATCAATGAGATCAATAGCAAAACTATACATTTATTGCGAAATATACATTTATTCGGCAATCCGAACTGCTGGGACTCAAGAATGCCGGTCTCTGGATAGCGAGTCCTTACCGTGACGCCTCAGTTCTAACTCGATGGAGTATTTCGAAAGTCCAAATGGTTTTGGACTACATCATCCCAATATCAGAATGCAAACGGAGTTTCTCTATCAGAATTTCCAGAGGGGAGAAATGGGATGAGGGTAGAATCGACACCAAAGACGAACTGACCATCAATATAGACGGATCCAAAAATGATGTTAGCATGGGAATATCGAAATACTACTAAGACATAAAATCCATTGTGAAGCGTAGGTAGGTAGGTGTGGTTGTGACAGCATGCTATGCTGAAACATAATTAGCGCAGAGGTGCCGTTTTAATAGCATAAGTCAAGTGACCTAAATTGTTGTAGAAACTGACGTTGGACTTGTGGGAAAGGAGAGAAAAGATTGTTTAAAACCACCCCGTGGCATTTAGGAAACTGATGATGTCTATATACGGTGTATACGGTGTCTGACCCTACCAAGGGCCGGACACTTACAAAGGAAGTGAAGGATTGTTTCAGGCTCGTTGGCCATATTGCAGCTACGACAATGTGCATTAAAAGTAATGCCCAGTCTGGCTGCGTGGACCCCTATGGGCCAATGGCCAGTGCTAATTGCCAGAACTCTAGCAATATCTGCCCGGTTTCTGTTTAATAGCTCTTGTGTTCTGCGCCAGTTATACTTGGGCCACATCTGCCTGTGCAACCCTCGCCATCTATTATCAGCATCTGCAAGGAAATGAGCAAAAATTCTACCCTTAAGGGCCCCTAACGGAATGTTGACATTATCCGCACGGGAGCAGTCAAGGGCAGATCCCTGCCTCACCAATTCATTAGCCCTTTCGTTTCGGTCAATGTTACTATGACCAGGCACCCAGATGAGGCTGATCCTAGACCGATGACCGAGTGCGGCAAGCTCCTCCTTGGATTGTTCAACAAGTTTGGCTATGGTGTTAAGTTGTATCGATGTATGTTTGAGGAGACGGCACGCCTCTCACATACAGCAAGAACTTCCGCCTGGAATACGCTGCATGAATTGGGTAGACGGAATGAACTAGAGATGTTGAGGTATTCAGAAAATATTCCCGCCCCTACCCCGCAGTCCATTTTCGACCCGTCAGTGAAAATGGTTGTTTTGAACTCGTTAGTCACCGTGCCACATTTCCATTCCGCCCTAATAGGAAGGGAATCTCACCGTGACATCATCGCGAAAGTTCACCCTGGGAGTTATGTAGTCGGTTGGATTTATCGCCAACTCCCGAGGTAGCAGATTAAGGATGCTGCTGTGGCTAACCGCACTACATGCTGATATGTACTTTATATGAAGGTCGAGTGGTATAAGGTGAAGGATTACGTTCAAGGCTTCAGTTCGGCATGTTCTCATCACCCCCGTAGCACCTAGAGCCGCAGTCCTTTGTGCTTTGTTGATGAGTTTGGTAATGTATGCTTTCTTAACCGCCGGCCACCAAACTAGCGATCCATAGGAAAGTAAAGGGCGCACTACCGCAGTGTACATCCAAATGACCATGTTCGGACAGAGTCCCCGTTTCTTACCGAATGTTTTGCTACAAGCATAAAAAGCCAGACAGGCTTTCTTTACTCGCTGTTCAGTGTTAAGCTTCCAGCTTAATTTAGGGTCGAGTACCACACCTAGATACTTAGCACTAGATGATAACGAGAGTAATTGGTTATTAAGCCGCGGAGGCGTGAAAGCCTGTATTTTGGTTTTTGTGGTAAAGATATGCTACAGCTAGATCGATATGGGAGGTATTCGAGAACAAGAGAGCTATTAGTCTAATAAAGTATAGTCGTAGGGAGATTCGAAAGGTCATTGGTGTCCTGACTGAACACTGCTCGGTGGGCAATCACGCAGCACGACTAGGTCTTCTATACAATGATTATTGTAGAAGCTATAGGGACGAGAAAGAAATAGATGTGCGACTGTCCTGCACTTGATCTTAGAAGAAGCATAACTTTTGGTACTAAATTCATCTCAGACTTGCAGGACCTACGTAATATTGAGCTTAACAAACTTTTTAGATTCCTTCAATTATCTGGGTGGTACATGTAACTAGCGGTCTAAAACTTTCATACAAATTTGGCACAATGAACTCTATGTGGTCTAAGTGAGCCATTGATTTCTGTCAGTGAGGGTACCCATTTAGTAAATGCCTAATAGGTTAGGTTAGGTTGGAGAGAAGTGCACCTAAGTGCTTATCACGGGGGTCATGCGGTCCACTGTGTTTCCCTTTTGTTATGTAGAGCCTATATTTAAAACCTTTTTCTTGCGACCGGTTCTGTTACAAACCAGCCTGCGCTCTTTATGAAGTCTATCATGTTCCTAAGTGGAACTTGTACGAGATCCCCTAGTTCGTCAAAAAGCCTATTTCCTATATGACGGAGGCGACGGTTTTGAAGATTTGGGCAATCACATAACAAGTGTTTGATGGTTTCTGTCTCTTCTACATCTTGACAGCTCCTGCAGTGGTCGGGTGTGTTGATACCTAGTCTAGCAGCCATTTTCCCTATCGCGCATTGTCCTGTTAGCGCACCTATCAAGACACGAATTTATTTTTTATTCATCGACAATAGACTTTTTGTTCTGTGTTCATCCACTGTCGGCCATAAGCTGCGAGATATGGCACAGTCGCTTCTGGTGGATCTGTTTTTCTTTTTTAGTTCACCTATTGGAAGTTCTACTGATATCCGAGTATGTTGAAGATCCAATACTGATCCCTTTTTAACTAATTCATCTGCTGTCTCGTTTTCTTTTATATTACTATGTCCAGGAACCCAGCAGAGAGTTACGTCATGGGTGTCGCATATTCTGTTCAACGTATTACGGCTGACAGCTGACTTCCTCGCTGTCTAGTGCTTTGATTGTCGCTTGATTTTCCACGAAAATTGTAATCTTTGAAGGATTTATTTTTTGCTATGTATAGCCTGTGCAGCCCTATCAATAGCGAAGACCTCAGCTTGAAAGATGCTACACTCATCCGGGAGTTTTAGATGCCTATTAACTTACTTAGCTCATGCCACCTCTGTCTCGTCTACAATCCAACTTCACCTTCGGATTTCAACAGCACATTTCAGTTCTCTCCGAATCACTCCCTGTGATCTTGATTTGTCATGGAATTTCCTTCGCGCAATACAAGTTGGCGCAAATAACATCACCCAATCGGAAGATGCTCTTATTTTTGCAAATGGTGCCTTATGTCATCCCGACTTTGACATTTGTGAAGTAAACCGAAGCAGAATGCACGTAGACAACCCATAGATTGCTATACTTTTCAAAAACACGGAATAAATAAGCCAATATTTTTGACAAATAATCGGTCGATGGTTTTGACTCAACGTGATTTCATCGTCGATTCATTGGTCGTATTTGACACCAACTGGGCTCTAGGAGACTAGCTGAACACGGAATAGTAGCAGATGTAGTCGGCCCTGGAACAGCCGTGAATATCACTACTGTGGCTGCAGATGTCCAAGGAAACCGTCAAACAACAACTAGACGACTGGTCACGCAATTGGGCATCAGTAGACGGTGTTTACAACGAATTTTGGTGAAAAGCTTGAAGATGTACCCGTACAAAGTGAAAATAGTGCCTGTAGATCGTCAATCGCTCGTAAATTATAGCGAAGCTATCCTCCTCCTCCCGGCCGCTTAATCTCAAGATCGGCCGATTTGACCATTACAGACTTATTTGTTTGGGGTTTTTTGAAGTCATATGTCTATACGACCAAGCCACAGACCTTGACGACCCTAAAAGAGAACACCCGACAAGAAGTGGAGAATTTATCGCCAGAAGTTTTGAGAAAAGCCATGGCAAATGCTTTGGAACGAGCCCAACTCTGGAAGCGGCCACTTAACCGCTATTATCTTCGCGACTTAATGGAACAAAATGTAGATGTTTATATAAACAAAATCAACAAACAGAACGAATTCTTTTCATTTAGGAACAAAGTTACTGCCTTAGAAAATCGAGTGAGAATTTTTACGCCACCTTGTACTTACTACTAAGATTCGTTGTTCCCTTACAGATCTTAGGACATCTATCACGCAAACGCGCCATGGCCACGTGTCTCAGCTTCAACCAGCTCTGCCTCAATAGCGGAGATACGAGTACCTCTTGGACAATCCTCCATAAAATATTTCATGGACGACCCGCTCTTCTTCTGGTTATTTATTTTTACGTAGCCTCTCAGATTCATTCAAAGAGTGTTGCCAGCAGTAAAACTTGTACAACATGACTTATAGAGAAAACTCATACTACTTCATTCAATTTTCTAGAATTTAACACAGATTTGTCGGTCTTGAAAAAACCTACTGATACTAAATTGCTCGTAGTGTCGTAGTGAAACATATGGAGAACTAGAAGAGTGTAGTGATAGTAAGAACGCTAGTTACCGACCCACTGCAACTTTCACTTCTGTTTTATAGCTATACGTTCATGACCCATTCACTCATAAAGCTATTTGTTTGAGAATTTTTTATGGTACAATGATTAATACAAGTTTCCAGCTTTCAATTGTGGTCACCTTTCAGGTGCAAAACCCACATAAAAGAATTTACTCGACATTTGAACGGAAAAGTCGCAGCTTGTTGTTTAAGCTGATTCGACTTATAAAAAATTGTCCAGCGAAATAGCCAGTTGCATTCATCCCCTTCAAAATTTCACCCTCAATACGCGTCATGTTTCGAATGCACATCAGTTCACCCTTAAGTCGAACTTCTCCATGATCAACCTATATCTATCGTTCAATCTCTCCTTGGAATATTGTACGATAGAGAACTAAATTTCCGTTCACATCATGAGATAATTCGTAAAGCTAATTCATCACTTGGCTTTGTCAAACGATGGTCCAAAGAATTCTCCGACCCTTATGTGACCAGATCCCTCCACATTACCTTTGTTCGCCCCCCTTGAATACGCCAGTCAAGCGTGGTCACCCTTTCAACAAGTTCATGTGGCCAGAATCGAGAATATTTAACGTCGATTTCTTCGTTTTGCCCTTCGAGGTCTTTCTTGGAACGATCCATTTATCTTGTCTCCCTACGGAGACGGCCTCAACCTCATCAACCTGAGTACCCTAGAGAAACGCACAGATGTTGCAGACATTGCAACATCGACTTCTTTCAGGCTCTATCAATTGCGCATCTCTTTATAACTCAATTTTCTTCAAACTAACCCACGAAATTTACGATGCCCTCACCTTTTCTATCTACCTTCCCACCGCACTTCATATGGATCTAATGGACCAATTTCCCGTATGCTGCAAAAAGTTAACTCAAACCTCACCCACTTTGATTTTAACCACAGCACTCCCTGCCTCAAAGCCGAACTCTTTCACCATTGTCCTTAGCTTTAAGTCTTAGTTTTAAGTTTTAGTTTTAAGTTTTAGCCCTAAGTTAGTTGTAGCTTGTAATAAGCCAAATAAAAGGGGGCTTTCACCCCCACCAAAATTAAATCAAAATTAGAGTAAAAACAAGACCGGACCATGAACACTTCCTTGCGGAATTACGCAATGTTCTTAAGTTGTGAGTATTCGGTTTCGTATTCAACGCGGAAGTTGCGAAACGTCAAGCAACATATCTTTTTGTCTTCTAGGTACTTCCCAATTTCATTTGTTATTCTATAAACCTGGTCAATTGTTGAATGCTTGATTCTGAAACCGAATTGATGATGAGGAATTAAACGTCTTTCTTCGATGACGCTTGCAGGCGCTTTAATATGAGTTTTTCAAATACCATTGATATTATCGACAGGAGCGATTTTCCCAGCTTTGGAACCATTATAGCTCCTGTTTTCTGGCGAAATTCGGCCAATGACACAATTTTTATTTTAAGGTCTTCATACCGTAATCTATCAATGACTGCCTGTCAAATGGCTTAAACGTTTCTTCTAGGTGCTATGCAAATAAATCCGCCTTCTCTGTCTTTTTCTTATCTTTTTTTATTTCTTATTGGTGGCGATTTTTTAATACCTTTCGTGGTAATTAATTCCAGAGTAATTAATTTGAACTTTGTCTGGCAGTCAAACCTTCGAAATATGTAGAAATATACATATGCAGAAATCGACAAACATTGTGGTCACCGAGACAATGTCTTACAATAAAGTGAGGCCCCTCGAAACGTCGTCGATTACATGGTAAATTATGATGATCACTTATAGCTGCTTATCTTCTTTTCATTCTGATCTCCTTAGTACCTATTGTTATAACTGTGACCATTAATTTCGGATCGCTGAAAGGCTTCCCCGATACGAGGTCATTGCGTGTGTCTGACGTCAAAAGTGGACGAGAGGTTTCCTCCGAATAGATCCAAACAGTGTTACGCACTAGAGATTGGATCTTATTTAGCTTAGTTTCAAGATATCGAGCTTATAGCGCATGAACTCTTCCTCTATTTGGAGAAGAACAGTCATCGCATTCTGGAAACCAATCTTAATCCATCTAGAATAGATGAAAGTCGTTAACGTGTGATTATTTCTTGTCCAAGACGTGGTAGCTGTTTTAAAAGCACATTTTTCTGGTGTCATATGATGACACCCATCATTTCTAGATTGTTATTATGTAGAATCTGCATACATGTTTAAGGGTTTTCACGTGTAGTTACCGGGGAACACCCTTGAGGAAGTAAAGCAAGAACTGTGCTACGAACATGGTTTTGCCCTTGACCAAAGTGTTATTTATATTTATTCACTCTTATTTTACCGACAAACATACGCACCATTTGCAATTAAATCACAAATCTGAAAATAAAACTAAAATGTGCTTGCACTAATCCCGCTGTGCTGCTGAATCAACAGCAATGGCGATAAAAGTCGAACGTCTTACAAAATCAATTTACCCAACGATACCAGTTTGAGTTGCAGCAAAAGTGGCAAGCACTTGATACTTCCAACCACACGATGAGTTCGTTTATGTTGTGTTGTGGTAGTGTATACTGCTAAGCTGAGCTGTTTCTTCTTGTTTATCTTAGAGTTCAAGTAGCAATCCCCACTAAGGTATCCGTACCATCCAAGCTACAAACTCGCACTCTTCGGCGCACAGGTGAAGCCAATCCAACTCTAGTTCAGTGTGTTTACAGACTGCGTCGCGCATTCATGGCTCCGTTCGCATCGGTGGCAATCTGCTTTTAGTTATTGTCCAAAAAAATGTACGCAGTGTACTAGAACAACAAAAAATCTATAACATAACGATTAGATCAAGCTTTAAAAAAGAAACAATTTCGAATAGTATCTAGTTTGCAAATTCAAGTGCTATGACCCCCATAACTTGTCGCATAGTGATGTCATAAACAAAAACAAATTTTTTTATTTACTAAACCTTCATAGGAAGTACGTCTGAGTATCACTGCGGTGGTGGTGTGGTGGTAGTGTTAATTAATTTGTGTTTTAGGGTTCCTTTAACCCTAACCTTAACACAGTGGTTTACAACTTTGAAGGGTTTCATGGAGACAAGTTACCATCGTCGGCTAATGGTAGCTCGATACGCACAGTACGTCATCAGGAAGAGATTTGTTTCAGTTCAGTGGCAGTGGCAGTGATTGCGGTGAGCGTATCTTTTAGTCGTGGTCTCGGGTTACACACAAATCGTAAAAGATACGAACGAACAAAAAAAAAGTGATGACGACCATCGCGTTATAGTATTCGTAACGAATTTACTTTGCTAAGAATTAATTGTACTGACCGCAAGTGATTATATTGTTTGAGTTTTGCTTTCGTGTTATAAGCGGGAAATGTTTAAGATGTTCGTTATATAGTATCTGAGTATCTTCAGTAATCGTTGTTTGTATTTTGGGGCTTAGAATTATAAATGTGGTTTGAAAAACGTGAGCTTATTTTGATTACACAACAATTATTGGTTTAAACAAACCGCATAGAAGTTTGTGTTGAAACATGAAGACCAGCAACGGATTAATGTTGGAAAATTCACTCAACTGGTAAATAAGATTACTTTTTTTTTTTTTTTTTAATTTCTTCATAAATAAGTTTATTTTTACTGCATGCTTGACTGCTAAGATAATATTTTCCGAGAAATATCTTATTAAAATTGTAGGAAGGTGTAATAGATCTGCAAATTTGAAAGAGGTGGAAAGATCTACAGATTCGGGATGAAGATACGTTTTTTCTTTGTCGGGAATATATGATAACTGCTTTCAAAAAAGAAGAAGATGGAATTTATCTCAATCTTTCTGCAGATGTATAGGTGCAAAGTTACTCATCCCGATTAAAGCCTTTTTAACAAATCGTAAGGGTAGTATTTTTACTTAGAGCGTAGAAGATACATACATAGCGATAAATCTTTTAACCTTTAAATAAAAGTAAGTACTGAAAGGAATATCGCTGTTCAAACGTAATAATAACAGTTATTACAAATGTTTGTTAACACTGTGAACTAGTTATATAACTAAAGAGCAGTTTGCTTTTCAAGATTAATAGAGGGGAGACAAGTACGAGGGCAAGGTGAAAAGTTCTCGGCCTGACGCAGAGATAGCGTCCCAAACAGCAAAAATTTATGTTTCCTGACTGGGTGCACTTCTCAATAGTTCGTATGACAGATTTCAACTTGTTATCTCAAGTAGTTTCTTTACACGAATTTTTGCAGTAGACGTCTTGCGTGTTTTTCGTTGAAATGGATAAACTTGAATTTCGTGTGGTGATAAAATTCTTCGTTTTGGATGGGTTAACCCCAAAGGAAGTTCATCCAAAGTTGACAAAATTTTACGGGGACTTTGCTTCTTCCATGTCAACAGTTAAAAAGTGGGCAGCTGAATTTAAAGGTCCCTCGAAAATTACCCACGTGAAGGACGGCCAAAAACCGCAACCACACCCGAAACCATTGAAAAAGCGCATGATATCGTGTTGGACGATAGGCGAGTCGAAGCAGTGGGTGGAAGCCGGTGATTCAGCGCCAAAGAAAGCGAAGTCGATCGCATCTGCCTTAAAGGTCATGGCCAGTGTGTTTTGGGATGCGAAATAGAATAGGATCTATAAAATATATAATTGATTACCTTGAGAAAGGCAGAACAATTACAGGAGGATGCCAAATTCGCGAGAAGAGGCCTGGCTTGAAGAAGAAAAAAATCATCTTTCACCAGGACAATACACCTGTACACAAGTGTGCGTTGGCGATGGGAAAACTGCGGGATGTGGGGTACGATTTGCTCGGTCATCCCCCCTATTCACCTGATTTAGCACCCTTAGACTTCCATCTGTTCCCAAACTTGAAGAAATTTGTTTCTGGCAAGCGCTTCGCATCCAATGCAGAAGGGAGAGGGCCGTAGATGAATATTTTCACAGCCTTCCAGACTCTCTCTTCCGAGAAGGAATACTGATGTTGGAGAAATGCTGGACCAAGTGTATTGAAGTCAAAGGAGATTATATAGAAAAATAAAATCATTTTTTAACTGAAAATCGCAGTCTTTCATTGTCAGGTCGAGAACTTTTCACCTTGCCCTCGTAAATGGCTAACAGTTTACTGTTTTTCAAATACTTTATAATTATATAATTTTATGACAGTAACAGAAGCATGGATAAGATTTAATCCATCCAAAGCGTTGGGGGTTAAGTTCATACCTGTTACTGTCTCGATTGTGTGGTTTGTCCTATAGTTTCCGGTTGCCTGGCAAGGTCTGACTGTCTTGTTCGTTGCAGTCGTCTGACGCCATATACGTTAAGAAGACTTGTTGCTTCTTCGTCAACATGCTCCTGGAGTCTTTGCTCGTGTGCTTTGGCACTAGAGTTGATCTCTTCAAGAATAGTAGGAATCCTTAGGTCCCGACGGAGGTCGCCGTTTCTGATGTACCATGGAGCATTCACAATACTTCTAAGGACTTTGTTCCGGAAGCGTTGGATTACTGCAATATTGGTTTGACTGGCACATCCCCAGAGTTGAGCGCTATAATTCCATACTGGTTTTACAATCTGGTTAAATAAAAGAATGTTGTTACTAATTGATAGCCCTGACTTCCTGCCTAAAAGCCATCCCATTTTTCTCCATTTAATGTCCAATTCAATTTTTTTTATTTTAATGTGCTCTTTCCGACGAAGCTTGGCATCTAAATACTTCGCTGTATTAGCATAAGGTACAGTCGTACCTGATATTGCTATAGTGGAGCACAGACAGACTTGTTTTGTGAAATCAATCGGATTTGCTTGAATTAAGTTTGAATCGCCATCTTTGAGTCTACCTGACTATTTGATCTGTAGCAGCTTGCAGTTTTTGCTTCGAATCTAGTGTTGTATCTCCCACTACTGGGACTGTCGTGTCATCGGCACAGGGGTCAGTCATAGTGTAGGGTGTTGTTGGTAAATCTTTGGTATAGAGGAGGTATAACAGAGGCCCGAGGACACTTCCTTGAGGAACTCCGACTTTGATTTGCACTAGCTTAGAGTAACAGTTTTCTAGTTTTATACGAAAGTAACGCGATGCTAGATAAGACTCCATTAGGTAACAGTACTGTTCAGGCAAATACACTTCTAATTTATTAAGTAGACCTTCATGCCATACTCTGTGCTACGTCTAAAAAGATTGCAGAACATACTTTTTTTTTCTTCTAATGCTCTTTAGATTTCAGTTGTTATTCTGTGCACTTGTTCTACTGTTGTCTTCATTTGACATTTTATTTTGTTTACATTTTTTGGTCTATATTAGTAGAGCTATAATTTGCTGTTCAAAAGATATCAGTCTCTCTTGATATTTAAGCGCCTACCTACAGCCATCGGTAAGTCTCCGATTATTTATGGAAAAGAAATTCAGTTGAATAGATGCCGCGACTGGCTTGGCAGTAACCCATCCTGTCAACTTTGTATATTTTCAATGGTTCGGGACTCTATTTCACGAACCGCTCGATCAATGTTGTGCTTGTGCCTGAATCGTTTCTAGATTGTCAGCATAATTTCGATCCTTAACGGAACCCCACAAAAAAAAACTCCAACAGCGTCAAATCGCAACTCCGCGGTTTTTTGATTGTTGGACGGCTTGTGGGACACGTACGCCGTCTTGATGGAACCAGAGATTAGTAGCGCTTGCCGTTGACCGTCATCTACGAAGAAAAATGGGTCAACAAAACCGCCTTTCCACAAATCACACCAAACAGTCACACGCTGAAGATGCATTCGCTTCTCCACGACTACGCGTGGGGTTTCTGAGCCCCAAATGCTGCAGTTTTACTTGGTTACATATCCGACGAGATGAAAATGCGCAAGCTATTTTGCTTCGATTCCTGAGTCAGTTGGATCTTGTGAGGGATATAGGGTAATCCAAGTTCCTTAAGCATAATTCCCCTCAGGCTAGTGCGGCTAGTGTTCAGTTACTGAGATCTGTGGCGAGTTGAGGTTCTCGGGTTTAAGCGCACGTTTCGGCAACAGCTGCAATATTCTCAGCTAAGCGTACAGGACGAACACGAGGATAACATGTGTTATCAACTAGCATGCCAATCTCCCGATCTTCCTTCACAAACTTGTGTACAGCAGGCTGCATTATTTCGACAGAAATTTATTTTCAAAATTGGCACTGTTTTCAATATTTCCTAACGTTGTTCAAGCGTAAATCGATTCATTTCGTACTGCGGAGATATGAAACTGTGTTTCTGTCCATTTCTTGAGCGCGAACCCATTTCTTTGGGTAATGTACAATACTTTGGAAATACGAGGAGGGGGGGCATTCATTTCTCGCGGACATTCCTTTACTCTAAGCTTAGATTTGAAATGTTTGATTTGACTCGGCATTGTGCTTGTGTCATTGTTCTGCATAACTAGTGTGAAAACAGTGCATGTACGAACTCCTTCCGCGTAAAATCGAAGTCGTTACAGACGGGCTAGAAATAACTGCAAAGTTACCTCAAGGCGTGCTAAATTTCAAATGACTGTGCAATTATTTGTGCTATTTGCTTTTTTTCAAGATAAGAGTAAGTAAGAGTGAAAATATTGTCTACATTTGAGTAGTTTTTCCTGAAACTAGCTTCCAACTCACGAAGCAGATTTTTTCCTGAACCCACTTCGACAGGTGATTCAATAGGATCCCTGAACGAGAAACGATATTCCTCGATAGTTGCTTGGGTCTCTTAGATCGCCTTTTTTGAGTAAAGGAAAAATTATATTTATCCTAAAACTTGTTGCAACCATACTCGTGTTGAAAATGTAATTATATCCTTGCTGTAAGTTTCACTACAAATTCAGTGGTAGCGTTGTTAAAAGATTCAAAAGATATCCAAAATGAGAAAAATTATTGAAAAGAAAATTGAAGGTACGAGCATGTATCGGAATTTTATTGATGTGTTTTCCTCGGTTCGGAGATTCACAGGTTCAAACCTTAGTGTCACGGATATTTTTTTTATCAAAAGTCATTCTAACGTAAAATTCGTACGCACATGCATCCAATGTCATATTATTATGATTATTTATTTGTTAAGTGCATCGCGTGCTTGAATGACCAGTATAGTTTCGACGGCATAATTAATTAATTAAATAGCATTGCACGCACGTGCGTACGAAATGCCATTATGTTGCCTATGATTTAATGTTCTTATTCAGCTTTAAATCGTGTAGCAAGATAACTCAGTTGGTAGAGCATTCATTGGTGGTTAAAACCATATCTGTCGCAGAATCATGCCCCGCCTTTGGACAAATGTTTTCTTCTTTGCGCAATTTTCCAACCAACAATGTTTCAATTTTTCTATTGACAGATTATTTTGTACCCATTGAGTGCATAATAAATAGAACACAAGAAAGTATTGGAATAAAAATTGCCCAAAGAAGTACAATAAACTCCACTAGGGAGATTCAACCCCATCAATGAGTTCTACTGAGAATCTGTAGTCTGTGAATCCAGACCACATAGGAGAGACTGCACGACTAACAGCTAAATAAGTAATTTTGCCATGTTTTCGGATGACCAAGTTTGGAATCTCGTGCTAAATAACTTCAAAAAGTGATTATGTTCAAGACAAACATATGTATTTCTTCAAGTATGAAGTATTTTTCGAAAATTCTATCACGTGTTCACATTAAATCGCACAATACTGTACTTTGTCTATGCCCTCAAAAAGTGCTTTGTTTTCACTTCACACGTTTGACCTAAACCTTTGGAAAAGATTCTCTATATGAGACATACTATATTAGGTTTTGATTTGGCTTCGATCGTTGCAAATTTGACGTTATTCAATCTTTTTGACTTCTTCTTCTTTTTCTTCTTTTCCTTACGGCGAGGTTATAATCCGGAATAGAAGGATCACAACCCTCCCACTTTACTGCATCCCTACTGGTCCGCTTGTGGGGTTTGCCGGTTTGACCTCAGAAAGTACCGGCAGACTTCCCGGTTTCAGATCACTTCGTCACTGAGGCCAATCAAATGCTGGTGTTTTTGCATTTGTGTGATCCAGTTGTTTTTTGGTCTGCCTTTTTTACGCGATTGTGTAGAAACGTTGATTGATATTGCCTTTTTGACGAGGTTCGAAGGATCTCTCCTTTGAACATGACAATACCAACTGAGCCGGTCGTGCTCTATCTTGCTTGTGATAGGTTCTTTTGCATGAAGAATTCTTCGAATCTTCTAACTTTTTATTCTATCAAGCTTTGTTATTCCTGCTGTCATGCGAAGCATCTTCATCTCAGTTGCCGTTAATTTTCCTTCATACTTTTTGTACACAACTGCGGTGTAGAGCCTTCCTTTCAGCTTCGGGGACATTTTTCTGTCACAGAAGATAGCGGAGTTTTCCCGCCACTTCATCCACCCTACGCTTACGCGATGATTAATGTCATCATCACAAGTTGCTTCGCTATTGATCATAGATCCCAGATATTTGCACTTTTCGCACTTGGGACGCACTTTTCCATTCAAATAAATGTCTGAAATAGGCCGGTGTTGATCAGAGAACGGGCAGCACAGATACTCTGTCTTTTTTGAACTAATACGGTACCCCTTTCCCTCCAAAAACTTCCACCGATACATCAAGTGCTCGTTGCAGGGACGTTTGATCTTCACTTATGATAGCTCAATCGTCAGCAAAGAATAACTGATCCTCTTTGGAGTCCGTCACTTCAAGCAGATAATCAAGGACTGCAATAAATAGCAAAGGACTGAGGACGCTTCCCTGGTGTACACCGACTTTGACTGGGAACTCTTCAGTGACTCCTCCTGGGACATCTTATTCTTGTCCTTACTCCCTCATAAGAGATCTCTTGGTTATCTATCAAAGGCTTTTTCAAAATCAGCCAACACCATATGCAAATCCTTTAAGGAATCACGATGTTTTTCCATTATGATCCTTATACTTTGGATTGCATCTGTTGTTGATTTATCCGAGACAAACCCGCTCTGGTCATCAGATAGCCGTATTATTTCCCGCAGTCTGTCATCTAATACCCGCTCAACGATCTTTATTGTGTGTGACATCAGCTTGACAGAACGGTAGTCATCGCAGTTTCGCGTATCGCCCTTCCCTTTGTGCAAAGGAAGAAGATAATTTTCCCTCCACTGATTAGGCATTGGATCACCGCTCATAAGTTTGGAGATAAGAATTATGAGCCATCTGGACCCGATGTCTCCCATCTTTTTCCAGAACTCAGAGGGTATCTCGTCTGGTCCAACCACTTTTCTTTTTTTGGAGTAGTTGACCGCATTCCTAACTTCTTCGACAGTAATGTCGAATACTTCGTCATGGTTAGGAGCGGCTCTTGGAAAGTATACCCGGGGAAACTGTTCGTTCAGAAGTCTTTCACAATATTGTCGCCATCTGTGGAGAATTTTGTCATCTTCCACAAGAAGCTGGCTTTGAGCATTGTTAATGAAACGAATCTCCTGAGTATTTCTTCTCTCTGGGCGGCTATTTTGAAGATAGTTGTTTTTCTAAAAAAGCCTCAGTCTGTTTTTAGATAGAGGACTTACTCCTCTTATTTTTATGCCAATAAATTGTTATTCATTTTGAGGTTGGAATTTCACATCCCTGTCATATGGCATCTGTCAAATTCAACTGTCATCCATAGTGACACGTAGATTGCCAAATATGGATCGTTTAACCACCGCTAAATGCATAAAAATTGTATTCACTACAAAACTAACAGTTCTGTAATATTTGTGAATCTGTAAATTAACACCGATTTTTTGAACAAAATCTTAAGCAATGAGGCCCATTTCTCGCTCGACGGCTACGTAAACAAACAAAATTACAGAATTTGGAGTTCTGAGAATCCAAATGTGAGAGCGAGAGGCCATTGCATCCACCACGGGTGACAGTTTGGTGCACGCGTGGATCGGGGCGTGATCTGGCCGGTTTTTTCTGACGAAGGCGCCACAAATTCTCTGCGCTGTGGTCAAATGGTAACCAACTTTTTTTGGCCTGTGATTGAAGACATTATATCGAGATTTAGCAACATCAATTCGCAAACTTTGGAACATTTAAAAACCAACATCAGTCCACAATGCAGCTAGAAATGTACCAAAAATCGCTCTTACCGAACAATTTTGTAACTCCGGCAATAGACCGTACTCATCTCCATAATTTTATTGTAAAAATGTGCAGTAATACAGAAAATGCAATATGTATACATTATTTAAGGGGCAAATGGAAAAAGTATCTCATAACTATCTTTGTTTAAATTCGCTCTATTTTATTTTTTTTCCCTTTCAACACTATGGGTAAACTCTTCGAATAAAAAACGAAAATAAATGAATTATTTATTCTCGCCTTCTAAGACTCTCACGCTTGTGTGGTCTCAGAAAATATAAAAAAAAAAAATAAAAATGATTTGCAATGCTTTCGCCTGCAGTACTTGGAATATAGTCAGAACCAATTGTAAACAATGGGTTCATGGCTACACATTAGACTGCGTGTTTCATTACTATTCATGCAATCTCTCAAATGCAATTTGAAACTCTTATTATGCATAACTAATTGTGTTGTCATGCATATCTAGGTACGTACATGTACGAGTAATATCTATGAGAACTTGGAATAGTTTTATTTGGAAGATGTTTGTATGATTTTCGCCACAACGTGACGATCCTAGTAATTTACATAAATGTGTAATAGTATATATTTATACTCGCAATTTCAATTTAAGTTTAAAATAAGACCCGTTGAGTGCTTGCAAATTCAATTATTGTTTTCATCATAACCGAAAAATAGGTCAGCTGACTTCGATACTTTGTTTTTGTTGATATTTTTAGAACTAGAATTATTCGTGAGTTCACGAGGTCTTAATGAATTCAGCAACATTAACAACTAATTGCATGAACGTCGATACCAGAAGCAAAATTCTTAATATTTTCTTTTTACCACGAAGCAAATTCAAAGAAGTATTCGCTCGAAAAGAAGTTAGCGTGTTTGAAACAGTTCTTTTTTTTTCCGTATATAAGTACCCTTTTTTATAGTCCTTCACCAACTTGTTCTTTTCAATTAATTCCAAGGTCTTGCGATATTATCGCCAGCCATAAATAATACTCCAAGCTTCCGCACTTACCCACTCACTACTAACGAACATTCTTCACCATATAGGGAGAATTCGCCTCGAAAAACAACCTCATTAGCGTATTTGATCCACTTCAGCCAACCACTTAAGATATTTTGCTCGCAGATAACATCTCCTCCATAGAATTCCTCTTTAACTACTTGTAGCACGATCTCATTCAATCCACCATCATTTTGCCAATCGACTAAAGGTCAGAAAAATCACACCAAACTCGAATTCTTGTCTGAGCCAGTCTTTGACTACCAACTAATTGTTATATAAGCCCAATCACTGAGCTGCTATCTATCGTGGGAACGACTCATTTTAATTGCACATCAATTATATTGTTCATCATGGTCTTATCATGTTAACATGTCGACGCGCGTAGCAAATCCCCATGTACTCGTATCACGGCGGTGAAAGTAAATACAGAATTCCCAAACAAGGGTACCCCCAAAAACAATCAAATGGCATGGTTATAAGCCTTCGTGTGTATTTATTTTTGTGTAATCACCATTATTACACCGAAAATTAGTGCAATGAATGGAAAACACTGAGAAAAAAAAAAAAAAATAAACAAACATTGTGTACTTATCCACGCTTCTTATTGTATACCGGAGCTTCGGTATCTAATTGCTGCTGATGTTGCAGTTGATGTTATACGAGTACTGCTGCTCTTCGATGTTAGTAACCTGCTTGGGATATGTTGGAATCTTTGTCCCGCCCCTCTCGTCTGTTATAACAATTACTGTCATAATAATAAATTGGACAAAGTCTAAAGCCGCAAGCACCGACTGACGCGACAGTCGGTAACCAGAAAGAAGAATAAGAAAAAATAAATAAAATTGTAATGCTTACATGGCTAACGGTCATGGTGATTGAAGTTAATCTATTCCCTATAAGTATAGAGATAAATGTATCTACGATGGAGTGAAATTGCTAAATTGCTAATATGTGGAAAAATGCTTAAGCAAAATAAGAGATTTCGATGAAAAACTGCGATAAACAACAAAACACAGCGACATAGATACTCAGCAACGAACGAGAAATGAAATATTCAACAGTAGACGACAATTTTTTTTTTTTTTTTGTTTTATAGATTATTTAAGTCTTTTTTCTTTAAGCGAAATAGGTATCTGATGCTATTATGTCGTCGCAAGCAATTATGCTGCATAAATGTCGTAAGATATTCAATATGAGCTTAGATTGTTGTTTTTATGGTGCACCGACTATTTAATGGTGTGGAATTGTTGATTTGACATTTTGATTGCTCGTAATAAGGATTTTTTTTGTTTGTCGGTCAGATTTTAAGAGGCTTTTTTAAGGTTGTTTTAGAAAGTTGGTTAAAGGGGAAATATGATAAAATCGTGAGAATAAAGCCAGCAAAAGCTTTAAAAAATATTTTATCGTACCCTATCCATAAATTTCTAACTCAGGCCAGACAAATGCTTTGAAATATTTCATTTAAATACGAATACAAAGATGTCTCAGGAAAACTATTACTATGATGGTGTACTCTCAACTTCAATCTAAAACATCCTCGAATACATTCTACCAATCGTGATCATTACTAGCTTTAACGTGGGTTAGGTAGGTACATTCCAAAGACTTGAAGGAAAGACAATGTGAACGATATGGTTACCCAAACTAAGTAACTAGCATCTCTTCACTACGTCGTAACACAAACCGAAAGAGCTTATTTTTTGAATGAAATCACACTATGCGCCTTTCTGGGCATTTAGGGTAATTTTAGACAGTGTCGTATACGACTCCTTTGCAAGGGCCATGGAACTTAGACATATAGGCGAGGTTATTAAATAGTTGAGTGCGTTGCTATTGAGCCGAAAAATCACTTCTATCTCTGGCAAAATATCAGTGATGAACACAGCAGAAAAACTCATTTTTTGTAATCGACTGTCATTGATGATCTTCTAATGAAACTAGGCTATAGGCTAGATGCTATTATGCAGATGACCTGGTAACCATAAGTACGCATAAACCTGGCAACAAAATATGCGGTATTAATGCAACATAACCTTCTTGTACTTTCCGATTGGCAAAGCCGTTCTACAGGGTGGCTAATAAAATCGCTACCAAGTAGTTCATTTCACTGAAAGAAGAAACTGTTCCGTAGCACAATTCCCTTAAAACGTATAGTTATCCTGTTCTCATTGGAACCATCACGTTAAAATTTGAAACCACCGGTCTGTCGATGTACGTAAGGCTGTACACCATGATTTTTAGACCAATTATAACATAACATAGTGAACTATAGTCAAGCAACACGACTTTAACGGCTATAAAGAATGACATGCCTTGAAGTTGCCTGAGTCATATAAAAGCCATAAACATGGCTACACCCTGTAGAAAAAAAAATCTCGAAACCACTTGCCACGTTTTTCAAACAAAGTCCTATGGCATTGAGATATCCGCCAGTGCAATCACAAATTGCGCTCAAAGCGCTGTATTCCAACTCGTTGAACTCAGAAATTGCTGAATGCTTTTTCAATACTGTAACATAATGCAGCATAATAACTACGTCCCAAAAGTAAGCAACACATTCCGAAGTGTCTTCCTTCTGAACACATTCGAGGTTCGTGTCCACGGATAGAATAGGATTATGTCTAAGACGACGTCGCGGAATTAAGAGAGAATTATAACCACAAGAGATTATTGGCTGCAGCTGTCATCGTGGAATTATTACATCAAAATTTTCTCGTGGTCGAAGAATTTGCTAGAAGTTTCTGGCTATCAGAAATGCGACTATATAAGAACAGATGGCGATCGAGGCAGTGGCAGTTGGGTTTTGAACCGCACGAAGAGATTGGAAAAGTGATAATAGGCGAAGTTGTAATTTTGTGATAAATTGAAATTTGAGAGTTAACAAGAAGAAGTAATTAACTTGGATTTGTGAATTAACTAATTGAAATGAGATAAAGTGATTTTAGAAGAAAGAGACCTTGTAAGGAAAGAATTTGCGAAGAACAGTATAGTGTGAACTTGAATTGTTCTATAGACTAGAAAATAAAGAAATAATCTCACATAATAACGTTTTATCTACTCGAGCCGTAGCTCGCATATTACAATACACTTGAGGTCCCATCCACGTAGAATAAAGTCAAACTTTGCCACTGTACGAAGTCAAGGAAGGTTATCCATGGCAAGGTTTATAGGACCAGAATATTTGTTTCCAATTCCAGACTCTACAACAGAAGCTACTTACTGGAGAACTATACAGAATTTAAAACAGGTTGAGAGTGAGCTATTCAACCTTTCGGTTACAAAACCAAGACTATTCTAAAAATAGCAGGGAAGTTCTCCCGAATCTAACAAGCTTACTTTCCAGTCTCTTTCGAATCAGATAAATTTCAACAATATAAAAATTATTCACAAAACTGAGTATAGACTCCGTCATATGTGGCTCTGTGTAGAAATAGGTGGAAACTTTTCGCACCCCCAATCTAGACGAGTTTAAATAGAAATATCGTCATTTACAGGGTGCGCCATCTTTTATGTAAACATTGAATGACTTTGACATTTATCAACCGATTGACTTAAGTAGACATGTTTTTGAAACGTCAATTCAGTACAATTTTAACCATGAATCGCTTCACACCGAAACTACACGCCGAAATAGTGACGCTGTACATTGAAAATAGTCGTTCAGTTGTGTTAACTCAACGTGCACATCGTCGAAAATATTGTGGCCAACAAGCACCGTCTGACAACATTATTCGTCGTTTGGTGTCGAATTTTGTTAAGCACGGGACAGTGGAAGATCGTCGATATGCCGTTCATCAACGCCCAAGACGTTCCAATGAACTGGTTTAAGCAGTAAGAGAGAGTGTTGCCGAGAACCCACATGTGTCGTATTGTCACCGCGCTCAGCATTTTGGCGTCAGTGGAACCACCTTGCGGCGCATGTTGAACGATGATTTGCATTTGCTTCCGTATAAAGTGCAATTGACTCAAAGAATATTGCCGACTGACCGTCCACGTCGCTTGGAATACGGCCAAACAGTCGCTCGAATGGTTGACACTGGAAGCAAATTTTGATGACCGACGAGGCCCATTTCGCACTCTCTGGCGCCGTTAACAAGAAAAATTGCGACATTTGGGGAACGGAGAATCCACACGAGATCCATGAAACTCCATTGCATGACCAAAAAGTGACTGTTTGGGCCGGCGTTTGCCCCAAAACATCACTGGGCCATTTTTCTTCAGCGAAGGAGAAACAGTCGATGGGAATCGATATCGGTGGATGTTGGCTCTTTATGCCTGCCCAGAAATGTGTGAAAAAGGTCTGGACGGTTACTAGTTTCAACAAGACGGTGCTCCATGCCAAACTACAAATCAAACTATGCAGTTTCTCCAACGAAAATTCCCTGGACGTGTGCTGCCAAAAAATGAAGATATTGACTGGCCACCCAGATCGCCAGATTTGACCCCTTCGGACTTCTTTTTGTGGGGTTATTTGAAAAGCAAAGTGTACTCCATCAAGCATCAGACCATTGATGAGCTCAAAGCAAACATTCGTGCCGAAATCATTGCTATACCGCCCGAGATGCTCGAAAAAGTGATGGAAAACGCAGCAAAAAGGGGACATTTTGCTTTGGTCAATATGGGCGGCCACTTGATTGATGTTGTATTCAAAAACTAACCCAAATAAATTGTAAAGGACCAAATTAAATAAAAATACCTTATATATGAAAAGCGGTTGTTTTCTTTAAAGTTATTCAATATTGACATGCCGACATAAAGATGGCGCACCCTGTATGTAACTGACTAATGGCACAACAGATCTATTCAGATCGCAACGTCTTATCTACGAGCGTGAATTGAAAAGGTCGCGGCCTACCATAGAAATAGTTTTAATTCGAAGTTGGTGTGTCCCAACATTCTTAGAGTGACTCTATGAAGTTACATTGCTGAGTTGCATTTAATTTGTTTCATACACGTGCTTAAGTGAGGAACAGTGAAAATATTATAGTTTTTAAAAGTTACCTCTTTAGAAAAAGTTTTGATCGAAAGCAGATCCATGAAAATATGGTGAGGACTTTAGGAGAATCTGTCCCAATGAAAATAATTGTTAATGAGTGGGTAGCCGAATTCAAACAAGGACGAGAGAACGTTGAAAATGACCCATCGTTGAAAACCATCAACCTCAACTAAAAAGACAACTTCTTCAAGGCACTTCTGCATTGTTGTTATGAAGAGGTCTGGTCTTTACTGCCTTATTCGGGATGCCATCGGGTCCCGGCGCCTTGTTGTCACCTATCTTGCTGCATGCACTTAGCAGCTCCTCGTGAGTAATTAAAGGAATATCTTCTGGATTGACTTCTCATATAATATTGCACATAGTAGCAGGCCTTTGAGGGAAGAAATGCTCTACTGTGGATCTCAGCATTATCGGACATGTTATTTGATTAGTCCTATAGCCCTTTAATTTCGTCATCACCATTCTGTATACCGGCCCCATGGGTTAATGTCGGCTTCTTGACAGAGACGTTTAAAGCATGCAGTTTTGCTTTCCTTGATGGCTCTATTTAAGCTACGTCTCGCCAGTCTAAGGGTGTCCAGGCATTGTTGGAAATCCGCCTTCCTTCTTGATCGTTGGACTTTGCGCCGGATTTGTAGACATTTAGTTCGCCTTCCTAATGTTTGCTCTCCTAAGCATTGATGCGTCGCACGCTGTGGTGATGGTGCCTGTGAGGTGGTGCGCGAGGGTCTCCGCTGTTACGCTTGGAGTTTGATCACCGTTCAACATCTCTTCGAATGCATCTTTATCGAAAGATCTGTCGTTCCATTTTGGGCCAGTAAATTTTGGGAGCTGGACTGTTTTTTTCCCTTTTATTTCCAGTAGGTGCGAACCTTGCCATCTGCGCTTAGATGTTTATGTCGCCAGATGACGTCTATCAGGCATCCGGCGATACGTGCTGCGTTATTCGCTTGTGTGTTATCTTCCCTAGTAAGATCCTTTGGTGATATGATTTTTGCACCCAGGTAATTGAAGTCCATTACCTATTCGATAGTTTTGCCGTACTCCGCCAATTTGCATTTGAAAGGTTGTTTGGAGATGGTTAAAGACTTCGTTTTCTCGGTCGATATTTTCATACTATATTTGTTCGCTAAATGTTATCTTCACTGTCGAATATTAGGATGGCCTCGTCGGCGTAGTAAACGATTTTTGCCTCAATGCCGATTGTCGCGGCTTTTACTGGTGTTATTATTTGATCCATAATGCGATTGAAGAGGATGGGGCTGAGACTGTCGCCTCGTCTGATTCCTAGATGCGACTGGAGGTTTGGAGGACATTTCGTTGTTTATTTTTATGGCTGTGCGATTGTCGGTGTAGATGTCTTTAATTATTTTGACTACATCGCTTAACACAACTTTGTCAAATGCTATTTTCAGGTCGACAAAACATAGGTACGCTGGTTTATTGAACTCTATGGCTTTCTCAGTGGTATTCCGTATTATAAAGATAGCATCGGTTGTGGACCTACTTTGCCTGAAGCCTTGCTGCTCTTCGGAAATACCCGTAGATATAATGTTTGCACTTTGAAGAGTGATTCTTCTGTCTATTTTTTTTTTTAAATGGGGATCGTTATGCTGTCTTTCCAGACTGATGGCGCTGAGCTAGAATTAAATCTGGGTCCGGTGACTTTCTGTTCTTAAGTTTGAGTGCATTGTATTGTACTGTTTCTGGATAGAAGATTTTCAGTGGGCTAGAGTCTGAGGTATGTATTAATGAACTGAACGTGAAGCTGTCTTCCTCTTGCTGCACAGTGTATTATAAAGATTTTCGAAATAGTTTTTCCATTCCGTTAAAGGAATATTGGTGAAGTTAACATACTCGTTGCCCGGCTTCTTTTGGTGCATAGAAAAAAGCGTGGGTCATGCTGAGGAACCTCAAGAAGCCAGTCGACGAGTATGTTAACGGTACGTCGCACGAAACAAATGACGCAGATCATAACTTTAGGTTTTTAAATTTTCTACAAGATGTATGGTGACTTTTATGAAATTTTCAAAAATTGTAAGTACTCAATACTCAAAAATATTTCACTTTACCCCTAAGATAATGACGGAAATCATTTTTAAGAGCGAGTATCTCGAAAACGATGTATCGTACAAAAAAACTATTTGAACCAAATTTTTAGGCCCTGAAATTCCGTATTTATGTACACAAATCTTCAAAATGCTACATTTACCCCGAAGCTAATGGAAATCTATTATGAATATTTGTTCTTGAGTGCTAATATTTTCAAATGTGAACCCTCGAGAGAGTTTTTTTTTTTTGTGGATATTCCCCGTTTTTTGAATTAATGAACAAAACCATTCAAAAGTCGAATTCATTCGATAGTACCCAACACTAATTTGACTGACTTTTGTTGAATCATATAAGTGTAATGGAATAAACCGGAGATTATCCAAATCGTCCATTGCACGAGATTCGAATGATGGACCCCATAAAGTTAGTCTGTTAACAACAATGTTAAAATTTTAAATAATAATCGACCCAATCGGATCCGATCATTCGATTTCAGATTCAATTGACGGAGAGAAATAATGCGTTCGAGTTCTTCTTGGAGCCTGTAGTAACTCAATGAATTTATTGGCAAATATAAAGAGAAAAAGAAACATTGAATCCAGCAGGTGGAAGCAAATTACCCTGAAACCACATGGAAAGGTGATGATGTGATTTATTATCTGATCAGATTGGAAAACAACATCTGTTCAGCGATATACCATCTGTGTAAACATGAATACAAACGCTTTACACGATCTGTTGCAAACACCTGGGATTCTATCAGAATCATCATGGTAATAGCGAATGCAATAAAGTATCCGTGAGTATTGCTGAGCTGAGGAAGTCAATTAAAATTACAACTTGCGATACGTGTACAAAATGCAACCTCATCTAAATAACATATAAAATTTCCTAAGCGCTCAGGTGACCTAGAAATTTGAAACTTTGCACAGTTAAATATACGAGTAATATAGACCACGGAGCAGAACCTATGAATTTTCAATTGTTTCCAAATATTGCTTGCCAAAAGGCTTATACTAAACACACATACTTGAACTTTTTAATGCTCTTGCCCCTGTTTTTCTCTTCCGGTATCGGCGAGCTAATGAAACTAATAATAAATGATGGGGTCAGTCATGAAATACCTTTTTGAAAATCATACTAAACCGCATTCATAACCATCATCATCATCGTCATTGCTTCAGCAATTATGATCTTTGAACCCTCTCCATACCCGGATGAGTCATCAAATGGAATTTTTCATACTAGAACTTCTCCTTCGAACAACATTCCACAAATGCACAAAAGATTCTCAATTTTTCAGTGCAGAATGTTGATCTCACGTACAGCGTCCTAAAACTTTTTTGCTCTACAAGCATAAAATAAGATTTAATGGTCTGTGCATCGCTTCACAGGTTACTACTTCTAGAAGTTCTGCCATACCATGTCGTCGCAATGACACAAACGAGAAGTATAGCTACGGAGAATGCTTTCCATGTATCTTCTATCTACCCTCTCAAGCCTGTACATACACATACGAGGAACAAACAAATAAATATAATTACAATGTGGTTGAGATCTTTGCGGAATAGGTACCCATCACAGTGGTGTCGTGCAAAAAAAAGCCACTCAAGATAAAAAAAAAAAAAAGACAAAAAGATAGAAGAAGAATGGTAAAATGTTAATATTGCGACATGACAGAGAGGCATACCTGCCCTGACGTTGATGATGGAATAGAATGTTGTTTCCTTAGTTACGATCCGTGATCCATGATCTACCACTACTACACAGCAGCCAGCAATCAACTCGACGACGGCGACGACGACAAGGAATGACGATTGCAAAGAAATTATTTTTATTATTATTTCGGATTTTTTTATTCTTCTCTTTTCTTTGGTATAATCATCATCACCGGCCGCGCGAATGTCAGTTGAATAGAAAAGATACTTGTATCGCGCGAGAAATGGATGGAGTGTTCTTAAGAATGATTGCCTCCAGAAAAAGGAAACAAAAAAAAAAAAAATCCTAGAAGTGCCCGAATACCTGTCTGGATGAGGATTATTTGCAGACAAAAGATATAATATTTTCCATCTGAACGATCGAGATACTTTTCTCTCATAATCGCAAATAATGATGGAACGAGACACGGATAGGGCGAGGAATTCTCTGCAGTTATGACTGGTAAGGTAACGTGGAAGATTATTCTTAATTGGAATCATTTTGGAATGGGATCTCAGTTGGTAGGGATTTTGCGCTCAGCTATTCTGATGCCCAGTCACCATGTCGACAAGCGTTATTTATGTAAGATGGAAACCCAAAGCCGGTGAAGATCATTTGCATAAAATTCAAATGAATATCTTTTACACCGTGAAAATGTACGCTCACAGTTGTGGGTCAGTGCACACTGGCTTCATTTCACAAGTTTTGTTTGCTTTTAATGGAATTATTATGCAGTATTTCAAGAGTGAAGAATTATGTAAAAATGAAATTTGATTTTTTGGTGTTGCTAATTGCATTTGCATTATGTTAGCAGAGAATGCTGGCATCGTAAATTTACTCATTTGGGGCTTGTGAGTCATCCATCAATGCAGATTTCAAGCTTTTATAGCGAATATGTTATGCATGGGATTTGCATTCTACTGAATTCGTAGAGTATTGACACTGTACTCAGTAGAATAATTCATATGGTTTCTATAACGGTATTTTAGATGAACGTGTTGGACCTGGACACTAAGTTGATTGAGATTAATTTTCACTTGCGTTGTTCACCCTTGGCGAGGTCTTGCACAGTTGGGAGCTGATCCATTATCATGTTGTCCTGTGCTTTACTAAAGCCATTAGGTGTTTCTTGTAATACGACAGTGTCCATTTGTGTCTATCCGAGTCCTTTTATGGAAAGCAAATGGCAAAAAGTTTTCGACTTGTCTGTTACCTACAGTTTCCCTCCAGTAATGAAGCGCTTTTCCTTTTAGCCAGTTATTTATACAGCTTTTTGCTGTGCTGACTATCAATGAAGTTTGATACAGTTCCGTTTCTGGCCAGTGTATTTTGTATCCAGGGTTAAGTCCGACTACTTAACTTCCTTTGAGAATGTCATAACTTCACCGAAGAGTATGGGTTTTCTGAACCTCTCCAGTTTTCTTCTCTTGGTAAAAGAAACCACGGTGATTTTTTAGGGGGCTTACGTTAAGGCCTCCTTATTGCACTAGTCAGAAACTAGGTCGGGTGACGATCCTAGACTGTTTCTTTGAATTGACCTCTGATTAGGATCGCAGAAAAGCTTTTCGGATTGCCAATAATTCGACCTGAAAACCACTGGCATAATCCGAAAGTCTGTAGGATTTTAAGAAGTCCAAAGGTTCTGAAACACACCCGCACCGATCCCACAGTGTAGATCGTTAAGCCGAAATTCTTGGCCACCTATCCATCTTTCCATTCTCGCAGTCTTGCACTCAGATTCTCTGAGGCTGGCCGCGTTACATGATGCAGAGGTAGAAGATGCAGGAACACCATGAGAGCGTTTGACGGAACTGAACCTAGGGCGCCTGAGGTGTCGTACTTTTTACTCAGTGGTCGACCCATACGTGAGCTATACATGCATTCCTTACCCGCTGAACTATAGTTATTTTCCAGTTAAGCTTAGGATCCAGGATGATTCCTAAATACCTAGCGCTGGGTGATAATAAGAGTGGTTGACTATTCAGTCGTGGAAGGGAAAATCTGGTATTTTAGTTTTGGTGGGGAAAAGCATTAGTTCAGTTTTGCTCGAATTGACCCCAAGACCTCTTTTTGTAGGCCAGCTTTCCATGATCTCAATGATCACTGAGGGGAACATTCCAGACACCAAGATCACCATGTCATCCGCGTACCCGACTACCTTGATTCTTTCTATGTCTAGTTCTAGAAGGATGTTATTCATAGCCAAAAGCCATAACTTAGGTGAAATAACATCATCCTGAGATGTTCCTTTGTTGGTAAATTTGGTTATATGGCTGTTACCTAGTGTTGCCTGAATAACTGAGCATAGAAGCAGTCCATTTATTTATATACTTTTCTATCCTCAGCTCCGTGAGGGGTTCTATAATTTCTTCAGTGTGTACGTTATTCAAAGCACCTTCTGTGTCTAAGAAGATAGCTATGTGTATCGATTTATCTATTGTTCAGGATGAGGATCTTCCCAAGAATGCGTACTTCTGATATTTTTAATTTGTCGAGTTTTGAGTAAAATCAAAAAAAAAAAACTGTAATAACTTCTTGTTTGATATCTAATAATAGATATATTTACTGTTATTGCCCTGAACCCTCGGCATATGAAGCATTTTCATGCTTAACCATCTTTTTGTATGCCTTGATCTTTCTAAATTTTCAGCGCCGAATGTAACTCGAATACTAGGTTCACTTCTTCATATCTGTAGACTTTTGAGCTCAATGTCAGCAAATGCCAGCCATTACATATACTCGTAAGCATCTTCCACCAGTTCCTAGATCCTATCTGATCTGTAACTAGCCTGTCTCTTTATTGCGTGATTTGGGTGTAATCTGTGATAGAGAACTAAGGTCTAAGGAATTCTCCAACTCTTATTTCACGAAATCTCTCTCTTTCACATTTGTTAGTTCAATCCTTGAATACGCAAGCCAAGTATGGTCGCCCTATATCCATTCCTTTCGAATTGAGGCTGTTCAACGCAGATTCATCCATTTTGCTCTACTCGGTCTCCCTTGGGTCGACAAGTATAACCTACCCCCCTATGAAATTAATAAACGTACAACCACTCGAAAAACGTCGTGAAATTGAAGACATCCTCTTTGTACATGAGCTATTAGCAGAAAACATCGACAGCCCTGCCCTGCTACAAATGATATCCCTCAACGCTAACCCTCTCAATCTGAGATCTGTACCCCTCTTCCACCTTAACTTTTGCACCAACTATGTACGGTACAAGCTCCTTCGATTTTCAGTGCAGAAAATTTACACTTCGAAACACCCTTCTTAATGTCACCTCCTCTCCCTCTCATCCTTAGTTTTTTTAGTTTAGTATTTAAGTTAGCTTTAAGTTTTTTCGGCTTAATTTAGGTTAAGCTAGAGGTAAATTTAGCTTTAAACTTATATCTTGTACTAAGCTTAAATAAATAAATAAATTAGGTCTTTGTACCCCTCTTACATTCTTTTGGCCTTGTACTAAAACTTACGAACATCATCAGATAGTTTGTTAATCTTGAGACTGTGGCGTTTCGCCTTGACATAAAGTTAATTAGCCTGAGTCAGTTTCCAGAGGTGGTATCGTGCAGGCTGAATTATTGGACTGTACCACCAAAGGTGCCTTCCTTCTCTTTTTTCGTTATAATCACACAAGCACGATCTTAAGGATATATTTAGGACATTGTTCATAAGTTCTGTAGAGGAGCTCGTATGTAGAAGCAATTTTTGGTGACGGCGCACAGTGGGACAGATGGACCTAAAAGTTGGCATCAATTCACAGGTCCAATAAATTACACAATTGTTATCAAATGTTCCAATAGGTGACATATTGTACCAGGGGTACTTGGCTACAAGATGTCTGGCTGTATCGTGGGAAAAGATTCGGAATCTATCGACATCAATTTCGTGGTAATTTGATGCAACTATCATACGAGTAATTGTGTGCATTCTTTTAATTAATCCAACGTCTAATTTAGTTTTATCAGCCGAGATCTCAGCTTTTTAAAAAAAGAAAACACCACTGCCCGTGTTCCCATCATTCAAATTGACAAATCCTGACTTAGGTGTGATCGATGATCCTTAAATTCCTTCTGTATTCGCTTTTCGTTTTCTCTAGCTTGCCACTTTTTAGAAGAGTATCCATCCATGTAAAACAGATATCCCAAACTCTAAGTGTTCTCTCTTTACTGGCTAATCATTTCTTCTGCTCGATTAAAGTTTGTAGATACTGCGCCACATAAGTAACATTTTTATGTTGATGACCTATCTGTTAGCGCATTGCATTCTTTACCATCAACCATTACTACTAACAATTTTCCTTCCAACATCGTTCTCGTATTTAGTAATTTTTTTTTATTTGATCATCTACTCTTTTTTTTTCTGCTCCTGAAATTCCAATGGAGGATAGACAGTACTTCTAAATGCTGGATACGGGTTTTGCCATATAATTTTAGTAAGGCGAAGTGGAACAACACATGTAATAAAAACAGCCGAATCAGGAGCTGCCATTAAAACCCCATTTCGTGTACAGAGAAAGATTTTCTAGTTCCACATTTTCCAGTAAATCAGTCACAGTTTTTTGTGTTTGAAGTAGCCGCTGCACAGTAAGATCAAGCAAATCTTGTGAAGTTACTTCAACTGATGTGCTACTTAATTTAATATATTCTAGTTGGGGCTAGCATTATTTTTGTTTGTCATTTGAATAACTTTATACGATGGAAATTTCTCCGGGGGCTCTCGCTGATTTTTGCTTCTACGATAACAGCGAGAACATCTTCACTCGTCATTAATGTAATTTGTGATTCCGTTAATCTTTTGTAAGCCTTTATATATTTGATTGCACGATCTGGACTTTTAGACGTTATTCCCTGCAACAACTTTGATGCTTAAGACAGTCCTGATAATCTAAGGCTCATTTGGTGCCTTTGGAAACTTAACACAAAAACAGGGCCCGGGCTCAAATTTGCTGAGTTTTTTGACGTTTTGTTCCCTCAGTAGATGAGTCAAAAGATGTAGTTGATCGACCATATTTCTTCTCAAAACTTAAATAGACGTTTCCAGACACCCTTAATTGCATTTTGTATGAAAAATCGATCACTTGTCCTACTGGCTTTGCACCATCGCGATTTATAATCTGATTTAAAGTGCGATATTCGTTTAAGCAGGTCTTGGTTGTCAAAATGTTTCGTTCGATTTTTTAACTCTCCCGTTTTTTACGGACGGCAAATTTTAACGGTTCTAAGGTACTTGAATGAAAGGGAGTTACCCGGAACATTACGAGTATTAATTCGATTAATCTTTGAAGTTACGTGGAAAAAACTGTCATTTCACAGTGCCATGAGAATTATGTATAAGAAAAAATTGCAACATACGAGTATAAAGGGTTTTTCAATAGGGACATAACAATTTTGTATTTTAATACAAAGGCACCCTTAAATTTATGATCTGTCAATAGCAAAATGTCAGTTAAGGCTTACTTTTTATCATGGTGCAGTTCACGAACGAGCAACGTATTAAAAATTACTACCGAAATTCTGAGTCGGTGGTCGCAACTTTAAGAGCGCTTACTCCAATTTTCGGTCGTAATAATCGTCCCAACAGACAGACTGTGCGTGCTATAGTGGATAAATTCGAGTCAACATATTCACTATTGAATGTTCCTGTGTCAGTGAGACAACGCACCGGTTGAAGTACCGAAAATATCGCAGCCTTAAATGCTTCAGAGCAAAATCAGTGGATTCCACGCCGTTCACAGGAATTGGGAATCTTTCAGTCCACATTGTGGCGAACTTTGCGTAAAGATCTTGGCTACACCCTTACAATATCAAATCTCAGGAACTGAAATCTCTTAATCCTTTGAAGCGCCGAAACTTCTCCGATTGGGTTCTGCAAAAGTTTGAAGAAAATTCTGGATTTGATTCAGCGATGAAGCTCATTTTTAGCTTAATGGCTTTGTCAGTAAGCAAAAGATGCATTACTGGAAAGGAATAAACCAGCATGTCCTTCAAGAGACTCCATTGCGTCCTCAAAAAGTGACCGTGTGGTGTGGATTTCATGCCGGAGGTGTGATTGGACCGTATTTTTTCGTCGACGGAAATGATCGCCATGTTACGGTCAATGGAGTTCGCTATCGTGCCATGTTGGAAGACTATTTTGGCCAGAATTGAATGGACTTGACATCAGTGATATGTGGTTCCAACAAGAGCTAGTCAAACAATTGATCTATTGAAGGGGAGGTTCGGTAATCGTGTAATCTCTAGAAATGGTCCGGTCGAATGGCCAGCTCGCTTATGCGATTTAATGCCGATGGATTTATTTTTATGGCGTTACGTTAAGTCGTTGATTTATGCCAACAAGCCAACAACGTTAAAGGATCTGAGGAACAATATCGAACGCGAAATTACCAACGTTCCGGACGAAATGTGTGGAAGTGTCGTGAAAAATTAGATCCAAAGAATCGATCGCTGCAAACATGCTCGCGGTGGTCATATGAACGAAATCGAATTCCGTACTTAAATCTAATATGTGTACTACATTTGGAATAAATTTCAGTCCGATAACTCAATTATTCTCTGTTTTATTCAAATACAAAATTGTTATGTCCTTATTGAAAAACCCTTTAGTATAGCAATATTTTGAAAATATTATAATATTTATTTGAAACTTACTTAATTCCTGAACTTGAAGGTTCCATACCAATAAAATCAATTGCTGATAAGAAAACGGCAAAAAACAAAGTTAAAAGAGCACAATTGTTTTTTGCTCTTGGGCTAATTCATTCGGTCTATAGTAGAGTGGACAGTTGTGCATACAAAAATAAATGCAATTGACCTTCACGTCACATTTGAATTTTCGAATTCATTATGCGTCGTCTTTCTTATATAGGAGCGCATATTAGATTCATAGTAATGAACTTATGCTTAAAACACACGTGCAGCAAAGCATCGTGCAGTGAAATGTTGGCATTTCATCGCATTGTGTGCTGCCATTGTCATATTGGACAATTAAATTTCGAAAACAAATTGTTTCGCAATGGAGATTAAAAGACGTGAAAAATTAAAGAAAATTACCATTTTATTATCCGTTCTTTAATGTTGTGTTAATTTTCTGGATGTTGTGTGTCGAATATGGACGCGGTTTATTTACTCAGAAAATGAACGACAACTCCACGTATTTTTTAATAAATTGTTCCTTTATATTAAAACCAATGATACGGACGAATTTAGGAAAGCTACACGAATGAGCATTGGTGAATTCATGCTTTTGAAGACTCTACTCGTACTTGAAAGAAAAAACAAGAAAAAAAATTTTATTCGGGAATCCATTAGCCAAGAATTTCGACTAGTTATCACATTGGTGTAAGTTAGTGCATGTTATGAAAGCTTCTGTTTTGACCAAAGATACGAGTATATACACACAGTGTTTGTCATCAAATGTTGGCCTGGTCATTCCGAATAGAAGTATCGACTGTTCGCAAAATAATTCTAGAAACTTGTGGCGCCATTTGGACTGAACTGTATGGCATTTAGCTGGTATTGCCGAAGAATTTTATGCGGAAACTGTACTGCCACATGTTGTAGGTGCCATCGACGGAGAGCATATTGAAATAAAGCGTCCTTCCAAGACAGGATCGCTTTATTTCAACTACAAACAATATTTTAGTATTGAAGTTCTTGCTGCGTGTGATAGAAATTATTCATTTACAGCTGTTGACATTGGAACTTATGGAGGCCAGATTGATGGAGGTGTTTTGAAAGCGAGTGGTTTTGGGAAACAAATCTTACAAAACACCATCAATATTACCAAACCCACACATCTTCCGAACACCAACGTCGAATTTCTATTCTATTTCGTCGCAGATGCTGCCTTTCCTCTCAAACACAACATTATGTGGGCCATACCCTGGAAGACTGTTACCATCCGATAGAGACAATTTCAACAAAAAATTATCGAAAGCCCGGGTACGGATTGAGAAGTTTGGTATTCTAACTTTAATAATTATTGCCCTCAAAATTAAGTCGGAAAGTATTTCCATTTGTAGATAGGACAACTCTACTGCAGCCAACTTCGCATCATCCGTTTGTTTCGTGAGGCTGTCAAAGAAGTGTTGCGCTACCGTCTTGTGTACTGTTGGTACTGCCAACGCTTCCTTGGCCATTGTCACCACATTGGATATCTGCGTTTTAACATCCCTAAACATTTCGTCCAATTTGTCCTTTTTTTTCTTGGCCGGGGTGGACAAATCATCTGGGCATGGCGATGGGGGCTCGAAGGCTATCAGAAGAAGTGTGGGTATTGTCCGACATGAAGCTTCCGCTACAAAAGTTTTCAGATATACTGTAAACGAAAAGGAACGTTATCGTATGTACATATTTACATAATTGTCTTACACTTACTTTGAATTTGCGATGACCACATCTTTAAGGAACAACATACTCTGTATCCATTTCCACTCTTTCATCGGACTGCCAGCTCCGCTTCCAGAAGGCAGATTCTCGTTTTTCACCTCCTTGTAGAATCTATCCCTCAATGTCCTCCACCTATCCTTCAATCTTTTTGCTGGAAAAAAGAACGCTCGTTCATAGCACTTTAATTACAAATTGTGTGCATATTTACCTGGAACATTTATTTGCGTCGATAGCTCTTCAAAGTCTTTATCCCTCAGATACACATTTTTGTAGTTTTTCGTGTGCTATGTTAAATAGAAATTTGATTTTTTCTGACGAGTACTACGTTTATATGCATACTTGAATCCAGCTTCAACCCGGGTTGAAATTCATATATACGCATATCGAGTTGAAATAGGATTAACTCAACTCGACTCAGCTAACAGAGCTGGATCGAGTTAGAAAAATACATGTATACCTGGGTTGAGGTGTTGAAGTGATATGTTGTCTCTGTGTGTGTGTGATTTCAGATAACGAATCCAACACAACAGAACACTAACACAATCAAAAGCAGAATATCTGCTATACTTATCTGTCAGTTCAACCACGTTTGAATTTTTCAATCTTTCTACTCGGTGTGTAGAAATACTCAGATCGAAATCTCAACTCGATCCCAACTCGATCCCTCGATTCTGCATATAAACGTGGTAGATGTCTATTAATTTCTCCTCCATCTTTTCGTTGAAAGTATATTTGAAATAATAAACTGTCATGTAAATGACAATTTGAAACGTCAGATCATGCAAATTGTACCAAATTGTACTATGTTGCTGTTCTACTACTGGGGGTTTGCATCAAAATGAGAAATAGGGACGACTTGCATTGCTGCATGGGCGTACTGTAAGCACATGTATTCGCTTACATATAAAGCTGTGTTATCTAATTTTTCTGCACTAATTTTGCTTGCTGGACGTGTGTCTTCAGAATTAGCCTTAGTACGTTCGTTGACTTGCTCAAGACTTCTTTCTGATGACAGATATGCCTCAAATAAACGCCACTTCTGTTCTTTAACAGTCACCGTAGTATTTGACACAGTTTTTCATTCGTGTTCCCGGCTCATCCTATCGCACTTCTCGGATGACATTGATATCTACTTTACAGTAGTCATGGAGATTCACTAGCTAATCGATTGCACTTCTCCTGTTAAGTGTCCGAACATTCCACGTGCAGACCTGGAGTTGTCAATTTAAGTGGTCTTTATTTGAGGCTTGTGCTTGCTTCGTAACTAATAGTTTTTTATACGGTAGAGCAATTACCTCAAAGCACAACATGAAGGACAAGATTCGAGGATAAAAGTCAATTAAACCGATGTCAGTAACTCCGTTAAGGGATGTGAGCCAATCGAAATGTCATCCTCTACTATTTCTTTCCTCTCTGAGACAGTCGCAAGAATCCTTACAGACTATAACTTTAAATTTGTCGAAGTAGCTGCCGAAGTTCAATAAGAAGTTCGTCCCAATTGAAAATGTAGACGAACCAGGACAAGTTCGATTGGAAACACCCATCAGTGACATAAAAAAAAAAGTATCGTGTTCGTCAAGTCTTTCCTTTTAAGAGTTTCTTGTCAGAGCTTCTGGGATAAATTTTAGTCTATTAGTCCACCTTACCGTAAGTTTTCATTCACAAGTGCATCCAGAGGCACTATAATGTGTAAAGCTCCATTCCATAACTTACCTACGCCTGTTAGTTACATAATTAATACTTGCTATCTTTTATTAACCAAATAAGTATAAAACATATGCAAAAGATGCCCTACATCACCGAAGATTTGAAAACAAACTCCTGACTTCATTAGAATATTGGGTAAGCATTTTTTGTGAAAGTCTGTGAACTATTTGCAAATTCTTTAACCTAAAACAACAGGCGACTTCCAACAATAAAGGTGGTTTTTCTTTCAAAAATATTTAGTCAAATACCTTTCACTCTCCGAATCGTGCATTGTTAACTTTCTTAAGTTTTTTTTTGAATTTTATTTCACCACTGGAGCACAATGCCATTAATGTAATTCACTTCCTTTCTCTCCAGTGAAGTAAGATATTATTCATTCGCCAAAAAAAAAGACAAACCCTTTCAAAACCGCAACGTGACTACCATCACTCGTCTACATCTAACCATCCTAACCTTCCTCTTCCATCGCAGCCATTTAAATGTGCATGTCCAAACGTTAACTAGTGCAGAACTTCAGGAGTCGAATAGATTCGTGCAAAACGCATCCACAAAAATAACAATCTACCTAAACCTTTCTCTTTGTCTCTAATCATTAAAACTTCATCTAGTTTCAACAGAAGGTATCCCTGTCTAAACAAATGCGGTGTATCTAGATGAGCAGCACAGCAGGGAGGAAGCAGGGTGCAAACAAAACGAATCAAATGTGTGTCAGTAGTGAATTATATCACGATTTATGATAATTATCACGAAATATTCGAACTCAAACACGAATACACATCGTTCTCTTAGTCTCTGGCTGTTTTTTTGTTCTTCGGTAAGAGCCCCCGCCTGTGTAACTAAATTTAAATGGATACCCAAGCGGCGAAGATTTAATGGGCCACGATAACAAATTCTCTTACCATCACCATTATCGTCGTCATCGATGCAAAGAGGAACGAATCCAAGAATCTCATTTGAATATGAAATTTGAATATTCGATTGATCAGTTCAGCCGAACGGTTTCTACCTCTAAGCTATACACAATGTTAGCTAATATTGTATGGCCAACTCACAATGCAACAGACAAGCAGTTAGACAGATAGACAGGCAACTAATGAACCACAAGGCATCGTTAGAATAAGTTTACAGATTGAATGGTTGTTGGACCCTTTTTTGGATGTCTTATTAATTACGCCTCAAAGTGGTTGTAATGCTGTGGTTAATAACTTTTGTGATTTAATTAATGGTACATGTAAATAATAATGCGCTGTTAGACTAAAATTGTGATTAAGATGCAGAGTCAATTAAGGGGTGAACCTTTATCTATAGAAAACAATGGTTCTTGCCGTAGGAAAAGAATGCACTCGTATGATATTTTTGAAATACAGATACATTCATTTGAATGCTTTTTTTTATAATTTGTGCACACCAAAGGGGATATGAATACCCTTATACTATTACAGGGCACGGGCGTTGTATAGATAGACAGAGAGAGAGAAAGAAAGAAAGATTTGGTGTAGTGGTTTGAAACTCAGATGGTCTCTGTAAACTCCAAGGCTTGTTGGTTTTGCTTTTTTGTCGTTGCTCATGATTCACAGTATTTTTTTCTGTTCTCCTGGTGTCATCATCACGATCAAGTTGCATTTTCAGCCATATAACCACTCTACTGTCAGTGTTATGCCTTCGCAGTAGAGTTGACTTAGCTTTCGCAATTTATCGACTTTTTTATTCATTTCATGCGAAATATGTAAATAGATGATTCTTGACATCAGGATTTGGACCGTGAACCAACAGCGTGACAAACGATGATGTTACCACTACACCACGGCCACCCTATAGCTTCGAAAGAATGTGGAAGATATCCATATTGAAACAAAGTAAATGGAAGAGGGGTGTATAGTCGTGAGTTGAGAAAGAATCTTAAGATATTCCAGTTCAAAGAGAGAATCCAGTAAATAAAACTTTCCTAGTGATAAAAAGGATTAGATGTCCAAGTTTTTCTTTACTCGTATTTGCCGAAGTTACTACTAAAGTAGCATTTTGCTACACTGCAAGAAATAAATATATGTATGTAGAGGCGCCAGGTTTTTCAAAATAAAATAGCTAAGCAATGGTAAATGAACTATTTCGCTACACAGCATTAGTATATCGATAACAAGTCAACCAAAGAAGAACAAAAGAATGTATAAAGACAGACTGAAAATTTATGAACCAAAAAATTCGCTAAGACACAACGAAATTATGTTAGAGGCAGCAAATTTTAACTTATAAAATAGTTTTATTTAAAAAAAAAATATTTTACGTATTTCAATATTTTAGTAATGTGTATTTCCTCCTTTATTACGTATGATCTCAAATATCCTGTTTGGCATGGAATTTATGAGGTTTTGAAGATAATCCATTTCCAAGTTCTTCCAAATATCTTGGATAGATTGTTTGAGGTTGTCAAGCGTGTTGTAGTGCCTTTCATTTCCGTACACTTTTTTGAGCCATTCGTCCCCATAAATCTTGATCTTGACGGCCACTCTAAAACAGGCAAACTTGTTGTGTTAAAGGGGATATGAATACGCTTATACTAATTTTTAGAACACTTGCGTTTTTTGTGGAAAGAGGAAGAGACAGAGAGAAAGACAGAGTGGTGTAGTTTGAAACTCAGGTGGTATTAAGTTTCTGTAAACTCCAAGGGTGGCTGTCCAGATAACTGGGGAGTATTTAATTTGTTTTCGCTATTATTGACGTTGCTTATGATTCACAGTATTTTTTTTTCCGTCCACCTAATGTCATCATCACGATCAAGTTGCATTTTAGCCATATTACCACCCTACTGCCAGTGTTATGCCTTCACAGTAGAGTTGACTTAGCTTTCACAAGTGATCGACTTTTTTATTTATTTCATGCGAAATAAATAGATGATTCTTGACATCAGGATTCGAACCGTGAATCAACAGTGTGACAAGCGATGATGTTACCACTACACCACGGCCACCCTAAAGTACTCTTTAACCACTTTGGCAGAATGAACAGCGGGATTATCCTGGTGAAAAATGAATCTAGGGCCCCCGACGTACAAAATTATTAGGCACCCATAAATTTTCGCTTTGCGAAGAGTTTGCTCCAGCATCTGAACATAGGTCTCGGAGTTCATCCATCCCTCAGAAAAAAATGGAGTTCCGACTCCACCGGACGTCATATAGCCTCAAATCGTCACACTGCTCCCACCGTGTTTTACGGTAGGAACCAGACATTCGGGATTGTAAACTTCCCCGACTCTGCGACGCACGTGCACTACGCCAGAAGAGTTGAAAAGTTGGAAAGAAGCAAGCAAAAATTGTGTAAATGTTTAGGTTAAAAAATGTTCATGTTCTTATGTTTCCAGTTAAGATTGTGGTTTATTATTAATTACCATGATGCAACGAACTTACCTCAATGTTACATTCATCGGACCATAAGACTAACATAAGTCTGAAGCTGCCTAATCCTTAAACTTTTTGGCCCAAGCAAGTCGTTTCTTTTTGTTAGTCTCTAAAAGCAAAGGCTTATGCCTAGCCTTTCTTGCTTTGAGGGCAAATTCGATGAATCGTTTGCCAACAGTTTTAAAATAAATATCGATTCCATGGTGACTACACTCGCCGCTAAGTCAGAAGCTGTCTGCCGACGATTCTCCAACGACTCCCTTTCTATAATGCGGTCTTCTCAATCCGTGGGTTTACGTTTTCTCCCTCTTCCTGGTTTAGTCCTTACTCCTTGGGTCTCGGCACTTCTTTTAATTGTGGTTTGCATGGCACAACGCAAACACTTCACATCCTTTGCAATCCGGACGTGAGAAATTGCCATGGAGTGCAAAGTAAGAATCTTTGTACGTTCGGCTTCACTTAACTCCCTTGTTTTTGGCACATCACAAGCAAAAAAGCGAAATTTATTAAAAACGATCTTCCTAAAAGCTACCTTCACTAGCGTTTGCAAGTATTAGTGCAGAAGCGGCAGAAATGGGTTTAGTAGTGAATGAGGGTAAAACAAAATATATGCTGTCAACAAGAAGGGGCACACAACATCGACGAATCGGACAGAACGTCACGATAGACAGCTACAATTTTGAGGTAGTTAGGGACTTTGTCTACCTCGGCTACGCTGTAAACTCTGATAATGACACCTCAGCAGAAATCAAGCGAAGAATTACACTTGCCAACCGCTGCTTTTTTGGCCTAAGACGGCATTTGATTAGTAATGCCTTGTCAAAAAACACTAAGGAGACTTTATATAAGACGCTTATCATCCCTGTCCTGCTCTATGGTGCAGAAGCATGGACCTTAGCAAAAGCGGACGAAGATCTTCTTGGTCGTTTCGAACGCAAAATTCTTCGAGTGATTTTTGGTCCCGTTTGCGTTGACGGGCTTTGGAGGAGAAGATTTAACAGCGAACTCTACGAGCTGTACAGCGACATCGACCTGGTCAGAAAAGTGACGCGCACAAGTGGAAGGGGACCTCAACCAACTTAGAGTGCGCAACTGGAGGCAGTTAGCCAAAGATCGCGCTAACTGGAGAGGCGTATTGGTTGAGGCCCAGGTCCACCCCGGACTGTAGCGCCACCTAAAGTAAGTAAGTAAGTAAGTAAGTAAGTTGGGAAAACAGTAAGACGAAAGGGGGTGCCTAATAAATTTGTTCATGGCTGTATGTTTGAGAATTGATTTTTGGTGGAACTTAGAGGATAGGCATCTTGCCATACATACACAAAGGCACTCCAAATCATAACACTGTCTCCTCCAAAATTGCGATGCATTCTGACTTCATGTTTGTCTGGTAAATCATGCCAATAACAGTGACAACCTTCCGGTCCATCCAAATTAATCTTTTCTTGTCCAGGACATGTGATTCTTGGCAAACTGGAGTCAATTGTTCATATGGGTGGAAGTCAGCGAAGGCTTTTTGAGTTTTTTTTTTTTTTTTGTACACGAAATTACTTGATTATTTTATTGAAATACGGGAAAGTGAAAGTTTTTTTATGCACGACATCTTATAAGGTATTTCGATATTTATTGACACATAAAATACCAACATTTGCTTACGCACCTAAATAAGGACGAAACAAATCAAAACAAACACACAAGGAATGTCGCAAAAGTCTACATACGATCGTAAAACCGATCGAAAATACCGCTACCACTGCTGAATGGAAGTAGATGCAGAATTATTCGTAGTTGTGCACAAGGACGGTAGGGGAGTAGAAAATTGCATTTATTTTTATTTGGTAAGCACTTTTTAAACATAAAATGTCTGCCAGAAAAGAAATCACAACTGAAGTCCGAAAAATCGTCATAAAACTCAAAAACGAGGGAAAGTCGATGGCGAAAATTGGCGAAATTTTAGATTTACATAAGGCCACGGTTCAAACCATCATAAAAAACTACAATGACACGGGTAATTATGATAGCAAGCCAAGAAGTGGACGGCCGAAGAAGCTAGATGATAGGATGCAAAGAAAGATAGTGCGGAAACTTGCGGAAAATCCAAAACAGAGCTCCATAAAACTTGCGGCTGAAATGTAATCCTTTGAAAATATAACTGTGCATCTCGAAACTGTTCATCGTGTACTTAAAAATGCTGGTTTAAGCTCACATATAGCTGGGAAAAAACCGCTGAAAGCTCAAACAACAAAATCAAAAGATTGGCGTACTCCAAAAAGTATGAAAAGTGCACATTGACGATCCAACATTCTGGGAACGGGTGATATTTACCGATGAGTGTAAATTCAATGTTTTTGGGCGAGATGGACGGACAAAAGTATGGCGAAAGCCAAATACTGCACTTCACATAAAAAACATTTGCCCTACTGTTAAGCACGGAGGGGGGTCCGTTTTGGTGTGGGGATGCATGGCAGAGAAAGGAGTTGGAGAGTTGCACTTCATTGACGTGATAATGGATCGGCACAAATATCTCAATATTTTAAAAACGAATCTTATTGGGAGCACGCAAAAGCTGGACCTTGAATCCAATTTCATATTTATGCAAGACAACGACCCGAAGCATACCTCGCGTCTCGTCAAAGAGTGGTTGCTTTACCATGTTCGGTCGAAGCTTGAACATCCTCCACAATCGCCTGACCTTAATGCTATTGAGCATTTATGGGCCCACCTTAAGCAAAAGATGAGAGAAAGGACCGTAACATCAATTCCAATGTTAAAAAGTGTCTTGGCTTGGAATGGGGCAAAATTTCACCCGAAGTAACCCGAAAACTGGACCTTTCTATGCCATCACCATTAGAAAAGGTAAATGGTGGCCCAACACGTTACTGATAGCTACAAATTCAGTATTTATAAACATCGTATGTAGACTTTTATGAATACCAAAAACGGACTCTTATAACGTTTTCTATTTTAGGCTTCCAGTTTTGGACAACTTTATGTTCATATGTTTTTTTTTTTTTTCTTATAAAATAAGTGAAATGTTTTGCTTTTAAAAATGTATTTTTTACTTAAGTTTTAATAAAAAAAATTATAATTTGAAATCGTATGTAGACTTTTGTGACATGGTGTAAGTCGATTTTAATATTTGTTGGACACGACGTACTCCAATGTTGAGATCCATCTGCTTAACTTGATGAAGCAAAGAGCTTATTTTTTCGTACTTCCTCATCGATTTAATTATTTTGCCGGTTCGTTACCTTTTTTGAAGCTCCTTTCGCCTTATTTTGGCCATATTGTTGTCCTAAGTTTATAAAATGATCAACCACGTTTGGATTCTGGATAATTTCCCAGCAATTTGTCGATGGCCAAGCCATTTTCTTTGTAAAATATAATTTTTTCCTCCTTCGTAAGGCACTTTTCACGTCCCATTATGTCCAATTAAATAAAAAAATATTACTATATAATTGATTTTCTTTAAAATAACTACTGCTTCTACTTATATTTATTTCGCTGAGAAACCTAGATATTTTTCTGTGGATGTGCAGAAACAACCGCGGAGTTTAACAATACAGTAACTGATCTAAAAGTGAATAACGTGCCCACCGTCTTATTTTTCAGGCGTGTTGTAATCGGAAATATCACTGTAATTGTCAGTGATCCCTCTATGCCTCCATTTAATTTCGCTGAGCCTTACTCTTGCAAGGCTCATGAGACTATGCTAGCCAAACTTCAATTATGCTACCTTTTTTCAAAGATTTTGGTATCATTGAAAATATATGAAAATTTAAAAATACAAAAACAGGAGAAGAATGCCCAACACCAACTGTTCAATTCGAATCACGACGGTCTTAAAGGAGAAAATTTGCAAACATATTGCTGACAACAACTTATTTCCTAATGAACAATTTGGTTTCAGGCGCAACCATAGTACGTCCCATCAAGTACTAAGGATCTGCAAGCACGTAAAGTCATCTCGTGCAGTAGGTATGTCAACGGGGCTGATACTACTGAACTTTGAAAAAGCCTTTGATTCAGTTTGGCACGACGGCCTCCTTTTCAAAATGATCAACGCTGATTTTCCTTCACATATCTGTAAAATTATCCGTAGTCTCTTGTCCAATCATTGTTTCAAAGTGTACATCAATAATGATGTCTTTACCATTGTCCACTTTCGTTTTGGTGTTCCTCAAGGTTCGGTCCTTGCACCTGTCTTGTATAACCTGTTCACATCCGATTTACCATGAGTACCCAACTGTGAAGTAGCTCTATTTGCTGACGACACGGCGATATTCTCTTCTCATGAATTCGCTCTCAACATTGAGAGGAATCTTAGCTATGGGTTGACTATATTCCAGACATATCTGAACAAATGGAAAATCAAACTTAATGAAGATAAGATTAAAGCAATCTTTTTCACCAAAAAAAGAAAAGCCTGCTTTCTTCCTAGTGGACAGCTCCAGGTAAATGGGGCAAGTATTAGTTGGGAGCCTTCCTTAAAATATCTTGGAATTTATCTGGATACCAAACTAACTTTTAATGCTCATATAACGAACACCTTAAAAAAAATTGCAATTGCAATTAATATGTTATATCCATTTATAAATCGTAGATCAAAGCTGTTGTTCCAAGCAATTCTACTCTATGGTTGCCAAGTGTGGGGTAACTGCGCAAAAAGCCATATTAAGAAATTGCAGGTTTCCCAGAATAAATTATTGAAAATGATGCTAAATTTACCGTGGTATCATTCAACAAGCGATATTCACCAAAGGGCGAATGTTGAATTGATCTTCGGTAGAATACAGAAATTAGGTCAACGCTTTTTAGATCGCTGTAATTTTGCTGAAAATCCTCTAGTGAACAACCTGAATGATAATCATGTTCAACATGGTAGCTGATACCATATTATCTTTGTTTTTCTTCTTTTTTCTCTGTTCTTGATTGTTTGTATGTATGTTTGTATTGAATAAGTATATTCATCTATTTATTTATTTATTTATTTATTTAATACATTTATTTATTTATTTATTTTATTTTTTATTTTTTTATTTTTTTTAAATTGAAGGGTTTTTTTCGCTTTTCCCTTCGGATACTAACTTACATGTTAAGTATCTGTAATATCTTTAAATTCATACAATTGTATAATAATGTTACAGATGAAAGATTATCATATCTCTGAATTGTAAAACGTGTGGTAACTAGCCTCTGTAAATCTTTTATGCGAAATAAAGATCTATCTATCTATCAGGAGAAGAATGCCCAAAACCAACTGTTCAATTCGAATCACAGCGCCATATCAATTCATCAACTTCACGTAATAAAACTGTAAAGGTTTTGGGTGTTATTTTCCTCAAACTTGAGTCGGTGTAAAATGTGTGTGATGTCTTTTAGAGACGCTTCCAAATTAATGGAATCCAATACAAGTTATCCGTTTCGGCTCTTATTGCCTTTCTAAATTGCCAGAGGCTTCAACAATGACGCAGAAAATGCATTAGGTCCTCATGAACTATTCATCATTGCTTCGATTAGTTTCGATTACAACCCTAGCGGATTGTTTTAAGTGATGGATGTATGTAAAGATTAGACAACATCATTAGTATAAGTTCATTCAACAACGTCAAAACATGAGCAGTGAAAAGGGCACTTGAAAATGTTGACCAAACTCCCATCAATGTGATCGTGTGTCTCAACAAAAGGAATATAAATGCGAAACTAGGTGACGCTCATTTAAGTGTCATTGCCTCCAGAGGCACGTCACAGGAAGGAGTCATCTCTGCCTTATTGTGGGTCCTATTCGTAAACGAAATACTACTGAAATTTGAAAACAGAGGAGTTTAGATAGTCGCCTACGCAGACGATGTAGTGCTGCTGGCAAGAGGAAAATTCTGACACTTAATAATGGAAAAAGCATTGCGAACTTGGGGTCAATCCCCAGAAGACCAACCTTATGTTGCTATTCACTAAAAAAAAAAAAAATTGTACCGCAATTCATACTACCAGCTTTTGAAGGAATACCCTTAAAGTGGAAAATACTTAGAAATCATACTCGACAGGAAACTTAAGTGGAAACTTAACTAAATGTCAATTGAGAGAGTAAAAAAGGCAACGACCGCTTTCTTTTCCTGAGACTAATACTCACTTATGGCAACGTTGTCTGGTGGCGAGCTGCAGACAAAATAACCAATCTTAAGGTAATGACAAAAATACAGATATACAGGCAGAACCAGCAGGGTTGGAAACAATTCTCAACATACTACCCCTAGACCTGTACATGCAGGAGTCTGTCACCAAGAGTGCCCTGAGGATAAGCCAATCAAACAGCTGGAACTCAAATCTCGAAGGTCATGCACCAATTCTAAAGACTATATGTCACCATGCCTTGACTTTGAAAAACCATTCTCCTGCACTTTCCCAAGTATAGAAGAATGGACTCATCAAAGATGGATATACAAAGGAAAGGGCGCCAGTATATTCTCCGAAAAACTAAACATACATCGCTTAATAAGACTTCCTGACCACAGCAGTGTCTTTCAAGCGGAGGTCGTGGCAATGACAGAGGCAGCCATTGTGGTATCAATGATGGTAATTCCACGAGATGATATCACCATTTTGATTGGCATTCAGGCAGCCATTAAAGCAATTTTTGATACTAAAATCAAGTCCAAGCTTCGACAGCGTCGAACTTAAGGTTCTTGACTCGCAGCCAAATATTACTCTCTGGTGGGTCTCTTGTCACAGGGGTATAGCCGGAAATGAGATAGCTAATGGACTAGCAGGAAAAGGGTCTGCAATAGACCACAATCGTGTACTTCAATAGATTAAGCCTCATCTCTGTTGCCCCAGAGAGCGAGTTGAGCATAAGATCCTAATGACAGCCAACAATAGGTAGAACTCGCTTACCACCTGTGATATATCGAGGAAACTTTGACCAAAATACGACGAAGCCAGAACCAAGAAACTTTTAAAAACTAGAAAAATGCTGTCAATGTTGATAGGTGCTCTCACTGGCCACCTTCTAAGAAACCACACAATGGAACTTAAACCCAACAAATATATGTAGAGATTGCTGTGATAAAGAGGTACACAAGGATACCTCTTTCCAAGTCTATGTCACTTGAGAAACAAGACTTTAGGAAAGAAAGCAGAACTATCTTAACGTTTCACTAAACAATCTTTCCAGGTTTCTGAAGACGTCACGATGGTTGGAGACCCTAATCACCAACGCGCAGTAAAATAGGAACCCAGTACAGGAATTGGAATCAACCCCCCATTAGGCATCATAATAGATCCACAAGGACCTCAGTGGGATGAGCTCAGTCTTTTTTCCCCTCTTCAACCCAGCAACTTAACCTAACCTATTTATGTAAAGTGTATATAAACATTGATGTTGATTTTGTCTCTTTTGTAGGAGTTTGCTGGTTCTTTTTCTGTCATACTTCCGCCAAAGCATTCTTCACACTCTTTCTTCTTCAATTAATTAACCGTGTCATAGCTCACCATGCAACGCGGTTAAAATTGCCCCAAGGACCTTTAGCTCTTTACTACATCACTTAACAAATTTTGATAGCGGAAATGTCTTTTATAGCCGAATGGCTGTCAATAAAATTAGTAATATTATCTCGTAGTATTACCACTATTATTGCCTAGGTGGCAAGTTTCGAAACAGCTAGAACTTCTAGTTGAAAGCTTCGTTTTTATTTCTAAAAACTGGCGCGAATGCATCTGTCCCTTTAGAGTTAAACCGATGTATGTAGATGTACATTGGTTTCTTATTCCTCTCTACGTGGAAAGATAATTTATTTTCATAATACAGATAGAGCAGTAGGTTAGGTAGCCGAAGATAGCATTTCCTCCCGAATAGTTTTTCAGTATCCGAGCATGTCTTTATGCACTTCTTTTCCAGCACTCCGATTGACTTATTCTTAGAGCACCATTTGTAAGCAGACACCTGCACCCGGTTGCAGTTGTTCTCATTGTACTGGTTTTTGCTGCTTACGCTAGCCCTTGTACCTTCGTAATGACTAATGTCAATAGAAACTAGACCAAGCTTCTTGTACCCCAAAAATTAAATACTAAGAAGATCCAATGGTATAAGAGCACTGCGTGTTGTAGTAAGATGACTCCACCCCTCGTGCCCTAAAGAAGTTGTTCAAGCTCAAGCTTTTAGAATTCAAGGTCTGGCAATACTGGTTAAGCGTGGACTTCCGCTTTTTATGTTTATTTGATAAGAACGAGAATATAGATGGTATTTAGATATAATACTGAAACTATTTTAAACATTGTGTTCAAAATCGAGTATGATCGCTGCCAAGGCTTCGATCATACGCAGACTAATTGCCAAAAAAGCCGAGATGCGTAAAATTTGCCGGTAAGCATCTCTCGGGCGGGTACACCTTCAATAAAAGCTCGTCCCAGCGAGTTACACAAACTAAGAATAAACTTGGAATCGGTAATGGAAAAGTCTCAATTTTTTGATGTGTAAACTTATGCGCAAGCTACAGCGAAAGAAAATAAAGAAAGCGGTATTATGCCAGATCCAATGTCCCAAGTTTTCTCTATAAATTTTGCAATATGAGTTGTTAACCAGCTCTTGAAAATACGCTCATCTTGAGTTCTGTGGCTGACGGAAGACTTAAGTATTGCAAACATTTTTAGACACACCAACTAAGAATCGTAAAAAGAATTTCATCAAAATCTGTTCAGTGGTTGTTAGATATGTAACAAAATGATCTGAAGATTTGAAATATATACATCTCCGCGCATTCTCTCCACTCGAATGTGAAAACAAGTGGAATAGATGGAACAAAACAAATTTTTAAATCGTAGACCGAAAACTTGTAATACTGCTATTACACGGTGACTTTTGAGTCATGACTCTTTCTTCTATTCTCTTGTGAACTTTCATTCTGTGAGGCTCGTGCAATTACACATTGACTCTTTTCCATAGATCTAATTTGACAGCTCTCTTTTATTCTTTCTTTCGGTTGTGAAGTATTTAGAGCTCTCTAAAACTCTAAAGTCAATTTCGTTCGACCAATAAATTTTTTCTGTCATTGTTTGTCGACTGCCCTCCATGGGGAATGAAACGCCTATAAAGCGAAATAGAAAAATAACGCACAAGGAGAAGAAGAAACATCAAAAAAAACCCACGACCCACCTGGTTGCTGTTTTGCTATCTCATTTGTTTTCTCTTTTGCACTTGTGTAATTTCAAAAGAGTCATGACTCAAGAGTCACCGTGTAATAGCAGACTAAGCTATTAAAAATTACTAATCTCTTATTCTACGTATTAAGAGGGAAGAAAAATTAGAAGAAGTAAATATAACTTTATGGTATACTAGCAGCGAGAAGCCCTACTTGCAATTCTTTTTTTTTTGAAAAACATTTAATAAACTAAACCAAGCGTCTTTCTAATGGTGTTTTTGCACGCCCGCATATATAACTAGTTCTCAGATTGCCGATAAGCCCGCTCTGAAGCGTGCAGGACTACTCATATCACCCCGTGCACCTTAGAAAAGGATACCCTATTGCTTTAAATGTGAAGAGGCATTTACAAATTTTCGTTCGGTTTTTGTTAAATAGCCCACGGCCTGATTTTGAAACTGTGAGAAAATTTCCAATGTACACGAGATGAAAACTGTCAGTTAGTTCAATTTACACTTTCATTTCTGAATACGAAGAAATTATAGCAAATATTTCTTATTCAGGAATACAGAAACCCATCAAATTGAACATTGCAGTGCTTGTCATCTATTCGTAGTTTTATTCAATAATTTTTTTTTTTTTTTGTCAGAGGCTTATGTATAAAATTGATGTTTCGGAATTGGAATTATTCAATGCATACTGAAATTCGTGTACGCAGGCGCATAAGATTTATTTTATGGGAGTCGGACAGAATCCCGAAAAACATAATCCCGCAAACCCAAAATCCCGAAAACCCAAAATTCCGAAAGGCCAAATTCCCGTAAATGAAAGTGAACACCTCGCACCCACTCCAAATCCTACAGTGACCCCAAGCAGGAGGTTTATGCATTGTGGATATAATATACATATATTTGAACATTTGACAAATTTTTAATTTTATATAATTTTTCGGGATTTAGTTTTCGGGATTTTTTATCGGGATTTTGGACTTTCTGGATTTTGGATTTTCGGGATTTCAGTTTTCGGTATTTTGACCCCAACCCTTATTTTATACCGATTTGGCGACAAAATTAATAATTCCATTTTTTTGCACATTCACTGTAATTGCATATTAAAAGCCCTCCAATATCCGGACTGTGGAACGTCACCCATCTTGGAAAAATGGTGAACCAAGTACAGGGCGTTTTTTTATGTTCCAAATCGATGTTGTTGGCTGCCATTTTGGTTTGGTTGTCATTTGTTAGTTCGCATTTGACGGTCGTGAAGAGTAGAGAGAATATATTGTGGAGTATCTAACGTCTCAACATTGTGTTGAAGTTATTAAAACATTAAAAACACAAAGAAATATTCGAAAATTGTTTGGTTTAAATCATGTGCATAGTAGGCCAACTAAAAGGTCTCTCATTAAGCGCTTCCTATCTTTAAATTTAAATAAAACAAAGTGTGTGTGAGATATCATCTACATTTTTTATTCGTTTGAAAGGCCTATCGATACCATTATGTATGGCGCATAAATCAGGCTGAATTTGACCGATGCATGGGTTATGTTGGCTTTGAGGGCCGCTGTGGTTTGTGGCTTATTCGCATAGACTTGCGACTTCAGAAAACCCCACAAGAAAAAGTCTAACGGGGTTAAATCGCATGATCTCGGTGGCCAGTTCACATCACCTCCACGTGAGATGACCAGGCCTGAGCTGTATGGCACGTAGCGCCGTCCTGTTGAAACCACATATCGTTGGTGTCGATATGATCCAATTTAGGCCAAACGAAGTTGGTAATCATCGACTTATAGCGCTCGCCGTTGACGGTGATGACCTGGCCAACGTCTTTCTCAAAGAAATATGTTCCGGTGACGCCGCCAGCCCAAAATCCGTACCAAACAGTGACTTTTTCGGTATACATTCGACGCTCTTGGATTTCATGTGGATTAGTATCGTCCCAAATTCGACAATTTTATTTGTTGACATACCCGTTCATCCAGAAATGGGCCCCATCGCTGAAGATGATTTTTCGATGAAAATTAGGGTCATTTTGCAATTGCTCCAGAGCCCTTTCAACGAACACACGTCGTTGTCTATGGTCGTTTACCTCCAGCTCCTGGAATTTTGTACGGGTCACGACGCAAAATTCGCCAAGTTGTGGTCTACGAAAGGCCGAGTTCTTGTGACCGACGCGAAATCGACTGCCTCGGATTCTCCTGCACACTCTCACGGACAGCGCCGATGTTTTCGGCAGATCTTGCGTTTCGTCGACGTACGGGTGTTGCTTGGTCGTTTGCTGTACCAGTAGACTCAAATTTATCCACTACACTGCGAATAGTCCTCTCGGAAGGACGATTATGGCGAACGTAAAATGGGCGAAGCGTGCGGGACGTTGCCCGAACAGAACACCCATTTAGATAAAACAATTTTATTATTTGCACGTGTTGTTAAACGCTATATCCATCCATGGTGATTTGGCAAAACAGACTGAATAAATGGCAGCCAATTTGACAGATGTAGCTTCAACAATATGGCCGCTATCAACTTTCAAAGTTCGGAAGTCCCTGTTGGAAGACCCTGTATTCAGCGTATAATGAATAACTTTGAAACGCTATTGTGACACTGGGAATTCTCAATTGATACACCAATGAACTTTACACCCTCGTAGAGTAAGTGTAGTCTCCAGCCGTTTAGGCTACAGTTGAAGGGACATACAAACAGACAGACAGAATTGAGAGACCCACTTCTTTGAGTTTCTCTATTATAGTGTTGTCAAGTTAGATGAAAATCTCGAGATCGAACGTTTTAAGGAAACCAATACTTGCAAGCAAAAACAAAAAATGGATTTATCCGATTTTGCTCCGTTACTCCTCAGTTCAAAAGAAGACTTTTCATGACTTGAACCTGCAATAGGTCTTTCTGCGTCCTCCGCCAGGGGTACCATTGATTGTTGCGTTTTCTACAAACTCGGTAGTAGGTGACATGACTCACCAGAAAATAGAAACCTGTAAAAAAAATTCGTGGCATTCTTCCTGTTCATCTAAAAGAAAAATACAGTCAACTCACTGACGTTCTTACGAACCACTACACTTTACCGAGCACCCAACTGCAAAGACCTAACGATGACACTGTGAAACATTTCCTGTGTGATTCTTCTGCCTTTGATCCTATCAGCTGGCACGTGAGGAGGTGTTCACAGAAGCACCTACTCGTCTACTCGTACGAAAGACGAACAAATTTAATTAATTGTGGGTTGCTTTCTGTCGATACAATGGACACGTATTGAGTCCGAGTGTTCCAGCGGAGATTTTTTTTTTTTTACCTTGAACAATAAAGAATTATGTCCTTCTCCGACACTGTTTACTGAACCATCTGTCAAAAATGTTACCTCTTGCCATCCAAAATTAATTTTGTATAAATCCAAATGTTCACACCCAATACTTGGCTATTTTCCAAAACCCTTTCCTCACTTCTTCTTTACTGAGGTCTGGGTCCAATAAAATACATAATGTCATCGGGCAAAAAACGATGACACAGACAAAAACAAATCAGTTCCATGAAATCAGTCCCTTCATTGAAATGCAAAAACAATATATCTAATAAAAGGAACAATAAGCCTTCTCCATTATGTAGCTAATATTGATTTATTTCATCCGTCGTCGTCAAAATGGATAATTCAAGAAGGTCTATCCTCTGTGCCGGCCGACAAAACATTGATCCAACAAGTTGTTCCCACTCACTGTCTGCTCCCTTAGGGATTAGGCATTATGAACTTCCGTACGTGTCAAGAACTTGTTATGTATTCTTTCAAATCTCATCCACCCCCAATTGCGGCGGAGGTTTATAACAACATCTTTTCTCTCAACATGTTGCCAAGGAAACGAGAAAAACACGTCGTTGACATCATCCATATTGGTGAACGTTGTCAGCAGTACTTCGCCTGCGCTGATTGTGTCATACATCAGGGATGGTTATTATTTTACTACCACGACCCTAAATTCAGTTTTTTCAGTTTTTCTACTTGCAAGTGGTGTGTGACGACCGTAACGTAATTTTCTTTAGTGTTTCCGCATTTTCATTGTAATTTTCTTTACATTTCCTTTCTAAAAAAAAAACAGAATGAAAGTCAATTTGCATACGCGTATCCTTGAATGGGTATGATTTGTAATTGGAACGGTGAATGAAAATAAGTGTTGAAACATATTTTGCCTGGTAGTTCGGTTCGTTTTTGTGTTTAAATCAATCGAAAAAGCGAGTACAGTAAATGTGTCGAGAATGAGTGTAGTATGTCATCACCGAATAGTGTTAGACGCGTTCGGACCGATTTACGGACATCGGAAAATCTCTTCCTCAGCAATAGTCCAAGAACATCGTCTCCCATATCGATACCTCACCATGAGCACATTGGCCCATCACAGCAACGAAGTTCAAGGCGGTACGGTGCAATGGGGCGGAATTTCTCCTCAAGTGCACCGCACACTTCACACATTAGGTTAGTGGACTCATTAAAAAAGAAACGATTATCCTAGAAGAGGATTCAAATCATTTCGGTCAATTAAGTAAAGTCATATAAAATCATGGTATACATCATTGCATGCATTCAGACAAATGAAAGGGGTGTTTTTTCATTAGCACAGCATAATACAAGAAAGGAGGCAACAATTATGTTACTACAGCGAGAACAAACATGGGGTGCAATTCCTTAGGGACTATTGTAAAAAGTACATACATACATATGTACTGTACGTGAAGCAAGTTAATTGTGTATTCTTTCTTATTTACTGTGTGTCGTTGGTTGATAAACACGCACTCACCTTTCACGGAAGCTCTTCGAAGCACATTTCTTTGACACATGGCGTATAAGAAAACGTATGCAGCTCCTTCACTGTTTTAATCCAAAACAACCTGCGACAATATAACCCACAATAGCAATAGCAATTGTGGTATCAAATAGCAACTGTGGTATCGTTTTTTGGGGTCAATTAGTTGCAACGCTTTGTACGCTTCGCTCGCGTCAAAGGTTTTAATCATTAATTTTCGTTACGTGCAGTTTTTTCTTCGGCATTACGTAACGTATCACCGGTTAAAGCGTGTTATTACAGCTGCTGTTTAGATAATGCTTACGTTTTGTTATCTATCCAATCAATTCATTGCCCAACTTTCTGTTTGCCTCCATCTTCTACTGACTGTTTTTTTATAATTATGACCAACAAGAAAAGGAAATTGTTCTGTAGTCGCTGTGAGGTAGAAGGAGTTATTAGACAACACCTGATTGCCCTAAACATCAAGGAAACTGCCAAGGAAACAGTCAGTTCCCAATTTACTATCACAGAAAACGTTCTTATTAAGGAACTACGGAAAACGTTGCAGTTATTTGTATAATAGTAGCATAAAATATAAATGAAATTTGAATTTCGCCCCCGAATTAAGGCTCCAGAACATTTAAATATGTTTAAAGAAAATCATTGCAGTCGTTTATGATGCTTCGATAGGATGATTTCGATAGTGCTCTGATCCCCAATGCACATGACGCACTTCCAGAAGCTAATTTATAAAATAAGAAAGTATTATACAAACATACGAGTATACAAATTATGGATGCTTTGATTCATATGCACTACAGCTATCTTTAACCGAGTATGGAGAAACTGATGAATTGTCGATGACTCGAATATGAATGTGTTTTGATGTCATTAACTCCGAAATCGCAATACATTAGTGCAACATTAAAAAAAGTAGTAGTAAAGAAAATATATACTCGTAATTAGCCTAGTTTCAGTTATGGATGGGCCAGCTTGATCGTAAAGCTGGGCGTCCATCCACTTGATGAGGAGCAAACATTTTTTATGTAGAGTATTAAAATAGGATAAAAATAACCTAAAATTTTCCAATATTTGGAACTTCAAAATTCGAATGTAAACGGTCCAGCTTGACCCACATCTAAAAACTGTCCATATCGTATCAAGTGTGAGGGCTTCAAAAATCGTGAAAAATCTTCTAAAGACACGATAAGGCCCGACCGCGCTTTGTGTTTACGAGCAAAATTTATTATTTCTTCGCCGACGCTGGAAATTCCCAGGTCCCGATGAATATCTTCGTTACGTACGTACCACGGTGCGCTAACGATCGTTCTAAGAACTTTATTTTCAAAAGTTTGTAGGATGTTTCTATTGCTTTTCCTGGTACAACCCCATAGTTGTAGACCATACGTCCTGACTGACCATACGTGACACTAATTGTTTTCGAGCTCGTCGTTTTTCTTTTTTTACGTGCGATTTCCATTTAAGCTTAACATAGGGTTCGTGTACGGTATTTGAGCCAAGTTTAAATATACGGGTAATCTGTCCACTTTTTTGTAGGTAAAGTTGACGTGAATAGATTTGCTTTCGTTCTTGGCGTATTGGCCAAGAATTCATCCAATCGTGGACTTTGTTAATAGCATGCTGCAGCTTTTCAGTTGCTGCTTCAATTGTATCGCCTCTTGTCAATATTGCCGCATCGTCCGCTAACGTGGCGACGACGCAGTTTCTTTTCTGCAGGATATCACGCGTGTAGGGTACATATAGAAGCGGGCCAAGGACACTTCCTTGTGGGACTCCGGCCGCAATCTCCTTGAAATCAGAGTTATCATTTCCATGCTTAACACGAAAAGTCTTTCGGTGAGGTACGATTGTAAGATTAAAAAGCGTTGCCGTGGCAGTAGTCGTGACAATATATACTCCAAGCCTTTGTGCCAAACCTTATCGAAAGCTTGTGAGACGTCAAGAAATACACTACAACAAATTTTTTTTTCTTCGACAGTTTTCTCAATCACCTCAGTTATTTTGTGGACTTGGCCGATTGTAGAATGATGGATTATAAATCCAAACTGAGTTCTGCCTTTTCTTTGTCGCTCTTGGCCCAATTTCCATCGTTTTTCCGAATTGGTGGTGTTTGCATTTGAGGTTTCCGGATGCCTTTTAGCGCTTTCCAAAGTGAATAATTTGATTCTCTTTCAGCGGAGAGATTTTCAAGGTAGGTTGCTATCTTATTCTTTTTAAATTCCCGAATACTATCTCTAAGGCGATTGCATAGTCGGTTAAGGATGATGGTAAAGTAAGATGTGAGGACTATCCGAACGGATTTTGATGGAGTTTGAGTTATGTAAGTACGGCTGCCTGAAAATCATTATGAAGACGTATGAGAACGGGAAAACATATAGTGGGGCGATTTTTCACCTGGAGTATGTATTTTACAAGAACCGTTTGTGCCAGAAGATTTGATATAATTTGACCTCCTCAATTTTTTTTTTATTTTGTTCGCATTAATAGGTTCCTAGATAGAGGGGGTTTTTGAGTTTTTTTTTTTTTTGTTCCAGAAATTTTATCAAAAAGAAAAAAGATTCATCTTTGTTTTGATTTTCTTTTTCGTGAGGTACATTATGCCCTCAAAAGCCCTTCACAAAAACATTTTCTAAATTTTGTTTTTCCTGCTTATTTTTTGATGGAGCGGGGAAATAACTTCACGGGAATTTACTTCATCTCAAGCGGGAAATAAATGTGAAATTATTTCCCACCTGTGATTTAAAGACACCCCAAACAAATTAAACATGGCACCAAAAATATATATGGGGAACAAAAACACAAGTAATTGTGATAAAATTGAAAATTCGCGGCGATTCAAATAGTACCAAGGACGTACCCTTAGCGGAGCAATGAAGTTGGGTGGGTGGCTAAACCCTGTGTAGAAAACGGTCGAATCCCTTTAAGCCGCGAAGTCGGCCATTCAAGTACTGTTTGATTCGCCGCGAATGCTTGTGCAATACGGGCTGTTCGATAAGTCAGTGGCTTTGAAATGAAATACTTGATTTTTTATCTCAAAATTGAATTTATTTTCCAATGTAGTCTGCTTTCAGCGCGATACACTTTTCCCAACGATATTCCAACTTTTTTAGCCGTCACAAAAGCACTCTTTTCTTATTCAAATGGGACTATTTTTCTATCAATTCTGCATTAAATTTATCTAATAAATTGGCACAGTACTTGAAGAGTTCCAAATTCAGTTTTGAAATCTTCACCCGAATCCATTTTTGGTCCACCGTCAGCAAACGCGGCACCCGACTTGCCGATAATTTTTTCATGACCAAATGGGTCATGCAGGATTCGGATGACGGTATCATTTGAAATTGCTACAATCTCAGCTATCTCACGAACCTTGACCCGGCTATCGTCCAACACAATATCGTGGATTTAGTTGACCATTTCTTCCGTTGTGACGTCATTTGGACGTCCTGGGCGCTCAGCGTCTTCTGTGCTCGTAGGTCCTCAACGAAATTCAGTGAACCACTTGTGCACTTGCGAGGGAGCAGAGTCTTCAAAATATTTTTTAAGTCTGCCTTCAGTCTCTTTTATGGATTTACCGTCAAAAAGTAGTGCTTTATTAAAACACGAAACTCACTTTTTTCCATTTTGACCAAATCTCACAAACCAAAGTTCTGTCACGTTTGACGGATCTACTTGAATTTTTTGGTTTTTGTCTATGCCGATAAAGAAACAAAGGTGTCTGAAAAAAAATCCTCTATGCGACCAGGGCGCCATCTTTCATCAAAGTTCGACTTATCGAACAGCCAGTATGATAGAATTCTTTAGAAAACCATTCGCGAAGTGAGTAATTAATAATTGTTTATAGCCGTATGATGTGGGGATAGCTTTTTACGGTAATACATATTGCAAGAATGAATCGCACAAGAAAATATTTCTGAAGTCAAATTACTACCCACCTTAAGTGGGGAATAACTCCACATTAAAAGTGAAACCAATTCCCACAAATTAGTGCTTAACATCATAAAAGTTTATTTATTTCCCACTTGAGGTGAAGTAAATTCCCATGAAGTTATTTCCCTGCACCTATGTTTACCGCGTACTATTTCTGTATTATTATTGCGAAATTTCAAATCTCTAGACCATACGGATCAAAAGTGTTTGACAGACGTGCATACCGGCAGATGGAGAGGCTGGCACCGTGCTGAATCCATTAGTCTTCTATGTATATTGGGTCAATAACTTAATTCGTGCGGTTTGGTAAGAGATGGCGTAACTTGTATTATTCCATTGGAACATGCGTTGGAAAGCTATTGTCATTGTACGTCATTTCAGTATAAGTCATTCATTTGAAGGGTAAACAACAATAATTTTTTTTCACTCAGATATGTCGAACTTTGTGCCTGAAAAAGTGTTTTTGCGGGGAGTTCTTCTTCATTACTTTAATATGAAGAAAACTGCTGCCGAAAGTCATCGTATTTTGGTGGAAGTTTATGGTGAACATGCGCTAGCTGAGCGAACGTGCCAAAAGTGGTTTGCACGATTTAAAAGTGGTGATTTTGGCTTGGAAGACGATGAACGTCCTGGGCAGCCAAAAAAGTTTGAAGATGAAGAACTGGAAGCATTACTCTATGAAGATTGTTGCCAAACACAAGAAGAGCTCGCAGAATCTTTGGGTGTCACTCAAGCAGCCATTTCAAAACGTTTAAAAGCAGCTGGATATATTCAAAAGCAAGGAAATTGGGTTCCACATGAACTCAAGCCGAGAGACGTCGAAAGGCGGTTTTGCATGTCCGAAATGCTGCTGGAACGCCACAAAAGGAAGTCATTTTTGCATCGGATTGTTACTGGTGATGAAAAATGGATCCATTACGACAACCCCAAGCGCAAAAAATCATATGTGAAACCCGGCCAACCAGCCAAATCAACGGCAAAGCCGAATATCCATGGCGCAAAGGTAATGCTCTGTATTTGGTGGGATCAGAAGGGTGTGCTGTATTATGAGCTGCTAAAACCGGGTGAAACCATCAATGGACAACGCTACCGAACACAATTAATCCGTTTGAAGATAGCAGTAGCCGAAAAACGCCCGGAATATGCGACCAGACACGAGGCAATAATTTTCCATCATGACAACGCTCGGCCCCACGTTGTTATTCCGGTTAAGAACTATTTGGAAAACAGTGGATGGGAAGTTTTACCCCACCCGCCTTATAGCCCAGACCTTGCCCCTTCTGACTGCCATTTGTTCCGGTCGATGCAGAACGCCCTCACTGAAATACGGTTCACATCAGAGCAGAATATCAAAAATTGGCTTGATTCATTCTTGGCTGCCAAGCGGGCGCAGTTCTTTTGGGATGGGATCCACAAATTGCCAGAAAGATGGGAAAAAGTCATAGCTTCAGATGGGCAATACTTTGAATAATACTATTGTGCATGTTTTTCTTAAAAAAACGATCAAATTTTGACCAAAAAAACGCACGAATTAAGTTATAAACCCAATACTTTTGTGGTACGGAACACTAAAAAATCAGTTAATCTATTGGTTATGTGTATTCCTTCCATTTTTATTTATTACCTCGAAAATTCTATTTCGAATAGAAAAGTTCAATTTGTTGATAATATCTGCGGAAACGTCGTTAAAATTTGCTTTAATTGCATTAATTAGGACAGTTTCATTTTCATACTTTTCATTCTCAAACTTTTTCAATACCATTAAAGTCTGGAAATATTGTTGGCCAACCACCACGAACCACTCTTTTGCTATTCTTGAAGTGTGGATTGATGCATTGTTTCTTATTCATTTTATTCTTCGTGTTGATAAATCCATTTCCTGCTTCCCATTATTGCAGAAATTGTATTATTTTCTAATTCGAGTTGCTTCCGATATTTGTTTGCATTTTGATTTCCAGTCAAAACAACGTGATTGACAATTCCATAATCCGATCCAATATTACTATGACAACGAGTAAAGATTTTAAGTTTTTTCCTCGTGTAATGAAATTCCGTCTGGTCCATCGGAGCAGAATCAATTTTCATCCAAAAAGATGATCGCCTTGCAGACAGTATTAACATTGGTATAAGTTCTTTCAAATTCTATTGGAACTGCTTGATGACGTTATGTCAGGATTGTTTACCCTATCCCATAGATTATATTAATTTTGACACATAGTTTGTAACACAGATAAATAAAACGATTGACCCCCAAAAGTATATATATTTGTGATAAGCATCGAAAGAGCTGTGTGGTCCTGTTGAAACCACATGTCTTTGGTATCCATATGATCCAATTCAGGCCAAAAAAAAGTTGGTAATCATCGACCTATAGCCCTCGCCGTTGACGGTGATAGCCTGGCCAACGTCGTTCTCAAAGAAATGTTCACCGACGACGCCGCCAGCTCAAAATCCAAACCAAACAGTGACTTTTTCGGGATGCATTGGACGCTCTTGGATCTCATGTGGATTGGTATCGTCCCAAATTCGACAATTTTGTTTGTTTACGTGATGAATGGGTCATCCAGAAATGGGCCTCATCGCTGAAGATGATTTTTCGGTAAAAATTAGGGTCAGTTTACAACTCCAGAGCCCATTCAGCAAACACACGTCGTTGTCTATGGTCTTTTACCTTCATCTCATGGTACATTGAATTTTGTACGGATGCAGGCCCAAGTCACGACGCAAAATTCGCCATGTTATGGTCTGCGAAAGGCCTAGTTCTTGTGAGAGACGCGAAATCGACTGCCTCGGATTCTCCTGCACACTCTCACGGACAGCGGCGATGTTTTCGGCAGATCTTGCGTTTCGTCGACGTACGGGTGTTGCTTGGTCGTTTGCTGAACCAGTGGACTCAAATTTATCCACTACACTGCGAATAGTCCTCTCGGAAGGACGATTATGGCGAACGTAAAATGGGCGAAGCGTGCGGGACGTTGCCCGAACAGAACACCCATTTAGATAAAACAATTTTATTATTTGCACGTGTTGTCGAACGCTATATCCATCCATAGTGATTTGGCAAAACAGACTGAATAAATGACAGACAATTTGACAGATGTAGCTTCAACAATATTACCGCTATCAACTGTCAAAGTTCGGAAGTCCCTATTGGAAGACCCTGTACTTTCATATTCTGACCATGCCTACTTTTTGGGGCGTTTTCTCTAAAAAAAAACAACTGATATTGCTTTTTTTAAAGTCACTTACGGTGATAAGCCTTATTTTCAAGATCTCATTAGAATACATGAACTTCGGTAATAAATATTTACAGCCACGCCCACTTTCTTATAAGAAGAATCAGTTTTTCTGATAAAGTTTCTTAAAAGTCGTGGAAGTATACCCGGAATAGAAAGGTACGAATTTCAATGAATTTGAACTGAACATTTTTGCACCCAACGTTCACTTTATGAAAGATCGATCAGAAGATGTTGGATAGGGTCGATTCGTATGTTTTTTTTTTTTTCTCGAAGTTTTTTGTTACTCTTTAAACTGATCTCGCAGTTGCCGAAAGTCTAGTTTTTTCCGCAATTTACCGAATACTCAGAGCTGAATTAGATGCTTCTCATACAATATGCGATATGCTGCCTTTGGGTTCCCGTTGTGGCTGTTATTACTCCAACTGTCTGCTTTCTTTTTGTCATAATTCTCCGGATGCCTCAAAAGATTGTGGACCGCTTATGACTCTTTTTTAATTTCCTGTGGCGATTTGTCTGTTGACCAGGCCTGATTTAATTTTACTTCAGCGCCTAATCTTTTTCTGCCTTACATACCTTACATACAGAATTACTACTCGTATTAATGAAATCAGACACGTATCGCACATTCAATTCCCGTAATTATTTCAAAACAATGGAAATTCATTTACCCAAAAATGTTATTTCAGCAACAAAAACTTTAAAGAAAAACAATTACCAAAAAAATATGGGTGGAGCCAAAGAGTTGTCCGACAGTGTACTATACTACTATTTAGTATTGATCCAGCATGTATGTCTTACAGCTGAATTTTGGTCTTATTTAGTTGTTTCGCATGCCTCTGTCTTATATCGATAAAGCTTCGGGAATCCTCACAGTTGGCTAACGCTAATTCGGACCAATCCAGAATCTTGAACGGCAAACAAAGTATTCCTAGCAAGAAAGTATTCCTCATATCGGCTTTAAAGTCAAGTTCAAGACCAGGATTCCTAGCAGAAGCGTTTAGGAATCTGGAAGAGTTTTCAACGATTCTGCGATAGAGACATACACAATCGGATCTAAAACAGCACATGGTACTGGGGCAGGTGTTTTCGCCAGTGTACCTGATGTAAACATCACCAGACGACGGTCGTATTACTGTAATGTATTTAAGGCGGAAATTAGGGAAGTCCGCGAAATTGCGACTTGGTATTCAATTACCGTGGTAGAACGTAGTGCTATTTTACTATATATAAATAGTCAGGTAGCTATAAAAGGCTTAAAATCACCGACAGTACGAGACAAGTTGGTAAAGAAATGCCGCAATTCTATGAATCAAATCGCTGACAGATGCGACGTTTCCATGTTGTGGAGGAACGTTCCGGGCAACTGCAGAGCGGCCGAACTGGCAAAGAAAGGTGCGAAAGAATCGATAAAGTTTCGCTTTGATACTGAAGCCAGAAGAATGGGAACCAGCAGCTGGAACAATATTAGCACTTGTATTTCATCGAAGCAGATCTAGCCTAACCTGGACCCGAACGATAAGACTTCTGTCCATAAATAGGAAATTCCTAAGCTCTATAGTAGAAATCCTTACGGGGAACTGCTTGATAGAGAGGAATACTATTAAACTGAGTGTCCCCTCCAACGATGTCTGTAGAAGCTGTAGGCACAAGAAGAAACAATAACTCACCTTTTGTGAACCTGTCTTCTCCTGTTTTGTGCACATATGTTGAGAGAGAAATCCCTTGGGGTGTACTTCTATGAAGATCTTGCCAAGCTCTATATTTACCAAATAAAGAGGTTTGTGTCGGGATCTAAGTGGTTCTGCACATAAATGCGAAACAGGAAGGGTTAACACCACTACAGTTACCGAAATTAATTTCCTCAGGGGATACATTGTGATACCACCACATATACCAGATGGACCTACCACAATGGACCTACCTTTTGGTGTTTCTCTGAGGACAGCCACCTAACCTAGCCTTTGTATATACATATATCGTTAAAACAAAAAAAAAGGACTCACTAATATATATGTACCGCTTTTTCTTCAAAATAAACTTGCAGTTACACCTCACTTCATCTCATTAATTCTAAAGCGGCCCTTACACTTACATGTGTTTGTGAAAATGTATCTGTATGCGTCACACACATTAGGTGAAGTCTGATTGACGAAAATCAAAACATTTTTGATTTTGTATGACCAGCGTCATGCTATTTGATGTGTGTAAGGGTTGGATTGACATAATTACTTCATTATGTGTTGTGTCGCGGAAGAGAAAACATATCTGTCGCTAGCGGAAAATTGAAGAACGATGAAGTCCGAGCATTTGTATGGGTTTTAATTGAAACTTATCGGTCATTACCGAGTTTATGGGATGTGCAAAGGAAATATGATAGCGACCGAAACAAAAAATTGCAACAATATGAAGTTTTACTTCTTCTTACGGCGAAGTTATGATCCGGAGTAGAAGGATCACAACCCTCCCGCTTTACTGTATCTGGTCCGCCTGTGGGGTTTGCCGGAATATGAAGTTTTACTACAAAATGCATACAAAGAAAAGTATCCTGATGCACAAAAACCGGATATCACTTTATGCAAAGTGCAAGAGCAATATATGCAATACAATCATCCGTTTCACTCATCGCACATCCGTACACTACGAAAACTCACAAAAACTAAAAATTTGACGTCAATCGATGGAACTGTGTAAGGGGTAGCGTCAATCCACACATACACCATGCTTGATGTCAATCGATTGACCGTGTAAGGGCCGCTTAACATCTGTTCACGGTGTGCTTCATTGGGAGCTGGGTCGAACATAAGAGCGCAGTATTTTGCTTTTCGAAAACTCCGAAGTTAAGGCTTGAAAAAGTAAAAATAGGACGTGGATCCAAATGAATTACAACAGGATTAAAGACGGTCAATATGTAGTTTCAATAAGCCAACGAAACTGTCCACATGGGAGTCGTCGCTGGAGTGACTCACAGTGTTCTTTCAAAGGCCATCTCTAAGTCCCAAGAAACTGTATGCAATAGAGGACTCTCATTAAACAATGATACACATAATATTTCTGAATCTATCATTCAATCGCTAAGTACGGTATTCTAAATCCTTCTTTTAGGACACACTGTTCAATTAACTTAAGCCAATCTCCTTTTCTATCCAATTAAGAACTTCCTTACCTTAAATAATGATTTTTCTTCCCTCATAAAATGTATGTATGTATGTATAACAATTCTCGTGACCGCAATATTCACTCACCCTCCCTACTTCTCTTTTTTATTATTTACAGCGCACACTTGCCAGCTCGTGCAACACGACTTCTTAATCGATCCCGCCTGCAGCAGTGCCAGCTGAGTAACAACGGCTCTGACAGTCCCAAATCAACAGATAGCTTCCGAAGGACACCATCCCGGGCCTCTTCGCTACACCATAGCCAACGTGATACTAATAGCTCATCGGATGATTTACTATTACATGACAAATCGTTCAGGAATGCGATGATCCAGGATGTGTTGCACTTTAAGAAGCAATTGTTACGATTACGACGAATCCTTCAGGAGGTGAGTCAAATCGTCTACTTTAGTTAGATCTATGCATGAGTTTATAAGTTAATATAAGTTTATTTAATTTTGTTCTATTATTTTACTTTATTTTATTCTTAATTTTGTTGCATGTATCACATTTTCTTTTTTTCATATTTTGTTGTCACATCGACTTTGCTATTCTTCTGCTCTGCGCTACTTCCTACATCCCTTGTGGGAGGGCGGTATGCGAACATTTCTGTTAAAAATACATACAACTCAATTTTATATCGAAATAAGGACGAAGATTGTTTGATGAGGGTAGGTATTTTCAAACGACAACAAATACACATTTTAGTACATATGTTTGCAGTGTAAATAATTTTTCATATATACAGTGTGTTTGACAAGAAACTCTTTTTTTTAATTTTTAATATTTGTTATGTACCACTGTAGTTACTACATTATAGTATATAGTTCCCAGGATAAGGAATTCCGCAAAATTATTTAACGCTAGTCAAGTTTTAAAATTTATTTTTTTTTGCGTTTTCTTATTGATTCATGTGAACAGTCTATTTCTAGGCCGGAACAGGAAACAAGATAACTATGAAATTTTTCTCAACCCAAATTTAGTTGACTTCTTTGGAGTGCTATGATTGCTTAAGGTGATGATAGAGGCTAAGGATCACGATGTCTGCTTTAACTTAGGTCAGGGTCTGATCTGGCTTCTCGCAGAACTCTTCTTGTGTGTGTAATATTTTGCGAAGTTAATTGCCGTATCCAAAGGACGTAATTAAGATGCTTTTTCATGACAGTTTGAACGGTTGTCAGAGCGGACCATGGATGTGGTGATCTTCTAAAGATAGTAGTAACCCGGACTAGCATGCACGATTCGCAAGCCTGAATAATCGACGCCAGGAATGCGCTTACGTACTAATCCACACCCAGCACTCTTCTACCACTCTCCCCGCGGACTGCCATTACGTATTATCATGCTATGCGTCAGCTGCTTCTGATGCTTCTGTTGCTTCTCTTGCATCTGTTCCTTCTGCTGCTCTTCTTAGCTTTTGTATTCTCCGCAGCTCATTTTGAGGAGTTGTTACGAAATTACATATTGCCATCCAATTCTCTTTCTACCGCAATTTGTGGTCGAGGACTAACGACGTACTGGGCAGAGTAGTTCTCCATGCCGTGAAGCGTGCGCAATGAATGACTGCATGCTCCCTATCTTCATCTTCATCTGGGCATTCGGGGCAGGATGGTGAACTGTCGTGTCCAAATCGGTGGAGGTATTTGCGTTAACCGCCGTGACCAGACAGGAACTGTATTAGATGTGTCAATGGGGACCATTCCAGCTATAACAAAGGCGACCTCGTCTGAGATGGTTCGGAAACCGCTGATTATTCGTAGCGCACAGAGTCTATATGTTGATGATAGTCACCCTTTGGTCTCCTTCGTTTTTAATGCCTGTACACAGACTGGGGCGGCATATAACAGAACCGAGGTGATAACTCTTGAGAGCAGTATCTTTCTGTCGTATCCAGGTCCACCGATACTCAGTTTATTGTTCAGCATTGATTGATGTCAATAATCATCTATTTATTTCGCATGAAATAAATAAAAAAGTCGATCAATTGCGAAAGCTTATGTCAACTCTACTGCGAAGGCATAACACTGGCAGTAGGGCGGTCATATGGCTAAAATGCAACTCGATCGTGATGATGACATCAGGATGACGGAAAAAAATACTGTGAATCATGAGCAACGACAAAAGTAAAAACAAACAAGCTCCCCAGTTATCTGGACAGCCACCCTTGGAGTTCACTGAAACTTAATACCAGCTGAGTTTCAAACCAACTACACCAATCTGTTTTTCTCTCTGTCTCTTCCCCTTTCCTCAAAATGCCCGTGTCCTAAAGTTAGTATAAAGGTATTCATAACCCCTTTCACACTCGTTAAAGGGCATTACTCTAAAATATTTAACTGCTTCTTTGGACCTGATTGTTTGATTACCAACCTGAATATTCGCGACTTCTTCAGTTTTCCTACAGGTTATAAGGACAGCTTCTATTTTACTGTCGGCTAGTTTTAGTTCGGCGGAAACTAGCCAATCTCTTGTCCGAGTAATTGCTTCATTTGTAGCTGATTCGACAGTACGGATCTGTTTAGATACTGTCCCTATCTAGTGATGGCGATCAGTGCTGTCGTTTTGAAAATGCACGGATAATTACTTTCACAATTTTAGGAATTATTTTCTCCCATATGGAATGATAATCAAGCAAAGAAATAGCGACTCTTTTATTTTCTATTTTAGTGTTTAGCTTTAGATATAAAGCTAAGATTAGACTGTATCCCAAGTCGTCACATATATTGTCATATTTGAATATTTTCATCGACAAATGTTATCACATAGTCTAATATCTGAAATGATGAACGTAACCACATATGGGCGAGTCTGATTTTGACAGATACATGTGACATATGTATGACAGAAAACCAATGAGACCATATGTCATTCATAGAAATTTGGTGATGGCATATTGTTTTATATGCTGTCAACTATCCTCAAGAAAAGATAGAAATAAAAAACCGTTTTGGATTGTCACGTTTTGAATATAAAGTCACTTCAAATTGTTTGAATTGTATGTAAATTGTTTCTTTGATTAATTGTTGCGGTTTTTGTTTATTTATCTAATCCTTTTTTAGTTCCCTATTGGCCTCTTCTTTTTTTTGTTTATAAAAAGAAAAGTTTAATGACTCAAGCGATTCAAACAGCGACAGTAGGGAGGATATGCCAGAAAAGAAAACCGCCAGTACAGGAAAGAGGACGACGAAACAGGCTTATTTCTGCCATTCAGCTCCGACTAAATGTATGTATGTATATATAAAATTGAGAGCTCAGGTATAGAAAGAGGTGGCCCCTGAGCTTGGTAACCGAGACTACTGGGTCGATTGCCGAGCAAAGCGGCGAGGGCTTCGGGTCACATTTTGAGTATATATGGCGTGCAGTCTGGCCAGGGAGACTCTTGAAATCTTCCAAAATAAATTTGTGATTTTTTTTAGGCTATGTGCTTCATCGACATTAGCTAACAATTATACCTTTAAAGGTAAATTTCTCGCTCTGGCACACAATGTAATCATTATAACCTACGTATTACAGTTCAGCGTATGACCCGTATGACACTCTAATTTGTCATCACGTTAATGTGTTAATGTGGTCATATATTTTGCCACATTGGCATACAGTCTAATCTTAGCTTAACGAAAAATCGGTAACAAAACAATAGTATGAAGTAGAAATAATAGCAAGTGTTGATGATAAACAGCTCTGTAGTTACTTGTCCATTGTTATTATTTAATTAAGTGTCTCGTCGACGAAAGAAACCAATGACAAAAGCGAGAATTGCAAAACTATATTAGTAATAACAACTTCTCACTGCTGACGCAAAATTGAACACTTGGTATGAAAACTAATTGCCCAGAGACCACAATTGCAACAGCTAAATTTACATAATGCATTGGAATAAGTTGAACTTGACACACTTCTAAATCTGAATCTTTAGCGTGGCTAAGTTATATGATTCTTTACTAGTAAACTTGAAATTGACAATTTTACTCTCGGATGTTTGTCAGGCGTTCGCGAGAGGTGGGTCCGGGAGACGACTTTTTTTTATTTTTGTATTTTCTTGGGTTCGAACCTTGAACATCTCAGCTCGCTCCGTGATCGCTCAGTGATCGCGCACCAAACCACTGAACTACGTCTGCAGCAAAAAGTCAGAAATTCCCGGGATACAATCTTGGTGGACATTCTGTAACTACATACATATGTGACTAATTGTTCGTCATTCAGCTCCGCATTCATCTCGGTGTGTCTAAAAGGTTCTACTTATGTAGAGTATCAGCACAGACGCCATACTTGGATCGTATTCAATTTAGTTGTACCCAGTTTTGGGGCAAGTTGAATCCAGCAAGAGGCATTATGGGGTCATCGATACGATCCAAGCCAGTTGTAGGACTATTCGTCCACTGATTTAGCCATGCGCTGTACACGTTGAAAGAAGTTGTCTATTGTCATGGCAGTACATACAGTAGGACGTCTTGATATAAATCTCGTTGGGCGACATAGAATGCAGGCATCCTCATGAATTGAAAGTAAGAAGTTGTTTACTCGTACTATTTTGGAATTAAAGCGAATTAAAGCTTGTGTGCCGCGAATCTTCGGTGGTGCTATGTGACTTAGCAGTGGGAACTATTGTGTTGATGTCGACTTCAGTTAACCAGTTATGAAACGCATTGTATTGTTCAATAGCACATCTATTTTTGAAACATGTGAACTATGCATCCACATCGGCCAGCAGTATCCTGCCGCCGAGTAAACAAGTCCAACTGCAGCTGAGCGAAGTGTTGATGCGCCAGCTCCCATTACGTCCCTGCAAGTTTTTGTACGATATTATTTCTTATCCTTAGTTTCCCTGTTGACTTAGTAAGATGAGGCCGATAGCATAGTAATCTATTAAGCGTGACTCTTTAACAGGATACCGTTGAATACAACTCTCAGCTTGTAGGACGCCAGTCCAGAGTTTAGATGGAAGTAACAAACCTCAGTTTTCAACATTCTTGGGCACAATCGCCACTGCTAAAAATTAATACTCAGGACTGCAAGACCGGTGTTCAGTGTACCTTCGGTATTTGCTACATTTCGATGTTGAGTGGCTATGGCAATATCGTGAGCGTATGCAAACTTTCTTGATATAGTCGGAGGAATATCGTAATTGTACAAGTTGAAAAGCTTTGGCGCAAGTAGTAACCTTAGTGGTAGACCATTGTTCAGCTTTTTGAAGGTGCATTGTTGGGATAAACTGACCTATTTTTCGACACAACATGGTCTTCAAAAATTTGTAGATGAGGCCCTGTCTCCAGACTGTATTGTAAGCTACTGTGAGGTCTGTGAACGCAACAGATGTTGTGAGCATTTTTTCATATCCTGCTTAAGGGCAGGATCTGACCCGTACAGCAGTGTGAAAGCCAGCTTACTCGAAAAAACTTTATGTCCTCCTAATAGCTTTCTTTCAGTTGGTACGGGTATATTTTCGTACAATTTTAGTTTTAATATCTACAACTATTGTATCGTCCCACTTTACCATGATCCATAAAAATCAAATGATTTGGTTTGAGAACCACTGCAGTATTGAATATATTGTCGCCCAAGAATTGCTTTGTCATATATGCCAAAATGCACTTTTTGAACTGGGTATGCAGACGCAGACTGGGCGTCGTGGCGTAGTGGTTAGTATGTCGGATCACTACGCAAGAGGTTCCAAGTTCGAATCTCAGAAACACCAAAAAGTTTTTTCACGATCCCACCTCTCGCGAACGTCTGACAAACATCCGAGAGTATTGTTGTCACGAAAAAAAGCTTCTCAAAACAAATTGCCTTTCGGATAAGGCACTCAACTGTAGGTCCCTTCCATTCGTGTGAAAAATATAACGCACACAACACGAGTGGTTGCGAGAAGCTAGGCCCTGGCACTTAAAGAGCTGTTGCGCCAAATATTTTATTTATTTATGCAGATGTGCTCTTTCCAAATCTTTCATCCGCCCTTGCCTATCTCTTTCTAGAGGTAAGATACGCAGTATCAAACGCTCTATAATTCCGTAGAATAATAAAGAAAACATGGTTTATCGGCAAAAATTAATTTTATTTTTCACCATAATCTCCTTTTAACTCGATACTTTTAGCCCAGCGATGCTCCAACTTTTTTAAGCCCTTCGAGTAATAAGATTTGTCGAACTTTGCAAAATATGTCTCTGTTGCAGCGATAGCCTCTTCATTTGATGTGATTCTCTTACCTTCAAGCCGTTTCTTCACGTTTGGAAACAGAAAATAGCCTGGAGAATATGCTGAATGGGAAAGCAATTCGTAGCGCAATTCCGGGGCGTTGTCGTCGTGAAATAACACTTTTTTCTTTGCGAAACGAGAACGTTTTTTCATCAGTTCCTCATTGAATATGTCCATTAAATCCGCATAATACTCGCCGGTAATTCTTTTTCCCTTTTCCAAGTATTCGATGTGTATTGTTCCCTGTGAATGCCAAAAAACGGTAGCCATGATCTTTGCGGCCGATGAAACTCTCTTCTTTGGTGCACGTTAGCCAGTAGAAATCCATTGTTTTGATTATTCTTTCATTCCTGGCGTATAGTAATGGATCCAGATTTCATAAACAGTTACGAATCGGCGAAGAAATTCGTTCTGATTGCGCTTGAACATGTCCAAACACTGCTTCAAAAGTGGTCATTTCAATAGGTTTTTGGTTCAGAGAGAGCAATCGCGGTCCCCATCACGCCGACAGCTTTCTCATATCCAAATAGTTTTTCAAAATTTTGTACACCCGATCATTGGAGATACCTACAGTCTTAGCAATCTCACGAACTTTAATTCTCCGATCGTCCATCACCATACCATGAATTTAATCGACCATTTCTGGTGTGGTGACGTCCAAGATGCTCGGCGTCCTTTGTGTTCATATCATTTCAAGCGACTGCTTGCTTTGGTTTTTGCGTGTGTTTTCTTCTTTTCTCCATGTTTGCAAAAATACTAGAAGTTGTCTACTTCCAATGGCTGTCAAACACAAACTAAATGACATATCTGTCTAATATTTTGTATGTCATGGTTTGAAGAATGTTCCACATAAACAAACTTTAATTTGCTCCTGACACAGCCGCCGAGATTGTACTGAATTATTGAACGCCCATAAATATATGGCACATACGGCATTCCAACACTATTTCATATCGGATGTCGTATATGCCTTTTTTAACATACAACTGACAAACATTTTACCAGCAAAAAAATAGTTATTTAATCAGCAGCAATGTCACGATAGAGAGACACAGTTATTCAAGAAAAAACTTCAACGATTGCGAATTTTTTTTCATTTTCTTTTTGTAATAAAATTTTCGCATATTATTTTTTATTTTGAAAAGAAAAAAATTTTGAGATAATCTATTGCTGATTTTAAATTTTTGCTGCTTATCAAAAAATTGTCTTCTGCTCATCAAAATTTGCTGATCTGTTACTTTTTCTGCTGATTAGAAAGTTATTTTATGATGATCCTGTTAAATTGCTAATCAAATGATTTTATTTTGCTGATTAAAAAGCCTTTTCTGCTTATCGATTAAATGGTAGCCGCGATAGTAAACGAATTACATAAACCTTTCTTGTCAAACGTACTGTATACATTTCTACATTACATATTCCTCCTCTTAAGCTTTCATTGCATCGTTATGTACATATTTAGTCTCCAAAGTATGTTATATAAATATTTTCATTGGATGCTTGCGAAAATCTCTAAAACATTTCACAGTCATGTTCAGATTCCCTTTTTTGTTGTACTTTTATATAATTAAAAAGTTTAAATTATCACAACACCGTGCACAAGTTAAACAAATTGCTAACAAATTTAAATTTCTTCTTTTCTCATTTCTTAATGCTGGGAAAAATAACAGACAGATACTCTCAACCCATTCGATACGAACAATGGGCAGCTCTTTGCATCCTGCGGACTGGATACTAAATTTTTAGAAGACATCGATGTAGCCAGTCTAACATCATCAACTACTGACGACCCACTACAGGAGTTGGCCGATCTACGTAGACAGGTGGTTTATCTTCAGGTATTTGCACGTGATTTAATTTCTTTCATTTTATTACTTATTTATTTTGAGACATTGAAACAACAAAAACCACATAATAAAAAGAAAATTGTTAACCAAAAATCCAATTTGATTCGATTGCATAGATTTACTAATGATTGCCTGAAGTTAGCAATGCTGAGCATTTTAATATGTTTTATTTGAATTGAAAGTTAATACTCAACGCTTTGACCTTAATTGCTTGAATTGAAGATCTTTCTATATCTGATTCGACTATTTCTGAATGTAAAGTAATATTTAAAATAAATCGGTGACGTGAAGAAGACACTCAAAATTCGTTGTCCCCTTTCCTTGCATGTTAGAGTACTAAAGAAAACTCTTCTTACCATAATTCTTCTCGGAAGATATGTCCTTCAATCCCACTCTGGTCCTGTGACGAGTGTAGCTGTGCTTTCATTGACAAGCTTGTCGGTTTTTTTGTTATCTTTCACTCCCACTTGACATGGTCGTACCTAAGCTATTGAGTTTGTCTAAGCACTCGAGTACCATTTTTAAGCTGATTTCATAGCAACTAGACATGTTTTTAATTCGATAGTTCGTCGTCGTGCATTAACACCCGCCCATAATATCAGCATAGAAGATGTTTGGAAACCTACCCATTGACTCACAAATATTCTTTCCTAAGTCGTCCCAGCTGTTTAAGTTGGTCTAACCAACTTTCAGCTAATTTAGTTGGATTGACTTAGCTATCCGACATAATCGCAATAATATGCACCATTTCCCCAAAAATCTGAGTCCTCTCCGCATGATGTAACCGCATGGGCTTTGAGTAGGTACAGCTTTTCTATGCCTAGACATGTTAGTCCATACAGAAGCTCAATTACTACAAGGTTGATATGCGAGACTTCCTCCATGGAGATAACCTAAGGTTAGTGTTCCTACATTCCCCGTGCCCAGCATATTACACATCAACTTTGAAATCGTGAAGTCCATCCATTTTATTTCCAGTGTTTTGTTAAGTGTTTGTCAAAGTCTCCTTTTATATTCAAAAAGGAGCTATTTGACATTTCTTTGACATCTACTGCTCTCTCTACGGATTCCGTAAGCTAGTAGCGCGGTCTTCGTAGATTTTGCGGCCCGGTATATTAGGGTGATACGTTTGAAGGACGAGTGGTGTCTTTTTTACCCATTTCGCTCTTCTCCAATGACTTATTGTGTACCCAAGATGTCAGGCTGACTCTAGTTATTCCAATTAGGTGTGGTATAATCCCCTGCTTTTTTTCTGTAGTAAGGCAAGGAAGATGCCATCTGTAGCTGATGATTTAAACGGTTGGAATGTGTTCAGTTGTTGTTCCATATGGATGCCGTCCTCTTTTTCCGTGTCATAGTTCAGCAATACTGAGGAGTGCACTCTTGTTAGTGTTCCGTACCAGAATGTCATAAACGCCACACTAATGGATTAACAAGCAGTTCTTGAAAAATATTGGAGTACGTGCGATGAAAAGTCATCCCATCATGTTTTACCCTGTATTCATCCGATTTTGATGATTTTCAAACAAACATACATACTCGTATCTGTCCGGCATAAGTCTTTTTTTTTTAAATCCGTTGCGTGGTTCTTGAGTTGGAGTGTGAGAATCATGATTCGAAAATTTTTTAAACCCCAGCTCATATTTTTTTTTTTTTTTTTAAAGGAAATTTCCAAATCCCGGAGCACTCAGACTCCATTTTTGCTGTGTCCATTGTACTACCAGGTAGAAACTCTTTTTTGGTGTAGTGGTTGGAGAAACTTAGATTTTATTCGTTTCTCTTATATGTTCGGGTGGCTGTGATTGCTGTTCCCCGTCCGGGCTCGAACCTGCACCGTTTGGGTCACAAGCGAACACACTACCCACTACACCGTGGCCACCTTTCACCTCATATCTTACTCCCAATTCATTCGATATCGATCGGTTTCAAGGGAAACTTCTAACGGCCTTCAAGCCAAATTTTATCGAAATTCATTTTGGATTGAGTTAAGCGCCTAACAAAGATGATTTAAAGATTTTTGAAACCATGCCGATTCAGTTTTCGGGGTTCAGATACTTGCAAGGGAACAAAAAATACGTCAGTCAGTTGTCTATCCGTATGTCGGTCTATCCGTTCGTCTTTCTCGTGTTTTCTAGACAATCAAAATAAGGTATGAAGATTGATTAGACTACCTACCTAGTTTTATCAGATGCATGAAATTGAATGGGTTATAACCCAGCTTATGGAAACATCACTTTACTCTGTGAAGTCAGTTCTTCTTTTTTTTTTCTTTTAATAACCGTGGGAGTGTATTTATTAAGTATAAGTATATCTATAAAGTATTAAGTATTTATCCCATGTATCTGCTTTGTGGGTTTGGTTAAGCTTGTGGACTTTGGATCACACCATCACTAAGGCCGAGAATTTTATGTTGTTGTTGCATTTGAGTGATTATATTATTTCTTTTTCAAGCTTAGGCTGGAACTTGCGTCACTATTACGTTCTTAATGTATGGCAGTACCTCCTGATGGGCTCATCCTGGAGCTTTTCCACAATCGGTTTCTTTACAAGAAAGCTTCTTCGAATTCGCGTACTTCTAATTAAGTCTCATTTTGAAACTCCCGCTGACATCCGTGAGTATAGAGTCGTACGAGTATAAGAGGCTCTGTGCTTTGCTTAAAAATTGGCTGAATATATCATTGAAAGTGCTGCAGTAATCGCTAGTTTTGACTTTTTTGCAGTTCATATTGATTTCACTCTACGAGTACTATTTAGCAACAAAACAATTTTCATCGATTTAGGAAGGAACTTTTAATGAAATTTCCAAATCCCGGTGCACTCAGACTCGATTTACGGACCATTGTACTTCCAGGCAGAAACATCTTTTTGGGGTCATTATCTGCATGCAGTTACAGTGTCCGAGTCTGACCTTAAAGCTTATAAAACTATATATCTACATCTGTACCATTTGCAATGATATCGCACTCACCCCATTAAAACTATTTGAGCTACATATATGCCTACATTCGTATTTAATGATGTCGCACTCGGTGGATATCTCTTTAGATTGCCCAAAGATTTAAGGGTGCCCACTACAGTATATAAGGCTTATAAAATGTCATGTCCGCATAAAAGAATAAGTATCTATAGTTATGCACATCAAAGTTCATTTCTCAATCACATACACACATGTGTACATATGTACTTGCATCCATACTTCATACAAATTTGGATCTAAACGATAATTTTTTTCCCAACCTAGGGACTGCTCTCTAGATTCGAGATTATTCGATGATATTTTCCACTTAAACACGATATCAACCACAAATGAACTACCTCTGCACATACTTCCGGATACCATCTGTAAAGAGATGTCTTTGGATAAAGCAATTTTATTTGTTTTTTTAAATTAATATAAGTTTATTAATAAAAGGATATGTACTTAAAATCGCCCATCTTTTAAGTAATATTAAAATGCTCAGTAATCTGAAAAACTCAATCATGCCCCCAAAAGAAAGAAACAAATAAACATTTAAATAAAATTTTGTCAAAATATATTCCCAAAACATTTTTTTTCCATTTTAGTTAAATAGTTTTTAAGGTAACTTCTTCTGACATATTTAACTTTTTATTACTTTCTTTAAGAAAAAAAAAAACTTAACTAACCACAACACGTTTTTGTTTTTTTTAATTCAATTAACAATTATTTTTATAATTGATTTTCGTAAATTTGTGTATAATTTATATATAATTTGTAAACCAAGAAAAAACAGAGCAAAAAAAAATCTTTCAGATATTCATAACAGCGCAAAAAAAAAAAGCAAACAACATCGCATGTACAGCACAGATGTTAATTATAAAAATTCAATTTTTCTTTAAAAATTATTGTTAAATTATAGATTAAAAATATAGACTAGAGCCATTGTAAAATTAGTTTTAATATTTCATTTTGTTCAATATTGTAAAATCAATCTAATGTAACATATTTCATTATAATAAAATCGTCTTTATGTCATCCCAAATTTTGTAGGGACAAGTTGAGGATCGTGACAGAACAATAAGAATGCAGAAGAACCTAATTGACAAGCTAGAGTCGGATAATGGAAAATTCCCACAAATTTTATCCGAAAAGGAGTGTGTTAACACAGCAACACAAACTGATAGGGTGAGGAAATGATGGTTTAACAATTTGACATAATATTAATGATTATGTTTATTTTAAACATTTAGACCCGTCCACTCTCAATTGGCCCCGAAGGATTATCAAGGTAAAGAAAAAAGTTACATATATTAGTTGTATCGCTATGATGGTTGAATGAAAAGTAATGCTTCATGTAATAAACTCTCTTGACGTGGAGACAACATTTTCCTCCATGTCATACTCGTAGTCTTTCGATATTTGCGTTTTAGTGTTCCATACTAGAACACTAAAGATTCATTCACAGCTCAGCGACCGGCGAATAGGCGAACTGCGAACGAACCATTTTTAGTACATTTAAAGGCAACTTTACTATTCCAAAAGAACAGAGCTTAATTTATCTATCGATTAATAGGAATAAAGTTAATTTTTAATTAGTTTCTGCGAAGAAATTAACAATTCGCTGATTTTTCCGTGAATAAGCGAATACTTCTTGCGAACTGTCAAATTTTATTCACATTCCACAGGTGTGGAAAGCAATTCACATTCGCGCCAGAGTTTAATGCCACAATTCTTTTGTTTTGTTATTGGTGGTAACGAATGACAAGTGAAATTCGCAGATTGCTGCAACAGAAAAAAAAAGTTGCTGTGAATGAAATGTCAAAATTAGCGAATATTCGCTCGATCGTATTCGCAGGTCTCTGAACTGTGAATGGGCCTTAATGGATTCAAAACGTTGTCTCAATTCAATTAAGAAATACATAATTTATTATTTAAATAGTGTAGACTTAACTTAATGCTAGCGGAAAATGGATAACTGTATAGATACTCGTAATTAATATTTTACAATATTTTCAAAACATTAAGTCAGCTATAAAAGAAATCTGGATCCTGTAGTTAAAAAAAAAAAAACTAGTGTCGAATGTTTCGAGTTTTAAAAATTTATAGAATACAGTTCAATAAGGTGGTGGGGTGAAATTAAAATTTGAAATAAACTTCATGCCATTGCATGTTGTTGGAAAGTAAAAGCTGAAAGTACAATCCTGATTTTTTTTTTTTTTCATTCAAACCAAAATTAGAAAGGCATTTTTTACCCTCCTGACAGAAAGTTCACCGTAATTCAAATGACAATAGATTTTATAGTCTCGGCGCTACTGACGTATACAAATTCAAGAAGTGATTAGTGTTATATGATGGAACAACAGCCAAAAGAGTTCATTGCTACGAAGTCCATAAACAGCTGGATCATGGTTAAGGGAATATCCACTTCTTAAATAAAAGCAAAAAAACTATTCTCCAGGCGACCTTTTCTCCAAATAATTCTTGTAATATGTTTTTGATCAACAAGCAATGGATGAATTTTATTACTATGGGTGCCTCTCCAGCAATCCAGGACATATTGGAATTTGGATTGCACCAACCCATAGTAAGAAATTTACGAAAACAATAGGTACTGTTGTAGAACATGTGCAATGGTAGGACATGACAGGGAATAGAACAAGATTTGTGGATAGATTGTGAGTACTAAACCAGTGCCTAAACTTTTCTAAATCGTAGTTGATGTCAGCAGTTAAATCTAAAGCGGATAAACTAGAATATGAACATGCTATGTCATCCGCAAATCCAGTTTAAGTTCCTTTTAAGTTCAGTTTAAGTGTGGAATTGACAAAAATAAAAAATAAAACAGGACCAATTACACAAACCTGTGGAACACCTATTCGGATTCTACTGCTCTCATTCAGTTTACCTTCAATCATGACAATTTGTTTCCTATTATAGAGATAAGATACAAACCAATTGAGTATGAAATCTCTAAAGCCCGATTTTTCCAATTTGTCCAATAATAATTTATGATCCACTGTGTCAAATGCTTAGTGATATCAATAAAAAGAAGTGCAGTGAATTTTTTTTTTATTTAGACTACCATAATTTAAACTGCAGAACTTTTTATAATTATACGAGTAAATCCATATTGATTATCACTAAAAAAAAGAATATTACTCCAAAAAAAAAAAAACAATATTTTAATTTTGACCAGTTTTTCAAAGATTTTTGAAAACACGGAAAGTGAAGAGACTGGTTTATAATTACTTGCGTTTTTTCTATCGCCTTTTTTTAAAAACGCAAATGACTACAACAATTTTTAAACAATCCAAAATATACCACGATAAATGCTAACACATCAACAACATTGCGAGAAATATTTTTCATAAAGTCATTTGAATAGCTATTCCAAGTCGACGAGTTAGAATTGTTTAACAAGTTAATGGTCCTAAACAATTTGAAAGAAGAGAAAAAGGTAGAATCTTATCCTGCTAGAACAACCTGCCACATTATGATCAAAACTATGGTTAAAACTACATATGTATTTGAGGCAATACTCGTAAAAAGCTCATTGAACACATTTGTCATCTCAGTAGAAGGTAGAATGTCCTTATTTTTGTAAAATATACAAGACGGAGAGTTGTCTGTCTTTGTTTCTGTCACATGATTTTAACTTTGAACCATTGGATATAGAGAGCTTAAAATTTTGTAAGAAATAAATTTAGTACGTTATGGACTAAAATAATTAGGAATGTTTATGCAAGATGATGACTATTGATGACCATTTAGCTCTTCTGGTTTGGATTTTGCTGAAATACCATTCACGTTACAGTAGAATCTCATTTATATTATATTAAAATTAATATTATATTAATCGTAATTATGTAATTATTGTATGTAAATCAAAACCTACTGACAGGACCCTCAGAACATAATCCACTGATTCGTTCTCTTAAGCCCCTTGACCTACAAACCTGAAATTTTGTATGTTTTTCCTTTTAGATCTTGAACAAGCGGTAAGAAGGAGTTTTCTGAAATTCCAACTCTATGAGGGTTGACAGCCTTAGCAATTACAATTTCCGTCACATGCGCCTAACTTAAAAACATCTTAGCCAATATTAATAAAAAAGAAATTTGCTGAGTAATCTATGATCATTTTAAGCTACAAATCATTTTTTATATCGTGATGAAGATGAATAAATACTTTGCGTTAACAGCCCATAAAATGCTTGGGCATACAATTTCATGCCGTTTGTAGAGGGCAGTTTTTTCGATTGAGAAAAGCTGCTTGTGATGACAATTTTAGTCTGCGATATTTGGCAAACGTTGGCGAGAGGTGGAATCATATAACAGCTTTTCGAAATTTTTCGAGACTCAAACCTTAAGCCTCCCACGGGTTATTTAACACCAGACTCTCAGCGCCAACGTGATAGAGATGAACAGCAATATAATAAGCTATCTGGAATTATCTGGAAGCTTAGAAGATGCTGAAGAACTGCCCATTGTGAATAATTGTTTTTTGGCCCAGTTATACGAGGTGCAAAGGTCACAATGCTTCGCCAATCTATATACCTCCAACCGCGATGTATTTGGCCCATTTTTGTCCAAGTAAATAGGCGGATGCGATAACATCGGCTCGGAGAATGATCTACATATATGACTATGGAGGCTTAAATTGGTACCAGTTCCCGGGCAGCTTCTGAAGGACGGATACACTTAATGTCCTTTCTAATCAGAATGCAAACTCTGTGAACGCCCTGTAGATCCGTGATTTTTGGATCAGCACTAGCCCAAATTGTTTTTTGATGAACATCCTCCTGTCCATGTCTGCAGATCTCGCTATAGCATGATGAATGCTGGACTATTTTGGTGCCAGTCTCGATGCTCATGTTTATGTCTCCTATAAGAGGGGTAAATGCCCAATCACCCATCAGCAGACTGCTTTCCTGCTCCACTTTGGGGATATAGACGCCAGTATTTACCACCAAAGGATGATTTTCCTGCTCTGCGTTAACCTCCCCATCCCCTAGCGTAGGAATGGGGAGGTTAACGCTGCCTTTATAGGTGTTGGTGCCCCGCCTCTTATGCCCATTTACATAGATTCTGCAAAAACCTATAGTGAATCGTGCTATGCTCCTCTCTGACATCTTATTGTAATCATTCGGCTATGCTGGTGGTAAGCATGTGATTCTTAACTTGCTTAGCGCAGCTAATTATCTTCCAGACTCGGGTGAACTATTCGTTCTCCGCTTCTAACAGTGACAGAAATTTCCTATGGTTTTAGGCGGAACTTCTACGTAGGAATATGGAGATGGTGTACGCTGCTGTTTGCCTTATACCATGCAAGCAATCAATTCCACACCTCTCCAAGCACCCAGCTTGGGTGGAACGAGTACCTCTTTAAGCTTAGATATTTTAAACTCATCTGCCCTAAAGATGATAGTGAGAATAGCCAGCGGGTTTTCTTGTTGATTGGTGATTTCACGGTTACCTTTCTATCTTGTACCTTGACAGGGCATCTTGCTTGTGTAGAAGATCGCAGATCTATGTTGGGAAAGTTACATTCTATACGATCTGCGTTTTCAAATGCGGTGATGTACCAAGGATTTTTATAATCTATCCCGTAGGGTATATTAATTGAAATAAAATACATAATTTGTTACAAAGAGAAAAAATTTGGATAAACCCCGATAAGTATATGTATGTGACGACCGTCCATCCGTTCGTCTGTGTGTCGCCCCCTTTTGGACTGAAACTTCATTTAAAAAGTTGTTTAAACCTGCACGCCCATAAAAACAATCGCATCTTTTAAAAAGGCGTTGTCTCAAATTGTTACTAGAAACTGAAAAATATTGTCTTCGCGAGATATATAGCAACTGACAATTCATCCATACATTATACATAACCACGCCCACTTTTAGAGAGGTTTTGTTAATTTTGCTTTCTCGAAGCTATTTTCCGGTGATGTTTACGTCTTGTAGTGAATACCTAATCAAAATCCGTGAGATGGGGAGGTTAACACTGCCTTTATAGGTGTTGTTGCTCCGCCTCTTATGCCCATTTATGCTTTGATTACAAATGCTGACAGCGACGCCCACTTTCTGTTGTTATATATTCTTAGTTTGAGATGTCGTCCAAGTAGCCAGTACATTTGTTTGAATCTATTTTCGAGTTTGTCATTTTCCTAAGTTTTCTCGTCTAGTGGCATTCCGAGGTGTTTTGTAGGTTATTATTTTTTTTTAAGTAAAATTAACATTTGGTCCCACTAAGAACAATGTGCCAAATCTTAGCCCAATCGCAAATTATATCCAAAGCTCGTTGGAGATTTTCAGTTACTAACTCGACAGAATTTTCCGTTGCCAGTATAGCTATATCGTCCGCGAATTTAGCTACAATGGTGCCTTCTTCTTGAGGCAGAGTAAGAATAATACCGGCCCAACAACACTTCCTTGTGGCAGTAATTTCATATTCGGTTCGTTGTTTAACACAGAAAATCTATTCGCAAATTATAGGATTCCAAAATCTTGTATAACTGTTCCGAAAGAACATGTCTTAGCTTACACTTCAATCTCTCGTGCCATACCTTGTCGAAGGCTTGAGAGGCGTTAAGAAAGTGCTAGAACATATCTTTTTCCCTTCTAGGGCTCTATAAACCTGCTCAATTGTGGAATGTTTGATTCTAAATCCAAATTGATGACCAGGAATTAAATGACTTTCTTCAATGACTGCTTATAGGCACGTCAATAGGAAATTTTTCAAACACCTTTGATATTATCAACAGGATGGAACCCGTTTTTGGAACCATTATATTTTCGGCGACTTTCCATTTTCTTGGAACGTATAATAGTCGTATAATAGAGTTTGATTAGTTTTAGTTTAGTTTATTTTAAGGTTGTCAGGTGTCGTAATCCTACCACCAAGATCCACTATCAATGCCTGCCCGTCAATTGGCTTAAACGTTTCTTCTTGGTGCTAGAAAAAGAATTCCACCTTCCCTTTATCTTCTTTTGCTCATACGCCATTTTTTTTTTTTTTTTTTCTTATTGGTATCGATTCCATTTGGTAATTTTTGATACCTTTCATGGATTTCCATGAATAATTTGAACTTCTTTCGGCAGTCAAGTCGCTTTCTTGAGTTTATTTTTTAGGTGGTTTGAATGAGTTTTATCACAGATAATAAAGTTACATAGATATCGCATGCAGAGCAAATAAAAATGACCACTTTTTCAACGACAATAAAATTCTCAAACCTAAGGGTTGTTGCATCAATTCGGTATGAAACCATTTTAAATTGTATAGTCGTGGATATCAACTTCGGTATACACACATTTTTTTTTTCATATTTCGTGTTGCTGGAACGCTTTATTTTGTTTTACGTCTCAATCGATCTTGCAAACGAACATATACGAATGACTGACTGTATCCCTGGTGTTTATCTGGATCGCTACACTGTGGTGTGTTTGTGTGTATATAAATATTTATTGAGGAGGCACATCGTACATATCCATAGGTATATATTTTGAGAAGGACGTCAATGTCCCTTTTGTTCGATTTTATTTTTCAATTTCATTTTCATTCGCCGTCAACTTTCGAGGGAATTGGCTGTTTTTGGTTTATGATTGAGCGATTTTTTTTAACGGTATACTTTTTAAATATGTGTGATACACGTAAAAGGAAGTCTTGCGTTTCTTGTTCGATTTGTAAAAAATCGAAAAGAAATTTCCCCGATCTGAAAATTTGTGCATGTCCTTCCAATGAAAAAAAATAAGCTTTGAGTAATTTGTGGAGGCAGGTATGCGATTTTAAGAGCGAAGGAAAATATTTTGTTTGTCAAAATCATTTTTCTTCGGAATGTATTGGCAGAAAAATGCTTAAAAGGGACGTTGTTTCCTCCTTAAATCTAAATTGTAATTTAAATTTAGACTTAAGTTTAGAAAATCTTTCATTTTGCTACCAAAACGGAGAAGGACCTCTAGTAGTTCAAATATTTCTTGCGTTAGATGCAATAAATTATTAGAAAAATGTGCACAAGAGGAGAAAACAAATTCTGAATTGAAAATAAATATATTAAGATACAGACTTAAAATTCAAAGCTTGAAAAGAAAACTTCGCTCTACAACTAAAACGCATAACGCTCCATGAACTAGCAAAATATCGACTACTTTGTCATCGCAAATTCAAGTATTTGATATTTTAGAGAATTCAAAAATTGTTTGTGGTATATTGATGGGGCTGTCCAAGTCCAAGAAATATAATGTTGCCGAAAGAGAACTTTCCCAAACATTATAAATTTCTTCGAGATAGACTGTGATTTAGACTTCCCCACGTATCCACATTTTATCGTTGGACTATTGTTAAAGGCTTACAACCTGGATTCCAAAACAATGCCCACTGTTTTCTGAAATCAAAGTTTGCATGATGGCCGTGGTGTAGTGGTAACATCAACGCTTGTCACGCTCTTGGTTCACGGTTCAAATTCTGATCTCAACAATCATCTATTTATTTCGTCTGAAATAAATAAAAAAGTCGATCAATTGCGAAAGCTTAGTCAACTCTACTGCGAAGGCATAACACTGGCAGTAGGGTGGTCATATGGCTTAAATGCAACTTGATCGTGATGATGACATCAGGTGAAGGGAAAAAAATACTGTGAATCATGAGCAACGACAAAAAAAAGCAAAACAAACAAGCTCCCCAGTTATCTGGACGAGTTTACTGAAAACGTTATACCACCTAAGTTTCAAACCCACTACACCAATCTTTCTTTCTCTCTCTCTCTCAATTTCTTCAAACGCCCGTGCCCTGAAATAATTTAATGGTATTCATATCCCATTTGGCGCGTGCAAATTATAAAAAAAAAAAAAAAAAAAAGATAATGTGGCTAAAACATGCTTGAAATTTACAAGTTCACACATAGCCCCAAATGCATTTAAAAAAATGAGTGTTCGCTTGGCAACGGAAACCTTTAGTAGGAAAACGGCAGCATCAATACAAACTGCTCATCAACTTAATTGCCTAAAAAATAGTTCAAATGAAGCCTTATCAACACAAGCGTGTCACTACGATAAAACGTCACTACGATAAAAATATTTTAAAGCGTGGAGTTCAGGTCGGAAATCCAACTTATAATGAGCTTAAACAATTGTTGTCTTACTTAAGATCAATGCAAGAGTCTACTAATCTTCCAAGGAACTTTTGTGTAAAGGGAATGGTCAGACAATAAACGGGGTTTTATTACTTAGTTAAGATATAAGTGATGGTTTATTCGGGAAAGTTGAGTATTTACTTACAAAGAGAACTCATCAAGATATTTTGGAAAATTTATTTTCTATTATTCACAGTAAAGGCGGTAATAACAAAAATCCCTCTGGGTACCAATTTAATGTTTTGATGTCAAAAATTCTGTCCTCAAATCTTATTGCTTTCTCTCCTCATAGTAGTTGTGCTGATGACGATGTAGAATTTTTGAATTTAGATACCTCCCAGACTCAACCGCACACATCAAGAACTTTTTTATTACCTGAAGCATACGAGGAAACTGTAATTTTTCCCAAAATAGTGATTTTGGAAGTCTCTTAGCACCAACTGATGAATTTTTCAATATTTGTAGGCTCCATTTCAAAGTATTCCATACAATTTTTAGAGATCGTCAGCATATTAGAAATATAAGGGTTCTCTCCCTTATATGAGAATAACAAACCTTAGAGACTCGAACTGGTTTGATGAGCAAAACCAATGCTTTGAGCATCGCAAAGAAAAATCTTTACTTTGCACTTCTTATTCTCTTGTGAAAACATTGTGCCTGGAAAATCCAAAAAAGAATTACCAGTAAAAATCAAAAAATTCTAATTTTGTCAGGAAAACAAATGCAAAACAATCACGAAATTGAACCAACTACGCCCGGAGTGAGAGAGAGGCACGGGGACCTCACTATAAAGCAACACCCCAAGAGTACACTGGTGAATCCAATCTATGACTTCCGTCTATATATTCAAATGAAATAATTTAATAATCCACTTCTGTAGGCCAGCAAATGCAACAAGCAATTTGTTGTTCTAACCAAATTTGAAAGAACATCATGTCTTATGCACGATTCGAACGAGTTCGATCAAACTAGGACGTAGTAGTAAATCTCATTCGCCTCAAAAAGTGACATATTTTTTTACTCTGCATGCGATATCTATGTAGCTTTATTATCTGTGGTTTTATGCTAAGAAGCGCGGGATTGTTGTCATCTTTTGTATTTGAATTTGTGTTGTTAAATTGTGTATGTTGGTTCAAAGGACTCGTAAACAGCTTGTCCGATAAGGATGATCCCACCAGGAGCTATTATTTCAAACAGAATAGTCCAAGGTAACTTTTGATCTATTGATTAGTGTTCAAGGTGAAGACGTTTATTAAAATTTTATTAAAAGAAGCATTACACTTCATTCAACGTTGGAAAATATATTTAATTTTAATTTAGAGTTAAAGTTAATGTTTTTATTATTTCATTTATATTAAACCTACTAATCGTTTCCAGAGTAAAGCATCTAAATCAGCTTCTGCATCAACGAATAACTATTATTACGAATGCGTTTTTCATTGCAAAAACCACTACTAACACTGTAATACACAGTACAGCGAATTCATTGCGTCATGTTCACTTAAATGTTACTCAAATTTCGCGTACATTTCGCACTTTGATACAGAAATCCATTTCTCGACTTGGCTCAACAGTGGGTACTGTCAGACATGAGTTAATTCGTTGCTATCAACGGTTTAGTTTGTTATATCAAAGGCTTAACCTGTCAAATCTATCACTTAACTCGGTTTACAGCAGAATACATTCTAGGAACTATTCGATCCATCTTGTAGTTCCTTCGTTCGTCGATCGTTTCAATTCAGCTAGTAACATCCTCAGAAGAAATGTATTTTTAATTTTTCATTATATTCAAAGATTTTCGCTGTAGATCTCTTCTTTCAAGCAGAGCTTGGTGAAAAGATTGTGTACACTATTCCAAGAGCTCTGAGTTTAAATTTTACTTTTATTAAAAATCAAAAAAATTAATATATTTGCGTTTGCATTTAGTAATCCATCATATTTTCTCTTTTTCTATCTCTTTAAATGCTGCTATTAAAACAAAAAAAATCGGATTTATAAACAAAAAATGGTATAACACTTCCTTATTATTGCATAATTTTAAAAACCACCATAAATATATTTAAAAAAAACATATTATTTTTATTTAATACATAATTAAAACGAAAACACAATGCACAATGAAATTCGCAAATAATATTAACTGAAAATGGTGTTTGGATACATTTTCTATTTGATGATCTTGCAGAATACAATTCGGCCAGGTACTCTTTTGTGATGTTGTTTTGGCAATTATTGTACTATGTGCTATTAATATAATTTGTATTCTCCATATAACTTATTCATGTAGTGATCCTTGTTCTTCGTGCCTTTAAAAGAAAAAAAAAAAAAAACTTCCAAAAGAAAACACACTGATTGTCATTTATTTTTGTAATCAGATTTATCGCGTAGATACTCGTATTCGTACAAATAAAATTAGCATATAAAATATATTTTGAATCTTTTTGTAATTTATAGATTTGTACTATTAATAGAATTAATTTTTGTGTAAATTGAAATAAGATAAGAATTTGCTAAATAATTTGAGAAGTACGAACAGGGCCTTTAAGGACAAATAAACTTAATTAGTGGGCTCCATTGGCCTTTAGGGAATTCATTATAATACACCAAAGAAAACAACACAACAACAATTTAAATTATTCCAAATAAGATATTGTGTATTACATTGTGCATTAATTTATATTTTTTTTATTAAAAAATTGCCAAAATCGATATTTCGATATTTAAGGAATAGTGCAGTTATTTACATTTAAGTGGCATATTTTGCTAAACGTTTAATATTTAGTTCTTCACTAAAAGTATTACAAACGCTTTCAGCCTCTCTTTTCATTTAAAGTCAGACTTTTATAGAGGCTCTAGTGTCTGAAGATGCGTCAAGAATATGGCATAGTACACCCTGAACTTATAAAATGAAGGAAGTTCAAATGCCTATTTACTTATCGAGCTGAATACATTCTGTCTGAAATGTCGCAGTCAAGCTTCCAAGTATCCGTAATATAGAACTCTTGGACAAATTTAGCCCAAAAAAATTACACTTTACTTTACTCCCTTATTTACTAGTACCAAAATGGCAGTCTTCATATGCCTTTCATGGTAAAATTAATGAGCTATTGATTCTGAATAGTCGACGAACCATGTAACTCAGTCCAAATTCAGTCCAAATTAATAAAGTTGAAGATACAATACTCGTAGGTTAGGTTAGACCAGAAGGTATTTTCATTGTGACACCATTACCAGCTCCAGGAACCTTACATGATGAAAATACTCGTACATAGTTTTAGGTAATCATAACTTCAGCTCCAGGTTTATGTGCGAAATCACTTTTGCTCGGATACACAGCTCTTTACTTTGTGTATCTAGGCTAAGTCGGTGGGCTCCCCGAGGTTTTTCTTTCTCAAAATTGATAAGGCAGCATAAGTGCACGAAATGTGAGCTATTGGCTCTATTTCCTCCTCGTCATTACAAAAATCGTTGCAGGGAACACACATTCTAATAACGTGCCTTCCTATCAAGCAGTGCCCTATGAGGGCTCTTTTTACAGAGCTTCATTCTTTAGTTTTTTTCAAATTCAGGTTAGGCCAGATTTGCTTCACCTGTTGCTTGCTATTCTTCTGGCTGTAGTATCGAGGCGGAACTTTATCGATTCTTTAGGACCAGATGGTTCATCTATCTTTTCAGAGAGGTTCCCATTTTTGCCAGCGTACCCGCTCTGCAGTGGAATAATAACTTTATTCAAATTTAACACTACCCCTAACGTTTTCCAATTAGTAAGGAACCCTCGTATTCTAGTACCTATTTGAAAACCTTAAGTCAAAGCCCCGTCGTCGAGTTTTACCTTTATTTTGCTGGAATGACTACAGCATTCAGACAGAAAACTGATGTTAACGAAAGCCTGCATAACGAGAAGTGAAGCTAAGGGAATCTGGAATCTTTTACCGAGAAGTCCTTCGTGCCGGACCTGTCTTACTTCAATTTCCTACTCAACTATTCCTATTCTTAGCGAAAATAAGTTGCAAAAATTTAATGATGAATTCATACCCGGACCAGATGGCCCTTCCCTTTCTTATTTTTTTCGTCTGTCTCTTTCACAAGAGTAATTTCCTTAGGTTTGGAAGATTTCTTTCATAACTCCAGTATACAAAAAAAGATTAAAGAGCGAAGTAACTAATTATCGTTCCATTGTTAAACTTTCTCATATAGGAAAGAATTTTATGCGAAGCCTTAAACTTTAAGTGCAAGTCTCTTGTCTCCCCTTTGTCATCATGGCTCTCATCGAATTCGTCTCTTTTGCCATCTCAGCCTTAGAGAATGGCAACGAAGTCGATGTTATTGCAAGCGATTTCAGTAAAGATATAACCAATCCTTTTCAAACGGTCTGTCCTCGGCTTTCGACCCATATTGTTAAAATGGATATCTTCTTACCTAGAAAACCGTTCTTATACTACGCGCTTTAGGTCTACCCTCTCAGATCCCTTCTTGACCACCTAAATGCAGGGAAGTCGACTTTAAATTTGCTTGGTACTCAAAGTTTGAAGTGTCACTGCGAAAGGCAGCATATCCGTAACACAAGAGTGGAAGAGATTATCAAAACCCTAATGCGGCTTGTTTTAGTAGCGCTTCCCATGTTATAAATATCAACGGAAGGAAAGTTCAGATCTGAGTTTTTCCGGAATTTGGTTTTGGTACATGTATTCTTCGTCTGATCTTCAAGGAATCTATAGCAGCTAAGTGTGGTCAGCAAATCTCGTACGTCATTTTCAATTAAAGGTCCAACCTGATAATTTTCTGCCACACTCAGCAACATTTTCTCTCCACGTTTGCTTCATACCTAACCTGATCCCCAAATAGGTAGAGCTATTTAAAATTTCAGGTTTGAGCCTTTCTGCTTGATTGGACCGATTCGAATTTTGTATCTTCTTCAGAATAGGCATACTTGTATCTTGGTCGGATTGAAGACCAGACCACAACTATAAGTCGATGAGACAAACTTAGAGAGAAATTGCAATTATGTAAGCTATGGTTCGTTCCTGATACTACGACAAAGAAGTCATCTGCATATGCCACAATTGGCACCCCATTGTCTTTCAGTCAGAATGGCCTGCTTGTTGCGCATGCTTACGTTCAGCTGAAGTTAAAGTATATATCAGAAGCAAAGGTTTGGTTCCAATTACTACGCACACTCATACCAATTATGGAGAATGTGGGGATAACCGATTTTTATCCATCAATGTAGTCCAATCTACGTTAATGAGTAGCTTTTGAACGGTCATAAATATCGTGAAAGTCCTACAAACATTTGAGTGTAAAACTGTCGTAAAAAAAACCTCTCAACTATGCCCTGCCGAATAGAGAGGCGTCGGTGAAGTGGGTAGTGTGCTTGCTTGTTACCCGAACGGTGTGGATTCAAGCCCAAGTACCAGAGCATAAAAGAGAAACGAATAAAATCTGAATTTCTCCAACCACTGTCCTTCTGTCGGTACCTTGAGATGCAGCCTAAACGACTGGACGGATTTTCTTCAAACTTAATATCTGGGATCTGTAGGAAACTGTCCAGAGGCAATGCAATTTGTTCAAAAACGACTCCAACGATTTCAAAATCATATCTGAAGTAACATGGACCTTTGCCATAAGACTGCATACCCAGTTTTTCGAATAACGGTACTCTTCTTGTTAGCGGACTTGCGAAAACTTGAGGTAGGTTTTTTTTTTCAATCTACTACTTTTTTCCGCATTCTACGTCATTTCCTGATGTCATAACTGACAACGCTGCTTGGTAGTACAACCGACCCGAAAATTGACCAGGGATTTAGGCTCCCCATTTTTTCGGCAATAAATCGCAGATCCATTCCATTCATATGAGAAAAATATAGGACGAGTGGCTGCGAGAAGTTATGTCATTTATAAAAAATATTTAAAATCAATTTTTTATTTTATTGTGAGAATTAAGTATGGTTTTCCAAACAAAATTGTTCTTAAAAGCATTTTTAAAAAAATGTTAGACATTTATTTTACACTTAGGTATATTCATACACAGTTCTAATTGTTTATTTAATTTGTTATTATTTTAAATATACCTGCATAAGCCCCATTTATATTTAATTTAAAAAAAAAAAAAAAAACACACCAAAAGTATCACAAAAATTTTTTTAAAACATGGTAAACGTATTACTTTTGCATGCTGCAAATTGTAGTCCAGTGAGGTAAATCTAAATATTTTTTCCATTGACTTGCATGTCAACTCTATAAAAAAAAAAAAAAAAAATTATAAATAAATCTGCATTTCAATACAAATCAACCGCATAATTTAAAAGTTTGGCTTTAATCCCTGCTTTCTCTTGATTCAAATTTTCAAAAAAAAATTAATAATATATTTTATATTTTTTTATTTTTTTATTTTAGAAGTAAACCTGAATACACAAGTTATACCACACATTTCCCTGCCACGACGATAATCACCACCACTACATCCTCAAATAATAATAGCAATAGTACATCACCAACGCAGGCGTTAACACCAACAAATAATCAAATTCGCCGCCATACTGTTATCTCAACAACATTCACCAACTATAATCAGATCTCACCATCACCCAGGCGAGCATCAATAGCATGGGAACAACAACGCCCAAACGCCGCCACTGTGGTGTATAAGCCAGTTAAGATAACCCTTATTGGTGATCCGATGTCTTCATCACCAGAAAGGAAATGTAATGGTTCAACGACACCATCATCAATACGAAATTGTAATGGTGACCTAAGAAGTAATAGTTCCTCTGATAGTAGTGCGGATGAAGAGAATCGTAAGAATCTATTAAATGGTTACCATAACCATCAGTACAATGGAAAGGTAAATGGTTACGAAGAAGTGGAAGTCAGGAATCATCACAATCATCAGAAAATGCATAATCAACATCATCATCATCATCATCATCATCCGCAACAGAATCAACAACAGCAACAACAAAAGCAACAAAATTTAACCCCTACTGTTACGATAGTCTGACTTTAGTGATTTGTACTCGATAGGACATTAAGTATTAAGCAGAACTTAAAACAAAAATACAAGAAACAAAAATTTTAAAAATTTAAAACTCTTGACTATTATATTAAAAAAAAAATCATCTAAAAGATATTCATTAGAAATTAGAAAAAAAAACATCTTAAAATTCATATTAGAATAATGATATAACAAATTACTAAACATTTAGAAAAAAAAAAGCTTTTTGGATGGCAAAAATGAGGTCGCATACACATGGTTCAATTTGAATGGTTATTGCCTGCTTTTAGGTTTTTTGGGCAGAAATAACTTCAGTCGTTTACTACACTTCCCCCTCTATTGATTCAATTATCACCAGTAATCATTTTTATAGTAAAATCAAAAAATTCCATGAAAATCGATACACATTTTTTCCGAGATTAAGCATTTCAGACACAAATTTGTTAACTTTATCACTACCAGCGATGTGTAAAAGTATCATTTTGGGCCAACATTTTTTTCTCTGCATTCTCTTCATTAAAAAAGTATATTTTTTTTATAAAACTGGAAATGGTTAAAATCGCTTCATTATGAATCGTTTAAGATCAATTGTTCCCCCTCCTGTGGCGACGAAATTAGTTTTTCGTGAACATTTCACTAATCAAATTGTACGAACAAAAAGTATTGCCTTAATTATTCAGAACGGAATTATCTTCAAAAAAAGGGTTTTAACCTACTTTAAGAACTTTGCTACGACAAGGCACTAGCTCATGAGTAGACAATCCTCAACATCAGTACCTTAAAATGTTTCTTTTAAATAAAATTACGTCAATCTATTACTTCTTTTTCTGCATTCTACTACATTTCCTGGTTTTAACCATATTTTTCTTAAAATGGATCGTTTTTGAGTTACAGCCGCGAGAAATCGATGATTTTCCAGAAGATTCACTCCTCTTATTCAAATTGCGGGAAATGATGGGCCTTATGAAGGAGAAAGAAAATTATGGAAGTGGGTATATCTACCACTTTTCATGATGGTATCGAACGATTAATCCTAATCCCACAGTAGTTACGACATTTTGGAGAGAACTCAATATGGCGGATACTAGACGCCATTTTGTTCAATGGAAAGTTTCAAAGAGGCCTCTCATGGGACATGACGACAGCGTTATCGTGAGTATCTCACAAAATGTAGCAAAAATTATTTTAAACAACTAATAAAAATCCGATTTTTTTAAAAGTAACACAATATAGCAAGAAACAAACGTTCGGATAAGATGTTTATTAAAGGCATTTTTGTAGGAAGCTTTGAGAAGAAAATATTATTTTTGAAAAATATTGTTGAAATGTGTAGACGAGTTGCAGAGCGAATTAACGATTGAAGAATTTTCTTTCCATTTCTAACTCAAATAACATTTTAGGTATCCGTCCTCGTAGTAAAATGCTCCTAATTCACATATGTGCTCCTCTAATTAGATCTTGTTTCTTTGCAAAGACTTTGCTTCAAATAGATGGGAAATTTGTTAAAGAAAGCGGAGGTATTTGCCTGGGTTCGATTGTATCATGCACGCAAATTGATTTTCTTAAGTCAAAACTTAAGACCTAAACACTGCTGTCATACTCACAGACAGATATGACCGATCAATGTACTAAATTTCGATACTGATCACAAACTATTTTGTTTCCCTATGTTGAAACGTGTATAGCAAAAGTATTATACTCTAAGGGACAGCGACAGGTTATAGAAAAGCATTTTGCCGATTGATTGGTTGAGATAGTTTTTTTGCAAATTATGTACGAATAAACGCGTTTTGCAATCTGAAGAACAATCGAGTTGTATTCGACACTCTACCGCCAAATAAGTTAGCTTGGGTGAGCCAATAAACAATAAAGGCAAGGCAAAAGTATGCGCTCGTACCTAAGAGGAGTTAACTTCGACTGTTTTTGTTCCTAAGTGAAAAATAATAATCATTTAGATTCGACTACGGCCAAAAGTAGCAAAGTATAAAATTGAGAAATCTTGGATTAAAAATAGCTCTTTTGCTACAAAAGTAGCATTGTGGTAACGGTGATCACGAGTTGTGACTTAGTTTTGAACATATGATCGATTGCAAAACGCAGGGATTTTGTTGTACTCGAAATCGATTTTTTAAGTTTTTCTTTAAAGACTTAAGAAACAGTGTACATCTTATCATCCTCAGTTTTATATGTACCTACACTTTCATTGACCACTGACATATTGACACGACTTAACTCTGACATATTGACACGACTTGGATGACTATAGATGCCATTTTCTCTAATTTGATGAACTAAAGATATGTTACCACTTAGAGTCAATACTAAAGGTTATATTCGTCTGTATGTCATACATTTTTGGGGCTTAAATGTTCAGCAAGGAAGATGAAATTTATAAATCTATAATCCGGAGCAGTGAAAGTGTACATATTTTTGAAATCACCCACTTTTCAATAACTGTCACTGTGCCAAGCCTATTTTACAAGAGATGGGTTAGATAAAGAGAGATAGGGCATAATACTATACGTAATGTTTTTGTGACATTGATGTCATAGAAGCCAGCATTGAAGTGTACGATTCATTGATGTTTTCAGAGTGATGTTGACTAAACATCGAATTGACTAAATCCCTCGGCCGATTTAGTCAAGCCGCAGAATTTGAATTTCTTGACTGCTTGCTGATTAGGGATTTACAAGTCGTCATAGCGTTTTCATTTCGAACCGGTTGCCTCTGCTCATTGGTCGTAGTGTGGTCCGCCTTTAATAGAACTTTTTTAAGCCGCGAGTGGTTGGTGGTAGATACTCCTCTCAAATAGGCCAGCGTTAGGCTTTTCTGTGATGTCGCAAAGACCCTGTTTCTTTGACTTTGCTCCTCAGGTGTAGGCTTTTTTTCTTCGGACATGCGTTTGCCATTCTATTGCATGATCCCGGGTGCCCTAACATATGCCTAAACTGTTGAAGGCAGATGCTACCTAGGTGTCGATACTGTCGGAAATTCTGGCCTCAACCATGCCAACTTTACTGGGTATGAGCTTGGGCATGGAAGTTGCGGCTATTCTCTTATCTTTCGATATCAGTGACTTTACAGTCAATGGCGTTCTGTTTTAAATTCCACGATTATTTTTGTCTCTGGCCATTTTCGATAACGTCATTTGATCGTCATTTTGATCGTCAATATGATCGTCATTGCAGCACTTAAGGTTTACGAACGTCAAAACGTTTTTTGCTACCATTGATCTGTGTCGCCTCTATGAATTTTTTTTGCAATCGCATTTGACGTTTTCAAACAGCAAAGTGGAGCCCTTAACAAAATTTATTGAGAAAATTTCCAATATTCCAATGACTCGACCCATACTTGGGTAAGAGTAGGTGATGTAGTTCTATAAAGATAATATTTAGTTAAAATAAATAAAATAATCGATTTTATTCAACCGATTCAATCATTTTTCTTATTGCGCAGCGCAGATGTCTGGCTGCTTTTTTGCAGCGCAGATGACGTTTATGAACATCTGCCCTGCAAACATTGCATTATTGAACATGCTGCAAATGCAGTGCGATTTATAATGTTGTTTTCGAATAAACGACTTATGCAGCTTGCGTTTAAGAATATTATGCAAAAGCAATGTGATGCAGATGACGTTTTCGAAAACGGCCTCTATTTGAGCGGTCCGAACTGGTGCTAGAGTATTAGTCGTCGTTTTTCATGAATTTCCATTTGTCCTCCGAACTTAACATAATTCTTTCGTTTTTTGTCCAACTCGCTGCCCATAACCTTAAAGCCGGCAAGTTATTGAAGGGGATTTTTCTCAAGTACTTCAATAGTTCTTCTGCTACCTTGAGCAGGGGTTCTTTAGCACTGTGTATTGTTGTTTTGTTTGTTATTTCTTTAATTTTGACATTTAATCATCAACCTGGTGAAATCATTCCTTGAATTGAGGTTAGATTGCACTTATTCAGGCTCAAACAGAAGACAACTATGGGGCTATAAGACCTGGAAATGTATTCTACGCCCAGTTCTTTGAATAGAACAACCATCCTTTAACCTGGAAGCCGCTTATCGGTTAGGGAATTCAAATAAGAAAAGAATTTTGATGTAACGATGGAAGAAACTTAGATTATATTTGTTCGTGGTTGGTATTTAAACTAAAACTTTTAGCACACTGCTATTAGTGTATTTTATAAGAAAACTCTTACACAAGTGTATTTGCGATCACAACAAAAACACGATTATCATCAGTAAGACCAATCAAATTGAAACCATGTGCAATGTGCCTTAAAACTTACATATATGTAGGTATGAGAAGTGCAGTAAAATAGGCTTCACAGCTTACAATGAATGTCCGTCGCTTATGGGTTAAAACTTAGACGCAGCAGCATCAGCAGTAATTATTGTAACTCAGTTCATTTTGTTCCTTATTTTTTGACAGATAAAAGGTAGGAGATTGTCCTAGAAAAAATCGCACAATATTTTTTTTTAAAGAAAAGAATAATTTTTTTTTCAATACTGTACTTAGAAGCCTAGCTTCATCAAATGGAAAAAAAAAAACAATTTTTGTTCGAAACAAATTCTTTTTTTTAGTGCAATGAAGTTTTTATTTATCGCAATTAAACAATAAATACATAACATATACATACACTTATATAAATCCATAAACTTAAGTTAAATTGCCACTCAGAGACTACTGAAAAGTTTCTTAGTAAATTTAAATTTTCTTAGATTAATTATTACCCCTCCCATGGATTGCATACATTTTTACTGAAATGATTATGTTACACAAATTTATAACCATTAATTGATTCAATGTATTCTCTCATTAAAGGACATTTCAAATGAATATATTCATAAAAAAAAAAAAAACACTAAAACATATTTATTATTGTTATTCGTCATTATATAAAAATGAATCATTATAAAAAAGAAACCATTACTTAATAATCTTTAGTAGCTAAATATATACATATAAATATATAATTATTATGAATTATGTATAATTACTATTATTGTACTTAATTGAAAGCTGAATGAATGAAGGACTAAATAGCAAGTAAAAGGAAATAATAATAACAAGCGAATAAGAATTAAAGACACAATGATAATAAAGAAAAAGAAATTGCCTAGTAGAGCTGAATGGAATGAAAAAGAAGAAAATAAAAAGATCGACTTTTGATTTGTTTACAGAAAATACTAAGGAAGATGCTGTTTTATTTACCTCGTATCCGATTTTTTACTTTTACTTTAGATGGGCATGGGCTTCAACTAAAGACTACCGGTAAGTTATACCTATGCATACTCTCTGTATGAGTCAGGCGCCTGGATGTATTAGGGTAAACTGTCCCACAGTGGACCAATTTGCGTTTGACTTGATGTAGTTTTTAAACTATTGGTTTAATCTTTAAAAGGTTTGAAGGTACTTATTATTTGTTTTATTAGCTTTGTATTTCACCACATGCAGCTTTAAAAAAATCATACTTACTTACTTATGTCCTGTATCCCCTTGTGGGTCCTAGGGCCTCTACAACGCCTACGCGCCATCGTGTGCGATTTCTGGAAATGTGCCTCAGCTCTCCCCAACTCTTTCCCAGTTGCCGTGCTTCTTTCTCAACTGTTCTGCGCCACGTACTCCTAGGACCGCCGCGTATCCTGCCATACTGGGTAAGCGGGTTCCATTGCATCACTTGGTTAGCTATGGACCTCTCACCCTTTCGGAGAGTGTCACCGATCCACTGCCACTTTCGTCGTCGTATGGTTGTGCCTATAGGTTCATGGTCCGTTCTCTGATAAAGCTGTTCGTTAGAGATACGGTTTGGCCAGAATATCCTTAAGATGTAACGTAGACACCTATTGACAAACGTTTGCAGCTTCCTCGTGATAGTGACGGTCACTCTCCAGGTACCACATCCATATAGCAGCACGGAACGGAACAGTCGTAGCTTGGTGTTTAAGCTAATTGCATTACTTCGCCAAACTATTCATATTCGGCTGGCTATATCCAGTTCGGTTCCGCCATCGGTTGAGACAATACTCCCAACGTATTGGAAACTCTCTACTCTCTCAACCATTTGTCCAGCAATGCATATATGAGTTGATGAGTTTGGTCCTAGGCTGATCATTTTTGTTTTTGCCGAGTTAATTTTCAGCTCAACGACGTCTGCTTCCCTCTCCACATTTGCTGTCGTTTGGTGAAGGTCCATTATTCTGTGAGACAGTAGGCATACATCGTCGGCGTAGTCGAGGTGTTTGAGTTCAGATGTGAGAGTCCATCGAATTCCTCCACTTCCTGTTGATAAGGCCGCATTCAGCACATCGCTAATCACCAATAAAAACAATATTGGTGAAAGTATGCAGCCTTGCCGAACCCCACTTTTGACTTCGAATTACTCAGACAGTCTTCTTCTGTGCAGAACGTGACATGTGGACCCATCATATGTAGCCTTGATAATTGCTATTAATTTATCCGGAATGCCTCTCCTGCGCAAGGCACGCCAAATAAATTCCCGATTGACACTATCAAACGCCTTTTCAAAATCGATGAACAACAGGTGAAGTGGTGATCGATATTCAACACATTGCTCGATGATGATCCGCAGGGTGTTGATGTGGTCGGCACAGGAGGATCCAGAGCGGAAACCTGCTTGTTCGGCGTCGAGTGTGTCTTCAAGGTGTTCTTTGATTCGCTCCAGGATGATTCTAGCTATTATCTTGGCCACAGCAGGCAGCACGCAAATACCTCTCCAGTTTCCGCACTGCATTAGGTCGCCTTTTTTAGGGAGCTTGACAATCATTCCCTTTTTCCACGCATCCGGAAAACTCTAGGCTTCCCATGTTCTCCCTACAAGTGGGAACAGTAGCTCTGCCGATGCTGTTGACGCAGCTTGGAAAAGCTCCGCGGGTATGCGGTCAAGTCCTACCGCCTTATTAGTCTTCAGTGCTTTGATTGCGGTAATAATCTACTGGGGGTTGTGGTACGATTTCGGGAACTTCTTTCTACGGACACTTCAGTCTGACTTGGGTGCATATTGCTGGCGAATACTCGTTTTAGAACCGAAGTAAAATGCTCCTTCCATCCCTTCAGTTGATCCTCATCCGATATTAGCAACGAACCGTCTAAGCCTTTCACTGGGTGTTGAGTAGAGCTTCGGCCACCTAAAAGCTCTTTAGTGATTCTATAAACGGTTCTGCTGTCGCACTTCGCTGCTGCTTCTTCTGCTTCCGTAGCCAGCGCATTGATGTACTTGCGCTTGTCACGTCTCACGCTACGCTGAACTTCTCTCATCTTCATGCGATATAGGGACTCAAGCTCGATCCTCCCTGCTGCTGGAGTTGCTGCAATTCGAGCTCTTAGTTGTTTTCGTCCGTTGATCCTTCTCCAGGTATCCTCGGAAAGTCACGCCCTATGGTTTCCCTGCGATCGACCGACAATCCTTTCAGCACCTGATGTGAAAACAGTTTTCACAGCGCACCAATTGTCTTGGATGGTGGCGGGCAGAGAGCTGCTGATTGTTTCCACTCCACGTGAGAGATGGTCCCTTAATTCTTGGCGCACTGTGGGGACTCTCAGTCGGTCTACGTTGAACCTAGGTATTCTTGTGTCGTTAGATCTACGAACGGCAGCAGTGCGTAATCGGAGAGTAGCTATCATAAGATGGTGATCTCGTACCAACCCCATGTCGGCACCTCGCCTGTTTCGGTCGTCTAGGAGACTACTTCTAAAACGCCGACTGATGGCAAAATGGTCAATTTGGTTGGAGGTTGCTTGCCTGTCAGTTGACACCCAACTGATTTTATGGCAGGCTTTGTGCTCAAACATGGTGCCACCTATGACAAGACGATTTGCGTTGCAAAAGTCAACAAATCTTTCGCCGTTGTCATTGTGATTGCCTAGTCCGTGCCGTCCCATAACATGTTTGAGCCCTTCGGTTCAGGTCCTCCATCACAATGACAATGTCGACATTGGGTGTTGCATTATGAACAGCTCCCAACTGGTTGTAGAAGTTCTCCTTTTCTTCCTCAGACGAACCATCCGTGGGGGAGTAACACTGTATGATGGTGACGCGACGTACTCTCGTCCGGAATCTGGCCGTTAAAATCCTATCACCGTACGGCTGCCAGGTAATTAGGCCTCTGCGTGCTGTTGGCGTTAGAAGCAGTCCAACTCCATATCCACAGGGGTTTCCGGTTGGTCTTCCGGTGTAGAGTAATACAGTGTTACGCGTTGGGGATTGGTACTCACCCGCATGTAACCATCTTATCTCGCTTACTCCCAATATGTCCAGCCAGCCTATATCGCATGAACTCATGCTCCAATTGAAGGAATCTGGCGTTCTGAGGTCCTTCACTCTGAGAGTCAAGGAGCGTCTTCACATTCCAGAAACCAATCTTAGTCCGGGTACGATAGTCAAAGGTTGTCATCGTGTTATCAGTCCGAGTCATTGTGTCGGTTTCCGTAGCGATTGAAGTTTCGGTAACACAGGTTGCTGGCCCAGGTTACCTAGCCCAGGCATAAGACCCTAGACAATCTCGCACTTGCAATTTTGGCCTAAATGAATAAGGATTTATACATGCAGTTGCCCGGGGACCACCACGAGGAGGTAAAGCAAGCACTACATTACGAACTTGATTGTTGCGCTACTGGTCCAATCCATGTTTTGGACAGTCAGTAGTTTCCCGATCAATCGCCATGCAGATTAAAAAAATCATAGAGAATAGTAAATTTTGAGTTTTTTAAAACGCAGCTTAATTAGTTCCCTGTGTACTAGGGGGTAGACACAGTGAACCACCGGGTAGTTCACAGTGAACCTATAGTGTTTATTTATTATTTCATAAGAAAAATAAAGAACAAAAACAAGTAATTGATAAAAATCAATTTTTATTGTCCATTGACGCATTGTAAAAAGTTTTAAAAGGTTTGAATGCACAAACGTCAAGTGGCTGTGTTTTATGCGATGAGTGTGGTGGCAAAGTGAGTATCGTTACTTCAGTTGACTTTGCCAATTTCAAGGATTCAATAGAGAGGTGTGATTCATGATAAAGTCCCTCTCTCACTACTGGTAACTTTGTAAAGACATCTTTGCCTTTAGGTGCTAAAATTTTTGGAGGTTTTTGCACCGTCGTTGTTTCCGTTTCATCCAGATTATATATTCTTGTGCCATTTAAAAAATTTGGATGACGCTTAATGACTATTTTTAAGTTGTCAACATTTTTTCCGATGTTGAAGCTGTTAAACGCTGTTGCTCGAGTCAAGCTATAGCTTTCTGGAGCTCTCAGAGTCAAGCTAGGGTGTCTTTTACGAACGCAACCATTCAATGCCTGCCATTTTCTCCTTCTTCCAGCATTTGGGAATTTTTAATTTGTTAATTTTTGCAGTTTCATATGCCAACTTCCGGCAATCCACATTTATCAGACCATAAAATAAGTATGCTGAGTCTTTGAGATACTTCATTAAAGTGGCTTCTTGTTCCTCTGTGAATATAGTTTGGAGTAAGCCTCCTTACTTCAAATTCCTACTCGTTAAGATTTTTTGTTTTGAGAAAATGTCTTCTCAATATTGCGTATGGAATTTGTTTTTCCTTAGCAGCTTGCCTTATTTTCGTTCCTTACTTAATCAGCTGAAGTGCAGACTTCATCTGCTCCTTTGTGTGGGTTCCTATTTTTCTTTGTTTCTTTGTTGGTACTATTCTAACTGAAAAAAAAGTGAGCTTACCTATTGTTAAAATATTGTATATAGTTGTGACTGGCGTATGGCTAGTACACAGTGAACCATGCATTGTACACAGTGAACCATAGTTCACTAATTCACAAATTTGATTGACATACTAATTTTAATTAATAATAATAATCAACATTTTAAACTGTATCCCACAAATCTCACTAAGCACATTACTTTTTTTAAATGGAACAAAAATAAAAAGCACGATTTCTAATTTACTTACCAGTAAAATTCACTTTTTCTTGAGCACAACCGACATTGACGAGCGCACTACTTCAACAGGTAAATTCATAAAGGATCGAAACGCGGTTTATTTTCTCTTTACTTCATTTTTCTCTTATAAGTAGAGACTCTGTAAATTTAAAAGATTTGCTGTGGCACGTGAGCCACTGTGGGACAGTTTACCCTACGTTGTGCAAACATGAAATGTTCGATTTTCACTCAGTTCGAAATAAGAAGCTATCGAGTGGACTATCTATCCCAGAAGGTGCAATTTTTTATAAGTGGTGCGGGACATTGCACAGAAAATAGGAGTATCCCCCATAACGATAAATCGACACCTTTCCCTTATAGGAAAGATGAAGACAGTCGGATAATGGGTACCCCATAAACTGAACGAGTCCTAGAAATCTGTACTTCACATAGCTTAAGACACCAAAGTGGACTGTGTTTACACCGGATAATCACCAATGATGAAAAGTAGTTTCTGTGTAACAACCGTAAAAGACCTGGGCAATGGTTGGATAACGGAAAACCAAAACCCCCAAACCCGGTCTTCCCCCACATAAGGTTATGGTGACAATCTGGTGGACATCGAAACACCAATCCACTTTTCATTCCTTCAACCAGGGGAAATGATAAACGCCATCAAATATTGTGAGGAAATGGACACAGTGCAAGCAAAATTGGTTAAGAAGCAGCCTGCGTTGGTCAATAGGCATGACAATGCTAGATACCATATCTCACACGTAAAGGTGCAAAAACTGTTACAGTTGGGATTTGAAATTCTTCGCCATCCACCGTACTCTCCTTTTCCGCAGTCTGGAGTCATTTTGCCGGTAGAAAGTATTCTGAAACCGAGCAGAGTAATTCCTAAAAGCCTTAGAAGATTTTATAGAGTCAAAAAGTCAGACTTTTACAAAAAACAAAAAGGAATATTTTACCTTGAATCACTCTGGAAGGAGTTGTAAATGCCAACGGATCCTAAATAAAAATTTACATTTAAGAAAATAATATTAGTTTTAAATTTTTACAGTAATGTTGGACATTTCATGTGGTATAGGCTGACCAGATAAGAACGATAGGAAAAGAAATTTAAATAAAACAAAAATGGTGTGGCACATCAAATTGATTCTGGCTTTATTTTGAAGCTACATCCTTTAAATAGCCCCCTTGGCTTCGTTGGCAGTGCTTCAAGCAATACGTATATGAGAGGCGTTATTTCTGGAGCTCGTCCAAAGCAGTTGGCTTGTTAGCGTATACTAAGGACTTGACGTAGCCCCAGAGAAAATAATCGAGGGGTGTCAAGTCGCATGATCGCGGCGGCCAATTGGTGAACGCTCGCCGTGAATTGACCCAGTCGCCAAATTTCTCCTTCACCACTTCCAGCGTTGCGTCGCTTGTATGGCATGTAGCGGCTTCTTGTTGGAACCACAGCTGGAATATATCAATGTTGTCGTGCTCTGGCTACAGAAAGTCGGTTAACTTCGCTCTATACCGAGGACCATTGACGGTAACGGTGTCTCCTTCCTCATTTCGAAAGAAATAAGGTCCGATGATGCCATAAACCGCACCAAACAGTCGATCTTTGTGGATGCATTGATGCTTGCTCGGATTGCGGTCGCTCCAATACTTCAATTTTGCTAGTTAACATAGCCGCTTAGGCAGAAATGGGCCTTGTCTGAGAAGCTGATATTTTAACCACAATCCGGATCTCCGGTCAACATTTCCAGCGCCCAATTAGATAACTCACGGCATTGTCTATGGTCGTCCGGCTTCAATTCTTGCGTCAGCACAATCTTTTACGGATGTTGATGCAACCCTCGTTAAAATCCCAAACGCTACTTCATTCGAATTCATATGTGCTAAAATAACTGTATCCAAACGGAGCGTGTACATTATCTGCTGTTATATTCGCCCTTCTCAACCTGGCTGTTGGTGCAGTTGACTCTCTGTTTGATGTCGCAGATCCCGATGACGATTTTATAACTGTTGGCGACTTTAACCTTCCCTTTTTGCAATGGGCTCCATCGGAGGACGAATCATCTTTCGTTCCAACTAATTCTTCTTCAGAAGAGGAAACTGATCGTTTTTTTTACCTTTTTCAGATTAGTGGTATCACCAACAACCTCGGCAGGCAGCTAGATCTCATTTTCTCATCCGATGCCCATAATTCCCTGGTTACCACGAGTAACCATCTTCTCTCCACCCTAGATCACTATCACCCCCTCTCGCTCTTACCTTTTCGTATGAACATATGTTGTCATATTGCGTTGATTTGGAGAACTCTCTTTCTTTTAACTTCCATAAAGCTGACCTCGCTAAACTTAATAACCTAGTCAATAACTTAAACTTCAGCCTCTGAACTGCCTTCTCCAATCTGTTCCATATTTGCCGCGAAAAACTGCTTGTCATCTTCTCCCTGGTATAATAATGAATTACGTACTCTTCGCAATGTCAGAAATAAATTATGGAAAACTTACCTGGGATCCAGATCCGCCTCAGATTTTTCATTCTACCAGCAAGCTTGTTCCCGCTTTTCCATCCTCTGCGAATCCCTCTATCTCGAATACCTCGATAGAATGCAATTAAACCTAATCACAGATCCTAGGCATTTCTACCAATTTATAAACGTCAAAAAAGGTCCGATGGCTTCCATTCCAATCTAAAATTATTTAATACATCATCTGCTGACCCTAAAGCAATCGCCAACCTCTTTGCGACCTTCTTCAGTCAATCGTATTCTGACCATGTTGACTATTTCAGCTACCTGAACAACTACCCACAAACCTCCCTTATCTCAGTTGACATAAGGACTGATATGGTACGTGAAAAGATTAATCAGCTTAAGGATGACTTTTCCCCAGGCCCTTATGGTCTGCCCGCCATATTTCTAAAAAAATATGTAAATGTTTTATGTCAGCCCCTTACAACTCTCTTTCGACTCTCACTCTCTCAAGCTGTTTTCCCTAAATTATAAAAGGATTCCATTATTTTCCCTTTCCATAAAAAAGGTAGTAAAAATGACATATCAAACTACCGACCCATAGTCAAACTCTCTTCTATACCTAAGCTCTTTGAAGCATTCTCTATGACTCACTTTATTTTCACTGCAAATTCATCTTTTCTCCACAACAGCACGGTTTCTTAAAGGTTAGGTTCACAACAACTAACCTAACCGAATTCGTTTCTAAAACACTGCAAGCATTAGAGAAAGGTAAGGAAGTGGATGTCATTACGACCGACTACAACAAAGCGTTTGATAAAATATGTCACCTAATTATTTATCTTCACCTTAAAGCCTTCGGGTTACCCCCCTTTTTCATCTCATGGTAGAGATCGTACCTAGAGAAACGCCAGTACAGGGTTCTCTTTAGATTTTCAGTCTCTGACTCTATTAACGTCACTTCAGGTGTTCCTCAAGGCAGTCACCTTGGTCCACTGATTTTTCTCTTAACGATGTTGATCATATCATAAAAGACTCAGATCTGTCTATTTACGCCGATGACTTGAAAATCGTTAAGATAATAATAGCTACCCCCACCGATTCTCTCCTACTTCAAAACGACCTAAATTCATTCTACACATGGTGCGACAAAAACTTCTTAGAACTTAACGTCGGCAAATGTCAATCCATAAAGTTCTCTCGTAAGCGTCTTCCCCCACCCCTCAGAACCTAATACTTTCGCAATGAGCCTGTTTCCGCAGTCTCCTCTATACGCGATCTGGGTATTATTTGTGACATGGAGCTAAACTTCCGTTCCCACGTTGATCAAATTATTCACAAAGCCAATTCTTCTTCGGTTTCATAAAACGCGGGTTTAAAGAATTCTCGAACCCTTACGTTACAAAGTCCCTTTGCATCACCTTTGTTAGACCCCCCCTTGAATACGCTAGCCAAGTTTGGTCACCATTTCACGACACCCACTCCCTTAGAATCGAAGCCGTGCAGCGCAGGTTTATCCGTTTTGCCTTACGTGGTCTCCCATGGGACGACAACTATATCTTACCCCCCTACAAAAATCGGCTAAAATTAATCAACTTGCAAACGCTTATAAAACGTCGCGAGGTAGCTGACATACTCTTCGAAGGTAGAAATAGGTTAAGTTATCTTTTAAGTTATGGCTTGTACTAAGCTTCAATAAATAAGCCTGTTTGATTCTCTGTCGATGCCCAATTCAGGCTCCAAAAGAATATACTCACGCTCAAACTTTTCCACGGTGCGATGAATTGCCTGCGTACTGAAGCCATGATGTCGACCGACCTCACGACGAAATTCACGTTGCGTTTTTACAACTAAAGGCTCCGTCAAACAGAGAGCGTTTTTAACGCCGCGGTGAGATGCGGCGGTTAGATAATTTTGACGTGGCGTCCTTAACGCCGCGGTTAAGAACGTCAAACAGAGAGCGATCAAAAATAATTAAGATTTTAATTTCAATAAAATGTCAAGCAGCTCGAATGAAGAATTATTATTATTTGCCGAAAAAAAAAAAAAGAATTTGGGTTCACGACATAAATAAAAAGAGAAATGAAGTCGGAGAATACCACCGATCTCCTTCCCAGATCTCAGCCTTTAAAATTATGTTTTTGTAATTTTTATCACCCATGTCGTACAAACATGGATATTTTCTGACAAATTCGATTAACTGTTCCATTTTTATGACACAAATCTACAAAACACTTTTAATACGCCGCGCGTCAACACCGAATGATGAAAATAATCTGTAATTTCACACAACACCGCGTTTCACCGTCGCGTTCCAACGCCGCGTTGAATTTAACGTAACGTTCAAAACGCGCTCTGTGTGACAGGGGCTATGTGTTGTAGTATAATACAACGCGACGGTGGAACGCGACGGTAAAACGCGACGTTAAAACGATCTCTGTTTGACGGAGTCTTAAGCCGGAATTTCGATAATATTTTTTAATAATTTCCACACATTTGGGAAGCGTCAAATGATGTATGATGAAATGGCAAACCTTACTGAATATTTTGACAGCTGGATGTCATTGATATCTTTGACAGCTGCTGAAACATAACAATTGGAAAAACTATCATTGCTATTCGGTCACCCTGCAGACCAAAACTTCGCTATCAGGCAGAATGCTCCATTCAACCCGGACGATGACGATCAACAATTCCATCCATTCGACCAAAGTAAAGATAGTACTCGTAATATCTAAGCTTGAATCCAAAAAGGCAGCTGGAGCCGACGGTCTAACTGCCGAGCTATTTAAAGCAGCTGGGGATGATTTGGGACAAAGCATATATCAACTCATCTGTAAGATATGTTCGGTTGAAAGTATGTCAGACAAATGGAAAATTAGCATCGTCTGCCCAATCTTCAACAAAGAAGACTTTGAATTGCGCCAACTACAGAGGTATTAGACTCCTCAACTTCGCTTATAATATTGTATCTGTAATATTATGTGAACGCTTTAAACCTTTTGTCAACAATCTGATTAGTCCGTATGAGTGTGGCACAGAAATCCATCTCAGAGGGACGACGCGGTAAAGGAAGACCTTACCTAAGACGCCACATACAAGCTGAAAGGACCCGGAACCAACTTCGTGTGTAAAACTAGTTGAGACCCAGGTCCACCCCGTACTGTAGCTACAGTAAAGTAAAGTAAGTTAGTCCAATACCGTTTTTTTCAACATCTCTTTAGTCAAAAACGTATCTGCTTTTTACACATAAGAATATCATGTCGTACATGCTTTTCTAAAAATGCGCCCTGATCGTATGTGAAAAATGACTCAAGTAAGATAATGCATACATTATGTACTTGGCCTTAATACCTAGGAGTAAGTAAACGAGTATTTCGAATAAAGTCTCACACAAACCGAATACGGTTTCGCTGCATTTTGGTCACAGTGTGATTACTCAAGGCCACAGAAGGGGAATTTTGCAAACTACAATAGGTCCTTCAAATGGTTGTGCTTCGCATAGAAAAACATAGATGAGATTGGCCATTCCAGTTTGCACGGGGTATTAGAGTCAGTACTACTCGTTGTAGCAGCTGCGTGTGTATTAAGCGGTCACTGGGCCACAGCCAGTCCGTATTCGGTCTGTGTGAGACTTAATTCACTTGATAATAACGATAACCTAGTCGCAAGTTCAATTATTATTCTGTATCCGCAATTGTTGCAGTTTTCTGAATACGGATAGGTAAGTCAATAAACACGTCATTCTAACTTGAGAAAACTGGTAACTTAGTGTTAACGTAATGAAAAAGATATGTACGTGTCAACTCGTTTAGTTTATGTTTTTATTTATACAATGATTATTGTTTACGTTCAATTTATTTATTTAATTTTTTTGTGTAGATTTTAGAGACCATAACTGTATTCTCGAAAAATAATCGGCTCAGTCAACTGAACCAAACAGTAGATACTGTTTCCATCATAAGTACCTACATAATAAAATAAGAAGACCAACCTGTAGAGCGAGGAGATACTTCACATAGCCGCAGATTCTTATTCTGTACAAAATAGAAGGCTGGCCGTTACTTGAGTATTGTTCTGACTTTTATAGTTCGGCTTCAAGGCATTGACGAGCAGTCATCATCGATCGCTGCCTCAACGAGGGCTGATTATTTGCGACTCACCTATAGATACTACCATGACAGATGTTCTCAAGATCTCAATGCAAGTATCCCTAGAAATGGGATATTCCTTTATATTTACCGGACAGCAGAGCAGGCATCTCTCTGGCAAAATTGTATTTGTCAAGCTGTTTAATAGCAGAATCAATAGGCATCTCTATGTACTGTCGTCGCAACGTATCGATTCTCCTGATTGTGTATAAAAACAAAAGAAAAACCCCCCAAATGCTAGCAACCGCAAATTAAAGCATATTTTCCTTAATTCATTCTGATAATGTGCAAATTTGTTTACTTGAATTCAAGTAAGATTAATACTCGTAGACCTCCCTTCCAAACTGCCGTCAACAGTATAATCGTGACCACCTTCGACACAACGTCTTCGTATCATACTACGAGTAGTTCTTTGGTTTATCTGCAAAATGACGCATGGTACCTCAACGCAATTTGCTGCGGTTTTATTACTCATTCTAAACCCGTTTGTGGATGCCTACAAGTGCCAACCCAATGGAAAGGCAAATAGTGTAACCTGTTCCAATGTAGCCTCATTGACCGATCTCTCCGAGGAAATGACACCAAGATGGAAAGATGTGACGATTATCAACACCGTTGGAGAAACCTTCTACGTTGCAGGTAAACCACTGGTCTTCACATGCACATAGAAACATTCTTAATGTGTGTTATTTTGATATGCAGAGCATGAAGCCAAATACCTGAGTGTGATTGAAAACTTCGATATATCTGAAGCTGGTAATCTCGACACAACCGATTATGGATTTAAAGATCTATTCTCTCTGCGGAGTTTGAATATCTCTGGCACTCAAACATCGACGCTTAAAGCCAGCTATTTCCATCCAAGCTCTACACTCTTGCACCTAGATGCAAGCCATAACCAATTTGAAATAATAGCACATAATACGATTAAAAACTTATTGAACCTACGATCGGCAAACTTCTCACATAATCATCTGGATGCTGTGCAAACGAATGCATTCCAAATGCTTACTCAGCTGAGGTATTTAGATTTAAACTTTAATCTTTTCAAGTCAATTTCTCTAGGGGAAGTCCCAAAGTTGGAATATCTGTCGCTCGACAGCAATTTGCTTGATGCGGTGAGTAGACACTTCTGTGTTTAATTATAGCACTAAAATATGTAACTTATACTTCTCAGATTCCAGCAAACAACTTTGCAAGAATCCCCCAACTTCAGGTTCTCTCAATCACTGCCAATCAATTGAAGAAAATCGACGATCGTGCTTTCCATGGTTTGACCAATCTGAGAGTCTTAAACTTGTCCTACAACAGCATTGAATCGCTTACACCAAATATATTCCTCGGCTTGGCTAAAGTGAAACTCCTAAACTTGGATCTGAGTCAAAATCGTATCGCTGACCTCTCGGAACAACCATTCCAACATCTGAACCAACTTCAGAATCTTAACATTTCCAAAAACTCCATTAAGGCGCTAAATCCGAGCTCATTCTCTGGTCTACGATCGCTGAGAAAACTGTACATATCCGACAATAACATCGAAGAAATAGCAGAAAATACTTTCTCATCCATGCTCAGCTTAGACGCGATTGACCTCTCTGGAAATAGGTTAACAAACCTGAATAAGAACGTCTTCGCAGAAGCAATGCCAAGGTTGCGTAAACTCTTCCTTAATCGAAATAGTATAAAAACCCTGCCATACGATACATTTTCCGCTCTCACCAGTGTCGACTTTCTCAGCCTTGGCCACAACTTTCATGACAAGTTGGATGTACGGATGTTTGCTCCATTGACGAAGCTTAAGAAGCTACATCTTGGTCATAATTACATCGAAGATATACCCGCCAATATCCTTGAAGGGTTTAATGGTCTCTCTGAGCTGCTTATCGACCACAATAAGTTAACATTTCTACCAGAAATTAATGCATCATTTCCGTTCCTCGTTAAAGTCGCTATCGAAGGAAATCCTTGGCAGTGTCCCTGTTTAGATTCATTGGTGGCGTTCTTGGAGTCGAGACAAATCCAATATCAGCGAAAAAATGGATATTTTGATGGGCTAAAACCACTTTGTGTGATGACACCAGTCAAAACGTGTGTTCGTAATTTGAAAGAAGTCCAGGAATTCGGTGTGTCTGGTATTTACAACAAAATGTTGTCATCTAGAAAGGATGGTGAGAAACAGCGGTAATTGTTGTTATACAGAAATGACAAGTACCGGTAGACTGATAGTTCGTAGTTCTAAGATATTTAGTTGCTCCTATATTTGAATAAGTCATGTCTTGGTTAACTTGAAAACAGATAGGTCACCATGTATGTTGTACGAGTAGTATTTTTATTAAAAAAAAAGAAATAAATAAACTTGATATCATATAAAAATCCAGTACCAATGTTTAATATAGATGCAGTATTATCTCGACCAGGGATTGGGTTTCAAACCCCTTTACAAGGTCATTAGTGGCAACAGAGGAGAAGAAATGTTGCCACTGAAGTACGCATTCTTCCTTGAGTCTAGGTGGCAGCGGAAAGTTCTTCAAATTGAATTTATGTTGGGGCCTACAGTTCGAGCCAAGTTGAGCTACTTGGGAAATACCTTAAACTACTTCCACATACTAGTCTAAGATAAGAACGTAGGCAAACCTTTTTCAACATCTTTTTGTCTTCGAAAGAGTCAAGTCAACCCACCGATTCCAGGGAATGATCTTTCCTAGCAAACAACATGATCTTGATCTTTACTTAGCGACTTACCCAATTATTTAAACCTGGATGAAAACTGCATCAGGGTAAGCCGCGTTCGTTGAAACTATCTCTTTGCAGCATTTTATGCGTCTTCTCAATAACAAGTAATCAGCGAGAAGACACCGTACTAAGATATATGTAGGATGTTTTTTTATGTTCCATGTCGCTGTCATTTGGCCGCCATTTTGGTTTGATTGTCATTTGTCAGTTTCCATTTGATGGTCGTGAAGAGCAGTCGATAATAATGGAGCTTCTAACGCCTCAACAACAACGTGTTCAAGTTATTAAAACATTTTATCTAAATGACCGTTCAACTGTGAAAACACGGAGAAATTTGAGTTTTTTTTTTTTTTTTTGGTTTAAATCATATGCTTAGCAAGGCGACCATTCAGCGTATAATGAATAACTTTTAAACTGAGGGTGCACTGGCAGGTAAAGTTTGTAGCGTACCGGCCGAGTTCGTAAAGTACATATGGCACAAAATATTGCTGCAGTGAGAGACAATATTGATGAAAGTCTGGGAAGCTCCGTTAGACGCTTTACTCAAAAATTTGAAATGTCTCCTGCAAGTTTGCTTAAAATAATAAAAAAAAATTGCATTTGTACCCACATAAAATTCAATTGAATCAACAACTAATGGAAAATGACCATATGCGCTGGCGGGAGTGGAGTAAAAAAGTTTTGCAGCTCCGTATTGACGACCCCATGACGAAACTCATTTCGAATTATCTGCCTTTGCCAATTAACTAAATATCCGGCACTGAAAATACTCAATTGATACACCAACGACATTTGCACCCTCGTATAGTTACTGTATTGTGCGCCATTTGGGCCGGCGGTATCATTGGGTCACATTTTTTTGATGACGCAACGAACAATGCTGTAACAATTACTGGTGATCGCTATCGTGATATGTTGCAAAGCTTCTTGGTATCTGAATTGGACCGTGTAAGCCTACAATAAAAATTGTTCCAACAGGACGGTCCCATATCACATACAGCTAATGCTACGATAAATATTTTGCGAAAAATTTTTCCCGGTCGTATAATTGCAAAAATAGGTGATGTCAATTGGCCTCCTCGATCCTTTGGGGGTAAATAAAGGGAAAGATCTACAGCAAAAAGCTTATCACAATTCCGATGCTAAAGGGCGTGGGGTGGCCTGATGTCAAGAATCATCTATTTATTTCGCATGAAAGTCGATCATTTGCGAAAGCTAAGTCAACTCTACTGTGAAGGCATAACACTGACAGTTGGTCGGTCATATGGCTAAAATGCAACTTGATCGTGATGATGACATCAGGAGGACCGAAAAAAATACTGTGAATCGTAAGCAACGACAATAATAGCGAAAACAAACAAAATACTCCCCAGTTATCTGGACAGCCACCCTTGGAGTTTACAGACACTTAATACCACCTGAGTTTCAAACTACACCACGCATGTGTTCTAAAAAATTAGTATAAGGGTATTCATAGCCCCTTTAGCACGTTGTGCCAACATGTTAAGCAACCAGAGGCAGCCATTTGGTCGAAATAATAATGCACACATAATTATTATAAACCAAATAATGAGTCAGTGAAAACAAATTGAAAAATACCCTGTATATCTCTGCTGACCTTTCTTCCCCTAGACAGAGAAGAGTTGAGAGTACGCGAACCTCCTGTAAACCTTTTTAAAAGTAGCTTACACAAGCATGTAATTTCCAGCGTTTTAAATAAAGCATCCATATGTTTTATTGCCCTCTCGCGCCCGCCGATAATTAGTCCCCATTCACCTCTGTCGTAAGATCTGCGTTAAGTGAACTATACTCCCCAGGATGCCCAGCACCTACTCGCGCAAATCAGTCCAAATCTTAATACAGACAATTCGCTGAAAGTGCACCCTCTCCTTAGCAAGGTTCTAGCACGTCCATAACCTACGAATAATTTCCACACTTATCGCGGTGGACCATTTCTTCTGCTCGCGCCACTATCCTGAGCCTTAACTGCCATTCAACTATTGCCGTGACTCGGGAATTCACATTACCAAAAAAAAATAATAATTACGAACAATTTTCGGAAATATTTAAAACTCCGTGCCAGCCTTGTAAAGAAAACTAAAACCTAAAATTCGTGTCGTAATAACTTGTTCGTCGGACACGCCGTTTTCGAAATTTCGCACACAAAAACAACTTTTTATTAACTTCGGGGTAAAGTCGAATATTTCAAGAACTTGCAAGAATTCGGCATCTATAATATAGTCGTGGCCATAAATGTAAAGCACCCCCTGTAAAATACGTTTTATAAAAAACTACTACAGGTACTCGGAAATGAATATTTTTAACTTCCCAGTATCCATTACCCATTATTGACTAAATTATAGGGAATCCCCGCGATATTTAACTCAGGATTTTTTGTGTGCGGTGAAATTGGTATCATTTTGAAAATAGTAGTGAAAGTGTGCACATCAGTTTTTTTTTCGGATATCTTATCATTCATTTACAGTTTTTTGTGTTTAAATAATAAAAGTAATCAACTTGAGGATGGCTAAGTCAAAAAGACACGAATTAAGTGAAGTTGAAAGAATCCAAATTCCTTTTGGCCTCTCAAGGCATGTCCTTGCAAAAAATTTCAAAAACCCTTAAACATTCGAGTGCAGTCGTTCAATATGTCTTAAGGTTATACAGGGAGACAAGAAGAAGTACATTTCTAAGAAAAAGAAAGTCATCGGCTGGCGATAATCGGATTCTTGCCTGGGAGTCTTTAAAAAATCGTCAGAAGACCTCTTCTGAACTTGCTGCTCTGTTTCAGGAACGCCAAAATGTTACACTATCTGCGAGAACGGTTAAAAGAAGGCTAACGGAAGCCGGCCTTAAAGGTTGCAAGGCCAGAAAAAAAGCCCTGACTTTCTGAGGAGAATAAGAAACGACGTCTGGAGTGGGCCAAATTGCATAACGATTGAAGCAATGTCGTGTGGTCAGGCAAATTTTGTGGTAAGTATTGTAAATTGCATACTTCTAAAAACAAAAATAAAAGCGAATTTACGGAAACATTGGACATTATTTTAATAAAAGTGGATCCGAACTGTACACTAAATCAGAATGTATTTTTACAGAGGGAAGAATAAATAGCTATCATGATGTTTAGAGAACCTCAAAGGCATCCTATCGTAAAATATTTTAGAACAAGTCTCACCGAAAGATAATTTTTCAGCAAAGTAATGCTCCATGCCATAGATCCCGAAAAACAGTGGAATGGTTTTCAAATCAAAACATTCAGAGTGACCAGTTCAATCGCCAGACCTGTACCCGATTGAGCAACAGGTGATTTGATGGCATATCTCACCGAGAAATGGAATCAATCTCTTCATCACTTCAGCGAAACTAAGGTGGCTGCGCTTGATATTTCAAAGGCATTTGTCAGAGTTTGACATCAGGCTCTTTTGTCGAAAATGCGTACATATGGCGTCGATGAGTTTCTTCTTCAATGGATTAGAAATTACGTTTCGGGGCGTTCAATACAAGTTGTCTTGGACAGCTTCAAGTCTGCAATTCACCAAATAAATGCTGGTATTTCCCAAGGCTCTATTTTGTCTCCGACTCTCTTTCTTATTTTTATAAATAATCTCTTGTCTGCAACTTCTAATCCAATATATTCCCTCGCTGATGAACCCTCAGTTTTTCAAATTAGTTCCCTAACTCACGTCCTTGCCCTTCGGCTGTAGAAGAGGAACGGCAACGTACATATGTTAAAGACATTAAATTCCGACTTGGACAACATAATCAAATGGGGTTCAACCAACAGAGTGGAATTTAATGCTTCCAAAATACAATGCTGTCTTCTGTCTCTGAAGTGAAACCATACCCCTCAACCATTATCCATGAATGGTACTTGCATTGCTGAAATCGAAAGACTTGCTATTCTTGGTATGTGTATTAATAACTATCTTCGATGACCACGTATTTAAGGTCGCTAAAAACACTGCAAAATGTGTAGGATTCCTTAAACGGTGCAAGAAATATACTCAGTCGTGCACTTTATTTTCGTAGGACGCTCAGTTTGCGAGATATAAGATTTCGCTCCGCCGCAAAGTCGATTAGCCCGATTCAGCTTCTTATTTTATGCCAAGCACGTCACACTGTGATCATAAATCCTGTCAAGGAGCTCTCAAAAGTAATCTCTGGTTACGTTGCCCTTATCGTCTGTGGGTACACGAGATTTTGTGTTGTGCATAACACCTTGAAGAAGAAAAAAATCATCTTTCACCAGGACAATGCACCTGTACACAAGTGTGCGTTGGCAATGGGAAAACTGCGGGATTTGGGGTACGACTTGCTCGGTCAGCCCCCCTATTCACCTGATTTGGCACCCTCAGACTTCCATCTGTTCCCAAACTTCAAGAAATTTGTTTCTGGGAAGCGCTTCGCATCCAATGCAGAAGTTGAGAGATACTGATGTTGGAGAAACGCTGCACCAAGTGTGTTGAAGTCAAGGGAGATTATGTAGAAAAATAAAATCATTTTTTAACTGAAAATCGCAGTCTTTCATTGTCAGGCCGAGAAATTTTCACCTTGCTCTCGTATATTAACAAAAGTATCTCTTTCACCTAACTTCACACTACCGCAGAACTAAAAACCTAAAATTTTGATTTTGTGTACTACATTAAAATACTGTCTGTATATTTTTAAAAAGAAAGTCGCATCACAACTTGATAAGGAGATCAAGCTGTAGTATAGGGGATCACATAAAATTTGAACTTCCAACTGTGTTGTCATCATTATCAGGGGGTTTTTTGTGGATCACTTTTTAACACGCAAACTGTGCTGTAATTAAATTTATGAAAACTGTTGACAGTTGCATAATTTCCTACATTCGAAATGACCTATCAAATGACACCAAAAGCAAAGAACGAAAAGCTGAACTAAAGATGATTAGCTATTATTCAAGAGAATGTCCTAAAAATATTACGAACAAGTTATTACGAGCGTACTCGCGAGGTACATTTCATTGGAGTAATAAGCCCCAAAGATCAGGCTATTGTCGCTTGCCATCGCCCTTGCAACGTGCCTTCGAATCACTTTAATAAGGAAATTGTCAATCCTCCCCCCATCATATAGAGCCTTGTTGGGATAGTATTTTATATAGTTCGGAACAACCGGAGACAAGTCCTGAGAGATTTCCTCTCCAAAACCCGAATCTTTTCCATATGACTAGGTGCTATATTAAACCACAATGGACAACCATAAATGATGATTGGCCTTATCAGGGCCACGTAGCATATGACCTTCACCCTGGCAGCAAGTTGACTATTGTGAAAAGATCTCCTTGTCAGAGCAAATGCCCTCTTGGCCCAGTAAGACAGGCATCCACATGTTTATCAAAATAAAGATACTGGTCGAGCCAGATACCGTGATATCTAACTACTTTTTTTCAAGTTCTTTCTGGTATCCCTAGAGGTACCAGACAATGGAGTTCTAAACAGGATTGTTTTCGACTTTTGAAAGTTGATTTTCAGCTTCCAGTCGTCGCAATATCCCTTAATATAATCGAAGTCATGCTGCAAAAGGATGTTGATGACCTCGATTTGAGGACCTGATACCACTAAATCGTCAGCATACGCTACAGCGTGTATCGGCGAATTCACCGCCATTGCTGTAAACCGTTTTTAATTTCGAAGACTCTGCTCGAAATCACGTTGCTACATTTGGCAACGAACTTCTTTTCCATAAACATATTGTAAATTACATATAGCAAGGGTTTGTGCATACCCAGCATAGTTAACTTATAGAAAAGACCCTCTAACCATACAGTGTCGAAGGCCTTTTCAAAGGCAACTAGGCCAGCACCCTTGCATTGGTTCGTGCATTTGTTCCACTGTACGAGTATGTCGGATACCAGTTTTGACGTGGCATGAATAGTGTCATGCCCGGCCCTGAAACCAAATTGGTTGTTCGGAATAACGTTATTGTCCTTGACCCACTTCAACAGGGTTCTATTGACAATTTTCTCAAAGACCTTTCTAATTCAAAAGCAAACTAATTGACCGAAAATTATCAGGGTTCGTCCTGTCTTTACTCCCTTTTGGGATAGGGTTTACCACCGCTATTTGCCAATGAGCCGGATAATATGCATTATTCAGCGCATTGTTTAACAGCGTGGCGAAAATATCTACAGCCTCTAGAGGTAGGTGTCTCAACACGACGTTTGGGATACTATCCACTCCCGCCAACTTTTTATTCTTAAGTGAATCGAAAATGCAGAAAAGATCATCTTTTGGCGATGACGACGTTCGCATGGATCGTCAATTCCCAAAACCCTTTACAACACGATGTGAATACAAGAAGATACGCCCAGCGTCTGCTATATATATAAACCTCACGTCCATAATGTATGATACATACAACTTCGACTGAGGCATATGATTCAAATCCTTCTGAGAAGTCTCATCAGGGGTCAACAAAGAAAAAAATTCTTAATTACACTACATTTTCTTTCATTAAATCAAAGGTTGGAAAATCATAATGGTTTAAAATTAAACCTCCTGCAGATAAGCCACTAGCTTAGCGGGAAAACTACGTAAAAATTGTTATATAGGGTGACCAGATAAGAACGATAGGAAAAGAAATTTAAATAAAACAACAACGGTATGAGATATCAAATTGATTCTGCCTTTATTTTGAAGCTACATTCATGCCATTATGTACGGATAGCTGGCAGTATTTCAAGCGGTCGGTCGAATTTTTGATAACTCGGTCCAATTTTTGATGACTCGGTCCAATATGTGCGGCGTTTTTCCGGCAATAGCGTCTCGAATGTTGGCCTCGAGCTCGTCCAAAGTAGTTGCCTTGTTAGTGTAGACTAAGAACTTGACGTAGCCCCAGAGAAAATAATCGAGGGGTGACAAGTCGTGGAAAATATGTATGGTCTAACAATAATCAAATTCTTACGAGAAAGGTTGAGGGGGGAAAAGTCATTGCCATTAAGTCTTTTAATGACCTTTCACTCATTTAGTGCTTAGATTTCTGTTTTATTTAATGAATTTTGATACAGATTTAATCGATGATTTTTCTACCCCCAATTTAAGTGATTACAACTGTGATAATGTCTTTAAGAATAATTCCTTCTGCAATGATAAATTTTTTATTGTTCACCAAAATCTTAGAAGTATGAGAGAAAGTTTTTCATCTCTTGTCTCTCATCTTGATTCTCTTGCTTGCGTTCCAGATATTGTTTTTGTGTCTGAAATTTGGATCTATGAATTAGAGATTAACGATTATTTTATTCCCGGGTTCAAGTTTATTGCTAAAACAAATGAAAATTACGCTGCAGGTGGAGTTGGTTGTTTTGTGAAAGGGGAACACTTGATTCTTGATGCCTTGTGCGTTGATTTATTGAGAAAGTAGAGTGAAAGTTGACTTTAGTAGACTAAAAAATAATATACGCTATGAGTCTTGGGAAGATGTTTATGCTTCTAGCGATTCGTCTACCCCTTATACAATTTTCATTCATTCTCTTAAGAAACATATCTTATCCTGTTCCTCATTTCTCCCTTCCAAAAAATTAGTTAAAATACTTAAACCTTGGATATCTAGATTTCTATTAAGCAAAGTTATAGGTAAAAACAAACTCAGAATAAAGTACAATAAGTATCCTGATAACCAGGGTCTAAAAAGAAGGTTTGAAAGAAGATTTGCCGCAATAACTATTACCGTGCTCAATTCATCTCTGCACAGTGAAATTTGAAAAATGAATGGCGAGTAGTAAATAGCTTACTGAATAAATCCACGGCTTCTAAAAAACCTACTGGTTTACGTGTTGATAACTCTGAAGTATATGACAAACTCGCTATTGCTGATACTTTTAATTGTTATTTTGCTAATGTTGGCCGCAGTCTAGAACCGAGTCCTGTCCAATCAATTTGTTGTTCTTGTCCTTCCATTTGTGGACGTGCTGAACCGTTACATAGTAGTAGTTTTGATTTTCAGCCCATAACTTCTCTTGAAATCTTGAAAGTTATTGGTACTTTATCTAATTCGACTTCATGCGGAACTGATGGTATTTCAAATTGTGTACTTAAAAAAATTGCATGTTTCATAGTGGATGTCTTGGCAATTGTTTTCAATCGTGGCATGTTTGAAGGTGTCTTTCCTGAAGGTCTTAAATGTGCAGATGCCATTCCTTTACTCAAAAAAGGTTCCGCTGCAGAAATCGCTAACTACAGGCCTATCTCACTTCTTTCTGTTCTTAGTGAAATTTTTTAAAAACTAATGAAAAATTGAATAGTAAGTTTTTTTTAGAGAAAACTAAGTTTTACAATTCAGTTCAATTTGGTTTTCAAAGAGGGAAATCAACGGAAGATGCCCTCTTACAGTTTTGCTCCCAAATAATGCCACACCTTGATGGGAAAAAATTTACGGCTGGTTTATTTATTGACATTACCAAAGCCTTCGACATGGTCAACCATAATTTCTTGTTGAGGAAACTGGAAAAAGCTGAATTTCGTGGTTTCATGCTCCACTGGTTTAGGTCGTATCTTGAAAATAGGTCGCAAAGAATGAAGATAGATGATATAAGGAGCGATATAATGTTCTATAACCTCGGTGTTCCTCAAGGATCCGTTTTAGAGCCAATTCTGTTTTTTGGTCTTTATCAATTCACTCTTTGCTCTTAGTTTTAAGGGTTCCCCAACAGCTTTTGCTGATGACATTGGTTTCACTTATGGCTTAAACAGTCCTTTAGACCTAGTTTCTGATGTTAATTGGGATCTAAGTTTATTGAGACACTGGTTTGCTGAACCTAATTTAGTAATAAGCTCAAAAACTAAGATAATGTTCTTCGGCTTATCTTCTGCATACAACTTTTAAGCAAATGTGTACTTCCACGCACCTGAGTGTCTTAAATATAAACTATCTAATTGCTATTGTTCGCCTGGTTTTTCCTCTCCCTCTTTTTTGTCATAATCTAACCTGTAGTGATAAATGTTTCCAAGTAGAGAGTGTTGACGAATTAAAATATTTGGGGCTTACCCTTGATTCTAGGATGAGTTTTGCGAATCACGCTGATACTTTGAAAAAGTATTTCCTATGCACCCTTCGACATTTTTATTATTTGCCTAACTTATAGTCAACCATGCTTTTAATGATAATTTACTATGGTATTTTCCATTCCAAGTTGCAATATGGAATTGCCACTGTTGATTTTGCAGAAATATGTCCTAAGGAAAATTTGTCGAAAATCTGGTAGACATTCTAGCTTTCCTTTGTTCTGTGCCCTGAAAATTCTTCCTGTTCGTCATTTGTATTGTTTTAGGATGTTAAAAATTTTCTTTATGAGGTCTGGCAGTCTTAATTTTCGTTTATTTTTTGGTTATAATCTTCGTGGAAACCTTTCAAACTTTTTATCTGTACCCTATTTCTGAACCACTGCATATCGAATTTTTTTTTTTTTTTTCAATTTTGTCTTATCGGTTATTTAATGAACTCCCTGAGTCAATCAGGACAATAACAATACCTGGAATGTTTTTAAAAAGCGTAAAATTGTGGCTCTTCAGCTTTGATTGTTGCGTTAGAATCTCGTATTTCTGATGTTTTGGTCTAATCTTCGTCTTCATTATTTCCATTATTGTTTTGCATTTTTTACAATTACTATCATTTTTATTTGTTTTGTTCTTTTTGTTCGAATTGAATTATTTTTGGATTATGTTTCTTGAAATGCTTAAAGTTTATTATTTTACTTTGAATTTTTAAAGGGTCACCCCACCCAAAAATGTTGTTTGTATTACTTTAACTAATTGAAGTGGCATACAACTCTATTTTTTACTTGTATATAAATACTGAATGTCACCAACCTTTCTTATATTTTGTTCCTAAGTACTTGTTGTCAAGCTCTGGCCACAGAAAGTCGGTTAACATCGCTCTATACCGAGGACCATTGACGGTAACGGTGTCTCCTTCCGCATTTCGAAATAAATGAGGTCCGATGATGCCGCTGTGCCATAAACCGCACCAAACAGTCAATCTTTGTGGATGCACTGATGCTTGGTCAAACACTTGTGGATTGTGGTCGCTCCTATAATGCCAATTTTGCTTGTTGACATAACCGCTTAGCCAAAAATGGGCCTCGTCCGAGAAGATGATTTTTTGGCCAAAATCCGGATCTCCGGCCAACTTTTCCAGCGGCCAATCAAACTCACGGCATTATTTATGGTCGTCTGGCTTCAATTCTTGCGTCAGCACAATCTTATACGGATGTAGGTCCAAATCCAACCACAAAATAAGCCTGGCTGACTCTCTGGCGGTGCCCAATTCAGCTGATCGGCGCCGAATCGACATCCCTGGGTTTTCTTCGATACTAGCCGCGACGGCAGCTCTGTTATCTTCACTTCGCACCGATCTCTGTCTGGTTGGTGGCTTAAGGTCCAAAAGAGTGTACTCACGCTCAAACTTTTCCACGATGCAACGAATTGCCTGCGCACTGAAGCCATGATGACGACCGACCTCATGACGAAATTCACGTTGCGTATTTACAACTGAGCCGGAATTCCGAACATTTTTTAATAATTTTCATACGTTCGGGAAGTGTCAAACGATGCATGATGAAATGGCAACCTTACTGAATATTTTGATAGCTGGATGTCATTGGTAACTTTGACAGCTGTTAAAACATAAGAATTGGAAAACTATCATTGCTATCTGGTCACACTTTACTTTGAAATACGAATAAAACTTGAACTTGAAATTGAACTGATCTATCTACCCAATCAAAGTGGCCAAATATCTTCCTGCGTTTCCGGAGGATTATCACACTCTTGAAAAAAATTGAAATATCGTGTCCTACTTCTGCTATTAAATCGTTAAGATCTTCACATATTATTTATAAATCAATCAAATAAATCACCCACACTTCAATATTTCTAAATAATTATAAACTGTTTTCAGGATTTTTGCTGGTTCAACAAATTGCCTAGTAAAACCGTTGTTAAAATTTCATTTTTTTCTGACTGCACTTCATACTCTGAATACCTTGAACACGAGTTAAACCCTGATCATTGGTTAAAATGGCCCTAGGTTAACTTACTTACACTCCGAGCGCTGAAGTGTCGCTGCCTAAAACATCTGTATTCATACAGCCTTGTCGATTCCAAGCACACTCTTTCCCGGTATAATCATTTGGTCTTTGTAATGTGGTTTTGGTCGTAATTGTCGTTTCGAAGATGATTTGTATATGCTATTAATCAGAAAGTTTTTGTACATTCGCTCTAATCAGTTAACTTGCAAGAAGCTGACAATTACCAAATAGTATCTATGTACGAGTACCTATACTTTATTTCATGAAACCGACTGCACCAACAACTTATAAAAGCACACTTTTATTAATCCATTCTAAAAATGTGCAAATTTGTTAACACCAAATCGGGTTTGATTAATCCAGCAGCTGACTTCAAGAGTACACTCATCAGTTGTATCGCGACCACCTTCGCCATAAGATCTACGGATCGTATATAAATACACTAGGTCTCTGTGAACTGCAAAATGATGGGTTCTACTTCAATGCAGTTGGTTGTGCTTTTATTAAGTATTCTAACCACGTTTATAAGTGCACAAAAGTGTCAGTCCAATGCAAATGTGGACAGTGTGATCTGTTCAAATCTAGCATCATTGGCCGATCTCTCCAAGGAGATGAAACCCACATGGAAAAATGTTACAATTGTCAACAACATTGGAGAAACGTTTTACATTGCAGGTAATCAATGATTCTTTTAAACGCCGATAAGATTCTTAATGTGAATTATCTTCATCTGCAGAACATGAAGCCAAGTATCTAGATGTAATAGAAAAGCTCGATCTATCTCGATCTGGTAACGTAGTCTCCTCCGACTATGGATTAAAAGATCTTCCCTCTCTTCGGAGTTTGAATATCTCTGGTACTCAGATATCTACGATTGGTGGCATCTATTTTCATCCACGTTCTACACTCCAGTATCTAGATACAAGTTATAACCAGTTTGGGGTTATTGCACGTAACATGATGGAGAACTTATCAAATCTAAGATCAGCAAACTTCTCACATAACCATCTGGATACAGTGCAAACCAATGCATTCCAAACTCTCACTCAATTGGAATATTTGGATTTAAGTTTTAACCTTCTCAAGTCAATTTCATTGGGGGAGATCCCTAGGCTGGAGTATTTGTCGATCGGTGATAATTTAATTGATGTGGTAAGTAAATACAGGTGTGGTTAGTAACATTGAAATGTAATTAAAATGATGAACTACATTATAGATTGCATCGAATAGCTTTGTAAGAATGCCTCAGCTTAAAGTTCTTTCAATCACTGCCAATCCGTTGAGAAAAATTGAAGATCGTGCATTTCAAGGGTTGTCCAACCTGAAAGTTTTGAACTTGTCTTACAATAGCATCGAATCGCTTACGCCAAATGTGTTCATTGGCTTTGGACGAGTGAAACTTTTGCACTTGGACCTGAGTCAAAATAATATCGCTGGAATTTCTGGCCAACCGTTTCAGTACCTCACTTTACTTCAAAATCTCAACATTTCGGGAAACTCAATCACGAAACTGGATTCGAGCTCATTCACCGGTCTACGATCGCTGAGGAAGCTATATATGAACAACAATGACATTGCGGAAATCGGAGAAAATACTTTCTCGTCCTTACTCAGCCTGGACACGATTGATCTCGGTGGGAATAGTCTAATAACCCTGGATAAAAATGTCTTCGCAGAATCAATGCCAAGACTGAAGAAACTCCTACTTAATCGAAATAATATAAAAACTCTTCCTTACAATACATTTGCCGCTCTCACAAATATCGACTATCTAAGCCTAGGACACAACAGCCACGACAAGTTGGACATACGGATGTTTGCTCCATTGAAGAAGCTGAAGAAACTACACCTTGGTCACAATTATATCGAAGATATTCCCGTCGATGTTCTGGAAAGTTTCAATGGCCTGTCCGAGCTCCTAATCGATCACAATAAGCTAACATTTTTGCCAGAAGTCAATGCGACGTTTCCGTTCCTCAAAAAAGTCGCTGTCGAAGGAAATCCTTGGCAATGTCCCTGTTTCGATTGGTTGGTGGAATTCTTGGAAGCGAGACGAATCGAATATCAACGAAAGAACGGATACTACGATGGACGTAAACCACTTTGTGTGGTAACGCCAATCAAGGCATGTGTTCGAATTTTGTCAATAGTTCAAGAGTATGGCGTTGCCGACATATACGAGGGAATGGTGGGCTCAAATGAAGATGATGGCGAGGAGTGATGGGATAATTATACTCATTTGCGAATACGTTAAATACTGAGAGACTGATAAGCAAATTGTAATTCTAAGTACTTTTATAATAATTATTTAATATTTTAATAAATAATGCTCGCTGCTCTGATTAGAATTTATTTTAGTTCACCTCGAAACAGATTGCACGTTGTACGTTCGAATTCATTTAGAAAAGCTTATCAGTGACAATTCATAGCCACCTCCTTGTTTTAAATTTGTGTGCGTCACGCCAATGCTGAATTTAACTGCGTCCAAATGTTATCGCAGGAAATATTTATGGAGAAAACTGGAAACTTGCACGTATCATGGAACCATAAATTGAAATGTTTTCATTTCTTTATTTTCAGAAATATAAACGTACACCTGGTGTTCAAAGGGTGTACTACATACATATACAGGGTGTTTCAAGTTTTTCCGGCTGGGGGAGACAAACAAAAAATTGTATTGAAAAGTGTACTCGTATTTATCTCACCTCCTTAGGAGTTAGGTGAGTGAGGGCTCACGAAGAAGAAATGCGCCCAATTTCAAGCAAAAAGTATGGAAGGCCTCTATCGGGAGTTGGACGAAATATCGTCTTCGGCATCTGATAGAAACCAGGCTATCCAGGAGCTTCTCAAAACAACTTGAATAAGGACAAATATCTTCAAAATAGCCGTCCAGAGAAGAAGAAACGCTCATGAGATTCGTTCCCCAAAGTTCATTAACAATGCTCAAGGCCAGCTTCTCGTGGTAGACGACAAAATTCTCCACAGATGGCGACAGTATTGTAAAAGACTTCTGAACGACCAGTTTCTCCGGGTGTACTTTCCAAGAGCCGCTCCTAACCATGACGAAGTATCCAACATTACTGTCGAAGAAGTTAGGAATGCGGTCAAATACTCCAAAAAAAAAAAGCGGTTGGGCCAGACAAGATGCCCTCTGAGTTCTGGAAAAGATGGGAGACATCGGGTTCAGATGGCTCATGAATCTTATCTCCACACTTATGAGCGGTGATTCAATGCCTAATCAGTGGAGGCAAAGTTATCTTCTTCCTTTGCACAAAGGAAAGGGCGATACGCGAAACTGCGATAACTACCGTTCTGTCAAGCTGATGTCACACACCATGAAGTTCGTTGAGCGGGTAATAGATTTCCGACTGTGGGAAATAATGCGGCTATCTGATGACCAGAGCGGGTTTTGTTATACGGACATGTATGAGGGAGCAAGAACAAGAGTAAGATGTTCTTCCGAAGAGTTCCCAATCAAATCGGTGTACACGAGGGAAGCGTCCTCAGTCCTTTGCTATTTATTGCAGTCCTTGATTATCTACTTGAAGGAAAGTGACGGATCCCAAAATGCATTGCTGACGATGGAGCTTTCATAAATGAAGATCAAACGTCCCTGCAACGAGCACTTGATGTATGGGTGGAAGTTTTTGGAGGGAAATGGGTACCGTATTAGTTCAAAAAATGGAAAAGTACTTCCCAAGTGCGAAAAGTTCAAATATCTGGGATCTATGATCAATAGCGAAGCAACTTGTGATGATGACATCAATCGTCGCGTAAGCGTAGGGTGGATGAAGTGGCGCGAAAACTCCTCAATCTTCTGTGACCGAAAAATATCCCCTAAGCTGAAAGGAAGGCTCTGCACCGCAGTTATACGTTTGGCGCTCACATACGGTTCACAATGCTGGACAATGTAAAAAAAAGTATGAGGGCAAATTAACGGCAGCTGAGATGAAGATGCTTCGCATGACAGCAGGAGTAACAAAGCTTGATAGAATAAGAAGCTCGAAGATTCGAAGAAGCCTTCATGTAAAAGAACCCACCGGCCGCCACAAGCAAGATAGAGCACGACCGGCTCAGTTGGTATTGTCATGTTCAAAGGAGAGATCCTTCGAACCCCGTCAAAAAGGCAATATCAACCAACGTTCATACACAATTGCTCAAAAAAGGCAGAGCAAAAAACAACTGGATCACACAAATGCAAAAACATTCGATTGGCCTCAGTAACGAAGTGATCCGAAACTGGGAAGTATGCCGGTACTTACTGAGGTCAAACAGTAAAGTGGAAGGGTTGTGATCCTTATGATTATACGAGTACTGAAATGCAAAATTTAGCTCAAAAAATTGTAATATTTCAGTGAGGAGTTTTCAAATTTTAGTCGCCTTAAATTTAACCAATCGAATCTGTTAACACCAACGCTGTTTTATTTTTTAAGACACAAAACCGATTATTTCAAAATCCTTTAAATCATTGTTGTTACTGGCTTAACTCAAGATCTCCATTACAGATTTTGATGAAATTTGACATGTGGACTTAGACTAATGCGTTACTAGTTCTACTTGAAATTTAACGAAATTGATATAAAGGGGAATTTAAAAGGTTTTCGATTCATCTTTCTCATACATCCAACTCAAGAATCGCCCAGCAGATTTTGATGGAATTTGAGTAGCGTCAGACATGAAAATATGTCTGTCTGAAAATCATCAAAATCGGATGAAGATGGGGTAAGATATAGTGGGGGATGACTTTTCACTCCAAGTATTCGAATATTTTTCAAGAACTCTTTGTGCCAGAGGATTTATTATAAATGTCCTCCTTACTTGCTCATAAATTTAAATGCTGTTAAGTTTATTCAAGTTTTCAGTATTAATTGTTTCGGTGATAGAGGAGCAACGTCTTTTGAGGTTTTTTGTTATAGAAACTTTGCCTAAAAGAAATATTTCTTTGATATTTTTGGACTCCTTGAACTCATCGGAAATTTAATTTGATATATCGTATGAGGGGTTTATATTTATTTATATTTCTTCATGTATAAGTTATAGACGTTCTAATAAACTTCTAAAAAATATTTTTCCAATTTATTCTTGGGACGAACGTCCTGCTTTATTGTTTAAACCGAACTCAACTGTTACAACTGTTTGGCATGTAATTATGAATAAAAGAGTCGAACCATCGGTGTGAAACCGCAGACACAATGTTAGCAGCTTACATTGAACAGGTGATAATTTGGAGTTTTGATATATACCGCGTTAACTTATATCACGCCCCCAAAAAGCCCCGCACAAACATATGTTTTAAATTTGTGTTTCTGATTATTGTTTGTGTACTATATTTGTGCAACATTTCAACTGTCTAGATCAATCAGTTCAAAAGTTGCAAGCGTGTGACGGGCAGACGGGAGATCAAGCAGTGGTCCAAGAATATATTATATACTCGTATGGCCACGCCTCCATTTTAAACAAGTTTAATATATTCCCTGAAGACATTGGCTACACTATACCCAAGTTAAATTTTGACAAAAACTTCCAAGTTACCGTCCCTTCCAGAGCATTCTGGGAAAAAAGTGGTTTTACGGAAAATAAGTCGTTACATTTTTATACCGACGGTTAAAAAACTAATAACGGGGTGGGTGGTAGTGTCTTCTCTGATAGACTTAATCTAAACCTTTCTTTTCGTCTCCCAAACTATTGTAGTGTGTTTCAGGCGGAGATAATAGCAATAAGGAAAGTCTTGTCTTGGCTAAAGAAAAACGTGATATCAACCATTGATATCCGCATCTTTTCAGGCAGCCAAGCAGCAATCAAATCCTTGGAATCATCATCAATAAATTCTTTAACAGAGACTGCCGATTGTCTCTTATAGACATGGCGGAGCAGTTTAATATTCACCTAATTTGGGTGCCGGGCATAGGGATATTCCAGGGAATTGTAAAGCTGACGAACTTGCCAGAAATGGAACAACAATACCCATCCTTCCAGGCAAAAGTTCACTGGGTGTGCCTATCGCTACATGCAAACTTAAATTAAAGCTGGAACTTGTCTAGCGACAAAACAGATGTGGCCTGAGCTGGATCTGAGACGCTCTAAGAATTTGATTTCTCTCAATAAAGTGCATATCAACGCTGTTATAGGTGTCATCACTGGACACCGTCTAATAGGCAAGCATGCGACTAGGCTTGGTGTTTTCTCAAATGATTTCTACAGAAGCTGCATGGGCGAGGAGAAGGCGGAGAATATTTACCACCAGCTCTATCCCAAAGAATGAAACTCCACTTAGGAGCCTTCTGTTTCAACGACCTAAATGATCTGAAAAAAATAGACCGTTAGGGAGCACCTACGCTTCATCATAAGCTCCAAATGGTTCAATGAGTAGACTAGAGACCGCTTTCCAAACCCATGTTTTTTTTTTTTTTTTTCGCTGAAGGTGTATGGCAACAATGCTGCGCAGACATCAGACAATTGTTGCAAGCAACAGTAAGTTTGTCAAACCGTGCATCGGTACAATCATTGCTTTGCATCGTGTATTTCCCACTTAAGGAGGGATTTTATTTAGCAAGTTGCTTAGAGATTTTATCATTGGGTGTATCTACTCCGACTAATCGTCAAGTAGTATATACACATACACATATGAGGGACGTTATTTCCAACGATTCTCATTAATATGTGACCATTACCATTTGACTACAATCGTAGGAAATATGCTGCACTTTTCAAGATTTTTTGCTATTTTAAGCATTTTGCTACTCTTTGAATTCTTATAATCTATTTATAGTATGCATTCATAAGATCTACAAAAATAGTTTTCCTTCAATAACCACAAGTCTGCAAATATTTTTTACCAATAGACGACATTTTAAAGAACAACAGTTTTACTTGTGTCTATTTATACGTAAGAGTGCGTTGTTCTTTACTTTTTTTAAAACAAAATTGTTGTTTCATTAACTTTTAAGGGTAGATATGCCTTCTGATCAAAAAGTACCCGGAATTTCCCATTCAAACAAACCGCGCTTGAGTTTTTTTTTTTTAGGTTGGTATCGGTCGTCCATCCACCAGTATGACTGACGAAAACATCGAAAAAGTTAAGAAAATTATCCTCGCAGATCGTCGTGTGAGCATCAGGGAGATAGCAGCCGATCTTGGTGTCTCGTTCGGATCGGTGCATGTTTTGGGTATGAGACGAGTTGAAGCGCGGCTTGTGCCGAGAGTGCTGAATTTGTTGTATAAACAGCATCGCATTGATGTCGCTAAAGAAATGCTTTCTTTGGGCCAACATTTTATTGATGGTATCATTACCGGTGGCGAAACATGAGTCTATGAATATGACATCGAAACTAACCAACAATCATCGGAATGCCGCTTCTCAGACGAGCCAAAAACCAAAAAAACCACGACAGAGTCGATCCAAAATCAAGGCTTTGTTGACCGTTTTCTTTGATTGCCGTGTTGTGGTCCACTCCACTCCGAATTTCTTCCGCCAGGCCAGACAGTAAATAGGGAATATTACGTGAGCGTATTAAAGCGTTTGAGGGAAAATGTTCGTCACAAGAGACCAGAATTGTGGAGAAACAACTCGTGGTTTCTTCACCACGACAACGCACCAGTTCACACATCTCATCTTGTACACGACTATTTGATCAAAACCATTCCGCAAGCTCCGTATTCACCTGACATGGCTCCTTGTGAATTTTTCCAATTCCCACGCATCAAGTTACCACTTCGCGGAAAGCGTTTTGAGACGATTGAAGCGATAAAGGAGAATTCGCAGAAGGAGCTGAAGGCGATTCTAAAATCGGCCTATAAAGTCTTTAGAAGATTAGAGGAAGCGTTGGAATGTGTGTATAGCGGGTTGGGGTCAAAATTCCGAAAACTGAAATCCCGAAAATCCAAAATCCCGAAAAACCAAAATCCCGAAAACTAAATCCCGAAAAATTATATAAAATTAAAAATTTGTGAAATGTTCAAATATATATATATTATATCGAACAATGCATAAACCCCCTGCTTGGGATCACTGTAGGATTTGGATTGGGTGCGAGGTGTTCACTTTCATTTTCGGCAATTTGGCCTTTCGGGATTGTGGGTTTTCGGGATTGTGGATTTTCAGAATTTTGGGTTTTCGGGACTTTGGGTTTTCGGGATTTAGGGTTTTCGGGATTCTGTCCGACTCCCGTGTATAGCTTGCAATGGAGATTACTTCGAAGGGAATAAAATGAATATCGATGAATAATTGTACCGTTTTCGTTTTATTAAATAATTTCGGGTACTTTTTGATCATAAGGTATGTACAAAGTACATATGTGTTTTACACTTTTTTTATTGTTATTTGCTACACTTTTTTGATACATAATTAGTTTCTTGAGTGACAGCACTGGCTGTAGAGGGATTTTATATTCATCATACCCATCACATTTGCGTACCTATGTACATACATACTCACTAAACGTTCAATAATACATGTTTCAATTCAAAATAAATTCCCAGAAACAATACGCAACAAATAAACAATTCCAAGATCGTGTCATATCTTACTCAGACTGGGGACATCTGAAGTGATTTCTAACGCGTTTTGAATTTATTTGTTATTTATCTATAAACATAGCGTCATAATAGCATAATGTTGCCACATCAAAATTTTCGTAAATACAAAATAAACAAATTCTGTGGACACAGAAATGCTTTGTAACGCATTTTTTTTAATCTTATTTAATTTTGAGGCCGTAAAACGTTGCTAATTTAAGTGTTGTTGTCTATCAATTAAAACAAAAGCCTGCGCACGTTTGAAAGCGCTTCGTATATACGAGCCCGACGTAGAAGTATGCAATAGAAATCGCTCCTGCTGAGCGTAAACAAAACTGATCACAATTCATATTATTACTGTGAGAAACGATTTCTATATTTACTTACTTGATTACAGCAAGCTCAAATCCATTACGGTTGGGCCTGAAGATGTTCCTCGTTTGTTTCTTTGTCCATATCTAAAGGATGACCAGATAGCAAAGATAGTTTTTCCAATTATTATGTTTCAGCAGTTGTCAAAGTTACCAAAGACATCCAGCTGTCTAAATATTCAGTAAGGTTTGCCATTTCATTATCCATCGTTTGACACTTTCCGAACGTGTAGAAATTATTAAAAAATATTATCGAAATTCTGGTTCGGTTGTATATACGCAACTTATATATTTGTTCCGCTTCTTAGTTAAAAATGATTTATTTTCACAGCAAGTTCAATTAAAATATTAAAATAAAAATTAATTTCTTTAAAGTCATTTTTATATATATTTTTGATTTCCGCTACCCTATCCTTCTCTTCAAACATTAGATTTCCACAGGATATGCCTCTAGAGTTACAAGGTTGATTAGCATCTCCCTTTTTAAATATAGGAAACACAATTCTTACGCCAGAGTTCTCATCTGCACTACTTCTAATTAGGGCCAGGTCATACTCATCCGATGCGTTGATAAAAACTTCATAAGATAATCTGTCAACACCCGCTGCTTTGTTAAGTTTCACCTTAAATAACACGCACTTAATTTCTCCAGCTGTTATTGGTCGATCTAAGTCTCCATTCAGTCTTGGAGCGTACATTATATCTACAACAGTGTTGGATGGGTTTAAAAGCGATTTGAACTAGCTCCTGAACTCTTGGGCTCCAATATCCTCCCCAGTTTGAAATTGTTGGTGCCCAATTTTCGAGGCAGACTTTTTCTTAATATATTATTTTATAGAATTCTTTGTTAAAATATTAGCTTCCATATCACGTAGTATTTAAATCAACCACATTTGTAATATCCCTTTCTTTGGACGAGTACTATAAAAGACAAAACGTCTTACTTGTATAAACCGATAAATAAATATAAAATATTAAATTATCATGTATTTGTAATAATAGGTACATTAATGTAAAAGAAATATATATAGCAAACAATACATCTGCTGCTTAGGTATAAATTATTTCTTAAACACGCAATACTTTTATTTGTCACTGTTCAGCGAGCAGAATAATTGCATAGCCCCTGCTCCCCTTATTGTCAGTTTCTAGCAATATTTCATGCGCCGTCGCGAAACTGTCCGTATTTTCTCCACTATAATCAGCTGCTCCATCAGGCAAACCAAAACACACACCTTTGCCGCACAGTCGGACCCCCATACTGCGCCGGTGACGCCTGAATCAATTTCAGTTTGTCGGCGACCTTCCCAGTGATTAGATTGGCTCTGTAGTTTATTTGGAGAAATTCGTTCGTGTACACCCGATTATACCTAAGTAAATAATACATTTGTTGCGCGGTTTTTATTGTTATCTCCTAATTCCACCCGAAAATCAACTTAAGCCACCTTGAGATAGAAGTATCTATTTGCTTATCTAACACAAATTTCTAAAATGGGAACATTCAAAAATGTGTGTCCGCTGATGTTTCGGACGATTTCGGCAACAAATAAACAATTGCAGCAAAAATGCAGAAGCTCCAGTTCACTAAGTGCTCAAACAGCAGTTGACTCAATACCGAAACCGCATATCGCTGAGTCGACATTTAAATCACAACCTGTTCCTACTAAAAAGGTAGAATGAAATCCAAGCCCCCTTCCTCTTAGCATTAATCTTTAATTTCTTTAAAATTGTTAATTGCTGCAGAGTGCTGTTGAAACGGCTGCAGCACCACTGACAGACACGTTTGGAAGGCACCATACATATCTACGTATTTCATTGACAGAACGATGCAATTTACGCTGTAAGTACTTATTAAAATAAAAAGAAACAATCTGCTAAATCATTGTTGTTTTCATCTACAACTCAATTGATAATGCAACACTTAAATTCACATGTATCATACATACGTAATGTAGTGTATACAGTGCCCATGCTTGTGCTTATGTAATTTATCATAGTTTGCGGCGATAAGATAGACACTCACGACTCGGACTCTACAAAATTAAATTTCACATCTAATACCAATTGATGGGGAAATCGAGCCGCGGTAAATCTCCAATGAGATGTTGCCATATGCTAAATAAATAAAAGTGTATCAGAAAAGAATATAAATGAATTTGAGGTTTATTTGTATTTAAAATTAATCGTGTTTGGCCGTTGATTTTATGACAATTTGTCAATGAACTTTTTCCAGATAACCTGAAGACAAATACTATGAGAATGTCTCTTCAAATCTATATTTTTTTCCGAAAATTTTTCTAAAATTAAAAAATCTGCAACGCTGCAACACATTTGCAGAAAATTAACATTTTCAAAATCAGTTTAGTGACAGCAGTGCAGCATTCTGGCATGTCCCACTTGCCACTGCCTCCACTATAATTCATGAGTGCTATACCGATGACAGACCACAATTGGTCGTGAATAACTTTTGTTCCTTAATCCCCTTCAGTAGTTTAACCCTGACACACCGCAACAGGATGAGCCCGAAACACACTCATACCAAAACTACTACATTTAATGCGATGGGAGCAGATCTACTACACATTAAATAAAGTGGCCTTTTTATATTTGAATCTCATAAGTAAATATCCATTCAGCGTCGCATTGTTAGGTAAAAGGCAGAATGATCAGAATCTTCCTTTTAATGGAAAAAGTGAAATATTAAAAAAGTTTTATATTCCACTCCGTAAATTTTATATTCCACTTTTACGAGTACATTCCGCTTCAAAATAATTATTAATCTACAAAATAAGCAAAGATTGTACTCGTATGTACTTCCATAATAACATTTACTGGCAGAACACAATGGTAAAGCTGTAGCGACCTCAGAAGCTGAAGTACGAACTGACAAGTGTGTAGCGTGCTACTGCAGCGGACAACGTCCACAATGGTGTTGGGCGCTTTGGTAAAACCAAAAAGCATTTTTGAAAGAAATGGTTTTTTTTTTTTTTTTCTTGCACGCTTTGGATAGAAAAATATGTTTTTATTAGATAAAACAATGAAGCGAATATTTGGGAGGAATTATTAGTTTATAAACCACGTTCAGTACAATTTTTGTTCACACCTCGGCACCAATAAGAGTAAGTATTGGTTTACTGAAAATTTTCAATCTCAAGATTTGGATCGTCTTGACATTGCTATTATAGAAAAACTGAATAAAGTGGGGCTCTCAATTCTATATATCTGTACGCACGACTGCAGCCTAAACGGCTGGACGAATTTTCTTCAAATTTCATATCTGGGTCACAATTCGAGAGCCTAAAATTAACGGTACTTTACTAATGGCCCATTTTGAAAAAAAAAAAAATATATTCTCGAAAATGGTATACCTATAAGTAAATTAATGCACAATTTATTCTTTTCTAGTAATTCTTAAAATAAGTTTAGTTTTTATAGTAATTTTAAGAATCCTCTATGAGGATGGTTCTGCTTCAGATCCAAGATTACGCTTAACTTAAGTGGCGTCAGTGATTCATGCTACAGTTAATAGCCCAAATGAAAAAAACTATTTTTTTTATTAGCGTCTGGTAGCCTCACTGAGCTTTTTGGTGTGCAGATGCATAACGGCCACTGCAGATGTTTACAAAAAGCAACAGAAATTCCCAAGTAGATAACTTTTCTCAAAGTGTACAGGGTGTTAACTGCTCCCCCTTCAAATTCAGCCGTCCGCGGTGGATTTTTTTGCGTTTTTTTTTGTATGAACAGTTTACATTTAAATGCAATATATTTTTTCTTAATAATTTGACTGTGGAATGCAAACATTAGAATCTTGACTTTAGCTTACGAGTACTTAACACATGAAATTAATTTTTTGTCAACAACAACGACAAAACGTTATCTAAGGTTGTCTTTTTGCACTTGTTTATTGTCGATAAGTACCGTAGTTCCCTGATCTTGTTGAATTATTTTTTTAACGAAAACCTTTCTAATCTTGTTTCCAATTCATTTGTTAGTTCGAATGAGGGTGGGTCAATAAGTCCCTGAAAATCAACACAAATTGTGTCGTCACCTTAAATTTATTTTTTTTTTTCGTCAAGAATCGTCTTTCAAAAGAACGCACCCAAATTTTCAGACAGATATATCAAATAGTTTTGTTGTGGCAGCCATTTTATATAGACGCCTACTAGCATTTTCGTTAAAATGGAAAAAAAGTGAATTTCGAGTGCTCATTAAACACTATTTTTTGCCAGGAAAAACTATCACGCAAACCAAACAAAAGCTTGACAAATATTATGGGGACTCTTCACCATCGATTGGAACCATTCACCACTGGTTTATTCAATTTTGGTGCAGCCGTTCAAGCACAAGTGACGCCGAACGTTCTGGTCGGCCAATTGAGGTCACCACACCAGAAATGGTCGACAAAATCCATGGTTTGATAATGGACGAGTTAAAGTGCGCGAGCTTGAAGAGGCCACAGGCTTATCACATGGCTCAGTGATTTCGATTTTACATAAATATTTGGATATGAAAAAACTTTCCGCAAGATGGGTGCCGCGTGTGCTCACAATCGACAACAAACGCATTCGTTTGACAACATCAAAGGTGTGTTTGGCGATGTTCCAGAAAAATTCGGCAGAGTTTTTGCGCCGTTTCGTAACCGTGGATGATACCTGAATTCACCACAACACACCAGAAACCAAGGAACAGTCAAAACAATGGACTTCTCCTGGTGAATCGAAGCCGAAGAAGGCCAAGGCGGTTTTGTCAGCAAACAAGGCCATGGCGACAGTGTTTTGGGATGCGCGTGGTGTTATTCACATCGATTACCTTGAAAAGGGTAAAACGATCACCGGCGCATATTACGCAGAGCTGCTGGATCGATTCAAAGCCGATTTGAAGCAAAAACAGCCGCATTTGGCTAAGAAAAAAGTTCTTTTTAACCAGGACAACGCACCGGCGCACAAGTCCGCAGTCGCAATGGCAAAATTGCATGAGTTAGGCTACAAACTCCTCCCTCATCCAGCATATTCCCCAGATTTAGCCCCCTGCGACTATTTCTTGTTTCCAAACGTGAAGAAATGGCTCGGAGGTAAGAGATTTGCGTCGAAAGAAGGGGTCATCGCTGAAACAAACGCTTATTTTGAGGGGCTCAAGAAATCGTATTATTTGGAGGGCATCAAAAAATTGGCGAAACGTTGGATGAAGTGTATAGAGCTATAAGGAGACTATGTTGAAAAATAAAATGTTTTTATACATATATATTATATATTATATACATATATACAATTCTTTTTCTAATTTCATTCTGTAATACTGGCGAGGTTGAATGTCTCTGTCGGTCTCTATTTAGAGATTGAATGAATGGTTCTATTATATTTAACTACAGATAGTAAAATAAGTTCATTTCTATCATTGACACCCTGACCTAACTTAGTACACCTACTCGTAACAATTTCCGTTGCGAAACCTTTCAATCTGTCCATGAGACGTGCTGTGAAGAGGAGGTACGGTGAAAGTCTCGATTTTGAAATTATCTCTGAGTAATGACTTTATGGTTTGTGAATTAAATGATTTCTCGTTGTCAAAAACTATTGTTTTTGTGTCTTTGAAAAAGTTTACGATTTCGATCAAAGGCTCTTTGATGTCAACTATTGCACGAGATTTTATTGGAAATATTACTGCAAATTTTGAGAATTTATCTAAGCATATAAAAAAATGCAATTTGTCTGTAGAATAGATATCCACATGCAGTATCTCACCTGCACAAGATGGTATAGGTGTTTTTCCTATTTCTACCTTAGGGGGGTGCCTCTGATATTTTGCTTCCTGACATATTGTACAGTTCATAATTATTTCCTTTAACTTTTTCCGGATGTCGGCGAAGAAGTAATCTCGAAGGATTTGTTGTGTGTTTTCGTGTATTATGTTCTACAGCGAGTATTTCTCTTTGGTCATTTTCATTAAAAATATCTATCACAAATTTATCCGAGTTGATAAATTTGGTAGATGGAAAATTCCTTAGTAACTCCTCTTGAATTGACGCTAAAATGTGTTAATCGCAAAGGATACCGTTAACGACATTAGGATTAACAAATTCTTTGACCATTTTAAATAACTGCTTTCGGCTGCAAAATGTTATTATGTGCCTGCATTTTTTTCTAAATAGTATTTTCTTAATTTGCCTGTTTTCCGGGCCTGTATTGAGAAAAAGCTGGTTTCTAAAACAGTTAATAGGGTTTCCTACACTACGGAAAGTTTTAGTCAAAGATTCTTCGCTGTGTGCTGTTACCGATTCCGATTCATTTGACTGCTCTATAATATTAATATGTTGCCTGGATAAGGCATCCGCAACAAGTTTCTCTTTTCCCGGTTTGTAATGGAATGTTGGGGAAAATTCTTGCACAAAGTCCTTCCATCTTTCAATTTTCGTGTTGGGATTCTTCTCAGAGATGGCGAACGTTAACGGCTGATGATCTGTAAAACTATTAAGTTGTCTCACCCCGTACAAATAGTTGCAAAATTTTCGCAAAAACCAAACTATAGCGAGAAGTTCTCGTTCGTTAGTAGCATAGCTCTCTTTGGTAGGAGATAGAATACTAGATATCATCTACCATTCTGTGATAAAACAGCACCTAATGCATGAGAAGATGCGTCAGTCGTCAACTCAAAAGGTTTAGTGTAGTCAGGATAGAGAAGTAGAACATCCTCTGAAGCCAAAATGTCCTTGATTCGCTTAAAAGCATGAAGGGCATCTTCATCAAATTCTACAGTGATGTTTTTTGACTATCTTGCACCGACATTGCCATTTTCTCCACGTAAAAACTTTGTTAGAGGCTTGGCAATTTGGGCATAATCTTTCATAAATCTCCTGTAATATCCGGAGAGTCCCAAAAAGACCGTAGGCTGCGAAGAGTTCTTGGAGTTTTGTAATCTATTATGTCTTTAACCTTATCTGAACAAGTTTTTATGCCCTGTGCGGAGACAACAAAGCCCAAAAACTCTACTTCCTTCTTTGTACCTTGTTAAGTTTAGTTATATTACAGGCCTTTCTTAGAGCTTGCCACTATACTATTAACGCATATGTGAGAATCGGTCGACAACGGCTGTGTACATCCATAGGGTCAATTTTGGATGGAGGCTCCATTTTTTGCAGAATGTTTTGTTACAGGCGTAGAAGGCTATACATGAAGGGATGTTTCTGTCGATCTTCCTTTGAGGTATGCATACGGTGATTTAGGTTCCTATTACAATAACTTATAAAGTTATATACATAGATAGATGATCAGAGTTCCAAACTACGAGTACATCGTGTGCAAAGTCTCGATGGTTAGTCCATTTCTCGATGGTTGGAACATTTCCCTACTGTTAGTCCATACTCAATTGAGCTATCCAAACCGACAAATACCCGAATTAGCATCGGCACTCTCAGTAACTCCGAATATATTAAAACTGATATATATACTGGAACCAAGGATTTGTTTGGAATTCCTGCAAAACCATGCATCATTTCGACGATTTAATCTTCGAGTCATAAAACTCATCAATTGTTTGTCTTGCATAGGATCATCTTAGGTTCCTGATTGGATTTCCGATTTCTTAAATTACATTCTTGTATCTGTTTGGATTAGGTAAATACTGCATGCCTGCCGATGGTGTACCTCTCAATCCAAAGTCGCACCTTCTAACAACAGATGAAATTTACTATTTAGCCAAAATATTTGTCGAACAAGGTGTTCGTAAGATTCGTCTTACCGGCGGAGAGCCTACAATTCGACGTGATATTGTCGAAATTATTGGTATGTCAAAACTTCACCGCATAAATAGTACCCACTTCCAGGTGTCCTCTCATTACTTACAGAAAAAATAAAACAAATACCAGATCTGGAAAATGTCGGTATTACAACAAATGGTCTTGTGCTTACAAGACTACTGGTGCCCATGCAACGAGCTGGTCTTGATTCCCTAAACATCAGTTTGGACACCTTAAAGCCTCAAAAATTCGAGGAGATTACACGTCGCAAGGGCTGGGAACGAGTCATTGCTGGCATTGATCTTGCTATTCAACTAGGCTACAAACCAAAGATCAATTGTGTCCTCATGAAGCGTTTCAATGAGGATGAAGTCTGTGACTTTGTGGAATTCACAAAGGATCGCAATGTAGATGTCCGTTTCATTGAGTACATGCCCTTCAATGGAAACAAATGGCAGACCGATCGACTGATGCCTTTTAAGTAAGTAAATTAGTGCAAGTTCTTCAAGAGTTACTTATATCCTTATTCTGATAGGGAAACTGTTGATGTCATCAAAAAAACCTGGCCAAACTTTGAAGCTCTGCCAAATGGACCAAATGACACATCAAAGGCTTATGCCGTACCTGGCTATAAGGGGCAGTTGGGTTTCATCACCTCTATGACAGAACACTTTTGTGGTACATGCAATCGGCTAAGATTGACTGCAGATGGAAATATTAAGGTGGGAGTGAGTAGTAATCCATTTTCTGCTTTAACTAAATGGAATTGAATTCTAGGTATGTCTCTTTGGTAATAAGGAGTTTTCGCTTAGGGATGCTATACGAAGCAAATGTTCTGAGGATGATTTAGTTGCATTGATTTCAACAGCAGTTAAACGCAAGAAGAAACAACATGCTGGTAAGAAAAAAAGAAAGCTAGTTGCAGGATTGAATTCTTATTCTATAGAGAAAGTTCTTCTATTATCGAACACTTTTATTTGAGGATTCTGTTTCCTGGCGAAACCATTCGTCCGAACAATAGCGTCCTGTGCTTGTATATTTTATGATTTCAAAATTTGTTATTATTTTTAGGCATGCTGAATTTATCCCACATGGAAAATCGTCCGATGATACTAATCGGCGGATAGTATTCGTTGATTAGTAATTAAAAGAATTTATTAGGTAAATTAAGGTTAGTTTTGAAGGTGTCCTAAGTTCATACACTTACAGACTTCACTACTTCATTTACCACCATACTTGTGTATTGCTTACCTTTGCATTTCAAACAAGATTTAAATATGTCTTCTACTTTTTCTTTTCAGCTTTTCAACTTTCTGCACTATCACCATGGAATATAGATTCTAAACAAATTAGCTTTCAGTTAACATCGCTACTTTCAAATGTCTCCTCCAACCACATACTCGTAAATCAAAAGCGTTTCTGCCACTTGACCCATATTGATGCCGAGGGTAAAGCAAAAATGGTAGATGTTTCAGAAAAGGACATCTCTAATCGCCAAGCTACCGCAAGAGCTGTTGTAGAAGTTGGCCAAGAGATTGCAAACCTCATTGATACTAATAATATGTCCAAAGGCGATGTCCTTTCTATATCACAAATTGCTGGTATAATGGGAGCCAAAAAAACCGCCGAACTAATCCCATTGTGCCACAATATTTTCTTAACCTCAGTAAAAGTAACCGCTACATTGAGCAAGCCTGAAAATTCAGTGATAATCACAGCCACGGTACGTTGTTCGGGAAAGACTGGCGTGGAAATGGAAGCCCTTACCGCAGTGTCAATTGCCGCACTCACGATCTATGATATGTGTAAAGCCGTATCACATGATATAGTCATCAAGGATGTACGGTTGTGGGAGAAATCTGGAGGGAAGCGATATTTCAAACGTGAGACATAGAATTAAGGGATTAAATTAAGGAGTAGGGTCTATAGTAATAAAAAAAAAAAACACACAAATCAAAGCTCATTTAGAGTACAGGAATGAAATTGTACAAATATTTTGTATTTAAATTATTTATAAAAGTAATTACTTAAGTATATACTCGTATATTTTGTGTAATAAAACAGTTAAACGCACTTTTGTTAATCAAAACATTGGAATTTTGTTATTTACTGGTACCCGCACTTTCCCGATTAATTTATATTTGGCAGGATGGTAGCCTGTAACCCAGTAAGCAACATTTGTAAAGAGTGATTCAATCAGTGGTTACAATTTAAATCTGCCACTACTGTGGTTCTGTGAAAAATAAACAGTTAATTTATTTATTTATTTAAACAAGACCTAAAATCGAAACTTAAAACTAAAAATAACTAAACTAGAACTGAACTTAAAAGTAACGGTTTTTTCGTCAGGAGGAAGAATTAAAGGAATAAAGGGCGTGTCTCAGGGAGACTATTGTGAAAGTCAAAAGCAATGGATCGTGATTTCGCGATGTTTATCGAGAGGCTGTAAGTTGATTAGTTTCAAACGGTCCGCGTATGGTGGTAAATTTTAGCCATCAGCCCATGCAAGACCACGTAAGGCAAAGTGGATGAACCTACGCTGGGCAGCTTCGATTAGCAAGATATTGATTTCGTAGTAAGATGACCATACCTGGCAAGCATACTCAAGGAGGGGTCTGACGAATGTGATGTATAACGATTTTGTAACATAAGGGTTTGAGAATTCCTTAGACCATCGTTTAATGAAACCGAGTGCAGAGTTAGCGCTGTTGATAATGTTATCAATATGAGAACACCTAAATCGCGCAGTGAAGAGACAGAGGGAATAGGCTCACCGCAAATGGAGTAGACTTTAGGGCATGGTCGGATACGCTTACTAGAATATGTAATAGCTTGGCAATTGCTGACATTGAGCTCTAAAAAATTACTATGGAACCATACTGAAAATCGGTTCAAATCATATTGCAGTGAGAGATATCGTCGGCACGCGATAATATAGTTCGGAAGATTTTCATATCATCCACATATATAGAAAGGTGGGAGTCATTGATGATACAATCTACATCGTTAATTGTCAAAATGAAGATCATTGGACCAAGATGACTACCTTGAGGGACTCCTGATGTGACTTTAATAGGATCAGAAATTGAAGATGTGAAGGGGACTTTATATTGGCGTTTTTCCAAGTAAGATTGGATCCTTGAGATAAACCCCGATTTAAAACCAAGAGTTTTAAGTTTGAGGAGAATTATTGCATGAGAAATTTTGTCGAAGGCTTTGCTGAAGTGGGTGAGATTGTTTGTTACATGGAGACGGAGTATCATGGAACTGAATAAATATATTCATCAAAGCATTCTTGTCAGTAGGGAGATCCTCTTGAGAGAAGAAGACCTTAATGTTGGTATTAGTTTTTTCATCGATATAGACGGAATCGTCTTCATCATCATCTTTATCGTGAAGGTAGGCAAGATAAATACGGACATTTTCGTAAATTTTTCTATTTCAAACGTGAGATTACGTGCGGCTATTATCACCGGAATCTGCAAATTATTTCGTAAGTTTAACAGTGGGTGGAAGCAGCATGTCTAAAAGTGATGGTGGTGTTAGTGGCGCTGGCATTTGAAGATGATACGTTAGAAGATCTAGGTGGGGCTGACGATGAGGAGGAAGCAGGGGTAAGAGTGTGAGAATGAATCAAATTAGGGTAGTTGGCTGAGGGAATGTCTTTAGTGTTTGGTGAGGGAGAGGGGACAGGCGAGATGTCGAATGAAATGTAGCAGAATTAAAGTTAGGGCATAAAAAGTTGTTTGAAGAATTGGAGGGCGGGGGATTAGAAGTATGATGCTTAGGTAATTATAGGCTTAGAGTTAGTATTCTTATTATTAGGTCTATTAATTATCTTATCTATGCGGACCATTGTCATCTTGCCCAGGGCGAGTTCATTTCTTGGAGAGTGGAACAGCCAGTCGTAATTCTGAGGTAACATAACTCTAAATGATCGACAGTTTCTGGACCTTGATTGAACCGCTCGGCATTTAACACCAGTGATGCACAAATTTGGTTTGAAGAAGTTGATTATCCAGGATGCGTTAGCTTGTTTCGAAACGTTATTAATTACATAGGTAGGCAGTGAGATTTGTATTCTTTTTTGACCCAGTGGTAGATGAGCGTTCTTTAAGTTTGAGAATTCTACTGTTCCACTCCGATAAGGTCCAAGTTGTTTGTTTGAGGTGTAGTAGCGGCAGATGGTGGGTACGGTCGAGAGTCAGGCACTGCAGTAGTTAGTCTGAGGTTGATATTAGGATTATAGAGTTCATTTGTTTTTCACAAGAGATTATATGTTTCATTCAGTTCCTCTGTGATTTCGGTGATAGCAAGCCTGGTGGAAGCCGATTCATCACTCAGAGAACTTAAGCAAAGATGGATCTCATCTATGCGGTTCATGAGAGTAGTTATTTGAGCGGTCAACGATTCAATTAAAAGAGAGTTACTAGACAAGGACTCAGTTAAAAGATCCATATCCGCATAAATAAAGTTGCGTAAAGATAATTTAAGTCCGTCAATACGCGTAGCTACGATGGAGAGAGAACCAATCATTTTAGAAAACTCCGCGTCAAGGTGTGATCTGGTAAGCGCGTCGAGAAATTTCTTTAAAGTGGATGACACAACGCCATGAGTTCTTTGCCGATATTTTTAGACATTAAGCTCACTAGCATTTTCGCCGAAATTATTTAGATCCACAACACATTTAGTGAACTCATCAACTTTAGTCAGTTGGTCAAGCATTTTTTTTTAGATAGTTAGAAGATAGTTTTAATTGACTGAAGAGCGAGTGTGTTGACTCGTTATGACATTTAACAGCACGCATAACGTGCGAGAGTGAAATCTCTTTGCACTCATCGCAGAAGAAATAGTCTTGGATCCATAGTAATTTTTTAGAGCTCAATGTCAGCAAGTGACAAGCTATTACATATTCTCATAAGCGTATCTGACCATCCCCTATGTCTACTCTATTCCCTTTGTCTCTTCACTACGCGATTTGGGTGTTCTCATATTGATAACATTATCAACAGAGCTAACTCTGCTCTCGGTTTCATTAAACAATAGTCAAATTTTACAAAATCCATTACATTCTTCAGACCCCTTCTTGAATATGCTTGCCAGGAATGGTCACCTTACTACGAAATCAATATCTTGCTAATCGAAGCTGTCCAGCGTAGGTTCATCCGCTTTGCCTTACGTGGTCTTGCTTGGGCTGATAGCTACAATTGACCCCCATACGCCGTTTGAAACTAATCAACTTACAGCCTATCGGTAAATGTTGCGAAATTGCTGACATCTTGTATAATCATCAGTTATTAGCTGGTTACATTGATTCCCTGCATATGATCTCTTTCAACAGCAACCCACGTAACCTCAGATCCTCACCCCTCTTCTGTCTTTTTCATCACCTCACCAACTATACATATCATGAACCAATGTCCAGAATGCTCCGCAGAGCTAATGGCATACAAACCGCTTTTGACTTTCACAAAAGCAGAACCTCCCTGAGAAACTCCCTTCATTTCTTTAATTCTACTTCCTCCCCGAAAAACTGTTACTTTTAAGTCCAGTTTTGGTTTAGTTATTTTTAGTTTTAAGTTTAGCTTTAAATTCTTGCTTGTATTAAGCTTAAATAAATACATAAATAAAATAAATGAATAGAAATAGAAAAAAGAAAGATAAAATTCCAATTTATTAAATCTTTGTAAAATGTTCCGTAATAAAAATTTTGTAAAAAAAATGTGTATACGACATAAAAATATCTACGAGTATCTATCTAAAAATAAAAAAACGAAAATTAATTATTTAGGGATGAACTGATTTATAAAAGTGTCTAATTGGCTTGCATGTGCACTTAGATAGATATTTAGATAGATAGATAATTATTTATTATTAATTTGTTTATACAGAGTTGCAATGATTATTTAAAAAAAAAAATAAAATAATACAAGCATGACTTTAGAAATTACTTTACAAAAGAGAGAATCTTCTTTAATTAGTTTACAATGTAAAAAGTACAATTTGTTGGTTCAAAAATAGTTAGCATAATTGAGTCTATATGAAAGTGCATATTTAGATTAGCTAATCAAAAACAATAATAATAATAAACAAAACTTTAAAAGGAAACAAATAAGCAACTTCCAGCCGCTAGAACTATTTAAATTTCGAATGCATTCTTCGGACTTTAGAAAAATTTTTACAAACTAGAGTCTTCTTTCCTACGAAATTGGACATATCGCTAGGATGTGAAAAACATCTTTCTTCTGGTTAAGGTCATAGAGACTATGTACATACATCTAGGGTTTATATCACTTCTGTGAGGTCTGTAGTTACGTTCTACCATTTCAGGGTGAATTTTGAAAATGAAACTCATTTCCGAGACCTTTAGCTCACTGCAAAAGTAGTTGCAGGTCCCTAACGCAGGATTGAGTTGTTTGTATGTATAATACATTGTTCTTGTTGCGGATTCTCTCGCTCTTTGTAAACATACTGTGAGTATCAAAAGAAAGTGTACACCTTCACCTTGCATTTTTAACATTTTATTTGAACAAATGGTTTATATTCATAGTTAATAGTTTTTTTTTTCAAAACTTTGGCAAACAAAACTTAACAAAAAGAGTAACAATAAAAAAGCAATAAATACTTCATTTTCAACGCTTCAAAATAAAGTGCACAACCAGAGGCACATACTGTAACAGGTTTTACCTTAGATTCATTTTGTTTTTATTATTTGTTTCTGCTTTGCCTGAGTCGAAGGGATATTTCTAGCTGTTTAGTTCATTTTCAACGAAAGTTACTTGGTTTTATGTTTAAAACAGATAGTTCTCAGAATGGGAAAACAAAGTTCAATTGAAACCCGAAAACTGTGCTAAAATTTAAACAGGAAAAAAAATTGTTAAGGAACATAGTACAAATAATTAGCAGATTCCATTACACAGTTAGACAAATTTTAGATAATTTTGAGAGTTTCAAAGAAGTCAGAGATCGACTTCGTCTTGATAGGCCAAAAAGATTGTCCGAAGGGAAGTACAGTCTATTGTTAGCGAAGGGCGAACAAATGCAGCTGCAAGTGCAGAATTGCTGAAGACGTAAGTCGAGCTTCGGAAGTTCGCGTTAGCGCAAGTACTGTTCGCCGGATGCGATGAGATTAGCCTTATATTTCTGGAAACAACCCAAAGCAGCGACAGCTTTACACCTAAAAATTTAAAAATGAGTGTTTGCCATTCTGGAAAATTGTTCTTTTTTAGTGACTAGAGCAAATTTGAAATGATTGGGTCGAAGAAACCGCCCAAAATATGGAAAAGTAAAAACAAAAACATAAATTAAATTATAAATCACGGTGGTGGTTGGGGTGTATGTAAGCATTGGACGTTGGAAGTCTAGTCTTTATTGACAGCACAATGAACAAAACCTATTACCTCAACATTTTAAGTGGAAACTTACCACAAAGTGTTGCAAAATTTGGGATCAATTATGGGTATTCCAGCAGGGCAACGACCCCAAGCACACGATCAAATTCGTAAAGGAATGGTTGCTTTATAGGACACCTTTAATCAGCTGGATCATCCTTCGCAATCCCCAGGCCTTAACCCGACAGAGCATTTATGGAAGTACCTCGATAGGTAGATTCGAAAACGTGTCATAACCTGCAATGATTCGTCAGTCTGTTTTATTAGAAGAATGGCAAAAACATCCAACAGAATTCACCAAGAAGTTTGCCAAGTAGACTAGAAGCTGTTTTGAAGTCGAAAGAGAAGCAGACAAAATACTAATTCAAAGTTTTTTACTTTGTTAAAAAAAAAAGTAAAAAATTAAGATTTTTTTATTGCCTAATTTTTGTTTGCCAAATTTTTGAGAAAAAACTACTTACAAAATGTACGTAAATATTTCATAAGAGGATACAAACCATTTGTTGAATTAAAATCTTAATGCAACATGTAGGTCTACACTTTCTTCTGACGCTCACAGTAGATTAAACCTTTTCTCGTCTTCAGCTGATATACGGTGTTAGAGTATATTTGTCCACACTACTACGTTATTCTCACTTAGCTGCATTGGAACATTATTGATGTTCACTAAATCAAACCATTCCATGAATGGTATGTAGCTACAATGTGATGCTACCAGTAGATTTATCTTTTTTTTTTTGTTGGGGTTATTGTTTGATATATTCACTACTTTCACAATAAAGTCTGCATTAGCCTCCAAATTGTTCATGTAAACGCAAGGCAAACCAGTTTCCACATAGATAGCATAGTTTGGCGTAGTTTCTGGAAGTCATATCCTTTTAACAAAAAACCGTTGTATCTCTTCAATCTTCTCTATGTATTGAAACCCATACACTTCATTTGCATAACAAAAGCAACTGTTGATAGAGGCTTTAAAAACTTTTAACTTAGAGACAGGATCAACTTAATCAATTGATGAAAAATTTAGACCACTAGGTATGGATTGCAATCTTTGCTGCCGCTGACCTTTCTCTTACATGTCTCGTAATATTCAAATTGTGGGTTACAACAAAACCTAGATATTTGAAGTCTTTCACGACCTCAATTCTACTACCACCCAAGTTTCAATTACTCTCACTGCACTGATAACCATTGTCTTTGACTCTTTAGCGTTGATTTTAAGATGGCTTGCGATGGCTGTTAGGGTAAATATCAACTATCGACAGGTTAGCTCGAACACCGGTCTTGAAAATGCTAAGTATACCATTGCGTTCGACCCAACCCAGAAGCCTGTGGTAAAGAATTTTACTGAAGTTTTTTTTTTTTATATAATTTACACGTGTGAAAGGGGTTATGAATACCCTTATACTAATTTCAGGACACGGGCGTTTTTGAGAAAAGGAGAAGAGATAGAGAGAAAGACAAATTGGTGTAGTTGGTTTGAAACTCAGCTGGTATTAAGTTTCAGTGAACTCCAAGGGTAGCTGTCCAGATAACTGGGGAGCTTGTTTGTTTTCGCTTTTGTCGTTGCTCATGATTCACAGTATTATTTTTGTTCGGTCCTCCTGATGTCATCATCACGATCAATTTGCATTTTAGCCATATGACCGTCCTACTGCCGGTGTTATGCCTTCGCAGTAGAGTTGACATAAGCTTTCACAATTGATCGACTTTTTATTTATTTCATGCGAAATAAATAGATGATTATTGATATCAGGAACCGTGAACCTGCAGCGTGACAAGCGATGATGTTACCACTAGACCACGTCCATCCTCAGAAGTTTTCTAAGAGATCTTAACATTGGGGTTCCTCTATAATTTTCCGATAACAAAGTCATTCTTTTTATGAAAATATTCTAGCCTTAGTAAAACTCTCCGGGAAAGCCTCTTCAGCAAACATTTTGTGGGCGGGTTGAATGCTTGTAAAACTCAACGGGAAAATACCATCTCCCTATTAATTTTAATTTTTTTTTTTCAGCTCTGACATCACAATATTAGAATCTAGTTCAGTAACTTTAACATCAGGAAGAGCATAGCTGATCTATGTTTGATTTGGACGTGATGTAAGACGCTACACTAATTGATGCAGATATCTTTTTTCCTGCACCCTCCCAATATACGCACGTTACCCCTAAAAAGACCTAGATTCCCGAAATGTTATCAGTTTGGATGCCGAGTTTTCCAGGTATGGGCATTTAATGCTGTTTTGTATGTGAGTAGAGGAGTCTAACCTTCTTCTTGTTTAATCGATGTTTTATTCGATGTTTCGGTAATTGTTATGGAAGTAGTTTGAAATAAAGTAAAGTCCGACCCACACCTGGAATGCTTTCCATCATCACCTGTACAAAACTGGAAACTCTGAAAAACAAGAACTAAAAACATCAAAGAGGTTTGCTCTTCCTATAAACACGTTTCTTTTTTTTTATTGTTGAACACCGTATAACGCACCGTTTCTAAAAGAAACACTTGGGCTACTTACGTTCTGGAAATTGAATCATTTATACGCGTTTTTTGTTTTTAATTTTGTATTTTAAATATCATAGATGAAGTTGCTAGCTCCTGGTGTTTAAAATGTTTGTCGCTTTTGTTTTTTAAACTTATGCTTTAAAGCGCTTTGTCCACTAGCAAGTAAGTTCTACAATTCATTGTAACTAGCAGCAAGCTCTAGGCGGCATATAAAAAGAAGTTGCAAGCTTCTCATAGATTTCAGTGCCTGTTGTAAGTATGAAACTTGCAAATGTAAGCGTGATGCGACTGCTTACACGCCACTTAGAGCTTCCAGCAAGACCTTGCACAATAACTTGCAAAACTTGCTTGCTAGTGAACAAAGCCCTCAAGACTTTGCAATGAATGAGAATTCTCTGAGTGTTAATAGAATTATAATATGTAATAATGAATAATTATAATGTAATAAAAAAAAAAGAAGTTAAGTTAAATTAGAGGCAATGACTGGAAATTGCAATGGTTTAACACCCTTTGCTGTCATCGACAGCATTTCGCCCACTTTCGAGGCGATTCGAGGCATTAGTTGGAAACGAGGACATTCCGATTTGGATTGGCCGACGAGGTATCCGATTTCTTGTCATCGTCTTTACTCTCGGGCAACTGCTCGCCGCGGATGCGGATATTGTGGTCCTGTTTGAATTTATTGATCTGTTGGCCCTTCTTGTTAAGGTCATCGTTTATCACGGTGATGGTCTTCTCGATGAAGTCTTTGTTTTCCATCAGCTGCGGGAGTACATCCTTGACTGTTCGCTCACAGAGCACGCCACCGATGAGGCGGAAACATTTTCGATCCTGATCGACTGTCTTAAGGGTCTCTATCACAGTTCTGTAGCGAGGGAGTGATTATTAAAATATTATTGCGTGAATTTGTATTCAGGCTTCGCTGAAATTTTTAGAAGATTCGAGGTTAGGGTTGGCTGAGTTCAACTCACTTGTGTTCTTTAAGGTCCATTTCCAGTGTATTGAGGTTGTTCACCAAATTTCGTTGTTCATTTCGTAACAATTGAAACTCTTGGATTATTTTATCGTTTGGCTTTTGGTCTTTAGCGGCTTCGGATGCCATTCTTTTAGGGGATTTTCGAACAGATGCACACGAAAAATAGAATTTACAATTAAGAAATTAATGACAGTCGGGGAGTGCGTTTTGACAGTACGTGACAGTTCTGTGTTTTTTGTTTCTTTTTTTTTTCGTAAACCAGAACGATACTCGATGGTAGAATCCGGATGCCAATGTTTTTGTAATGAGTAAACAATCTCGATTAATACGTTGGCAATTTGTAAATCCATTCACTGAACAAGTTAGCCTAAATTATTGGATGAATGTACATACATTTGCAAATAATTTTATTGCGTATTCTGCTTATTAACCACTCAGATAATATTAGGTGTGCTTTTTCATTTATGGGTAATTTGAATGATTGCAATAAAACTCCATACTCGAATAACGATACTTTACTTATTAGCGCGATTGCGAAAAAATTGATTATTTCCGGATATGGTTCAGGCAATTTTATTCAAGATCGATATCTACGTCAGTTTTGATATATATAAGGACATGGCGTTCAAATTTTTGACATATGGTCGATAAATTTTACGTGCTTCTTCTTCATTTTAACGGATTTTATTAAAAAGCCAATTTTTGTTGTTTCTTATTTACTTGGCTTAAATTTGAAATCTAAGCAATTTGCAGGTGAATAGCACATATGGAACAAGTACAGGCGACCCAGACGTACTTTTTATTTATTTAGGTATAGCTGCGAAATTAGAAAAAACTGCGTCCGAATTGTTTTTCCACGTGCTATCGATGACTTGCGAGTAAATGATACAAACAACTTCATTTCTCATTTTTAAGAGAACCACTATAAATCAACAAGGGGTAAAAAATAATGGATGCGCAAGAAAAAACATTCAATACCTCCAGCAATACATGTAATTTCTATTATATGGTTTATGCTTGCCTTCAGCTTTAATAAACAACTGATTGTTAATGATTTGTTTAATAATATTCTATAGAGAGGATGTGCCTTATTCAGATTTTTTTGCTTATACATAAAAAAAATACATTTTATCAATTTAAAAACTATAAGGGTCTTTTTGACAAACTCTCCGCATTTCCTCTTGTTCGTTAAGAAAATGTTTAAGCGCCAAACATTATATTTTCCAGAATCAACTGATCTGACGGAGCGGTTCGGAAGTATTCTGCTTGTCGATTTTAACCATTCATGCAAGGGCTGTCGGAATGAGAACCCACTTAAAAGAGTATTCCGACTCCTCTCGCACATTCATCTCTTCCCTTTAAATGCATTTTACTTCGGGCAATAACAAACCCGGAGACAATTATCGCAGAGTCTACAGTAAACTTGAAAAATTTAGCAACACTTTCGGACGAAACGGCTTGTGTCAATTCGGCCTTGAGGATGTGCGTGTTATATTTCAAATTTGAGGAAGATGTGCCAACCCGTTTGAATTTCATATGAGCATAGAAATGACTGAAAAAAGCTAAAAAAAAATATTCGAGAACTACTGGGAATATGAAAAAAACATATAAAATTCGAGGTAACATGTATAATTATATTATCAAATTTAAATATATAATTAACAATACAAAAATACACACCAATATAATTTAATAAAAAGTAGATTAGTAAAAGCAGTTTTAGATTTTTCCACAAATTCCTTGTTAGCCGTCATTTTTTTTTTATATATTCTATTGTGTCAGTGCATCGACTTTTGAAGACTTTAAGTGCTTTGCCCACTAGCAAGTAAATTCTCTGAGTTTTTGTTCAAGATATCTCAGCATTCTTCTTCAGTACGCTTGTTTCGACTATTTACACGTCAACTAGTGAATACTGCTAGATTTTGTAGAGTTCACTTGTAGTCGACTAAATGCTTCAAATTTGTTAGTCAGCACCTACACTAAAAATATTTTAGTAAGATTGACGATATGAGCTCTTTAGCTTTTTTTTTTAAACAAGTAGAACAGGCGTTTTGGCTTTCCCTCTCTGAATTTTCCTGTCAAATTCCGTAGTTCTTTGATGAATCAGTTAGACTTAATTTGCCCAATAAATTCTGACATCATGCATTTCATTACTTCTAAGGGCGCTCTTAAGCCCAAAATAGATGTGCAGAATTTTGAGTGCATCTCACATATTTACAGAGTCAAACTACTATCGCATTCTGCACGCATCGCAGCATTACACCATTTCTCTATTTCTACATTTACTAATCTGCAGACATCGATGAATGCAGAATTTCTGCACAACTATTTTTGCATTTACAAATTGTTTGCGTGCTTATGTACATATATATATACACAAGTTATGTATTTATAAATTTGGTTTTCACCTAGTTTTTTCCGATCTAGACTTTGATAAATTTTGGTAGGTAAAACATACCAGATAAAATGAATTCTAAATAGGTACCAAATGATTTCTTGCCTGCCTAATTTTGGAAGGCATGTGTTATAATAAGATGTTACATTTTAAAGTGCCTAGCGTTTTCTATAAACTTCTCTCAATAAAAGCCAACCCGTAACGAACCACGATAACTTACAGAGCCTATAGCAAGATAGGTATCTCGTACGATGACAAAGGGATAGGTCCCTGTCTATCAACTTGACATTTTTTCTTCTTAAAACTATCGACAGTTCCTTTACCTCTATATTAAGAACTACTTCGATCTGACTTTGTTATTCAAGTCAGAACATGCACAAGTATAAATACATATATTGAAATTGTTTGCAATTTGTGGAGAGTAGTGACCTTCTTCAATACCGAGGAACCTTCAGAAACAGAATCGATTGTGGAAAGTTTGCGCCAGCGAAAAATATAAGAACCTTCGTGCTGCGTTTTGCCATAGAAAATCAACTATCGGGGGGAAACGGTATTAGCCACAGAGAAGAGTACAAACATTTTATCATTTTCACCGCCAACAAAACACACTTTTGATATTTTTTTTCATTTGACAACCAATTTCATTTATTCCGTATTGAACCTCATGAGGGACCGCAGTTTTCATGTACGTAATATTCGGAATGAATAAAAACGCACCTTATACTATGTATAATTAAGTTTCAAGTCATCACACGGCAACACTCCCTTTAACGAGTCTCGCCAAAGATCTAATTCATCTGTCAAACTGCAGTACCACGTATTTTTGCCTCCCTCCATACAAAAAAAAAAGATCATCCCGGGAATCTCATTTTCGCGATTAGGTTTCATTACCGGTAAAATCTTGTTAATAATCAAATAAAGTTTATTTTCCTTTTCAAAATTTGTTAGCAAATTGTGTGCGTGTGTGGGCTTAGCAACAATGTTGAAGAAAATACTTGATTTCCTCAATTACTGGTACTTCCGCTACCTAATGGTAACCGAGCTGTATATTGTCGAGAAATGGGAACGCATCACTATTCGTAAGTAGCATTTGGGCACAAGCATGCATCCCTCAAGATACGCCCTGAAAATATTTGGTACATGACGGCACTCCACTCATTTATGCTAAACTAAAGCCATACAAGGCTTCCTCGGGCATCAGGCGACTGTTACACGGCAACACCTCAAATGAAAACAAATGGGTGGTTTGAACTCGGGGGTGTGGAATGGATTTGGTTTGGGCGGTTGAGTAGTGCCAAATTTATAAAATATACATACAGGGTGCAAAGTAAATTCGTAATATTTTTTTTAAATAATTCCCTTCATTTCATTAATCAAGTGATGTTAGGATTGTATCATAGGTTGTTAACCAATGTAATGCTATAGCGGTACTAATTAATGGGTAATCAATTTGTACTAAATAATGTGCCCTTAGTACCAGAAAAGACTAAAGACTCGACCATAATGGGCTTACGAAAACCTTCCTAGTGTTACAATTCAAAAGCATGCTCAATTTCTGTCAAAAGTGTAAGTTACCATAATAGACTTTCTTGAGCTTAACTAATATCATTAAACCATCAAAAGAGTGATATTTATAAAATGTTCTAGCGATTTTCAGAAACCAGTAACATGGATTACGAAAATAAACTAAAACAGTTGAAGAAATTAAAGTTGTTCCTGCTTGTATTGGACAAAATAAGTAAACTAAAACAAATAAAAGAGAAAAAGAAACGTTCATGCAGTGCGGGGCAAATAAACACGGTTTTTAATTTCATTTTATTGAAATAGAATACATCTCCTTTGTCGTAGAGGCACTTGTTTTCCCGATCGCTTTGTATTAAACTATCAATAAATTCGTAGAATTATACTTGGAAGTGCCTGCTGTGACCTACTTTTTCTGCGTGTTCGCACATTTCTTTAAGACGAATTCAGTTCTCTTGAATCTATTATGGTCGAGACTGTAGTTTTATAGTATAAACCATTTTTTTGAAATAATTTGAAATAGGAGATTGAATTCGGCATCTAGCAAAACAACTTTCTGTACCAAGATGACAGACCTGTCAAAACTTCTTGCTACTTGCGCTAACAAGTTAATGTGGAGGGATATAGCGAACAAATTAGTTTACGTGCTTCTTCTGATTTCACTTATTAGCTGTTACTCACTTTTTCGTGAGACGAAATCCTTCTGACAGTAAATTGCAGAAAAATAATCAAAGACAAAATCATATCTCTCAGTTTCGTTAATTCTCATTACGCGTACGGTTTGCTAATGTTTTCAGATGCACTATTGCGTTTGCATATGACTGGCCGCGTTCCAAGTTTGGACGTTTTAAAAACTTTTTTAACCATTTAAGCCACCGTGGCCGTCATTTGTCTTCTTCTTGTTTCTCTCAAAAGATATCAATTTAACAAAGAAATGTCATTGGTAATTTTCATTTGTTGAATGTCGAAAATTGCCCCACCCTAGTAGGTATCATTATCAAAAAAAATAATTATAAAATATGGAAGGATGTTGTAACCTCCGTCGTTCCTGATTGTTAAAAAAGTTTAAATGGGGTCTTTAATTAAACATAGAACGCAACACCGAACGAACCTAATAATTCGCTATAACACCTAGCTAGATAAGAACAAGGGAAAGACGTCAAAATCTGTCATTCATTCACAGTCCATTGTTTGCTATCGATAATTATGAAAATTTCTGGATTAGTCTACCTCTTGCTATGTCTTCCACTGCAGATTAATAGAATTTGATTAAATTTTATTTTAGATTGCTCCTTGACATTCCAGTGTCATCCAAAGAATTGAAAATCGATGATCGGAAAGTACTGTCGATAGAATCGTTTCATAATTAAATCAATTAAAATACATACCACTTATGTGAATGTTTGGTAACTAAAGTCGAATAACAGCGAACATGAACATTATTCTAGACACTAACTACTTAGTCGTTGCTGGTTCGTAGAGAGACCAGCGAATTAACTGCAAAATTAATTTTTTTTTTTTTTTCAGTTAGTTGATTGATTTTTAATCAAAAAATTATGCTTACAATTTTAATGGGTTGTACAAAATGTCAAAATCAATTAAGGAACATATTATTCCAAAACTAGTTTTTCATTTTAATTGTGTTTACAGGATATATTCGAAGGAAATCGATATCCCACGTCTACCAAATGCAGCTACTTTCTCTCAAACGTACTATACCAGAAAGGTATAAAACGAAACACAAATTAATTCAATACGGTATCTGACTATCTGTGAGTCTGTTACACGTTTGTAACTTCAGGACCGTCAGACGTAGAGGGCTAATATTTTTGAAAATTAATTATGGAAACAAATTTATAAAAATAATTTTTCGGGGGTTAAGTACCTCAGCTCAGGAGAAAAAATACTTTTCCACACCAACATGAGGCATATCAAATTAAACCCAAAGCTCTAAGGAGTCCAAATATTTAAAAAGAAATTGGGTAACATTTATTGAGTTTAAAAAGTCCGTTAAGAGGTTCTTGAGTCAGTCAATATAGCAAAGTTGATCGACCCACTATATCGTGGCCACCCTTACGGTTTCTTCCTTATTGCTATCCCATTATAAATTAACGTATACAACAAATTATTCACTCACTCTACACTGATTCACATCTTCTGTCTGTCTGTAAAAGCAGTGCTATAAGCATTATACCCTGTTTTCCTAGTCGGATTCGAATATTTTTCATTAATCTCTCCCTTTGACTACAAAAACACATCCTTACGTACATAGAAAAAAAAATTCAAAGGTAAACCTTCGAAAGAATTGGCATCACTGCTTGCCGCCCACTTGTCAAGCCCACCAATTGAACAACTGGGCAACTGATAGTGGAGTGGAATTTACAAACAGATAGTTGTAAAGCCGTATTCATGTCGTCATCAGCAAGTTAGTTGATTCTAGCCTCTGCTTTCTAATTAATCACCGTGGTCCGCTAATAGAAAATGATTCAAAAACTAATTGATTTTATTAACTATTGGTGGTTTCGGTACCTAATGGTCACCGAATTATACATGGTCGAGAAATGGGAGCGTGTCACAATCCGTAAGTTGAAGAAATTATCAAAAATACATTTGAGCAATCGATTTATTATGTTTACCTATCCAGTCATAGATACGTAAATGGTCTTATCAGCGTAAGCTCTAATTTTTATTCGAATTTCTTTTCAGACATCATCTTTGCTGTGCTGTTTGTTCTCTTCTGGTATTTTAACTACTCTGTCCTGCTATCGTTCACCGGAAATCTACTAGGAATCACTCCTGTATCCAGTATTCTTCAACAATCATCAAAACAAGTCTGAGGTTCCATTCCATTAGTTCTGCAACGTGTTCTTTAGTGATTAATCGGCACACGCACATACACATACTACACATACATACTTCTGGAATCAATCCCACCAATCTAGGACATTCACACTCAGTCAATCATACACAGTGCAGCAAACCGTTTGTATTAATTAAACGTACATATATTATACATAAATCCCTAGAACAATATGTAAATCATTGAAACAAGAAACAATCTCATGCGCTGTTCTGTGGCACAATGACTAAGAAACTAATTGAATATTGTTTATATTTTAGACCAAAAAGAAAAAAAAATATTCGTAATCGATTCTTAAATCGTTAAATTTCGTGCACAGTTTATTGTATATTTATATATCTCTTGTAGTCAAGTAGGTAGCAGATTACCTACTTCTTGTAGTACTAGTATGTATTAAACAAAAACTAAAACAATAAAATAAGAAAATCAATTTTGATGTACCCTTTTTGCATTTAAAATAAAAACAAATTGTATTCTAATACGCCAAAGAACTGTGGGTTTCATTTTGAAATGTAAAAAGATTTAAACAAGCTGAAAGGTTTTATGTTAGTGCTTTTTAATGGATGGACAAAAATCATCAACTCCCTGCGATGTCCGCTATGTTATCGAAGTCTAAGCATTGGCTGCTTACAAAGAACTAATAATAATTTTAGGACACTCCAATGTGAAGGTAGAATGGTAGACACGGTTGGTGACTTTGGCTTGGGTTTAAGAAATGAGAGGGTTTTAACTCCCAAAAAGAAGACTACTTGAACCTCACCGAGGCATAATACCAATGAAAGAATTTCGATTCAAATAGATTTCTTCATCATCCATAAGAGATTCAGAAATAGTGTGAAGTCAGTTAAACCATAATCAGGAGGAGATATTAGCTCAGATCATAAACCTGTATTAGTGAATGTAAAAATAAAACTAAAGAAAATTGTGAAAGGATACCATACGCAGTAGATAAATTTGGAATTGCTGAAAGAACAAACAATAAGGTGTGCTAGAGAAATCAATTAAATAATCAAGAGGAACAGCGAAAATAACGAACCGACAGACGAAAAGTGGGACAAAATAAAGAATGACTTAGTTGAAAACGCGAAAAAAGATTTCTGAACTCCAGGCTGCTGCGACCAAAAAGATGAGGAGCAATGCAGTAAGATGGAACACTTTCAGAGAAACAACAACCACTTTAATAAGAAATATAAACAAGTAACAGGAGCAAATGACAAACTTACTACATAGATGGGAAGTCTACATTAAAGATTCATTTCATGATGATGAATTTACTCAACGACGTCAAGCAACAGATGTAACTAATCCAAATATTCTAGCAGAAGAGCTGATACATGTCATCAAAATGGCAAAGGAGAGAGAGAGCAAGCGTTGAAAGAAAGTTTGAAATCCTCTTTCATAATGCTTCCGAAGAAGAATAACGAAACCAAATGTGAAGAATACATGACTATCGGCTTAATGAGTCATCTATAGAGACTTTTCTTGAAGATAATTCACAGCACATTACACATTTATTGCTATAAAACAGAGACCTCAAAAGGTAGTTTTAATAAACTTTCAGGATTTATTCAAATATGTATTCTGAATATAAAAATCAAAGCTTTATTTAAAAGGACTTCTGTTGAAAAGTCTCTAGTCGTTTTGGCCACTCATCAATCACAATACGCACCTTGGGAAATTGACCACATCTTCGGCCAGAGCTCGCTTTAAGAGTTCCATGTTAGGGTATATTTTGTGGCACATAATGACCTTTAAAACAGTCCATAATTTGTGATCAAGTGGATTAAGGTCTAGGGTGGTAGAAGGCTAGTCTTTATACCAATAAAACGGGGTACATTTCTCTGGAGACAGGTATAGGCAGTTTTCGCCTTATGAGCAGGAGCACGTGATGACCACCCCGATTCCCATTGCGGTTTTTCGACGATTGTCGTTTTATTCGTGTCTCTGAATCGATTTCCATAACAAGTAAATTAAATTGTTTAATTCAGTATCAGCTTTTGCGATAGTATTTTCAGGCCATCGAAAAGGGGTTTAAGATCCTATTACCATTCCCGAATCGAAATAAAAATTCGGCGAATGTAACTACTTCCTACAATGGTTTGCTAATTGAACAGCTCTGATTCGCCCATTCAGGCTAATAAAATTATTGCGACAAGAATTGGTGAATAGAAATCGAAAAATAAAAATGATGATACAAAGTAAATAAATAAATAGAATAAATAATATATAAATATAATAAATAGTCACATAAGCTCTCACTTGTATGTAATAAGAAGTTTGTACCTATCACCTTTTTTTCTGGTGACACGACTATGAAAATAAGAGTGTCTAATGTAGATCTCTATGGTTGCTGAAAAGCTTTGCTGTATAAAGCACAGCAAGCTAAAGTGAAAAGTCAGGTTCTCTAGCACTACCCCCATTTTTAGACATTTGTACTTCCCTCAAACTTGACTCCCAATAATGAGTGCAATAATATTATATCTGGTGTATTATATATTTCCAACCCTATACTAACAAGTAGGCAGCTTGATATATTGTTTTTTTTTTATTGAAAAGCCATGGCTTCAAGAATAACTAGCTCTTCTTAATTTGTGAACGTAAATGACATGTATATATTTCGGGCAGAGAATATTCCTAATAGCACATAATGTTTGGTGGAATGAATCTTTATTTAGTTGAAATGTTATTTAAAACTTAAAATAATATAAACAAAATCAATAGATGCTTACCTGTTGTCTTCTGGTAGTTTCTTCTTCATCATCACTCCCGGAGAAATATTCAAAAAAAAAAAAACAAATATTTGGCGCAACAGCTTTTTAAGTGCCAGGGCCTAGCTTCTCGCAACCACTCGTGTTGTGTGCGTTATATTTTTCACACGAATGGAAGGGACCTACAGTTTAGTGCCGTATCCGAACGCCAATTTGTTTTGAGAAGCTTTCTCATGACAATAATACTCTCGGATGTTTGTCAGACGTTCGCGAAAGGTGGGATCGTGAAAAAACTTTTTGGTGTTTTCTGGGATTTGAACTTGGAACCTCTTGCGTAGTGATCCGACACACTAACCATTACGCCACGACGCCCACATATATTATATTTAATATTTAATATATTTAATATTCGCCGCTTAAAAATATTTTCAACAATAATTTGACGGCTTTTGACATGTAAAAGCCTAGTTAGTTGCGCTTCTAAAAAGCATGGATTTTTGCTTTTCAGTTGGCAACACTTTGTTGCCATCGTGATAATACTGTAATATACGAGCTACGGCTCGAGTAGATAAAACAATATTCTGTGAAATTTATTTCTTTATTTTCTAGTCTATAGAACAATTCATGTCCACACTATACTATTCTTCGCAAATTCTTTTCTTACAAGGTCTCTTTCCTCTCAAATCACTTTATCTCCTTTCAATTACTTAATTCACAAATCCAAACTAATTACTTCTTCTTGTTAACTCTCAACTTTCATTTTATCACAACAAAATCACAACTTCGCCCATTATCACTTTTCCAATCTCTTCGTGCGGTTTAAAACCGACTGCCTGATCTCGATCCTTATATAGCAGAAGTTTCTGATAGCCAGAAACTTCTAGCAAATTCTTCGACCACTGGAACAAAAAAATTCTGATGTAATAATTCCAAGATGACAATAGTTTCTTGCAGTTATAATTCTCTCTTATCCGTGATATTATCCGTCTCTTATCGTAGACATGAACTGTGGAGACTAACCGCAGACACGAACCCCGAATGAAAAGACACTTTGGAATGGGCTGTATGAGCGTAGTTATTATTATGTTACAATACATAATAAAGCCCTAGATACCATTCTTGTAATGATAACATACTCGTAGATCTGTCCAAAATCATAACACTTAAATGCAATTTTGTTGTTACGATATATAGGCAACGAGAATGGTTGAACATAATAAGGCCTGATCATCAAAACCTATAGGGTACTCCCGCTGAACATAGAATCTTGAAATTTGGTACAGTTGTACTATGTATGTAGACAAAGGAAATAATGAGAAAGTTGGACTGTAGGATACTTCAAGTCAATAAATAACCTTTTAAATTGGTAGAGGACTTGCTTGAAGTAAAGATAAAGGATAAAATGACTAAAATCAACTTTGTAATATCGTTTCCAAAAAATAGTCTCTCATATGTATTAGTACGCTCTAAGTTCATATAACATCGTCTGGGGTATATCCAGTCGACGTAGAATCCTGGTACAGAGGGAGTACTTTGCGTGTAAGCATCTTTCAGGTATAATATAGCAATTTGTACGTCTCTCATATGTTAATCATTGCGGCATATGCGGTATGTCGGTATTTTATTTTAAATGGACACTTAGTTTCAATAATTGTTAAAAAAAAGCCTTTTGTAATGCAGGTAGGTTTTCGACAAAAATAGATCAAGAACCTGAACATTACCTAACGATTGCTTATCGATGGTTTTATTTTTGTCACTAAATTATTATAAAAAAAAGTATTGATATCTCACATTACTGTTAAAGGGGCAGGGTTCGGTAGAGTGATATAGAAGTGTTCCAATTCCAACATATTCCTATGCCTTCCCAAATAAAATTCGACACTCACATTACAGGTGACTCTCTTAGTCGTGTTTCAACTGACACTTGGAGCGACTACGGTACTACATATGCACATACTCGTAAAACGGTACAAGTTTGCTCCCGTATTGAAAGTTCGAATAATTTCTTACAATTTTTTAAGTACGGGAACAGAAATAAAATAAATTGAGGTGACAATCTGTCACTTCGACTGGGGTAATAGAAATGTACGAGTATGTTTCCAAGACTAGTCCGTCACTTTGCACAGTACCGAACCTCTGAAAGGAAAGCAAGAAACAGATTGCACAAACCACCTGCGACGTTAAGATTTATCCTAAAGTTTGATCGTTTATTGTGCTAAACAATTGTCTGTCGATGATGCTATTGCTGGCACTAGTGGGTGGTGTAATCTGTTTCTCGCTTATCACAAAAGACGTGCGGTCACTCTACACCAAAACTATTTTACCCTCGTGTTTTTGGATCCAGCAGGGTCAAGTGACGAACACGATATAGCCAGGAAACATGAACATGTTCACCATCTTGGGTATGGGTTCTCTATTATATGGAACTAAAACCCGTGAGCATCGAGCACGGTTCGCTCTAGTCTGGTCATCAAACAACCTAATGAGACGACATTTTCTACTTCTTTCCGAATGAAACATTTTTAATTGAGTGGTACAGTGTCGGTAACAACACGGTCGTCCTGAAA